>CM056782.1:10000000-11250000 GCA_029852875.1 Mythimna loreyi | reverse complement strand
CAGGACTGAATTGTAGAAAAAAGGTGATTGTCTAAGAGTCAACTGCCAAAGGTCGTTGTCCGCCAACGACTAAGCAAATAGTGCGTATCCTGGATGACTACATGGAAGAATGCGGGATGAAGGTCGGAGAAACACGCGAACGCGACGGGAAGAGCAGACGGTGTGTGGGTACCGAGAGTTAAGGCGACGACCTTATTGACGAGCGGTAGCGACATTCACTAAGCTACCGCACTACGTCTATTTTTTATGAGTATTATGAGGAAAATGAATGTAAATAAATTTGAACTACTTCTTTTGTCTTCGAATTTACTTGCATATATGGCTTCTATTATACAAAATATATATTATAATTTAGGAACACTGAAAATTTATAAACCGTGTAGATTTTTTTTTATAACTTTTGTTTTGCGGATTAATGGCTTGTTTTATTTATCTATCGAGAAACTCCTAAACTACCAATAGGTACGTTGAACGTATTTTGCATATGACAAAGTGCGATCAAAATTTATGCCTAAATTTATGGGCTTAAGGCAGAGGACGCGAAAGACCGAGCGAAGTGGAGGCGACTAGGCAGGAAAGCGGACCCCGGGCACCGAGGTGACAGCCAAGGTGAGCAACCGGGACGGTTGCTAAGATGATGATGAGTTTTGCGGATTAATCGCTTGGTGTTTTATTTATCAATTGAGAAACTCTTATACTACCAATAGGTACGTTGATCGTATTTTGCATATGAAGACAAAGTGCGATCAAAATTTATGCCGGTTAGATGTCCTGGATGGGTCGTTTATTCCAAACGCAATATTCAATGTGATATTATACGCAATATTGAATTATGTATATTAGATAGTTTGTAGTTCCGCAAAAATTACTAAAAAGTACTCTAAAAATATCTGAGATACTATTTTTTACCATAAATAAATTTATAAAGAAAATTGTTATCCGCAGAAATATTCATTCATTCATTCATCATCAGCCTTTTAATGTTCCCACTGCAGGGACACAGGCCTCCTCTCTCTAGGAGAAGGAATGGGCCATAATCCACCACGCGGGCCCAGTGCGGATTGGTGAATGTCACATGTCTTCGAATTATCTATACTAATATTATAAAGCTGAAGAGTTTGTTTGTTTGTTTGTTTGTTTGAACGCGCTAATCTCAGGAACTACTGGTTCGAATTGAAAAATTCTTTTTGTGTTGAATAGATCATTTATTGAGGATGGCTTTAGGCTATATAAC
This sequence comes from Mythimna loreyi, assembly GCA_029852875.1. Lineage (NCBI taxonomy): Eukaryota > Metazoa > Arthropoda > Insecta > Lepidoptera > Noctuidae > Mythimna > Mythimna loreyi. The sequence continues at coordinate 11,248,766 of CM056782.1, read as the reverse complement.
ATCACGCTGCGACTAATAGAAGCGAAGAAACAACGGAAAATGTGGAAAAAACGGGGAAAATTATTCTTTGAGGGCTTCCGTTGCGTGCGCTGCCAAAACGGTTTAAGATACCAAAAAATTATGTATGAAAGAATTATTCCTCTTAAAATTATCTAAAAAAATGTCCGCGACAATATATGTCTATCTTTTAAGATTAACTTACTAGAACCGTTTTTATGCGAATCAAATTTAGCCAATTTTTACCGATTATTTGTGAGAGTTCTATCAACATAATAATATAATCTTTATCCAAATAAATGTGTTGTTGATTAAGAGTATGTAATTGTAAACAAAATTGTCATTGACATAATTTAATTTCAATGAACATCTTAGAAGATATTACAATTTTAAAATAACTCCGATATAAAATTCACACGCGATGCATGATGTGCTAAACTTGACGCTGCGCCTGGCCGGCGGGCGAGGAGAGGGGTTGCTTGCGGGCGGCGCGGATGGGTTTTTTTATGGTAGGTAAAAATCATCCAATGACGAATCCCGCTCTTGGGCGGAGCGGGAAACAGTGTCAGACTCTTACTGACTAAACAACCTACCCCGTTCCTCCCTTGCCATATTCCCAGAGCCCCGTATAACGCTTTCGCACCAACCCTCAGTTGCAGGAGGCTTCGCCCCTGAAGGGCCAAACAGTTTGCTGACAACACCATGAGGCGCGCGGGAGCAGTGCACGCCGTCGACGACTTGGTCTCGGTCTGGACTGTTACCAGACAACCGGACGGCGAGCTACCCATTGCTCACCGTCCACAAGCCAGCGTCTAAGGAGACCGGATATCGGCGGGATCGCGGCGGTGACGGTGACGGCTACGGCGAGGGCGCTGTTGCCTTTGCCTTATGCGGTCGGCCTCCTTTACGAGCATTACTGCCTTGCAGAAGGAGGCGACCGCTTGCCATTCTTCTTCGCTGCGAACTATGGCCTGAACCAAGGCCCGGCGCGAGAGGTCGCCGCCGCTGATCACCCCCACGAGGACACGGTGATGCTCTTCTCAAGCGGGGCACACCTCCACCGTGTGCTCCACCGTATCCTCCGGGCTGACCATACAGTGGCGACACCCGGGCGTCTCTTCCTTCTTCCCATGTCCGGTGAGAACCTACGTCATGCGGAAGGTGAGGATGCCGTTATAGATATCACGCCTCAAAGAGGGGACTTACCGCCGAGTTTATGGCGTGCCCAAGTTGGGGTGTAGCTCTATGAAGTACTTTTAGATAATTATGTTCTTTTAAAAACTAAATTGTCTAAAATAATAACAGAAATTGACACGGGCAAAGTCGTGGGTAACAGCTATAATTTATAAAGCTGAGGAGGTTGTTTGCAAAATTAAATATGATGCCCAAAATAACTATTCCACGCGGACGAAGTCGCGGGCACAGCTAGTATATGTATATTTATGGGCTTAAGGCAGAGGACGCGAAAGACCGAGCGAAGTGGAGGCGACTAGGCAGGAAAGCGGACCCCGGGCACCGAGGTGACAGCCAAGGTGAAAAAATATACATATATAAAATGATTTCCAACAGTATGATATTTATATGGTGTTACGCTACTGTCTCGTCACTTGGTTGGTATTTTAAAAGAATAAAAAAAAAATCGCTGGCCGTATGCACTAAGATCGTTTCCATTGTGCCGCCTCCGTCGCATTCCTCGACGTTTCCTCTGTCATTCACAAGTTTTTTGTTTGTTTATTCTTTATTCCTCAATTTACAACCATGGATAAAATCTTCATTGAATAATTGCAGTCACGTCGTCATTATATTGTTTTATTTTTCCGATGACAAATAGTGTAACTGGAAACGGATGACAAATGTTGATACTCTAATAATTAATTAAATGTCAACTATTGCAGTCAATTCAACTCCATTACTATCAGCCGGATCATCTTCACGCATAATTTACACTTATTACACTTAGTTATTTCGTACATGTTCCACTGCTGGCATTTAGAATTTAGTAGCAGTTTCGACAGAAAAGTTCCCATGCGTCCGCTTACGTTATATAATATTTTAGAAGAAGACCGCGTCAGACATCTGACCTCACTGAGCAATACCGAAACGTGTTGCACTCGCGCCGAGTACACACCTACATGTCCCTGTGTTCCCATCTTACTTTATAGAATACACACCGTCTCTGACATATTTGCGTATTAGACCAGTGCAAATAGCTTTTGAAAGGGACTTAAATAGTAGTAGAATGAAACCCATTGGAAAAGGAAGATAATATAGCAAAAATTTAAGGAAAAATAAATTACGGTCGATCTGAGGTCGGGAAGTGGATGGGTGTGCGCTTTTAAGGGGAAAAAATGGTTTATCTCTAATTCCGGCAAAACTACTGGTTTTATGGAAAAATGTCTAATAGCAAACTTGTAGGTCATAAAAAGATCTACCACTTTTGTATTTACACTTTTTCACATAGCCTCAAAATCTATGTGAAAAGTCCAAAAAACCGAGTTTTTGAATTTAATTTTTATCTCCTTTAAAAATTACTTTTTTTTCACAAACTTTGGTGAGAAGTTTCCTTTTCATGTCCCAAACTTGCTATAATTTTTTTTTATGAAAAATATTCACAGTTGCTCTTTATTTTGACTTAACATAGAAAAAACCGCCTATTTTTCATTCGAAAAATCTCACGTAAAAATATATGATTTTTTTAAAAAGTTTATTGGCTTCTTATTCGTCGAAATTTTTACTTTTTGATGGTGTAAAAAAATATATACATTACAATAGTAAATTTTCTCAGAAAATGCGAAAAACTAAAAAATCTCGAATCAGAAATTACTTTTGTTTAATCATTATAAGCGACCCGTGCCAGCTTCGCGTGGGTGCAAAGGTGATATATTATACCTCTAAACCTTCCTCTGGAATCATTCTATCTATTAAAAAAAACCGCATCAAAATCCGTTGCGAATTTTTTTGCTTTTAAAGATCTAAGCATACACATGGATAAGCAACTTTGTTTTATACTATGCAATGATGTACTGAGGTATTTATTTAATTTTGTATAAAAGATTTAAAGGGTATTTCATGTAGGAAATGTGATTGCTGCAATTTTATGCAGTAAAAACGTTGTCTTATTAAATTTTAGCTTCGTTTAATCAGTCAACGTTATTTATAATCATTACATATGTTTAAATAATATAATCTTGCCTTATAATATTTTATCTTACATTCTAATCACTTATCCATTAGTTTTTGTCTCTTTGATAGCATTTCTTCATGGTTAAATTCGAAAAACTTACTTACTTATGATTCAGATGATGAAATTCATCATCTGAATCATTAACTTCCTCGTAGGTTTGTTCTTTCACATTGGAGCATTATGTAAGCATACGCAATTGCAGCAGCCATATTTCCAACATGAAATCCCCTTTAAATCTTATAAAAAATTTAATAAACACCTCAGTACATTATTACATAGTATAAAACAAAGTTGCTTATCCCTGTGTATGCTTAGATCTTTAAAAGTTCGCAACGGATTTTGATGCGGTTTTTTTAAATAGATAAAATGATTCCAGAGGAAGGTTTATAGGTATAATATATTACCTTTGCACCCCTGCGAAGCTGGAGCGGGTCGCTAATAATTATTAAACAAAAGACATTTCTAATTCGAGTTTTTTTAGTTTTTCGCATTTTCTGAGAAAATTTACTATTGTAATGTATATATTTTTTTACACCATCAAAAAGTAAAAATTTCGACGAATAAGAAGCCAACAAACGTTTTAAAAAAATCACATATTTTTACGTGAGATTTTTCGATTGAAAAAGAGGCTGTTTTTTCGATGTTAAGTCGAAATAAAGAGTAACTGTGAATATTTTAAATCAAAAAAATTATAGCAAGTTTGGGACATGAAAAGGAAACTTTTCACCAAATTTTGTGAAAAAAAGTAATTTTTAAAGGAGATAAAAATTAAATTCAAAAACTCGGTTTTTTGGACTTTTCACATAGATTTTGAGGTTATGTATAAAAGTAAAAATATAAAAGTCGTAGATCTTTTTATAACCTACAAGTTTGCCATTAGACTTGTTTCCATAGAACCGGTAGTTTTGCCGGAATTAGAGATAAACCATTTTTTACCCTTAGAACTGCACACCCATCCATTTCCCGACCTCAGATCGACCGTAATTTATTTTTCCTTAAATTTTTGCCATATTTTCTTCCTTTTCCAAAGGGTTTCATTCTACTACTATTTAAGTCCACTTTTTATCGTTAACGATGCTATTTGCACTGGACTATATCTCTTCCAAATCTTTGTAAAAATTTGAATTATGTAAGGTTAAAGACGTCGTTAATATATAGTTTGAGATTTGAATTGGGTGACCGGTCTTCATTATGTCACACCTTTTATGGATAACTATATTTTTATCTGTCCCAAATTTATGGCACGTAGATGGCGTGGCCACTTCTAAGCCTTAATCTCATTTATTTTAACGACAAATGAAACGTTTATTAACATTATCTCTAAATGTTAATTGAGTGTTATATTCAAATGGATTTTTTGATGTAATCTCTCAAATGTATTATAGCAATCAGCACAATAAATTTAGCGAAGAATTCATGTAATGTTGCTTAATTTAAGATATCTAGTAACCTACTGACTACTGTGTAACTGTCATCGTATATTTCATTAATTCTTGAAATCACTATAATGAAATGGAATCATAGAAATTGCTTTGTATTTCATCATAACATGTGGAGAGACGTCCGCGGTTCTTATGTAACTCGCGGTTTCCTTCGTCGGTTTTGTTCAAGTTTCGTACCAAGGAATGTTGTTTTTTGCTCTATTTCTTCAAAAGATTTTTGCGTCGTTGTAAGTTCTGTCGTACCATTTTCTGGTGTAAGAGGAACACAAAACTATTTGTTGGTAGAAGTTTTTGCGGTTGGCTCAATATTACGCTTATTGTATTCTTTCTATATCTTTGTCATATTCTTGAAATGGTTAGTTGACTATATTTCTTTAGTAGGATGTTGTAGTAACACTTAGTCATAAATCTGAATAGCTACGACAAATTTCTAAAAACTACTTATAAGTCCGTATGACAGTAATGTGTTAAGTGAACATATGAATGTAACATAGAAAGTTGATACTTTAAAAATATACGTTATTGCAAACTGTATACCTATAGGATTTCATTTTTTTTGTTCGATCGATATCAATGAATTATTAATGAAAATTGCCAACACCAGTGGAATAAGGCCCTGGCTGGTAGGTATTTGTGAATTATTCACAAACTATGTCTGCATAGCGAGGCAGATTTATAACTACTAGGTAGTAATTAAAAGTTTTGTCATTCAATCCTCCGCGTGATGTTCGCTCCTCAGCGGAAATCGTTCCCATGACCTTTTGTTTCGTGGCCATACGCTAATCTTTTTTATTTACGTGTCAGCCTCTTGCCTTCGGTTTACGTACATATGTACTTATTAAATATCATTTACTGCGTTTTCGTAAATAGGTCAAACACTTGTTAATTTGTGTTCCAAATGAGATAAATGTATATATGATTTAATATCCTGTTTTGTAACAATTTTGTACGTAAATTAATAAAAGATTATTTAGTTAAAATGATATGTTGTATATGATACAAATCTATAGAAATCTAATAGGTTTAACGCCCTTCAAGTAACCTAAGAACATTGGCCTGGCGAGGTCTTAAGTTATAATTTAGACAATTTATTAGATCATAACCACAGACAACAAATATCTGTAGAACAACATTTTAGCGTTAATGTATCTAGCGCTATAATTTACATGTTTGATATTCAGCTGACAGGTTAAGTCGTCAGTATCTAATAAGTAATAACTTCGTACATTAAATTAATTTATCGATTGTGGAAGGGGAGGTCACCTATGTCACGGAAAATTTCTTAATAAATCTATAAACTTATCATTTCATACCAATCTGTAAGGTAAGAAATTCGTGCACTAACATATTAAAATACATAGTTGACTTTTTGCGCAATTCTAACAGATTCACGCAAGTTTCAAACGTAATTGCGGAAAAAACACGAATTAATAGGGTTCGGAGAAGATTTTTAGGTCATTGTAATTACAAAAACCTTAGTTTGCGTGTGCTACGAAGCTGGCAAACACGGTATGTAAAAGCTTACAGAGTTTCGTGCTTCATTAAAAAAAAAAAAGAAAAACAGTATCACCAACAGAATGGGACTGTCGCTCACGTACAAAAAGTAAGAATGCAATAAAAAGACGTAATATGATATAATTAATGTTGTACAATTTGTGTTGTAGGAAACTTCACGGGCGAGCACACCGCGCGCGCACGCTACGTGATGGTGGGCCCACCGCCACTTCCGCGCTCGAGCGCCGGTGAGAGCGAGCACACGATCTCATCGACAAGGGATGACGCGCAAATTGCACCGACATGCCTCACATTGTTATCATCGCATGCAACCGAAACGTGAATGAGTGCACACATGAAAGGGAAACTAAACATTACTGTATCTGACTCACGATAAATCTTCTTCATTTCGTTGCAACGCAAATGGCAGTTCAAGATGGGTATCACATTTCAAGAAAACTTTCCTTGTTTATGGCATGTTAGTGAGGAAGGGCCTGCAGTTATGTACATACGTACATTTAACCGACTTCAATAAGGAGGATCGTCTGGATGTAATTTTTTATATTGCTTCTTTTATTGTAAGATTTTTACAAACAAGTCCCAAAGAAGTTTTGTTATGTTTTGATAACGAACTTAGAAGATACTAGCTTCTGCCCGCGACTTCGGCCGCGGAAAATTTCTTGTTTTAACATATTTAACTCTATTCCTATACTTTTTCTCGAGATAAAAAAACAAACTTTACTTCTTTATTATATTATTCATAATCATAAAATATAGCCTATGACACTCAGAAATGCAGCTGCTTTCTATCAGTGAAAAAATTTTTGCAATCGAACCAGTACTTCCATAGATTACCTCCTACAAACAAAAAAACAAAAAAACAAACTTTACTTCTTTATTATATTAGTGTAGATGGAACGGAACTCCTTTCACGTTTAGTAGAAGACTACTAACTATTGAATTTGCATACTGTTTAAGTTTGGCTAAAATAAAAAAAATAAAATACTGTACAATAATATTAATGTACTAACTTCAATATGAAAAAGAAACGTTAAAAAGCAAAATAACGTTAATTTAGGAAGTTGGTGCTAATTAATGAAGAGACCATACGATTTTAAAAAGACTGATTTTCAGAAATTTATGTTATTTAGCTCTTTTTAGTTATTTTTTTTACATTCTTATTTATATGCAATTTTTTTGTAATAACTTTTTTATTAGACGACACATTTGATACATAGAGAAAATGTAATGGGTAATAATAATGACACAAATGTGAGTAAGAAAAGCGGAAACATTACGATCCTATTACTTCGGAAAAGTATGAAAATGAACAGATAGCGTGCGAGTCCAGACATTATTCTTTTGTTTATTGTATTGTTATGAAGTTTATTTATAATATGAGAGGTACTGTTTAGTTTGTCAAATCTCAAGAGACAATGTGTGATGATATGTGGGGCGTAGCTTAGCTGACGGTGGCGGCGTCACACAAACAATGGAGAAAGCAGAGCATCAATCGAAATCATCTAGTTGGGAACATAGACACAACACAACAAATGTAAATAGAAGTCAGACAGTCAGACAGTGTAGTCACTCTCGTTGTCATTTTGAATTCGGTTTCTAAAGGTAATCACGAATAAATAAAGTATTATAATTATTGTACCGGTTTTTTTATGGTAGGTAGGTAAAAATCATCCAATGACGAATCCCGCTCTTAGGCGGAGCGGGAAACAGTGTCAGGATCTTACTGACTAAACAACCCCGTTCCTTCCTTGCCTTATTCCCAGAGCCACGGTGTAACGCTTTCACCCCAACCCTCAGCTCTAGGAGGCTTCGACACTGTAGAGCCCCTACAGCTTGCTGACAACTCCTTAAGGCGCGCGGGAACTGTGCGCGCCGTAATTATTGTATCGGTAAGTTCCTCGTCATAAGCAATAATTTGCTTGTTATGACGAGTAATTAGATGAAAGTATTGTTAGTTTGGTATGTAAAGGCCATTTATGACTAGAAATACTCATACTTCATTTGTTTAGCGAAACGTGACAAGTATAATTAGGTGTAATTGAACTTGGATCAAATTAAACAAGATACAATTAGCTTTGTCAAACTTGTACAGTATAGATACCTTGCTTACTTGTAATAAAGATACTTCAACTTCACAAATAGCTATCAGTAAAGTATTTTATCTATAAGAAAATGGAAATATGGATTTAAGGATATTTTGAAAAATGTTGCTTCAAGTGAAAACACACAAAGGCTGAATGACAATAATTTATTTATTTATAATAAACCTTATTGTACACCTGATAATGTGGACAGGATACACATTTACAAAAACTAACTGTACAATGGGCAGTCTTATCGCACAGTACAATAGTTTCTCATTTTCTCACGAGGACATCTCTGTCTAAAACTATTTAAAAGTTCCTTGATATGACAATTTACACTATGGTTCTTTCCTTCATATTATTATTCATCAATAACAACCAATTCCACTAAGTAATTATTCAAGCGGCCACAACCACATGAAGTGTACTGAAGCGGCGAAAGGCTCACATCGCATAAACCTTCAGCGGTACTACCCATAAAATGACAATAAAACTTCAATCGTGAAATAAAGCGCTTTCATGTGAACATCAATGGAATTCCTATGATTCATTCATAGGATGCGGGGTTTGGAGTAGTGGGTGGGTGCTGTGCGTACGCGTGCAGCAACTGCAAATCGCTGCGGCTCCCCAAGGGCACAGTATTCTATGTCTTATTGTAACCTTCAAGGCCATTTTACATCATGTGTATGCGTAGATTGACAGATAAATTGTCTATGTGTAGATGGATGGGCTCGTCAAGTGTGAAGATGAAGATTACTCATGTACACGCTAATCTATGTACAATGGTAAGTGTTAATTTAAAAATCTGATGTTTGTTAATTTACTTTGTAATTTTATGGTTAAAAACGGCTTCAAATATGAAATGTTTACCTTGAAATAAGTTATCAATTTAAGCAACTAATGTTTTATGGTCTTTTAACATAGCATAGCGTACAAAATCTAGCATTCCTAAATTTCTCTTGCATGGTCATTGACAAATAGTCATTTTGCATTTCTACAGGCCTAAATTAATCTAGGATAGTCTGGAGGATAGTTTTCTGTTGTTCAATGAGATGTTGTGCTCCAAGATAGTTTATTTGTATCATTCGTACCCGCTTTTGCCTTTATCATAGCATTAACTTTTGAACATAGATCAATCACGTACTCTTTTTGGGGAGCCCTATGCCTGTGGCGTTTTACCTGCTTGCATGCCATACAGGCAATCTCTACAAGAATTTTCAAAATTTTCGTAAAAGCTCTATGTTGAACCGTGGGCTTGATCTGGCGTCACGTCCGGCATGACAGGGCGTCGCGTCGCTGGGTGCGTGACGGCGGCGGCGCGGGCGCAACGTTGCGCAACAAACAACGCTCTCAACCCGCTTCACTCGCCGCTCGTTTACATGGAACGCGTCAATTACGTAAATTTGTATCAAAAATTGTGTTCACGTACCAACTACCACTGGTATGCGCTCGCAACGGATCGTTGCCACATCTCGCTATAGAAATTCTTATAAAATGATTGTTATTTAATTAGCAGTTCACAATATCAGATACAAGTGCAGATATTGGTTATGAAATTGTACATCGCATTGTAGATGTGCGTAGACGTCTAAATAATTATAGAGCAACACAGCCCGTCATTAAAACAATAATAACATGTTGTGTTCGGTAATGATACAGTAACAATTGAGCAACATTCCTTTTAGGATTGCGTAACGATAAGGAACTCTCACACGAGTATCGTGTATCGATAATAGGGTCAGCCCTAAATTCCTGAAGTGTTTGTGAGATTCCTGCTATACCTCTACATACCTTACGTTGACTCCTGTACCTGTAAGTCTCTCTATGTTATTTCTGATCAAGACTTCAGGTTAGTCAATACGGAACAAATTGACTGTTCAAAGTGTAAAAGAAAATCAAAGTTTAAAATATTTGCACTAGTAGATCTGCTCGGATAGCGCGACTCTATCTACTTATGCAAGACAACACTACTTTTACTTTCATCGCGGCGCGGAATAAGAAATAAAAACAAACGTTTTTTCACAACAAAAGAGTTTTAACATCAACAATATAGTTAAAACACTGTCAAGTAGAGCCTCGGTTCGACTGCAGAGATTGACATTGGCCCTGACATTTGTACCGTAGTTTAGTGATCGATTATGTCTCGTGTCGCGAGTCGCGACTAGTACTCGTATGCAGCCATAATGGTAATTAGGTAGCAGTTAGGCACTCGTGGTGATCATTTTAACATAAGTGTGTGTGTGTGACGTCACTCAGTAGCCGGTTATCACAACACAACCCACTTCACTGCCTCATAAGGGTTTGTGGAACAAGGCTCTTTAAAATTCACGCCGGGATCATTTTAATGGATATGGAATATACGGCTGCGTAACGAAATGCGTGAATAATTTATGAAAAGCCGTAATTAAGTACAATTACTCTATTTGAAAATAAGAATGTTATTTTCGGGGGTTGTTTCAGAAGTCCTAATGGATTTTCAACGAAAAAATATCTAACAGAAGACGATACTTTGGCAATATAAGTTTGCTACGTATAAATATTATAGAGTGAATAAGCTCTTAATAAACTAGCGTGCCTCACCATCAACGAATCACAGCTTGCCACCAGCTGGGATCCCAGTCAAGCATTAGATTATATTAAAAAATAAACTATGCGTAAGGAACAAGTTTATTTTTTAGCGAGGCCTTCATTTAAAAAAATAATCAATTTAATTTCAGCTTTAAAACAAATAAATCATCTTAAAACAAAGATTAATTGATATTTCTATCCACAAGCATAAATTATACGTATTAGGAAAACGAACATTTCTTCAGCAGAATAAACACTGTTCGATGTTCGGTCGTCGCCGCTTCGCCCTTGACATTTCGTTACACTTCTCCGGTCGCGGCATAGACAACAGACCTTTAACTAAATGCCTTCATCTTCTAAATGAATATATTTCAACTTAAATTGTTGTTACTAATTATTCATACTCAGAAATAATATATTTCTTTTTTTTATACACTTATGACAGGTAGATAGTATCTGCGGGGTCTGCGATTGACCTACGTTAGTTGTGTCTAGATTATTTTTTTTCGTTTAAGTTCTGAATTGCAAGTCTTAACCGGTTTTGGTGCAGTTTTATGATGCAGCAAGGATAAAGACTAGATAGCAACTCTAAGCTTTTAATTTTTGATCTAAATAAGGTTATCTTGTAACACGTTTTATGGGCAGAACATGAAATTAACATTTGTAACTTCAAGGTTATTGGAAAGTACGAGAATGCAACAATTCTTCCAAAAGATTCGGATCACGAAACAAAGTTGAATATTTAGCAATATTTTAATTTACCTTTACACTCGCCTTTTCGAAATTGCTATTAAATGTGTCTTTCATAAGTACCTTTTCTGTTAAGTAGGATTATGTAGATTTTATTATCTCATTAAACCCAGCAACGTCTACTTAAAATGGACATTCTAGTGACGTTAAACTGCTTTGCAATATTGGACAGCGTAGCTTACGAATCCTCTTCAATCATCTACACCGCTTCGGCAATGCCGCACTCTATGCGAAAGCTACGCGTAACTTACGTATACTTTTGTACTCTACGCGAAAGTCACGCACAGCCTACTTGTACTTACGCTTCGCCAACGCATCGCTTTGGTACGCTTTATCTATGTAACGTCTACGCAGCGTTTAAGCGACGATTACTTATTATCTACGCACTTCAATGCTTACAAGGCACCACATTTTTTTTCAGATCTTGTTTTTACCTACTTTTTAATATTAGTTTTTTAATGTAAACACGTTTATCTCGTCACCATCTTTATCATGTAAATTAACAATATTACTAATTCACGCGTATAGGTTCTACCATTTCTTATATCTATATATATATAAGATGAGAAATTGACTGACTGACATATCCATCCACAGCCTAAACTACTGGGACAAGAAGAATGAAATTTTGCACAGGGGTTCGTTTTATGACGTAGGCGAACACTAAGAAGAAACACAATTTTTCCAAAATTCACCCTCTAAAGGAATGAAATGCGTATCCAAAGTTTGTATTCATTATATTCTATTTAAACGCGGGTGAGGCCGCTGGCAGAAAGCTAGAACCTACTAAAATGAAGTTATCAGTTGCTAAGTGTATATAATATACACGTGCTTTATTCAGATAGATAAACGATAGTGTAATATTAAGGACAGCGGTGCTGTACCGGTATGTGAGTTCCGGTAGCTCGGTACAATCGAGCACACAAGGTCGGCGCCACTCTGTTTTGTTGTCTGTCAATCACTACTCACACCTCTGCGTTTGAACAACGTTGCGTTGCGTTTGAACTATGCGTTCAAAGTCAACTGTGGTGTTCCCGTTGGAATCGTGTTGGGTTGTACTTTTCAGTGTTGTGTGGTTTCGTGAGTTGAAACTTTGTTCATGAACTTGTTTCAAAATATTAAAAGCGGCCACCTTGAGGTATATTTTCATCATAAAACCGCTTTTACGTGATTTTGATGTTATTAATCATCTTTTTTCAGATATTTTGGATTCATAGTCTACAACTTCTGTAAAGACTTCTGAAATTCTTCTATTTTACATGAACTTTGGCACTGTATAGTGTACTCATATATTAAAAATATAAAAAAGTTATTCTATAGAAACCTTGCAAATTTAATTGAGATCCTAAATCATGACAAGTTTTTTTTTGCACTTCCTTTGCATCAAACATAGGATTACGTTACATGGAGCAAAAAACTATTAAACTATGCTCAACATTGATGATAAGTGAATGGGGAAGGAACACCATAAGCAGGTAATTTTTCTGAAACTCAAAAAAGAAAAAGACACACTACGTAGGCTACAGGAACTTGTGAAAGAGTTACCGTGGTCCTAGAACTAATAAACATAGCAGGTTGTAGTAAGTAAAGTCAACAATCTTTCGCCCAACCCTGCAGCGAGAGAAGTCATTTGATGAATTCCCACCATAAACAAAAAGACTCGCAACACACTCATAAAACATATTTGATATAATGAACTTGGATACTTCCTAATGGCGTAACATCAGCCTCAACTACCTACATAGAAATTAATTCCTGAAGTTTTGGAGTTTCGACAACCCTTAGGACCCGGCTTTTGAAAGTCAGATCAATTTATGTTGGCAAAGCTCATGTCAGATGATGTGATTGGCTTTTATTATCTCGGTCAACCAATCACTGCTAACAAGATTTGACATGAATTGACTGATAAGAGACTTGCCTAGGCTTTCATGAACCCCTGCTGAGGGGTCAAGTTAGTCTTTAGATCATTTTATGAGTATTTCAGATAATATTAAACACTAGCTTTTGCCCGCAGCTTCGCCCGCGTACATAAAATATAGCCTATGTCACTCAGGAGTAAAGCAGCTTTCTATTGTTGCTAAAATTTTTCCAATCGGACCAGTAGTTCCAGAGATTACCCCCTACAAACAAAAAAAACAACTTTACCTCTTTATTATATTAGTGTAGATTGAAGATTGAGACAACTATTGTCTGTATCATTTATTATTATTATTTAATACACGAAGAAAAGAAATCTACTGTTGCTGTTTTTATGTGTGTTTTTTTTTGTCTTTATTTTGATCTACTCATATCAATATGAGTAGAAAAAACTGTTTAACTTCATAAAAAGAAATTGTGTAAAACCTACATAAATAGTATATGATACCTTAAACAAAAGTATCAAATAAAGTACCTGTGTAAAAAAAACTACCCATGTCATTAAAATTTTAAATTCGTTATACTCCAGTATCCATTAAGACTAAAGCAATGCGTATTATGCGTCGATGCGTACATTATTATACAAATGTGTTGTAGAAAAATGTTTTATTTTGCATATATTTCATGCAACAGGCGGGTAAAAATGTATGCGTTATCGCATACATTTTTACTAACTGTAGAGACTTTAAAATGATTCACGTGAAAATAATACACAAAAAAAAATACAAATGTTTGTGTGATGAGCGCAATCATTTGTTCTGTGTCTTGGTGTTATTTTGTCTATAATAGGTACATACTTATATATTTAGAAATCTACACTAATATAATAAAGAGGTAAAGTTTGTTTTTTTGTTTTTATGTTTTTTGTTTGTGGAGGGTAATCTCTGGAACTACTGGTCCGATTGGAAAAATTTTAGCAACAATAGACAGCTGCTTTACTCCTGAGTGACATAGGCTATATTTTATGTACGCGGGCGAAGCCGCGGGCAAAAGCTAGTATATAATAAATATAGAAACTTATCAGTGGTCTAGTACTTTAGTAGTAGTTAGTAGTACTAGGTTTACACAAACTCTGCTTAGCTTGGGACTAGACGGCGTTGTGTGACAGTTGTGGAATATATTATTATATTATACAAATAATATATAATTCATCATCATCAGCCTTTTAATGTTCCCACTGCAGAGACACAGGCCTCCTCTCTCTAGGAGAGGGAATGGGCCATAATCCACCACGCGGACCCAGTGCGGATTGGTGGATGTCACATGTCTTCGAACACATGCTGATGATGATGATATAATTATTATATTATATCAAAATCAGTTATCGTTCGTACCGACTCAGGCTCCTCTTCTATGAAAAGAAAAAGCCACGTCGTCCCGTGCAAGTTGCTGGATGTCACAGTCTTTTTGTTTTTGTTTCTACAACATGTTGGTTTTCTCACGACAGTTTTCTTCAACGTTGTGAAAGCAATTAAAATATTCAAAGCAACGCGCCTGTCTGGGCTTGAAAACACGACTTCTATCTATATAATATATAATTCGTAAATAATATATATATTTAATATATAATATAGAACTCAGGCCTCTTGCCGTTGCCACTTATGGGCCACCACTATTCATATTGACCATAACATTATTTACTTCAGTACTAATGTAGGGGGTAGTGTTTCTCTATTGAAAAACATTTTCCCACTAGCAAGACTAGCAACAAGATACCTACTAATTCTCTTTTATTCAACCAGCTCTACTAATACAGTATCTTTTGTGTAACTCAAAACGTACCTACTTATAAAGCATTTAATAACTTACAATGAGGTCAAATTGGGAAGGAAAAACAGCGTGACTAATATCAAACATTGTTAGATAAAAAGAAAATTGATAGCGATTGCTTGCCTCATATGCCTACGTTTTTTGTCCTTACAAAAAATGATTGTTTACAATTTGTTTCGCTGTTGCCACACATAATATACGCAAAGTTATATTTATGTTCCAATTACGGTTTATTTAACTGCTGAGCTTGTACAAAAAAGAACTAACGACGTGTTTTTTACAAGTATACCCATTAGTCCTTCTACTTTCGTAAGAGAGATGACATTATGATGTTGGCGGTCACTGTCAGCGGTTACTTCAAATGAAATGCTATCAAAGGGAAAGTGGATCAACTGTATGCCATCTCGATTGATAGATTCATTAAAGTTGCGAAAACTGTCTTTATAACTGTAGATGTGCAATAACAGATATAAATTGACGGCACGGTTGTCGATTAAAAGATTGGGTGTTCCGCTCCGTGTCGCGAATTCGATTCCCGTGTGGAAGTGCAAATAGTTGTGTCGGGTTAGTTTGTCCTACGTACATAGGTATGTAAATTACTATATCGATGCTTGAGAGGCAAAAATAACTAAGTGACCTGGAGTAAACTTTACAGGAGACTGATTTAAAGTTAGAATTTTTAGAAAAATATTGTTAAGTGACAAAATCGTATTGTTTTTTTATAAACATTTTAACATTAAATCCCTTTTACGTATACAAAAAGTTCATAGTGAGAAGTAACTTTTTGTTTTGAGTTGCTTGCCGTGCAAGAGTAGTTGATCCATATTGCGGTTAAATGATCGTAAATGTCGCTCGGTTATTCGCACTTTCAGTGTACGGTGAAAGCACTGAGGTAAGTGTGTAAGTAAGCCGAAAGCCTTGTGCTAATTACTTACTACACGTAACTACAGTAAAATCTGGTTATACGACAGGTGCTAAGTTAAACAACTTAGCCGGACATAAAGTAAGATATTGTTTAAGATAAACAATTCCATTTTATTTATTATACCAACTTAAGTATTCTCACAGAATAATTTATTAAGCAGCAAACAAAAAAAATAAAATTAATTACATTATACAGTTTCGTTACATTTAATTTTAGTGTCCACTTTCATACAAAACATTTTAATAAACGTTCAAAACATCCATAAAATTACGCAAGTTGCTCTTCTGATGGTCATTAATAGAGTAGGAAATAACTATTTCGGATAGTTTCGTGAAAGTTTGGTACCTGCTGCTGTTACCTGAATATTAGTTAGTTGGCCGCTGTTCGTTGGACTAAGAAGTAAAAAAACATAGTTTCTACTTGAATCAGAGTCGGTCATAACGACTTTTGAAACGATCACGGTGTGGTTTTAGACGAGCGCGTTGGTTTTGGAAGCGGAACAAATCGACAATCGAATTACGAATTCCTGCGACGGCGCCACTATTTTACAAACATTACATTCTGACTGTAAAGTAGGTCGTGACAATATGGTTCTGAACGTCTGATGCGACCATTCGCGAGGAGTCATTAGCGATCATTCGTACAAGCGCCAGCCATGATTGATGAGTATCGATCGTAATGTTATCGCAATCACTCGCAATAGAATCAAATTATTGTTTTGTAAAGTTGTATGAACATTTAATAAGTTCAAGCGAAGCGTAACTGTGAGGTGGTTACAAAATGTTAAATCTAAAGTTAGTAATAGTGTTGCGGTAAATGAAAATCATTTAACATCGATGCAGGCCCCGGTTCGTTCTGCAGTCAGTGCATTATGTAGCGATGCAGCTTACTCAGATACCGAAGCACCGATAGAACCGTTACAGTCATTACCAGCAGTCGTGTCTTACATCATATATTTATACATTGTTATGTACTAAAAAGCTAAGCAATTAAGCTTATAACAAGCTGTAGTTTGTTGGCAGTAAGAAGATTATTAAGTGGATATTCTAGCAACAATGTTTGCTTAAAACGAGACACGTAAAGGGGTCAATGAGTAACTCATACAATAATAATATGATATGGTATTGAAAACGGTTTTATAATCTCACAAAACGTTACGTGCTTTGTTGTGGCATTATTTTGTTAATAACGATTCAATTCGCTGTGAGTAGAAGTGAGGTCGCTTGGCGACTTGCTAGTGGAGCAGCTTTGCGGGATATCATGGCGTCTGCACGCGTGCAATGACTCCGTTTTAATTAATTGCACACATGACGGACGCTCGCGCTGCAGACCGTTTACAGTGGAATGGCTCTTATCACAAGACATTAGTAAATGAAGCTAATTTTAGCTCGGCGACAACATGGTCGGCGCGTTGACCTATCAACTTGCAACTGAACTATTCATTCGTAATATTCGATTTCAATGTAATTAGATGTCAGACACTATGTAAGTGTTGCAGTTTCAGTATTATTATTTCCTGCTTCGACTGAAATATATTTCGAAATACTGTTATAATAAATCAGTTAAAAGCGTCCACTCGTAAGAAATACTTAATATCGGTGCGCTGCAGTCGCATAAAAAATCGTGACAAACTGCGAATTTGTAAGCGCAGTTCGGTGCGGCAAACTCTCTCTAGATGTAATATCAATTTGTTGGGTGGCCTTGGCATACTAACGTATTAGAGTTTCTCTTGACAAAATGGGGGCAGAGCGTTTTGTTTGTAACCTAAGATGACAGCATGAATCGTCCGGGAAATCCTAGTTGCAGCAGCGTCGCGACGCGTCGACGTAATGTTTCATCGAGCCACTCATTAAACCGTCTGTGCGAAGTTTGTCGCAATGTCTGCTCACCTAGTACAGTTTGTTTACAATGGTCCTTTGAACGACTGTGGTTTGTCAATATAACTCGCTAAAACAAATGGGCGGGTGTGTGCTTATTTGGTGGCTGACGATATAAGTATGGCGTAATTAGTTAGCAAGTTCTTTGGCAGAATCAAAGCACTATATCTAAAATGCTTGGTTGTAAACTTAGACGTATACTGACGTGTTAATTGCCAGTTGCTATTATAACAATGCCGTGGCTCTCACCCGAACAAAACCAATAACATGTGACTTTCATAATCCTAGCCTCATTCCTATTTGATAGGTAGATAGATGTGGTTGACTAAGCTCTGTGGGACAAAAAGCGCATTGAGGCCGTATGGCTAGTCGGCGAGAACTCGAAAGCAAGTTATTATGTGGAGAGACTATTATTATTTCTACAACGAACAAACCATGAAGAGGGAGAGATATTCAGAGAGATGTGGGTGATGAGCCTGTTGAGTGCATGAGCGGTACAGTATGCAGTACAGTTAAGAACCGCTAACATTGAACAGCTGTGTCACGAAATTATTAGTTTGGTTTAAAAAAAATCGATATTTGAATGTGTTCCATCATGTCAACGTAGCTAAATGTTAATTTATACTGATTAACAAGCTCCGCCTAATAACAACGACGGAAAACTACTTTTTTATGTGACTTAACATTACCTATCGTTTACGTTAACGCGATTGAGTACGTATAAAAACACGCACTAGACCTTTCGTGTATGTCAGTGACATGCACGAAAGGTATTCTACCTATACAGTATACAGTGACTGTCTTGCTTCTTTAGTTAAGCTATGTTATTCGTAGATAGGGTTTTTTTCATTGTGTATAGCTAGCTCGAAAAAATACGATGTGGCGGGATTAATAGAAAACATCAGATGTAGGTCTTAGTCTCATTTTTTTCTTGTTTGCCGTAGATTAACAGATAGGATATCGATTGAAGTGCATGTATAAAGTTTATAGGCCGTGGAGATGCGAATGTTGAGATTATATATATATATATATGTATATTATATTTGTGTAAAGTTTTAAGCAGCTTCAGTAACTGAAAAGTCAAAAAGAATTCATTCGTTTGATTTGTAAGTTAGGCCGATAGAGAAGTAAGCTAAAGAAAAGATGGATGGATTGATTGAGGAGTGATATGATAGAAATGGGAATCAGTGGTAGCACGTGACAGCTGACGGGACAGTGTGGAATAAAGAAAGGGGTTACTGGGGCAGGAAGATGATATTCCACAATATATATTCTACAGAAGTAAGCTATTCACTATTTAGGTGTAGTGTCTAGCTGTCTTTAGACTTACCTCAGTATAACACAAAGCGCAATGAGGCCGTGCCGCTAGTCGGAGGCCACTCGAGAGTCCGCCCGCATGGTGAAGGTTCACGTCATAGCACGACCGCGCGACACCGATACTCCCGGCGAATCATGTCCTGGAACATACGACATACAACTTTAATATCACTATAACAAACACTTAGACATTTCGGTGATTGACAAGAAGAAAATTTGACGTTGGTTGATAACTTAGCCATTGATTTCTAAATAACTCCATCTCGAAAATATATTTTTGATTTTTATTTAAAGATTCTATGCACAAAATTTCATAATTGTAACATGAAAAATCAAAAAGTTTGTAAGCTTGTCAATAGACTAAGACTGCGGGGTTTTTTTTTATTTCCGCACTCAGCTTTGTGTGGCGCATAATGCCGAACTTAGAGTCGGTAGTGTACAATTTATGTAGTTACCTTTTAAAAATATTTTTTTTAATATAACTTGTAAAAAATATTGAAATCACAGTTATTGATTCTGTATAAACTATATTTTATTCAGGTTTCGCATATATTAAATAAATTTCAAAATTTGCACACCTTACTAGGTTATAGTGCAGCGCACTTATTATAAATTTATGTAACACCTTTTATACTTATCTGTGTTATGCAAATAAATGGATAAAAAAAAATGTTTTGTGTATTTATATTAGCATTTTTCTTGCTTAAATAGTTCATATTTGAGTTCTGCGCGATAACTGTAATATTTCATCCAAATCGTAAAGTTATAGCGAAGATTTTCAAAAAAGAAGTTAACTATAACTAAGCCATAAACGAAAAAAAAAGCACCCGAAAATGGCAACAGAAGATTTTAAATCTTAGTTAGCTTTATCGACACGCCAGTATTGGAAAACGATAAAATTGGCTTTTATAATGAAACCTGGTGCAGTTATTTGTTTTACAAAACAAAGGAATACTGACCAGAAGTGGAATTGAAAGGAAACTAGTTTTACGTAGGGGGCACTCACCCTTCGACCGTGAGCTACAGAGAACGAACCGTCGGAAAATGGATTAAAGTTGCTCTACGAAGTAATTATTTAAAACAAGTTTAACTCGAAAATTAATGTTGACGTCAATACTGATATTTCCTTTTATTTTTTAACCACTGCTGAAAAAATAAAGAGGAAATGTTTGGATAATGATAATAATAAACGTTTAGGACTATGTGGAATTTCACAACGCGGATGTTTTGCTTGTATTGTTACATGACAGACAAAAGCTGTCTTAATACATGGCTACTTATACTTAAAATAAATCGGCCAAGAGCGTGTCGGGCCACGCTCAGTGTAGGTTTCCGTAGTTTCCTGTCCGCCACAAATTTCTCACAATGTAACAGAACCCAGTAGCCCATGTAAAAATTAGTAACCCAATTTCCCGAGAGATGGCGCTGTACCCGGTGGTAATTTTAATTTGCGTGAACCGGTTTTAATCTTTTTGTATTTTTATTTAAAAGAAGATTTGTTCAGGATAATGAAATATGTAAAAAAGGTATAAAACAATGCTTGCATGTATAGTTAAATTAAAAAATTAGTTCAGAATGTTATTTTTTTATTTTTTCAATAATTGTTTATTCTATCAAGTTCAAAATATTTTTCCTTGAAAGTTTACTTTAAGTTCTACTTTTGAGATTTTTTTCATATTTTTTAAAACTTATGGTTCAAAAGTTAGTGGGCAAAAAAATGAGCCGTCCCCCGCCTCATTTTTTACTTTTGGGGCGATTATTTCCGAAAATATTTACACTATCAAAAAATTATTTCATGGGACCCCTAATCATTTTTAAATACCTATCCAACGATATATCACATGTAATGGCAGATATGAAAAAAATCACTTCCCACTTTACGTGTAGGTTTTTTTTTTTATGGTAGGTGAAAATCATCCAATGACGAAACCCGCTCTTGGGCGGAGCGGGAGACCAGTGTCAGACTCTTACTGACTAAAAAACCTACCCCGTACCTTCCTTGCCTTATTCCTGGAGTTGAGGTAACAGTTTTCCACCACCCTCTAGGCTCCAGGAGGCTTCGACCCTGAAGGGCCCCTGCAGTTTGCTGACAACTCCTTGAGGCGCGCGGGAACGGTGCGCGTCGTTGACGACTTGGACTCGGTCTTATCAGACGATCGGACGGCGAGCTACCCATTGCTCACCGTCCGCGAGCAAGTGTCTACGGTGGCCGGATATCGGCAGGATCGCGGCGGCGTCGGCTACGGCGAGTACGCCGTTGCCTTTGCCTTATGCGGTCGGCCTCCTCCTTTACGAGCATTACTGCTTCGCAGAAGGAGGCGACCGCCTGCCATTCCTCTTCGCTGCGGACCATGGCCTGAACCAAGGACCGGCGCGAGAGGTCGCCGCCGCCGCTCACCCCCACGAGGACACGGCGATGCTCTTCCCAAGCAGGGCACACCTCCACCGTGTGTTCCACCGTGTCCTCCGGGCTCGCCTCACAGTGGCGACACCCGGACGTCTCTTCCGCACGAATCCGGTGCAGGAATCTCCCGAACTTCCCATGTCCGGTGAGAACCTGCGTCATGCGGAAAGTGAGGACGCCGTGAGGTCTATCCAGCCACGCCTCAAAGAGGGGCACTACCGCTGAGATTACGGTGTGCCCAGAGCTGGGTTGCGACAGTCGCTGTTTCCACTTCACCATGAACTTTACGTGTAGGTGAGGCTACACTAATAAAACATTTTTTTCTACTTTTTCTTTGTGCATTTTGTCGGCGTAGTTAATAAACATATTGATACCAAATTTCAGCTTTGTAGTGCTAACGGTTGCCGAGATTATCCGCGGACGGACAGACAGACAGACAGACATGGCGAAACTAAAAGGGTTTGTTGACTACGAAACCCTAAAAACTGTGTTCCATATGAAGATATGACCGCAGATCTGAGTAGGTATAAGTTTAAATTTCAGTTTCGTACCTCGCGTTTTTAGTCAGTAAAAGTCTGACACTATCTCCCGCCCCACCCAAGAGATCAAAAAGAAACTGCACAAAAATACCGTATAAAAAACCTTTATTTTCTTTTAAATAAATTAACCATGGTTGATGACTTTTCTATAAAACCTGTAGATAAGTCGTTGAAATTAATATAACCGGGCTTAACACTACGGTTGGGTGGTCATAGTGAAACTCCGCGAGAGATTGCACTTTATTACGTCCGGTGAACTCTGTGCAGTCCGTCCTTCTAATAGCCTTATTTGCTGGCTAATCTTTTCACCGCAGGAACTAGTGTCTGAACACTCATGAAGACTACGGAGGAACTATTCTTTGATCTTTGAACACTCACGAAAATAACGGTAAATAGATAAAGTAGATAATTTTATTTATCATAATGATAAAACTAAGTAGCTAAATAAAACGGAAACGATCAAAAACGATTACTTATTGGCCTAGTAAAGATCAGCCTAGAAATGATTTAAAAAAAAGACTTGTTAGAAACAAAAAATTGACTCTATGATGATCATGAGGAACCTACCTGCGGTAGGTACCATGAAGTACTTTCCTGCAGTAGTCATAGTCATCGTCATCATCATTTCAGCGAAAGACCTCTACTTACGTGTTAGACATAGGGTTCCTCGTAGTATTGCCATAACAACCGGTTCTATGCGGATCGCATTCATCGGATTCTCGCGGTTAAACACCGCGAGCATCCGATGGATTTAAAAGAAAATTGAAAACAGATCAAAAAAGTACCATAAAACTCTGCACACTTCTCAAAGTTAAACCAAATAGGAGTTCTAGTCAGCATGTGTCAGACAAATAGAGGGACGATTGCTGCTATGGCAATACTGTAATAAAAAATAAAGGTCTCTTCATAGTCGTTGCCCACAGAGCTCGAGTACAAAGCTTCGTCAGATATACAGGGTGAATCACAGTATACAGGAGTTGTTTTTCTCGTATCGATATTGTCCTCACCAGTACTGGGTTCACTCATTCAAAAGTGCAAAACAACGATGTACATTCAAAGATGCCTGATTTTCTTATTTTAAGTTACTAGCTCAATTTTGCTTTCATGCATTCTTGGAGAGTGTGTCCAGGAATCGCTTGACTTGATTTCGCCATCTCATTCCTACTGTCGGATAATTTCACGTACGGCGAGTATCCATCCTTACGTTAATGAAACTTCTACAATCCGGACTAAGCGTTTCGTCTGGTTGTTAATTCCGGTTACATCAAAGGACTGGAGCAATATGGCTGCTATGGTATTCCTTTTCAATTATAATTTAGGTGTCTTCAAGGCTAAAGTGAATAGGCTTTGAATAACATAGTGCGCCTCACCATCAACGATTGTTTTACTGCTTGCCATCAGTTGTGATAGCAGTCAAGCACTAGTTTATATCTTATGCTACCAAGATGTTCGAAATCTTTTAATTACAGATGAATTCAACCAATCAAAATTAATTAGTGCTGGTCTAACGAATCATCAACTGGAATGTCAAAGATAAAATAAATTTATGTAATTAGTCCAATAAATCTGGTGTATCATTTCTGTCAATCAAACATAAAATAAATTTATGTAATTAGATTAATGATTTACAGGTGTGTATCATTTCTGTGTATTAATCCATACCATTTTATAGGATCATCAAGGCGAGTCGCACTAAGAAGTGAGCGTAGGTAGTAGGCATATTTTTTTTCTGTGTAGTCATAAACTAGGATCACTCAGTGTAATAGACACAATTACGCTTACGCACACAGACACAATGTGTATGTAAATCTACAAACACATTAAACTCTAGCCCGTCTTCGTGAAATAGAATATCTATGTCTAAGCTGCTTAATCTGTAAATATATCGAACACTATCGTCACTTTCCATCAGGTGAGATAGCGGTCAAGCGCAAACCTATAATCAATAATATATATATATATATATATATATATACACCGTGAAATTTAAATGGTTGTTTTCCCGCGGCAGAATGACTTGCCATAAGGAGTACTTTTGAAGCATACAGAAAAAATTAAAAAATTAAAATCATTTTTTTTTTATAAATAATTATTAAAAACATTTATCAACTCAAAAAAGCGAAAACAATAGTAACATTAGACGTAATTTGTAGGTACTACTAGAGTCGCATGAGCAGCCCGCCGTCAAAGGAAACCGATTCATTAAATATTTAAACCAAAATAAGCTCTCGGACGTTGTGATACGTCATAATTAGCTTGCACTCTACAGGTCCATTTTTTGTTTTTAATATTTTATTTCTTTATCCAACGTTTGTATTACCAAGATACAACCATTTCGCTGAGGGAAAACAACCACTTAAATTTCACGGTGTATATGTATATATAAAAAAATTGCAGTAACTGTTTCTACTATCAAAAAAAAATGTAAACGAGATTATATTTGATGTCCATAACAAAAGTACAACTGTTTTTAAATTTTTGTCTGTTTGGTGTTCTCCGAGACTGCTCGACCGATTTTGACGTGATTATTACTGGTAAATAGCTGATGTTATAAAGAGTAATTTGTAACTAAAAATTGCGCTGTTATACGAGTTTGGCGACCATGAAGTCGCGGGCACTAGTTTGTCTTTTAGTAAACAAACAATCCAACCAATCATGATTAATTACTACTGGTCGAGCGAATCATCAACTGGAATGTCAAAAACAATAATTTATGTAATTAGTCCAATTAATGTTATTTTATCAGAAGCACCTAAACCTGATCATTCTGATTGAAATGTCTAAATGTCAATTGATTACCTATTAGATCGGAATGCAACGAGAAATCGATAGGATTAGACATGAATCTATGCTATATAAAGCTGTAGAGTTTGTTTGTTTGGTTCAACGCGCTAATCTCGGTAATCACCCGTCCGATTATAAAAATTCTTTCAGAGAAGGATAGCCTTCTTAGGGCCTAATTTTCCAATAACATTAATTGCGATTATTTTAAACAAAAGCAATCGCTATTAAAGGTACATTTTGTGTTCGAAACAAAACACAGTTTGTGTTTTGATCTAAATAATCGCGATTAGTTTATTGGTGAATTTGGCCCCTATTGAGAAAAGCTATAGGCTATATTAGACTCATTGGAGCGGAGTATCAACAAAAAAATTGGCAAAAACGAGGGAAATCTAGACTTCTACGCACACGAAAAAAAGGTTTGCTGGGAGAAAGCTCATTGTTAAGATAAGCTCGCCTTTGTATATGAATTTACTAACTACTGTGTACGTATATATGTTTTGTGTATATAAAGAATAAAGGACGAAGTCGCGGGCAAAAGCTAGTCGATAATAATCAGGGGTCGGAGTCGTGACGGTGACGCTACAGTGCTACGGTGCTACGAACTGCTACGTCGATCTTTTGTTTAATTATCATAAACTTAAATGATTTACACAAATTATTGATCATAATATTATTTATTTATTATTTAGGTACTTGATTTAAGTGTTGTTTGTTTGACACATTACTTGAAATTAATTAAAATTATTGAATAATGGATATATTTAATTTTAAATATTTTTTTAAATATTTATTATCAAATAGGTAAGCCAATCCAACGTTTTCTACCGCTACAGGGCAGAGTTGGGCGTATCTTATCTTTACTGATATACCTGCGTTTTTTCTTTACTTTGCGTTCAAGGACCCTAAGTTTTTCTGTGGGAAAATAAGCCAATCCATGGAAAATAAGGCCTCAGTAGGCCCTACGGAGCACCTACGGCTTTGCTGAAATTTATTTCAGATGGATCACTTCGCGCCGTCGACGACTCGAGCTTATTATAGTCTATGCGGACTAAGCTCACCGTCCGGCCGTCCAATAGCCAGATGGTTACTGGATGGTCGGATGGCGAGCTATCCATTGCTCGTCGTTCGCAAGCCCACAACTTTACTGGTTAAGTTTGACTTAAGTTTTGTCTTTAAGTATTCATTTCTAGCGGTATTAAAACGAATATTTGGAATTCATAGGAAAAATATTTGAAAGTCATTTTGTACACCTGCCTCCAATTAAGAGCCTCCACTCTTTGTTATTAGCCAGAGCTCAATAATTGACTACTGATAGCTATTTATAGTACAATCATGACGACTTTGTAGGTCAGAGAGTCGTTACCTATGACCTCAATGGGGGTCACTTGTCGAGACTACAATGCGCAACCTGTCAAATGTATTCACTGATCGTTGCCTATTATCTGATGACTTTTACATAACTCGCAATCATTATAAACTATACTTCTACTGCTGTCGGTGACAGCGGACAATAGCAATCAGATATGCCTGCCGATCATGAGTACCAAATGGTAATATTCGAAATGTAGAGACGTCGTACTATTCTATCTTAAATAAACGACGTTTGTAACGATGAAATCCTTTCAAAGGTCACACGAATTACGTAATAGGTCTGCTTAGCCGAGTTTTTGGCAGGCGCACGGGAAATGCCAAATAGTCAGAATATCTATGGGGACAAATTATTTGCAAAAATCAGGTTTTTCTTAATAGGCGATGGCGAAAGAGGTTGGGTCATCTCATTAAGGTGATTGAGAATGTTAAAGTTGATAACTCGTCGAATGCCACCCGACCGGTTGGGTTAACGCTGGCTGCGCCCGCGCACACGCACGAAACTTGATATCACTTGCTAATAACATATTATTTTTATCCTTTATATTGGTTTCTAGGCGGCTGAGTGGTTGTAAGTGAGTGGGCGACTAGATATATCGTGAAAGTCGTCAATGTGTCAATAGGTAACAGGCACAGACAAGGTAACGAGGTCGTAATTAAAAGAACTATATCAAACATGTTGGATCATTGATTTTGTCGATAACGAAAGTTAGTCCATTTTCTGGGTGACCAGGCTATTGTCTGGTGGTACAAAAAGCCCGTGTTTCAAGGCATGCATCGGGGTCGCGCGCCTCACGCTGCACGCTCCGACCTCGCTTGCCAAATAATAACCAATCATAGACAATAATTGTTCACCCACCGTGAGCAACACAATGAGTAAACATCACTAGAAAAGTTGTCTAGGTTCGCTTACCACGCGGGGTGCCGTAGACACGCTATAGACGCGCTGTAGATAACATTTCCCAATCACAATAGCAAGAAGTATTAACGTTACTTAATGAACTATTGTTTAATTTCATTCAATACACACTCCACGTAACTAGGGCATATGTTTTTTAATTAAACTTATTAGTTTTGTTGAAGACATTTTATGGAGATCTCGTGTTCAACTTCCAAAAAACAAGCTTGGTACATTTAAAGTTCTGAAATGTTTTGTTAACTAATACGATTTAGCTTATGTAAATCGGGTTGTTTGTAGTTACCTTGCACCGGGTTTAAAGACTTCGCCGGCAGTTCAAGTGGATTATGTGCAAGCTTACGATTGCTTACTCTAGGTATGTGTGCATTCCATTAGCAAAACGAATCGTAATTCATGTTATTTGCACGTTTCATCCTCATTGTTGGGCCTTCAAACCTTGACGAAACAAGATTAAGGCTATTCTTTGCACAATTCGGTAGGTGCGTTACAATCATCGAGCTTCCGCATTTCAAAATCAAACAATAGCATTTTCGACTGGTAGGTAGCACTGCAAAGCACGGCTAAAATAAAAATTGTTTGTTCATTTTGTATTCAAACGGGTTATAAGGATAACGTGTTTGTCGTTGGCTTATTCGATTGGTATTTGCGGTAATTATTTGTCCAGTTTTCCTGGTGCGATAATTTTCTTCGGAGGAATTCCTACATTGGCGCGTTTTCACTTAAGCGCGGCTTCGTTAGGCGATGCACGCGTTGCTCAATCGTCATCGTCTTATTAACAATACATTACGCTGAGTGCTGAGTGCACACGTACCAACGTGATGTCACGAATTGTAATGTGCACCAATGTAATACACATTTTTGTTGAAGCTCACAACAAAAATGTGAATGCCAAATAATTGATGTGGCAATGAAAACGGGTTTTCGTGCAGGAATGAAAACTGACGGTAGGAAGGAAAAGTCGCTCACTGATTGTTATTATCTTTTCAAAATTGAGACTTAAGAAGCAAAGTTTTAGTTTGGGTTATTTGGACAACTGGGATGATCTAATTCAAGTAAGCGCAAAATATGTCACCTACTTACTGAAGCAAAAAAAAATCTAGAGATATTAATAAAGTTATGTAAACACAAGATGACATACCACTTTTAACAAAGTATGCGTACAAATTTGCTGTAAATACCGGACTTAATTATTGAACTAGACATACAATGGGCGCAGAATGCTGGCCGTGGGAAAGAAGCTGGCATTTAGCTCGAGCGCGACCGAACATCTTCGCCTCTCCGGTTACCTAACGACTCGGCGGAGACACCTCGTAAGGGCACACCAATCATTCATACATTTAATCGTTTCACATTTACTAAGTTCTGTGACATAAATCTGCTTAGTCATTGCACAAGTACCTAATACCAAATGTAACAAACGATACTGCATTCACTGTCATTTGTTATTTTCATGTTTCATAAATGGAACAGCTAGTTTCAGAACTAATGTATTTCTTTGCAAGCGTCCAACTATTTGTTCTGCTGAATACTCCTTGGAAACTTCGTCGATTTATTTGACTTCTCGTAACGAATGAACAATGGAGAGTAGGTAAATATTATTTAAGATTGTAAAGCACATGTATACAAGCTACAGATTCTAAATGTGTCTTGTAAAATAACAATCAGTGTATTCACAATAGATCGGTAGCTTGTTCGACGACGCCAAACACGATGAGTTGAATGGCGAGTTAACAAAGTAGGTCTCAGTAAAACAGTGGCTCTTCTCCTCGACTCTATTGTCATGGTCACGTCAAGATAATGTCAAACATAATTTGTAATAGTTGAAAATATTTTTACTAGTAAAGTTACAAAATGCGTAAAGTTAACAACTTATGCGGCAGTTTGTAATGCTTCGCTCTGGCTTGCGAAACGTCGGCGGTCCGTTGATGGAATGCGCTTGATATGTGCTAAGTAATATCCTACTTTATGTAAATGGAAAGGTTCACCATTAACAAGTATTTGATGTTCATTCATTGAAATATTAGTCAGTACGTCATTTCTGACGTCAGTTTGGAGTTATTTAAATTAAGTGAGTTACAGTGAGTTTAAACTTAGTGGCTTCCTACAAAATTATTTTGAACGTCAGTGGTCATTATGATTTTAATTTGTCCATCAAGCAACAATGATCAGAGCAGCGGGATCAATTGAAAGAGTTATCTTGGACGTCGTAAAGGGCAATTAAAGGAACACAGGTTTATTTAATAAAAGTATGATACCTACTCTCTCTCTATCTCAGTCCGCAAGAGAACCAAGTTTATCAACATAGCCCGAAGAATCGCCATAAGTGGCAGTGGCCCGGGGCACATTGCCTGCGGGACAGATGGTCGATGGAGCCGAAAGGTTCTCGATTGACGACCGTTTATCGGAAGACCCAGCGGAGTGACGATCTGGTGAGGAGGGCTGCCATTTGATAGATGTGAAACGTACAGAACCGGTCGTTTTGGCAACACTTGGAAATGTACATAATCATATTATGAAATGCCCAGCCGTGGACATCTTTCAGCTAAAATGAGGACGATGATGATCGTATACAAGATTTCCATAGCTAGCATGTATGGTAGTCATTGAATGATTTTTACGTTACATAAAAAAAACCTTCTATATAATTTTAATAATGTCACGTTTTCTTTTTTTTACTATAAATACAAGTTTCCAGAAGACTTTGTAGTGAAATACTTACATCGACTGGCAACTCCTCTAAAGGAAAAAATATGTGTTTATCGAGCATTATGCAGGTTGAGTAATTTAATTAATTAAGTTTCAAGTATCTTGGGCGTGTGCTTGAACATGAACTATACATGCATAAGGAATTAGAAAACTAAAGTAATTAATAACTGCGCATTGATAGCACAGGATTAATATGTACGTGTAGCTATTTCAATCCGTGTTTCTATGATCTGTCGTTTATGAAATGATTTTCATAAACGACAGATCATAGAAATTTAATGAGGTAGCCGTAGTCAACGTGATCGTTGACAACGGCTACCTTATTAAATATGGCCAATCATGCTAAGCATAGCAAATTGTAAAAACTTACTAAAACCGATTCGATTTCTTAACGTAAAGTCGCAATTAAAATTCTTCGAAGTTCTTGCGTACAAAACTGCAGTCGTGATTAACTTGACTCTATAATTTCGTTGATGCTACGTCTGCCAACCATCAATAAAATACAATGAAGATCTAGCTTGGAGGCTTAATCGATTAATTTTTATTAACGTTGACCGGAACTGTGTAGGTTCAGATATGGTGTTGTGTAAAATCTGTTGCAAAATGTAAACATGATCAGTAAATTACTAGCTTCGGCGTAATTACGCCGGCACGCAACAGTTTTCTGTACATTTGCTTCACCCCGCGCCTTGTACGTTGTTATTTCATTATTTTTTTTATGAAACTTCTTGTAATTCAATAATATGATTATGTACTAATTGCAGTTTTGTTCAAGTTACAGTTTTTCCGATAAACAGTTACATTGTTGTTCAATTATTTCGCAGCAAAAGCGTAAAGCCATTAAAAGAACCTTGCGATACGATGGTACACTTTTAATGTTTGCCATATTAATATGATTTCATCATTTGTTATCGAAGCAAGGCGGTCAGTTGGTTCATCTGGTTTGGGTTAATTCGCTCGTTTTGCGAAACAACTATCCACCTGTGTATGCGACAGTCGGATTCTACCCATAGCTATTTATTTAGCCTTCATCAATTTTAAAGGTTGACGTGAATCGTCTCTAAAAAGGTCAAGTATTTAAAAAGTTATTCATTCAGTCACATAAAATTACTTATTCATCGCATTAATGCGCACCATCAATAAATTGAGCGGACAGGTCCCCGGGGCTTGTTTAGTGTTCTCGACAAAAAACATTGTGGATTAAATGAGACAGACAATGCAGTAAGTTTTAAAAATAGTCATCAGATTTGTGTCGCCGCTTGCTGCGAATTTCACTAGAAACTAGTCACGACTTCTTTCAACTTCTGTTTGCCACTGAATTTTTACTTTTTGTGACACCTGGCGGAAGTTTACCGTCACGATACAGCTATTAAATCCGGCAGTCTATTATTGCGTTAAGTTGAATAACATTTTAGCTACGCCTACCTGTATACTGAGCCAGTACGGACACGGACATGTTTATTGTATATTAGCACTGGCTTGTTCAAGTTTCGAGTGCCACTTGGCTTGGTTTTGAACCCCGCAGAGAACCAAGACACTTCTCGCAGCTGCCAGTTCTAATTTACTTTGGTCTATCGGAACTTTCAACTACGTAATCTTTAATCATGTTCATGTTTTAAACTCGATGACATCCCCTTTAGTTCATTAAGTCCCAGGAAGACTCCGGTGTCCACACACCTATGATCTTTTAATTGTATCTGTAATTACGGTAGTTGAAAGGTTAAGATGTATTGGTTTCCTAGATGCAGAGAATATCAGGAGATTGGCTTCGAGGTGCAGCGGATGGCGAATGAGTAAATATGTCAAGAATTCCGATGTATAAAGTTTAAATGGAGGAACAATAGAGCCGCGGCGGGTCGCGTGAATACCGCGGCGTTACACTGTGGAATGCGGTGCTATTTTGAAAGGGGCACGTGCAAGGTCAAAGGTGCAACCAGCAACCGACAGACAGTTGTGTCAAGCAAGATATCCGTTCTAATACGTCTGAGTTAATCATTGTCAAGCAACAACAATTGCTAACACTTGCCCACAATATCACCGATAATTTATTTGTTTTATTGCAGTAAATCACCCGGGAACGATCGACTTTATCGACACTGGTAATTATGTTGTTATTTATAACTTAGCTCGTAATGCTGGTGCGCCTGGGGCTATTATTATATTTTTGTCAAGAAGGCCATCGACAGACGAATGGCAATTGATTAGGCGGTTTTCAAATGTTATTGTTGATGATAGAAAGTTAAGGATGGGAATAATGAGCGCAGTCGTGACTGACGACGATGGCGATAACTTGTCACGTGGACACTTGAATAATTAGTCGCCTGCGCCTGCGCAACACTTGCTACAGTGTGCGCGGATCATAGCGCATGACGTAGACTGCAATACTCGGGGTACATCCTATTCTATATGCAACTAACTTTTATAACATCCCTAATAAAAATTTCGCACTTAAAGTTACATTACTTTGTGGCAGAAACTGGGTATCAATTTAAAGTAACTGTTTTAAATCTGGGCTACTATAGAGAAAAAGCGAAGATAAACCTTTTTATTAATAAGCAAGCGACCTTAGAGGTCAGGCCCCTGTAATATCTTTCTTTACTCGTGGGTGGCCACGACTAACAACTGTAGTAATTTAGAATAAAAATACGACGCAAAAACAATGTAGGCGCAAAAATTACACAGCATTAACTTTCACTGTTTATTCATAAACGCGCATTTAAAAAATGACAAACAATTCTATAGTGAGAACTGACGAGACAGTGCAGTACAGTCATGTGAGTCTATGGAGCTAAAGTTGGACTGTAATAAAGAGTAAAAGTTATGTACCCGACGCAGGAGGCGACGAGTTTGCAAATAAAGCGAAACTAAGCGTTGATGGCGATTAAGTAAAATGGACTTATTTGTAACGACATTGGTTTTCAATTACAATGGCGTGGATGGAGGTAAGTCGCGATGCGGCGGCGTCATCGCTGGAGTATTTACACACGGAGTAGGTCGACGACCCGCATCTCCGTCGCGTGAGCAATCGCCCCGTGATTACTTATCGCACGTTATTAATAACTAATTATAATCATTTCATTAAAAACACAATACTGCTCCTATATCACAATAATAACATCCAGTCTATTGTTTTATTTACAGGGTCAAATTAGATTAGTTAGCGAAGCTCTGAAAAGTACAGCTGACTCCGGGGTCAATGGTTGCTGGTACTGTAGTAACTTGACATCATGAGTTTGGAATTTTGTTTTATCTTCAATAGATTTCGACATCAATCGCGACGTGATTAGTTCACGGAGATCCATCAGGTAATTTAATTTGATTCTGTAAAGAAAAGTGTTTTTTGACAGAACAGATGACACACCTCTTTTTTAAGTGGGAAATAATTTGTCCCACTCTAGGTGGTGGGGAGGAGGGGAGTGTCAGAGTTTTGTTAACTAAAACCCATAGTTCCTTCAGTCGACCTTTATTGCAAAGGCTGCAGAGGCGCCTTCGAATAATCATTCATCTCTAGACATTGATTCGTACGACGAATATAAACCCTTACGTTGTTGGGACTTCTACGGTCTGGCCTAAGCATTTTGCCTCGTCGTTTATACTGCGTACATCGAAGGACTGAAACAGTTTACCAAAGCGGTTTTCTCGTCCGATTATAATTTAGGTCTCTTCAAGGCTAAAGTAAATAGGCTCTTAATACACTAGTGCTCTCGCCATCAACGATTGCATAGTGATGGTGAGCAGTGGCTTACCATCAGGTGGGATTGATGTCGAGTATAGTTTATATAAAATAAAAATACTGATCAACGTTTTAATGTTTTCCTGAAACCCAGTCCACTAATGTCATAGTACAGATACATGAAAGTATGTCGAAGCGTTGGTGCATGAGGGAATATTAAAACAATAACAATTAATTTTTACTGCTAGAAATAACAGCGGAGACAAGGCGGGTAGCAATTCCTCGTGGTTTCATTTCTTACAGTATAATTACAGCAAGCTACGCGGGCTCAGTGTTGTGCCATCCGAAATAGGACAGCAATTCTCGAGAAGCAACTCTTTAATAGAGGATCTTCGTAATCTCTGCTCTAAGTGTACAATCTCGATCTATGATCTGTTCTGATAACACGTTAATCAAACCGCATTGTTAGAAAATGAGTTTTTTACATAAGATTACGTGTTATTTTTCAGACGAATTATGTAAAATAATTTTATGATACCAGAACACGTTAAGTCTAACTAATAATGCCGACAAATTTTGTTCAGTTTTGGTTGTTCAGCTCCGCCAGAGTTTTACGACTTCCTCGATACTGACGAAATCAAAAACTAGTATTTTTTTTTAGACATCAATAAATGGCACCGAACATAATAATTATCTGCCTGTTTATATGTCAGGGTGTTTATTTATTGAAGCTG
The DNA here is from genome assembly GCA_029852875.1 of Mythimna loreyi. NCBI lineage: Eukaryota > Metazoa > Arthropoda > Insecta > Lepidoptera > Noctuidae > Mythimna > Mythimna loreyi. Next base: position 11,214,293 of record CM056782.1, on the reverse strand, counting down.
GAATTTCATACGGTCTGCTTGTTTTCGCATTGTCGTTTAACGCCCTGTTTCTTTTCATTTATCACGCAGAGTATTGTTTTGAGGTAATTTTTTGCCTCTTCAGTAAACCAGTAGGTATTTTAGTAAAAAGGTCAAGGCTTACATGACGACACTTCAGAAACGGGTTGTGGTGTTAAATGGGTCGTGTTCGAGTGCGGTGGCGGTGCTCGTACTGGCACGTAACGCTGCAGTTGCTTCACTGCGCTTGCGTCAGCGGGCACGCGGCGCGCGCGCAGTCGGGGTGGCTTCCGCGACCCGCCGACCTTCACGATCCACCAAACTAAGCACGAACTATCAAATCTTCATCTTTCGGCTATGAGAGAAAGATGGCAGTGCAGTCAGACGTTCGTCACGAAAAAATTTAATGATAGAGAGCCTGTGAAGTCTAATGTGAGAACCGTCAAATTGATTGCTGAGTTTTTTTGCTTCATCATTTAAGTTTTTATGGCGATGATGACAGTAATTTTCTCACAAAAACTTGTTTACATTTTGATTGGCTATAATTAATTGAATCGTCAATATAAATTAATTTATTATTCTATGAGTATTTTTAATTAAAATACTTTTAATCGAAAAATTTGCCTCGCCATTTTAAAATAAAAAAGTGCGGAACGCAATTTATGATTACAAAAAAGTGAAGGCCGGGATGAGTCAAAGTCATCACTGAGCAGACATTAGAGAGCCGTGCCGAGGTCGCTGATCGGCAGTGGTCGGCCGCGGTCGGCAATGGTCGGCGTGTCGGACGCATGCTAAACACCTGTCGAAACACCTCGTTATCCAATGTTGCTGACAGAAACACATATTGCACTACTGCTGGACGACAGACGTATTGTCGTGTTACATACCAGAATTTATTGTGTTGTACCATATTGTATTGTTTAGATGTTAAAAGCAATAACAGTGGTTATTTATAACTTAGTAACTTAATAAAAAGTTGTTGCTGATTTATTATTGTATTTATTGTTTGCTAAGGCTATAGCTTTCAGTTATTACAGACACAGTAATCAAGGTTGTTTTTTGAAATTTTCAGTAAAAATGTTTCCAAGCTTTCTGTACGCGTTGGGGTCGTGGAAAGTGTTCAGTGAAGCGGGACGCGGGTGCGCGCATTTATTAGTTACGCCACGACGTAGAGGTCACCGCGAGGCGCTAGGCGCTACCCAGCAAGATTGATTGCTTTCATTTCAATTAGTTTAATACCGTTTTTTTCAACTTCTCGACGACGATTATCAGAATCAATGATATCCATTTAAGTACCGAACCAACCGGTCCAATTTGCGAATGGCCGTTAACAACCAATTTCCTCACATCGAAGTTAATGCAATTTCATAATATATTTAGAGCTCCAATGTTTTGAAACACTCCAGTTGCTAACTTGAGATCAATCACAGTCTATTTGCTTTTATCGAGAACTTAATGTTTCATATAAAACGACTCATACATACTTAAGATTTTAGAACGTGAATGCAAGACTTTAAATGCGAGCAATATTGTTTTATGACTTCGACGGATCTTTTGAATGCAAATGGTGAGGAATGTGGGTATTGCGTATAAAATCTAAATGTTTTGTTCTGCTACGTGACTAGACTGCTAAACGGCGGAGTAGCAGACATTTCCATCTTCGGGTACCAATTATAAGTAGCATTGATCGGTGGTAATCACTGTGTTTATGAGATCTATGCGGATGCACTCAACGAGGAAACGTTAGAGGTAAAAACAGTATTAAAATTCTTATTAATACAGTAATCAAGAAGCTTTTAGGTATATTTCAGAATAGAGCAATTGTATATTTATGAAGGGAAACCGATTCAAAAAACGGACTCGCAGTTAAATGTAGCGTTATTGTATCCTATTGCATTGCAAATCAGAAGCAGGGGAAAGCAAAATAATCGAGCGTGTACTATAGATTTCCGTGAGCAAAATATGCATTAGACGATTATGGTGTGCCTGTAAATGTTTTGCTGTCTAGAAGGCTGTTTAGAGAAGTATGTAGATACCTACAGATTACCATAACCCATCCTGACAAAAGAGTTACAACTGTTTTTCAATTTCAAGTCATATTGGCTTAGTCTTCAGTAACTTCAAAGTTTCTGGTCAGTAAACCAGTGCTGTTAAGTATCTTGTTCTAGACAAAATATTGATTCCATCATTGTACAATCAAATACGAGTAGAATAATAACTTAATAACAGTCTTATTTATTATGAGCCCTTTGTGTCCCACTGCAGGGCAAAGACCTCCCTTCAGTTATTCCAATCTTTTCGTTCCTAAGCCACTTCTTTTTTTTTATTTGATATAAACAAAACCTTGATTGTGGGATCGAAATCAAGCGGGATCGCTTGATGGTAAGCATTGATACAATCGTTGATGGTGAGGTGTACTCATAGTTATAGTCTACTACTACGTACTAGTTTATTAGGAGCCTTTTCACTCTTGCCTTGAAGTAATCCAAGTTATAATCGGATGGGAAGATCGCAGCAGGCCAATTGTCGACAAAATAAAATGCTTAGTCTGGACCGTAGATACTTAAAAAATGTAATGAGTGGACGATATCATTAGTGTTAAGATTTAAAAAGGGTGGATGATATCACCGAGATCTAAACCCAGATGAGATTGAAAAGCCTTCAGAAATTGTGACACCTAAGGACCTAACCCGTCTGAAAGACGAGATGAACAGCTACGATCTTTGTAGGGACCGGGGCACTTTAACTGTGGGTGACTTTTGGTTAGAATAATGATAATGGAAGACCTAACTTGTCTGAGTTCAAAAGGACAGAGATTCTCTTCTTGCTGATCGTGAAGTGTTACGAAAATACTAATGTTAATAATGTAGGATGATAATAGAAAAGATTTCCATCCTGAGCAAGCGGTATATGGTGGGCATTACACCCACACATATGCAGAAAACGTTTTGGGAACACATTCATGCATTCCTTCCTGAGTTGGTGTTCCTAGATAGCTACAATTAATCTTTCGAATATCATAATCTACACTTAACTTAATAATATAATAAAGAGGTAAAGTTTGTTTTTTGTTTTTTTATTTTTTTGTTTGTAGGAGGTAATCTCTGTAACTGGTCCGATTGTAAAAATTCTTTTTGTGTTGGATAGTCCATTATTCGAGGAAGGTTATAGGCTATATAACATCACGCTATGGCCTATGGGAGCGGAGCAGTAACCACAGACGCGGGTGAAGCCGCTGATAGCCTAAAAATTTCTAACATCACGCGGGCGAAGCCGCAGGCAAAAGCTAATTGGAGATATAATAGGAAGACAATAGATGTGCAAACGTTGGTGTTCGCTCGGGGTTCAAGAGTTTAAAGTGTCTTTAAGTCAAGAGTGATTAGATTACTTCTAGGTAAGGTTAAGCATGCACCATTGTCGACCAGATGATCACTTACTATCTGGTGGTCAAACGCAATCCTATCCTCAAGTTAGAAAAAGGTGTTTGAAGTTATGCTTTTCAAGAGGATCAAGTTTTGACTGATTGACTACTCTTAGTTATTTACTTAACCAGTATAAGCTAGACTTTAAGTAAATAAATTAACATAAGCTTGAATAATTGCATAAGTATTATATGCATAATTTCACAGCAAAAATGTGGATATATTCGTTTGTTCGTTGACACAAATTCATTTTGATTGATACGTAACCCTTGCATGCCTCATAGTGATAAATTCGCAAGTTATGTTAACCTGATGAATACGAAAACTGCTTTAATGAATAGCTAAGTCGGTAGCTGTTGTCACTAGAGCAAACATTATTAGGTAACAAATATCAATAGAGAACGTAATCGTTATTTATATAGAACCTGTTACCGCAGTTTCCAAGAAATATTCGTAGATACTTGATCTATCAACGAGGTAATTTTAAATATATTTAAAATTAACTTAAAATTTAAATAATCTCACACGCCTTTTTTAGGCCTTTTTGGTCTGTTTCTGTCTATTTACAAACTGCTCTTTATACAGTGAGTCTCTCTGAAGTAAGTACGGGACACGTGTCTACAAGAAGTTTGAAACCAGTTCCATGATCCGATTGCAAGTTGATTTAATCACTCGCTCACCGACTGGCCGGGTGACCACATAGCAGTCACTGGCGGGAAACGCACGACCACTTTCATCACCTCATTAATAATATATAAGAATATCGTACAACTAGCTACATAAATAATGATGACTGTACAAATACATGAATAGTCATGCGAAGGAAAAATACTCGTAAGAAGTAAACGGAACTATAGATAAAACTTAGCTAGAAGGTTACAATTAAATACCAAACAAATAAAAAAATACTTACGTTCAAGTGAGCGTAACATCCAATAATGCCGGCAAGTACAACAACTACAAAATATTCAAATTCTCATTAACGTTATTGAACTTTTGCAACGTCATAAAATAATCACGAAAGTTTTAGCAAATCACAACAAATTATCCAATAAGTAGCACCGAAAATTTTTGAACGCGACACGTAGCGGAAAACTTTTTTGGTAGTCTACAAACTGCCACTGGCGTTGTTCGATTTCCGAAAAAGTAAAAGAGCGATATGTGGTGGCGCGCGGTTGGAGTTGGCAAAACTGACGTACGCAGCGCGCAAGCGCCGCCAAGGTATTGTTAAAAGTTACTTTTACTTGCGAGACTTGCGGCGTGCTTGCGCCTGCGCCTCCAGCGGCGCTCGGGGACCTTGCGACCGTCGCGCCACCCGTTTCACTCTTTACACGACTACGAAAGAGAAAAACAGAGGTCTCTCTCCTCCTCTCTGATACACCACTCGGAAAATTTATATTTACCGTGCGCCTAGGAATACATAAGAATATTTGTGCAAGATTAAATTATTGCTATGCAAAGTAATGGTCACGGTTCATTGAAATTTTAGGTGAGTATTGCCTTATTTCCTTGCGTGGCGAGCCAATAGAATGAACGGAAAAGTGATGATTACCAGGGCGTCAAACCCCGTAATTGTTGCATGGAATTTGTTAATTACTGTGAAGCAGACCTAATGACCAATAGAATTTTCATTTAACATGTATCACGGTTAATGTTTGACTTTATAATAATAGTGATGCAGACATTAGCTTAGAGACTAGATTGATCTCATTTGCATGCGAGAGCAATGTCACGAGAATTAAAATATCATAATCGAATGTTTAATAAACCTTGATCTGAAAGGAGTCTGTTACCAACCTGATTTGAGCGTATGTTACGTGAAGTCGTATAAATGCAACATTTCGTAAACAAAGCTTTTATAAAATAAAAACAACAGTTTTGGTTAGGATATCGTGTGTGCCCTATAAATACAAGGATTTGTGGAGCGTGAAACGTTTTTTCAACCTAATCCTTACGTAACATTACGTAGCCTATTTTAAAAATAAAATATCTGTGCGTATTTCCACTGTTCGAAAAAAGAAATAGTTACGAGAAAATGTAAGGTAAAGCTTTTAATAAAAAAACAGTTTAGAGGAATGAAAGACAAGATTACCTTTAGTATTCTATGGCACTATACCGAACAGGCGTGAGTGTTTAATGAATAAGTCAAAGTGCATTATCGTTGACACATTTACCTCCTGGCGAGGTTAATCAAATTGCTGAGTTAGCTAATAAGTTGTGTTTAGCGCCAAAATGCTAAAGAATTGGTGTTGCAAGCTGTGCTCAAGGGTTTGCATCAATCGTATTGTCTACGAGGTGATGGAGTGGAGAGCCTGGCGCGGTCGTGCCCGCCGCGGCCTCGCACGCAACCCAATCATCTGATACCGTTGATACGCCTGCATTGATTAACTAACCTACTAGATATATGAGCCCGATTTGAAATTTCACTAAATACCTTCGTGTTATACGTGACTAGAACTTTTGATCTACTTACGTAATAGTTCGTCCTAAATAAAATATTTCAAAGCAAGTGCAATCTGATAAAATATTTATCACAAGTTGAGATTGGCGCCGAGAGTGAACAGGATATCAAGGTAGGTAGCTATTAATAAATCTATTTGGCAGGTACCTTGTTGTTGAATTGTTAACATTTTATCAGTAGCTGTTCCATGATTAGTATGAATGGCAAAAAACACAACAAAAAATTTAGTTCGATAAAGTCATGTGAAGTATTGCCGTCGTATCTGATCACGATGTAAAAGAAAAATTTAAGATATTTATATTGGCTACATAATAATCAAAGTGCTGTTATGCCGTATCAAGTTGTTACCAATTTAATTTGAAAAGTCATAAAATCCTCATTTGACTGTACTACATCAATAATACTGAGAAATATTTATTGTTCATTTTATGTTATGAGAACTTCATCCAAATACGTCGGTAGATGATATTTTCATTTCATATCATACACTACATATCTTACTTTGGTTTTTATCGTTGTACGCAAAAAATCGAAACTATTCAGTGGCGATGGATAAAATTTGTCTAGAGAGTGAATATAGTCCCTGCCAGTAATTTTAAATAAATTGTAATTTTTGAACTTAAGTAATATCTTAAGGTTATTTAATATTTCTAAATTAAGAGCATCAATCAATAAAGCGAGTTTTTAAAACCATAAAAAACAAATTAAAAAAACATGATGTAGGGCAGTTTAGTCCAAGTGATAGTATATCACTGCTACCCTACTTATCCACTTGATCATAAGCCCAAAATGATGTATGAATATAGACGAGAATGATATTACGGCATGATAATGTATAAGAACCACTCGAGCTAAGAGCTTGTCAAGAAAACTGGTCCAATGTATACTAAGAGCATTTCTATAGTGACAACGCTGACAGCTCACAAGGGTCGCGTCTTGAAAATATGATCTCGCTTTTCGAACGTTCGGATATTGAATCCGGCGGCGATGTGATTGGCCAGTGATTTATATTTCTTTTGGAGCTGTCATTGGACAGCGGGGGACTGGCAAATTGGTTAAAAGCGGCTAGACTGAACTAATGGTTACATTGCGGTTAACTAAAGACGTCTGCGAGTTTTTTAATGATCTCCAAGAGCTTTTTTTGCTTTAAACTGACTTTTCATCATTAAAGTACACTGCCGGTTCCCAGTAGTAGGAGCTCACCAAAGGCCACAACCCAGTTGTGCTATTTCAAGGCACCAATGTTTACATTTTAAAGGCTCACACTCAATTGGCGGCAGACATATCCAGCGCAGTCCCACTTAAGCTTCCCAGCTCTGAGCTACATCAATGATCTGACCGCCCATTGTGACACTCTTTTAATTTTAAGTTCCTATTGTTAATTTTATTTTTGGTGTGCAATAAAGAATATATGTATCTATCTGTCCTTATGAGTGTTCTGAACGCAATCTTCATTCAAAGATACTTTTTTTTTTAATAAAAAAAACCTAATTTATTCCGAACTAAGTATCTAGAGCTGAGGTAGCAACAGTGACATACAAAATTAAGTTTTCATTCCCCGTCCACTCTGCTGTTACGAATAGCGTTCAATGGGCTTCCTGTCTGCGTACTGCCAGTTTTTATGTGACTTACGCCTTCCTGATTGTTATATAGGTATCACTTATTATTCGTCTAATTGTGGTTTCGTAAGTGGATATGGATATCGATTTAACTAATAACTGGAAACTGGTGAGAATACAGGAACTTTGTTGTTACGAATTCTTGTGTGGTCAAGTTTCTAAGATATTGGTGCGTTTAAATCCATCCTTGATTTAGGGATGTTGGAATTATATTTAGTAAAACTAGGGCATAATTGAACTTATTACAGTTTTGCACGAGAGCCATTTTATTTTTCTTCCATTCATAGTTGTATTGCTCTAAAGTGGTCCTTTTATTTTTGAAATTATCGATCCACGATAGAAATTTAGACCTGTTGTTGATAAGCCATTTTTAAATTATTTTGGAAGAAAATTACTTGTATTCCTCTTTTAATTTTTGACAATTTTTTGTGTTTGTTCTACTAAAAGTATGATATTATAATTGCGAATCCGATGAACCCATTTCGATTTATTTTGGTATAGAGACAAATTGGACTTCGGGGAAAGACATAGGCAAGAAATAGTTATTTCATGCTGACATAGCAACAAACACTAGTTAATTTGAATATATCGATGCCTCCCACGTAAGTTGTAACCCACAAAATGGCGATTTTGGTTTTTTTTATGCAAAAGTGTCTAATTTTATGTAATCTATCCTACAAAAAAACAAAAAGTCCAAAAAACCTATTATTTAAGGTACTTTTGAAACGTATAATGTTGTATATTTCGAACGATTCCGGCGTAGACTGTAGTATTTATTACTTACAATGGTTTACAACGGGGAAAAGCGCCCGTGCGTCCGTTGTATGTAACACATATCACAGATTACGCTGGAATTCGCTGCCAGTTGCATCTCTCACGCAATTTTTACGTCGTTAATTTAATATTCTAGTAATTACTATTCCGTTTAATCTTATCTTTAACTAACATGATAACCATTTAAAATATGGTATTGATCCCATACAACAATTTACGTCGCTAATTTTAAAATTATTTTATGTTAAGTGATACGTAAAACATTTTACTTCGATGCTAGATATGTAAAAGTAAGTTGTAACATCACATACATTGATTTACTTCGCTATTCGTTTGAAATAAGTACGTTGTATGTATTTTTCAGGCAGTGTTTTATGAATATTACTGAAGTCAGAGTCACTTTAGGCAACCATTTTCAATGAATCTGAGAAGTTTTAAATGATTAAACTAAAAGGTAATGGCATATTCGTAACTTTGGACCTTGAAACTGCTCACTTACTCGTATTACATAGCTGTGTAGTACAATAACCATTTGGATTACGACTGTTATAGCCATTTTTGTTTATATTATATTATTATTATTCTAGCTAGCCTGTGCTGTCCTACTGCTGGGCAAAGGCCTCCCTCCATTCTTTCCAGTTATCTTAGTTACTCGCTTTATCGTACCAATTCTCAAGGAAGGCATCCAGGTCGTGTTGAGTAAATGTGGGCCTGGAACACAAAAGGCACCGAAAGATTACATGTGAATTTTAGTCAGTAAAAGCCACTTTTACTGATTAAAACCCACTAGGACTTTCCTTCTTGCTCATATTTATTGCTAGTTTCCCAAATCAGAAAACGTTGTTCGTTACTTTTGCCTTAGTCACCACCTGCATGTTTCTGCACTGTTGAACTCTTTAAGCTAAGTCCACTATCAGTTATTTGATTGAATAAAGTATCGTTTGAAAAAGGTAATGAAAAAAATACACATTTAGTGACTAGAGATTTTTCAAAAAGGACTAACAACGTCAAAGAAAACCTTTCTAGTAAAATATCAAAAACAGCCAGTAGGAAAACTGGTCTATTGAGTCTGCTGTAAGCACTATTTCAATAAATTAAACTAAAAAGGTGACAGAGAAAACGATGTATAACTATAATTTAGTTATAGGAGAGCCAAGCTTAGAATTTATGCTGATACTATTGTGAAACATAAGTAAATAAGAATAAATTGCCTGTTGCCGTTTCTGAAACTTCAAACTTCAGACGTGTGTAAACAACAGTTTTCCCATTTCTATAAGTGATTAAGTTCTTAATAAGGTGTTAGTTAAATTTGATATACCAACAGCACTATTAATCCCCGATCAAAAAGATATTTAGCAGCCTGTGAAAACGTTTGGTTTATCAAAACCATCGTTTGTGACCATTTCAAGTCTTTTCAACTGCCTGCAAGTTGAATCACACTATGTTTGACTAAATTCACTAATGTTATATTAAGACAGAGGCTTAAACTTTTAGTGTATATAGTAATAACGTATAACTTTTGCCTAAACAAGGTGACAAGATCTGAAAGATAATAATATCGTAAAAATAAAAGAGGTACCAGTTTGTTCTGAAGATTCAATATTAATTTAATGTTTTATCAGACTTTAAGGTGATGACCACTTCTTTCAACAACAATACCTTATGATGCCAAAATGCTGATGATATGAATACACCAGTTGAAACTAGATTTTTGGGGTCGGGAAACAATTCCTCTGTTGTGTGTATTACGAGCAAAACTTAATATTTGCGGGCTTTTCTAGATTCAGTGTAAGTTATTAAACATTACTTATTTACCTATCGTTTGTCTTGGATAATTATGCTTATAAGAAGAAGAATAAAGCATATTACAGAATGAGCTATAAGTATAGTCACTTGAAAAAATGGAGAGAGAAAAAGATTAGAAAGTGATAGTGAGACGGGTGATACGACAAAATGGAAGAATAAGCTTGTTCCACCGATTCCAAATCACATTGGACTAAGATAGGAACATGACGATTTACCTATTTTTAGATCTCATTGGTTACTAGAATTTTCTTAATAATTTTGGTTACGATACTTTTTTGAGTTTTGATTATTTAAACTATAGTAAAAATTTGATTAAAGGACGATGTAATTAATTGAAAGTATAATTTAAATTTAGAAAAAGCTTAAATTTTTATTTTCAGATTTTTTTAAATGATTTTTAATCTTAATCTTTAATGTTTTTCTAATCCTTAAAATATCGTTTCTTATTCTAAACTCTAAACCCTAAAATGTAAAATTTTGATAAACTTGATTGAAAATATTCTGCTTTTTTTGTATTTCGGTAACGTATCAACGAAAAGGTATTGTCCTAAACGAAATTAGGCTGAAAAAACATTGTTTTTATTTTATTATATCAAGTAATGATACACATACCACACCTTTTTTTTATTTGTAAGCGACGTAAATTGATGTAAGTATCAGATATGCTCCAAATCGGCTCGTGAACTCCCGTGTATAATAATGTAAGTGATAGTTACAACATTTTGTGAGGATCTCATGACGCAGTAAACAGTTGTAACAACAAAATTCAAGAAACCATTAAAATTATAAAGTAATGATATGTAGTAAACGATAACATATTAAAAACTATACGCTCATACCAAATTTCAAAAAGATTCTTTGAAAAATGTGGTTTATATCGCAAAAAGTATCTTTAAAACGCTCTCCTGTAAAATTGCATTTTTGGGGTTACAACAACTTACGTGGGAGGCATCGATATATCGATGTGTTCTGAATATGGCTTATGTATATCAAGATTTAATTAGAGGAGTGTTTTTATTTTTCTTCTTTTAATATTCTATATAAATAAAAGTATAGCAGTGTTCTTAGTTCGTGAGGAAGCCCACACGTTAATAATTAATTCCATAGTGTGTGGCGCCATGATACGGTAGGTTGCGCCACCTGCCAGGCCCGTCACGAACTACCGCAGAGCGCGTGCACCGTGCAACCAAGTGCCAAGCATTTACCGCGGGAACTGACATTCTATTGAATACGTGTATGAGAAATAAGTGTAATGATACTTTGCTTTTTCCCAATAATATGGGCTAATAAATATTTGGAGGCCATTTCATGGCGGCAATCAAATGGCAGTCGTACTCATATAATATATGATGTCGTGAGATATTATTTAGTTAATGCTGATGAATAGTAATTTCGTTTTTTATTTTATATTAAAATGTTTAAGTCTATAAATAAATAATTTGTTGTTTCAGTAGCAACAAAAGCCTGTTTCCTAAATTGATATATATTTCTTTTGATTAGGTACGTCACTTTGTCCGCTAAATGAAAGCGGATATACATATTCTAACATTATTTTTTCGCAGTATTTGGTATCACAATATCGAGTCAGCTTTCTCGACAAGCATTGCTAAGGCAAAGGCTACGATAAAATTCTCAACTACATTTTACCTAAATCAAGGCTTTTCTATGACTCCTCATACCTTTCCAATTGCATGTATACCTACTTGAGATACAAAACTACACTAAATTTTACAACACAATAAGCACTACAAATATAATTAATAGATAAAAAAATCAAAGTTGCAACTTTATAATTAATACAGCCGATGAACTTCATTCGAAAAAACCTCGCCAGAAAATAGTACAAAATGAGGGTATTTTTATGGCAGGTAAAAATCATCTAATGACGAATCCTACCCTTGGGCGCAGCGGGAAACAGTGTCAGTCTCTTACTGGCTAAACAACCTACTCCATTCCTACGTTGCCATAAATACCTAATACCAGTGCCAGAGGCTCCTTTCAGATGCGGACCCTTAATCCATTACTATATTCGTTCAAATAAAAGTTACCTTTTATTATAGAAAAATAGAAACAATTACACTGAAAGTTATTACTTATTATTATAGTCCAAGTCTAAGCCCAACACGCTCTGGGACCGCGTGGTGGAATACGGCCCTCTCCTAGAGAAAAAGCCTGAGTGGTCCTTTTTAATGGAAAGATTAAAAAGGATGATGATGATGATGATCATAGTCATTATGGCAAGTAGTGCTGATAACGATTATTCAGAAGACGTTGAAACTCTTTAACATTACCTAAAATCTCTTACTCTCTCACACTTGGACATAAAGACAATCATAAATGATTTTTTTTTGTAAGTAGGTTTTTACAAACTCTTTTACACGTCAATTTTTTTTTTCGTCTTTTGATATTAGATGAGGCTGGTGTTTCCTAGCTGACATACTTCAATACCTAAGTCTGAACTTGTGTACCTGCCGTTTCAAATTCCTTATTCCAAAATTCTATGACAAATTATTACGACATGCGGAAGTCAACCAAATCGATTAAAGTCCTTCACGATTACATACGCCTGTAATGCACTTACAATGGCTTTCATAATTAAAATGAATTACAAACTCACGTTTTAAATAGCAGCCAGATAATTAATAAGTTTGCTATACTGCCATTATGTTTAACGACAGCATTATAAGACAAATCAATTTATTCATTGCCGTTCAGAGATCACGGTCGTTAGGAAAGTCGAAACATATTTATGACATGTTCTTAGTCAACGTCATCGACATGTCAATGCGCAATATACCAGAATACCACATTAGTCAGAGTTCCTGACATTTTAGTAAGATCAGACGAAGTTTGGCCTAAAAGCTTTAGTCATAGACGAACTCATGACATGATAAAGGTCAATGTTATATCGTTCTACCTGCACATATTATGTTATACATGTAATTTTAGTATATATGTTGTTGCTTCTACCAGCTTCGCCCTCCGTCCGCCTAGCGGCTTCGCCCGAGTGAAAGTCGATTAACCCCTTAGATCAAACTGGGGCACAGGGTCTCTTTCTGAAAGGAAGGCTTGGCCCCAGTGAGAGGCAACGAAGGAACGGGGTTGGGTGTTTGGTCAGTAAGAGTCTGACACTTCGTCGACGTTTCTCGCTTCGCCCAAGAACGTGATTTGTCATTGGATGATTTTTGCCCATTATAAAAAAAAAAACCTCTTAGATCAAGTTTCGTAAAATGCGTTCTTAGCAAGTCTAGAGCCATTGAATCTCCCTGCCAAATATTAAGTTTGTAGGTGTTATAGTTTCTGCGATTTCGTGATAAATCAGTGAGTGGTATTACGCTTTTATATAAATAGATTAATAGATCTTGTTAAACTTTCAACCAGCCCTTGCTTTGCGGACTGCTGTTTTGTTTGACAGAGCTACCGAGGTCTTAGAAAAAGGGCAACTGAAAGAACACAGTTGGACAGTAAAATCCCTGTGGTAACAGGGAGTGTCCCGTGTCTTGTTCCATCCTGAGCGGCAGAAATTATTAAAAAAAAGCCCCTACTTTGCACAATTTTTACGACTTGATAACAAGTTTTATATCAATTCGTTTATTATAAAAATATCGCTAGTTTATTGTATAGGTTGACTAATATAAATTGAACATTTTGAACAGTTAGACGAATACAAATGTTGCTGATTTTTTTCGCGATTTCAGGTATGATCTATAACAAAAGTTGCTTATTATTAAGACAACAATAACGTGTTTAAGTTTCTGTTACTTAATTCTCATGTAACCCAAAATACTCGTAATTACGTAGTAGAAATGAACTCTTTACTAAAATCAACCGACGATTGACTTGGACAAGACTAATCTTCGTACAAATGGCTGACTAATCGTTGACTAAAAAGAATTCTAGTCGACCCATTTCTGATACATACACACGCCTTCCAGATTAGTGAAGAACGTATTAAACTTTTGAGCCCCTTGCGAACGCCGGCTTCGCACACCTATTGTCCTTCTATTATGTCTCTAATAATAGTACTCGAAAGGTTAAAGTTCATATTACGTAGGTCACACAGACAGATACGAGTATTGTTTTAATTTATTGTTATACTAGCTTTCGCCCGCGGCTTCGCTCCCGGCAAACAGATTATTCTTCTCTACCATACTCTACTCTACCCTAGTATACCCTATTTTTTTTCATAAGAACCTTCTCCTGGTAATAACAAACACAATAAAAAAAGAATTAGCGAAATCGGTTTAGCCGTTCTCGAGTTTTGCGCTTACCAACACATTTTGCGACTCATTTTTATATATAAGATGTACTTACGAGTATACATTTATTAATATATTGAAAACCTAGACAATATCCAGAAACACGGTAATTAATATTTTTTACTGCAAGGAACAATGGCCATTCATCATTAGTTATGCATATTGAAAATATTTTGCTAAATTGAATTTAAGTCTAGGATTTTATTTACTATCGAGGTAAACGGATTTGTAAAAAAAGAGGCTATTTCGCTTGACTTGAAGGATAACTAATCAATTATAGTTTGCATAGACGGAAAATGTTATACCTACTGTGAGTAGATATACCTAAATATGTCAATGTTACTATTATTCTTCACAATCATTATCATTACATAGTATAAAACAAAGTTGCTCTTTCCCTGTGTATGCTTAGATCTTTAAAAGTACGCAACAGATTTTGATGCAGTTTTTTTTAATAGATAGAGTGATTCAATAGAAAGGTTTATGTGTATAATACAATACATTTAATATCACCAGTGCACCCGTGCGAAGCTGTTACGGGTCACTAGTAATACTATAAAGACGAAAATTTGTATGTAAGAGTGTATGTTTGTCACTCTTTTACACTCCAACCACTAGAAGGCTTGTGATGAAATCTGGCCCATGGGTAGACCATGTCCTGGAATAGCACATAGGATAATATTTTTTGTCCTGTGAGTATGTTTTTTTGGGATAATCTTTTATTTTCACGCGGGTGAAACCGTTGGCAGATACAAGTTTTTAGTGTACCTATCATTAAAAAAATGTTTGCAGTAAATCAAATAATTTCAAATTTGTTTTATTTGCATCCTCTTAATTGATTTGGTATTTTTTTTGGTAAGATTTTTAACAAAATTTATTTGGCTGTTAATTAAGGACTCCGTTAAATAAAATAAAAAATAGTTTCTGGTAAGTAATTCTTATTCTTTCGTGTTTGTTTGACACAAAACTGATTTGACCAATATGTCCTACCTAGACAGCTCTGACGTTGGCTTCGCCAAATAATTATTTTCACAGTGATCCAACAAAAAATTATTAAAATCAATAGCAATACGAAATGTTTATAAAAAGTTTATAGAAGTCAAACGGCGAATGTTCAAATATCCAGTTATTTCTTCATTGGAAAGTAGGCGCGTGACAAATATGGTAATGCATGAATATATTTGGGTAATTGAATTAAATTGATACTTACGTACAATAGATAGCTGTAATAAATATCTGTCAACTAATAAATCAATAGACCTTGCACCTATTAAGGCACACTTAAGTAGATTTGCTTTAAGTGGGTGGTTTTAAGTAAGAATTAAATCGGTCAAGTGCGAGTTGACCTCACGACGTAGTTCGTGTATAATAGATAGTGCCAGTGACTTAATGACTCATAAAACACGTATCTATACTTAATAAGAAACTGTGATACATCAATCAAAGTCTTTCAGATTTTTAGACATTAAATTATGTATTTATTACGAAAGTGAGAACTTTTTTGGTAGGGTAGTTATTACATTATTTATTAAATTAATATAATGGTAAAATCATTCGTGATGTGGTTTGTTCACTTGATTAATGTTTTTTTTTTTAAATGTCGGTTTTATAACCATAATAGTGTTTAAAAAAATTTGCTAATCGCTCCTAAACAGTAAAATAGAATACATATTGAATATATATAAAAATTGTTTTCTTTCTTTCTTTCTTTCTTTGTTTCTTTCTTTCTTTCTTTCTTTCTTTCTTTCTTTCTTTCTTTCTTTATGTCTATATACACCGTGAAATTTTAATGGTTGTTTTCCCTCAGCGAAATGGTTGTGTCTTGGTAATACAAACGTTTGATAAAATATTAAAAACAAAAAATGGACTTGTAGAGTGCAAGCTAATTATGTCGTATCACAACGTGCGAGAGCTTATTTTGGTTTAAATATTTAATGAATCGGTTTCCTTTGACGGCGT
This sequence comes from Mythimna loreyi, assembly GCA_029852875.1. Taxonomy (NCBI): domain Eukaryota; kingdom Metazoa; phylum Arthropoda; class Insecta; order Lepidoptera; family Noctuidae; genus Mythimna; species Mythimna loreyi. Next base: position 11,197,996 of record CM056782.1, on the reverse strand, counting down.
GCTGCGCATGCGACTCTAGTAGTACCTACAAATTCGAGAAGAAGAAGAAGAATGATCGAATATTTTGACACTATTGTTGTTGTGTGATGGTCATCGAATGTTATATATATTACATTATTGTAATAGCAGACTTGAGGTCCTGGTCAAAATGTACTGAATTTTCTGATTTCAAGTTAAAAGTTGTTTGTTATGACTACATTCATGTGTTTAAGTCACTTATTAACAGCCACTCAATGTGATTCTATCGACCGAATTTGGCAATGGTGGGCAAATTAAACGAAGATCAGCCAAGGACGCTGGAGATATTTCAGTGCACAGCTGTATGCTTGGGTACATATTTGTACACTAAACGTACTCTTGTACGTTTATGCATCTGCATAAGGAGTCAAGAGTGAATAGGTTACTTATAGGCAAGCGTGCTCCATTGTCGGCCATATCATCCCTTATCATCAGGTGAGATTGTAGTCAAATTCATTGTGATATGTGTTTCTTTACTCTTATCTACACTAATATAATAAAGAGGTAAAGTTTGTTTTTTTGTTTTTTTATTTTTTTGTTTGTAGGAGGTAATCTCTGGAACTAATGGTTCGATTGGAAAAATTGAAGCTATAATAGAAAGCTGCTTTACTCCTGAGTGACATAGGGTATAAATTATTTGTATAACATGGATATTAACCGAGCTATCACCACTTTTGTCTCACAAATTTTCCGCAGACGAAGTCGCGGGCAGAAGCTAGTAACTCAATATAGGACGAGAATCCGATAGAACCAACGAAGTTAAGGCAAAGACTAAGCTTTATGTGCTTTCCGAAGTATTGGAAGGTCACACCACCATCGCCCAAACTCCGGGCTGCTCATCGTCGCATCATCTTCCTGTCCTTGTCCTGTTTTATTTGGGGTCAGCGCAATATGTTCATCATCATCAGCCTTTTTAATGTTCCCACTGCATGGACACAGGCCTCCTCTCTAAGAGAGGGGAATGGGTCGTAATCCACCACGCGGGCCCAGAGCGGGTTGGTGGATGTCAGATGTCTTCGAAATGTCTGTGTCTTGTCTGTCGCAATATGTTACTGAGAAATATCTAATAGAAAAACCAATAACAGTTTTGTTCGATCCATGAATGAATCCAGGACCTCGTAGTCAATATCCGCACTATGCGACGACTAAACCAACGTAGCTCAGGAGAATCGTAATTTCTTTTTACGACGCAGGAAACCATTAACTCAAGATTTTTATAATTCCTCTGGGAATATAAAAACAGGATAGGAAATGTTTTACAAGAACAAAGATACGAGGTTTTCCTATTCTATTTACATAAAATATGCTGTGTTTGTCTGGAACTCATCGCAACTAATGTTTGGCTAGAAAAAAAAAGAGTTACATTATGGGCAATGATGCACTTACGGATGAACTTGTCTGAGAACAAACTCAAAGTTATAACCACCAACGCCGAGTTTTTTTTTATGGTGGGAAAAATCATCTATTGACGAATCCCGCCCTTGAGCGGAGCGGGAATCAATGACAGACTCTTACTGACTAAACGACCCACCCCTTTCCTTCTTAGCCTTCATACCAGGGTCGGACCTTCATTTCAGAAGCCGAACCGGGGCGCTAGTAGGCTTCGGCCCTGCCTCTTTATTTGCTGACAACTCCTCGAGTTGCGTTTATATTTCAGGGAAGTTGCATCGCTAATGCATAATTCAATTCTCCACAGTTCATTCTATCACCAGAAGATTAGATGTATGTATGTTGTTCCACCACTGGTAAATGGTGGACATCACACTCATACGTACATAACGTTTACGGAACATTTATCATGTGAACAGCTTGCTAAGGAGTTGAATTCCCTGCCTGAGTCTGTTTCCTGATATCTACAACCTACGCCAACATACATAGGTTACTAGGCTTTCGTGCTCCATCACCGATCACATCATGTGAGATAGTGGTCAACCGAGAGCCTATCAATAATAAAAAAATGTAAAAGGTCAAAAAGGTCAAAGGTCAATAAGCTGTCACTCTATGAAAATAATGATACTCAACTGCATTCAGCTGGGTTGAAAGCTAACCCCAACATAGTTGCGACCACGCTAGACAGATTGATTGATTAGTACAAGTAAAAGCAAATATTTTACGAAAGTCATATTGTATTGTGCTCTGATTTTGACATGATAAAAAATAAAATATTGAGTTTTAGAAAAACTAATACGCAAGTATTTTATTTTAACACGTATTGTGATACAAACTACATAAGGCTTCTCAGATAAGATCTTTACATTACGAATTCATACGATTCTGAATATTTTAGCAAGTTATTTGGCTTTTTCTATATGAAAACCCACATGATTATACGATATGGAAGAATCGAACTGAATTCGTGTCAAGACAAGTCATTGTCAGAAAGCAGATTTTGGCGTCAGTCCAGAATGAAAGATGAGAATGTGTAAACATATGAAAGGGGAAGAAAGGGAAGAAAAAAATATATAAGATGAAATATTACACATGACAAGAAAACATTTTGTGCTAAAACCCCTATCTCAAACTTATCGACTAGTATCCCGTCCCTGCTCTGCTCGATTTACCGGTAAAGTCCGAAATTTCAATATTAGATCTATGCGAGTTACCTACTAATTTACAAATATATATATATAAATTACATACATTTATACAAGGCACTAATTTAGGTATTCCTGATAAAGTAGGTAGGTGCATTCACGACCAATAAAATATATAAATTGCCACTTATCTATCTATGTTAACTTCTGTAATTTAAGAAGTACATGTATTTAAAAAAAAAAAATACACAAAACAATATTGCAAAAAATAACCTAACATAACTATTGTAAACCTCTTTTTGTATGGTGTTTGGTTTACAAAAATGAATTAAAAAATTAAAGAAGAATATACCTACCTATTACTTGTACGACAAATGGTTCTAATTCTAAGTTACCTACAGGATGGTTAGGCAATGAAGAACAATGTGTCACACACTTATTTCTTGAATACCAGAAGTTAAGCTAAATTGAATATCTACGTGACAATGTTTTTATGTAACTGTAGGTACATAGATATGCATCTATAATATAAAAATGAAACGCAAAATGTGTTGGTAAGCACATAACTCAACATCGCCTGGACCAATTTTAGTAGTTCTTTTTTTGGTCTGTTTGTTATTGTAAGGAGAAGGTTTTTATGAAAAAAAAAATTGGTAAAGTAGGGTAGAGCGGGGTAGAGTAGTCAGTTGACGGGAGCGAAGCCGCGGGCAAAAGCTAGTAACAGAATAAATGTGCGAGTAATACTGAAAACCGCATAAAAAGCGCTTGCATAAAGATAAATACACGTAAGTCTTTATAATAAATGTCCATTTGAATAAGAGAAATAGTGCTGTGTTCCTTATGAAATAAATATTAATGAGACTATGAGACTAATCATGTAAGTGGTATTAATAACGACAAGGCTCATCTCTGTCGTTGCAGCATATTGCCCCGGGGAAGGCAAGGCAAGCATTCGAAGCAATAAATCGAGCTATTTAAAAAACTTAAATTGCGTCAGTCCGGTGATTATTGTAATTGGCTGGGCATATTATTGTCGGTCAGTGTTAATTGAATGGTTCTGCAGTCTACGCTTGTTATCTATTCGTTTTTATCCAAAGTGACCTTTGACTTTTGTTTGTTTTAGCTTGAAAAGGTATGATGAAAATTATGGTTCTGATTGGTATTGATTTTGTACTTTTCCTTTTCAAATTGAACATATTTTTTAAAATTTCGGTTGACTAACTACATAGAAAACTTAAATATTAACTAGAAGAAGTATAAACATTTTTATAATAAACGTCACCACTTAGTAATTTTTACTTTTAAATTAACCACAAGGACACGTTCGAAACTACACCTTTGGTGGTGCAGTGGTTGAAAATTAAACTTAAGTTTTTGCATTTTGTAGATTTGAGTCCAGTTGTATATTGAAAAAAGTATGATTGATGGGCGTAATACGTATTTTAAACAGCTTTTAATAAATGAGATGGTTTCCAAGTTCTATCTTTTCTGTAAAATTTTAAGTTTAACCTGTGCTGCTAAAGTACAATTATCTTCGATGAAATAAGCTAGTGCACAATAACCACTTTTTTACCTTTATTTAAAAACAGTCTTTAGTTTGCTACCCACTCCTCAAAGCGCTCAAAACGGCCTGTTGACTGAATTTGAATTTTGTTCGGCACGAGAAGTAATATTCACCCAGTACAGAGAGTGTTTTACGTCGGCGTCTATACAGCACCGAAAATTCACGTTATCGGGACTTTAGAAATACGGGCTTGCTCTTGTTATAAAGTCCTACGGGCGAAAATTCGATTTATGGTCTTTCAACTTTAATATATTTTCATCGGTGTTCCGTGCTGTGCAATTTGATTTTGCTGGTCAATACTTGATAAGCTTTTCAGCCCCAAGCGACTCCAGGCGTTCGCACACGTATTGTTCTTTAATTTTGTCGGTAATTACCAAAGTCGAAAGGTCAGTTAAGTTTATTTTTGATTGACATCGAAATACCACTGTATTTAAATTCAAGTAATAATACTATGAAACCATTAATTTGAATGTTATTTTGGTAAACTGATTTAGTGCTTTAAATTTTATTTAACTACATGATATTGTATATAATATTCCTGTTATTTCATAACTTGATTGACACTGGAACAGATAAGACGCTGTCATTTTATGAAACGTAATAATTACTGGTTCTATCATAAATTATTTGATAGACAAATCTATTTAGTTTGAGTCTGCGAAAAAATGAATGTAAATCTTGACTATGTTTAGAACTTGGTTGTTAGTGAAACATGATTTAAAAAAGTAGAAATAATAATAATATTTGCTGCTGGAGCTTTTTTATGGTGGGTGAAAATTTTCCAATTACGAATCCCGCCCTTGGGCGGAGCGGGAAACAGTGTCAGACTTTTACTGACTAAACAACCTACCCCATACCTACGTTGCCAAATATACTAAGGCCAGATCCTTCCTTTCAGACGCAAACCCTTGGCCCTAGTTGGGTTCGAAAATCATCACATAATGAGTCCCACCGGTAGTGCGGGATACAGTGTGTGACTCTTACTGCTGCCTAAACAACCCATCCCGTTTCTATGTTACCTTGTATACCAGGTCCAGAATCTTCCTTTCAGAACCAAACCCTTGGGCCCAGTTGACTTCCACCCTTCTGCAGGATTCCTATGTTGCTGCTGGAGCTAGGTGGTACTTATGTTACACGTGTATCTTCGCTCAGTTTTAAAGCATTAACAATTTATACTATAAAGTTTAAAACTTATCTCTAACTTGGACCTTTTATTTTTTTTTACATACCCAGCTATTACCAGCCTAACGTCACTAAGATTAATGAATAACAACTCATTTTTGAGTAAATCGGCAAAATGTTTCGTGACGATCACGTCGACGACGTAATGTTTGCAGTTTATTGCAAAACAATAAATTACAGAAATAGTTTTGTCGTATATCTCTTTTTTTCTATACATACCGGGATGGTGACACTTTTTATCTCGTCTTTAAAAAAGCTTACCTTTTCGATGCATATACATAACGAGATCCACGCGTACGAAGTCGCGGGCGGCCGCTAGTACATAATAATGTTTCTTATAATGGCTATTAAATAAAAAAATGTTACTCAATAGGATAAGACAAACTGGTTGTAGGTATTGGTGATTTTAATTATTATAATCCCGAAAATAAATAAGATAATTAAAACCAAAGATTTCAGAATTCGATATAATTTTCAAATTAATCAATATATTACTGTATTGCTTGACGTGGAGTTTAAATAAAGATTCTTTGTTTCTTGGTGTTTATAAAAAATAATCCTAAAATGACATCAATTTCTCCCTTTCTTTTTATTTTTTCTTCTTTTATGGAAAAGAAATGTTTTCTTTGTATGGACAAAGAAAACATGTTCTATTCTTAAGCTATCTCAGTGTCAGTCAAATGAATTATTTTTAATCTTTCGATTAATAACATTATCGGTCGAAAGATACCGTGAAAGAGACAAGTAAAATTTGACTGTTACGCGGTACGAAGTTCATCGAGTAAGCTAGTGGTTTGCTTATTTAAAGTGTTTAAATAATTTGTTAACAGTTCAACGCACTGCCACTGAAGCTGCTATAAACATGACAACCTACTGGGCCCAAAAACTTTGATCGAAGCGGAATCCATCGATTCGAGAAGAAGAAGAAGAAGAAGTACACCGCAGGTCCTCAATCTTATTATAAGTCCTTACGATTCATCCTAAGGTTGTCTGGAAGATATCGATGTCAGCGATATATTATGACCGCTATTGTATCCATAGATTTAGATTTATGTCCCTATAGATTGTGTAACTTTTTTGGTGTACAATAAAGTTTTATTTTATTCTATTTTTCGATAACTTATAAGCAAACTTTTCATTCATTTATAATTTTTCAGGACATGAAAATACATACAAAAATACTTATAATTTCAATACTGAAACTACTTATATATAAATATATATGTGTATATTTTGTAGAAACCCGGTGGTGTGGTATGTACCACACCACCGGGTTTCTACAAACTGTGTAATGATCACAAAACTCACAAATAAAGAACCGAAATCCGAGAGATTCATAATGACTTAAGGTAGATAGATAGTGTATATGATGTACTTTTGATTGTAGGTACACCATAAACACAAGTTGGTACATAAGGACACTTAAAATTACTGCGGTGTTACAATGGGCGGTCTTATTGCTAAAAGCCAAAAGCAAAGTCATTTTGTACAGCAATTTTCGTGACCCCACTGAGTAATGGTTCCATCCATATTCATAAATTTCTATTCAAATGTCGATGTGAATTTAAAAAAAATCCTGGAATCTCAAATCCTTTACATACGTAATAACTTGTAATCATAGTGACGTTTCGTGTAAGAGAATGTTGACCTATGAAATATCTCCAAAAATGTTTAGCATGTTTTTAATATCAAGGCGTGCATATAAAGCATCCACTTTACATGTAAGCATTTGCGTATTCTTGTTTCGATGCAAAATCGTACAAAACTGTTTCGTTTGAAACCATTTCTAAATGTATATTTTTTGAAGAAACAATTATTTTGTCTACATCTTTCTAAAATACTTGATGCAATCCAAATCAAATTATTTTTAACCTATTTTTACATTGGGTAATTTGAATTCATCATTCAATATTGAAAAGGTTTAAAAAAATCTATTACCAACTTATTAAAAGATCTAAATATAAGCATAAATTATTTATTTGTGTTTTCATACAATCATGTCTTAGCCGTGACATTGTTTTTTTTTGTTTTCTACAATAGAGAACGGTTGATTTTTTATTATGCTGCAGGCAAGCCTGAAATGTGCAATGAATTTAGAAATCTCTAGTTTTAAATACCTGTATTTTAAGCATATTTTTTTTTACAAAGTTCCAAATAGTCTGAAAGAATGGCTTGATTTTTAATAAAAAATATAAAAATTGTGTGAACTGGATTATAAGACTATGAGACAGGTTTTCCCTACAAAGACCAGTTCTACTTCTCGAGCTGTCAAACAACTGTTTAAATATTGATAAGTAAGCATAATAAATTTTAAAATATTTTCCGGGACGGAGTTTTACGACGACATTAAATCGCCGATACATCCCACGCTTTTCTTTTATTCAAAAATTTGAATCGTAAAAATAGTTTTAACGAACTTTAATAGTCCACCCGTATTAGTTGCATGAATATTCATAACCACGAACTATTAAATAATGAAGTGATTTTAATTGCTCTACGGTTATTAGTCACATACATATTTACATAATCATTAAATCAGGATAGGTGATAGTTTGTTGGGTAAAAGTCATTACTGAATTAACTGCAAATTAATACATGTTACTATACCTTTGATGGTGTTTCTTAGTATTATTTCGCAAATACGTAATTGAAATAATTCCTGGAACAGTATTGTGTGAGTGATATTGGCATTTGGCTGTAACCGGAGCCGAATCGAACAACACGAGATCCGTCGAATACCTATCTTAGAACATGTAGTGAACGGCAAGGTCGCGGGGGTATAAGTTTCTTTCCAATTTTATATACACATATAATCTCAGTTATGTATGTGTTAATAGTGACGTTAATAAATATTTTAGAAACAGGTATTCTCTGATTACCAGGCAGCGCTATGGGGCGTGATCGGAATCGATTGTTTATGCCGTGTAGTATTTTTTGTACAAGTCGTTGTTTTGACATTGGAGTTCAATAATTTGTATCAGATACGGTAGCTAATAATTTGACGGGATTACTTATGTTGTAAATAGTAAAATTAAATATGAGTTACCATAAAGTTCTGGCATATTTTAAACGTTAATCACGTTTGGGTTCCCAACGGGATAAGCAGAGCTAAATGAGAGCTAAATTACTCGAAAGTCTCGCTCGACATAAATCAGGCAAGTTAAAAGTCGATAAAACACAGACTACTTTGGCATGTAAATGCGCGCTGCAAGAAATTACGGTCTTAATTTAATGTCCAGTCACCAAAATGATTTGTAGAACTAAAAGGCACTCAGACCGTGAATATCTTCTTTTTTCGAATAATGAAATTTAGGTTCGCATTATACTTGAAACTCCCGCCCTTCTCCAAACTTCGTAACCATGGCATTGAATTAATGGGACGCATTTTTAATTCTGGATTATTATTATTCGTACCTTTCTTCTTTAACTTTGAGATAATATTGAAATGGGAGAGTAATACAATTTCGTATTAGATCATCATCATCATCATCATTTCAGCCGGAAGACGTCCACTGCTGGACATAGGCCTCCCCCAAGCGTCGCCACAAAGACTGGATATCTGACGTTATCTTCCAATATATTTCCTTTCCATACCAAACATGGAATTTAATAAAACATGAAATTTAAGATCCGAAGACTAACCATCGTAAAATCTACAAAAATATCTTTTGCATGTATACGTAAAGTTTCAGCGGTATCCAACTGCTCATATCTTGTAGAATCTACTAGCGCCATCTGTAGTTGTAGGTCGCAATTGATTACTTTTCTTGGTTCGTGGTTTGGAACACAACACTGACTCACGAGATCTTTGTACTTGTTAATGTAGAGGACGTGTCGTTCGACATGGCGTTCCATATCACGCTTGTGACGTGATTGGAATTGGTTTGAAAAAGCAAATTTTATTTGAAAAACTGTGTTGTTTGTCACGTGGAGAGCGAGTTTGATTGAAAAAAGGGTTCGTTGTGTACTATCTATCTGTTTCTGTGTAGATGTATTATTACGTAGGAAGTTATGGTTTTTTATGGTGGGCAAAAATCATCAAATGACGAATCCCGCTCTTGGGCGAAGCGTGAAACAGTGTCAGACCCTTACTGACTAAACACACCTCCCCGTTCCTTCCTTGCCCTTTGCACTGAGGTTAAGCCTTCTTTTCAGAAAGAGCCCCTAGGCCCCAGTAGGTTTCGACCCTTTCGCAGAGTCCCTAATATTTTTAACATGAGAGTATATGAGATTTAGGGTTATATATCCAAGGAGTAAAAATGAGACTCTATGGCTAAGACTCCGCTGGTTATTGCTCTGTCCAGGCTGTATCTTATGAACTATGATAGAAATAATAAATAAAAAGCCATTTCTTTCTACTACACAATTAGGTACTTAATTCACTTTAAAATGATTATTTAATTAAATTCATATTATCACTATTACATTAAATTCGTATTATCATTCATTAATTAATCTTTTTGTTGAACTATAATATAGCGACTGTTAAACTTACTTCACATGACATAAGATGTATTTCTGTTACTGCTATAACAACAAATATTAAAAACAGAATAAAATAAATAGTTATTTAAGAAGGGCTCGCATACAACAAACATGATTTTTCAACAAACGAAGATGAAACTAAAAAAAGTTATGACATAGTGTTGAATGTCGTAACCTTTTCTCTCTCTCGTCTCCCATTTGGCCGATTTTTCTTAGTCTTAATTAAATTCTACCTGAAAATCATGAAATAAACTTGTACATTTCATACATTAACCTTTTAACGCGGACGGAATATATAAAATAACGATTTCACAGGTTCAGCTAATGCGTTATTAATAATTCACGTGATTGCTTGATTAGATTCGAGTAATCAGATTATGGTTTGATGATATTGCTCATCTGCTCACCAGGAATAGATATGGTATTATAATTGTATGCTACCTAATAGCATAAGCCTATGCTTATACTATTATCAGCCTTACAATGTTCCCACGGCTGGAACTGCCGATCAGAGGCGGCGATCTATCGCGGCGGGCCTTGTTAGAAGCCATGGTCCGGAGCGAGGAAGAGTGGTAGGCGGTCGCCTCCTTCTGCGAAACAGTAATGCTAGTAAAAGAGAAGGCCGACCGTATCAAGTAAAGGCAACGGCGCTTACGCCTCAGCCGCAGCCGACGTATCTCCTATACCGATTTCCGGCCACCGTAGGCGCGGGCTTGATTTTATTGTCAACTACGAGTAGGTAAGTATTTCAATTCCAAGTAGGAAGCAATAACTGCAGGGTCGAAGCCTCTTCAGGTCATGGGTTAATGCGAAAGCGATACACTGGGATCCTGGGACCAAAGCAAAGAAGGAAATCATGGTGGGTTGTTTAGTTAGTGACAGTCTTTCACTATTTTCCGCTAAGCCCAACGGTCGGATTTGTCATTGGATGATTTTCCCACGAAAAGAATGTAGGCGGTATTCACTAAAGAAGATCGAGAAAATTTTCTTGTACACTTACTCTCTAATAGCTGAACAAGAAAATATTTGGGGGTCATTGAGAGACGTACCTACTTCTTTACGACCTGTTTTTTTTTTATCTGTCTTTACGCCACTTTTGGTGACTTTCAGTTTTACACAGACATTATGGACGTGTCACCAATTATACTACATTTATGTAATGCGATTGGCTGTTGAGTAAGAATTTAAGAGCAATATCAGAAGTTTATTTTGTAGTATTGTATCCATCAAATAACTCCTCTTACTTTGAGTGGGGCGAGAAGTGTCAGAATTTTACCGAATAAATCCTATCTGTGTTCATTTAGTTGCTTTTTGGATATATGCTAACAGTTTATTAAACACTGTTAGCATATATCCCTGAAACAATGATTTGATTAGGTTTTATTTTGATTGTATATGTATTCTGTTCTATTTTATTTATTGTGTTGTTTGTAAATGTTATGTAATCAATGTAAATGTCAGTTATATTTGGCCAAAATAAAAACATTTATTATTATTCTATTTATTTAAATTTTTTAAACATATTGCATACATTTTTAAATATTTTCTTAACAAAAAAAATATATTATTATAATAAATTTCGTTACAATATAACTAGGTCTTACTCGTATATACCTACAGGAAAATTTGTAGATATGTATTTGAACAGGCATTTTATTTCCAGTGGAAATGTTACTAGCTGGTTAAAAATGCTAAGTGTAGGTTAGCAATGTCAACAATACTTATTGCGTAGCGTAAAAAATGCGGTTGCGTGTGAGTAGTTCGTTAGTTTCGTTAATTGTTCATGTACCTAATTCGATAGTGAAAAAACAAAACTATCCGATTTTTTTTGTTACGTTTAGCTGCGAAGATTTATGTGTATTCTATTCTATTTTAATTCCAATAGAACTTCTTTACATAACGATAAATAGAAGAATGTTTTTCAATACTTTACTTAAAGCAGATTTTTTGTATGTTTTTCGTTAACTTTGCTTGTTTTAGTTGGTTTTGATGAAAGTGCTTTATTTTGATACGATTAGCGGCGTGCACGTGTGTTAAACTGTTCAACTTTGTTCAATTTTGAAACAGGCTAATCCTCAAACTGCTCTTTGCGAAAATCTATATCTACATGCCTACACATTAAAGGAAAAGTGGGTTGTTTTTTTATGGAAGGTGAAAATCATCCCATGACAAATCCCGTCCTTGGGCGTGTCGGGAAATAGTGTCAGACTCTTACTGACTAAACAAAAACTACCCCGTTCCTACTTTGCCTTTATACCAGGGCCAGAGCCTTTCAGATGTAAACTCTTAGCCACAAGAAGTAGGTTGTGACCTTGTTGATAAAGAATAATTACAATCGCCTTCTATACTATCTTAGCAGAGTTTCTACATTATAAGACAGGCCAACCGCCTTACAAAAACGCACGAGCAATATTTGCTATAACTTATTTCCAGCAAACCTTGCCTAGGGCCTGTTACATTAAATAATACATTACATATAAGGTAAACCACGACGCGTGAAGTTTACTAAACAATGCTACAATGTTCCGACATACATTATGTAGGAACAGGCGAAAAGTCAGGAATTCTTCCAGCAAAGCGAGCGGAAGTTCCTGATCGATCATTTGGAGGTATCAAGTTCGACTGAGGAATTCCGTATTAAACTTTTACGAGGCGCATTCACACTCACTATCAAAGACTTATACGTTTTCTTCCAGTCAGTCAGGTCAGTGACTTTATTGTATTTCAGTAAGGTTGAAAATACACCTGCCTTGTATGCCGTGTCTCTAAGGGCGACGCTGCGTGGAGCGGGAACACGCGCGGTCCCATACAAAAGTGCTCTGTCCGTACTCGCCCCTTCGCGGATACCAGCGTCCCGCGCCCCTTTTGCTACGTAATAATTAATTAAAACCGCCTATTGTACACTTATTTTTTATTAATGTTTGTCCTGTGATAAGCTAAGGAGTGCAATAAAGTTATAAATAAATCAATAAGTTTTCCATCTATATAACTACATACACACTGTTAAAGTTGAATTAGAGACACTGCACGAAATAATTCGGTTTCCACTACGGGAACCACCGTAAATTACATACGCATGACAACAAGCGACGGGTACCCGCGCGGACGTCCGCACGAGCTCCTGCTTAATGCAGCGTTGGCCCTTAGAAAACGTTCTTCAGGTTTATTTCATCCTTTTCAGGAAAGGTATGGGATGTCTGACGGCTGTAGGCTGTCTTCATCTCAGTAAACGTTTCTTGCGCTAAAGTTATCAGAGACTTAATAGCCCGTAAAGGTCGCCGGGTGTTGCGGCTTAATATATCTTCGGAGTCATACGTAGGGACGGGAGTTATGGCCAACGTTGTACTTACTTGTACAAAGATAACGAGGCTATTTGTGTAACAACTTGTTACTAAGGAATACCATTGGATAAAAACTCTATATTGCTAGGAAAGTTGTTAAAATTGTACCTACTCTATATTTTAAAGATACTTCAACTAATTCCTAAAAGTAGATTTGCACTAATATTATAAAGAGGAAAGATTTAGATTTTTATATATTTGTAGTTTTGTTTGTAAAAAATAAAACGAATAAAACGACCGTTTTTAAGAATTGTTTTTGCCTTTAGAATACTTCTTTACTGTACTGTGTGACATAGGGATGCGGGTAAAGCCGCACGCAAAAGCTAAACTGTTATATTTTTAAACCAGTTTTTGTTGTAAAAAACAATAGTTCTACATTCAATGTAGAGAGAGCCATTGTTGTTTACTCTAAATACATTTGTTTTTGAATATCATAAATTATACACAAAATCCCCGGTCTGTAGCTCTACATTTTATTTTGAAATCCAGAAAAAATACCATTTAACTAAACAACGTTTAACAAAACGGTTTCTTGTTATTATAAAAGTTACCAAAGCGTGTTATGATATGAAAAGATAAACAGCAAATATCCACAAACGTCGACGTTGGAAGATCTTTTCGCACGCCACAAGCAGGTAGCCGAAACCAAATTGTTGAGGATTTCATTTCATTTTACGGATACCTTCCATTTCATGAAATTTTAATCAGAACACTCTCTGTATCTACTGGATTAATAAAGGTGTGTATATGTCACGCAATCATTGTAAATACCGTATGATTATGATAAGTCGCTTGAAATTGTAAGCTTTTCATTTTCAACTAGGTTTTGCTAGCGGTTTCGCCTGCATAAATGTGGTTTTGTTTAGATTAGTTTTTAACCCTCATTCATTCTTGTAGGCTTGTAGTTTTCTTTAAATCATTAAAAGATTTATAGAAAAGATAAGAACGCTCTGAGCAAAATTTGTCTGCGCCAGATGTTTCGGCTGGGTGTTGAGGAGTCAGTGAGAGAGCTACAACTTTGCTTTTTACATATATAAAAGGCAAAGTTAGCTACCTCACTCACGGATAAGGTTCGGATACGTTGTAAATTATTGAATTTTTTGAGATTTGTTGTCTTTGAAATAATGACATCAAGACTTACATCAAGAGTTTACATTCTTGTAAGATTGGTTGCCAACTTACGGAATTTACAATTTCAGCCCTAGTTCAGGACGAAGTACAGGGAATGGGAAGCAGTCACTATCATTCATTCTGCGAAACAAAAATACGAACCATGGAGGTGGCTAAGCCCGTGAGGGAGGAGATATATTATCCTCACATCAGCCACCGTCGCAGGAGCCGCTTTGGTAGTCGCAAAGCCATTCCAGGCATATTCTCGTATTTGTGAACGGCAACCTACTCGTTGTTCGTCGCCCAGTCAAAACCAAGCCTGAGGCGACAACGTCTAGTCCCCTATTGCCTAGTCCCTTATTGGTATTGTTCCCTTCTAAGGATAACTGAAGGAATTCATGGGGGTTTTAGACATGTTTTGACTAAACCATTATATCATAAAAAAAGACTAGAGTATTTTACAATTTCCTGATGCTATACTAGTATAAATACTTGTGGTTATGCTCTTAGTCAGTATTAGTAGTATGTATCAGAAATCCATACTAATAATATATGATAAATGCGAAAGTAATTCTGTCTGTCCGTGTATCTGTACTTGTGGTTATACTTGTCTCCCAAAATGAAAATTGAAGAATTTTGATAAGTATTGGTGGAAAAGTAAACCAAGTGGAAAGAGAAGGTATTTTTCCTCGAAGCGCTGAGTAAAATAAATTATTTTTACACCAATTGGAGCGTGACAAAACCGATTGGTGGCGAAGTTTGGTAATTATCGAGTTTAATCACTTTCGGTCGAAGTTGTGGGTTGCTGTCAAAGCGATCGCGAGTATTATAGGAGCTTAAACAATGACACGTTTGTAGGTAAATCCAATGGGCAAATAGATTCACATTGGTCGGCGCTCGCTAATAATCACACACGCCGCAAACACATAGTTTATACTGGCACCACTGTGTACTGCGAGAGCAAATTTATTTCAGTTAATCTTGTTTTCATAGTTGCCTATAAACAGCTTTGGGCAGCGGCAATAAAGGCCTTTATTTTTTCCGGAATAGTTTCGGTATAAAATTATTCTTTCTGTATGGGTTTTTCTCCTGTTATTTTCGTTTGTTGGAAAAGTAAATGTACCCATTCATTGTAAGGTTCAAGATCATGTTATAGAAGAGTCTGGAAGTGAGAGTTATTTTTATATAGCTTCTTTTATAAAGTGTGAAAATGAGAACATTGTAAACTCCGCGTACCTATTCGTAGATTTTTTCTATATAAGCCTAGTGTTTATTGAATTTTGGGAACGCAAATGTCTGGTACAGTGTTCACATAATATCTGTACCCATTAATATTGTAATACTAAAGTCTCGTAAAAAAAATTGTATTTTTTTATAAAAGAGTACCTATCAGTCCAGTTTCGTACCGATTCTTTTCCATAGGAAACGACCATTAGAAATTGTGCACTAGCTTCTGACGTTTTATAAATGCTTATATATCCCAATTGGAAATAAAAAACCAAATGATTTTTAACTTTTTTTTTTGAGGGTCATCAAGTACCAGTCTCTCACAAAATTAGTTCTTAATTCTAAGCTTATTAAACCTAGCATAAGAAAAATTGTGAAGGAAAAATAAATAAATAAATCAACACTAAAACTAAAATAATTAATTTATTACTTTATTGCTCATCACAGGAAAAAACATTTATAAAAAATAAGTGTAAAATAAACGGTTTAATTGCACAGGGCATTATCTACCAGACAATCTTTGGATGGACTCACCAAAAAAGGTTAGATATCAGAATTATTCTATCCTTGCCATTTTTCTAAGGATTACTGTGTAGTATTGCCCTATTTTTAAAGACTTCGATGCAAGCGTTGCAGCTAGAGCAGACTTATTAGTTTAGACTGTAACACTAATGTAATGCGCACGTGCCTTGCAGAAACTTACGAGCAAGGAGTAAAGAGCTTTTAGTGGCTCTACGGGGAATCAAACTTATTAAAGACTTTCCGCTGATGGTTTTGATAGAAGAAAATAATATTGTAAGCCATTAAAAGTTGAAATTATAAAAGTTTAAAATGGTTTTTGGTCATAAAATGAATTTAGGCAAAGTATTGCGTTTAAGTAGGTGCGTTATAATTAGGTACTTTTTCGACATAAAAAAGGTTCGATTTTCAGGGGCTTTATGTGCCTCACTTACAGAACTAATAAAAAAATTATTTAAAAATTTAATGAACTATAAATAACACAAGTTAAACTTGCATACATATTATAAAATTAATTAATTTATTTTATTTATTAAATACTTCATGCACATAAAGGTACAAAGGCGGACTTAGTGAATTTGGCATTTTCTACCAGTCAACCTTTGGGTGATGCAGAGAAGAGTGATAGCAGGTACAATAAAAGAGAGTGGAAAAAAATGTGAATATAAAAAGATATATGGATTGTAGCTATAATAAAATTAAATAATATATTCACCATTTTATAAACTATATATATATATAAATAATTATACTCTGGCCAAGAAATTACTTCAGATCGACCAACTGCCAACTTCTTACGAATATGAAAATATATTTTGTATAAAATTTACACTCTTATTAAAATTAATTAGAAAACAATTCACTCAAATTCAATTCACTCTTCTTTCATTACGTATGTAACAGTAATAAATATACAACTACTAAGTAGTACCTGACGAGAGAAATATTAATTTAGCAACGCAACAATAAGTCAAAGTAAGTTTTACCGTCCGATGTACTCGCTATTATGTAAATTAGCAATTTGTTTGTCTGTTTGTAACAAAGTGTCTGTTCAGATTACTGGAAGCCGTTTACCTAAATTGAATAGATAACAAGGAATTTATGTGATTACTGTACGTCGTTTGAAACCTCTTTTATATCAACATTCTTTATGTGACACTCCGTAATGGAGAAGTTCAGTTTTTAGATTTCCACCGGAAATTGTCCAATAAAAGTGTTGTGAAAGTTTCCTTTGTGTAACCCAAACTTAATGGAAACTGTTAGATAAATAATAAACACTTTTGGCTGTTTGCTCTACTTCAGCAAATTGTAAAGGATGGTTTCAATTAGCTGTTTGCTGCAACTATTCTGATTTTTGACAAACAGTAATTGATTTTGGTAGTATTTTTTATGTTCCCCGTTCCTTATTAACCTTGCCAAGTCTTTTATTTTAGACCCCAGTTGGCTTCGATCCTTCTGCTGAATCTCTACGGATTTTGGTACCTTTAGATTCTTTCTTTTAATTTTTAGTTGTAGATAAAAATAACTATTACATTTTATTTAATTGACTAGCGACCCATCCCAGCTTCGCATGGGGCATATTGAATATATTATGCATATAAATATTCCTCATGAATCACTCTATCTATTTAAAAAAACCGCATCAAAATCCGTTGCATAATTTTAAAGATCTAAGCATACATAGGGACAGCGGTAAGTAACTTTGTTTTATACTAATTGATGATAAAGCAAAGGCAAGAATTAAACCACCTTACTGCCAAGTCCGCTCATCTTAACTTAAATATTACTATTGTTTTCTCTCCGTACCGATTCTTAGTCCTATAATTCATAAATTAACTAGCACTTAGCCAGCGACTTTGTTCGCAAGAATGTTTTCGTAAAAACTTTAACACTTCTTAAACCACATTTTGAGGGTTGTTTTGAAGAACTAATAATGACAGTCTTTATTATTCATTTTTATTAGAATTTATGTCTTTCAAGATTATTGACCTTAGAAATAAAAACCATTCATATAATTTTTAAAATACTTGAAATTGTTATTTTGGAGGTATTTCAGAAAACAAATAATGTCAACCTTTATTACTTACTTATTTTACTATTTGTCTCAACTTTCATGAATATTGGCGGTTTTGCATACAAACGATAATCCCCCTCTGACTCGCACAATTTAGTTTTATTTTACAAGAACCTCTTTTTAGTCCTCTCTTACCTCATAAAAGAAACCTTGCCTTGTCAGTCAGTTTCTCCTTGCGTATACCTGTTCTTTGTATGTCTGCCAAAATGACTCATGTTATGGGCCCGACAGTTTATAATCAGCTGCCTGCAGCTATTTCAACGCTCGTCTGAAAAATGGTTTATCGAGCAAGCTTTTTATTCATTTGACTAATTTAAGATTTAATTTAGTGTGAGTTTTCTTACATTTTAATTTGTGATTGACTTTGACTTATTTGTTTTCTTATGTTTTATTTATTTGTTTGAAATTTTTATTTATTTTATTTTAAACTAGCGACCCGCCCCAGCTTCGCACGGGTACTGATATTGAATATATTATGAATGTTATTATACACAAAAACCTTCCTCTTCATCACTTCAATCACTCTATCTATTAAAGAAAACCGCATCAAAATCCGTTGCGTACTTTTAAAGATCTAAGCATACATAGGATCTAAGCAACTTTGTTTTATACTATGTAATGATTATTTATTATTTGACATTCTAATTTGATTTATTTGTAATATTTTTGAGACATTATTATAACATTGTATACCTATATAGCTTGTAAAGAATCCTTTACCAATAAATTACTATGACTACATTATGATACACTGATGTATCGTTTACAATCATATAGTCAGTAAGAGTCTGAAACTGTTTTTCGCTGTGAACAAGGACGGGATTCGTCATTCAATGATTTATACCCACCATAAAAAAAAACGCACCATAAAAAAAAGTGACTAAAGTTTGACCAATTACAAAATTAACCAACTGTAGGATTCATTCCGCGATACGCACACACACGTTGCAATTATACAAATATTACATCTGTCCAACAAAATATCTAATTAGAATTCGGAACACCAAAAGCAAAATATAATATCCAACATAATTTCAGGAAGCACGTTTTCACAACGAATTAATTATTCTTCTTTTTTTCTGACCAAAGACCGGAGGATTATTTATATTTAATTTCATTATCTAACCTCCGCAAACTGCCTTACGACTTTGTTCCTTCGACATTCTTGGCCGGAAAATTAAAACAATAAAAAAAGTTTGGCTAGCCATGAAGATCTCAACTAATCAAACACTGGCCAGTTTGAAAAAAAAAACAGTATTACGATTTTAAATGATGCTTTAGAAAAAGACATTCCTTTTTTGTGGAGAGAAATTATCAAATCTTCTCACTACAAAAAAAGAAAATAACTGTATCTTCTCGCGCTCTAGTATTATCGTAGTAGTATCTTTGCTTTCCAGGATCTCAGTAACTTTTTCAAATGCTCCTGTGGCTCTAGTAGACATCTGTTCCTACGGTTTTGCTATCATCCTTTTGTATGTTTTTACAAGACCGACCGGTGGTGAGCTACCCATGCCTTCGGTGAACCGCATTGTGGCGATGGCACAACCTCCTGGGGCGATGGCTGGGGGTTGCTTTATTGTTGCGGCTATCTTTTTCACTTGTCTTAGTTCTTCGCAGAACGAGGTGATCGTTTCCCGTTCCCACTCACCCTCGAACCATGGCTTGAATCAGCTGGACATGAGACATGAGAGGCCGCTGACGACTTTTATTACCTCATGTTCCGATTACAAAATTTGACATACCGATTTGCTAAATTGTAACACCTGGGTTCTTTCTTCCGTCAAGATCTGCGTCAGTTGAAAGATGAGGACTCTATAGCACTTCCAGAAAAAGAAAAAACCTGAATGATCTAATTTTGAAATTTTGTTTTGCTAATAAATATTTGCAAATATTGAAACTAATATTTCGTCAACTTTGAATTATACGACGGGACTTTTTCTAAAAAAGAAAAAAACAATAGTTGTGTTGTGCTATGTTGTGTTGTAGCAATTACGTCAAAGGCGATATTGAGACGTGTAATTGAAACAGGCGTGATTGCGGTAAAAGGTAGATGAGAAGTTGATTGTAGTATGCCTTAAGCCTTCTCGGCAGGTTTCGAAGAGATACTTATCCCATCAGAGCTTGTTGAGGAGGCTGACTTGATACATTGCTGCTTTTTAATGAAAAAATATTCGCGTTTGCTTTTGAAAGTGAGGGATATCTGAAAATGGTTTGCATCCTAATGAAAAACAAAGTGGACGTATCAAAAAACCAAATAGTTTATATACTTCATACTGGCTGAAATCAAAAACTATGAGATCCTAACAAAAAAAAACTTGTTCATATGAGTAAAAACTGCGTGACTCGAACTGCTTGATCAGATTTTCTTTGAGGAAATAAAGTCATTTTCTGTTGTTGAGCAAATGAAGGGGATATAAAACTAATGGAGCATGTTTTATATCTTTTTTATTCGTGCTAGTTCTAAGCTCTATATTTTTCCAAGTCTTTATAAAGAGATTCACAAGCTAGTCATGGAATTTCATCATATTGGCCTCATTTGTGATACGATTAATTTAAATTCTGATTAGCTTATTCTAAATCATCACCATCATCATCAACAACCTTTTTTTTTAATACCCGACGCACGGCGAGTATCCATCCTTACATTGATGAAACTTCTAAGGTTCGGATTAAGCGTTTCGCTTCATCTTTCATTCCGCGCATATCGAAGGACTGGAAAAAATTGCCTGCTGCGGTCTTCCCGTCCGATTATATTTGGGTGTCTTCAAATCTAGAGTGAATAGGCTTTTAATAAATTAATGCGGCTCACCATCCACAATTGCATCACTACATACTATCAGGTGGGATCGCAGTAAGAATTAGTTTATAGCAAATAAAAAAAAAATATCTTATACTCTAAAAACCTCATAATGTTTGAGATGTTTGGTAAAAGTATTTTCATGCGTCTTAAACTCTTACTCGATTTACTAGATCATAGAAAATTAAGAGCAATTCTTCTTCTGTGATTAAGAAATAATATTTTACGTATTATACATAATATATGTACAAAATCGTATTAATCAATTGTCACATGTCATTTAGACAAAGGAAACGGCTATATTTGTTGTTAAAAATTGCGCGCGAAATATTTTCTATCTAGTTTTCTTTCAATTTGTTTACCGTCACGTGTAAGCTATTGATCAAAATGTACATGACTTGTTTCATACTTATGTTAAGTTACAGTTGGGGTAAGTACTTCTAAACGGGGCTTACTCGTAAGGTCAGCCGGTACCGGGAATTCCGTGTACTTGCGGCCAGTCCCGGGAGCAAGCCCTAAGTGTACGATTCGTGCGAAACGGGGGTGTCGGGGCTGAGCGCTGTCGGGCGGCAGTGTGGCGGATCGCGCGTGACGTCAGCGTCCGGGCGCGGACCGCGGCGCGCAGGCGCCTGGCCGCCCCCCCTCCCGGGCCCCGCGCCCCGCCCACACCCTCGCCCGCCACTTCTCGGGCGGCGTGCGACACCTGCACCCGCTCGTCCGCCCACAACAACTTTCGCCTACCCGCGCCGATGCAATAAAATAAACTTTCCGTTAAAAGTGCGTGTGGGAATTTATCGGACTTGAAAATCGGACTGAAATTACTTTTCAGTGACATTTTCTAAACTTTCTGTGTTTTGTTAAAAGTTCGGATGTTTAAAGTTCAGGTAAGTAATTTTGCATAGTTAGCAACAAATCTTTGTTAATTTATTTTCGTCATTAATCATAATAATAAAATAAGGAAATATTTTTTTTTAAATTAGGTGATTTTGTGATTTTATTTCACTGAAGAGAAAATCATGTTATTACGTATATACTACCTACCTATATGTAGATGTAAGATGTAGCTGGGTAGTTTTTGCAATATCGGTCGGAAAATATGTTCATGTGCAGTACAGCGGTAAAATTGGCTCGTATAGATAAGACAAGCGGTTATTGGGCCCGACGTTAAGTGCATGTAGTGCGGTGGTTGCGTAACCGGCTGCGCTGAGATCAAATCCGCGACCCCGGCGCTGATCTTGTCAACACACCGAGTATTAGGTCCTATACGAAAATTATCTTCGATAAACTTTCACGAAAAGGACACAATTTTGTAAAACCATGCGGGTACTTAAGTAAGAACTGAAGTTCTTTCGTTCGCCGAAATCGGTTTTAGTTTTTGGCGTAGGTAGGTATGTAAAATGGAAGTTGGCATCGGATTCCCGCCGTGAGAATCGTTTCTGTGCCAATTTCTGGGATCCCTATTAGTAGAAGATATATGTACTATTGTGTATGAGAACAAGTTAAGCCATTAGAGATAATGGTGCGTAACAAGTACAAAGACATTGGAATTGCGATGCCGAATGCCATTTTGATTTCATTTCGACTTAATACGTGCACGATTCGTGAGATAATCCCTACTGGTTTTTGTTAATATACTCGTACCTTCGATGGTGGTTTACTATTTAATCTTTGGATTACTACTGTTCAAAGTCCGGGTCTCGGTTATTGTAATAAAGGACTATTGATTTGTGGTTGTGAAGCTTTTGCGTCTATTTCAAATTCGTGTGTAAAAGTCGGCGGCACGTGTTTTTAAATAGTTTTTGTCTTTGTCACTAATGATTTTGAAATTTGTAAAGATATTGTTTTGAAATTTTCAGGATCTATTTATGTTTCCAAATAGAAATCTTTGTTCGATGAAATATTAACTTTTAATTGTTCTTTGGTCCCAATTTTAAATATGTATTAATGTTTCACTAAATTATATCTTTATATACCGCGGTCTCCTGTGACTGAAAAAACACACGCCAAAGGAGCTTTGCTTTGGAATTTGTGGTTTATATTGTGTATCTTTTGTTAGACATCCAATTAGATAAATTATTTTATTTGTCAAAATATTGGATTTATTTTAAAATAGTGGAGGTGCTTTGGCAAATGAGTATAAAATCGGCAAGGAAATCAATTTAGAATTGCTTAGATTTATTTGGAAATAATGAAGGAAATTCTTCATATAATTATTGCCGTACCTTCATAAAACGAGTTTATTACCTGTGAATCGTACAAATTGCAGTCATTATAACAGGGTTTTGCGCATGTGGTGAAAAACAAAACTCGGCACATGTGGGCGCGTAAGCGAAATAATTGTTCTCAGTTACAACCTGATTTTTTAATCTCTGCGCTTTAATTTCAATTTACACGGCTTTAGCTGCTGAGGCACTTTATTTATTTTTTTCATAATTGTTGTGTCAATTAGCTCTTAAAAACTCCTTTGGTAAACAACATTGAATTTATAACTGAAGCGTTGATTCAGTAAAACAAAATCGACATAAATACAATTCAGCGTCAAAGGAAAGGGATACGAGAAATGTTACTTTATTTAGAAATAAAAAGAACTCGATTTTACGATACGCAATACTCGCATGCTTACATTTTATTACGGGAAGAGACTGTACGACGACGTTAAAGACAGAAATAGGTACTTTTCATTACATTGCCGGTAGCTCCATCACGATAATTTTCCTCGACTACGATGACAGAAGGGGCACAGAACCTGTACAGAATGACAAATTATATACAAATGAACAAGTTAATTAATTCCTCCAAAGCATTTCAATGGACCGTGCTTATCAAATTGATGTATCAATTTCACATTTCGGGGCCTACTGCGGTAATTTTGAGACGTATGTTTAATTAACTGTAATCAAGGCACTCGTACATTAATTAACCAAATTCATATGAACCCTTTCGTACTTTATTTGATTGTTAGTTTTTTTATAACAAGCATTTTTTTTAAATATAAAATGAAAACTAATTGAGTGCTTTCAAGGCTATTTCTTCTCTTAGTGCAAGTGGATATAATTTAAATAAGGTACATATTTTTTAACCGACTTCAGAAAAGGAGTAGGTTTCTCAATTCGACCGTTTATATGTTATTTTCTCGTATGCACCACGGGACGGTTCTCGTTGTTTTGTCAAGCAGTTACTTTTAATGAATATTATAACACACCGTAAATTATTTGGTTTAGTACGAAATATCTATGGGTGAAAACAATGGTTCGAAATGCTAAATGTAACTTAGTTCAGCTCCGAAGTAAGATAGCTCTAAGTGTTAGTAATTATAGTAGGTGTGAAGCAGTTAAATTCAGTTATGCTGAAAATTGCTTGTAAGACGTTTATTGCTGGATATTATTCACCATGAGGTTTTAATCGGAAATACGTCTGAGCAGTATTTAAACAAACCCCACTCACGCGGTACGTTCCGGACAAACACACTGACCAAATGTGTACTTGACTGAATCCTATTTGTGTACCAAGGCCGCTTACAGATCCATTCTTGCTTGTATTTGCTGCCCCTATTTCGTGTGTCCATCCATCCGACATTTCTTAGCCATACCCGGTCCCACTTTCCTTTCTGGAATTTTCGACCGTTCATACATTTCTTCATTTTTATTATTCTTGTTTATGCCCGTACTAATAGGAACCGTAAACACTTTCATAGTTACTGTAAAAAGGCTTTCATGATGATATATAATAATAGTAGTACTTGAGTCGTGTCATAATTCTCTAGGAAGTTGTACAGTGATAAAGTTTCTTCCAAGGAGGTTATTTACAACTAGCTGCTCTTATTTGTTAGTAAGGCAATTTTACTGCAGTTTGTTCTTTGTCAGTTTTAATTAAATTTATTGTAATATTGTTAAACTTTCTAGGTCCAATTTGACACTGTAATTTTAAGTATAGACCGATATACTGCTGCATCTGTAAGCAAAATGACATTTTATTATCACGTTAAGTGGAGGGGAGACGTTGAGAGGCAAAAAAATGTAAGGAAATGTTATTATGTTGTTCGTGTGTTTTGTTGTTGTATGTTGGGGATAGGGGGCGAGTTGCGACACATTTCAAAATGTATATACCTTTCAACAAAAATCTTTACAAAAATCCAATTCTGTGATGTTGTTGTCATTGTAAATATTTTAAAATGATTGATTTGTTGTTATTAAAAACATAGGTACTTTCAAATAATTTTGTGACATCACAGTTGTTTTTTTTTTTCAGTTTCACAAATGTAACCAACGTGAAAAACTAAGGGTAGTCTAAAAATAATGAAATACGAGTGACGTCATTTATGGATAGCCCCTAATAAGGATCGTGAATTGTAAACAATTAAAATTTTGGAATTTATGGCAATTGTCTTTGTGCAGTTCCTATCGTAGCCATATTAGCCATCTCATGATATGCTGAAACCTCAGCAAATCTAACTTAACCAAGTTAAATTAGTTTTGAGGTGACCATTTCATGAAGTGGCCAACTATTATGGAAATGGCCAATTCTACGATGTGGTGGAAAAACACATTGGTCTAAAGCATCTTATCCCCCTAAATGTTAAAATGTAATAATATTTAAATACTGGCCATCACAGATCCACTTTCCAGGCGCACTAATTAAAGAAAATGTAATCTCGACTTTTATCGTGATGAGCTTTCCTGAAAGTTTTGACATTAATGTTTGTTGATTACGTTTTTGCAGTGTTCGAGTTTTTTGGCACTGCTCCTTTGGACGTTTTGAATCATCTCATCCCGTATATTTCATTTTTAAATGTCGCATCGCATTAACTTTTAAGATATTTTCGATTCGTGTGTTTTATAACCATTTGGTTTATATATAACTAGCTTTTGTCAGCGGCTTCGCCCGCGTACGTCACTCAGGAGTAAAGCAGCTTTCTATTGTTGCTAAAATGGTTTATCCTATTGTTTTTCCAATCGGACCAGTAGTTCCAGAGATTACCCCCTAAAAACAAAAAAACAAACTAACAAAAAACAAACTTTACCTCTTTATTATATTAGTGTAGATTATTCCTATTTATTCAGATATAGGTAATATAGGTATATTATATAAAAAATCGCTGAATGTGTTGCTAAGCGCTAATTTCGAGATCGGTTAAACCGATTTCGCTAATTGATTTTTTTGTTGTGGTTGTTATTGTCAGGAGAAGGTTTTTACGAAAGAAAAAAATAAGTAAATTACGGTACGGTAGGTAGGTGAGGGTAGAGTGGAAGCGAAGCCGCGGGCAAAAGCTAATTTATGTTTATAAATTATGCTATACTGCTCCGTATCCTCCTACCCCTATTAGGTTCTACAAGTTTTTAAATTGCGATTATTATGATGTATTAAATAGTATTCTATACTGTTTGTTCGTGTTGTAGTCTTATTGTGTTGCTATTTAGATTTTTTAAGGGGCGATATTATAAAATGACTTCTCTCGCTGTAGGCTGGAGCGAGAGAATTAGTCAGACTTTTACTAAGTAAAACCTTACCTTACCTTTTTTTTTCTTGTTTGCATTCTAAGACCGGTAGACCATTAAAGTTATGATTAAAAATAGGTACTTACACATTTAGTGGGTCATAAAACATGTTGTGTAGGCAGTATTAAAAAATACATAGGTTATAACATAAAATTCTGAACTTATTAAAGCATCAGGGAGTACAATAGACCAACACATAAAATACTTTACGAGTGCCTTATTTTTCTTAGTTTTACACGTGGTAGGTAATTACATAATTAGTTTTTCAAATACTTAGCAGGCAGACCAGCCTTAAAAATGAATAATGTTTATTGGTACAATAAAAAGGTATAAAATTATTATATAATCTTTAAGTATGACTGTAATTATTTTAGTTAAGTTATACATATTTTTGGATGGTGGTCCCCAAACTTGGCAGAACCTGTATCATATATCATCATCAGCCTTTTAATGCTCCCACTGCTGGGACACAGGCCTCCTCTCTAGAAGAGGGAATGGGATATAATCCATCACGCGGGCCCAGGGCGGATTGGTGGATGTCACATGTCTTCGTATTTTTGGTTCTAGGACATGCCGGTTTCCTCACGATGTTTTCCGTTTTGAGAGCTGTGGTGATGAAATAAATTACACAAAGTAATACGCCTGGCTGGGTTTGAACCCGCGACCTACAACTCGTAAGTCGGGGCCTTTACCACTCGGCCACCACTGCTCATATGGGTACGTATTATATACATACAGTGATAACTTTAATTTATAATATAAGTGTCGGGCGGATATGTGGAAATTTAATTTTGGTAAAGCAAGGAGGTTGTTATGAATTTTACACTACATTATGTAGTCTGACTAATACTAAACTGACCTGCTTTTTAAACTGTGAGTGCAGAAACTATCTACATAAATATATTTTTTAAGATTATCATTATCAATCAATTTATTATATTTAAATATACCATTTTTAGTTGAGTAATCAAATTACTTCTGCAAGTCTTGGTCAAGTGTGAAGGGTTCACTTCAGATTTTAACAAACCAAAACCCATTTGTGTTTCTACAGTTGTGTTTCAGGCCCACAGTCTACCTAGAAGAAGACATGTAATATACCTAGGTTAAACATCATAATCTACCAAGGTTAAGAAATACGATTATTTATATTTTTATCAGATTATCTGTGACATTAAGACATTTTTTTTATAATTATTTTGCTATATTAATAGTAAAATAAATATGAAGTGGTTTTAAATTGGCACTTACATATTATAAACAATACGTAAAAAAGGATAAAAAAAGATTTTCTTACAAAATAATATTGAAATAAGAAGGAAACAACAAAGTGTTCAGTTTATGTTTCTAAAATCAAATGTAAATTAGCTCTTTGTGTTCAAAACTTCAAAAGAAAGAGCAGCAAAGAGTCGCTGGAAACGGTGAGCTTCGACGAGGCTCGGATGCTAATTGATGCCATAGATATAAAAAAACCCACTTCTAAGGTTTCTTTTACATAACTGAATAGGATGACAGCGGGACAAAAATATTCATCTTTAAGATGAGAGAAAGGGATAGGTAGCTACATTGTATGAATTTGACAGCTGTCATCCGCACCATGCTGTGGCAATTGTATCTAGTATAGTAATGTCTAGGTCAGTGGTTCTCAACCTATGTCCCGTACCACTAGTAACCCGCAAGAGCTAACATAATGACCCGTTAAAATTCTAAATATTTCAAACTACTTATCCTTTTCAAAGAATAGCAGGTATCATTGATGCTAATAGATATATAAACTATGAGAAATTTATTTTTTATGGTAATGGACGCTACTTTTAATTTTAAATAATAGCGCGTGCTATTTTTTTTTATAAACATAAATAATAATAAGCTTTTAATAAACGAATGCGCCTCACCGTCAACAATTGCAGAACTGCTTACGCAGGTAATAGTAGTAGTAGGTGGGATCGCAGTCAAGCATTAGTTTATGGGAAAATAAAAAGAAAAATCTTGTGAATTTCTGGGCTCTGCTAATAACAAAGAAACTAAAGTGGTTCTCGATCAAAGAAGGGTTGAGAACCACTGGTCTTGGTTGATGTGATCCTGAATTAAATTCCTTAGTCATTATTTTACATTGTTTTAAGTTACATTTGGCTGAGTGCTGGAACAAATTTCGAAACTTTGACGTCCAAAGTAGTGGCAACGAAAACTGAATGCGAGCGGTTAAACTTTGTGACCATGTATCTAAGGCATAATAGCCTCTTGTGGGTTTTAGTCTGGACATTTGTACATTGTGACCTGGTTCTAAGTCTTGCTTATTCTTATTCCAACATTTGATTAATTCTATATAGTCTTTATTCCCAATTTTGGTAAAGTTTACTTGATCTAAATATCGGATCTTGGACTGACCGGGCATTATCAACATTGCCGTTTTTAATAGCATCCGGGCTCGTCATAATATATATTATTAGTTTCAAATGGGTAGATTGCTACAGAGATTAGTAGCAGTACAGTTGCCATGTCCTCGAGTTTTACACTGTGGGTTCAAACAGTGGCAGTTGTTTTACTTTGTATTATTTATTTGAAAATCACTATTCTAAAAAAGGTGAAGAAACACATCTTCAGAAAACAACTGACATTTAACATCCTACAGCAACTTGGGCCTGCGTGAAGAATAATGGTCCATTCCCTATCCTAAAGAAGGGTCTTAGCAGTGGGAACATTAAAAGGCTTTTTATGATTATTCTAATAAAAAAGAACTTTAATTTATACATCTTTGTGTTTTCATGTAGTAACTAGCAGATATTCAGCCATCTGTATTTCGTTAAAAAAACGGTTTCTCTACTCGTAACAAGCCTTATTTACACGTAGCAGTGCAGAAAACTCTTTGTGAAATGAAATACTGTTTTATTTAATGGTATATTTGTATCTGTGCAAACTCTACATGTGTCTCTCTACAATACGTGGCAGCCTGTGCAACGTGAGTGAGTAAGCCGGTCAACCACCTGCTTCCTAGGATCCTATTTTAATGCTCGTTTCTTAGTATTTTACCCAAAGCTTTGTTCTACGGTGGAAAATACACACACTGTGAACATATACGTGCAACACTCACTGGAAATTTGTGCAAAGCCAATGTAGTTGTGCACGACGAAAACAATGTACAACCTCTCGGTATTACTAGAAGCACTTTGCAGATTCCAATGTCATTATTAATGGAAAATAAAACTTCTTTTCTATTTTGACTTTCGTGGCAAAGAATATCTAACGAGTTAAAAAGGCGGCTCATGCATATTGATGAGTCAAGTTATAATTTGAATTTATTGTTGACACAGCCTGTTATTTTAGTTAAAAGCTTTGAAAAATCTAACGTCCTTGAGGAGAGTTCCTTGTGTCTCTGAGAAGTTATTTTCAACTCTCAGATAACATTCCAGTGGTCTAAAAGTGGTTGTAGTTTACCTCGTCCCGGGCGAATAGAGTTGAAACAAAACAATTCCGTCGTGATGTCATTTCCACAGTTCTGTCTTCTTTAATCTGATGTAAACTTTCATAATGTCGTCCTCATCCTTTTATCTGGAGTCGCTGTGATTTATTTGTCGGATGCGAGACTTGGAATACTATTAAGTTCAACAGCAGACAGTAGAGGTATTTATATACTTGAGGACCTTACTTTGAAATAGGACTCCGATTACCTAGTTGTTTTTAAATTTCATGTCCATTTTTCGTAAATAATAGAAATATTACAATAATGGGCAAAAAAATGTCAGAAAATATAAAATAAATTTTCCTTTAAAAATACGTCTATTAACATAATAATGCGACACCAATTTTGACAATACCTGATACCTCTATTACTCAGATGAAATATAAATCACCTCAGAAAATGTCGGCTGAATTTGCTAATATCGTCTGATATTTTCAGAGCTCTTAATACCGTATTATTTATCCGGGCACTGCGCCCCGCAGGGTCATATTTTAGTCAAAGTCCGTGACACTCGGCGTAGAAGGGATCGTTTGTAACGGCACTCGCGGTCATTATCTCATTTCATTTATACTCCACGAACAATGCTAGCTAGGCGTCTGAAACAGGCCTTTCTCTGAATGAATATTAATGATCATAGTTCCAACGTAGTGTAACTACATGACTCTCATTTACCAACACTTAGCCGCAACAGAAATGGTGCCGCGACAGATATTAAAACAAATCTAATTAATATTACAACTCTTTTGTATAAGGAAAAACTTCCAAGAATTAACGCAGACAGTCGACCAGTCCGGAGATATTTTTTCATTAATTTGAAGAAGGAAAACTTTTCGGGGAATTAAAATACTTTCAGATCCTGTGGATGAGTAAGTGCTTAGAGTTGTGAATACGCGATATTATTATAATTTATTATTAAGTTAGCCAGTATCAGTCTACAAATAAATAGAGGCAGGCAGTATTTTATAAAAAACAAAATGGCCAAATAAGTGGGGGTGTACGACAATACACATTTACCTAACTCTTCGAGAAGTGGAGAGGATGACGGTCAAGAAATAAATTACTAAGTGAGCAGGAGTAATAACGAGTATGTGTGTAGTTGGCAACAAGAAGTCTCGTTGACCAAGTCCAAAGTAGGTGGATTTATGTGTATCTACTGAGTTATGTGTGGTCGGTGTTTGTGTGCAAATAGCCCGTTTTGTTAGAACCGTAAAAGCGAGACGTCTCGCCAAGTGTTCTGTTAAGATTTGCACGCAGCTGAAGGGTAGTTAGCTGGAACTACTCGCCGCTAGGGACCACCTGCGTTGCAATGAATGCACTCGGCGCTCTGCATGCGAGCTCCACAAAATTCCCCTGTGGCCTTCTTAATTAATGTCTTCATCCGAGCTACCAACACTTTACGTAAATTGTTACTCCTTACGTATCTTGTTTCTTGATGGCCATGTGTATAACTATTACAGAACTGGGGCCCTAGACAAGTGGTAATCGCTTCGTGTCGAATCCATTTCTAAGTTCGATTTCGCCTTAACGATGTCGACCACAAAATGGTAGACAAAGTGACATCGACTAACATATCGATAAGTCGAAGTGTTGGTTCGATAAAATAACAACTTCTTGGCTATGGTTATCGAATTAAAACGTCCAATTTGACGTATAAACAACTAATAAAAACTAGCGAATCGAAAACGTTTGACCACGTGGCTTTTCGAAGGCATTATGTCAGTTCCATACATTTCGGAGTTTCGAATTTCGTTATCGTTAGTGAGAATGTGACTTTGTCTAAGCCCCCTGGATGCTAAAATACAGTGGCAATGAATCGTTTTAAACACGAAATGAAGTGTTTGTTAGCTTTACATAGAATTGTAAGCGGTGAAAGATACCAAAAAAGCTAGGTAGATAATTAAAATTAAAAATACACTGCAAAAGTAATTTAAGGCGATTAATTTTAAAACGAAAACGTACTTTGTTAACAAACACTTGAGCTGTGGAGTGACGTAGGTCGATATAAGTTAAAAGCTTCAGGCGCTTAGGAACGCGCCCTGCGAAAGTTTTCGTATTTTCGCTCGACTTGCGCAGTTATGTACGTGTCGGTGTACCTAGCATATTATATAATACACACAGTGACTTTAACAACTGAGACGAATGACGTTGTATTTACCAGTTACTTTTATAAACTTTTACTTAGTTATTTTTCTTTATAGCCAAGCAGGGAGTGAAATTGCTACCCATTCTTACTTGAACAGAGAATGCTTTTTTTAGGGATCCGCATTCACTGATATGTTTAAAAGAAACAGATGTGTAGCTTCGGTTAAGCGGATCTGTCGTACTAGTACAATATTAACTTCTTTGGACCATGCATATCCCAATGAAGTTTAATTATACATATAAGATTCGTGTAAATGTGCCGCAAAAATACCGACTATTTTTATAAGGGTGTGAGCCTAGAGATCTGTTATACAAACATCGAACCTAGTTCAGACTCCAGCTCTCACAACGATTTTAATGTTAAGGCAAAAATTTATATTAAAAAAAAAACGTGTTACAATGTACCTTTGTGAGAGAAATAAAATGAAATTGATTATTATAATTTATTATATTGCACCAACAAGGAACCCTTATACATAGTTTTACCGCATTAGTCTAGTAGTAGTTCATCTGTCTGTCAACGATTTATCTTAAAAACTGTTAGTACTACAGATTGCAATTTTGCTTGGGTGTATAATTAATTAAGCCGACAAAGTGGTAAATTCTTTCAACAAAATTAGAGTACACCCGTCATCCCCTACACGGAAAGGGATGTTGTTTTTTTCGTCCCTCTCACAATGTGTGGCATCGTTGGGCAGGTCTTTTAAAAACAATTGAGAGATTTGTAGCGTGTTTTACGATTTAGTGATCCGTTTGCGAAATATTGTACTTACTTTAAACTCTTGAGCCCCAAGCGAAAGCCGGCGTTCGGTGCCTATTATCTTTCTATTAGGGCTCTAATTACGGTATGCAAAAGGTAACTAGTGTTCAGAATAATCGTGGAAATCATTCATCATCATCATCATTTCAGCCGAAAGACGTCCACTGCTGGACATAGGCCTCCCCCAAGCGCCGCCACAAAGACCGGTCCTGTGCGTCTCGCATCCATCGGCTTCCAGCAACCCTGACCAGGTCATCGGTCCACCTTGTGGGAGGCCTTCCAACGCTACGTCTTCCGGTACGCGGTCGCCACTCCAGAACCTTTCGGCCCCAGCGGCCATCTGTTCTGCGTGCAATGTGCCCTGCCCATTGCCACTTAAGTTTGGCGATTCTTTTCGCTATGTCGGCAACCTTGGTTCTCTTGCGGATATCCTCATTTCTGATTCTATCACGCAAGGATACTCCGAGCATAACCCTTTCCATTGCCCTTTGAGTGACCTTGAGTCTTTTTATAAGGCCCATTGTAAGCGACCACGTTTCAGAGCCATACGTCATCACTGGCAACACGCACTGATTATAGACTTTCGTCTTGAAGCATTGTGGTATATTAGACGAGAAGACACCGCGTAGCTTTCCAAACGCTGCCCAGCCGAGTCGGATTCGACGATTGACCTCTTTCTCAAAGTTAGACCTACCTAACTGGATTGTCTGTCCAAGGTAGGCGTAGTCGTCTACTACTTCGAGTGTAGAGTCTCCGATCTTGATAGGAGTGGGTGCTACATGGATGTTAACCATGACTTTGGTTTTGTCCATATTCATTTTAAGACCCACTCTTTCGGAGGCTCTACTGAGGTCATCGAGCATTGTACTGAGCTTCTCCGTAGTCTCAGCCATGACCACGATGTCGTCGGCAAACCGAAGGTGAGTGATGTACTCGCCATTGACATTAATGCCTAGACCACTCCAGTCCAGAACCTTGAAGACATCCTCCATTGCAGCCGTGAACAGTTTCGGAGAAATGACGTCTCCCTGCCTTACACCTCGCTGCAAGAGGATAGGTTTCGAGGTCTGGTCCTGAAGTCGGACTGACATGGTGGCGTTGCTGTACAAACACTTCAGCACCTCGATGTACCGATAATCGATCTGGCACCGCTGGAGAGACTGCAGGACAGCCCAGGTCTCGATCGAATCGAAGGCTTTCTCGCAGTCCACAAACGCTAAGCAGAGAGGCTGATTATACCCCTCAGTCTTCTGTATAGCCTGCCGCAGCGTATGTATGTGGTCCACGGTGCTAAAGCCTTTTCGGAATCCAGCTTGTTCGGGAGGCTGGAAGTCGTCGAACCTGCGCGCGAGACGGTTCGTGATGACTCTGGAAAACAGCTTGTAGACATGGCTCAGAAGTGAGATGGGCCTGTAGTTCTTAAGCAGCGCATTATCACCCTTCTTAAAGAAGAGTACCACCACACCTCTACTCCATGCCCGTGGCGTTTCTCCCTCGAGTATGACGGAATCAAATAACTTTCGAAGGGCCTTAAGGACCGGTTTTCCACCCGCCTTCAGAAGTTCAGCCGTAATTCCGTCCTTACCCGACGCCTTGTTGTTTTTGAGCTGCTTCAGAGCCATCCTAATCTCGTACAGGCTGACGTCCGGGATATCTTCGGTATAGTGTCGAGTCAATCTAGCTCTTGGGTCATTTGCTAGATTTGCGGCGGGTTTAGTGATTGACGTGTATAACTGTCCATAAAAGGCCTCGATCTCTTTTAGAAGCTCCGATTTGGCAAAATCATTACAAAGTATAAAACAAAGTCACTGTCTGTCCCTATGTATGCTTAAATCTTGAAAACTAAGCAACGGATTTTTATGCGGTTTTATTTAATAGATAAGAGTGATTCAAGAGGAAGATTTATATGTATGATACATGCGTAATGTTTATTTAATAAGCTAAAGCGAGGCTGGGGCGGGTCGCTAGTACATTATAAAATCATGAAAAAATACATAATAAATATAATATATACAGTTACGATTTTTATCCTAAACAGAGTGGTTAGAGACGCATCCGTTTTAAACGTTAACCCCTTAAATCGTTAATTCTATTAGTATTGCTATAGTAACAAAAATAAGTCCGCATATTATACAGAACCCTATACCGTATATGACCCGACACGCACTTGACCATTTTTTCAAAGTTACAACTGGATTGACGCCTCAAATACGAAGTGTTAATTCCTGTTTTAAAATTCAGAGCAGGTAACACTGTATGAAAAGTTCTCATTTTTA
This sequence comes from Mythimna loreyi, assembly GCA_029852875.1. Lineage (NCBI taxonomy): Eukaryota > Metazoa > Arthropoda > Insecta > Lepidoptera > Noctuidae > Mythimna > Mythimna loreyi. The sequence goes on along the minus strand of CM056782.1, from coordinate 11,163,015 downwards.
ATTATATTATGGACGGTGAGGCGGTTAATCGGTTTGTTATTTTAAAGCTGCGATATTTGAACCCATTTTGTAAAAGGTTAAGAGGTGTTGAAGGTTGGTTTTGTGAATAAAGATTCCTTTAGCTACCTATTTTTATTTGCTTTACAAATCAAGCTTGTGGTTTGTTTGGTTTTCCGCAAGGTCTTCCGTGTAATGAATACTATCTTTATGCTATTTCAATTATACAAAATACAAAAAAAAAATATACTTGTTATATACAAATTTGGGTTACGGTTCAATAGAAATTCAAAGAAGAACTAATTTTTTTTAATATTTTGACAGCCGTTAGTTGAAAGTAATTCTACCTAGGGATGAAAAGTACTATTTTAAACTCGCACTTCAGGCAACTTAACTGTAGGGGCCCGCAGGGCCGAAGTCTTCTGGGGCCAAGGGTTGGTGCGAAAGCGAACACCCGCGGAGCTAAGGGAGGAAGTAACGGTGGGTCGTTTAGTCAGTAAAAGTCTGACACTGTCTCCCGCTCCGTCCAAGAGCGGGATTCGCCATTCGATGATTTTTCCCACAAAAAAAAACTTCTTGCAACTTCGCACCTACTTTCAGGGTATGAGTATCTAATAAAATTAAAATCATAAAAAATCACAAATAAATTAAATTAAAATCAAATCTTCAGCGGAGTCTGTGTAATTTAGAAAAATCCTAAGTAATAATAAGTCCTAACAGTAATAAGTCAAAAGCATGTCAGGGCCACAGGGAACTACTGAATAGAAACTGAAACCCATAGAATAAAATAGCCTTAGAATGCAAAGGTTGACTGAAGTAACATAAGTGGGTGAATGACTTCTTTCTTGTTCCATTCTAAAGCGGGAAAAGTTATTGAATGATTACCGTCTCCCAAAAGAGACGAATAAACATAAAAAAACGAAATGAGTAAAACAAAACGAAATAAAAGTCTCTTTTTTTATTAACCGACTTCAAAAAAAAGGAGGAGGTTCTCAATTCGATTGTATTTTTTTATTTTTTTTTTATGTTTGTTACCTCAGAACTCCGTTGTTTATGGATGGATTTGCAAAATTTTTTTTGTACTTGAAAGGATATGCTTTCAGATTGGTCCCATTTTTTTCAAAATCGAGTTTTGATGATGGAATCCATGAGAAATCGAGGGAACTCCTCAAATATTATAGGCAACTATATAGTTTTTTTTATATTTTCATCGAGAACTCAAGCATTTACAGTCAAAAAGTAACATTTGATGAGGTGAAACTGGTGAAGAAGATCAGAAATGGGTACCGAAACTTGACATAGCATAGATATCACAATCAAGGTAGTAAAGCAACTATGAAAATGCACTATAAACCAATGATCTTAAATAATTATGTTGAAAATGTTATCATCGAACTGATCTGATGATGATGATGGAGCTGGAAGGTAGGCACTGGAACTGCGTAGCTAATTAATATATCCTAGCCGTGTTTGGACTTGTTAGAATTGTCGTAAGATGCACTTTGGCTGTAAGGTACTATTGAACTGATGTGATGATGAAGCTGGAAGGTGGAAGGTCGGCATGAGAATTTCAAAATAAAATAATGTATCCTAGCATTGTTTGAGCTTATTAGAGCTGTCATGGGCAATGCTGCCAAGGGCAATGGAAATGGCTATGCTCGGAGTTTCCTTGCGTGTTCGAATCAGAAATGAAGAAATGCGCAGGAGAACCAGGGTCACCGACATAGCCCGAAGAATTGCCAAACTTAAATGGCAGTGGACAGGGCACATTGATCGTAGAACAGATGGCCGATGGTGCCGAAAGGTTCTAGAGTGGCGACCGAGTATCAAAAGACGCAGCTTTGGAAGACCTCCCAAAAGGTGGACCGACGACCTGGTGAGAATCACGGGAACGCGATGGATACGAATCTCACAGAATCGGTCGTTGTGGCGACGCTTGGGGGAGGCCTATGTCCAGCAGTGGACGTTTTCTGGCTGAAATGATGATGATGATGAGAGCTGTTATGAGATGTACCCATGAGATGAATCATAATCATATCATCATTTCATGCATCATATCATCTCTCCACGAGATCAAAACGATTACCTACACTGTAAAAATGTACCTATAATATGTATTCCTACTTATATGACATTGGTAACTTTTTCAAAAGAAATGTAAGAATGATATTGACTTCGTTGCCATAACACATTATAATAAAAAACACTAAACGGCTACAAATAAAAAAAACTTTTTACAAAAAAAAAAACCGCCTTCAAAAAAAGCCAAACGATAAAAGTTCCTACACTAAAAAGTTGAAAATAAAAATTTGAATTGCTGTAAAGAAACTTAATTTATAGGTAAACTTATTTGACATTAATATTTTGCAAATATTCAAAATTTATTACTGATTTTTGGAGTCGGTGCCAGCCAAGGCAAGGAATTACGAATGGGCAACAATCCCTTGAAAAACTACCTCTAACTTAACTATAAAACTACATAGTACCTATTTGCATACTCAAATATATAATACTTAATTAAGAGATAAATACATATTAGACTTACCTAAAAAAAATCATCCAATTTGCACATTTTGCCACATTTTAAGTACATTGAAAATGTTTAAGCATTATGTACGAAAAATGGCACTGGATATTGAAAAGCTACCTAACATTAAGTTTCAACAATAAAAATGCTGGCACCGACTCCAAAAAGAAGTAATAAATTTTGAATATTTGCAAAATATTAATGTCAAATAAGTGAGTATGCAAATAGGTACTATGTAGTTTTATAGTTAAGTTAGAGGTAGTTTTTCAAGGGATTGTTGCCCATTCGTAATTCCTTGCCTTGGCTGGCACCGACTCCAAAAAGAAGTAATAAATTTTGAATATTTGCAAAATATTAATGTCAAATAAGTTTACCTATAAATTAAGTTTCTTTACAGCAATTCAAATTTTTATTTTCAACTTTTTAGTGTAGGAACTTTTATCGTTTGGCTTTTTTTGAAGGCGGTTTTTTTTTTTGTAAAAAGTTTTTTTTGATTTTCGCGCTTGGCCGCTATCTCACCTGATGGAAAGCGACGATGCAGTCACTTATTTTAATAAAGATACAGTTCATTTATTCTTCAACTAATATCTGCGAGTAGCTTCACTAGGAAACTTGTGCCAAGGAAACATATACCCAGGATAAAAAGTGTATGTGCAATTCGCCCAAATCCGTTTAGCTGTTTGAGTGCGAAGAAGTAAATACAAACTTTTACTTTTATAATATTCGACATACTTTAATTCTGTTAAATTACTCTAATTTACCTTTCGAGTACCGTAATTAGAAACATAATAAAAAGACAATAGGTGTTTGCAAACGCCTGCGTCAAATTTTACATTCAATATATTTAAAAAAAATACTTTTTTTTTATTACTTTGCACATGTTTTGTGATATTGACATATTAAATTATATGATTGTGTTATAATTGTCAAAATACTTAATTCACGCCATAAAAAGTCACAAATATGTTTGGACTGATTATTTTTTGTCATCCTGCATGCACGTTTTTTATGTATTTCTTGTATAGTTCGTTTTTTAATCCTAGACTACGATTTGTCAACTTAAAATGTCTAACTCCAGAAAATACACATATTTCTAGACATTTTGAATTGTTAAATCGTAGTCTAGAATTAAAAAAACCGGCCAAGTGCGAGTCGGGCTCGCGCACAAAGGGTTCCGTAGCAGCAAATATATTATAAAGATTTTATATCATCGCGGATTTTTAAAGGTGTACAATACTGTAGTATATTTTTTGATCTATCTTATAAGGTTCAGCCATCGTTTTCAGTGTAAGCACAATAACTTAACCAAAATTACAGTTAAATCAACCTATCTCAAAAACTATAAGAGATACTTTGATCAAACCAAAAATCGTTGAAAGAGTTAATTAGCATGCATCACCTCTATTTTTTTTAGAATTTTATACCCCGTAGTTATAAAAATAGAGGGGGGGGGACATACTTTTTACGACTTTGAGAGCTGATATCTCAAAAACCGTTCACTTTAAGAAAAATGTTTTTTAGAAAACTTTATATCATTTTAAAAGACCTTTCCATTGATACCCCACACGGGTATGTACATCGAAAAAAAAATTTTCATCCCTCAGTTACATGTATGGGGGGCCCCACCCCCAATTCTTTTTTTTACTATTTAGTGTCATAATTTTGTAGCGGTTCATACAACACATATTCCCATCAAATTTCATCACTGTAGTACTTATAGTTTCCGAGTAAATCGGCTGTGACAGACGGACAGACGGACAGACGGACAGACGGACATGACGAAACTATAAGGGTTCCGTTTTTGCCATTTTGGCTACGGAACCCTAAAAACGAACTATAAAGTCGTACATATCTTTCAGCAAATAAATGACTCACTTCCAATATTAGAGTGATACGAAAGTGTTTTCCTATAGTTCTGTTAATTAATTAAAGACATGTGACTGCTCACTGAACTAAACGCTTACGTCTATCTCAATGGCAGTCGATTTGCAACATACAATGGCGTACAAACAGTTACGACTAATTGTTAGTGGTTTACAGGTACGCATGTTCCCATTGTGGGGTCATTTGGTATGCTGGCTCAGGATACCAGTTATAATTTAAGGCAGGGTTGCCAAATAATAATTAAAAAAAGAAAAATGGGGTTTCAATTTGGAATATCCAGGACAATTCAGTTTAAACAGGGTGCAGTATTAGAGCTGTAGTTAACATTTTGTGAAAAAAAATGAATATGTACTTCATAATAATCATGTCTGAAAATGTTGACAGATAGATAAATTAAACTTTATTGTACACCAAAAAGTAACACAACTTAAATAAAATTTAAATCTATGGGTACAATGGCGGTCTTATCAGTAACGATAATAGTTATATTTTTAAATAAGATTATATTAAACCAAATATGGCACATAATGCCTTTGTTTTAAAACAACAGCAGTGCAAACTTTCGCGAACCGTGAGGCCACCCATAAAGAATTGTAACAATGGCGAGAATTTTGAAATACTTTGTCAGGAAGCTTTAAAAACCTAGGATGTTGCTTAAAAACTATCCAGAACATCCTAGGACATTACAAAAACTAGGACATGTCCTGGGTAAAACGACGGTTGGCATCTCTAACTTAAAGCATCTAGGCATCTATTCAGTTACGAGGGGCTTATTGATTGGATAGGCTGCTACTGTATGCCACCTTAATAATGTTTCGTTAAGTAGTTTTCTTTTCAATTACGACTAAATACTAGTGAGGACGGTAGTTTCGGCTAAATCAACCGATTTGTATGTGTAACTGGCCTCTTTGAACTGAAAGCTGTGTAAGAAACTTATAAACTCGCCTCGTGTTCATTTTATTTTTTATTTACACAAAACAATTTTTTATTTATAACAAAAATTTATTTTTTATTTATAACAAAAGGTACGAAGGCGGACTTAACCTTTCGAATGCCGTAATTACAGACACAATTAAGAGACAACAGGTGTGCGGACACATGGGGCTAAATGAACTAATGCTTTTATCTACAAGTCAGCCTACGGTAGTAAAAAGGCATATGGCTGGTGCATATTTTTATTTAAAAAAGTGTAGATCTATAACGATAGAAACGTATAATTAAAATAAACAAAATAACAAAAATATTTTATTGTTGTATGTCTATGTGTGTTATCATCGTTTAGCTAATTTATTTAGTATTCAGTAATGATATTCAGGTTTCTAAAATATGATTTTTTCTAAAGTTTGCGTAAGAGACACTTTCTAAATGGTAAAATGTGCCGCCCACCCCTGTAACTTAAAATAAGACAATAATAAAACTAAAAAAATGTGTGATTTTCATTACCATGCAAACTTTCAACGAAAATTGATTTGAACGAGATCTATTGAGTAGTTTATTTTTTAAATGGTACTTCATAAATCGTGAACCGCACTTGCCTAGTTTTTTAAACTTTCGATAGCTCGTTTCCGTTTGTAAGGCTAGTTTCGGTTACGGTTGCGGTTGAAACTAGACAGAAAATTCGGTTAAGGTTTTGATTTCATATGAATTGTGTTTTGATCCTTCACTACGTAGAATCTTCGTCTCTAGTATTTGCAAACGAATATGTACTTTAATTTACTTTAACTTTACGCTTAGTATTATACCCTTGAATGTCCAGTGCAGATAGTGCTCACCGCCCGATCGTCTGGTGATCGTCCGGACCGAACACGAGTCGTCGGTAGCTCGTAGTATTCTACACGTGTCTCAAAGAGATGTCAACTTCATCATCATCATTTCAGCCGAAAGACGTCCACTGCTGGACATGGGCCTCCCCCAAGCGCCGCCACAAAGACCGGTCCTGTGCGTCTTGCATCCATCGGCTTCCAGCAACCCTGACCAAGTCATCGGTCCACCTTGTGGGAGGCCTTCCAATGCTACGTCTTCCGGTACGCGGTCGCCACTCCAGAACCTTTCGGCCCCAGCGCCCATCCGTTCTGCGTGCAATGTGCCCTGCCCATTGCCACTTAAGTTTGGCGATTCTTTTCGCTATGCCTTCAACCTTGGTTCTCTTGCGGATATCCTCATTTCTGATTCTATCACGCAAGGATACTCCGAGCATAGCCCTTTCCATTGCCCTTTGAGTGACCTTGAGTCTTTTTATAAGGCCCATTGTAAGCGACCACACGTCAACTTAACCGTAGGGAAACTCCTCCCTACGGTACGCACATGCCCTCTAAAACTGAGGGAAATTTCAGAAAAGGTAACTCTTGCTCCTATAACACAACGAGCGAGAGAAGTACCCAAATGTGGTTGTACCTAGTAAAAGCCTTATACGAGTTCTGACTCTATCCTAGAGATCGGTGCCGGTTTGTGTGAAACTGTTACCGCGGCTCTAGGAAAAAGGCAAGGAAGGAATGGGGTAGGTTTTTTAGTCAGTAAGAGTCTGACACTGGTCTCCCGCTCCGCCCAAGAACGGGTTCCGTCATTCGATGGTTTTCACCTACTATAAAAAAACCCTAGAGGGCGAGAATTTTTTCTGAAGATTTCCTGCCTTAGAAAAAAAAAGGGTAAATTCTTATGCCATAGATCGAGAAGTAGAGTGAGACAAAACGAGTTATTAAAGTTGCAGAAATTGAATAAAAACTTGAACGACATTGTTCTGCAATCATATCCAGACTATTGTCTCTTGTAAAATATTAAGAGCCCTAATAGAATAAAAGGTGCGTAAATAAAATTATGAAAGAAAGAAAGAAAGAAAAAACATTTAAGTATTTGTGCTTGAAGAGTGTCCGAAACATAGCAACGAAAATGAATTTGAATGACGGCCACTTGTAGCTTTGCGATTATCCAAAGTGATGTTTTAAATATATAATTTTCATGGGTAAAGTGAAAGTATACCCCGGCAACCATATTTTAGTCAGTATAAGTTTGACACTGTTCACGCTCGGCCCAAGGGCGGGAGAAGTCATTAAATGATTTTACTACTAAAAAACAGTTTAAAAAATTCACGTTCCATAAACTCAAACATGATTGCTTTTACGAATTTCCAATAAAATAGCAAAATATTAATTTAACAATATGTTTCAAAGAATTTGTTATTTGTGGGTATAAGTGTGATTAAAGCTTAATGAAAACTCTATTGAACGAATTTATTATAAACATAGACCTAATGTAATAATGTTTCAACCAACACGCATACTACGAATTCTTTTGTTCGGTTATTTGAATTATTTTACTTTATGTATGATTGAACAAGATAATTAATATTACATTTAATGTAATAATTTACATTTAGTGAAATAATTGAATATTCAACAGTGACTGTTAATCACAAATTTTTGTGCATTTTAATTTAACCCACCTCGCTGCTGTGTTAGTTCCCTTTTGGGGTTGATTTTTAAATATCTCTGTGGAACAATTATTGATGTGATCAGCCTTTGGCCATACATAGTAATATAGATACATATTTTTTTAATTTTCTATATGTTCACAAACAACGAAATTACAAAGAAAATCAGTCAGGCATGGTCTTTGACGTCAAAAGCTATGACAACAATACTATGTATAGGTACGCTATAGCAAACGCCATCTTGGACAGATATATTTTTTAAAATTGTCATATCTCGGTTGCTTTTCTATAAATGTAGATATTGTTTTCAAAATTAGTATCCTATTTTTGTATATTTAATTAAAATTTTGTGTTCATTGATTCCAATGAGAGCAATGGTGGCCGAATGGTAATGGCCCCGACTTGTCAATTGTAGGTCACGGATTCAAACCCAGCCAGGCGCATTACTTTGTGTAATTTATTCTATCGCCATTACTCTCAAAATGGTGAAGGAAAATATCGTAAGGAAATCAGCGTGTCTTAGAAACAAAAATTCGTAGATCTGTGACATTCACTAACCTGCACCGGACCGGCGTGTGTCTTGCATTATGGCCCATTTCCTCTCCTAGAGGGGAGGCCTGTGTCCCAGCAGTGGGTACATTAAAAAGACTGATGATGCATTCATAACGTTCATTTTTATGCAAAAGCTTAGCTTTCGATTTTTTTTTTAACATCTCTACTCTATTTTAAGATTGAATCTTGTTACTTCCCAAGTTCTTTATTTATGTACGACGAAGTTCGTAAGTAGCAACAGCAGTCGAGAAGTTGTGTGTAAATCGGTTGTCATGGTGTAGGCATGTGATGCGGAAGAAAGAGGGCTGTCGAGAATAAAGTTTTGAGTAGGTATGAATGGGGTGGGGTATAAGAGTAGGGGAACGGCAAATATAAGAGTAGTGGATATGAATTTTGTGGAGGATGATGTTGGAAAAAAGATTCTATTAACAATAATATAAACTGGTGCTTAACTGCGGTTTCATCTGACGGTAAGCAGTGTAGCAGTCGTTAATAGTGAGACGCACCACTTTATTAGGAGCCTATTCACTCTACCTTTGAAGACGCCTAAATTTAATCGAATTATGGGGGGTTTTGACCCTAGCAAGCAAATTGTTTCAGACCGCAGAGGTTTCAACAACGTACGGGTTCGCCATACGTCGGGTTGCCTGGTGGGAAAATTTTATGACATACAGAGTTATATGGTAAATGAGAACATGATACGCGTAAAGAAGGTAAATGAAGTACTAGTATGAAAGTATGTTGGTCTAGTTTCATATTCCTCTATTCAGCTTTACGTTTCTGGTCAGACAAGAATATAATAGTTTTGGGAGACTGTTATTACTATCATAATATTATTGAGCTCTCGCAGTAATCCATAAATTCAAGACAAATCACAATACCAAAAGGAGATCTTCAGACTAAGGGTTATCGTTTATTAGGATATATTGCAATAACATCAGAATACTAATTATTCCCCTTTAGCAAACATTGCTGTATAAACAGATCCCTAACGCCCATTCTTGTGGATTAATTGTTATCTATGTAGAGAACAGTATTTAAGAATGGTTATTCTTAAATACTGTTCTCTATTTCATACACGTATTTATTTTGTGTGGTTACACAAAATAAATACGTGTATGAAATTAACATAAATTATAATTTTGGTACAAATATTGTGAAGGAAAAAATAGAATTTTGATCCACCTTTGCACTAGCGTAAAAATGATGAATTTTCCAATAAAAATCTTATATCTCTACAATTCGGTCACAATAAGAGTAAAAATCAGGCAAATCGGTCGAGCTGTCTTCAAGTGATTCTCCAACATAATATAACGTGTAACGCTTTTCATCAAAAGCGCCTTGAAATTGAAAAATACAAACAGGCTAAGTGATTTTATCACTTTTTTTCGATGACAGTTTTCACTTAATGATATTTTCTGTTTCACATTCTTGGTAAATGTCAGTCATGCACCTTTAGGGTGAAAACCATCTGTGGTATATCGGAACAGACATCAGATTTTACGTAGTCTCGCAAAATACAGACAAGCGGCTTTAAGTTACACGATCTTAATGGACAGTGTATGGAGGTAGCTATATAATAGAGGAATTAAACGCATCACATGAAGTATTAGGTAACGGAAACAAACACTGAATCTGAAGCCAAATATCCATTCCACCGCATTAGTCAATAGTATTTCGTTTAAGGTGTTTAGTTTCTACTCAATTTGAGCTTTTTTGAACCTCTGGAAATTGGAAATTTACGAATATAAAAGAACACAGTGAAAAATTATTTTTATTAAAATTTACTGTAATATACCAAGCGCTGGGCAAAAATCAAAACATGACACAAATTATATCGATAAAAAACGATCGCGAATCTGGACCTTATCTTACGATTTTAAACAAGTATATTTACGACATTATATCACGGAAATATAAAAAAGAAATAAGTCTTTTTTATAAAAAAAATCGCTGTTTCGGACGCGGGTGGAGTTCATACAAAATACTTAGTGACTTCAACCGGCCCTTTAATTCTTAATTTTTTATTGTGCACAAAAACAAACTTACAGTAAAACAATTTTTTGACAAAAGATGTACAAAGGCTGAACAATGAGTTTTCTGTTAATTTAAAGAGCAAATAAGTAAACTTACTAAATTAGTCAACTGTACCCTTAATCAAGATAGTCACTATACCCTGTCGAAGTTCGAGCATACCTATTGAAAAACCTCACAGACAGTAGAACTTAATTTTCAGGAGGTAAGGTTCTAATTTAAGTTTCACATAACTAACTCCGAAGTTCCCCGAAACATTTGTTATAATTCATGAGGATGTTTTAAAATTCGACAATCTGTAAGTTACGCGGACACCGAGTTCTTATCTGAAGGGAAATTTTGCTTGAGTCAACTTTCCAGTGTTGATTTGAAAGATTAATGTGCCTTGTCTTTAAAAGTCATGGATCTCTGGGAAACTTAAATAATTTCCTTAGTCAGTTGTAGGAATTTATGACTGGGAGAATTGGTGCTTAGAGTTTAATCAAATATATATGATATGTTAGATGGATCAGATAAAAAAAAAAAGCAAAGCAGCGCGACAGCTACGCTGGTGCCGCGCTGCTGTCGCGCAACTAATTTGAAAGCGCTCTAAGTGACATGATCTCTTAGTTTGGGAGTCAGGGTTTACCAATTTGTGTGACTTTTAGCTGACTGTAATTTTACGCATATCGACTTATTGTTTAAGCCATATTAAAGATTTCTATAGAAATAAAGGTTATAATATTTGTTAGAGTTGTTTATGTCCTGAAGTCCTCGTTGCCAAATGTAATAGGGTTTTTTTTCCCGAGGGGAACCTCTAGGCACCCAGACTTTAGGGATATCTATGTAGAATCGACGTAACGTCTTAAAAGACCATTTTGGAACCTCGGGAAACGTGAAGATATAGTCGATCTACGTATTGGTAACCATCTTTTATATTCAGATTCCCAGTGGCCTCAGAAAGTAAATTAAATCATTCATCACCAGCCTTTTCAATGTTCCCACTGCTGGGTCACAGGCCTCCTCTCTAGGAGAGGGAATGGGCCATAATCCACCACGTGGGCCCAGTGCGGATTGGTGGATAAAAAATCATTATCGTTATATTATGTCAAGAGCAGGACCACATAGTGGATTTAAGACTCGACCTGCAGTATGTAAATAAAAGACAATGGAAGTTCGAATCTCATATATTACGGTGCAATTAAGGGAAACACAGGTCACCCAGAAAATAATGAATCAAAATTTAATAATCAAGTAAATTTCGGTATATTGTACACGCGGTGTGCATTACAGAAGGCTTTCATAAATTCAATTTCAGATAGCCGCCATTAACACGGACCGCGTGAATTTACATCGTTCCGTGTTGTTAATTTACTGATTATCATTTTATTTAGGCATAATATATTTAGCTTTTGGTGTGGCTTTAATTCCTCTGAGGTTATTTGCTGGTTGGATCTGTAAGGGTGTGTTATCATCGGGGCATATCGTTTGTAATTCTGGTACCTACTGTATTTTAAGGGAAGAAGTTCCTTTTTAAGCAATTGCGCTACGCAAAGAAATGTGATATGTGTTTTCATTAACTTTACTCAAAAACACGCTCTTATTCCACCGCTTTTAGACACGCAATAGACTGTTTTCCACACTAGTGCAGAAAAGTGCACGTGCTCGCCTCCGCCTCGATTTTATTATATTTATTGCATCAAGCTAGGCGCGTGTCAACATACATTTGGCGCACGTTTACCACCACAAATCGTAAGTATATTGAAAAATGTCATTTGATATACCTCTCCATAGTATAGGGTTTTCCAATAAGAGGTGTTATTTTGATATTAATAGAAAAATGGCATTTTTTAATAAAAAATGATCGGATGTTTATTTCAACATAAAGAAGAAGGGACGCGGTTAATAGTGGAAAATAACATCATCATACAATCTCATATGGTTACCTCGGTTGCAATGGCAAACTTTCTGCACTTGTATCAAAATATATGTCTGCATGTTTGTTCTATACCCTAGATCACACGATTTACGTCAATTATAACGTAGATAGCACACTATGAATAGCACAATGCGCCTTAGGATCTCTCTGGACGGGAAGGTAATTTACCGCTAGGTCAAGTGCCGGTTTGGTCATGTCAATCGATTTGTCTTAATCGATTTTGCTAGTATAATTATAGGTAACCGTAATCAGAACTCAATATGGGAAGAGCCAGACGCCATTTTGTGAAAAAAAAAGTGAAAGTTGTCCAACTGCGGCGGCCTGCGACTTTGCCCGCAAATGCGTCATATTTTAATAAAAAAAAATTAAATCGACACTTTTTGGATTTATTGATTACATACAAAAATATGAATGTTTATTTTTCATAATATTAGTATAGATATAAATTCCTTTAAGGATTTATAACAATATAACAATACAAAGTAGTTCACCTACTCGCTCTTTTAGTGACGTCGCTTTATCAAAATAAAGAGCTCGAGAAGTCAATTCAAAAACTATACACAATAAAAAAAAGTATTCAGAGACTAAAAAGTTCCAAACAAGTTAATTTTCAAGCTATCTATAGCAAAAATGCATTTGTGGTTTATTAGTATATCTATTCTTGTATTCACCTTTTCCCTCTCTTTTGTTACACCTACCACTATTAATGTCTCTATCACCATAAAATTGACTAGTAGAAAATGCCTAAGGCATTAATTAAGCCCTCATCTGTACTTTTGTGCATAAAGTTTTTATTAAATAAATAAATAATTTAGTAGCACCCAAGTGTGACGAAGCAGAAATGAATGAACTTTTTAGATTTTTTTGCTGTCAATATTAATTCAGACCGTTGAACCGTCAATTTTATATGTCATCCTTAATGATAAAGGGACAATACGTGCTACAAATTTAAATAAAAACGTTTTTTAAGACTCATTTTTACAAAAACACTGAACATCAAATATTATATTCTGCTTATTAAGTATTTTTTAACTTCTATCAGCAGCTTGTGTGTAGTGAAAGTAGAAAATTATCAAAAGAGAATATACTCTCGGGATAAAAAGGATTAAATTCTTAATTCCCATTCAACCAAGTCCTTTTTACCATTTGGTTGTTATGTACTACGTAACAACCAAATGGTATATATAAACAAACACACACATTCCTACAAACTTCCACTTTTATAATACTAATTTATGATTCTAGTTACATTTAAAGTTAATCCAGATTTAAAATATATATATATATATATATAAGCCATGTGACAAGATAATTTCGTCTGTGCCTGGGTAAACTATCAAAAGTGAAAAAACTTACTTTACAGGAAAGCGATTCGTAGTTTATTTTATGGACAACTTTTTGATTAATGATTATATCTATATAAAAATGTGGTTATTCACACTTAGAATGGGTTTAAGGGGTTTCATTACAAAACAATGTTTGTATTACACTCTTGAACCCCGAGCGAACTCTGGCGTCCGCATGCCTATTGTCTTTCTATTATGTCTCTAATAACGGCATTCGAAGGATTCCTGAGCCCAGAGTGAACGCCGGCGTTCGCACACTTATTGTATTTCAATTATGTCACTAATTACGATATTGGAAAAGTTAATCTAAAAACAGAAACAAAAAAATGCTGATTTTCAGATTCAACCGTTGTTATACATATAACCGTTTCCTACACAAACAATTAGATGATGGAGAGTTAAAACTCTAAAGCCTTCTATTGTAAAACAATCTACACTAATATAATAAAGAGGTAATGTTTGTTTTTTTGTTTGTAGGAGGTAATCTCTGGAACTGCTGGTCCGATTGGAAAAAAATTAGCAACAATAGAAACCTGCTTTACTCCTGAGTGACATAGGCTATATTTTATGTACGCGGGCGAAGCCGCGGACAAAAGCTAGTAATCAATAATAAGCAATAAAGGTGGGCAAGGTACGAGCCGAACGTCTACAATTTCCAACATTTTATAAGCCACATCCGTACGTTCATTTTCTAACGAGTTGAAGACTATAAATCAAAGAAAGCTTCAACAAAAGGAGCTTTTAAGTAAAGGAATCGCTGAAACGTCGCATGTCACTTGTTTTACTTATTTCTATACCTACTAGATTTTGCCAGTGACTTTACTCGCATAAATAACGAAAATATTAAGAATAACATACTGCTGGTATACATTTAATATGTTGTTTGAACTAATCCTTGCCATTCCATAAAAATACACGGATTCTTTGTACCAAATTTTTCTGCCACTAGTCTTTCTGCCTTTTTTCTATGTTACTTGGGGTTGTAATTTTTTTTTCTTCTATTTAACCCTATTAACTATAACGTTATCACAGGTTCCCTTATCTGTCATATAATTTCTCACACAATTCATCCATTTTTCTTTGGCTTCCCCCTCCCTCTACATCCACATGTATGTTCATAATTCTTTTATTAACATTTCTTATGCCGCACGAGACCGAACGCAGATCTACGCGAGACACAATAACTTTTTAATTGTGTCTCTAATTACGGCATACGAGAGATTAATATGCATTTCATCCCTTCTTCACTCAAGGCGCTACAAACTCACATATTTTCGCATTCCTAATATTTATAGGAGAATTGAATATAAAATTAGAACAGCAAAGCGTAAAAAAGGACTCCATGATACGTGCCGTGGAATTAAATAACTGTGGTTCCAACCAGTGCTCACCAGACCCGAAACGAGAGCCCTCAGAACTTGCCTGATTGGATGTGAATGGGAGGGCCGGTCGGTAACATAAACATAACATATATAACACAGACGAACAAACCATTCAAATATAGGTGCAGGGTGTCATTGACATGTTAACGCAAACGAATACCATAGATCCAGTACATGATTCGAGACCCCCCAGTTACACAAACGAATACCATAGTGGTCCAAATATTCCAATATTTGGACCACTATGGTATTCGTTTGTGTTAACATGTCAATGACATCCTGTACATATCACACAATGTGGCGTTATTTAATTTTGGCATAAATCAACAATACTTAGAAATCGTAAATGGAAACTTTTCCCTGCGTAGATACACACAAGAGTATATTAAAATTTGCGAGTCTATCTACTCGTGCTCAAACTTTCCAGAAGCTTATTTCGACCAATTCATCATCATCCTACCCTTATCCCATATTACTTGGGGTCGGCGCAACATGTTTTTTTCTTCCACTCCGTCTTGTCACCCGTCACACTATCACTAACTCCCTTTTCTTTCATATCACTTCTCACACAATCCATCCATCTCTTCTTCGGCCTCTCTCCATCCATCTACATGTAAATTCAAAACTCTTTTCGTAACATGCGTTTCATCTCTCCTCTTTACATGGCCATACCAAGACAAACGATTACCTTTCAACTTTTCAGTCACTGGCGCCACTTTCAGACTTCCTCTAATATACTCATTTCTTACTTTATCCATTCGCGTCACACCACACATCCATCTCAACATTCTCATCTCCGCTACATGCAGTCTTTATTTTTTATTATTTATTTTAACCAATTATAATTATTTATTGTTATTATAAAAGTAAACATATCATCTACCTTCCTATTGATATGTCCATCGCATCGCAACGCATCAGCCTTATAATGTTCCCAGTGCTGGGACTCAGGCCTTCTTTCTCTTGGAGATGGAATGAGCCGTAATCCACCACCAGCATCGATATGTACGTGATAATATCTTATTAAGATATAAAGTAATTCGCCTCACCATCAACGATTGCATCACTGCTTACCATCAGCTCCCCTAGCCAAGTTACAAGCGTGATTAACTACAAGGGCTAACTCTAAACGAAACGATTGTAACTTAGCTAGGGGGGCAGGTGGGATCGCAGTTAAGCATTAGTTTATCTACACTAATATAATAAAGAGATAAAGTTTGTTTTTTTGTTTTTATGTTTTTTTGTTTGTAGGGGGTAATCTCTGGAACTACTGGTCCGATTGGAAAAATTTTAGCAACAATAGAAAGCTGCTTTATTCCTGAGTGACATAGGCTATATTTTATGTACGCGGGCGAAGCCGCTGGAAAAAGCTAGTAGCAAATAAAAAAAAAATTAGTAACTTATACTTTTCAAAATAAATGTGACTTCTGAAAACACAGTAAAAAATAAGCCTCCAAAAAATATAACAAAAAATATTGTATAGCTCATCATTTTTTATTACAGGTGCTTTACCCTTTGACCTAAGATCTTTGACAAAGACCCTTCATACCGACCTACTGGCTTAATTTAATGTTAATATATGATACGAAGAGCGGACGTTAGTATATATAAAGCGATAAAACAAATGGGTCAGACTGACTTTTGCAAGGGACCGACGAAAACAGCTCCGTAACAAAAAAGCCAAATGTAATTCTCCGCTTCGATTCTTATCTGGCACTGTTACGTCTTATTCTCCTTTATAAATGAGCTTTTTTCGTATATTTTTGAAAATGTGTCGAAGAGGATAAACCTAAATTAGACGATTATTCGATTTCTTTTTTCAAATATCACCCCAATTATTATTGACCTAAACCAAAAAATAGGTAGGTAAGTGGTTTTGAGTCCACTAGGTTGCCACTACCAGCAATCTGTGGCCCAAAAACTGAGGGACACGCACGGGGAAACGGATTCCATAGTTTAGAAAAGAATAAGACACCAATTTTTTTTACCAAGACCCACGCTTGACTAATATCTCGTTTAATGCTGTAGTTGAAGGTAGATCATTGCCTAGAAACTAAAAAGAAATACATTCTTGAATTAAAGACCCCTAGGTTATAGTGAGGACAAACAGACTTTTGGAACCATTATATTACCCATATCCCGTTGTTCCGTACCCGTGGTTGTGTATAATACTTGCTAAAAACATCTCGCATTCATAGCTTTCCAGTTTCATTAGAAATTATCTGTAATCTGTTCGGATATTTTTGCGACCGCCGGAAGCAATCCATGTCCCACGGCAAAACGTTAAGCTGACCCTTTACGCTTGTCGGATCAACAATTTAGATAACGGACCAATTCCAAACCTATTTGATGTAGAATCAGTAGTCTATCTAATAATACTGCAATGTTACAATAGGATTGAACTAAACCCCAGCGCAACCATTATTAATTGAGTTGAATCAATGCAACAATGCCTAACTTAGTAGTTGATTGCTCACAAGTTTCTGTAACAAGCAAGTAGTGGACTACAATTTCCTTGAAACAAGTTTCTGGTATAAACCAACCTACAGATTAATCTATAATCGATTTAACGTAACCAAACTTATGTCCCATGACCATTCAAGAGGTATTCATGAAGTCAAACGTATTAAGAATTATAACATTAACTTACAATGAAAAACCAGATAAAGAGAATTAGAAATAAGCAAAATAATTAAATATTTCTCATCTTGTTTTCGATGGGCAAATTTTGCCATTGAACCAAAAATGTTTTCGTCCTTTGATCTTGAATCGGGAAGGATTTTAGTTATTGTTAACGTAGCTGGAAATAAATCAATGTATTTATTTTTTGGAAGATAGGCCTTAAGGACGTATAATTGGATATATATATAATTGATCACTTATACCTCGAATCTTTACTATACGGGGCAAAAAGTCGCTCGTCACTCGAGGAAGTTTTTCCAGATATAATTATAATCATCCATTATACTTTGTCAGTTTGCCTGGACTTTCCGATCCTTTATCATAATAAAAGCCTAGATAAGAAATCTAGGCTCGCAAGACAAATTAGTACGTAATACATTGGTATGTATTTTTATATCATCCTTTTTATGGGCGAAACAAAGCGGCTGATATTTTAGTTTATGCCATAGGATAACTATTACATTGCGGCAAAAGATTTATCAAGAAAAATAAAAAAATAAAACATCTTATAGATCAGAATACGTATGATATTTTACACGTCAAATGTATTTAATATCCTTTTCTGCTTGTACTAGATTGGCTGTGGGTAATATTTTCTATATATTACTCAAACATGATATGTTGTTAGACATATCATATCAAACGACACGATATGTCCTATCGTTTGAAAATCACTCTACCTATGCTAAAAGTGGAAAAAAGTTTTCAGATGTAATAAAAACCCGGAAGATCCCTATGCCTCTTTTCACCTCTTTAATCACACGTAGTATGGTATTAATCTATTCAGATGTAGGATAATAAAAACTTTGTAATAAAAGTTTTTCTAGAGCCTGCATGAGTCTGCGTTCAAGCTTGGGTGCCGTATTCAACTCGCACCATAAGCCGAACTTGATTGGACGATTTCGAATGCATCGAACTGAGTTTTCACTTCGTCTCGTACTTGGAGAGTAGAAATTTCCAGAATTCTATTTCCAATCCGTTCAGCAGTGCATTTGGGAACTTACAGGGATTTTACTAGATAATATTTGCCATTGTCAGTTCGGGTAAAAACGCTTTTCGTGTTTTTGTCGGTCGACAGTTTATAACCCGTTAGTTTCTGCGTATACAAATGGTGGTAGTGGACATGATTCATGTATTAAGCTTAACTAAATTATGAGTTGTTTTTTGTTCGTTTTGTGTTTGATGTTAATTTTAGTAATAGGTGGGGACTGATTTTAGGTAATTATAACCTACCTAAGTATTTTTAAAACTTGATCAACCTTTTGAATACCGTAATTAGAAACGTAATGGAAAGACAATAGATGTGCGAACGCGACGTTCACTTGGGGTTCAAGAATTTAAAAGCGGCACTAAAAAACACCTAACAAATCGTGTTTGACGAAGTACAAAAAGTTTTAAAGTTAGTTTTAAAGTAAGCTATTAGCCTATTGCCAAGAAAACTCTAACGTTTTGTTTAAATAACGTTTTTAAAAGTGAGAAATCAAAATCATAATTGGTTAGCTCTGTTCCAATTTCATATATCGGTCGGCTTCCCGGAATCTAATCATCAGCCATCGAACCGTCTCCCAGCTATGTGGGGTCAGTTTTCATTCGATGCGAGTTGGAATTTAATCTCTTTTAAAATATGATGTGGATTCAGCGATTACTTGAAGCAATACTACGGCCATCAGGCCATAATATTCGAAGCTAAGGTCGCTTATATCACTCAACTTATCAAAGCAATTTTGTTTTAGAGCGGCCGTTATGAGCAGTATCAAAATAATTGTTATTATGGTTATGGCCCTAAAAGGACATAGAGAATAGGCGTGGGCGGGAATTTAATTGTTTTTAATTATATTTTATGTCTGCTCATAATCACTTATTATGGTTTGGATTACATTTATAGTGCGTTTTAGAAAGTAGTTTTTGTTGTTTGATATGTTTATTATTCGCACAGTTAATTAGGGATATAATCCTTCATAGATAGATAGATGTGTGTGTGTGTGTAGTTTGTTCGTGAGACTAGAGGTTCCATCATTAGACTCGGCTCTGAAGAAGCCGAGGTGAGATAAGTGTATGTCAACAGGGATTAAGAGGGGCGATTAATTGCTTCCTTTGTTCTTAGAAATACTTATATATTTGTTGCTAGGGTAGAATGTTTTGTTTTAGTGTTCTTTGGTAGTTGGCTACTAGTGTTGTATTGAGATAGTCTCAATTCTGTATTCGTTAAAATTGTCTTCTTTATCTTTACATAGTATAAAACAAAGTCGCTTCCTCCCTATGTATACTTAAATCTTTAAAATTACGCAACGGATTTTGATGCGGCTTTTTTAATAGATAGAGTGATTAAAGAGGAAGGTTTATAGATATAGTATAATTATCACCTTTGCACCCGTGCGAAGCTGGCGCGGGTCGCTAGTAAAGAAATAAACTGCTTTTGTTCGAATCTTTTCAGAAAGGACGTCCTAAGTGACATCTATGTATATTATATCATCGAAAAAGAAGTTTTAGTTATATATTATGTAATTTGGCGTCATTTGCGTGTAAACTATCATATTTTTTTGTTTTTCCTTTGAAGAGAAAACCCATTCTTGCAGAAAATCCGAACTGTCACGATGTTTGACTTAAACAAGGGTATGTACTCAATTTTAAATACAAAATTATGAAGGTATACTATTTCATACGGTACGCTTATATCCCTGAAAAATTTCTCCTTCATTATTTTTGAGCTCCCCAAGCAGTCTAATGTTACACGTCAAGTTTTGTAGTTTTTCATGTAAAACAATGTTTTGTATTATTATTTGCTGAAATATGTTTCTCTCTAATAAATAGTCTTGCTTGGTGCTACGAAAATTTTCAGACATATGTATATGTAAGCCTACAAAACATTTTTGTCTAACTGTTGCGAACAAAATGAAGAATTAATGGATGTATTTTTTATGTCGAAATAGATGTATCAGCTCATTTTGGCAATTTTTCACTATGAACTTGACTAAAAACAGCTAATAAACTTACTAACCTTCGCCAGTGGTATCATGCGTATTAAAGTAGGAAATTTCGTATGTGGGGACAAGGTCTAACCTAGTCTAATTTTAGTCGAATTCGAACGAATGTGACTAAATTTTTAGGATACGGTTGAGTAGTCGATTGTGTATGTTGGAGTAAAAAATAAACACACAAATTCAAAGTTTTGTCTTTGTAATATTTGTTGGTTAAAACTCTTTGCACAGTTCTGTATCTGTCGATTTATATTTTTAAGTTTACCGTTCTGTGAGAAGACAGAGTGAAAGATTTTTTGTTTAGTATTAATGGCTATTTTGCTGTACTAAATAAATAAATAGTCATAATAAAGATCTAAAAAAATACAGAATTTTAAATACACCTAACACTAAGGGTTTTTTTTTTTTTTTTTTTTTTTTATGGTAGGTGAAAATCATCCAATGACGAAACCCGCTCTTGGGTGGAGCGGGAGACTAGTGTCAGACTCTTACTGACTAAAAAACCTACCCCGTACCTTCCTTGCCCTATTCCTGGAGTCGAGGTAACAGTTTCCCACTTCCCTCTAGACTCCGGGAGGCTTCGACCCTGAAGGGCCCCTGCAGTTTGCTGACAACTCCTTGAGGCGCGCGGGAACGGTGCGCGCCGTTGACGACTAGGACTCGGTCTTACAGACGACCGGACGGCGAGCTACCCATTGCTCACCGTCCGCGAGCCAGTGTCTACGGTGGCCGGATATCGGCAGGATCGCGGCGGCGACGGCTACGGCGAGTACGCCGTTGCCTTTGCCTTATGCGGTCGGCCTCCTCCTTTACGAGCATTACTGCTTCGCAGAAGGAGGCGACCGCCTGCCATTCCTCTTCGCTGCGGACCATGGCCTGAACCAGGGCCCGGCGCGAGAGGTCGCCGCCGCCGATCACCCCCACGAGGACACGGCGATGCTCTTCCCAAGCAGGGCACACCTCCACCGTGTGCTCCACCGTGTCCTCCGGGCTCGCCTCACAGTGGCGACACCCGGACGTCTCTTCCGCACGAATCCGGTGCAGGAATCTCCCGAACTTCCCATGTCCGGTGAGAACCTGCGTCATGCGGAAGGTGAGGACGCCGTGAGGTCTATCCAGCCACGCCTCAAAGAGGGGCACTACCGCTGAGATTACGGTGTGCCCAGCGCTGGGTTGCGACAGTCGCTGTTTCCACTTCACCATGAGATCTCGCCGGAGCTCCTTCCGCCACGCCTCGACATGTTCGGGCAGCGGATCTTCGCCCCGGCGTTGCACCTCCACGCGCTGGTCGTGCATGCGTGCAAGGACTGTTGCCTCCAGATCCCATGGTGGTAGGCCAGGCTAGTGCAACTAAGATTGTTAGTTTTCTCTCGAGACTTATGTAGGTACTATCGAGGTAATTTATGCTTGATAACTTAAAAAAAATCGCTTGAATTGCGCCGCGATCGAAACGAAAACGAAACCTTTGAATTTTTGTATTCTTTATGTTATTTCTGAGGCTTAATGAAGGTGGATGGCTGCGCATGACCTTGACAAATAGTCCAAGTTTTTACTACGTACTGTTATAGTACGCAGTCAAAGTCAAAATCTTTTTATTTCACATAGGCCTACATGGGCACTTGTAATACGTCAGAAGCTAATGCACGGTTCGAAATTGGTCGTTTCCTATGGAGAAGATCCGGCAAGAAACTCCATACAAGTTACTGTTTAAGTAAAAAAGGAAATAAAGAAATATAGTTTACTAGCTTTTGCCCGCGGCTTCGCTCCCGGCAACAGATTATTCTACTCTACCCTACTCTACCCTACTCTACCCTACTCTACCCTACTCTACCCTACTCTACCCTACTCTACCCTACTCTACCCTACTCTACCCTACTCTACCCTACTCTACCCTACTCTACCCTACTCTACCCTACTCTACCCTACTCTACCCTACTCTACCCTACTCTACCCTACTCTACCCTACTCTACCCTACTCTACCCTACTCTACCCTACTCTACCCTACTCTACCCTACTCTACCCTACTCTACCCTACTCTACCCTACTCTACCCTACTCTACCCTACTCTACCCTACTCTACCCTACTCTACCCTACTCTACCCTACTCTACCCTACTGTACCCTACTGTACCCTACTCTACCCTACTCTACCCTACTCTACCCTACTCTACCCTACTCTACCCTACTCTACCCTACTCTACCCTACTCTACCCTACTCTACCCTACTCTATCCTACTCTACCCTACTCTACCCTACTCTACCCTACTCTACCCTACTCTACCCTACTCTACCCTACTCTACCCTACTCTACCCTACTCTACCCTACTCTACCCTACTCTACCCTACTCTACCCTACTCTACCCTACTCTACCCTACTCTACCCTACTCTACCCTACTCTACCCTACTCTACCCTACTCTACCCTACTCTATCCTACTCTACCCTACTCTACCCTACTCTACCCTACTCTACCCTACTCTACCCTACTCTACCCTACTCTACCCTACTCTACCCTACTCTACCCTACTCTACCCTACTCTACCCTACTCTACCCTACTCTACCCTACTCTACCCTACTCTACCCTACTCTACCCTACTCTACCCTACTCTACCCTACTCTACCCTACTCTACCCTACTCTACCCTACTCTACCCTACTCTACCCTACTCTACCCTACTCTACCCTACTCTACCCTACTCTACCCTACTCTACCCTACTCTACCCTACTCTACCCTACTCTACCCTACTCTACCCTACTCTACCCTACTCTACCCTACTCTACCCTACTCTACCCTACTCTACCCTACTCTACCCTACTCTACCCTACTCTACCCTACTCTACCCTACTCTACCCTACTCTACCCTACTCTACCCTACTCTACCCTACTCTACCCTACTCTACCCTACTCTACCCTACTCTACCCTACTCTACCCTACTCTACCCTACTCTACCCTACTCTACCCTACTCTACCCTACTCTACTCTTTCCCTTCTGCGATCGCTGCGTACAGGACGGTGCGTGGGATGGAGATAACCAAGGAACTGACCCAAGCTCTAACAGGACACGGCGGGTTCTCCGAGTACCTGCACCGTTTCAAGTGCAAGGATAGCCCGGCGTGTGCCTGCGACCCCGACACGCAAGAGACAGTCCTCCACCTCCTAAGTGAATGCCCGGTATATGCCTCCCACAGGCATGAATTTGAAATGAGAGTCAACATGCCGGTAAACAAGGAAAATCTTAGCCTTCTCATCCAAGACCGAAAAACAGAAACAAAATTTAAGGAGTTCATAGTTAAAATCGTCCAATCTGCCAACAAAAGAAACAAATAAAAAATTGCGCTTAAAGATTACTAAAATTATTAAAAACTAGATGCTAGTAAAACCAAAAATTTATTTTTATATATATCTTTAATATTAATATATATATGACAATTAAGCACAATGTTATTATCTATGTTCAAAATTAATAAGAATTTAAAAAATCATAGCAAAAATTTGATATTATTCTATTTTATATTAATTATTTAAAAACAAAAACAAAAACGAACCCAAAAAATGCCTACAGCCATAAATAAAGTCCCTGCGAAACTTGACGGCAGGGAGCCTTCCGCATGGCAGGAGGGGGTTTTAGCCGGTAGGAGTCCGGCACTATCCGGACTGCCTTCACTATAGGGTGTCTGGGTGTCCATGACGGATTTCCCTCTCCTGCCACCTTTAAAAATAAAAAAAAAAAAAAAAACCCTACTCTACCCTACTCTACCCTACTCTACCCTACTCTACCCTACTCTACCCTACTCTACCCTACTCTACCCTACTCTACCCTACTCTACCCTACTCTACCCTACTCTACCCTACTCTACCCTACTCTACCCTACTCTACCCTACTCTACCCTACTCTACCCTACTCTACCCTACTCTACCCTACTCTACCCTTTTCTCACCTTTTAAACCTTCCCTAGACCTCCACGAATAATTCAAGACCAAGATAAGATAAATCCGTTCAGCCGTTCTCGAGTTTTAGCGAGACTAACGAACAGCAATTGATTTTTATATATATAGATTTGCGCAAAAGTATGACGCACACCATATATAATCTACACTAATATAATAAAGAGTTTGTAGTGGTAATATCTGGAACTATTGGTCCGATTGGAAAAAATTTAGCAACAATAGAAAGCTGCTTTACTCCTGAGTGACATAGGCTATATTTTATGTACGCGGGCGAAGCCGCTGACAAAAGCTAGTATAAATATAAAATAGAAACAATTATAGTATGTAGTGCAAAATATGCGACACACCCGCGTCAAACGGCCAGTGCTTAACAAAAAGCTGGGGTTCATGTGTTAAACAGAGCCACAGCGCACAAGTGTAATTGATTTTTAAATAATATTTTCTATGTTGTTCAATTCCTAGGTCAAACTTTACCGACTAAAAGGTTCGCAATTTCCCTTTCCAAAGGATCGAGAGGTTTCCATTATGTGGGTCTATAAAATGGCAGGAAATGTAAAGATAATAATGTTACTAGCTCTCACTTATGCTAAGGGACGCAATTTGCTTCTCATATTCACGAGATGCGGATTATTTTTATTAAGGGTTATGGATAGGTAGGCGTACACTTGGAGGTCAGATAAATGTAGCAATTTAGGTCATAGATTTGTATAGCAACACATAATACCTTATCCTACAGGTAATCTAGAATATTAAAATCTGGTGTCACAGCATTTGTTATGAAATCCATTTTAAACGGGATTTTTTGTGAAGTTTTGATTCAATTATTTATTGTAATATTACAATTGTGTTTTAGAAAAATAGTTATAAAGTACACTTTGATAAAAATAGTTAAGCAACACAAATAAGTACACATGGAACTTGTAGGGCACAAAGAATTCATGGATGTTAAATTACAAATAACGATAGGAATTTAAAATTGGAAAAAATAAAAATGGTTTAGAATATACAAATAAAATAAAATAAGAATGTTAATAAATATCAAAATAAATGCATTCATCGTTGTCAAAATAAATTCTATAAATGTCTAATTCAAAAAAGTCTAATTCAATTTTGATTTGTCTGAGAATAAATCGTAAAGTATTTTTTACCCTTTTACTCCAACCCCAAGTTTTTCTTCTAATAATTTATATGGAACAGAACAACGTTATCCGAGTTAGTCGATGTATACAAAGAAAGAGAATATTTAATAAATAAATAATAAGGATATGCGGACGTACGATGACATAAACAATATGTTTGATATAAATTGTTTTTGATCTTATACTCGTATGGAGTTTTTTGCCGGTTCTTCTCCATAGGAAACGAACAATTTGGAACCGTGATAGTTTCTGACGTTTTATAAGTGTCCATGTAGGTCTATATGAAATAAAATATTTTGACTTTGGCTTTGACTTCAATTTAGACAAGTTTCAACGACTGTTAACATCAACTATGGTGCTAAAAAACGTCAAGTTTCAATGTAGTATAAAAACGGTGTAAAAAAGTAACTAGTTTTCACTATCTAGGTAATAATTTATAACTCGATGAAAACCAACAACCGCGGAAATCGCTAAAAACAGTAATAAATTACAATTAAATATCGATCAGGCAAAAACGTTTAAATGTTAAACGTTTGAATAATATGCGGTTTTTACCGCGTCGACGTCGTGGTAAAATTCGTATTCCGTCTGTTACCAAAAAGATCGCTGGGCTTAATAGCAGCTCTCTCTAGGAATTATTGAATCAATTTTACGGAATGGTAACCCGTTAAACATTTAATTCCGTGAGATGTTTATCTTCAATGTAAGGGTGCATTAATTTAATTTTGGGGTAATATGATGTTCAACCGTAAATTGTTTGGTTCTGGAAATTTTACACCGGAGAGTGTGCATAGAATATTAATTTAAATAAAACTTTTAGCGATTGTTTTTGAACATTCTTACATAATTGCATGTTTACAGTAGCTTTACGGAAAAAATATATGCAAATAGATAATCTAAAACAAATTATTTAATTAAAAACAGCTTACTGTGATTTATCAACAAACAAAAAAACAAAAAATCAGGTATTTTTTTTTGTTGATAGGACCACTATCTCACCTGCAAGCCTAGCCAAGTCACGATCTTTTCGTTAACGTCAAACGCTTTGAGTTAGCCACATGCCCAATCGTTCTGACGGTATCTCAACGCTCAATCTCGTGGTTAGAACAAAACAATTGGAGACGTGGCCTAATTCAAGCGTTCGACGTTAACGAGACGATATTATCTAACTTGACTAGGAAAGCAGGCTGGAAAGCGACGATACGGTAGACGATGGAAGAAGCTTGCTTAGAAGCTATAAACTAGTGCGCCTCACCATCAACAATTGCATCACTGCTTGGTTATGGGATCATAGTCAAGCACTAGTTTATATCTATTAAAAAATAAATAAAAAGAAAACTAATCTTTTCATTCTTGACAAAAAATTCCTCAGGCTCTCAGAAAACATAGTTTTATTTTTAAATAAATTGTAGCATTTTTAAGTCAGCGATGTATTTCGGGATGATTTTGATCATAATATGTAACTCTTAATATACAGTGTAAATAGAAACCTAAAAGATCGTCTAGTGAACCGTGACGCCGATATATTAAAGCGATAGTTTCTGCCGATTCTTTTATGTGACACGCGGGCCTGAGCTATTAGTCTCCGGTCGGTAGGCTGAACGAGTAACTAGGCCAACCTATGTTATTTTTTATCGAATAGTAAATTGAGAAAAAAAAATGGATGTTGGCAGATAGGTATTTAAATATATAAAGCGTGAATTTTTTAGATAAAAGTCATTTTGTGAGATACGAAATTAAAATATCATAAGATTTTTTTTTTTGGGTCCCACTTTTCAAAAAGGAAAACGAAGCATTTATAGGATCATCTTGTCCGTTTGATTTATAAGGTATTTTCCGTAGACCGCAAGATTATATAGGTACACAAGTATAGAAAAATTTGAAAACTGTTTTGTAAATTACGTAAAAAAAAAATTTTTGACTTACTAAAACTTCGAGACTCGATTAGTTAGTTCGTAAAGAACCCTTGGTGTGCTAGTCCGACTTGCCTAGTGTTGTCATTACTTTTTTAAATTGTATCAAGAATAAATTATTCCAAAAAAATATATCCTACAAAACAAAAGCGAACACAGCTATGAATTCTGAAAAGTCGTGCATTGAAAATGACGATGTGGCGTCACTTGACTTCCTACTCATCGTGAAATACACCACGTGGCACTTGAATAATACATGTTGTTTTGTTTGTGAGGCATTCCACTTTTTAAGGGACAATTTGCAAGTATGTGCTTATTATGAAAATGTCACCAAAGAGGAACCTTGCTGCCAAACAACGAATCATAAGTCAAATTATTAGTTAGCTCGTTTTTGCAAAAATAGGTCCATTAATCACACACAAGACCCTGGTACTTGTCTTTAATTCAAAGCTAAAACCTAAGAGAGTTTTAGTTTTACAAAAAGAAAGCACATGAAAAAGTAAAAAAAATATGAAAGTGGCCGTAGTAAGTACTATAGTAAGTATATATATACCTAAGTACTATGTAGTTTAAACAAATAATGGTCCAAGAACCATGTGTCACCACGTCGCCAGACAAATGAACGAAATTCGATATTTTGTGCGACATATTGTGTTCGATTCTCTACACACAATTCGTTTGTTAGCCAAAACAATAGTTAACTTTAGCAAAATGCGTATAAATTAGTAGGTATAGTTTGGTTAGAATGTAATTGCATTATCACTGTTTGATTATGAAAGAGGCACTGATGTGTAATTATTGAATAGGAAAACGCCAATGGAAAATTATAAGTACCCTGTTTGTAATGTTTCATCATCATCATCATCATCATCAGCCTTTTAATGTTCCCACTGCAGGGACGCAGGCCTCCTCTCTCTAGGAGAGTGAATGGGCCATAATCCACCACGCGGGCCCAGTGCGGGTTGGTAGATGTCACATGTCTTCGAATTTTTGGTTCTAGGACATGCCGGTTTCCTCACGATGTTTTCCTTCACCGTTGTAATGTTAACCGAATAATATTTAGACAGGGTTATATCGAAATTGATCTATGAATAGAATAATGCGCTTATGTTTGGTTAACAATAACTAATAGACTGTACGATGACGGCCTAAGTTCTCAAGTACACGTCTTGTTGATCTGACTGAGCCCAGCGTTAAGCAAGTTAACTCATTAATCAAACAACTTGAGTATTGGGTTACTTGTTAGTGCCTATCTATACTACAGAACGGATACAGACTATAGGGCAACTTCAAATTCAGTGAGCGACTGTACCTATGAAGATACTCCTTCTGCCTACAAATTGGAGTTAGTCGATATATGTGTATATTGTGCTACGGGTTACAAAATTATCTTTCAATGTAACTTGCTTTTGTTTTCTTTCTATGGCTATGAAAATAATTGCCACTGCACTATACAAATGAGAAAATAAAAAATTGCCACTGGAACTTTTTCGCGCAATGTTTTCGTACCGATAATTTCGTTCAGAGGAGTGCCATAAATCAGAACAGAGTAAGCTCCTGATAAAATCGATACCCCAAGTCGAAAAGGATTCGCGAGTAAAATAGCGAATAACGAGAAAGTATTTCCGAACATAAATATCTCCGCCGCGATTTGTGTCGTTTAGCATTCGATCATTACTACAAGACAAGATATATCGCGGCCCTTGTATTTGTCTGTTTGTGCACGTACGAAACTAAACCGCCGTTTCTCTTTAATATTAAAATCGAATAGAAGTAAGCGATAGATTCAATAATAAAACTGGAGCAGTGAGTTCCGAGATGTGGCTGAAAGTTAGACAGTTTGCGTACAATTCGTGGACTACCGACTACCAGATACGATGTCGGTCGGAAGACCCCAATTTTGATTTTAATTATATTAGGATCAATGTTACAACAATTTTCAGATGTGTTTTCCAGTCCTTGATCAAGTTCAAGTTGTTTTTAATTTCCTCATTCAAGTGACTCTTATATTTCTACTTACAAACCGTGTAATATATGTACCTAGATTAAACTCAGGACTATGGTGACTGGTCACTCGTGGAAACACCTTTTTATTAAATGTAAGATTTATCTGGGTTCCGCGGCTTTAGCTTTTGATCTCAAAAACTGTCAGAGTCACACCACGGTAAGCTCACATTGACTATCCGACGTCAGACGTATGGCGGAAATATTCTCATTCGCCGGAAAGATCTACACCTTATCTTTATACATAATAAGAATGTCCGGGGACTTATTCGTTTGTCTGCAACTGTAGAACTAATTTAAAGTTAGAACTAAATCTATCGGGAGAATAAAAGTTTTCTAGAAAACTCGTTGAAGAACTTTGAATTTGGGTCGCATAATAAAACATTTGTCGACCCTACTCATCACGAAAATGTGAGAGAAACATTAAATATAATATAAACAAAGGGATATAATATTTTTCCTTGTCAAGTAGTTATGTTCTCATAGCAACAGTGTTCGGGTAGTGGGGAGGGTCGTTGTAATACAAAGATAAAGATATTACTCGGAGCAATCCCAATAAAGCAAAAGATCAGGGTTATGTTTCAGGTCAGGGAGTGTAAACAATTAAAGCCTTGGGGCGAGTGCTTACTCCGGTTGCTACGGGTGTAATCTCTTAAACGAACAGAGACATTGGTTTACGGAGGTTTGCGTTACGAAGCAACTTTTGTGTAGGTCATTTAACTTGCTTTGAGTGACATATTAGAGATATCATTAGTATATTAAGGTCTGTAACCTACAGAGCGTTTCTTAGAATTTTCTATTTGAGGGAAGTTACGAAGTAGCAGAAACAGATGTAATCGCGATGAAACCTAAAAACCATTTTAAATCGTAGCGTAGATTTCATACAATAAAGTAGAACACAACTTCCGTATCTCTAGGTGAGATACGGCAACACATTATGATGCTCACACTGTTATTTTTCTCACCCGGCTTTTGTGTTTTGCGCAAAAAGATAAGCTCAGCTTATCCTGTTTTTTTCCGTCGTTCTCTGATCTGAACGTAGATAGAAGTTCTTTTTAATGATATTCCGCTTTTATTACTATGGTCCGATTGTGTTGAAGTCTTTTTCGCCACCTCAATTTTCTTTGTCCACAAACTGATGCAAACTATGTTTGAAGCCGTATATAAGTCCGTCAGAGCTCTACGTCTCCTCCCTGCGAAGGTTGAAGAGGGTCAATTGTTAAAGGATCACCTGATTGGCTTAAAGCCTGATAGTTCTTGATTTATACTCCAACATTTTCGGATGTACGTTGACAAACGATTTGGGTGAAATTGCTTTTTGAGGCTTTACATTTTTAATTGCTACACAATGAAATTGTAATTTTAATATGGCATTCATTCAATACACGTTATTGACAATATATTTAACCTGGTAACTGTTCTCTTGTACTCGAATGAATATTCATCTCCACTGCTCTCAAAACGATGAAAGAAAACATTGTGAGGAAACCGGCATTTTGAAGACATGTGATCTTCAAGGGTCAAAGCCAACTCGGGACAACGGTTTGAGTCTGAAAAGAAGGTTCCGGCTCTGGTATTTAAAGCAATTTAGGAACGAAATAGGTTGTTTAGTCGTTTAGTAGATTTGTCATGGGATGATTTTTACCCACCAAAAAATAGCCCGCACAGGGGCCGCGTGGTGTATTACAGGCCATTTCCTCTCTTTAAGGAGGCGTGAATCCCAGCCGTGGGTCCATTGTAAGGCTGATACTATGCTACGGTGTATTTATAAGCGGTAAAATAAAATGATTGGCACGATATTCCTGAAATGTAAAAAAATCAGCGCAATAACAAAGAATGAAACTTTTTACTGACACGATAATAGTTGCATGGTTGCACGATAATAGGCATGGTTATCTATACTGACAAGGTTATCGAATGTGAAACTTGATAATTCGGAGAATACTCTCAACCATTCCATTTATTATTGGGCCAAACATTGTCAGATTCGACAAAAATTGGGACTTGTAGTCCCCAGAACGCAGTATTCAAGTTGAAATACCTAACATGGGTTTCTTATTAGCCCTATCCTTTATATAAGTGGCAAACAGGTAGCTACTAATCGTTATATTATAATTAGCCAGCACGTACACGTAATGATAACGGTTGATGTTACAGAAGCAAACTTTACCCACGTTTGTACCCCAGGGGGTTCACGGAAATCTATCGGGTTACTGCTCGTTGTTAGATCTTCTCTAGTTGGAATAATATACAAGCATTTATGTAGAGGAAATATTTTGTATCAGCAATCATTTTCCGCTTCCTAATTTATTTTATTATATTATTACTATTTCATTACTCTAATAGGGAGAGCAGTGGTGGCCGAGTGGTAACGGCCCCGACTTACGAGTCGTAGGTCGCGGGTTCAAACCCAGCCAGGCACATTACTTTGTGTAATTTATTTCATCACCACTGCTCTCAAAACGGTGAAGGAAAACATCGTGAGGAAACCGGCATGTCCTAGAACCAAAAATTCGAAGACATGTGACATCTACCAACCCGCACTGGGCCCGCGTGGTGGATTATGGCCCATTCCCTCTCGTAGAGAGAGGAGGCCTGTGTCCCTGCAGTGGGAACATTAAAAGGCTGATGATGATGATGATGATGATGATGATTACTCTAATGATCAACAATTTCAATTTGTGGCTCTTTTATTGATGTGGGCGGAAAATAAATCCAATGTTTCCTCGCTCTTAAAACCCACTCATGTTCTTTTTCTCATAACTCACGGCCCCAGTAGGCTTCGAAACTGCTGGGCCCCTACGATTTACTGAAACTCCTTGAGGTTTGCGTCTGAATGAAACATTTAGACAGCTAAAGGTTACATTCAGAGGTAAACCTCAAGGAGTGTGTGACTGTATACAGATACAGTGGTTTAAATGACAAATTTATACACATGGTGACTGCCAAGTTAGTATAATGAACGTCATAAAAAAGTGTATTATTTTTACAATCTCTCTGCTGACGGTCAGGGTAAACATCGCATATAGCACGTACCTACGTAGTGCAGCACGAACAAGCCTAGTTCATCCAGTTCATTGAGTTAGCCACTCCACTCGACCATGGTTTGACGGGATTCCACTTTTACGCTGTGTCTGCCATCTAAGTTTAACAAACCGTTCCGGAAAGTTCGTTTTACTAGTTTGACTTGTGTATTTCCTTGTATCCCGGTAAATGATTTAAGGATCATCCCTGTTACCTACATGTTACATCTCCCTCAATCCAGTATTCCCGTATAATTCACTCCACGAATAAATAAAGGTAGAAAAAGGTTTCTGAAAAATATGTACGTGTATGTACATATTTGAATATTCAGCTCCATAAAATAATAATTTTAATGTTAATCGTATTAAGTTCGCACCGCTTTTGTAATAAAGGCTGAGTGTTTGCCTTACTCGATATCAAAATGAAATTCACAATTTTATTGCAATGAAAATTATTTGAGCGGTGATGAGTGACTGATTTGCATTTAAAGTCGATGTCAATAAATTTGGAAGAGCGAGAGATGTTACTGGCTCTGTGTTATTAATTAACTTCGGGGTAAAGATGGCGGCTATAAAAGAAGGGAAGCATAATAATACAGCAGTGGATAAAAGAGAGTATAAATGAAATTAATGAATGCTCAGACTTTAATTACAGAAGATGTTAACATTTTTTACTACCTGTTAAATGTTTTCAAAAGGAAGTTTTTTCTTCTGTTTTCATATTTTGAAAATATAAAGACCGAATTATAGCTATGGAGTGGGCATGAAAGGTATTGTTTATCCCAGAGAATCTAGTTTGTTGTGACGGCCGCAGGCACTGCTGTCATCTGTTCAAACATTCGTCTTCACTCGCAACAAAAACCGTTACTTTACCGTGGCCTTCAGAAAACCGTATTATTTGTCCAATGGCCACAATCAGCGAGTGTTTACTTGTACCTGGGAGAAAAATGTTTGCACGTAGCGCACAGAGCGGTGAGAAAACAAACATAGAATTAATTCCAACATGTCGACCACGCCGCGCTGTTGTTCTACTGTATCGCAGTCTACACGTGTAGCATACACAATACAGTATACACTACTAATGAAAAATAAATCTAATCTTTACAAATAATGAGTTCTTGTTGCAAAGTTTCTTAAAAGTAACAAAATGTGTTCCGAATACTAATTCTTCAAGCCCTGGAGAGGCACAGGTAGGCTTGAAGAATTCGTTAAGAATAAAGTTAGTTTTTCTACAAGTATAGCAAGTTCTTTTTGTGATAAATAACTCATGTGAACAGGCTGGTAGAATCTTTTATAACGCACTGTAATTTTAATGTTTATACGTCGATGTTCGGCTGTGAAAAAGACGGATGAAAAAAGATTACGAAGAGATTATGAGAAGGTGTAACGGAGATGAAAATGTTGAAATGAAAAGTGTGGAGTGACGAGAATGGATAAAGTGACAAATGATTATTAATATACTGTATGTAATATACACCGGTCTATTTGTAAAGATAAAAAAAAATCATTTCCAAGGCACTGGACAAGGAAACTTACAAACTAAAAATACTCTCGATAAAACAATAATAATACTTTCATAACATTAAACAAATAAAAATAACCGCTAACATATAAACATACCACAAAAAATAAATCCCATAAAACAAGAAAAACATGTTTACTTATTAGTCTAAGGTCTTTAGACACTTAAAGTTTTAAAAGATAGTAACTATCTGTATGTTAATATGCACATGCGTGCCGTCTAAGCCTTCGCCTTACGTAGAGGTTACAAATGGATGTGTCAATATCGGAATCCTATTTATCCCGGAAGGTTGAAGTTCGTGAAGATACATACGGGTCTCCAATATTTTTATTATTCGATAACACCCGCCAGTTAGAACCCGAAGGTATTCCATTTATCGCAGTCCGTTCGCCGATCGAAAAGGGATTCGCTTTGTATGTACCGTTTAGGTGCCGCAGATATTTTAACTATTCATTGATTCAACGATTTGCGATGTAGAAGTGATTAATATCAAAAGGATTTTCAATTATTCTACATATGGAACAGAACAGAATTTGAAAATTGTAAAGAGAATTCACAAAAGGAAGCTTACAAATGTGGAAAGCTTGTAAAATTACGTTTCAGTGTTACATTATACTAGTACAAGCACTGCGCGGCCATAAATCTGATTAAATGACGCATCTCCCACAACTAGTTCTGTGCAGTACACAACAAAATATTCCATGCAACCTAATCACATTTAAAGCTTTAATCTTCCACTCCATGAGTGACACGCTGAAACGTTATTATTCAGCGTAAGTACTGGTAAAAGCGACAAGCGCTCGTGCCATATACAATTAATATTATAATTCTGCGTAGGTTTTACAGATAAGATACTGAAACGATCATTAATATAAGCTGATGGTATTTTATTTGTCAATTAATGAAGCCT
Organism: Mythimna loreyi; assembly: GCA_029852875.1. NCBI lineage: Eukaryota > Metazoa > Arthropoda > Insecta > Lepidoptera > Noctuidae > Mythimna > Mythimna loreyi. The sequence continues at coordinate 11,127,827 of CM056782.1, read as the reverse complement.
ATTTTATTATGTCGATTTATGTGGCATAAAATAAAATTCCATCACCGTCACAGGCGCCACACTTGACATAAATCATGTTTCAATGGGACGCACCCGGCTGGGATTTGTTTGCTTTAGTGCTGTTAATTTGGCGGTATTCTCTGAAACGATCATTAGCAATGACAACGGTATTAATTACATGCTTTGTTTTCGATAGAAGCGGGTTTGTGACAGCAACCGAATCGATTTTAGCTCAAGACGCAAAAACATGGCTTGGACTGTTCGGCATATCGTTATATCATCATCATCGTCAGCCGTTTTATAGTTCCCACTGCTGGGAAACAGGCCTCCTCTCTAGGAGAGGGTATTGGCCCATTGGCCGTAATCTATCACGTGGGCCCAGTGCGGGTTGGTGGATGTCACATGTTTCCGTTATATAGTTTCATTAATTTGTCGGTCGCTGCATGGGTTGTTTCGTCTCGTATATAATGTTTTTGGAGGTTGTAGAGCGAGGATGCTAAACTCATGCATAAATCATGCTGCCAACGCGTAGATGCAGAACTATTTCCGCTAGGCTTACTGTAATTACTCTACTTAGCGAAGACATGCAAATTCATAGTACGTATTCCTAAGTTGCGTGATTGCACATCACTAATCTAAGTTAGTATCATTACGGTTTCAGTTTTGTGACTTGTTTGTGAATGTAATTTTGTATCAATAAATATTTTTATTTGTTACTGATATATATGTTACCGGCCAAACCCGATTTCAGGACAAACTAGTTTGGCCTAGGCTAAACTAGTTCTTCCTATTAGCGATAGGATAAACTAGTTTAGCCTAGTCTAAACTAATTTGTCCTAAGCCCGATAGGATAAACCAGTTTAGGCTAGGCCAAACTAGTTAGTCCTGATATAAATGCGCACACTCTAGGATAAACTGGTATGATCTAGTCTAAACATTCTAATATATCTAGAAAGTCAAAATAAATAGATAAACTGAATAAAATACTCCGTAATTGGAAAAATAATCCATTTTATTAAACTGTAGTGATTCGTTGTTAAAAGTTATATTTAAACGGTAATACCAAGGGTAATACGAACAATCATACTATAACAAATAATACTGTATTTTTTTTAATAGAAACAAAAATCAATTATTAAATTTGTTATTTATTTTTACATGGTTTGCTTTGGTGGCACTTAGAATTGCAGAGTGTCATTGCCTTCTTGCACTGGCATCGGTTTGTGGAACAGTTTTTATTGCAGCTGCATCTCACAAAACTTTGGCCTGTTCCAACTGAATGTTTCGTAGCTGCAATTTGTAACGATATTTCAGAGGTAATATTTTTTTTTTATAGCCTACTTTGTGTCCCACTGCTGGGCAAAGGCTTTCTCCTTCCAAACTTCTCTGTCTTGGGAGATCTCCGGCTAAGTTTGCCCCGCGAACGTGATTAGATCATCACACCACCTTCGCCGTGATCGACCTCGACGGCGTCGACCTCCCTCAGGCGTCCAGTGAGCGATAATCTTCGCCCATCTGTCCGGATGCATTCGTGCGACGTGGCCAGCCAACTCCCACTTTAGCCTGGCTTTTCTGTCTCCGACATCTGTTATTTGGGTTATGGAGCGCAGCGTGGTGTTCCTTAGGCGATCTGTTCGCTTAACACCTATTATGCTACGCTCTATTGCCCTTTGACAGATCTTCAGTTTGGGATTTTTGTTGTTCAGTAAGTTAGTGACCAACTTTGAACACCGTAGGGTAGGACGGGCAGGATACACATATTTCTTTTAAGTGCCACCCTTACAAAAAAAAGGTAATATAAAAAACTATCTTCCATCCGATGAACTTTATGATGGCCACGGTGGTCGTGACATGATGTTAGCCGAAATATCAAAAAAATATACCAACATCACAAAAAAAAAAATGATAAGCTTGTATTTATCTATGTGTAGTGGCTGTCAGCAAAAGAAAACAAAGAAGAAGAGAGGATTAGTCTCTAAGTCCATTCTTCATTCGAAAATTTATAGTACATGCCAAGTAGATCTGATCGATTTTCAGACACAACACGATGGACATTTGAAATTTATTATTGTTTAACAACGAAGCATTATAGTTTAATAAAATTGATTATTTTTACAGTTACGGAGTATTTTATTCAGTAATTTATCTATTTATTTTGACTTTCTAGATATATTAGAATGTTGAGACTAGTCCATACCAGTTTATCCTAGAGTGTGCGTATTTATATCAGGACGAACTAGTTTGGTCTAGCCTAAACTGGTTTATCCTATCGGGCTTAGGACAAATTAGTTTGGACTAGGCTAAACTAGTTTATCCTATCGCGAATAGAAAGAACTAGTTTAGCCTAGGCCAAACTAGTTTGTCCTGAAATCGGGTTTGGCCGGTAACATATATATGATATCGGCAACTTCTAGGTAGTCGCAGCTAGGTACTTCGATCTTTAACTAATATGCGTAAATGGCTCTAGTAATACAAATAGGTCTGGAACCATTTGCGTCACTCCAAATAATAAACGACCCATTTTTAAGATTCTGTGATTCCCAATATTATTGAGTCGACCCCATTTACTGGAATGATGACGCTAAAAAATTTTATGAACCATGTAATTTTACTTGAGGCCTATCTCATTCTGTCGATACCCAATAATATTTATGAAAAATGAATTTACTTACCACTAACCGACACAAAAACTTTCGGGTTTTTGGGGTATAAATAAGTAACTAAGTTTCTATCTTAAAAGTCCAACTAAATAGGTCAATTTTACCCTAATACTAAAGTATTTACAAACTTTTCAATATTTTAATACGTAATGCTAGAAAATTCCCTAAAAAAGCGAAGCATTATTCTACGTAACCATGTCAACTCGCTTGACTGACGACGAGTAAACTTTGAGGAGTGCCCCAAAGGAAATACCTATTCGTCAAAATATTTACGAAGCTAACAGACGTGAACATCGGAAACTTTATTTATCCATCTAACCGATATATCCATGACTTTTTTATTCGTTTTGCAAAAAATCTTTTGTTTCAGCTAATTCGTTTCAGTGCAATTTCTTATAGATCAATCATAAAGTTTTGGGCTTTTTTTAAATAATTATGATAAATTTTCTTCTATTTTTATGGTTCCGTACCCAAATGGGTCCCTATTACTAAGACTGTCAGTCTCTCTGTTACCAACCTGTGTTCATGAGCCGTGATAGCTTGACAGTTGAATTTTTGACAGATGATGTATTTTTGTTGCCACTATTACAAAAAAAGGTTATTTAATATAGTGTCCAATGTTATACCTATAGTTAGGTACTGATACAGATCCCTGTTTTTACTCTATATTTGTCTTGATATATTTGACCGTACTAAACCAACATGTCCTTAAATGGTCGACCGTAATATCTGGACCATAAATTACAAGTCTGGGCTACAATAAAATAGGTACAATTTAGACATACGAGGCGAAGGGTCAGTCGTATTGTATCTAGGCGATGAAAAACGAATATCGTGAAAAGGTTGGAAATGAGTGCGTTGCCGCTCTCGGTCGGGAAGTAACAATTTTTGCCTCACATATTTCACTCTGTCCCCTTTCTGTACAAGTTTAAACGAAGTCATTCTATGCCACCAGGGATTACGAACATTTTTAAAATGAAATTTGTTAAACTTCGCTAGATCGTGAAACTTAATTTAGCTCTTCTCTTATACAAAAAAAAATATGAAGGTACATGAATATTGTACATAGGCACGTGTAGCCATAAAATCACGTTTTTGTTTGTATCAAAGAGCGCGTGGCGTCCGTTTTGCATTTTAGTTTTAGTAATAGCAGTCGGCCATTTTATGGTTAGAAGGTTTACACACGATAGCGATGTACAACGACATATTGTATTCAAAGTTTGATCATCAATCACGCTGAAGATATTCCGTTTTATATTAAATACGAGAGTAGGTCGGAATTTCCATAAGGTGAAAGTGGTGCGCATAAAATCATGTAGGTTGAAGGTTCGTTGGCGTTAGTGGTAGTGTCCCTCGAGGCGCTGAATGGGAGTCTTCGTATAGATGCGGGATACAGAACCCTCCTCCCACAATAGTGATTTATTTTGATACATGCTACGTTTCTGCCGAATTTCTTCCAGACTTTCGACGGCTTGTCTTGTTTTAATTTGAATAAGGGCAATATCAACTGGCTGAGATACGACAAAACTGAGATGCTTAGATGATTTTGTCACGTTTTCAGTTTATTATAGTTTTAAATTAAATTGTTAATTTAATATTAGTTAGTGGTATTACTATAAAGGCTATTTAAAAAATTAACCAAACATCTTTGTGTTGTTATACAATATGACAATGCCGCCAGAGTTTTATTTTATTTATTGGGAAAAACAAACAATAACACATAAACATAAAAAAAAGAATTTAAAATAGACTAACAAAATTCTCCATAGATAAAAACGTGAGACATTAATTTAGTACGACAGGCGCTGTTGTTTTATTTTTTTGAACCGAAAAGTTATTACATATTACAATCATTTCAATAAAAAGTAGATAAATTACAATGTTGTTCGCAAACAATATAGCTAACTTAATAATTATATTGCTGGTTTGTTTTGGGCATACTTCCAGTCTCAAGTAATGCAGTTTGTTTATTAAAATATTTTTTATTTAAATAACACTAGCAACTGCCAGTGGCTTCACTCGAGTGTAGGTATAAAATTGTTCTAAAGTAAGGTAAGGTTATATACGAGTAGGTACTCTCGGCTAAAAAAAAAATGTGTTATTCCAGGACATGGTTTACCCGCGTGCCAAGTTTTATTCAAACCCGTTCAGTTATTCAAGCGTAACGAAGTAACATACATACTTACATATTCACAAAAGCAATAGGTAATATTAGTCTAAAAATATTAGCTAAGTAATCATGAAAAATGTAATAATCATAATCATTTATTTGTCAGAACATGGTAGGTATTACATTACACGGTCTTATATTTAAAACATTTAGTCTCAGCGCGTTCGCCACAGGGGCGTACAAATATAAAAGGCTTACATAAAATTATTACAATTAATATAATTATTATAAAATAGAGATGTCAGTCAAAATAAAATTATAAGTAATAGAATTAAGATGTCAAAGTGTCATTTAAGTCATCATTTAAATTTTAGTAGCATTATATAAAAAACCTTTACTGTTTAGTTGTAAATACCTCATTCTTATATAATTTTGCGAAGAGTAAAGTTGGTCAAAGTGCTCACTAAAAGAATAGAGCAAATGTTTCGGACATTTGAGTGGGATGCAGACCCTATGATGTTTCCCGTGGGACTATAAACTGACGGATTCACAACCATGATAAAATCGAGATTGCTTTGTAAACGTGACGCGATTTATTTGCCGCTGGGTGAAGGCTAAGGGGTTGGAGACAAATGCATTTGTTTCAAGTTCATGTTTACGTTAACCAGTAGGTTAACCTTTCGACTTTCGTAATTACAGACACAATTAAAGAACAATATGTGTGCGAACGCCGGCGCTAGCTGGGGACTCAGGAGTTTAAGAGCTATCTCGGACCACATTTATTCTCTGTGGATTTATGTTTTTAAGTTTAAATAATCATCATCATTTCAGTCGAAAGCCGAAGGACGTCCACTGCTGGACATAGACCTCCCCCTATTGTCACCATGATGAACGGTCCTGTAAATCTTACATCCCTCGGATACTCGCAACCCTTGCCAGGTCATCGGTCCATCTTGTTGGAGGCTTTCTAACACTGCGTCTTTCGGTTTAAATAATATATTCTGCAAATCACAAAAATAAGTTTACATAACTGAAAACATTTATAGAAATTAGGATGTGAATTTATTAGTAAAATAGGTAAAAAAAATAGAGTGTGGGTTTAATTAAATTTCTGTGATTACCCACTCATTTTTTAGCTTAGCAACAACTCAGCAAATTGATTTTATCGTTACAGGTATTTTTTTAAAGTAATGTTTTTTAGTTACTGTTTATTCAAATTAGACGCTATTCACAAATTTCCTTTAAAGTTACGCAAACAGTCTTAATTGAGTTAAAAAATGAGTTTGCTGGCACTTAAGTTTCTTATTATACAGGGTGTTTGGTGCATCGTTTGCCAAATTGATTTGGCCGACAGGATAGATCATTTGCTATATCTTCAGCCCCAATAAATCATTCCTTGCCACACCGGTTTTTTTTTAAACATGTTTTTAACTTTTATTCTTAAAAACACCGGATTTCAACATTTAAGCTTACATAAATAAAAAAGTTATTAGTCTATCCAACAAAATTTATTTTTATATTTAAGTGTACTGTTGTATGGTTCTATGAAATCCAAAATTACTTGCTAGTAACGTGTAGTTTTTCTATAAAAAACCTACAAAGTGTATGAGACATGACAAAATAATTTTAAAACTCAACTTTAAATTTCTATAAAAAAAAAAACTAAAAGCGTTGGAGATCTTCGAATTTCTCAAAAAGTTCTCTAGTTAATGCCCTTTCCAATGGTGTGCAACATGCTAAAAAAAACCTTTTATTGACTTCACTAATTGGCTAAATGTAAAAAGACAGAGGTAATTTCAGAGACGATTCAATGTGAACATTTGGGCAGGAGTAATTGCAAATCATGTGGTTGGACCGCACTATTTACCTGATAACCTCAACGGGGATAATTATCTTGAATTTCTTCAAACAGAGCTGCCCTTATTGTTATCTGAGCTGCCAATTTTCAATGAAGACAGGTCTTTTGTCTTTCAACATGACGGTTGTCCCACTCGCTGGCGATGAACTGTAAGGCAATTCTTAAATGACGCATTTCCAGACTCGTGGATTGGGAGAGATGGCCCTATTCCATGACCTCCACGTTCACCAGACCTAACTCCGCTGGACTTTTACGTCGGGAGTCGGGCCAAAGAACTGGTTTATGCGACGGAAGTTGACACGAGAGATGATTAAGTGTAACGTATTGAGGCGGCTTTTGTACACAAATCTTGTTCAAATTGGGTGCCATTGTTTCGTATACATGCGCGACATCTTTCTCTTATCTCGAGTTGTAGTTCGAAGACGAATTTCTGCTTTAACGGTCACATCATCATCAGCCTTTTAATGTTCCCACAGCTGGGACACAAGCCTCCTCTCTAGGAGAGGGAATGGGCCATGACCCACCACGCGGGCCCAGTGCGAGTTGGTGGATGTCACATGTCTTTGAATGTTTAGTTCTAGAACGTGCCGGTTTCCTCACGATGTTTTCCTTCACCATTTTGAGAGCAGTGGTGATGAAATAAATTACACAAAGTAATGCGCCTGGCTGAGTTTGAACCCGCGACCTACAAACTCGTAAGTCGGGGCCGTTACCACTCGGCCACCACTGCTCCGTTTAACGGTCACAAAAGCCGCCTCAATACATTACACTTAATCATCTCTCGTGTCAACTTCCGTCGCATAAACCAGTTCTTTGGCCCGACTCCCAACGTAAAAGTCCAGCGGAGTTAGGTCTGGTGAACGTGGAGGCCATGGAATAGGGCCATCTCTACCAATCCACGAGTCTGGAAATGCGTCATTTAGGAATTGCCTTACAGTTCATCGCCAGTGAGCGGGACAACCGTCATGTTGAAAGACAAAAGACCTGTCTTCATTGAAAATTGGCAGCTCAGATAACAATAAGGGCAGCTCTGTTTGAAGAAATTCAAGATAATTATCCCCGTTGAGGTTATCAGGTAAATAGTGCGGTCTAACCACATGATTTGCAATTACTCCTGCCCAAACGTTCACACTGAATCGTCTCTGAAATTACCTCTGTCTTTTTACATTTAGCCAATTAATGAAGTCAATAAAAGGTTATTTTTAGCATATTGCACACCATTGGAAAGGGCATTAACTAGAGAACTTTTTGAGAAATTCGAAGATCTCCAACGCTTTTAGTTTTTTTTTTATAGAAATTTAAAGTTGAGTTTTAAAATTATTTTGTCATGTCCCATACACTTTGTAGGTTTTTTATAGAAAAACTACACGTTACCAGCAAGTAATTTTGGATTTCATAAAACCATACAACAGTACACTTAAATATAAAAATAAATTTTGTTGGATAGACTAATAACTTTTTTATTTATGTAAGCTTAAATGCTGAAATCCGGTGTTTTTCAGAATAAAAGTTAAAAACATGTTTAAAAAAAACTGGTGTGGCAAGGAATGATTTATTGGGGCTGAAGATATAGCAAATGATCTATACTATCGACCAAATCAATTTGGCAAACGATGCACCAAACACCCTGTATATCATATAGTTACCCTTCTTAACGAACTGCAGCTCATTACTACCTACAACTGAGCAAAAAATTCCTTTGATATCTTAACATATTTTACATTTGGTAAACATTGTATCGAAAACTAACACCACCTTAAAAAAGTTATTGGCCGTTAGGTAGGTATTCTGCACACCTTCAATTAATTTAAATATATACATTGCACTACATCTACCCTTCCTAACAAACTACCTAAGACGGAATACTTCGTGGACTCCTTCCCTTCCGTTAACACAAATAAAATGTTTCTTTGTTACGTTAGCCTATTTTACATTTGATAACCGCTGTGCCGAAAAATAACACCGCCCTAAAGAACGGTACAGTTTATTGTAACCATCCGATGTATGTTTATTTTACTGTAAAAATATTTTCGGACCGTAAAATAAAGGTTTTGCTGTTATACCCTTCTGAAATGTGAAAATCCATGTTCGGATTGTTTGACTAAAAGATTTATATTTATTGTCGATAAATATAAATCCCAATTAAAGGCGGTTAACTTTGATTTATTTAAGACCGTTTAATGATAATTTATCGCAGTTTAACATTCGCTGGTTAGATTTTCCCATTGAATTTTGTATGTAATTAGTGCTTGACGGTAATTTGTTCCGACTCACTCGGGAAACTTGGCAGAAGGCGTGGAAATGTAACTTATTCACAGATTAGAAGCCGTTTACGAACGAGCTTTATAGAAAATGTTAATTTTCAACAACGACAATGTGTTTGTATTTCACGAGGTAATTTTGCGAAGATCTAAAAGAGCTGGAACAAAAAAGAATGTAAGAAGAAAATAATGTGAGAATCAGAAAACAATGGCAGGCAACAAATGAGCAATGCGAGGAGTAACAAGAAAATACATAAACACAATATTTGGCGAACTAGGTTAAACTACTTTCGGAGTTATAAATCATAGTGGCCACAAAGCATCAATGAGGCGTACTTAACTATGAAAAAAAAACCGCAAAAATGGCCACCGGGTAATATCGTAGTTTTGTATGACCGTTGGGTCAGTTTTGTAAATGTTACCATCCACTCGAGCTTGTATGAGCTTGACTGTCTGCCTACTTACCCGGTGAGTGATGGCATGGTAGAAAATGTGTTAAAAAAGGTTTTTGTTCAACTGAAAACAAGTAAAAGCCCAGCTTTTTTAAAAGCAAAATAAACATTTATCCTTTGAAAGGAGCTGTCAAGTACGACCTGAGACCTGAATTATAGATGTCATTAAAAACAAAAATGCTTGTATTAAGTGTCAGTATACAAGTGTCTACGAAACGGATATTTTCTTGGAATTAATGTCTTTTAACATTTATTTCGAGTGACTGTTTATTTTGTTTTTCATAAGAAATTAAAGAAAATCGAAGTCAGTCCACGTTTTTGTAGTTTAGCCGTCTGAGCTTACGTTAGTCTCCTGAGAATGCAGGTTTTAATTATACGGAGCTTGGCTAAGCACTACTGTGGGAAATACTAGTACTGACGATCATTTTCTACAGTGTTAACTACGTTCCTGCTAAAGCTACGTAATGTTATTTACTTGATATTATAAGGAAAGAAAGAAAAAGGTTGTCTAAGAGTTCACACATAATAACTTCTTCTGTTTCTGGCTAGACCTGGTCCCATTTATTTGGGGTCGGCCCTCCTTGTCCTATTTTTCCAATTTTTGTGCACAATTGTGCCTCACAGAATAACTAACAGAATAAAATAAAAAAGGCAACTAATCTGTCAAGTAACTTAAAATAAAATACAACAATAACAACATTAAAAAGGACTAAACTAAACCTTTGCAGATGCAGTACCCTTATAAAAAAAAAGAATATGATGTGATGTGCTTGAATAATGTCCAAATATACATGAAAAAGGTTTATCCCTGATATTGGGAAAAAATATTCGTTCACTTTCATGTTAAGCCTGAAAATGAACGAATATTTTTTCTACTGTTTCTTTTACCTAGGCGTTTCAAGTCTCGTAAGAAGTTCTATTAATCGAATCCTCAGAGATTTATATGTTACAGAAAGACAAACATAAACCATGTCTCATGAAAAACATTTCTACTTTCCTTATTGACAGGGCCCTAAAAGTGTGCAAACTTTTTTCGTTTTGTATAAATATCAAAGCATTTCTTTCGAATACTTTATCTTTTTATTTCGACTGTTTGTTTTGTAAAATAAAATTGTTAAAAAGGCGGAAACTTTGACGAGAGAATACAGTGTTAAATATTTAGGGAAATTGTTTGTAATCTGGCCGTATTTTTTTAATATGTATTATAGACGGAACACAATCACGTATAGACATAAGAGAAACGCTGTATCGTATAAGCCATAGATTCCTTAATCGAAGACGTTGATTGCTTCATAAAAGAAACAAACCAAATGTTCTTTGCCATAACATAAATACTTTCAAATGGTGCTGAAGCAGATCAGAGCATCCGTAGTGGGTGTTTGTATATCTTATCATAGAATCGTGAATCTAGCGAGCAAGAACGTGACCAGACGTTCTAAATGCACTGCTTAACTTCAAAGAGCCATTGAGAGGCGTTTGCAGTTTCTATGCGAAAAAAACCTTGGATTTTTAAGAATTATAAAAATAGATTATTTTATTCATTTGTTTCGTATTCAAGACTAGATAATATCAATAAAATTAAGCTTTTATATAGTTACGACCAACTCAGCTAAATAAATCCCAGAAATGAGGACAATGCGGGTTGTCCGCAGTAAAAGTTAGTTTCAGACCAATTATCTAGGCACTCTCAGAAACGTAGGTGGCAGAAAAAATAAACTATCGGCGATAGTGACGTAACAATGCTTTACTAGTGTTGCCAACTGTTTGCACGCGCCATTCAGAACTGTACTGAAGAGTTAATCTCAATATTTCACGCTTTCATTATTTTTCATTAATTGGTTTATAGTTTGTGGAAAATTTACGGTTTTTGCTACTTTATATAAGTTCGATGTGAAATATAGGCAGAGTAGCATTTTCAACAGCGGAGTAGTTTTAAACGGGCCGAAAGTTTTGTGTAGTTTCGTGAATATGAGAGCGAATCAAAGTAATAGCGTGACTGAAACTTGTTTATATGGAGTACTGAAGTAGTTCAGTCAAACACAGAGTGATTGATCACAACATTACTCAAAAGTATGAATGGAGAAACAAAAGACGGTGAAAAGTGTGTCCTAGTAGCGACCGTCCATTGTGTCCAGTAGCGATGTAAGTGTCACCCAAAACAAATAGTCCCGGAACTATTTGGTGAAATGAAAAAGAAAACAGGGTCGGTCACCCTTTATTGCCAGTGGAGAAATTCTTTTGACAAGACTTTGTACAAGCGATGTGCCTCGTGTCCGGAGGAGCGCTCTTATTATCTTTGAGGCATTGGGTCCGTAAACGAGTGGTTGGCGGCGCCTCGTCAAGGCTGCGGGCGTAACCCTGCGAATGTACGACATATATATACATACAGTCTATAAAAAAGCTGAGCTGAGAACATATAGTCAGACAATTACATTATGAAAAATTACAAATGATTGTTATTTAGCTAATCATTATACAGTACAAAACAAAGTTGCGTACCGCTGTCCCTAGTATCCTTAGATCTTTAAAAGTACGCAACGGATTTTTATGCAGTTTTTTTTTTATAGATAGAGTGATTCAAGATGAAGGTTTATATGCAAAATATTTTCAATATCAGTACCCGTGCGGAGTTGGGGCGGGTCGCTAGTAGTTTATAAAGAACTTATACTCTTTTAAACTCTCAAGCCACTAGCGAACGCCGACGGACGTTTGCTTGTCTATTGTCTTTATATTATGTCTCTAATTGCGGTATTCAAAAGGCTAAACTTTATACAGTAAACATGTAGGGATCAAGTGTCATGGGAACCCTAATCTGCCACTATGTCTAAGAATTTTTTTGATGCAGAATCATACAAATTTTAATGAACCTGTGTTTTAAGTAGGTACTTAGTGAAATATTTGCCAAAAATCGACTATTGTGACGACCACGAACCTGAAGACGCAGTGTTGGAAAGCTTCTTATAAGGTAGACCGATGGCCTGGAGAAGAATTCGACGGATGCGAGACGCACTTTACCGGTCGTTACGACAACATGAGTAGTAGTGAGAAGTACACCTATGTCTTGTGTATACAAAATAATTAGACAGTACCAGCTCATTTCTTGGTTTTCTATCTCTTGACTGCACAAAGTAGACAGAAACTAGGCGGTGGAAAAAAAACTCAACCAAAAACTATTTTTTGCACTACGCTATTGCCCGAGCCTCATGGGCCCGTTTTGCTTACTCGCGAATCCAAAAAATGCGAACAATTCTATGATGTGTATTTCATCTGGCAACTGTTGTTCACGCATTCAACCATACATGTGACGTCATGACGTGGATACACGGTTATGACGCCCTAGTGAGGCATGACCCTAATAACTGTCAATCTTTATAAAATGTAAAAATACAATTCCACAAAGTTTTTGAAATGGGCGGTAGACATTGGTCGTAAAATGTAATGGTTAGTCCCCGGTCTGGGAAAAACACGTAACTAATATAAGTGAAAGACTTAGTTTTTGGGAACTACTTTTTATTCCGTCAGTGCGATGGTGTTTGTAGGTTTATAACTTGCGAAGGTCAGTGCCCTCTTTATTTTCAGTTCCATCACGTCATGGGCGAGAGTGACGACATTGTAGCTACCTACCTAGATTTCTTTAGTTTCTCTTCGATTTTTTTTGCTTTTCTTTTATAAGAAAAAGGAAATACTATTTCTTTTATTAGAGTTGTGTAAACACAATTACATACGAATAGAACATTAAAGTTTTACCGAATATTTTCATTTTGTGGGAAAGTATTCAATAAGGTTCTAAGGTGAAGTGAGACGGCGTGTTAGACTTTTACTGACAAAAATCTATGCCTGGCTTGTTCGACCACAGTAACTTGTTCAAACGCCACAGAATGGCCTTGGAAATGGTTCACCCAGAGTGGCTCAGTAGAACCGATTTCTACTGGGGCACTACGATTTTGGTCACATAATTTTGAGATGGCTGTGGAATACTACGCGTTGTATACTTGGGTTCAGTCTTTACTAGACGGCAAGACGGTGAACTATCGGAGGCCTATGCCCAGCAGTGGGCGTCGCTCGGCTGACATGATGACTTGGTGCCTGGAGTGGTTCCGGTGGCGGCAGCTGGGGCGCGTGGATATTCCTCAGGTTGCGGTCATCTCCTTCATTGGAAGTGTTAAATTTAACATTGCTGCACTAATGAGCGCACCCTATAGAGTCGAAGCCTACTGGGGCCCAGGATCTCTTTCTGAAAGGAAGGCTTGGCCCAGTGCGAAGGGCAAATAAGGAATGGGTGGGTTTACTCAGTAAGAGTCTGATACTGTTTTTTGCTCCGCTCAAGAGCGGGATTTGTCATTGGATGGTTTTTTGCCCACCAATTTTAATTTAATTGGTTTAATGATAAAATGTTCTTATCAATGAGGTAATTCAACAATATTTTTTTATTAGGATAAGTATTTAGATATATGTAAGTATAGAAATAAGGTACAATCTGGGTTTGATATGTTGTGAAACAAAAAACCCTAAATAAAATTAAATAAATAAAAAAAAAACAATATTTTGTTTTTGTTAGTTTATTCATGCAGAATTGAGTAGTTTTCGTAAATGAAAATAAAAACGCATTTCGCATTCTTCATATTTATTTATTAAAGAATCATTTCCTGCAACAGTAACAATGATTTAAGTTTAATTTTATGATAATTATATTTTGTAATTTGCAGATGCATATAGCGTATATAAATATGTTTGTTCTGTTATTGAGAGATTTCCGATAATTCCTTTAATAACCAATACGAGCATGAAATACGCTTAACAATTTTTATGAAAACAGAATAAAAGTAAAACGCCTGGAAACAACATACTTAAGTAAATAATAAATATTAAAAATATTATGCTGATTTCATAAAGCTTCAATGGAACTGAAAAAATATTTATTTAACGAAAAGCTATACAAAATAAACCCAGTGATGGCTCGCGCCGGTCCTGGGAGGAGGATATGGTCCTGAGCTGGGATGCAGCATGGGGTGGGAGGCGGTCGCCCACTTCTGCGAAGCAGTAATGCTAGCAAAGGAGGAGGCCGACCGCATAAGGCAGCGGTAGGAGCCTTTTTGGCCTCGCACAGAGCATAGTTGTTTTTTCCAATTTTATATTTAGTTTTGTGATTTGTTGTAAGTTTAGTATAAGTTACATATAGATTAAGTAGTTATTTTTTTTTGTATTTTGTTCTGTGCGTGTCAAAATAAATGTTTTTCTTTCTTTCTTTCTTTCTTTCGGTACTCACGCCGCCGGGATTCAGATTTCCGACCACCATAGGCGTGGGCTTGTGGACGGCGAGCAATGAGTAGCCCGCCGTCGGGTCGTCTGGTAACAGCCCGGATCAAGCCAAGTCGTCGATGTTTCGCCCTGTTTCCGCACGCCTCAAGGAGTTATAAAGGCTCAACTACTGGGTCGAAGCCTACTCGGGCCTTGGTTCGGTTAATGAAAGGAAGGTCCGACCCCGGTATGAAGGCTAAGAAGGAAAGAGGTTGGTCGTTTAGTCAGTAAAAGTCTGACATTGTTTCCCGCTCCATCCAAACGCGGGATTCGTCATTAGACGATTTTTCCCGCTACAAAAGAAAAAGCTATACAAGTTAAACCCTGTGATGGCAGAAGTACTTGAAATAATACGGAACCATAAATAAACGATAATACGACAGCCATATTTTACACCTCGGTTCTTATATCTTGATATCATAAACCCACAAAATGCTGTTGTGACGAGGTCGAAGCCGGGGGCTAAATTGGCATTTATGTGAGGAGTGCACCCTTTTATGTCGGCTCGCATTGTAAATGAATTGCGTTTCGAGGCACAGCTATATTTCTTAGAAGAAAAAGTTTAATAAGAAGCCTTCAGTTCAGGACTTTATTATTTATTAATTAAATTCTACATGCACAAATGTACAAAGGCGGACTTAATGCCTTAGGCATTTTTTACCAGTCAACCTTAGGGTGATGGAGATACAAAAACCTCAACACACCCCCCTCACCCCCTCTTCCTTGTATCCTCTCTGACTTTCGTTTACCTGTAATATTAAAAGATAATTAACGAAACGGTACGACAGAAAATAGTGTTTTATTATAAGTAGTTAACATTTCATTAATTTATTTATTTGTGCACTGCAAATTTAATTATGTTAACATAACGCTCAACTGTTGTGAAAAATGATCATTATTTCTGGGAACTGAATTGGATCCAAAATACTAGCTCGGCCTAGCTCTGGTGCAATTATTCAGTTTTTAATTCTTGTAATAAATATACCGACACTTATATTATTTTTAAGCTATTGCATAGCTTCTATCGCAGGCCTTGAGCGCGAGGACTAAATCCAGAAATTCCGTAACGAAAAAACCTCACGCTCCCCACTCCGACGGGCACGGAGGTGTGGCTTGAAGGCCGTGCATCGTCTAACGTCGTGTCAGTTCGGCAGTCTTCGACACGGCGCTGTGTGTCGTGCTATTAGACGTATTGTACGACTTTACGATGACATATTGACAGCTGACAAGTAAACATTAAATGTTATTGTGCTCGTAATTAAATAATTATATATTTATAATAGAAAAAGCAGTATTCAAACAGTGTATAATTCATAAAAGTGATGATAGACTCATAAACAAACAGTAACAGTGTTATCATAGTTTAAAAATACCGGATTATCATATAAACATTGACTCTCAAATATATAAACATTGACTAAAAACTCAATAAACTCAGTGCTTTAAGTGTAAATATACAAATTTAAAGACAATAGCCTACAAAATAATCATAATTATAATGGAGTGTGGTGATAAAACACGTCCAGGATAAGTGATAAAGAAAATTCCCACAACAGCTTTTTGGTGATTTTTATTTGAATTCAAACAAGTCGATAAAGCAGTATAGTGAAATAGCGACATCTGTCAGGGAGTAGCGGAACTTGGTTGACACTTGATTTACGTCAGTCATTCATTCTTTCCACCGACTTGGAACATAACATTTTGGCACATCAAAAGAAATTCGTGCACAGGTGTGTTGCCATTATACTAAACTATATTTTCCCCGATATTAATTATTGCCACTTATAAAAAAGACATCTAAATTAGGGGAAAAACGCACAAAAAAACAATGTCTGCTAAAATGAGTACGAGAAATGTCCGCAAGATGCCTGAAAAAGTGACTTGCTGCTCCGAAATCGGACGAATACATAATCAGCTGTTTGTGAGAAAGTATATAGGTGTATAAGTATTTATCTACAACAGTGAACGGCTGTACTTGTAAAATTTGTGTATAAAGTGTTTTGAATATGAATGAACAAAGTGCATTTATTATTTATTTATTTAATAAAAGAAAAATTTGTTTTCCTATCGGTCACCACGCTCAAAAAGTGTAACTTGAATTAATATCAAAGAAAAAGAAATATTGTATGAATAAAATAAAAATAAAAAATAAATAATTATAATTGCATAAGTTCATACAGAATGCTATGGAATAGCTTTACCGCGGCAGTCCCCGAGTGCCACACGTATTTTTTTTTAGTCTACAATTTTAAGAAGAAATAAATATGTTTTATTTCTATTGACAATAATGATTTATTTATTGATTAATTCATTAGCGGTAGTATGAACTTTAAAACATTATATTAGTAATTCTTAATTAACCAGTTTAGTTATCTGGGTCGCTTACGTTGGTATGGCCACGTTTTACGAAAACCGGCAGACTACGTGGGTAACAGATGCCTCGCCATGCCGCCTCCGCCGGGACCCGGGAAACGAGGAAGGCCTAAGAGGCGTTGGATCGACGTCGTAAGGGACGATATGCGTGCCAATGGGCTTACGGCAAAGGACGCAAAAGACCGAGCGAAGTGGAGGCGTGCTTGCAGGAAAGCGGACCCTGGCCACCGAGGCGAAAGCCAAGGTTGGCAACCGGGACTAATACCGCAAGGACGATGATGATGGAGTTATCTAGGTATACTTCCACACCAGAGCGCTGTCAAACTAACAGGCTAACATATTATGATCTAAGTTACGATAGAACAAGGACCTTCCCTCATACGTTATTTGATTGTAATAAATATTACAGGCTAGATAACGCATTTATTAACACATTGCGAATGGGTTGCCTCGCTAAATTTAGTGCCAATGATGTAAAACAATAAAATTTGTTACTTCATTTTTGTCGTCAACTACCCTCATCCGTTATTTAAAAATAAAGAATAAAGAATATGCCCCAAGGAACTATAAAAATACTGGTTGCTGACTTTTTCTCGGTGCAATGCTCTATGGTGGTTGCCTCTTGTAAACGGGTAGGTAGGTAAATGGTCATAATTTACCCTGATCTGTTATTTAATCAAATTATATATCAATGAAAGGTTATTTTATTCCTAATCCAACCATATTTGGCTGCCTTCTCAGCCTGGCTGAGAATTTTAAGCTCTTTGGGTATCTTGTCTATTAAGTGCATATATTTTATTGTTATAATATTCGGTAGGGTTACATTTTCTACTCAACCTGTATACTGTTCCTACTGTTGAGCAAAGAGGACGCTCTTCACAAATCTGTTTTTTTTTTCTTGAGTCACCTCAAACTAGCACATGCGGAAAATGTCTAGCTCATCAGCGGCATAACTGCGGACTTTAATATTAAAATTCCTTCATACGTTGGTTTTCCTCGTAAAATCACAATGGCTGGATAAAACAGTAGCAAACTTGATTAGCAGTCAGCGCCGCCAGCAACGTTGCTGATTAACTACAATCTACGCGAGTTATGCGACAATAGTTCACGCCAACATGGTATAAATAATAGTACTATCTAGGTGTATTACTTACTAACAGATACCGATGATTAATGTATAGTAATAAGTTTGAATAATTGTGATTACCTACTGCCAATTTATTGCGACAACTGTAGGATATAATAGTCGTGAGCAGTAGTGGTCCAATGGTAACGACTGTGACTTATGAATTGTAAGGGAAAAAAACCCACGATATTTTTTATATGGTGGGCAAAAATCATCCAAACAAACAGTGGAAACAGAGGAAAACAGTGTCAGACTCTTACTGACTAAATATCCCACCTCGTTCCTTCTTTGCCCTCTTTTGCCCGCACCGAGGTCAAGCCTTCCTTTCAGAAAGAGACCCCAAACTCAGGCTGGTACTTTACTATGTGTAATTTATTTCATCACCAGTCAAAGAAAAAGACCGAAGAATTGGACCCTATTGAGTAGGAACTGGGATGTCATAGAGTCAAAAATTTGAAGACATAGAACATCTACCAAATCGCGCTAAAGCCGCGTGGTGGATTACGTTCCATCCGGGCTTCTAAAGAAAACTGAGGCTCAATACTGGGAACATTGGCTGATCATAGTAGACCAAGCCCTACATTAGTTATGTTACTGATCTGATAGAGTTACATCTTCGTAGCATAGGCTATGTCTCATGGTGAAGTGGAAACAGCGACTGTCGCAACCCAGCGCTGGGCACACCGTAATCTCAGTGGTAGTTATTATTATTATCATTTATTTCGAGTTGTTCACTCATATAATGGTTAGTAACAATATTTACTTAAAACTTGTGCCCCTCTTTGAGGCGTGGCTGGATAGACCTCACGGCGTCCTCACCTTTCGAATGACGCAGGTTCTCACCGGACATGGGAAGTTCGGGAGATTCCTGCACCGGATTCGTGCGGAAGAGACGTCCGGGTGTCGCCACTGTGAGGCGAGCCCGGAGGACACGGTAGAGCACACGGTGGAGGTGTGCCCTGCTTGGGAAGAGCATCGCCGTGTCCTCGTGGGGGTGATCGGCGGCGGCGACCTCTCGCGCCGGGCCCTGGTTCAGGCCATGGTCCGCAGCGAAGAGGAATGGCAGGCGGTCGCCTCCTTCTGCGAAGCAGTAATGCAACGTAAAGGAGGAGGCCGACCGCATAAGGCAAAGGCAACAGCGCCCTCGCCGTAGCCGATCCTGCCAATATCCGGCCACCGTAGACACTGGCTCGCGGACGGTGAGCAATGGGTAGCTCGCCGTCCGGTCGTTTGGTAAGACCGAGTCCAAGTCGTCAACGGCGCGCACCGTTCCCGCGCGCCTCAAGGAGTTGTCAGCAAACTGCAGGGGACCTTCAGGGTCGAAGCCTCCTGGAGCCTAGAGAGTGGTGCAAACTGTTACCTCGACTCCAGGAATAAGGCAAGGAAGGTACGGGGTAGGTTTTTTAGTCAGTAAGAGTCTGACACTGGTCTCCCGCTCCACCCATGGGTTTCGTCATTGGATGATTTTCACCTACCATAAAAAAAAAGCATAGGCTATGTGAATTGTCAAGCTTTTGAAACCGGGGAAGCTGAGAACTCATTTTTGACCGTGAGATATGTATAAAATAGGCTTGCAGAACTGACTGACATCTGTTGAGCTGCAGACACTGTCTTCACGCCATATAAAGTAATTTTTAGACGGTGCTGTGACGAAAATGGATAAAGTGGGAATGATGAGTATATTACAGGAAGGTGATTGTAAAGTCAAAAGAGAACTATTTGTCTTTGCATGGCCATATAAAGAGGAGGGATGAAAGGGTGACAGGACAGAATGGAAGAAAAAAACGTATTGCGTGGACCCCAGATAAAACAGGACAAGGGCAGGAAGATGATGAATTAGTAATATTAATGAACAATCAAGAAAACCCATTAGTTCAAATATATCATAAAATTAATGTCGCTGTTGTTCATAAGAGATGGCTAGACGCTACTAAGTGCCTTAACGATTCACCGCACATAATAAAAATAAGGCTACCTAAGTAGGCAAGGTATCTATATAAAAGTATCGTCATTTTAAAAGCCCATGCCCTCGACTTTTCGCCCCGGGTTCATACAATACGTTCTTTAATAAAGTTACTTTCAGGTACAAGTGCCTTCAGTGCTGAATTTCGTTAAATACATTGGACAAAGGGGCTTAGACTATTTATGGTTATTGCAAAATTTGTTCAATGTACAGAGCCTACTTTTTAAAAGAGAATAAATTTCAGAGGGTCAGAAAAACAGTAAAGTATCGAAGAGTTAAAGTCAATAAAAAGCTAAAGATACGATAAGGTATCGTGAGAAAGCATAGTAAGTACTATGATATACACACCCCACTTATACTCACAAAATATTTTGAGTATTCATTCACTGAACATAGAGCTAAGGAGTGAAATTCCCTGCAAAAAACCTAAGCTCTCAAGCTACAACCTGGGTATCTTTAAGTCAATAGTGAATATGTTGAGACCAGTGGTGGCCAAGTCAGCCAGCTCTGCAATTCTGTAGGTCGTGCATTCAAAACAGAACAGGCGCGTTTTTATGTGTATTTCAGTAGTATTTCATTGCCACTGTTTTGAAAACAGTGAGGAACAAATGTCGCATGTCTTAGAACAAAAAATTCGAAAACATGTGACATCTACCAACCCGCACTTGGCCAGCGAGGTGGATTACGGTTCTTTCCCTCTCCTAAAGGGAAGGCCAGCCCAGTAGGAACATTATAAGGCTGATGCTATGAATATATTACTTCAAGGCAAACGTGATCTATCTTTGACCATTGCACACCTTTACCGTGTACCTTTCTATCAGTTGAGATAGTAGTCAAGAGTGAGCCTTACGATATTTAAAAAAAATGCACGGAGTAGTAACTTGTGTATGTAAGTTTACATATTTATGAACGCATCCACGATGCAGGAGTAATTCCTAGTGTAGAACAACGTTTTTTTTTTTAATGTTCAAACATTGATGTAGGTATTCAAGCAGAACATTTACAAACAAACATTTAACTTTTTCGTGCATGTTGTGTAACTACACGATAAAATAAAATATTTGATTTTAATTTTACGCTTCTGGATTGAAACATGTTTAAAACAACAACTTTTTTACAATCCCGATATCTATCTAACATGTTAAAATGCTGAAAATATTCAATAAGAAATTATTTTGTTACACAATATGATGAAAATAAATTGAAATAGATATAAAGGAGGACAGGAAAAAGGGAGCAAAATAAACCATATATTATAACAACAATATGGTAATGTGGAATTGAGAGTATACGGACCGTGCTACAAGTAACAGGTACCTCCAAATTGTACAATTTGTACCTCATCTAACGGTTATGAATACAAAGCAAAAGCTGTATTTTTAAAATACATTTATCTTGTCAGCCGGAAGTCTGTTGGACGTCCCTATAGACGGCAAGGTAACGGGACAATTTGGGAGGGCCACGCTTGGAGGAACGCACCACAGACTATATAGTAACAGAAGGCGAACTTCATAAAATGAGCGCAAATAAGAACACGCACACAGACGCAAACGATCGTTTGTTTAGAGATCCAAACTGGTGCGAGTGCACTTACTGTGCGTGGAGCATTTCGATGTGTGCGAATATGTTTGCTCATTGCGTAGACCCGGCTCTCTGGACCCATCTTCTCTGTGGCTATACGATGTTAATACAAGTTCACAGGTGAATGGTGGTGGTTTTCCCTGGGTATAACTTGTTAGCAGGATATTGCAAGCTTGAATTAAGTCTTTGTTGATGAATTGTTAACGGGAGAGGAAGTAATTTAAAGAAATTTTTGAGACTGAATAATTTGGTTTTTAAGTGTTACTTTAACTTTCCAAGTTTTATTCGTTAACATGTATTTTTATACATTCTGTCACAATTTATGACACTACATTTATTTTTCTCACATTATTGAATGTTAATAAGACGACAGGAATGGTTCTTGGTCCTTCGAGCCGGATTGGCGTGTGTAATAAGCAAATTACGCGTTGGATTTGATATTTATATGGAATAATAATTAGGTTGTTTTAAAAATAAATAACTAAATGTAATTTATACCACTACCCTAAATAAAATTTAAATGAACGCGAGCGAAGCTGCGGGTAAAAACTAATATAAAATGAACAGAGACGATGGGTTATATTTTCAGATATATTTATTGTAAACTGTTAGATTCAGAATAACTACATCTTGTTAAAAGCGAATGCGACTTAAAATAAAGCTAATAGCACTTCGTACCTACAGCGCACTAGCACTCCTGAATATCCATTATCGCAGAGAGTTTTCAAAATGTACTTCTATATAAACAACTGTCGCATTTTGTCTGTATTATATACCTTACCTTATGTTATAGTTGCACTGTATATTTTAAATCTGTAAGAGTTAATTATCACATAACTCGGTACTCGTATTTGAAATATTTCACTTTCATATTTTACAGCAGGGTTTTTTGCAACGTTATTCCAATTAAAAAAAATAAAGTAATCACTCTCTCCCTATCCCTATCATGAGAAAAATCATTTTTTCCCAGTGCAAAATTAAATGGAAATAATATAAATTTAATATCATATAGATTATTATGATTATTAAACTGAAAACATTTTCGATATTACTTCAAAATTATTTGTTAATTTATCGTATCTGATCTGTAAAAAAACCGTAATTAATTGATAAGATTTAAAAGGGTTTAAAACACTGCACTGGGCAAATGCAAGTCGGACTCTCTCATACGTAAATAGTTAAATACTTGAATAGAGGTTCGAAGCATTTTCAAAACGTAAAATAAGTTTTGTGACGTAACAACAAATTTAACTACTCTTTCTAGATTTATTCCTACACTTCTGCTATCAGACGTCGCTTTATACCAAATTTTTGAATTTTGGGTCAACGGAAAGTGCCATATGAATTTAAATTACCTTTATGAATGTAAACATGCGTTTTTTACAACTGAAGCGTTCGTATAATATTTTACTTTCCTTAACTCAAAATTTTGGTATTTTCACAGTTATAAAGGGTCTAAGTACCTATATATTTTTTTTTTAATTGCTATAAACTAGTGCTTGACTGCGATCCCACCTGATGGTAAGCAGTGATGCAATCGTTGATGGTAAGGCGCACTAGTTTATTAAGAGCCTATTTACTCTAGCCTTGAAGACACTTAAATTAAATGTGGTTTTAATTTCTACAAGAACTTGCCCTGTCTGTCAAGACCTAAAAAAGGTCGTGACAGACAGACAGACGGACAATAAAATGTCCGAATAAGGGTCCGAAAAATGGGCCTTTAAATGAACGAGGACAAAACAAGGTCATGTAGTAAATAACTACGTAGTACCCGCTCCTATTAAAACTCGGAGAATTTTTATATACGTATTATTTATTCTATAAAAATTCACGACAGGAGAATTTGTTTACGATACAAGTAGCATTATTTCTAAGATAAGCCTCTGGGTTACGAATTTATTGAACCATAACGTGAAAAAAAGCTGGAACCACGAACTGTCGGCAAAGTTTGATTTATTCCTACTTATGGGATAACTTTGCATCCACGCTTGTGTGAGAACGTCACCGCCTCTAAATAATAGCTTTTATATCTAAAAGGAAAATACTGTGCTGGTTCGAAACAAACCGCGGAGTATATGAGATGTAAATAAATAATAACATTTTTTTAATTAGTATAAAAGTTTGCTGCTTAATTAATGAAAAGTGTAATATATTTTATTTAAATAAATTCAATATGGTTTAACCCTTTTATTAGTATTTATTATTTTGTTTCATTTTATTCAACTTCATTGTGAGAAATGACTCGAAAAAGATAAATAGTAAAAATAGTAACAGAGTTTGGGTAAATTGCATCACTGCTTACTATCAGATGGGATCGCAGTCAAGCACTAGTTTACAACAATTAAAAAAAAACATTTTGACAACATTTTTCACATGATTTTTCAGCTCCGGCTGAAATTTTTCCACTGGGACTTCATTTTGTCAGCCTTTGACAAGACCAGCGGAATGAAACAATTATACATTCGTCCCAAACGGAACTTATTATTTTTAAATAATAGCCGCTTTGTAAATGAATGAATCATTTCAACTTTGTTTAATTAAAAAGTCTTGAATTCTGACGCTTTTTAATAAGATTCAAAGCCGTTACGAAAAGACTTAGTGGATTTAATTTATCATTTTTTAGCTAGATTGGCTTAGCGACTGAAAAAAGAACTAATAATTTAGTTACTAGAAATTTGACTCTTTTATGGTGGGAAAAGTTATCCAATGACGAATCCCGTCCTTGGGAGAAGCGGGAAACAGTGTCAGACTCTTACTGACTAAACAACCCACCTCATTCCTTCTTAGCCTTCATATCAGGGTCGAACCTTCCTTTCAAAAATCGGACAGGGGCCCCAGTAGGCTTCGTCCCTATTCGCTTCAAATGTTAGCCAGCGAAGAATTTTATCGATCTCTCTTATACGATAGTTTTATTCTTATTACTTACTGTACTGGCTAGATTCCAACTAATTAGTTCCAAATAATTATGTACATGAAAAGTAGGCCTTTGCCGAGGCTTTGCCGGAAGTATAAAGGTAGAATAAAAATGCTTAGCTGATTTTTACACATCAAAATAATGTTGAGTGTTGAGTCGAAAGTCGCTTGAGGCAATAATATAACTGAGTGCAGTACTTCACCAAGTACATAAACATTATTCCTCTTGCCTAACACGTTTATCTTTTTCTTTAGAATCACTTCTTTGAACTCGTTTTCGAATATGTAATTCTGAAGCGTATATTAATGGATTATTAAAATATCGAATCAGAAACGTGAGAATAATTTTCATTTGATTTTGCAAGTAAAAGACTTTCAATGACAGATCAATCACTGAAAGACTTTTTTGTGTGGTGTGCTATAAGTATAGATGCTAATGGAATCGCAGAATTGATATATTTCATAAAATTTTTGGCAGAGATCCTTCTGTTCAGTCGTAGAAACTCGAGTCCCACTAATAAATGTAAAGTTGCCATTACGGGCAACTTTTCAGCGACAATAAAAAAGATTGCTCTTGTTACAAGCATTTGCGGCACTCAGAGCAAGCATAATCTGTTTAACTTGAAGAATTTGTTTCGTATTCTGAACAAGAAATTGAAGTTGCTCGTTGTTCAAAGCAATTGCTTTAGTTTTTGGTCGAAAGTCTTATACTTATTGCTTGTTTATTGAATTGTTAGAAATAATTATTATTTGTTTAATATTCTAAGTCCGTAATAAAAAGTTGTGAGTTAGCTAAATCATTAAAATACCTAAACATTTTCAACTGAAACGTACTATATGGAGATAACTATATAGAGATATATAGACGTTGAGAGTTTGTAGTCAAGATCCCAAAGGCACAAAAAAAGCGATTGTGTAGAACTTTGTCAACGTGTAAGAACTTGTAACTATTGTATTTGTAGTAAGAAAAACTTTTAATGGCTTGTAAAAAATTGCGATACCGCATCTTCAAGTGCATTATCTACCTCAACACTGTTATCCACTTTGGTATAAAGTATTTACTCAGTCGCGTATAAAGTGCAACCGTAACCCATTTACCTGTAGTTATACTTACAAAAGAAAGAGTTTTCTTCAAAACATACAAAAGTACAAAGACGTTGGAGCAGGTACAGGTCTTACTGAAATATGCTTTTATCATCCCCTTTGCCTTGAGTCCAGTGTATCGTGTAATAGGAACCGGGAGCTTTAAAGCTTCTTGTCGAGACCATCTGTTTTCGATTCAGTATTTTCTATAGCATATTGGAGTCTTCCAAATTTCTCTGCCGCATCACGTCCGTTGAGATTGCTCTCATGTTCCACTTACAAATCATCTAGTTTCACACATACATATTCACGAACTTTGGAATGCTGATTATTTTCACCTCATTTTTATCATTCCTTTCTCCTTTTCCATACAAGTACATATATACAAGCGTGTATAATAAATCGTAACGGAGTGGGACCGTAATTTATGGGAACGTTTAATTTTTCTCCTGCGTAGGGTGCTTTTTTTGGTTTGTGATCTGTTTGTGAACAATACAAAACGTGCAGGCGCTTTTATTGAATTATCCTGCTTCTGTTTTTTGAGCTCTTGAGCTCCGTTTAAAATATTTTTGTTCAGGCTGCTACGTCAAATGGTATAATTTTTATTAAATTCGTAATAATATACTGGAATGATTATAAAAATATTTAACAATGTAATTTCAATAATGATTTGTGGTTATTTTAAGTATCTTAGTTATGATTTTTTTATTGTAATGTTAACTTAAAGTTTTTATTATAATCATAATAAAATTGGATATAATTTGTCTACGATATGATTATAGTTAAAAATATATAAATCTATGTTTATTAGTTAACTTGGGATGCTAAGATTAACTCTGCTTGGCTTGGGACTAGACGGCATTCTGTGATAGTTGTAAAAAAAGAAATAATAATTAACTAATAAGACTGATGTAAATTATGTGCATATCTACTACATACGTATATATGTGATACTAGCTTCGGCCCGCGACTTCGTCCGCGGAAAAGTTCTTGTTTTAACATATTAAACTCTGTTCCCATACAAAATTTATCTCTTTATTATATTAGTGTAGATTTATAGCATATGTCACTCAGGAGTAAAGCAGCTTTCTATTGTTACTAAAATTTTTCCAATCGAACCATTAGTTCCAGAGATTACCTCCTACACACAAAAAAAACAAAAAATAAAAAAACAAACTTTACCTCTTTATTATATTAGTGTAGATTTTTACGCAGGATGTCCTCATAAATGTAGGTACTGTAGTCAATGATTTGTAAATCTTACATTGCTTACATAAATAAAAAAAAATAATGATATTCAAAATGAAAAAAAAAATGACGTGCATGTTATTCTTTAAAATATTTCAGCAACTGTAAAAACGTTGTTCCGTTTTGTTCACATTTTATAGAAGACTTATTTCAGTATTCTTAGTAAAGTTTTTACTCACATATCGTTTTCACACTTCGGCTCGTAAGCCCCCGAGGCATAAATTCCTGGTA
Organism: Mythimna loreyi; assembly: GCA_029852875.1. Lineage (NCBI taxonomy): Eukaryota > Metazoa > Arthropoda > Insecta > Lepidoptera > Noctuidae > Mythimna > Mythimna loreyi. The sequence continues at coordinate 11,100,670 of CM056782.1, read as the reverse complement.
AACCCCTTGGGACGACACGAAAACACCCTTTTTAAATTACGAACTCTCTTTCAGGCCTTTTTTGATGATCGTAAAAATATCGAGTTGATAAACAAAAAGAGTGTGATGAACGGCAGCGTAGTAAAACGTGAATAACGTTAAGAGCCGCGTGGCACGGCCGGCAGGTTGTGTGGCGTTTAACCTACATACAGAAAAATAAAAATATCTTTAAGGTGGGCCTTCCTCACTTGCCTATCATCAATGTCGCGCATGGTTTAAAAGCTTGTTGCTTCATTTAACGCAATCCAAAATGACGTTTGATGCAAAAGTAATGCGAAATAAGAAAGATAACACCTGGAAACTCTATTGGGATTCAGTAATTCTACGATTTAATCGAATGTTTCAGAAAACTGGTTCCAGGATATACGTGTTTTTATTAAACCCTTAGGAATTAAAAAAAAAAACTGTCATCATTTAGAATCTCAATTAAATCGTAAGCCTTCTATAGAAGTATAGTATTTTAAATATAGGAGTACATTATAGAGAGACAAAGTTTTCGTAAAATTAGCTGAATTTTTAGATGTCTTTACTGCATAACTCTTACACAAATTTATGTTTTGATTTCTACAGAAGCCTAAATAATATCCACATAATATCTGTATATCCAAAATATCTGTAGAAACATGAGTAATAACATTACAATCACGTAAGAGCGGTTGCATGAAAATGTACCTTGGGTTGGCCGCTTTTAAGCCTGTCTTTCTAAACCAACCTTTTTTCTTAATTTATAATTAGTATTATTACGTTACAAAAAAGGTTGGACAGCTACAAAATGCTACGTGCTGCGATCTTTACCCTTTTAACGCATATTATTTTTACTCCAATAAACGTTTTTAATAACCATTTCCAACATTATTACAACAACTGAAAAAAAAAGTCACACATTTTTCCCCGAATCTGCAAGAATATATTATTTTATTATTTAACTCGGCTTTTTAAAAAAGGGGAAGAAGGTAAATGTAATTTTTTAACGACGTCAAATGAAATCAACCTTTCCTAGCTCCCACTTAAGTGTTTTCAATTCTCGGCGCGAAGTTTCAGACGAGTCACATTCAGCTGTTTTATATTCATGTAACAACAGCAAAACAATAAATTCGCATTTGTATGTTTGTAATTTGTCACGTAGTGTTGTACTAAGTCGTTATAATTCTATTGTGGAGGTTACCGCGAGTTTGCGACAAAGAAAAGTAGAAGCCATCATAAATCAGTCTACAAATTCGGTTGGATAAAATCGATATCAGTTCTATCGATACATACGAAGTACGAAGGCACAAAAACTGTCTTCAGAATAAAAGGCTTTATTCTGCCGACCGTTATCTCAAAGTTGTTAAAGACAGATTTCGTTAATGAGTTTTTGTTAGCCTTTACCAGATGTTGCTTATCAAAATCACTAAGCGTTATCTGTTCGGGTTTAACAGAATAAGGCTTATCTCGTTCTTTTGTTTTGCGAACAATAATCAAGGAGTTTTCAATGATTTTGATTTGTGTTGTTGGTTCCGACTACAAACAGACTTATTCCATTAATTATTTTCTTAATTATCTTTATAAGACGATTCTAAGACGTAGATCTTTTTTTAAAACCCACCCCGTTGCTTCTTAGTTCTACATACCGGGGTTGGACCTTTCTTTTAGAAGCCAGTCTACGGCCCCAGTAGGCTTCAGCCATAGACGCGCAGGAACAGTCACCGCCGACGACTTGGGTCCGGTCCGGACGGTGAGCTACCCATTGCTCGTCGCCCACATACCCGCGCCTACGATCAATTAGATCTGGAATAACTCTGTTGGTAGTAGAAAAAAGATCTTGAAATACAGGTTTCTAAGAAGCCTTATTTTAAGGCTTCAAGATAGCTTACGTTATTTACGGATTTTAACTCGACAGTTTTCTGGGAAATGCGGATAATTATTTTCAAGGCATCATCTTTGTTTTTCTACAGTTGAATTAAGTTCTTTGTCAAGCCTCTTGGTTAATAAAACAATTTTATAGTGATATTTTGTTTTAACAATCTCTAAACACAAGAAAATATATAAGAAGATTTAAAAGAATTTAGTCTTATATTTTTCATATCAGCGTAATAAAAGATAGTAATAAATATACAACGATATCTGAACAAAAACTTTCCATCAGAAATGTTTGTATGTAAAGCTTGAGGCGGTTGTTTGATTAATGAACACAAGTTCGGGACCCGATACTTGAATATATAGTTGACCGAGTTTTTAGGTTGCGGACATCTTAAATCTGAGACCAACAGAACCCTTTGCTTGTTCTCAATAAACATACTACGTCACGTCCACACATAAGAGCACTTTTATATAAAAAAAATCTGCATTCTAATATCAATGTCTTAAGGTCGATTTTTACATAGCAGTTTGTAGCACTCGATAAAATAACAAATATTTTATTTTCAGTATAAAAAGTAATCGCTATATATTCGCAATAAAAATCTTATCAACAGAATCAAACGATTCAGCGGTGTAATTTTTATGGAGCTGTAAAGACAGCGGACCTTTTTCGCGAATAAACACCTAAATTCTTGAATCCAGTTACTTTCGAGTGGAGAGCCTTCGTATAAGTACCTCCTTATATATCTACTCAAACATTCTTCTGGACATTTCTCTACGGTACGCGATAACTTCAACCTTATTTGGTTAAATTAATGCTACAATAACTTATCCTTAGTACTAGGTTCTTTTTATCTCACATTTATACATTAGGGGCCGATAAAAGTAAAACTTGACAAAACAGAAAAGGAGCTAGCGTCACTTCTCGCGCATCAAGTTTATTCGAATTGATTGAATAATTGGTAGTTAAATTATATTTTAGTTTGTGAAAGTCTTTACATTTTTGTCTGTGTTAGACACAATTTTTTTTAATTTTTTTTTTTTACTTGCAATAAACTAGTGCTTGACTGCGATCCCACCTGATGGTAAGCAGTGATGCAATCGTTGATGGTAAGGCGCACTAGTTTATTAAGAGCCTATTCACTCTAGCCTTGAAGACACACAAGAAAATATTCGTATATCAATAATTATAATTATTAGGAAAATAGTTAAAGATATATTTTTTTCCCAAACAAAATACACGGTTGGTCTGATTTCAGATTTAGCCACCATTTTTCTCTAGACATCGTTCCGACCTTGAGAAAATTTCCTCACTACTTAGTCGTCTAAGAAAATTGTGGTAGAGGGTACGGTGAATAATCTCTAACTAACAGATTGTCTGTACCCAAATCACATGGGTAGATAAGTTAGATTAATTACTATCTTAAGTGGAAGCCATTGTTTGGATGCGGGATTGTTTGAAAGATTCATCCTGGCCCTGACATGTAAATGGCAAGCGAAGTAGTTAGTAGCCTGATACTCTTTCCACTTCACCACGAGACGAAGATTTTGCATTTTTATTTCCGTCATTTTTTGGAATTGCATGAGTTCATTCCTCCAACTCTTTTCTATCATCGGACTACCCAAAGCACGGTGAGTATACATCCTCACTTTGTTAAAACCTCTGCGGTTCGGACTAAGCGTTTCACTTCATTATTCATTCCGCGCACATCGAAGGACTGGAACAACTTGCCTGCTGTGGTCTTCCCATCCGACTATAATTTGGGTGTCTTCAAAGCTAGAGTGAATACGCTTTTAATAAACTGATGCGCCTCACCATAAACAATTGTATCACTGCTTACCATAAGGTGGGATCGCAGACAAGCAATAGTTTATTTATCTACACTAATATAACAAAGAGGTAAAGTTTGTTGTTTTTGTTTGTAGGAGGATCTCTGGAACTACTGGTTCGATTGGAAAAATTTTTTTTTTTTTTAAAGCTGCTTTATTCCTGAGTGACATAGGCTATATTTTATGTACGCAGGCGAAGATGCTGACAAAAGCTAGAAGCAAATAAAATAATAAACTAAAATAATAAATGATTTCAATGTAACGAAAACCCTGTAGAAGTATGTAATTAGGTCTTGTTTCATTAGTGTTTTTTAGGGTTTCTGAGATATAAACGTTTTTAACAAAATTCATGAATACTTTACTACTTTTCAACTTTATTGGCTCTACGTCTGATGAGACTGAATATTTCAGCAACCCAATTTCATGTCACAGCTGTATTCCGTTGAAATAGTTTTGTGTCTGTACTTTGTATCTAAGTACCTACCTTTATTACAGAACCTTTTATTGTATTTTTCCAAACGCTGTCACAGACATGCGTTATGTTGTGACAATGCGATAACTCTTTTTATTTCATGGAAATTGTTGTGTTTTTTTGTGTTAATTATCTTATACGTTTTATGTTTCCTTTATTTATTATTTAAACATATAATTAATTTGTTTTATATTATTATTGAGTGTTTATTTAGGGCATTAACAAACCTATAGTAACATTATTACCTATAGTTAACTACATAAAACTGTTGAAGCATAATAAATGAATTAATTAAATGCATTGGAATACATACATTATTGAAACATAGATAAAATTATTAATATAATATTGAATTACATTAATAAATTAAAAATTATTTTAAATGATTGAATTGTATTGATAAATTTATTAAATGAAAATGATTAATATATAAGGAAACACGACCCACGGAAATAAAATAAAAAAAAACACGAGTACTTAAAATAAACTATTCAAATGTACATTAAAAAAAAAAACTCTCATTATATAATAATTAACGTTCTGCAAGATAACTCTACCTTTACGGCTTACGAACAATCACTGAATTTAGATTCCCTCATTTGAATCGATCATTTCGGCAAACCAATGGAATTTGTTCATTGCGATCCTTTTATATTAGCATTCGGAACAGGACTGCGGTCTGAATCAGATTCGGTAATGACTAGGTAAACGATACCGGTTCTTGGTTTCTTAAGAATTTAAGATGTTTTTGGGTTATTTGATTCTAGATATTTAGAGGAAAAATGAGTATTTTAAGAACTTTAAGTAAGAAATTAGGTGATAGCAGTGGTGACAGTGGTGAAATCAAACAGAGATTATCGTCGACTGTGCAAGTACGATTCCTCAAATATATCTGTCACATTGTTCGCAACGATCACCCCGTGGGGCAACTCGTTGTGGGACTAATGTATGGGAAGCGGTCACTCAGGCGCTCACCGACGCGTTGTTCAGCGGTTTCTGAAAGGAAGGTCCGACCCCGGTATGAGGGCTAAGAAGGAATGGGGTGGGTCGTTTAATCAGTAAGAGTCTGACACTGTTTCCCGCTCCGCCCGAGATTGTTCCCACCATAAAAAAAACCTCATTAGAACTGCAAGATATACCTCCAAAGTCCAGAGTTTCCGAGACGCATCGCGGGAGCCTCACTCGCCAACGAAAATGCAACTTTATCAGCCATGGTCACTTTGGCAAGACTGGACGGCTAAGGAGTGGCGTCGACATATCTACTTGATCTAGTAAGACAGGTAACCAGGCGCGAACTCCGATTTTCCTAAAGAGTTGGACAATAATATAATCAGTATTCTACGGAGATCCCATGTTACGTTATTGTACCGGCTATTGTATATGTATAGTAGTAACGGCCTCAAATTTTGAGTTGTCGCTTGAAACTCAGCCAGGCACATTACTTACCTAGTGTAAATTATTTCATCACCATTGCTTTCAAAACGATGACGAAAAGCATCGTAAGGAAATCGGCATGTCCAGGAACTGAAAAATTGAAGACTAAAAAATGAATCCGTTCTGGGCCTTCGGTTTGGATTACGGCCGATTTCCTCTTTTTTTAGGAGATACAATTATATTCATTCATTTTATAACTACGTATATACATACATAAATAAAAAAAATAAAACCCTTAAAACTTACCTAAAAGTACCTAACCTAATATACTAAAGCGATTTTCTCTCTTAAATAGAGGGTGTAAGTTCTAGCAGTGGGATTATTAAAACGATGATTATTATGAATAATAATAATAATAATAATATGTCCACAACTATCACACAACGCCGTCTAGTCCCAAGCTAAGCAGAGCTTGTGTTATGGGTACTAGACAACCGATAAACATACTTATATATTTATAAATACATACATATTATAGATAAATTACACCCAGACACAGAACAAATAATCGTGCTCATCACACAAACATTTGTCCTGGGTGGGAATCGAACCCACGACCTCCGGCGCAGCAGTCAGGGTCACTAACTACTAGACCAACAGGCCAGTCAGGCAGTATTTAAAAAATTGAAAGTTGTCCAGATGGTTCAATAGCCATGGTCAAGCAAAGTGTGCTGAAGTCAATTTGAAGATGGGTGAGCATCTTGACATAACAATATTCCTCCGTGCCTTAAAGAATATGGTAAGCCGTTGATTTCGGCTGTTGTTTGTAAATTTTAATTTGAGAATCTGCTAGAGCATTGGTTCAGAAAACAGTGAAAAGTCCTGAAATGCAAAAGGTCACGGGTGGAACATGGGTGTAGTTTTAGTCAGTGAAAGTGTGTCACCTTCGCCACGGTCGAGTGGTAAACGTCATAAGATGATGATGAGGTAGGAAACCTCAAAAAAAAGTACATATTGAGATAACCTGTTGACCTCGCACAGGTACTTTTATGTTGTTAATTTATTTAAATTACCTGTAACAGTTAATCATTTGAAAAATATTTTTTTTGTTATGACCAGGTCACAAAAAAAACTTTTGTCTTTCTTTCTTTCTACCTTTAATAATCCCTTCCTATTTAAACCGAGAGGCACTTTAAAACTGAATATTAAGTTAAGGTCGGGAAATATTGCTTCAGTTTTATTTTTAAACTTTAGAGACTGCTGTAGAGTCAGGAAATTAACATGAATATCTGCGGCTACTTATTTTTAATGACTGTGAAATATTCATGTGAAGGCAAAGCGCTAAAATGCCAAATTAACATAAAACTTAATTGCGTGCACCTCGTTACTTTTTTACACTTGAAAATGTGACGAATGAACCTCGCTTGATTTACGTTCGCGACCCTACCTCGAAATTAATTCTGTAAATATAGACTTGTATTTTTTTAGGTCAACCTAAGTGCTGCCGCTGAAAATCCTCTTTCAGGGCTCAGAGATGAATCTCACTCTATCTACTTTTGATCGTGACAGAGACAAATGTTTCTGAAAATTGTATTTTTACACAGCAAAGTGTTTTAACATTAATCTTAATTTTTTCTTGTTGCATTATTTTTTAATGTTATTAACGCGACGTAAATTAACAAAAAAGTTAAGAGGAAAAGAGTTATTTTTGTGTCGAATTTCCTTAAGCGGAATAAATAGTCATTTATTTTCCGGGGATTCCTATTTCTTTTATTATCTGAGAGAGCAAGTAGATTAGCTCGATTTATTAGGAATGTGATGTTTGGGGAGCGAATTATAAATCCTGGCTATTAAAAACGTGAAGACAGCATCAGAATTAACTGCTTTTCTCCTCGTAAAGTTGAGGAAATAAATTCCCTCACACGACATTGTTAAGTCCTGCCTTGATCGTGTGTAAGTTTGAATTTATCTACGAGGAACTCCATACTTACTTTGAAGAATAGCACTTATAAACTTAGTGTATAGAATAAAGTGATTTTATAGTGTAGTGAAAGTATATTGATACCTTCCTATGTAATAAATTGCTTTCTTTATGGTACAGCTATGGGATTTTTAGACCTGCGGGGTTGTTTGAAAGGTTTATCGTAGGCCTGGAACGTAAATTGTATTTGAAAGAACATGGATAGAATTTAGTCAGTAAAAGTCTGACATGGGTGGACTTCACTTAATAAAAGTTTGATATAGATGGACTTTACTCTGTGAAAGTCTGTGACTTGTCTTTTTAAAGTCTGATACCAAGACCATTCTTGGTATCAGACTTTAAAAAGATCATAGATCCATATCTATGATCTTTTTTTGCCCAAAAATAGGTTTTCAGGCGGTTTGAGGCAAAAATGGTTTTCCTCTCTTTGTAGTTAACTAATTTAAAAGGAAAGAATGAACTGTTTAATTCTAAATCATAATTGAGTATTGTATAGGGATCTTCTCTTAAAAGTGTGTAGTTCGAATCTCCTGAAGGCTAATGATCTAGGACTTACAGTTAGTCAAATATATTTTGCACATAGTATGTATAATTCTTTACACCTCAGTTCATCATACACCTAAAACATGTATAAACTAATCATCAAAATAAATATAAAATATAATTTGTCTCTAAATAGATTAACAAGAAAAGAGCAATAAAGAATAAGAAAATGGTCAATTCTGAGGCCTGACTTACGAGAGACAATATCCGTACAAGGGCAAACGATAAAAGAAATTCGTCCCCGGAAAGCTGGGCCTCAAATTGAAAAGGCCTACAGCCAACATTAAGCTGGGATTGAAACCAACATTATGAAAAAAGTATGTGATATTTACTTTTATTTCAAATATGACAGACTTTTTATATACGGCTTTGTTAAAAATATTACGTTTTTTATTAAGAAGATAAGTATTTTCTCTGAAGATCTTTTTAATTACCGGTTTCAATTTTAAATGCCCTTTTTGAGGTGAGAAATTATTAAATGACTTCTTCTGCCCTAGAATCTAGCGGGAGGCTCTTTGGAGCTACGAGAAGTTTCTCAAAGGGCTACCAAGGTCATTGGACGCATACGTCTGTAAAACTCCAACACCCTACTCGCTTCATCCTAGAGTGAGAGAAAGGATGATTTCTGATTTAATTTTAAAAATAAGCCTATGTTCGTTTGTCTTATGAGTTTTGCAGTTTACAGTAAGGCTAGAAAAAGTAGTTCAATTTTATTTTTATTTAACAATTTACATACACACATTACAAGAAAAGAAAAGAAGAGAGAAACAGAAAAAAATCAGGTACCTAGGTGATGCTTAATTCCAAAGAAATCTCTTCCAGTATACTTGCGAAAGGAGAGTTGGGAAAGAAAGATATATAAACACCATGTATAAGAAAAAATAATATTATAAACATAACAGTTCTTTTTACAGGATACAATATAAAAAAAAATCTTTTCCATATTAACAAAAACTAAACCAAACAAAATCATTATACCGGAAAAGCACGTTTACACAAAAAACAAACAATTGTTCTACCTAACTTGATCAATAACAAGCTCTCTAAGTTGCTGGCAACTAAAACATTGGACAATGTAAATTAGTTAAGCGCCTTGAGCGGTATCGGGTTGCTATTCCGTCAGACGGCGACCTCTAGTTCCCCGGTACCTTTACACTTTTTACTCGACCCGTGTTCAAACTTCCCTACCCGGTTAATAGTTAATACAGTCTACCTCTATTTTATAAGTACTCTTGTAAACTATATCGTTGGGTATACAACCTCTTTGAATCTCTTTGACCAGTTTTAGACCGGTATTTATTGGTTTACATTGCTGTTTGTTCAGGTGTTTATTCCTAGAACTTGTTAAATTAATATCGGAGGAATTCCTCTATTTCTACCTGACTCAAATAGTAAAATTACATATTTCATAATTACTAATTTTCTCTGACAGTAATAGTCATGTTCCTTAATTATTATTTATTTTTGTTAAAAAGAAGGTACTAAACTGATTATGAAGAAAACAAAAAAAATAGCTTTAGTATATTGAAAGTTAATGACATCTGTGTAGAGTAAGATCAGGAACGAATTCTGTTTTTGTGGTAAACCGCTCATGCGTGTGTCTTATATATATAATCGTAAATGAATCGTAAAATGTGTTGGTAAGCGCAAAACTCGAGAATAACTGAACCGATTTCGCTAATTCTTTTTTTGTTGCGTTTGTTATTGTTAGGAGAAGGTTCTTATGAAGAAAAAAAAAATAGGGTATAATAGGGTAGAGTTGGGTAGAGTAGTCAGTTCACGGGAGCGAAGCCGCGGGCAAAAGCTAGTTGTTTTATAAAAACAAAGTAAAAAGCAAAGACAATGGTAATATATTCTTAACGCACTGAGAAGGGCTTCCATAAAATACGGGTTTATAAATTCTGTATGCTGAAGTCTCCCTCAAAAGTAAAATTAATTAAACGAATGCAGTAATTAAAAGTGGCATAAAATAATAATCTCACTCTGCCCTAAAGGTGTAGGCAAAGTTATAATTATATTACATGCTTATTTTAAGTGCCTTACACCTGTGTACCCTTTGCGTACTAGAGTTGCGCTAAGTTTTTCGATCAATCCAGCCTAGTATAGAATATTGGAATGTTTTTTTTTTATTGAAGTCAGCTTTCGTCATTATTTTTTATATCACCTAGTTCGTGGCTCACTAGGTAACTAGAAGCTAAAAATCATTAGTTGCTAACTTAGTAATTTAGAAGGCAATGAAGATTTTTACAGGTGAACAATGCTGTTAAAATGAACTCGTCTTTTTAATAAGCACACTTTTTTCATTAGTATGTCAAAACCACGCATGGTTTGAGTTTAGTAGTCAGTTAAATTAAAAACTCGTTTCTTCGGATTCCTTTTGTATAACTTAGTGAAATACCTTTAAGTAAAAGACACTTAAGCCACATACTTAAGCCATGTCAAGCTTGATTCGATAATCTCCTTTGAAGCTTACGTATAACCACTTCAAAGATAACGCTCTAAGCTTAAGAATGTTTGTTATCATGTCTTGTTTACATCAACGATTTCACAAATCGTTAAAATTTCTCGTCACACGTATAAGGTGGCACGTGGCTCCTAAATTACAGAGATTAAGGGTGGGTTCTACCACCCTATGTGAGGTAACGATGTTATACTTTTATATCACACTTAAGTTCTAGCGTGTACCTTATCAATTTGTAAAATATGGGGGTTGGTTCTGATACTTTCAAGTAGATAAATGATTTAATGTAACGTTAATATAAGATTCATTTGATACATATCGAGCCATGCGGTTCACTGACAAGCTTAAAAGCTATGAATTTGCTTATTATCGAGATACGCGTACATTATACGTTAAGTGATTTTAATATACCAAGAAGAAACAGTATGCTAGTAAGCTGTCCTCGTACGAGGTTATCTTAGAGTGCAACCACAGCTTATACATACTCAGTGATAATGGATTTTCCAACTCAAAAGAAAAATCTGGTCGTCTTGGAAAAACAGTCTTGCAATTCAATCCTGAGACACAATGCGAAATGCATTCGAGACTCCATTTTGTCTGGCTGCACACATCAATTGATTTTTAAAGTGAGAATAAATTGGCCAATCTTCGATAGGGCTTTTTTCGATGGCGAACGTATCTACTCGTATAATGCGATTTTCAAATGGAGCAATTTCGATCGCATTTTGGTGTCGAATCTCTATATATTTTACACTTTTGATTTAGTATACCGATCGTGTATTCAAATATTTTATTCTATTGATTGATGGATTTATCGTCATCATCATCATCATTTCTATTGAAAAACGTTCATTGTCGGACGTAAGCCTTCCCCAAGCATCGCCACAGCAAACGTGCGTCTCGCTATCAGTCGGATACCCGTGACCTTTACTAGGTCATCAGTCAATCTTGTGGGAGGCTTTCCAATGTTGCGTCTGCCGGTGTGCGAGCACTACTCCTCGGTCCTATCAAAAATCTATTCTCTCTGCAAGCATTGCCACCTAAGTTTGACGATTCTTCGAACTATATCGACAATTTTGGTAGTATTGCGAATGAATATCTTCATTTCTAATACGATCACACAAGAAAACTCCGGCCATAGTCTTCCGAATTATTACTTCAACTGAATTCTTGTTTTAGCAGTGATATAAAAAAAAAAAGACTCAATCCACGTGTCAGGTTTTAGTTATTCTTTTCCGAACAAGGCTTCAAAGTAAATGCTTCGCTTAACGCTCCATTCGAAGACTTTAACAACGTGTGTGCAACGAGTTTATCTTCCTTAATCACCTTGAAACGTTATCCTCATAGATGTTAGATATAAACAATCGATATTGAAGGTGGGGTGTGAAAATCGAATACACATGTGGCTGGTCTTATTTTATTCAGGAGAAGCAGGTATGGGTACGTGGAGGTACCAGCACACCGCTAATGTATTAAAAGGTTTGCATAATTCCGTATATCGCATGTAGATCTCTGTATATGCAGTATTCGTGTTCGTTCCCTTTGATATCGGAATATCTCTCTTTGTTATTGGAGTGGATGTCGCTGACTTTACATTAGTAGTGGCTACTGATGTATTTTACTTTTTATTTAATTGATCTAATGTTTCTGTGCTTTTTACTATAGGCAAATTTATGTATGAGACTCAATAGACTTGCTCATAAATTGAACACTTAAATCACTATATGTATGTATAAATTATGCACTATCTATCATAATAAAGTCCACCGCTGTCTGTCTGTCAATACGCAATAAAAACTTCCAAACATATTTTATACGGTTTATTTCACTGTACGAAACAATTTATGAAGAAAAGTTCACCAAGGTTCAAGATTTTCAAGGTTTCGGTTGAATGCTATAGTTTTTAATTTACAATATATATGTTTATCTAGTGTATAATTTAGTTCAAGATTTGTGTACTGTAAGATGGGAATATTAGCGTGGTAGTTAAAGTCAAAGAAAGCCCTTGGCGTAGATCGTTCAAGAAACGTGAAAAAATTATAGTAAAAAAGATTGTGTAAAAAGCTTGTAAAAAATAATTAATTGAAATTAGGCAATAGCAGATGATTCTATCATCATCATCATCGGCCTTTTAATGTTTCCATTGCTGGGACACAGGCCTTAGGAGAGGGAGTAAGTCGGGGCCGTTATCACTCATCCCAAATGATTCTATGAGTCACAATAATTATTTTAAAAGATTTTCAGATATCATAATAAATAAAAGACTACTAAACAACTACTACTTTATAACCCTTTTAAAAAACTTTATTTGCAAATGTCTATCTATCAATATATTATTAATCTTTATCTTAATAAATAGGTAAGCCATCTTGAGTATTTAATTTAGAATAATATGGCCGTCTAATCCACTTTGTTTGGATAAATATCTTAGGAGATATCACAAAATTAAAACAATGGGAACAAATAAATAAGCAGCGGCTTCGAATGCGCTGTCCCGAGAAGAGTCCGGTCTTGGGATTCAGTTGTTTGTTGGTTTTGATTGTTGTTTTAAGTTTGTTTTTCTTTTAATATTATCGTGATTCAGCTTATTGTAAGATATTATTTTCTTAATTTTGGTCTCAGGTTTGTTGACTTAAGACTAGCTGTCCACTAGGAGGAAATTCTCAAATCGATCTCAATCTCTAAAAAAAAAACTGCCTCCCCCCTAGCCAAGTTATGATCGTTTCGTTAACGTAAAACGCTTTGAGTTGTCTACGCTCCCAGTTCCTTTGTTTTGACGTCATTAAATAAAAATAAATAAATATATTTTTTTTATACTATGGTATATGGGCTATGGGCCAAGCCAAGCTGTAAGCAGACTAACATATATATGAAGTAAATATAATTTATAACTATGTTAGTAGCACACTAACTGCACTAAATCACTTTGTGCTGTTCGGTGGCACCTGTCCGCAAAAGCGGCGAGACACCACACCCTGCGGCCAAAAGTCTTCCTTTAGTACAAGAGGCAGAAAACGCATTCATGCTCATTTCAAGGTTCAGACATAAGATCAGAACAGAAGAATTGGAGGCGTGGCCAATACCAAGCGTTCGATATTTACGAAACGATAGTGACTTGGCTTGGGGGGCCTTAAATGATAGGTTCACTTAGTTGTCCATTTTTCTGTTTAAAAAGATTCTTTTTCTCAGATTTGTGCAAAGGAATCAAGATGAAATTGATATTGTATACGTAGATCGACGGTCCCATTTTTGTCATAGATGTCGTTTTTTACGTTACCACGAAGCCCTACCTCTAGGTATGTCGCTATACATATTTTTTTTTACGTAGGTAATAACAGGTAGCCAGTTTTTCGCCTAGAAAATCGCCTGGTGGGTAACCTACCCACCAGGCGATTTTCTACCTGACCAAAGAAAAATCAACTTTCTACTTACTTCGCTATTTGGTTGATATTTTGTTGCACGACTGTCTTTAGTGATCCACCCAGTAGAAATTTTCTTCTTCAGTTTATAGATATTCGTCCAACTTATGTGAAATTGACCAAGACAACAGTCAGGTAAGTCTGTAAAGCTTATCGCTTTCAATATAAAATACATCCCTTACATAATTGTCTCTCGCGGGGATTAGCGGAAAGGTTTAGTTACTTTCCATATTTAAATTTATTTGTCTATGAAAACTTTTTCTTTTATGTTCTTTGGATAAATATCCTATAAAAAACCCCGCAATAGTTTATTATCTATTCGAACGCTTGGGGTCAACAAGTAGTAAATAAAAATATTTATTGTTCTACTCAACCTCCAAACTCTTTGCATCTTGAAACAGACTTTAACTGACTAAAACTCATCTGTATTCCCTTGCCCTTTGGGTTCCAGTGTGGTAGAGACTATTTAAAACAATCCCATTGCCGCTTAAAGAACACCTGGGTATACAGACCTATAAAATACTGTTAATTAGTGACCGATACTTAAATACGTGATTGTTGTCATTATAAGAAATCACTTTTACAGTGGGACTAAACCTGAAATTGAGCAGTGGTGGCCGAGTGGTAAACGCCCCGACTTACGAGTTGTAGGTCGCGGGTTCAAACCCAGCCAGGCGCATTACTTTGTGTAATTTATTTCATCACCACTGCTCTCAAAACGGTGAAGGAAAGCATCGTGAGGAAACCGGCATGTCCTAGAACCAAAAATTCGAAGACATGTGACATCCACCAATCCGCACTGGGCCCGCGTGGTGGATTATGGCCCATTCCCTCTCCTAGAGAGAGGAGGCCTGTGTCCCTGCAGTGGGAACATTAAAAGGCTGATGATGATGATGAAACCTGAAATCGCGAAAAAATCTGCTAAAACCTAATTTTTCCCGATTTTTTCGCGATTTCAGGTTTGGTCCCATAGTAAAAGTTGTTTGTTATCATGACTACAATCACGTGTTTAAGTATCGGTCACTAATTACCAGTCGTCCTATATAAAAACGAACGTACACGTACGAACGTAAACGTACTTAGAAGCTTTGGTTTGTCACACTAATATTATAAAGGCAGTTTGTGAGTGTCATTACGCTGAAACTGCTGAAGGGATTTGGATGAAATTTGGCACAAGAGTGAATCATGTAAAATCAAGAGTGAATCTGAAATGAAGTACATTTCATTCAAGACTACATTTCATTTCAGGAAATATGTTCCCTTAGGGTAATTTCGTACAAACACGCGGGTACCAGCTACAATTAATGTAGCTTAGTGCTCTAATATCATACTTCCAAATGGATATTCCTACTTAGTCTGTACAGATAAGTCAAGATTAAGGGATTTGTGTGTTTGGAACATGGGTGTTTGCCAACTTTCCATGCAAATACCAGTGTGTTTTGTTAAACATAGTGAAACTACCCTACTCAGCATTCGTGACAAAGAGAACAAATAATGGCCCGGTTGTAATTTTACTTTAGTAGAAAGTAAATACGAGCTCAATGTGGGCTGGGCATAGGTAATGACTCAGTGGAATTGCGTACACGTGATACATAACTAGAATATACATAATAAACATGTTGTTTAGAGTTGAGACCGGGCACCAATCAAATTGTTTTTCATAACTTACAATCATGGTTTGTTACGTTTATTTGTTAATTTTTTCTTATCTGTTTACTTTGGGGTTGGTTTTCAGTCTTATACAGCTGAGTATTTTATAAGAAATGACTATCTCACCTCTACTAACTAGTTATGACCTATAATACCAAAATTAGTGACTTTTTTATGGTAGGAAATAATCATCCAATGGCAAATCCCGCTCTTGGGCGGAGCAGGAAACAGTGTCAGACTCTTACTGACTAAACAACCTACCCCATTCCTGTTTTGCCCTTCGCACTGGGGCTAAGCCCCCTTTTCAGAAAGAGACCCTGGGCCCCAGTAGGCTTCAACCCTTTTGCAGAGTCCTTACGGCTTTGCTGACAAATCGACGACTTGGGCTTCGTCCAGACTCTTACCAGACAACCGGAAAAAAATTGTGTTTTTTTATTAGCGGGAGAAAGTGTCAAACTTTTACTGACTAAACAAGCTACACCGTTCCTTATTTACGTTTCATACCAAGACCGAGTGTTTCTTTCAGAAACAGACCCTTGGCTCCAGTAAGTTTCGGCCCTGCCTGCTTGCAGGCTGGGCTCCTTCGGTTACATTTGCTTTTGACTATCTGTAACAACTGTCAAAGGTCTATAAATAATAAACGAAATATAAAAAAAAAATAAGTAAGATAAATAAAGGAAAAAATAAATAAATAAAAGAAATACTTTCGATAAGAGTTCTCCTTCTTTTTTATTACCTAGTGGATATATTTATACAATACCTTATCGCTTCTTTTAATTAACTTTTACAAGACTATCTAACAACAATAATAATTATCTTATAAATATGATAGCGCCCCGTACGAGTGTTATGTATGTGGGTGACTTAATTATTAAGAGGACAATCTTAATTTTAGGGGCTAATAATTAATGCTATAAAGAAGTTTAATGAGAGTTCAAACAAAACGTAACAGTTTCTTCAGCTTGTTGGTTATCGGTCATGCCATCTGCTTTTTATGATATACTAGCAACCCGCCCCAGCTTCGCTCGGGTGCAATGCTGATATGCATGTATGAATGAATCACTCTATCTATTAAAAAAGCCGCATCAAAAATCGTTCCGTATTTTTAAAGCTTTATGCATACATAGAAACAGGAAGCGACTTTGTTTTATACTATGTTATGATCAAATACTATTATTGAATTGTAAAATTAAATTCAAGAATGTAATAATTCACCTGTAAATAAGCGTGCGAATATGTCTATGCATAGATACATTATTGAAATCAAATATATACCATTAAAAGGTATTGTATTGGGTAAAAACATTCAAAATGTTTAATGAAAGTTATCAAGCATGTGTGAAAATTAACTGTTTCGATAAATAATACTTACTAATGGAAAATGTATTACCCAAAATGTTTAATTTATCAAAAGCACTCATCATTTCGTTAACAATAAAATTAAATATTTCATTGTTGTAGGGTTGGTTTTTAGCTTGGGCAGAGAATAAGAATTGCCATACAGCGTGGCAATGCTGCCAGCCTTTTGGGCACATTATGAGTCGACAGCGATGCGGAAGACTTTTTGTGCCTTATTAGATTAGGTACGTTTAGTTTGTTCATGTGGTTATTAAAAAAAAATTATGTGTTTATGGAGTTTAAAGGTAAATTCATTATATAATATGTTTTTTACATTTTTTTTAATATAAACGTAAGAATATTTCATATGCCTAACTAATTTATATCAATATCAAAGTATAGAATACTGATATCATAATAAGATTATTATATTAATAAAGACAAAAGTTTATGAGAGTGATTCACCATTTTTTTTTCATGGTAGGTAAAAATCATTCAATGACGAACCCCACCCTTGGGCGCAGCGGGAAACAGTGTCAGACTTCGTTCCTTCCTTGACTTAATCCCAGAGCCCTGGTGTTACGCTTTCGCATCAACCCTTGACCCCAGGAGACTTCTATCCTGCAGGGCCCTTTCATTTTGCTGACAACTCCTTGAGGCGTGCGGTAACAGTGCACGCTGTCGACGACATGGACTGTTACCAGACGACCGGATTTTCCGCAAGTCCGCGAAATATTTGGCTATCGCGTCGCGGCGGTTTTAGCGACGGTGTAACGCTGTACCTAATATGTTTCGGCCCTAAATAAACTAGAGCGCTTCACTATCAACGATTGCACCATTACTTACCAACAGGTGGGATCGCAGTTAAGCACTAGTTTATATCAATTAAAAAAGAATGCTTTGACGCGGACGAAACCATTGGTAGAAGCTAGATTAATATAATTTACGGTATATTATTTTATGAATATCTCTGAGGATAGTAAGGATAGATAAGAGAAACACGGTTCTGTACTTCAATTGCCCCGGGGCACGCTCCCAGCGGCTTTGTACTAACGGGAATTATTTTTGATTTACTCATGAACATTCTTTTGAATTAAATAACGTTATATTTGGTTTAGAACGCTTTGGTTTAAATTATCATGGTTAAAACAGTTGTCAAGCGATTATTACTAGGTTTTGTCAGAAGTTAAAAAACTTGGGTATATTACGGGGCTAATAAGTTGAACCACCCGCCATGGATATGCGCAGCCCCACACTTCAGAGACCCGAAAAATTTATTTAATCTTCATGCATAGGCAGATTTAATCCAATAGGCATTCTCTACCAGTCAACCTTTGGGTTAAAAAAGACTACACTATGGTAGGTGTGAGCAATAAATAAATACCAGATATTAAAAAAAAAAATGAGTACAATCCCCGCTACACAAAAGTTGAATCTTAATGGCGGTCGATTTGAATGTACAGGTACGATTTTCTAGGACGCTAAAAACTATTAAAAGGATTTGGATGTTGTACGAGTCATGCTTCGTACATGGCCTTCGCGTATTGGAGTTCAGCACTATTCCCTCGCCCTACCCAATTTATATTGTAAAGCGATAGTACTCGATTAGCATTCACAGACGATTGTACCTACTCATTATAATAGCGATCATTCAGACTACACTCATATATGGTACTCGTAAGTTACGCAATAAATCAGATCTTTTACAGCTATCAGGGCAAACAACTCCCAGGGCGTGTGCGGCCCATGGTTTTGAATATTAGATGTTTTTTTTTTATCTCGAGAGTATGTTCCCTGGGTACTAGTTGCTAATTTCACGCGGGCGAAGCCGCTGATAGAAACTTATATTGTAAAAAAATGAACACAGGAAAATAACCAATTAACTCACGGAATCGTAGCAACTGCTGGGATTAAATTATATTAAGCTTTAATTTAGCGATGGTCTACCCTTGGTCAAAATTAAACAAAAATTGGGTCAGCGCACCTAATTTTACATCATTAAAAGTATATAAACTAGTTTTTGTATACATAATTTAATACCTAAGTAGATTAAGGGAATATTTCAAAGCAGGTAAAAAAAAATTACTGAAGTTAAAAACGTGTTTCAAAGAAAGAAGTTTTTCTCTGGTTTTTAAACATTATAACATGCCAACGTACTCCTATGAGAGTTGACAGCAAAACTGAAGGGACCTTACTAGAGCTGCGGGAATATTTAAAGTTACCGCGTATGGAATATTTGCGCCATCAATTCGAGCTTGGACCTTACCGGGCTTCTGAACAGTGAGCTATCCATTGATCGTCATCCGAAGCTCGAGCACATAATAGCCGTCAATTACCTTCCAACTCCAGACGCCCGAGGCGTCTTCTTTGGCGAGGACTTTGGTATAAGTAGGTACGTTTCTTCACGGTAAAACTAAATACTTCGTATAAACCAATGGAATTTAGTATAAACGGTTCATCAGATATCATGTATTAGGAGCTTATTTGAAAATATATATTTTTTTATTATTATTTTACTTTTTGTTAAATATCGCTACATCGTGCTCGCATAATAGAAGCATCATAAATTTGTAACCAAGTAATATGTAAATATAAATTTGATTCAAAAGAGTGCCCATGGAGTTTCTTGCACGTTCTTCTCCATAGGAGTCTACGCCTTGGAACGTGCAAATTAGCTTCAATTTTGACATTTCAAAAGTGCCTGTAAATGGTCTATTTGAAATAAATGATTTTGAGTTTGAGTTTTGTAGGCACATTAAATAATGGTTTAATCGAACGCAGTCATAGTCATAATACAGAAGTATTTTTTTTAATACGATTTTTTACCAGTCTGACCTTTTGATCTTTAAACATTTCATAAATAAATTGTTTTGATTGAAAACAAATTAAGGCTACACCAGACAATAACCTGTAAACCCACACAAATTAATTAAGGTTGCTTTAATCCTTTCAATTGTTTGTTCATTAAACAACCAAACGTATAATACGAGTATGTACCTACCTATATATTTATAGATGTGTCTCTTATTTTTAGATACTCTTATTATTGCTGTCGTTATGGAAAAATACCTTTGCGGTTGTTATATGAGGCAAATTATTACCTTTGGCAAATTATTATCTTTTATTGCTTTACTTTCATCGCAAGCATTCCGCTTGCGATAACATTATGCAGTTGAGCGTGGGGCTTGTGTTTTCAATTCCTTTGTCTTTAAGTACTATAGTTACAGGTCCATTGTACATACAGGAAAAGTAGACAGACCTGCAAATGATCACTCTTAAGTTTTGTCGGATTGCCGTGCCTTCGAATTATGAAAGTAAAGGAACAGTGAGTGCACCGGTGTTTGCGCTCACACTTATGCACTATAATAACTCCAGCGTACTTGGCTAATCTCTGTTAAGATTGGGTGTCGTGATCGAAATTCTCTCGGAAAGATTATTACCTAACCTAACTTTTGGGCCCTACTCTCATTGACAATGTTGTAGATGCTTTATGAGGATTCTCCCTTCTTTAACATATTTTACAAGCTTTTATTTACTTTCACCTGTCCCGTTGTCTGTCGTTCTGTAATCAAATCTTGCAACTTAAATTTGATCCACTTCCCGGTTTCCGATTGAGCTGAAATTTTGCATGCCGGTGTAAATCGCATGACAATGCAATATTATGATGACATGGAGCTGATCTGATGATGGAATCACGAGGTAGCCATAGGAACTCTGTAATTAAACGGCACAACTACGTCGAGTTTGGGCTCGGGTGAATCGTCTTGACGAGTTTTAATTATATAATTATAGACCGCTGCTATAAAAGCTTGTTATGAAAAAAAAAAAATATTTTCATTAAAAACTTGTTTTACAAGCTTTTATTTAGTTTCACCTGTCCCGTTGTCTGTCGTTCTGTAATCAAATCTTGCAACTTAAATTTGATCCACTTCCCGGTTTCTGATTGAGCTGAAATTTAGTATATACGTTTAGTTCGGATGACAATGCAATATTATGATGACATGGAGCTGATCTGATAATGGAATCGCGAGGTAGCCATAGGAACTCTGTAATTAAACGGCACGACCACGTCGAGTTTGGGCTCGTGTGAATCGTCTTGACGAGTTTTATTTATATAAGCATAGACCACCGCTATAAAAGCTTGTTATGAAAAAAAATATTTTCATTGAAAACTTGTTTTTAGATGGAAATTATCCAAAGATTCCTTCTTTAGGATTGTTATCCTAGAATGTCTCTTGTTAGAGAGGACGTGTCAGAGTTTTACTGACTAAAAGCTACCTCCTTCAGTTTTTCGTCCTAGAGCCACTAGGGTCACTCTTTCCAAAGTTCTGAAATCTTATCGATCATCGGCACTACTGACTGAGCCCTTACAGTTTGCTGACATTTCTTTGAGGTGCGCTTAGAACATTACTCGGTCCTTATTGGGCCTTACGTATTTACGATGGTTTAAAATCACTCTGTAAGTCGCATTGTCTTACTGGGCCAATGCATATTAGGGTCTTTTTTATTTAACCGTAACAAAAATCACCTGCTTTTTTTAAGTCGGGTAAAAGTGAATATTATTTTCTTCAAATGTTACCACATACAATATTCTTTTTCTTCCTTATGTTAGCTAATATTTCAAGGGAAAAAAAATAAACATTAATTCATAAGAAAGCTCAGTGAAGTAATCTCCGAAATGTATTTCTTGCCAGTAATTATTTACCGAGTAGTTTATGTGCCACGCACGTATGGCAAAAATGCCTTTTATTACGTCGAGCCTTTGAAATATGGGCTCTATCTATATGAACTGGCTTCTGTTTACACTTGATTGTGCGTCCGTATGTTTGTATTGCTAACCAGATACTATAACTTATGCTCTGTTCTTTTTATTGTGATTGATGTTGCCACGTTTTTATTTCACGGCATTTTTTTTACAAAACATCAGATTGAGGACCGTTGTTTATGCAGTAGTCCCGTTGGAGAAAGTACTAAGTATTTTTTGTCTCGTTTTTTTTTTTGCCTTCAAAGGAACTAAATAAACTACTGACTCTTTTACATTCACAGTAGTTCCTTCAAAAGGACTGAAGCAACTACTTAAAGTGTTTAAATTATGACATAAAACGCGCTGTATCTGTGTTGCGGCCGCGCTTATTTTATTTATATGGAATAACAAAGCAGCGTGACGGCAGCGCTGCAGTCGGGGTACCGTCGGGCGGTATTTTGAGGCTAATTTGAAGGCGTCACACGGTTGAAAATAGTTTTCTGTCTTCTATACTTTTTTTTTTAACTATGGAATTTATTTGTTTCTGCCAGTGGTTTCATTCTATTAGGAAATTATGCCATACGACCTTACCTACTCAAGGGATAAAGAGTATCTTGTGTCCTATTTCTGGACTTAAAAAAAAAGAAATAAACATAAAAATCTAATATAAATAAAATTGTGTGTATTACTTTTTATGGTCTTCTTCTTTCTGTAACCATTGAACGCACTTGGGTAGTCCGTATTGTTGCACATAGAACTTTTGTAATCGAGAATATGTTCCCTTTAGCACACGAGCTAAGCCGTTGGTAAAAGCTAGTTAATATTATAGTAGGCACTCTAAAACTAGATGTCATATCAATTATCCTAAACTGAACAAAGTTTGGTAATAATACGGACGTCATGATATCAAATATGTTTGTTTAAACATTGGAATAATGTGGACGAACTGTAAACATTATGAATTGCGAACAACGCATTGTTTACACGAACTTCTGTAAGGGGAATATGTTAACGTATCATTTGCATTTGTCTATTTTATATTATTGATGGAAAATTACATAATTTAGGAACGGCTTAATTTTTATTTTTATTTTTTTTTCTGTAATAAAAAATAAATAAATTTATATACTATATTTTAATCTCTGGTATGAAATAACTACGACTGTTATGTTATGTAAAGGGGAAAAGAGAGCGTTTGAAAACGGAGATAGACGGGAAAACAAAATACGGCAAAATTTAGTTTTTCGCTGAAAAGACATTACCATCAGTTATAAACAATATTTTTAAGGTGTAGGTACGCAAAGCAAAGCAGTAAACAAGAGAGTCCAGCAAAGGCATTATCTTTCGTTGTTCAAGGTTGCTTTAGAGTTTCATATTCAGGCTTAACAGAGATGTTTTTCTGTGAAAAAGGTTTGACAACCAGTGTCAAGTCAAAATTTAGTCTTAACGAACATGGCGAAACCCTTTTTTTCAAATAATATTCAAAAATAGACATTGGATATTTTAACAGGACTCTGCAGCAGCTCATCAGATACGGGGCACACAAAACTGATTTATTCAACCAGTTTGACTTTATCAGGCACGAAGACTGGCCTTATCTTATTTTTTTTTATTGTTTTATAGGTTCGCGCTTGACCGCTATCTCACCTGATGAAAAGCGACAATGCGGTCGACGATGGAGTGCGCTTACCTAGAAGTAACCTATTCTTTCTTTACTTAAAAATTCCCGAATTGTAGCCATTAAGAAACACAGACTCCGGCAAGAAGTTCAAATTAAAATCCAATGTACTACAGAATTTATGCAGCATTTGAAGAAGAAAATCTGGTAAACCTCTTCAGACTTTAAAGTCTTTCCGAGCATATCTGGATAGAGTATCGGCGGAAATGGATAATTATGAATGTGGTGCGTGCTGCAACCGATGACTGGCCGCGTTGATTGCAGGCATGTAATTAAAATGGGTGAGGGTATTTCGAATAAGGCAAATTAAAATTACATCATCGGACCACCAGACGTACGGCACTGCGCCACCGGTACATGGTGGATATCCCACATATACGTACATAACGTTTTGGGAACACATTCATTATGCGTACAGCCAAGGAGTGGAATTCCTTGCCGGAGTCGGTGTTTCCTGATAGCTACAATCCGGTTATCTTTAAGTCAAGAGTGAATAGGTTACTTCTAGGTAAGCGCGCTCCATCGTCGACCGCATCGTCGCTTTCCATCAGGTGAGATAGCGGTTAAGAGCAAACCTATAACCAATAAAAAAAAACATAATTAATTATTACGTTTCATTTCATATATAATTTTTAAATTATTATCAATAGGAGTATAATTAACTATATAAAAAGTTTTCGCAGTATATTGTTGTAATGTATATTTATTTGTGTTAATCTTCAGTGGTACATAGGCGGACTTAATGCAACAAGGCATTCTCTACCAGTCAACCTTTTGGTTAAAAAGACAACACTGTGGTAGGTGTGCACAATAAATAAATATCAGAAAATAGATATATATCATATATGTATATCATAGCTTTCAGTAAATCATACGAGTCCTGGTACACATAAGGCTCACAGTTTCACAGGAAACTTCATAAAGGAGAAAATCTCACACCCGAAAAGGTACAGTTTAAAATTATTCGGGAAGCTGCTCCATTATGACACGCTTTACCGCTTGAACTGCCAGCCTTTCTCTTTACTCACAGACGTCTCGAAACATGGAGATATTGCAAACATTTCACATATTTTACCGCTGAAAATTATTGCTGTTTTGTGTTGAAATACGCGTCTGATAAGAATGAATTAATTCTGAATTAAATCTTAGCTTATTCTTATTGCATTTGGTATGTTAATATTACTACGTAGACGGGTGAATGTTGCATAGAAACAATGCACAGGATTTAGTGGCATTTCATGTACGTGACTAACACGGCTCTATGTGTAGAGGTTTACTGCCTGCTTCCCAGAAGATAACCATACAACCACAGAGATAAAAGCTTGTCATGTAGTATGTATAAAGGTAGCTACACACCTACGTCTATGAAGATCATGGCTTTAAGCATTCGGGTGAATGAGTAGCTTCCTAGTACACTTCAGAGATATAATATCAAGGATTGTTTTAATTATACGTAAGCTGCTCAGATATGCAGGCATTAGCGCGTGGCCTCGAAAGCGGTAGCTCAACGCGACAAAGTAACATTGAGCCACTTGTCTCAAGCTCCGCCACTTTTGAATATGCATGATGAGCCGCCAGCCTAACGGGCGCCCATATAGACCTACTCAAGTGGAACCCGTCATCATCTCACGAATACCGAAAATGAAAACCAACAAGAACAAAGAGCAGTGTATGGCTCAAAGTGAAATTAATCCTTTAGTTCGATCTGTATGTGGCACCCGCATTTATCTATGATGAATATGTAACGGCCTCTGTGGAACGTTTTACATTCATCAATGTAGGGTTAGTGTGTGTGTGTAACGATTAGTTGGCAACTGAAGTTGTTTATTTGTTGGCACTGCCATAAGCCCGCTCTGAATACACATTAATTGGAAATTGATTTGGTTTTTCATAACTTACTGGAACGAAGTAAAAACTCAGACTAGCTTGTTTTAAAACGTTCCATTTACTCTGAAGCGGCTATAAACACTTTTGGCCGTTAAGAATTCAGCTCGCTTCAGTGTCGACCTTCAATTTGCAGCCACGTAGCGGGAAACAGAAACTAGAGCAACTCTGCTCGTAACAATTATACAGATAAACGTCTTCATTCTTGTTGATGACCTAAACTCAATTCAGTTGGAAATCTTCTTTCATATAAAAGCATCTCGGATTTATTCTCTTGCACTGGAATGTCTGGTGGTTTGTGCTCCTGGGACAAAAGCAATTTTCGTTAAGAGGCTATTTGGGGGCTTGCAACGGCAGTCCGGCGGGCTTCTCTCTATTTATTCCTTCATACAATTTAGTAGTTTATACTTACGGACATTTCAGCTTAATGAAAAACTCTATCAACGAAATCGTAACTTCATTTAGCCAATTGTTTCACAGATTCTTTACAGGCTAGTTAAGAATTATAAAAGTAGACGCTGAACACCACAAACCCTGTAACAAAACAATGCGAAACAACAAAAGTTTTCTCTAATTAAATACAACTTCGCAACTGGCTCATTTATTCTAATTAACAACTTTTAATTTTATAATCTGGAAAACCGACTTTCGTTTTTGTTTTCAGCAAATCCAATAAAGTTAGTTGAAGTACAATCGCGGCGGGACTCCCGCGGTGTATTCAAAGCACGGTTTTTTTTCTTTCAATAAGGATGCGCGTGTCACGTGGCACAATAGCTCTGCTCATGACGTGCCAGCCAACTCTCTTATTGTTTCAATATTTCATATTTCGAACAAAACACTGCAGTTTCTCTTCATCTTTTCGAATGAAATCTTCCAAATGTGATTGGAAAAATATTTCTTTTGTATCTCAACCATGTTGGCATTATCCCGCCAGAATAACGAAACGGTAAGAAAAGGGACGTACAAGTTGTTCGAGTCCTTTCTGTGATGTAAGCTTTCTCCGCCGATTGTTTGACCGTCGTATTCCGCCACAAACGCGATTGAATAACAAAGAGAACACCGAACATTTTCGCATTTAAAATATCCATTGTTGAAAAAGAGCAGTGTTTAATCGTGCATTTTGTACAACAATGGGAGCTTTAATATTATCAGCTAATTTGTCGAATAATGCGCGCTGTGCATCAGGTAATGATTAATCATTTGCCTGTATTTTGCTCCAAGAATTTCAGTCAAAATAGATAGTCCAGTAATAATATAGGTCGGGTTGCGGTATTGTTTAATTGATGATCGAAGTATTTAATAGAGCTACCGTGGCTCCGAAACGCAAAGGGCAATTACTGAACAGCCACAGGTGGGCTTTATTCAGACAAACTACCTCATATGGGATAGAAGAATTTTTGATTTCTTTGGCCATATTGCCAGGAAGAGATGTGATATGAAAAAATTGCTGCTTACGGGAAAAGTAGATAGGAAAAGACCCGGGGGCAGAAGTCCACTACGTTGGTCAGACTAAATCCGTGCTACACTGGAGACTATAGTCTGCGACGCCATCCACATCGGCGAAGATAGAACCACATGATTTTTTTAAAATATAGTCGCTATAAACGTCAATAGAAGGGAGGAATCTCTCAATCCATCTAGAGCCGGAATTTTTATGATGACTTCTCGCCTCAATACAAAAGAAGGAGTCCAGCAGGGTCGAAGTATGCTGGGGACACGGCTTAAATGAAAGTGCACACCGGGGTTCTGAAATAAAGGCAAAGAAGGAACAAGTGTGGTTTTAATTCTGTAAAAGGCTGACACACCCTCCCTATATTGTATTGATATGTAACGTCAGATTAGCATTTTATCAAAAGCGTTGATACCTGGTAATGTTATATTTAGCGAACTTACCTTGACTTAACGAATTATTTAGAATAATATGTAGGCAATTTTACTTTTCAAACACAACTCATTATCCTGAAAATCGGGAAGATTCACAGAGGCGCACTTTTCCAATACATTTTATTGCAATAATTGGTGGACGTCATTGCATACCGAGACCCATTTACCAGTAATTATTTAAATAAGTAAATGCCGTGTATAAAATATTTATACCTGCAGAATTATCATCAGTATTCAACGAGCAGGATAATCTTCGTCTCGTTATTTCCATAATCACGTTGCGATATTCAACTCGCTCGACTAAATAATCTCGACTGTTAATTCTGACTTAACTGATAGTGTGTATTAAGTCTGTCCTCTTATATTTGTGACTCTCTTAAGCGCTCGTTAAACTGAGTAGTCTATCTCGTTGATGGCATTCGTTGCATAGTTATGTACCTAAGTACTTTGTTTTACTTCCCGAGACAGAGAACTTTAGAAGCTTTCTTGGTCTAAATACGAGTGGGTAACCTCTAGAATAGAATCTAAGCAGTTGTTTTATTTGTACACGAAAACCTTTTTATTCATTCACGTCATTTATGAACAGGTTTATTTTTATGTAGTTTTTTTTTATTGGTGATGTGTACGTGTGAACACCATAGACTCTGCCGCCTCATAGATTGTTTTCAACTTCAATCCATTTTATTTTTATTGTCCGTTTGGGTACAATGTTTGTTGGTCTACGCTGACTTCTCATATTATTATTATTATTAATTTGTTTTCGCTTGTTTTCTGTAAAAATTTACCTATTGGAACTGTGCATTAGGTTTAAACGTTTTATAGGCTGGCGGCAGTTTTCCTTGCGGGCACCTGTAATTTTGTTTTTGTGTTGTTGTAAGCTCGCGCTTGACCATTATTTTACCTGATGGAAAGCATCAAAGTGGTCGACGATGTACCGCGCTTACCTAGACTAAAGATACGTTAATTTATTTATTTATAATTTTTTTATTTAATTACACACAAATACTTGAAAAAAAAAAGCAAATACAGATAGAAGACCACAAAGGTACTGCTTATTTCAAATGAATTTTTTTCCAGCATTATCAGGAAACATAGACAACCTCCCATTTTTATTTTAAGTTCTTACAGTTCTCTCTAAGTTTGTCTAGCAGATATTATATCGCTGTTAGCGATAAGACCGCCATTGTACCTATAGATTGGCGTTTGTTTGAAGGTTTTTTGTAAAGGGTTCGGTGTGCAATTATACTATTCTATTCTATTATTTTTTATTGACAAATACACTATAACAAACTGCTGGGCAATGACCTCCCTCCCATTTTTTCCAGTTTTGTCGGTTTTGAACGTATTCTTGCCAATTCCCAAGGAAGGCATCCTAGTCGTCCCACTATCTCCTTCTTGGTCTGATTTCAGGGCTCCAACTTTATGTTTTACTTTCTCACTGCTCGACCGGTAGATATGTCCAGCCACGTCAATGATTTGCATTTAGGAGCGCAGGTCTTTGACTGACATCTAAACGTTCAAACTTAAGGTTTGCAAACGTGCTATAGAGAGTAGTATAACACACTACACTACTAGGTGTATTTTATTTTTGGTGTACAATAAAGAATAAATATAAATCTATTTGTCTAATAAGATTTTTCAGTACATTTCCCAACCGATCTCAGAATTGGCCAAGCTTTCAGAAACCGTGATTAACAACATTCCATTATCATTTAATTTAGTAGTTGTCCTAGCTTCGAGTCTGGTAAATAACAATAGGCTCTCCCGATATTACGTGGGACTTAACATAATGGCCAAGAGTGACCTCTGCCTTCCTCTTTGAGAGTTACAGGCTTATTGTTGTATAGTTAAACACTTTGGTGAATTGTTTTCAGTTCAACTATTACTATTAATATAATAAACATTATGACTTGTATGTTTGGATGTTTATTTGTTATCTTTTCACTTTTGACTGGCCTGTTGGTCTAGTGAACTCTAGTGGTTAGTGGCCTTGACTGCTATGCCAGAGATCGTGGGTTCGACTCCCACCTAGGACAAATGTTTGTGTGATAAACTTAATCATTTGTTCGGTGTCTGGGTGTAATTTATCTATAATAAAATTATGTATATATTTAGGAATATATAAGTATGTGGTTTATCAGTTCTCTAGAACCCATAAGAAACACACAAGATTTGCTTAGATTGGGACTGGACGACGTTGTGTGACAGTTGTAGAATACACATAATACATATATAATTATAATATACAACGTATAAACAGAAAACAGCAACATTCAACAAGAAACAGCGACAAGATCACAGAAGCGACAAGACATCAAATCCACTAAACAATTTTCCAACTTGCTAGTCATTAAAGTGAAAAGTCTTTTACTTAGCTATGTTATACAAATAAATAATTTAATTCATAATACGAAAACACTATTGTTGATTGTACACCAACTTTCAGCGTAATTGAATCCTGGTGGTTGCACCAAAATCATTGTATTGTACTAGGTATCTATGATATCAATCCTTTGTACAGTTGTAGGTATGAGTTACTCGTAAATGAAATATTTTTGCTTCTGTTTTCGGAATGATGCATATTCGACGTATGTTTGAAAAATATGCTACATTTTTCCGGTAAAAATCAGATATTGTTCACAACAAAGAATATTGCATTGTTCCAAATGAAAGAATAATAATATATAAAAAAACCATCTATGTATTTTACCCATGTTTGCAAACTAATAAATGATTTATGATATTTACTCAAAAATAAACAGTTTGAGATACAGTTTGAAACTCTGTATGTTTTTGGGTAAATAAAGATTTTTTTAAAAGAAAGTGGTTTTCAAGTATCTACACTAATATAATAAAGAGGTAAAGTTTGTTTTTTTGTTTGTAGGAGGTAATCTCTGGAACTAATGGTTCGATTTAAAAAAAAAAATAACAACAATAGAAAGCTGCTTTACTCTTGAGTGACATAGGCTATAAATTATTTATATAACATGGATGTTAACCGAGCTATGTTAAGAAACTTTCCGCGGACGAAGTCGCGGGCAGAAGCTAGTTTGTAATAATTTAAACTCTTGAGCCCCAAGTAAATGCCAAGCGTTCGCACACCTATTGTATTTCTATTATGTTTCTAATTACGGTATTCAAAAAGTTAAATTACAAGTTTTTCAGAAGCCAACTAAAAACAGGTAGTAGTAAAGTCACGAAAATAATTGCTATTTTACTTAAAAATCGCACAAATTTTTAACTTTGAAACTACCAAAAATTAGCAGACAGCAAACAAGCTTTTACAACCAAATAATACTAAATGAGTCGAATCAAATAAAGATTGCCACGTTAAATTTTCTATGCTTAATAAAAGCGTTTGTTTCAAATAAAATCTTTATGGTCAAAGATCATTCTTTACTACAACATTGGCTGTATAAAATTCAAAACACAAACAACAATGCAGAACAGTGTTGCAGTTTCAAATGAAATTGAAACTGAAAAAGTGAATCCATTTTACCAATACTCTGAATAAAATAAGCTATTTGTTGGACACACACCAACATGGGTTCAGATATTATGCAGATAGGTTAAAGCAACTAAAAACAGATCAAATGAATTTGTCGGTGTAGTTTCGGATGCACCGAAATTAATCCATTTATTTCACTGGCGTCGTTTTTTTTTTTTTAATTTGTGTGTGGAACACAATTTTTGCTGCTATTCCTCCCGTGTAGGTATAGTCGTGTTGTCGAGTTACGTAAGCCATTAAGGGAGGGGGTCTTAATGGAACGACACCCGAAACGAGAAGGTCCGTTGTCGTAAATTGACGTTCTGCCACATACTTCCTATGTTCTCAATCTTGAGAGAAACATTCGTACACAACGAAGGTCCGGTTTTGTTTTACTTACACAGCGACCCATTTATTCAATCCCACGTTATAAGATGTTAAATCAATATTGATTTATTTCTTCAATCTTTTATAAAGCTTTTGTTCACGAAGATTTTCTCAGTTAAGTTGGATTTTCGATGGAAAATATTTGGCTGGATATCTGGTTTCAAAATTAATTTACCGGGAAACCGTGGTAAGTGAATTAAAATTTCCCATGATTTTAAAGATTACATAATTAAACAAAATGTAAATAAGTGACGTGGACGTTTATGAAAAGATTTAATTACATAAAGTAGTATCTGTGTAGGCACAGCTTTGTTCAAAATTATTAAAAAGTTGTACCTAAGTTGCCTTACTAAGTTCTATATTAGGCATTAGGGCGGGTTTAGAAAAGGCCAAAACTTTCTTGCGGTGGCCGTGGGGTGGCCATTCGTTTACATTACTTACATTCGTTAACTTTTCAAACCTATTGGCTACGCCATGACATTCTATTTTTTCGACTACCTGCGCTGCACTTTTGGTTATTGAGCTCGTTCTATCGAATATTTTCGATTTTACCCTCCGGGCCTGCGTTAGCGCACCCTCACTTTCTGTCGGTGTTAGTCGGTCATTTGACAAGTTATAACTTTAGCGTGATTGTTATTGTTTTTAATTAAGATAGATGGTTTCAGTCAATCTTCCGCCACGTGACCACCCCGTAGTTTACGTTTTGAGTAGGTACGCATAATTTACACAAACGCGCTCTTAGGATATACGAGATTTTCAAAAGAGAGAAAGACTCAAAGGACAACTGGAAGAATACTGGCGAGTTTCAGTCTGTAAAAGTCACTATCTTTCTCCATCTAGATTGATGATTTCCCGTACTCGAAAAATAGGATTTGAAAAACTTCAGTATTAAGGACCAAAATAGCGAGTCAAACTAGATTTCCGCTTTTCTTGAACTGTCTCTATTTTTAATAACAAACTTGGACCCGATCTGGAACAGTATCAAGTGAAACTTTATTTTAGCAGTTATATTTGTCGTGGTGCGGCATAACTTTGACAGTTTAGCATAGTTCCAAAGAAGATTCACGGAATCTAAAATTCAAATGAGTTCGTTATACCTACATAAGTATATTGTATGGATGTTCTGCAATCTACGGACAAATTTACTTTGTATTGAAAATGTTCTGCGTGCAGCGGATCTGCCTAGAGCTTCACTCGCCCTGATTCGCCTTGTTTTTATGCTAGTTTTTAGAACCAAAAAATTAACTACAGAAAGTTGATTCCATCGATATATTATATGTAGGTACTACGTACTAGATTAGAAGTACCGTACAGTCACTTTATTAGATTTAGGAGTAGTTTTGACGTTCACGCAGTGTGAGAGCGCTGTCAGTTTTAAAAGGTTTTGTTAGGCGACATAATGCAGTTACAATAAAATTTTCTGTATTTTGACAAGTTTCTATGAACGTGTTTTTTGCTTAATAATTCATAAAATAATAAAGCATAATACAACAATTTAATCGGGCAAAGAGCGGCAGCACCGGACATTTCAAATCAACTGAAGATATTCTCAAGGGACATTTTGTCTAGTACCTTTACCCCGGCTGCCAGTTTCAAACTCTTGAAGCTCACAAAAGTTTTTAGCAGGTACGTACAGATTGTCAGATACCCTGATACTTAATTTAGATAAATATAACCGGTTTGTCCTTATGAAAACCTTTATTAAAACTTTGCCTAACTTTATCAATTTTATTTGAGTTGCTACAAACCCAATATAATTAGGCGAAATTTCATCCCAAACTTTGCCTTAAATATTTAGTTAGTAATGGGGACAATATCCATCACAACAAAGCCGGGAGTCAACTAGTATTAAAAGGTTATTTTCAAACGAAACTGGGGTGTATTATAATGTTAATCTGAGGGCTTTTTACCAGCGAACCTATTTCAATAAAATTATACGTTACTAGCGGGGAGGCTACACATTCAACTACATTTGCATTGATATTGGGTCGAACGAACGTACCCTTTGTAGTGGCAAGCGTGCTCATTGAAATCACACGGGCCTGCCGCAAGCATTCCGGTGCCTTACAGGTATTCATCAATACACATCATTGTCCATATGAAAGCATTGTATGCTAACATGTGGGTAATCTAATACACTGTAATCTTCAGAGTGAGTTCTCGTGTCATTGTCACTGCATCAGATGTTTCCTTTGCTCGATGTATCTTTGTAAAAGCAATGACAATAGCTGAGTGAGAAACTAGAATCAGTCTTCTGCGGGTATCAAACCATTATGGAAACTTTTTGTTACGTTTACTTTTTGTTCCTTAATTCACAGTAAATTCTTCTTCGCATTTGAAAACTACGAAGGAAATAACGGAATATGTGTTTACACGAAGGAGTAGTTATTTAAATAAGAAGTGGCCAACTTGTAAGTACTTTCTCCCTTTAAGAAAAGGTAAGCACACGTAAGGGGTTTAGAAAAAGGGCTTTACGAAAGAGGTCGATTTTTATAGCGTCGTTTATTATCGGTCATTTATATTTTCATTGTAATAGGCTACTAATTGGACTGAAAGCATTAAGTTTTATTTCTGCTTGGCTGTAAAATTGTACTGTTATTGGCACTGGTGCCTAATCTAATAATGGCTACAACTATTTTAAAGGGGATTGTGAGTGTGTTATTTCTGAAAGGAAGCGTTCACGGGTAGACCCACGCCCTAGAATGGCACATAGAATAATTTTTAACCTAAGAGTGTATTCCCATGGGATAATTTTCTACTATCACATGGACGAAACCGCTGCCAGCAGCTAGTACTTTAATGCTACAACTAAATACTTAGAGCAGTTTAAAAGTTGGAAATTTTCTCGAGATAACGTATTCCCGGGGTAAAAAACATTCTATACCAGGACATAGACTAACTTTTTGCTAAATTTCATCCAAATTATTTCGAAAATCAAACTTTTTTAAATTCTTTCAGCGGTTTGATCATGAAAGAATAACAAACATACACATCATTATAAATACTAACACACGTTATTCAGACTACTACAGATATATTTAGCCTTTGATTACCGTAATTAGAGACATCATTGAAAGACAATGTGTGCAAACGCCGGCTTTCGCTTGGGGTTTACGAGTTTAAATAAAAACAAATATACGGTCGAATTGAGAAACCTCCTCCTTTTTTTAAGTTGGTTAAAAACTTTTCCTTTAAACTTAGGGCCTGTTTCACCATCTATGATTAAGTTTCCGTAACAAAAATTGTCTTTTTAGATAATTTCATAGAAATTATGTTTTATTTATGAATATTTTGTAAGTAGCAGTTATTTAAACATTGTGTTACAGGCGCTTAGCATGTCATTTTACAAATCTCTCCAGTTCATAATCTTACAAACATGAGATTCATATTTATGTTTAATGTTGTGTGTGTCTGCAGATCTGTTATACAGGTCTCATACCTAGTTCAGTCTCTAGCTCTCACAAAGATTTTAGTCTTAAGATAAATCTTTGTAAATAAACTTGTGTTACAATGTACCTTTGTTAGAGAAATAAACGATAATTATTATACATAATTATATTTACAAACAAACTTTCACTTTAATTTTAGCACAATATATACAATTAATAGATAGCGATACTTAAGTGCAGTCTTGACTTTAGGTACCTAATTATGTTAATAAACTGGGAATCAAATGTTTATAATGACATCAAAATCAATTTAACAAGGTACTTATCAAAGTTTTGACGTTATTTCCTGTCAAGTACATAAAGTAATGGTTCGTTTTTTAAAACACTTGACTGTACAAGTGTCAATTTAACTGTAAATCAAAATGTTCAAGAGTTCTTCAAATAAATCTTCAGTGACAAGTCGCTGCTACTGTGTTTACTTTTAATTAACCAATTTGCTTTAGTCATGTTTTTTATTCAAGACCTACTAAATAAATACGTCAATATTAAGTAGGTACTCGTAATTATATGTTTTTTTTTCGTTAAATACAAAACCTAAATACAGTGAATAAAATCTAACTTGACAGCACATTTGCTGCAAAAAGTCCATAAACGCTATTCCGTGCAAAATAAAGTTAAACACTGAAATAAATTATAGCAGACGGACTAACGAGTGGATCGCTGTTCACAAATATACATGTTTCCACTATTACAAATAGTATACTGAATTGCTCCCGCTGGTGAAAATAAAGGGAACACAATCTGACCTACTAGTATCAAATAGTCTTAAGTGGCTACTTTACATACAAAGCACATTTTTACAGCTGTCGTTATCATAGGCCCATGCGGTTCCACCCACCGCTCCCTTGGCGAGAGTTCCAGTCAGGAACGATGGACTAGTGAAGTACTTCGTAACGACTACGATTTATTTGATGTACAATGTTTTTGTAGTGGCAACCCTCGGGGGCGAAGGGATTGCGTTTGCGTCTACCCACGTCCCGTTATAATAGGGGCAATATTTATTGTCACTTGCCGTATAGAAAAGTTAGGATCGATTTATACTGAAATGGCTAAACTTTTAGAGTAAACTAATTGTATGCTATAGATCATGCTCCAAAGACCAATATTGTTTGAAAATTTTAAAAAGGGAACGAGGTGGCTAGCGATACTGCAAGGCTGCTTGCGGAAATGCGTGCTGTCAAGCAGCCGCACACGTCCTGTCAGTGGTCCTGCCAAAATAGCCGTCCGGAGTCGTGCAGCGACTGAGCGGTGCCGGCTTTGATGGTCTCTTACCTTCGCTGCCGACTGCTGTCAGCTGCTACCATGATTTGTGTAGTGGGACTCAGCATTCTTTTTCCTTCTTTAGTTATTCGGAATAAATGTTATACACGGTTACAAAAAACCATTTTTCGTTTCCAGAGGGCAAGTCAAGACCCTTAGGCTTTGAAATAACCAATAATACGAGTCTAAAGACTAAGATAACATTTATGAGACTGATACCGCCTTTCGAGATCATGGTAGGTACTTCAACAACGATGAACAGAGAGTCTCCGAGGAAATCGAAGCTTCTTTTCTTAAATTGCTCTTGAGGCAATTCCCAAAAGATTCGAATGTTGTCATCAGCTCCGGCTTACGTTTCGTTTACACGGAGATATTGGATAAAACCGACCCATAATTTAAACTCGGTTAATTTTATGATAAATTGTGACAGGTTGGAACAAAAATAACCTTTTACTTATATTTTATGAAGCGTGAATAACGTTGGAGCGAGATCACTCTTTAACGTGATCAATCAGATTTATGTTAAGCCGTAGCTCGCAAATAAGCGATAAGCGTTTTTTTTTTTGAAATGGGAAATCGTCAACTGATTTCTCCTGCTTTCGGGTGGAGCGAGAGGTTAATCAGACTTTTGCTGACTTAAGTCACCTTTGTTCCTTCATTTGCTCTTTGCGAAGAAAGAACTAGAATGAAGGCAACTTTGTTTTTTGTCCCATACTATAAATTGTTCCTAATTCATGGATGCGTTCACAAACAAGGTTATAAACTCATACACCAGTGACACCCAAATCTGGTACAACTATCTGTAGGCCATACAAATATTTTTCCTTACGGGAATTGAATTCATGACTTTCAGGGCAACAGCTAATCGCGTAACCACTGAGTCAATCGTGGATCCGGTTGTAGTCACATTTTTGCCCAACGGTTGGTCAAAGTCATGGTGTGTTTTGATTGTTGCCCAACGGTTGGTCAAAGTCATGGTTATCTCGTTTAAATTTGTGGATTTCGATAGGTTAAAAAAGATTTAAAATGTGTAGAACTTAGCCTTAACAAGCGTGCTGTTTGTATAGTGTTTAAGCAATATTTTATTACCGTACGTGTATAAATACCTATATCGTTACAATGTGTTTACCAGCAACAGGTACTGCGCTAGAAGCACTAATGAAATCGCTACAGTTAATAGTTTCAGTTCATCTATTTATGTTGTCAATACGTCAGCTCGTAACGCTATTGGTTTATCGTCTGGCGGATAATCGAATCATCAGTCTCCGAGGTTTCGTTCCGCTGGCTGAAACGTATTTCAGATCTACATTCCAGTTCATTGTTCCTACCATGCATGATACGCTACAAATTGAATATCAACATCTTTTTTTGGCCAAGCTATTTTGCCCGTACGTCATGGTGTATTTTATTTATGAGATTTATTATCCAACCTACTAGTGATGGATGACTTTTGTCTGACGTCATGCAACAACTAACTTTTCCTTTGCGCACTTATTTTTAGGATAACTGTGTACCTATAGCAGCTACTTTGTGATGTATATTGTCGGTCACATGATACATACGAGGCAACTAGGATGCTACATATGTGCTGGCCTTCCATTTAATCACGGGTCAGGCTAATAGCTAAGCCACTTAGATTGAAGATGCTGCTTTCATCTAAAGTAGGTTTTAACTCATGAAACCAACTTTATCTACACAAGTTTTACATGAAATATATTCAGGTTTGTTAGTGACACTTAAAAACATCATATTCAAAGTAGTTTTAGAATGTAATATGCAAATGATAAGCTCAAACGTTATGGCTCTACTAGAGAGTAAATGAACGCAATTTAAAGTAAAATTTCGCTCGTTTAATGGCGACGAGCACGTCTATAATTTACTCTAAGTAACAAACTGGAAGCGCTGTTTATATCACACATTGCTCGTACTACGTAGGTGTATACTGTCATAGAAGTTTTATCTGATCCCGCCGTACATTACCCAGACAAACTCAATGCTGTGTAAAAACTAGATCAAAATTCTTCTGTAAGTGCAAGGTAAGGCGAACTGGGAAATCTCTTAGTGTGAACTTATAAAACGTTCGGTGAGTCAAAATATATTGAGCGTGAAAATGTGTTATCTCAGCAAAGTGATCTCTTCGGCTTTTGTAGCGACTGTTATAGGTACTTAGATGTGAAGGTGCAATTTGACATTATGGCCCATTTGCATGTATAAAAAAAGTAAAATCCAACGAGATAGGATATAACTAATGCTGTCACAGCTGTCTTTTCTTAATTTCATTTGAAATAAGCGGCCCGCCGCTACACGTCCAATTACAGTGAGCCGAGCTGGGCGCTCGACGAAACCTCGACGCTTATTTTAACATGAAAGTTCCGCCAGTTTAAGCTAAAAGACTCGTCAAATAGTCGCCACTAAGAAATCAAAAGCTGTGTAATAATAAATTTATAAAACCATTCTTTATTCAATTCCAAAAAGTATCCTCATTTCAATGTTTTGGTAAATTAAATAGAACCTTATACAGTATGCATGAAAGTTATTATTCTGTACAAAAAGAGAATTTCGATTCATCTTCAAGAAACTTTATTATACGAGATATGTAGCTGTGTAACTGAATACTCGTAGACGGATATTTAATTAGATGAATTCCGAAGAGCTTTGAAATGTTTCTGGTAACGAATAAAAAAATGGCAGTGTGAGTGCCGGACACGGTAGGTAGAAATTTTAAAATTTCATAGCTTGTGTTTTAAATTTTTTTCTAAACAAGGACACAGATAAAATATGCCGTTTCCCTTTTTTCCATCATATTCTAAAAGTGTCAGCTCGCTTTTATCGTTGAATATTCAAAAACCAGCCTATTGGGATTGTGTTGGACAGATATACGCGGACTGTACCTACGTGATCAATAAACGGCAAATACCGACTAACATTTTGTCAGTTTGAAAAATTAGTCTGTTATCCGCTTTAAGAGTAGAACAAGAATCATAAATTCAATTTTTCAATCCGTTACTTCTATCAGGTTGACGGAGCTGTAAAGTTCAGAAGTTATGGAACATGTTGAGTATGAATAATATTTTGTGCGGAATGCGAGTGACTGTGTAACAAAGAAGAACCGGCAAAAAAAACCCAGACCCGACAGAAAAGTAGCATATCTTAGTATTCTTGTTATTATTTATATAATCATATTATATAGTTTTTATATTTGAAATCAATGGCTAACACCAAAATATTTCCTTTTGTTTTTGTTCAGGCTGTGAACTAAAAAAGTACAAAATGCCTATTTATCTACACAATTCGTAATAAATGGCGATAAAATAGTTACGGGATGTATCCAGATGACCTGGAGATACAGCTGAATTATATAATTTTTGAATTCCTAGTATAATATATTTTTGTTGTAACGTGTAGTGAATGTACCCTAAGTTGATTGTAGTACTAGGAATTCAAAAATTATATAATTCAGCTGTATCTCCAGGTCTCCTGGATACATCCCATAACTATTTATCGTCATTTAGTTACAAACATTTACGAATTGTATAGATAAGTAGACATTTTGTATTTTTTTTTTAGGGTAACGCCTGAACAAAAACATAAGGCCATATTTTGGTGTTAGCCATTGAATTCTAATATAAAAACTATATAATATGAATATATAAATAATAACAAGAAAATTGAGAGATGTCACTTTTCTGTCGGGTCTGGGTTTTTTTTATATGGGACGTGACCGATCTTCTTTTCTAAAGTATGTTGTCCATGCAACAGTAAACAATGCAAATTAGAGTGGATCCTGCTGGCTCATAATATATGGAACTGGTTTTGAGGATTGTTCGTAATCTACAATTAATATTATGAAGCTAGAGTTTGTTAGCGCGCGGTAATTCAAGAGAAAAACCAATCACCGAACTTCGAAGGCAACGGGTAGGGCACATGGCTCACAGAATAAATGGTCGTTGTGGTCGCAAGGTTCTGGAGTGGCGAAGATGCTGTGTTGGAAGGCCTCCTCCAAGGTGGACCGATGACCTGACAAGAGTTGCGGGATTTTGATTGATTTGAGATGCACAGGAAATTTTTTTATAACGAAACTTGGAGAAGGCCTATGTCCAACAGTGAACAAATTTGGATAAAATGGTGATGAATCTCAGGAACTAGTGGATCAGGTTGAAAAAATATTAAAGTGTTTGATATATTACTTATCGAAGAACGCTATAGGCCATATATTTACATCACCCTGCCACCCACGGGAGCGGAGGCGTAACCAAAAAAGGTGTAGCTAAAACCGCGGGGAATAGATACTTCAGTAATAAATCTTGGTTCCCTACCTAACTAATTTGAATATTACGTATTTATCTGCTCGTTAATGTGACAAAGTTCTGCCCTTTAGATCGCTTCAACGATTCATCATTCATCATCATTTCAGGAAATAAGTCTGTCTAAAATTGAGAGCCTTTGATTAATCAGGCGCCAAAGAAGTGGGTCGGTGACTGCAAAGCACCCTACCCCATTTATTTCTTTTTGGGGTTATAATCAGCCCTGCATTTTGCCAGTTTAATACCCGGATCGATGATCAAACACTTCACGGATATAGGTAACTGGGCTTTTATAACGAGTTATTTTTTACGATACTCAACGGGGGGCGACGTCTAAGGTTCCACGACCAAGCAATATCAGAGTACTTAGAGCAAACTGCGAACTTTTTCTTTTCCCACCTGGATAAGGACTTGTTAACAAACTTCGTGTTCAGAATTGCATTAGTTGAATGAATTACGTGTAACTAGTCAACAATCATTTACTAAGTTGGGATTAACGCTAAGTCTAGCTGACCGAAACCGACGCCTCATTATGTGACCACAAGTAATTAGCAATTAATTCATTCTATATCCTACTCAATCCCTAACTAAAACCGCGCACAAATTGTAGGTACTATACATCAAAGGAAAATTCGATTAATGAATAAAAAGCTTCTACAAATGGAGAAATATAGGAATGAAATTAGAATTTGTTCATTCAACTCAAATATTGAAGTAAGAGATGCCCTCGATCTCAGCGAGTGGGAAGATTCCTTTATACAAATCTTTGCCATCTCGAGGTTTGTCCTTATTTTTCTAAGAAATTTTAATTAAGCTGATAAAATCAATTAATTTTTATCAAAAGTTTATATTTACATGCCGTTGTCAATCTTAACTTTAACAGAACTAATATACTTTTATTTTATACTTTAGTGCAATGTTAATGTGTGTAAAATATTTTACAGCAACTTAGATAATAATAAAAAACGAGGTGTGTTTGTTTGTAGTCATTAAATGATTCCTTCTATTCAAGATGGTGTGAGTAGAAGCTTCAGACTCTTTATCTTACTAAAACAAACCTGTGTTCTTTCAGTTTTGTTTTTTGTTCCAAGGCCACAATAAGTATTCTGGACAATCTCACTGCCCAAACTACGTTCAAATATTTTCACGTTAAATAATTATTTCAGACGAAACAAGCCCACTGTTGGACATGGGCTACCCCCAAATGTTACCACAATAAACGGTCCTATGCGTTTCTTATCAATCGATTTCTCGCGATCCTCGCCGTTTGCAAGTCTTCTAACGTTGTGTCTTTCGGAACGCAGTTGCCACTGAATCTATTGGCCTCAACGGCCATCTGTTCTGCGAGCAATGTGCTCAGTCCACTGCCACTTAAGTTTAGAGATTCTACGGTGAAAAGGGACGGTTAATTCGGGTAAGCGGTTACGGTCAGTTAGGTTACCTCACAAAAGGATAGATAAATCTTATTCAGGATATCAGGAACATGATACGTTAGACATATTTGACAGCACCGAACAAGGAAATTTGTCCGTTCTCTAACTTCTTTGACACCTGAGAGTTTGGGCCTCGACAGCTTAGGATCAATGATTGATTTCTTTGCTTCCGACAGTTTTTATAGCAGTGTGATCGGATACTAGAAAAACTTGTATCCCATCCGCGATAACGTTTGTCAAAAAGTTCATTATTCTTATTCTTTATTGCACACAAAAAATATATACAAAAAAAGAGGAAAGTCGTTGCGCAAAGGCGAGCTTAACTTGGAATTCGGGTTTTCTTACAGCAGATTTTTACCAGTCCAAATCTAGTTCTTAAGAGAATGACAAGTACCAATAAAATAGCATATAATTTCTTATTATCTTGTGGTCGACTGCCATTTTTATCTACGACTAGCTAAGATCGAACGTCTATCCGTGGAGCTATCCATAGTTTCATCTGCATCTTCGGTCACTGCTCCACTCTTATCGATATAAGCGTTAAAATTTGTGTTCATAAAAAAAAACATACTCTTCAGCTTTCTAATAAATAAAAATCGTGAGTGTTTGCTATTGAACTTTTTGAAACGGTGTGAACGATTTAGCAGAATAAGTCGTAGGCTATTTTTTATCCTACTACCTCTAAGCCCCATATTTTTTTGGTAATTTCTATGGTAGAATAACATTAACTTAGTAAACGTTAAAATGATAATATGTCCTATAAATTTTAGTTCTGTTTTCGAGGTAGCATATCGGCTCTTAACGTAAAATATTTCAAACATAATTTATATACGTAAAGCTGAAACACAGCGATAGTTCACCACTACATAGTTTACATACTCGTACATAGTTTCAATTAGTAACATCGCGAAGACGTCGTTTGACGAGGGTGTGTTTTGAATCCAAATCAACACTACACACGGTCTTGACATTTAATCCTAGGGATTTAACTTTGTGCCAGCTTAATCAAATTATCATCCATCAGAAAATGTATACGGACATATAGTTTACCAGCTACTGCTAGCGGCATCGCCCGAGGGAAAGTAGAAAATTATCCTAACGAAACGTATTCCCGGAATAAAAAGTATCCTTTGTCCTATTCTGTGTCAAATTTTGTTCGAATTCATTTAGACATTTGAGCTTGGAGGAACAACAAATATACACATACATACGCGTGTGTGCATGTACAAACTTTCATATATTACTCGTAGTGTGAAGTGTGGGTTGTTTTTTCATAATATGACTGGTTTGAATGTTTAACTGTAAGTGTGTATACCTATTTACTGGAATTTAAAAAGTTCTTTACTTTGAACTAAAAGAATAATCCACATTTTCTAAACACAAAACTTTTAATTGAGTTTTTGTTAAATTCTAATTTAGCCTATCAGTTTTTAGAAATGAGGTTTAACCCGTTCCTAAATTAGATACTAGATAATATTTAATATTCAAAAAGAGAATCGATACTTATATGCCATATCTTTCTAACCCGTTGTGCTGTACGCACTGATGCATCAGTCTTTCGGGTTTTTTTTTGTAATGGTAGGTAAATATCATTCAATGACGAATCCCGCTCGTGGTTGGAGCGGGAAACAGTGTCAGACTCTTACTGACTAAAGAACCTACCCCGTTCCTCCCTTGCCTTATTCCCAGAGCCCCGGTATAACGCTTTCGCACCAACCCTCGGCTCCAGGAGGCTTCGACCTTGAAGGGCCCCTACGGTTTGCTGACAACTCCTTGAGGCGCGCGGGAACAGTGCTCGCCGTCGACCCCAGTCTTTTGGGTAAATGCTTCCGCTACGGAGAACCTCAAACAGCGGAAATAATATAATATTACAAGTTCTTTTTCAAAAATGCAAAATGTATAAAGATCTTTTCTTACTCCTTCTAGACACTTATCGTAACCCAAAGGATTTTCCGTTGGACAGAGGATAAGCATTGTCGTACAGTGATTACCAGTCGACAGTGATGTAGAGGACATACTTTACTAGGACATACTTTAAACTACAATTAGTTGGTTTTTGAAGGTTTTATTTTATTTAGTGTATATGTCGGGGCTAGGTAGAATAATTATATATCATTCCTCTTTTGGCCATATCATTTATGTAGGATTTCTATAGTAATGAAAGTTCTAAAGAAAGTAGGCTAAACGGGGTTTCAAATGTCATCAAACTTTAAGAAATATATTATTGTTTGATGGAATTTACTTGGTGTTTGAGTCATAAAGTATTTTTTTTTTAAATAAATAAACTTTTAGTTACTTGAACATAAATTACTACATTAAAAATCCCAAAATAAAATGGGTTACTAGATGAATAAAATTATATACAGTATGTGAGTTCTCTCATCTAAGTTCCAGTCAGTTGCAGTTAACGGCTTTTATTAATAGTTTATGATCTCTAACTAATATCCATAACTATGGTAACGTTACATCGTCGACTATTTATGGGAACGTAAAACTAATTACGTTTATAGGCCGTTAGTGCAGCGTAGCTAATAACCTTATTTGATATTAACGAGTTTAAGAGACGTTCTTCTTGTCTATTGTTAGATTATTAGTTTATTTTTAAATGAATGTGCCTGAAATTATTTGTAATGTCATTTTATTTAAGATGAGACGAGATGCATTGGATCGTTCGTTGTTCGTGGCCTATATTCAATAATGGATGTTCTTTAGCTGTAATGATGATGATGATTTTATTTTTAAGTAATGTGTTTTTATTTGTTTAATTCAAATATTGTTAAATATTTTTAATTATTTCTAACGTTAAAATGGTAATTATGTAATAGATGTCGCTAGAATTACTGATCTCTACACGCGTTGAGTTAAACTGCTAATTGCAGAGAGTTATTTAAATTAAAAAAAAGCAAAAAAAGTCCGTAATTGATATTGTTACGAATAGTTCAACTCAATACAACTAATGTACAGTTTTGATGACATTAATTCCCATTGACTCAAAAATCCTTTTTTATATTAAACATATCTTTAACAATGAAAGCAAAACACAAAAAACAATCAAATAAACTCACTCACAGCTCGATATCAAATTTATTCCAACAACGTTTTCAAATCTTATTATATTTATTTCCAACTATTATTATTATTTTAGGTCTTTATTGTACACATTAATTTATCACATGTCTTGTGACAAGTATAAGTTTTTATTGATTTTTAATAACATTTGTAAAAATAGGTATATACCTATACAATTTATTTTCTTCTCGGATAG
Source organism: Mythimna loreyi (assembly GCA_029852875.1). Lineage (NCBI taxonomy): Eukaryota > Metazoa > Arthropoda > Insecta > Lepidoptera > Noctuidae > Mythimna > Mythimna loreyi. The sequence continues at coordinate 11,055,949 of CM056782.1, read as the reverse complement.
AAAAATTTCTTACGACCTGTAGATGGACTGAACCAAAGGAAAAGATTTAGGGCAATACAATTACAAATAACAATGATCTAATAAATAAGTACAATACCAAATAAGTTTTACGATATAACATCGTTGCAACACTATCGAAATTCGATAAATAGGACAAAAATGTGCCTAGGTACTAAACTAGGTCACACTTTTACGGCAAAAAAATGTGACATAGGTATATTGCCACTTAAATAAAAAAGTCATAATCTTAATTAGATTCCTTGAATAATAAATATAAGTACCTACTAATAAACTTGAACACAAAAAAATATCCAACCATAAATACAATATCCACATTATTTTTCGAGGGGACAAGCAATTAATTATCTATAGGAAAGAAAAACATCCCATATCCGTTCCCGTAGATTCGGCTATCAAATTACGAGGTTACTGCCCCACTAAGTATATCCTGAAATAATTAATGAGGACCGTTAACTGAACACGGTTTATCGTGAAAATAAATAGGTTATGTCACGTCAAGAGCTCGCTAAAGGGCTCTGCACACAGCGGGCGTGGCGCGGCGGGACGTGACGGCGACGCGACGCTGAGCAGTTGTAATGTACTAGATATTACGGACGACGCCACACAGAGCCGTCCCGCTCGACACGACGGTAACCTCGGATCTGTATGGCGTCGTCGCATCGCCGTCCGGTCCGCTGTGTGCAGAGACCTTTAATTCGACCGGGAACTAAATTGAGCCCGGCGGCACACTACCGACGAAAAAGTGTGATAATGCAGAACATAAATTAATTAATGTGTACTAGCTGTAAACGAGATTAAACCGAGGACCCAGTAAATGGGTAAGGGCTCTGTTACTGACTGCCTGTTATGGAATGAGAGGTACAGGTTAATTAACGAACAACTAGATGGTTGTGAAAATGTTGTTGAGTTTTTTTTTCAGACATTAACGTTCAATTGTATTTCTTTTTTATCCTTTAAGTAATAAGAGGTGTTATCATTTAGTGATAATGTCTTTACTGTAAATACTTCTTCAAATATAAGGAAATATTTATTTATTACCATGAGATAATGAGTTAATCTGCTAGCCTCTGCCAGCGGCTTTGCCCGCTTGAAGACAGGTTTCTTCATGCAAACTTTGGACTCCCGTAACATCCCAGCATAATTTAAAAAAATGGTGCTTGCCTTCGTTACAAAAGGGCGTCTAGTGCGAAAATTCACACTTACTTGGAGTGTTGAGGAATGTTGTGGTGTGGTGTAGAGTATTGTGGAATCTCCGGTAGTTTTATATGTGCGTTGCTATGTCAGACAGTCAGGTATCTTAATTTAGATTGGCTTTATGCGATGCAGGCTTTTTTGTTTCCATGCAAACTTTGGAAAACAATTTCAACCTAAGCGGGTGAAATTTGGAAATTCCTCTTGTGTTAGCTTGCATTTTAAAAGGAAACGTTGTGCAAAAATTCACACTTCTGGGCTCTGTAGTTTTGGGGGTGTATTGATTTTTCAGTCAGTTTCTTCTGCTATTTTAATATAGATGATATAACAAGAGAAACGAACTGACTGATATAACAACACACAACTGTATTGAGACTGGGAACATACAATTTAAGATTTAATGAAAAAACATGAAAGTGGGAAATTCTTTTGTATTCTAAATTCTATTCCATGCACCGATTTAGTTTAAAGTTAGCACAATAGGAACCTAAAAAAATAATAAGGATTGTCATTACCCAAATTAAACCAAATTGAACAACATTACACTTTTGAGACCCTCCTATTGGTCTTTAATTGTGTCTGTCATGACCAAAGTCGAAAGGTTAAAGGGGTTTTAAATTATAAAGGAGGAGTCTCATTTGATAAATTAAAACTTTGGCATAAATTTTTAACATTATAAAAGAAATAAATTAAAGTGTCCAACCATCAAAGTAAGGCTAAAGAGGTATTAAAGTATTTATGAAAAGTTTATATTTAATAAGCATTATAAACAGCAACGAAGTCGCTGGGAAAGTGTACTTATATGTATTTTTGTTTTCATCGGAACCCAATTGGGCGGTGTGATCTAGTGGATCATAAATTATACACACACCTTCACTCAAGCCCTCTAGTAAGCATAATATTATAAACACCAATATGTTGGAGACTAGGGTAAAGATGTGGCAGACCATTCTAAGCACATGTAGGTATTATCCTTAACCTATTCAGTTAAATCGGTCGACGTTTGGGGACCGCTCTTATCCCGGTCCACTTCTATTATAACAAGATATTCGTATGATAACTACGATCAGTAGTTGACCGCCGCTCTCCAAATTCGTAGCGTCGTAGCAAGTAGCTACGAGATCCTCCGTAGCACTGCTACGCAAATGTTAATATTGATTAAGTCTAATTTGTAATTACAATGTCTTCGTTAAAGTCATTACCATATAAATAGATGTCCTCCTTTTGTTACAGATACGCAAATGAACCGAGTACCAGTGATCGCGGGACGAAGAAATATAAAATTGAATTATGATTTACCGTCCAAGATAATTCTGTGTCATAAACAGTAACATTTTGAACTTTAAATATAGACTGTAGTTAATTAAAAGTGCAATAATATAAATGTTGGGGTCGGTGACAGTGTGTGGTGGGACGGAAGTTTGAGGGTGGATGGTGTTCGGGGGAGTGGTATGGCGCGGCGGTGCGGGGGGCGGGGGGGTCGCGGGCGGCGGTGAGTGGTGCGATGCGCGGGCGCCGGGGCGCGGCGGCGGCGTGCGCGGCGTGGTACGCGTGGTGCGCGTGCGCCGTGCTGGCGGCGGCGGGCGGCCTGCGCGTGCTGCAGGCGGACGCGCGCTCCGCGTTCTACGTGGGCATCGCCGCGCCGCGCTCGGCCGCCGACGCCGTGCGCGCGTTCAACCGCTCGCTCGCCGACCTGTCTCGCTCGTACCTGGCCGGCGACTACCCGCTCCATCTGCGCAACATCACGCTGCTGCCGCTGTACATCGAGCTGCCAGAAGATGAAAAGTAAGTGTGACGATTAAATTTTCCTAGCATATTTTTAGAGTATTATAATTGTGATGAAAAATACACAAAGTATGTTTATATATAGTTTGTAAGTCTACGTTTATCTACTTCAGTGCCTCCTTATGAATTAAAAAAATTAAAATCATAAAACATTTTTGAACGAACGACAAGTAACAGGCAGCAACATGCGGTTTTTTTTAAGACTATAAAAGGAATTCTCATGCTAGTTGCATTGGAAATAATTAAAAGTTTTTAAAACCATGCTTAGCATAGACACTTATCTATCTCATATGAAAACTATAGTTACTACAGATTGGTACAATGGTTGAACAATCATATCAGATTTGCAGGCGTGGGTCTATTATATTGTAAGGTAACCAAAGTGTTGATCAGTAAACTATAACAAGATCCCCTTTTTAGGGTTCCGTAGCCAAAATGGCAAAAACGGAACCCTTATAGTTTCGTCATGTCCGTCTGTCCGTCTGTCCGTCTGTCCGTCTGTCCGTCTGTCACAGCCGATTTACTCGGAAACTATAAGTACTACAGTGATGAAATTTGATGGGAATATGTGTTGTATGAACCGCTACAAAATTATGACACTAAATAGTAAAAAAAAGAATTGGGGGTGGGGCCCCCCATACATGTAACTGAGGGATGAAAATTTTTTTTTCGATGTACATACCCGTGTGGGGTATCAACGGAAAGGTCTTTTAAAATGATATAAAGTTTTCTAAAAAACATTTTTCTTAAAGTGAACGGTTTTTGAGATATCAGCTCTCAAAGTCGTAAAAAGTATGTCCCCCCCCCTCTATTTTTATAACTACGGGGTATAAAATTCTAAAAAAAATAGAGGTGATGCATGCTAATTAACTCTTTCAACGATTTTTGGTTTGATCAAAGTATCTCTTATAGTTTTTGAGATAGGTTGATTTAACTGTAATTTTGGTTAAGTTATTGTGCTTACACTGAAAACGATGGCTGAACCTATAAGTACAAGGCAAAATATCGGGAGAGTTTAGGCTCCATTCACCAGGTGTATAAATTGACATAATAAGTTTATTATATTTGCTGCTACGGAACCCTTTGTGCGCGAGCCCGACTCGCACTTGGCCGGTTTTTTAAATGAAAAATCATTTGATTCTCTGGCTCAAAAGTCACAAAAAAACCCTCACCTGTGACCGTGGCTTTGAGAACGCAAAAAAGAACTGAAGAACTTTTTTTGCGTTCTGGCCACGGTCCCTCTAACAAACACTCCCGCAGTCCTAGCAGGTATTGACTCTACTGGGCCGCTTCAGTTGCTGATATATTTTTGAGGCGCGCATTGAACGCGTCGTACACTACTGCTCCTTCGTCACAGGTTGATCCGGGCCAGCCAGGGGCAGCAGCTGTGGCGTGAGGGTGTTGACTAGACCCCTACTAAATTGTTTATATATTTAATGTAACAGAACTTTAACCAGGAAATTACGATCCATCGCTTACCGTATCGTCGCTTTCCATCAGGTGAGATAGCTTTCAAGCGCGGAATGATAAACAATAAAAAAAAATCTTTTGTAATTTTTAGCATCGCTTAGCATCAGCCCCACGATGTTATGCCAAGGCTGGGGCTCAGGCCTCCTTTCTAGGAAAGTCAATAATCCACCAAGCTTGCCCTGAGCGTTTTGGTTGATGTCACATGTCTTGGAATTTTTAGTTCTAGAACATTTCCTTACGATGTTTACCTTCACCGTAAACGTCGACTGCATCGTCGCTTTCCATCAGGTGAGATAGTGGTCAAGCGCGAACCTATAATCAATAAAAAAAAAAAAGGAAAACATAATATCTACACCAGTCTATAAAAAATTGACAACAGCGAATTGGAGTCAACTTCTTGCCAGACAAACAGACGAACAACCAAGTGATCCTATAAACATTCCGTTTTTCCTTTAAAGTACGGAATTCTAGGAACTCTTCATACAGTCAAAGCATTTGAGTGATCCTATGTCCGCTATTCTACATGCAGAGGCGGGTCGTAACAATCCCCTAGAACATGTCCGATAAATGGAAATAGGTTTACTCTCAACCCATCACATTGTAACGATATACTAGGCTGTGGTTGTTCGAAACTTTGATAAGCCCACTAGGGGATTAAGGCATGCATGAATCTAGAAATCTCTGCTGACAGAGCCTATAATATTACTAAAAGCTTTTCCTTTATGTCTGAGTTAAAGTACCAATGTTGACACAGGTAAAAATTACATTATCGGTGTCAAATCAAATGAGGTGAGTGACACCGTGAACCTTAGGGTGAGGGTTCGATCCCCAATTAATAATCTGGAAATGGATGGAAAAATGTACCTAAAATTCAATTTTCTTTTCAGAAGTAGGTATTGACTGTCAGTTACAACTCAGATTTTTAAGGTTAAATAAATACTCATTTAATGAGGGGCTTTCGGTCTGTCACCTTTTTTTTTATAATTGATGCGCTCTCGGTTGACCATAATCATACCTGATGGCGACGATGATGACGTCAGCCACATCGTCGCTACGATGTGGCTGACGATGGAGCACGCTTGCCTAGAAGTAACCTATCTACTCTTGGCTTAGATACCGTAAGGTAAAGGCTATCAAGAAACACAGACTGCGGACAGGGTATTCCACCCCATAGCTGTACGCCTAATAAATGTGTACATGTTGTGTGATAAAATGATTGAAGAAAAATTATTCTTATATATCCGATTGTGGAGTCAAGCTATAATGGCTTGGCTCGTCGTTGTATGCAATTTTATCTTATTTTAGAACCACAAGCTGCAGTCATGAATCTGTCTAGCCAAATTTATGTTTAGTGATTGTTTATTTCATTGTAGTTACTTCAAAGTTGGCATAGATTTCATAGTAGATAGTGAATTTATTTGGTTACTCAATTTAGAAATAAAAAAACACTGTCTGGTAAATATTCACTTAGTCTTTGTTCAAAAGAGTCACTATTTATCTGGAATTAGCATTCCTAAAAGAACATAGGGAGGTTTGAGTCAGTCAAAGCCAGATACTGCCTTTTGCTCCATTCGGAGTAGGAGAGAATGATGAATTCCCATCCAACAAAAAATCTTTCTTACACTAACAAAACAATTCACGAAGGTTGAAACAATTTACAAGAACAATGCAATCCAAACCTGTAACATTGAAGACAATTGGTCAAAAAGGTTTTCCAGGGTTGTCGCTCAATAAAACGTAGCGATAACATGAAGCAGCCATCAATTTATCTCCGCAACATAAACCGACATGAGCCGTCAAACAAAACTATTCACAAGTTTCCATTCCAAACAAACCCGTTACACGTCTTGTTCGAGCGAACACTTTATGGATATTGTTCGAGTTGTTTCGATTTGATCGGAGCGCGTTCAAGCGCCACACCGGACCGCAACAGTTTCGCAGTCGGAATCCGACGAGATGTGGCTTTTGTTTGGTATCAATATTGGCTTGGATGTTACATTTTCCAACTGATACTGAGTTCGTAAATGAAGGACAATTTTCCATTGCTTTTACTGGAATCAGAGACTCATTCTGTAATTATTTCATCGTTATTATTAGCATCAAGCCGAATGACGTCGAATGTTGTACATAGGCTGCTAACAATGTCGCCATAATGACCGGTCTCATACGTCACGCATCCATTCTGTTACCCTCACTAGGTCATCGGCCCAATATATGTTAGGACTTTTAACGCTGCACCTTTCGGTACATGGACGCTGCTCCAGAACCTTTCGATCCCACCAATAATCTATTTTGCGAAAGTGAGAACAAAATACCTTGTCCATTGCTATATAAGATTGGTGATTCTTTAGGCTTATTGATACTCAGATACCAATGAAATATATTCTTTCGATAAACATTCTCATGTAATCCTAAATTCATTTTTTTATCCAATTCATGTTACAATATAAATCTCCGAAAAAGGTATACCTGCTCATAATATGATTGAAAACGAAACATTCAGAAAGGCGCCATTTTGTCACCTTGCAGTTAATCAAATAGAGTGTTTGAATTTGTTTCAATTTTCCTCGCTTCTGTTTTTCATCTATCTATTCAGTGAGTTATAAGTTTTATCATAACTTTCCATTTAAAGAGTCAGGAAACTAGTTTCTAATGAGACTTTTGTAAGATTCCTGGAAGCTTTCTTCAATTTATTAACTAGCGGTTTACGAAATGTGTTTGACGAAAAGTTGTATGTAGTATGTGTGTGTGCACAAACGGCTGAACTTTAACTTCGGTAGAATATATTCTACAATATATACTAGCAACAATAATTATTGGAGATGTGTGGTTTTGTGCGGTGATTACAATGTAGGATTTCGAACTTTTAGTTCTTAGTTGGCATCAAAGATGTCGCTACATATACTATTTACGTTACATTACCATTTTTTTCCCGGAAATATGTATATTCTGTGAGGGTATTTTTTTATTTCAGAAGCTGGTTATTCATGTTAATAGCCAACATTAAAAACCGCAATAAAAATGCTCTGTTACACAATAATGATAATGTTTATGGATTTCTTTGATTTACTTATATAAAAAATACACACTAGAGGTAAACGTACATATTGTGAAATTAGGGAACATAATTTTTTTTTATTTACTAAATTAAATAATGATTAGTTTTAATAATTATATTTAGATGAAAGTACTTTTAAAATACCTTAATTAAAACAGAAGCCACAAGCTACAAACCTGCTTTAAAAAGAAAAGTCCAACGTGGTCTTTGACTTCAAGTTCTTCTCATCTTCCTAGCTCATCATGCTGTGCCGGTGCTGCCGCTGCGGCTGCGGAGAACCTCAAGCAGCGGAAATATACTAATCTTGTTGGTAGTTATATTTTCGAGCCGTTTGGGGTTGAAACTCTCGGATCGTGGGGTCCGAGTGCCCACAAGTTGTTTAATGAACTTTCTAAACGACTTGTTGACACTTCGCGTGACCCAAGGGCTGGCTTTTACCTTGGGCAAAGAATAAGCATTGCCATACAGCGTGGCAATGCGGCCAGCCTTTTGGGCACTTTACCGGTCGACAGCGATGCGGAAGAGTTTTTTGACGCTTTATTAGATTAGGTATTTTTAGTTAAGTTAATTAGGGTTATGTAGTTTTAAGGTTAGATATCTAATTATTGATACTTGAAACCCACCATAAAAAAAAACAGGTTTTAGTTCTTCACATCATAAAAAATTGAGTTTTGACGATAGAGACAGATAATTATAATTATTTAATATTCTATTTTATTGTATATTTATTTATTGATAAATTAGTTTTTTTTTTAATGGCGGGACAAATCTCGCCCTTTGATGGAACGGGAGAGAGTGTCAGACTAATCGACCAATGGTTCCTTCTTGCCTTAGTTCTAGGGCCCCGGTGTTCCGCTTTCGCATCAACCCTTGGCCCCAGAAGGCTTTGACTCTGCTGGGCCCCTACAAATTGATAAATTATTTGAATAACAAATATTTTTTTCCTGCTTATACCCTGTTGGCATTTTATTGTTATTTTGATAGTGAAATGGGGTGTAAACCAATGAAGTTTTGTTATAAAAGCCAGGAATGTTAGTAATTAAATCGTAAATGTTTAGTTTTATTGCATGAAATCCTCATACTGCATTTTATAGCAACGTTTGTGCTGTGTTTGTTCAGACGAGATGAACTAACGTTTAGTCCATTTTATATAAAAAAGTAAATGTTTTACATAGGCAGATCTAAATCCTAATTAGGTACACAGGCACTTTTAGAACCGTCAAAAGATAGTGAATTAATTTGATCTTATTATCTAAAAAAATTAAGTTTTATGTTATCTTTATCTATGTCAGGTTTTTTTTTATTATGGGCAAACATCATTCAATGACGTATCCCGCTCTTGGGCGGAGCGGGAAACAGTGTCAGACTTTTACTGACTAAACACCCCACCCCGTTTGTTCTCTGCCCTTCGCACTGGGGCCACCTTCATTTCAGAAAGAGACCCTGGGCCCCCGTAGGCTTCAATCCTTTTGTAGAGTCCCTACGGTTTTGCTGACAGCTCCTTGAGGCAGGTTAGTAAAATACCCGCAAGCAAATTCGTGCGATTAAACTTAAAGAAAAATACTCTTCTTTGTGGGTACAAAGGAGAGTATTTTTCTATAAAATATATATAAGGAGAGGAGATATAAGGAGTGTTTCCACAAGAAAATAAAAAAGAGCTCATTACAAAGTAATTGGTATCTAATGTATTTCAAAATAATGCTATTTTTACCACAATTTATAAACACCTAAAACTAATGTTTTTAAAGAGATGTAAAGGACAATAAAGAAACAAGTCCGACATGCATTTTAGTATCCTTTGCATTGTTGCTTGGTCTAGTCACATTTAGCCATAGGAACGTTCACTTTAAAGTCAACAAAACAGCGAGTTTTTTAAAACTCAAGTTCTTGGTAAAGTAATGAATTTTTATCTAGCTTTTACCACAATTACGCTTCTTTGCCGTCGTAATGCTCGTTTTTTGAATTTTAACTATAACTATACAGTTTTTTTTTTCGGTGGGTTAATATATGACAACTTCTGCCTTTGGGTGGAACAGCAGATAGTGTAAGACTCCCACTGACGGAAAACCCACCTCTTTACTACATTGCCGTTCATACCAGAGCTAAACCTTCTTTTTAGACGCGGACTCTTGGCCCTAGTAGGCTTTGACCCTTCTACAGGGTCCCTACATTTTAAAGTCAACGTGTGATTGTGTTAGTTCATATCACTGACAAATGATTACGATGACTATCTACTTAAATACCATTTAATCTTCTTATTATATTTATTTTGTGGAAGACGAGGAGGAGGTAGGGGTAGCGCGAGGGCTTGTCAGACGTATACTAAGTAAAGCCATCTCCTATAGTCCCTTTTTTGCCTTGCTTTCAGGGCCCCAGATTTTCCTTCCAGAAGTGGACCCTTATCCCCTCTAGGCATCGGGGTCATGATTCCGGAATCCACACACCCTAGATGCGTTTTGTGTATGAATGTGTGAAGTTCGTTCTTACATGCGTGGGGCCGCCTCCTTCGGTAGCATTACTGCTTCGCAGACGACCGGTGACTATTCCTTCTTGCTCCAGACTATAGCCTGAACATTAGTCCGGTGCGAGATGTCGCTGCCATCGATTGCCTCCACGGCATTGCACGAGGAGGACGTTGGAGAACACAATGTCTTCCAGGCGATTAACACAATGGCGACTCCTAGGTATTTCTTCTGCCTAAATCAGGATCCTCCCAAAGTTACGACCTACATAAAGAAACTGATCCAGTTTCTATGATCAGTTGATTAGGATACTAATCAAAAGTCACAAGCTAGTGAATTCTGTAAAAGACTACGTTCATTTAAGACTCGTTTAAGGATTACGTTATAAGATAGCTCCGAATAGTTAACCCGTCGATTTGAGAACCTAGAATTTCAGGTTTAAGCAAGTACTGGAATGTTAGAACGCAGGGAAACGCTCTAATTATCATTAGCACACCTCGACCAATTAGAATTCCAGTGAAATGCAATGAGGAGCTCATGATTATTCGGCACGATAATCAAGCTACGCTTTACCTGGAATCGCGTTACCTTAATCTGTCTACCTATTCATAGGTAAGCGAAAATAGTGATGGTGTGTGTGTGTGTGCTGCACCGGATTCAATGAAACTTAGTGGACTTAATAAATAACTTTCTACTATAAAGTTGGCGAAGCTGCTAAAAGTGACTAGTCCCTATTAGTTTTACAAAAATTAAACCATATCGTAAACTCAAAATAAAACTCTTTTCACAGGGTTTTTATGACAAGTAACCTCCTTCATTTCATAAAAAAACTATTCACACGTATTACACAGTGGTGGTATATTTTTTAGTAAAATTTTCGGCTTTCGACTCCATTATTAGATCAGTTCGATGGTATAGCCAAAGTGCATCTGCTTACAATCCAAAATACGGCAAGGATACATTTGTTACAGAATTCCGGTGTCTGTTAGTCCTCGATTACACTTACCAAAAAAAAAAATCCTTTTTACGAGAGTTTTGCTATGATTCTTTGGGAAGTTCCGTTCCATATCTTCGAAATTCATCATCAAATCGTAGAAACATTTTAAATACTCATTAATAAATTTAAATCGGTTCACGGTTGACCGAGAAATTATTGAAAACACACCAAGAAAATAATAATCCTACAATGACTTTAAGGTAGTATTTATTAATATCAATTAAACTGGTTTAGCCATAGACATTATTACAAAAAAATTGTACCCATTTTGGAGGAATTCAATAACAAACAATGACGCGAGATATTAGATCTATTAGGCACAATTGGATTGTGACTAGGGTCTACGTATTTCGTAGCATGCTACACGGCGTAGCACCTACGGCCTACGCCATTTGGCAAAATACAAATACCTATTAATTTAAATATTTGGAATATCCCGGATAATCTCGATCGTCGTTATTTGTATATTTATAACTTATCTTGGCAACTTGGTTACTGCGCGAAAACTATAGGGAAATACCGCAGTGTATTATCATAAAGTAATATTTTATGATACGATGCCCCGATATTAAACCTACGGTTCTACCCACGCTTTATCGTAATGACTTTATTGAGGATAACATTTTCATATTCATGTAAATATAAATACATGCATATATTATGGACACGTGCTCATATCAGAGAGTCTGCTAGCGTTTTACGTTCAAGACTTTAAATCGTTTAGGAAAACTAAAATTGAGTTATAAAAATACAGTACGATTTCTACATTCTTGAATATGTAACCAATTATTAATGATGATGTTATACACTATGTGTGTAGTTTCAATCATTGTGATCAATCAAAAGTGGATAAAAATAAAACTGGCTTAAGACATTACTTGGGCTGTGTCTGATCACCAGAAAAAGGATCTAATAATTAGTAATTTCTACGCATATTGATTACCAGTGAACAGTTTTCACTACTGGGAACATTATAAGGCTGATGCAATGCAATGCAATATGTACGTTACTTCTTTTTCTTAAAATAGGCACATAGGTTCTGTTCCTTTGAGATAACTTTCTATTTTCGCACGGGCGAAGCTGCTGACAGAAGATAGTTAAAAAGCTTTTGGGATACGATAAGCCACTCTCCCTTTTTTCTTTTGCTAAATAACAATACTAGGTTTCGGAATCATAGTCATAAGTGTCTTTCAGTTCTTAATTCTCTTATTTTTCTAAGTATAAAACGACTCAGGACAATTATTTTATCTGTAGCTTAAAGTAGAAACTCATAAATTACTTAATATTTTTTGACAATGCCCTTTTTTATCTAGACCAGTAAAATAAACTGTCAGTCAAGAAAAAAGAAGAAATAAATAGATTTTAGGGTAATATATTATCCTAAAATATCTACAACAATAAATCACGAGATATCACCAACTCCTTTTTATCTTTTTTTTGCATGTATTTTTTTTAAGTAGTAAATAAATATGTATCAAAACATCAGCTCCTTACGTAGTTTTTTGGAATCATATAACACCATATCATACTATTATTGGTCCAAGATGGCGGCAGCTCAGATTGCGGTGCTGGAAACGAACTGGGATGATGATGTCTGGGTAATATTATGTAGAAAGCTCCCAAAGGTTTTACTCTGGAATAACCCTAGGGGGCGATGTGACTTGAATGAGAATTTAAGATAAGATGAAAAAATATGTTAAAATAACTTGGTTGGTGACTCATATAATATTAAGAATAGAATAGATTGATTTTATTGTACATTAAAATAGTTAGCAAAACTTTGACACAAAGGTTCTTTTTTAAATTATCTATTAGTTACTTCATCAATTTTTTGTATTTCTTTAATTTATGTATCATTGAACATAAGGACATAGAACATTCGTTACGAATGATTTGAAGCTAGATTGCCTATTAGGCATAGGCACTTACTTAATTAGGCTTTTTTGATAAGTGACAACTGTAATTTAATATGATCGTAAATATTAGTAAACTTCTGAAATAGAAATATGTGATAGATACTAACATATAATGTGAACCAAAAGTAGAATAAATAAATGAATATTTTATAGTGGCTACTTTAGTTCCGATAAGTATCTATCTAGATCTCAATTTTTATTTGTCTCGAATACAAACAAAAGTTACCACTAATATGTGAGATTATTCGAAATAGCATCAGAAAGCAAAAAGCAACTAAAACAAACCCAGGTGTTATTATTAGTCAGCAAAAATCTGACAATTTCTAACTCCACCCAAAACAGGAGAAGTAATCTGATATTTCCCAACTAAATAAAAACCATTAATACAGGTTTAGTTAGTTAGGTGGCTAGACGTTACTTTTGCCGATATAATTTGCGTAACAGTTGGCATCCAATTGTTTGAAAACTAAAATGAAATGTTGTTCAGCTGTTGGCTTAGTCCAGTGTTGTTTCAAAGCTATTGCGGCTATAAAATTATCTTGTTGAATAATAGCTTTGTGTTTTGTTTTCATATTTAGAAACACTCTTCTTACCTATCTATAAGAGTACTATGGCTATTGTAAAACTGAAGTTTATTTGTACGCGATTATTTTAGGAACTACTGAATCAAATTGGATTTTTTTTTTGTGTAGGTTAGCTCATTTATCAAGGAGAAGTGAGTGAAACCTCAAGACAACTATCTTAATGTTTCGTCTGCGAGTAAGTATTTTAAGTATTTTGACACCTATGTCAAAATACTTAGTTTTTACAAAATAAATAGGAACCGAAAAACGAAAATATGATCCCAATGATCCAATATTGTTAGATAAGTTAAGGTCGACTGCAATTTTTTTGTAAATCATTGAATGTTATGTAAGAATCCGCGCAATTTTTTTATCGCAGTGCGGATAGTTCCATAAGATTCAATTTTGTAAATTGCGACAAAAAAATTCGCGCGGTAAAAAATCGCTGTGCGATGTGTGAGCCCTTATACGATGTACCACTTGGTAGAAAAAGCGTTTATATTATCAGTGTTTTATTTTTTGTCATCTAAATTTCTGTTTTACGTGATATGTCATGAATGTTTTTCAATGAGACTAGACCGTGGATAAGAATGGGTTAATTATGAAGTTAGTAATAGGCGTACACGTGACCGTAGGCGCAGGCTTGCAGTTGACAAACTAGCTCGACATCCATTCGTCCAATACGGGCCCTAGACGTGAAAATTTGTGATTTTAGGTCACTTCACACTGGATAAGGTCGACTGTAAAATGCCTAAACTATTTAATTCTTGAGCCCCGTGCGAACGCATTGTCTTTTTATTATGTCTCTAATTACGGAATTTAAAAGTTAAGTGCGTCTTTATACAGTGTTTCATTATTAAATAAAATTTTAATAAATAACTAAGCTCTTAAATTTCTACATTGTAATATTCAATACGTAGGTACAAAACTTGTACCGTTTGCAAAATGATATGATAATATTGTCTTTATAATGAAACCAAATGAAAATGTATTATGTATTCACTCTTTTACCCAAGATTGAAGTTTTATTATGTCTGCTGAATTAATTATAACCACTAAACTCTTTAAAAATAAACTGTATTTAATTTTAATTATGGGCTCGCAACTGATATTGCTTATTCCCTTTAAAATAAATTATCTTAAATAAAGTCATAATTAATATCTAAAACAATACATGTTTGGACAATATTATTGTCTGATATGATTTTTAATGGGATTCGACTACGATTTCCTAGATTAATTTTCAGGGTTTTTATAATATGGCTACACCTCTCCATTACCTTCTTTGTTTGGGTGCGCAATCTTCAAATAACTTTTCTAGCTTAAGTTAGCTCTGGGTGGAGTGAGAAGGAGTATTTAACTTTTATTGATCAAAACCTACCCGTGATCTTTTAAGGTACAATTCCAAGACGGGTTCCAGACTGCAACTGCAAATGGTATTGCGGCTAACAGCTGCGGTTAACCGCAGTGCTTCCTGCGGCCGCAATCGCTTATATTCCAAGCGCGGCGGCTGGACGTGGCTGCACAATGCATAGAACCACGCCTCTGTCACTCCAGTGCCTATGTCCAAAACAGAACATCCAACAACGCTATAATTACAGTTTACTTTTGCTAGAAGAGGAAGATGATGACGCATTGTGTGGATATGGGCAGCTCGCCGTCCGGTCGTCTGGTAATTGCCCAGACCAAGCCTAGTCGTCGACGGCGCGCACTGTTCCCGCGCTCCTCAAGGAGTTGTCAGCAAACCGTAGGGACCCTGCAAAAGGGTCAAAGCCAACTGGGGCCAAGGGTTCGTGACTGAAAGGAAGGCTCAAGCCCTGGTATAGATGGCGATATAGGAACAGGGTAGGTTGTTTAGTCAGTAAGAGTCTGACACTGTTTCCTGCTCCGCCCAAGGGCGGGATTTGTCATTGGATGATTTTTACCTACCGTAAAAAACGCCTTGTATGGATAACCGGCAATAAAGTTAATTAATGTTTTCATCATCTTCCGAAAAGTCGTAATTTTTATACGTATGAATTCTGCGGTTTGCGATTCCACTGGCGCTGCAGTCTGCGGTCGCTTCATTCTGCGGCCACAGGCTGCACGCCGCGGCTGTAGGTAGCAGTGTTGCCATGCTCGGAATCAATTTCAATATATTCCATAGAAACTAGTAGTGTCACTTGCAGTTTGCGGTCTGCAGTTCATGTCGAAATTGTACCTTAAGTTGTTCTTTGCGTACCAGGATCGCGGGGACCTTTTCGAATATTCCCGCCACTCTTTTTTTACTCCTTGGAAGATAAAACTACCACAGTGTTGTCATTTTTAACTCAAAGGTTGACTGGTAGAGAATGCCTTGTTGCATTAAATCCGCCTATGTCCCACTGTTGTACATGAAGTTTAAATAAATAAACGAAGAGAGAAAATAGTATTATAATAATTTTAAATTAATTGAATTAATTATACAAGTGCTACTTATTACTAGCGTGGAAATAAGCTTTCATTAATAAAAATAATGTTGTATTGTAAATCCAGAAAGAAGAAACATTGGCATTCAATTATTATATTTTGCATTAACTTTATACGTTTCTGATTTTGCTTAAGTAATACTATTGTTAACAATGAATCTAGGGCGCTCATTAAAAAGATAAAGTACACTGCATATCGTCAACGCATTACGGCATATCACGAAAGAAAAAAAGTAGAGCACTGGAAAGAGTTTTTATTAAACATAAAATATTATTTTAGAACAGCATATTAAAATAAAGGTTACACTGCCATGATCTAAGAACATCTATAATGGAAACTATGTTTATGAAAACATGAATAGAAAAAAAACAATAGCTACCAATATTTTAAATTAACAAGAGATCTGTTTATTTTTTGGGGCCAAACTACGACCTTTTATTGCGGTATGTCCTGAAATACGACCTCCAGGGCATTAAAAAAGAAAAAATATGTGTTCTCGCAAAGTGAATTCGGGTCTAATTTACTTGTTACTGTTTATTCAGTTCGGATACCGAATATTTTCAGATCTTCTGCATCCGAATCAAACACTATATTACACTGTTTTCCAAACTTCTTGTATGGGATACAGTATAAACACTCCATGCCCGCTTTCTCCGCTGCTCTTTGTGCTTTTGCACTTGTGAATATTCCTCCTGTTGCACGGAAACCCAGGTTCTTTGAAACATTTATTCTGAAATTTAAAGGGGTATAACAGCATTCTGCTTACTGATACTTAACTAGGTTAATAGTAGTCTGAAACGTCAGTTACATTCAGTACAGTTGTCCTCAAACGGTTTGCATTTCGCAGATATTGACATCGGAATGCAGTTGCGGTCGCTGCCCCTCCCACAGCCGGCACGGGTGCACAGTTCGCAAATTGTTCGGGATGTATTTTTGCTAACTTACAACTTTGCCGCTGTTGCCCCAGTATTACGCTGAAACTTGGTCGAAGTATTCCATGTTAAATTTTGCTGAGAAGCTTTTCCACAACCCTACATTTTTCTAATTTAGCTTAGATGCTCCACTAGACGGGATATGAGGGCGTAGATTACCTCGTAGACCTTAATAGAGTTACTAAGGTCCTTTAGAAATGTCGTCCTCGCTGCGGTTACCTGACGTGAGTCGGGCCGTAATTACGGGTACAGTATATAGGCTGGCCAATGGGCAGTTTTGTGAGGATTAAGGTACATCATTTACCTGGCCTTGAGCAATTCCACTGCGATACCCAGTCCTCGGTACTCGGGTGCGACCGAGAGGCCTGCTCCCATGAGGTACGTGTTCACGTTGTATTTATCATAAATCGCTGTCACTTTCATGGCCTCCGCGAACATTCGCAGGGATAATAAACCCGCTTTAGACTTGGGCTGTAAAATAATAGCGTAGTACATTACGTATAACATTGTTTGCAAGATGATAATAGCAACGTGTATTTACTGCGGATTTAAAAAAGAAAGCAACAATAAAAAATATACAATTTCGTAATGTTCTACTTAGTTTTATAAAAAATATATCCATTTGTTTAAAGATAGGCCGTCTGAATAATGTGATGAGCTGATGGGTGAAAACTAGGTCGCCTTTGAATAAGTACTAGCTAGAGAATGAATGGAAATGGATCAAGGGACACTGTATAGTACTAAAGACAGAATAATAAGCAGAGTATAATAGTTTACAGTTTCATTAAAAAGCGCATTTTAAAAGCTTTTATACGGAAGTTTAAAAATAGAATGAAAGGTTTAAACCGTGAAATAATGGGCCGGAAAAGAGGTTAGACAACCGTTATTACCGGCCTGTGTTCAACGAAGCGTCCTTTTTCCTGCGGCAAGCACATGTTCACGGCGACAAGCGTACGTCCTGAGCCGTCCCCTTCGGCGAGGAAGCACGCTACGCTCATTTTCTGCCTAATGATCGATGTCAGCAGCACACGGTATTCTTGCACAGCGTCTAAATCCTGCGCTGTGCCTGTCAGTAAGATTAGTACAAGATTAATTATCCACATCCTATTAATATCTTCGCTTCAAAATTTACAAGCGCGACCTCCCAACTTTACATGACCCAATTCGTCTTTGCGCTTTCACAAAAATAAATATGATTACAAGGTTCATTTCAATGCCACTGATATTCATAATCGCGTTTACTAATGTAATTTTGTGAAT
The DNA here is from genome assembly GCA_029852875.1 of Mythimna loreyi. NCBI lineage: Eukaryota > Metazoa > Arthropoda > Insecta > Lepidoptera > Noctuidae > Mythimna > Mythimna loreyi. The sequence goes on along the minus strand of CM056782.1, from coordinate 11,037,846 downwards.
GAAGATTTACTTTGTCGACATTATTTAGATTAAGAAACTTTTTCTTTGAAGGCGGACTCGAACTTGATTATTTTCAAAATTGATCTATTGTGAGTTTAATAGGAAAGTTGTAGGGATTCATAAACCTGAGCTGAAATCATTTCAGTCTGAAGATTTAATGAAGTTTTACTGATTAGTGATAGAATGAATTCAGAGCTTCTTGTGATATAAAACTAAGTTTAAAATTCAGATGCCAAGAGCACTGGCAAGAAGGGTGCCTAATGACAGCACATTGAAGGTTTTTCTCGGCCTCGAGATAATTGGGCGTCGGCGCGTGTCTTACTACTGCTAATGACTTAGGTATTTTCTTGCGTAAGAAAGTGTGTGTTAACACGAAACGAGATGTTCGTAATTGCAAAAAAGATCCACTTAGACCATCAACGGATTAATTAGAACGGGGGCGATTAGATCTATTTTTTTTTCAATTCGTTTGAACTCACCAGCAGATTTCCACCACACATCTTCTCGGATATAGTTGCCGAGCATAAACTCAACAGCAGTACTCCACATGCTTTCTGGGATGTCTTCTATTTCGAATTTCAGCATTCTTCCATCTTCAACTATTCGTTCAAAATTACTCCACACGTTAGGATACCCATGGGTAGACATTGCTTTATATCGCAAGAGCAAAGACTGGAATCGGAGACGCTTTTAAGGCTTTAAATTTAAAACGACTTCTGAGGCACTGAACGACTGGATCGAGACTGAAGTGTACTTACGAGGCGTCCCTTTTGGTTACTATATCACGATGTGACACAAGGTCTGATATGTTATTGGATAACAATATAAACAGGGTGATTTAAATCCTCTGAGTTTGTTTTGGTGTTGCTTCTCAGCTAGAAAACACCGACCTGAAAAAATTATGCGTAAAACTGTTTTTAAATGTCACTTATTATTTATCAAAATTTGCATCGACGTGTAAAAGTGATATCTATAATATCAATAAACAGCCAAAATTATAAAAATGTTAAAGTGGTTACTAAGAGTGCTTTTTTAGGGTACGTAAAAATTATCCAATGATGAATCCCGCTCTTGGGCGCAGCGGGGAACAGTATCAGACTCTTACTGACTAAACAACCTACCCCATTTCTACAGTGTCATATAATAATATACCAGGGCCAGATACTTCCTTTCAGACGCGAACTCTTGGTTTGTTGACAATTTCTTGAGGCGCGCGGGAACACTGCGCACCGTCGACGACTGGGCTTGGTCCGGACGGTTACCACACGATTGGACGGCGACCTACCCATTATTCGCCATCCACAGGCCCGCGGTTACTAAGAGTGTGACAATGTGGCTTTATTTTATAACGTAGATGTGTACCTACTAAAAGCAAATTTGCAAAATCACCCCTTTTTATGATGAGAAATCATCCAGGTGCGTCAAAATTTTACTGTAAAGTAACGGGGTATATTATTATTTGCAAAAATAATATCAATAGTTATATCACTTACACGGCGATAACTAAATACATTATGCAATACAAACTACAATTTGTTATAAAATTCTCTATCAGTATCTTATTTATTACTTTTACCTAATTATAAAGTACCCATGTATCTTTCTCCTCTATCAAATCCATCTAAAGGTTGTCATTAAAAAATCGCTTTTAGCGAAAAGACCGCTCATTGTAACACTTTAGAAGTTTTAAGCTCCTAGTGTACCAAATTGTATTTATGGTGTACCTACAATAAAGAGTATTTCTATCTACCTAATTATTAGAAAAGATACAATCTGTGAGTTCAATAGACCGTACGAAACAGGCTGTATGTAGTTACTAATGCAAATAGGTCAATGCGGCGTTGTGATCCGTGTAAATGATACTTCGAGAATCAATTGTGGTCATAATTGAGTTGAAGGCATACTCAGTGGTGCATACTTGCATCAAAAATGTACCGTACATATTGTACGGGGGAAAACGTCAAGTGCAAAGGCAGGGTAAGTGCTGGCTTCCACAATGTTGTTTGAATTATTATGAAGCAGTTACTCGTATGTTACATGACTCTGTACAGTTGCGCTACACCGTTCTTTGTTTGTTAAACTTCTTAGTTTAAGTTATAAACCCTCGAATAACGCAGGGCATTTACCCCCTTTTCTTAAAATAAAAAAAAATCGTATTTTTTGTAGAAAAATATAAAAACCAAAATTTACGGTAAAATAAATTTACGGTAAAGTAAAAACCGAGACTACTGGTTCGAGACGGCGCGGGAGAAGAAGGTTTGGAAGGACTTGGGAGGCCTTTGCCCAGCAGTGGGACAGTTAGGGCTTTAGAAAAAAAAAACAGTAAAATATGAGAAAAAGATCAGCAGGTTGTACAGACGTATGTACAATCGGTGCTCAAGGGGATAATATTGACGAACCCTGCTACAATTAATTAATGTTAAGAACAACGATTTATACTGCGTCATATGTTCTGAATACGGTTTGTTATAAATGTGCTTCAATTTAATCTATTTCACGATAAGCTTCATAATAATGATCCAAAATGTAATTTTAACGTACGATTTATCTTCAGGCTGTCTAGACATATTAAATTTTATGAAAAGTACCTATCTTTTCACAAAAGGTTTTATATTAATGCGATATTATTTCTTACTTTTTTAGAGTTCTGTACCCAGAGGGTAAAACGGGTCCCGTTTACTGAGACTCTGTGGTTCGTTCGTCTGCCACCATGCTGTATCTCATAAACGGTGATATTATCACAAATGATGTATTTCTGCCCCCCTAATCAAATTACAATCGTAACGTTTAGAGTTAGCGCTTGTGGTTGGCCACGCCCCCAATTCCCTCGTTCGGACGTCATCTTAATAAAGGAATTGGGGGCGTGGCTATGTACAAGTGCTAACTTTAAACGAAACGATTGTAACTTGGCTGGGGGGGCTGATGTTGCCAGACAATTAAAACAGACTGAAATAAATATTTAAGTGAGACTCTCATTCAACCGACATGATTTCTTTGCCATTTTCATAGATTCTTCTTTCGCGAGTCTGACTCGCATTTGACCGGTTTTATTGGAATAGAAATTTAGTAGATAAAAGTTCTGTGTTATCGTTGAGAACTACAGAATTTCGATTCAGTGTAAATTATATGGCCCATAAATAAAATTGTGGGCAACCTCGTACGTCTTTAGAGCTGTATTAAACTAAGTTCTGTCAGGTGCCAACTCAGAAATGAATTACTGGCTTAGTGTCAGCGCAGAGTTTCAGGCATCCAGCCCGGTGACTGACAGTGGATTAGGTAGTCCTGCTTACAGCTCTAGGGACCTTGGTTAAAGACATTTTTCATAAAAAGCTTTGTAAAATATATTTTTTTTTACGTTAGAATCCATTAAATGGTTTCTCCCAATTTTAGATCTTAGACTTTTACTGTTTAGTTACATTTTAGGCTTTTGTAACTCTTTTGAAAAATCATCCAATTTTTTTTAAAAAAACGTTGTTCCACACTAGGAATTACTCGTGAGTCGTGGATGCGTTCACAAACATGTAAAATGACATACACAAGATACCCAGACCCGGAACACCTATCTGTAGGCCATACAAATATTTGTTCCCTGCGGTAATCGAACCCGCAACCCTCAGCACAGTAGTCAATCGCTCAACCACTGCGCCAGTCGAGCTGTCAAATTGGTCTAATCTTGTAGAATTTCTTTAAGGCTTGCGCGAAACACGAAGCTACGTCGACGTTGACAGCAACCTAACTATTGCTGGCCATCCGTAAACCCGTACCTACGGTAACCGGGAATTGCCCTACGATTCGAGACACGTCTCCGGCGGGCGTCGGGAGACTTTGCATTATACCTACGAGCACGTACTTGAAATATTTTTTAAAGTATAACAAATGACTTGCGCTTAAAAATGATGGCCAGTCAACTTAATGTAGCTTAAAGCACAGTTTCATAAATCATTCCCTCTGACAAATGAGGTTTTATTCGATTTATCTAACCCGTTACTGAGACAGACTTAAAAAGTTTGATATTTTTTCGTAGGAGGGTTCAAAAAAGTGCTTCATGAAAGGTGACCTCTAGACGAAGCTCTGTTATTAAACTGTTGGCAATTTTGTGATTCATTTTCTCTGTAAAAATAAGAGTAATGAGCATTCTAAAATAACCTTTGGGAGTATGTATTCTTTAGCAAACTTTTTTGGGTTATCTGTGGTTTTTGTACAACATGAGCCATTTAGATTATATTAAGATAAAACATAAAATATGATACAGCGTCTAAACAAATGTTCCATTCTACGCAGTAAATATTGTTTTACTGAAAACAGATTTTTTACCCCTCATAGCAGAAGCACGAACTCAAATATTTTAATTTGTATTAAAAGGCATTGATTCTTCTTTTGTAACACAAAAACCTTCGATTTCTGTGAACTGTTGTACCAAGCTATTCATACAATTTGGCATTGTTAAATTGAATATTCAAATTATTCGTGAAATTTTATTTGTAGCTAGCATTCCATTATTGGTATTAAAATCAAAGATATAAATGAACATTTTGTCTGTGGTACTGAATGTATTGAAAATCGAAATCAGTAAGAAAAACATTTCTCTTTTCGGGCAAATAAGAAACGTGGTGAGTTTTTGGTCAGTAAAAATATGACACTAGGTACTTTCCTATCCTCCCGAGGGTGAAAGTTGATGACATTTATTCACGAAAAGTAAAGTAAGAAAAAGTACTCAAACTAATGAGAGCGCAAATTTTAAAATAAGAATTATTTTTTGGGAATTAACTTGTAAATTCAAAAAGTCATCGATGAAATTACTGATCTTAATATGGAACATAAGAACATATCAGACAGAGAACATATTAAATTCATGATTTATTAGTTAAGACATTATGAACAAAACAAAATTTAAATTAAGTTACATAAATTAGGTGCTAGTATTTCTCTTATATATCTGGATGTTAGTCTTTCTTGATTTTAATTTTATTCTTAGGTATCTTAAGTACTATATATGGAGTGGCTTGGCAACCGCGATTTGCTGAGTTGCATTTTGACGCGATATGGAAACGCGAGCGGACGGCCCACAAGTCGCTTACGGTACACCGCCCTGCCTCTACATATCCGTAGTACGAAGTTAAACATGACGAAGCATTATGGAACATGAATTAATAGTACATTGTTATACGAGGGATGAAAGTTAGTTATTTAGTCCCGAGAAATTTCTTAGCGACCGAGCGACAGCGAGGTCGCTAATAGTTCGAGGGACTAAATAACTCTTTAACCGAGGTAAACACTGTGCTTTTCATTACGAATACGAGGAAAATAAAAATAATAATAAAAACTTGAATCGTCGTCAAATGTCTTCGTATGTTTTTAGGTAGGTATATTTCTTTTGATTTAGGCGGTAAGCGGTTCTCTCCTCAAAGAATCTTGCGTTAAATTTATAACTGAAGCTGATGAACTTATCGTGTTAATACAAATTTCTTATAACAGAGATTTAGCAAAATGTAAACAAAACTCTACACCTCGAAAAAAAAATCAAGAAAGACCAAATCGGCCACAGATTATAGAGAGAGATAACCCGCCATTTTTTTTTTAGTCGTCGTCTGGCTATTCAGTCAATGTTTTTCATTTTATCATTGTAAAAATTGGTCAGGTCAACATTTTTCTCAAATATAATATTAGTTTTAATGAAATAGTTGACAGTAAATTAAAATAAAGTCCTTAAGAAAAAAAAAGTCTTAAATTATTTCTATCTCTATGTCATTTTAATTGTACTGGCAGTATAAAAATTCGGGTCACGGTTCAATAGAAATGTCAAAATTGAACTAGTTTTTTTTTAATATTTAGATACTGTCAGTTGAAAAGTAAAACTCCCTAGGGAGTAAAAGTACTTCTTTCAACCCTGTCCGCAGGCAACTTTACACCTACTTTCAGAGTATGAGTAATGAAAAGACCATTATTTTATTGAAGTTACACTTCTTTGATCATCCCTCTATACACCAAACACGCACAACATATTTAATCTTAAACTATAACATATTATTTATCTTATTAAAACCAAACAACAAATAAAGACTAAACATTCATTTGATTATGAGTCTGTATGAGGCTAAAGGCCTACCTCATCTACTTCAGCATATTACGCATAATTAAAAAAAAAATGTTGTGTTGATATTCTGTTACATCCCGCTGTGATGCCACGGACACATGACACATACTGACATAGGCAGGTACAGTCAGACATACATATTTGATACCCCGCTTTACTCATTACTTACGGAGGCAATTAGCTTCAACTTTCTAACTAATAGACTGACTCCTGAACAATTCAATTCCAAATATGCAAATGCTTTGAAGCGACGGTCTTCGCTGTGTGGTTGGTATCAGCTGGGTGTGAGTGGCCGAGAATCGAGTTAAATGGCGTGAGATTAGATGGGCATCAGCAAATCAAATTTTGAAACTTAAACGCTAGACAAGAAACCTGTCAAAATATGCTGATAGCTGTAGTAAGGGGATGGAGACATAAATGTTAGTCGTCCGGACTATGGAGGTTGGCACAAAGAAGAGAGACCTATTCACTTTTGTTATGATAATAATGTACAGCAGTGGGCTGTTTAATTCTGATAATAATTACAATATTCTTCTCGTGTCGATCTGACTCGATTTTTTTCCGACCAGTATTTAGCAACATAGACAGTGAAATTAAAACTGGAATAAAATTCCTAAAAGCAAAGAAGAACCCAGACCCAGACCGGATTAGAGTTCTTTAGCACTGTATTTATTATAGGTCAAAGATACCCCATTTGGCCAGATTATCTCTGCGACCCCACAAGGTGTTTCTCCCACAAGGTGGGCCGATGTCCTGATGAGAGTCGAGGCAATGCAGTGGATGCGAAACGCACAGGACCGTTCGTTGTGGCGACATTTGGGGAAGAACTATGTCCAACATTGGATGTCTTATGGCTGAAGTGATGATGATAATCTCTGCAGCGGCTAACGAATAATGATGATGTGTTTGCTTTAATCATTACATAGGCATAGTATAAAACAAAGTTGTTTCCCGACCCTATGTATGCTTAAATCTTTAAAAATGCGCAACGGATTTTGATGCGGCTTTTTTTAATAGATAGAGTGATTCAAGAGGAAGGTTTATATGTATGCATAATATCTTTAATATCAGTACCCGTGCGAAGTTGGAGCGGGTCGCTAGTTAGGTATAAAATACTCGAAATTTTCTTGCTTACTTTGTCTTTCGCTTCCAGGTTCGGTGTCCGAGTGCTGGAGCGCACGTGCTCGGCGCTCGACGGGCGGCGGGTGGCAGCCCTGCTGGTGTGCGGCGGGGGCAGCGCGGCTGCAGCCGTGGTGACCGCCGCCGTCCGCGCCGGCGTGCCCGTGCTGCGCGCCTCGCCCTCTCACGTGCATCTCTCCTATGCCATCGCCAACGTGAGTAAAAGAGAAAGAAAATATTAAAGTACAAGTATATTACTATTTTTTTCACAATTAACTTCATTTATAATTTTACTAGCTTTTGCCCACGGCTTCGCCCGCGTGGTATTGGGGTTGGGGTTTCCGGGATAAAAAGTAGCCTATGTCCTATTCCGAAGTGTATCCTATGCCTGTGCCAAATTTCATCTAGATCCGTCCAGCCGTTTTGGCGTGATTGAGTAACAAACATTCAAACATCGTAACTTTCGCATTTATAATGTTAGTAAGAGTTAGTAAGATCATCATCAGCCTTATTAATGTTCCCACTGCTGGCACTCAGGCCTCCCTCTCTCTCTATTATTTATTTTTTAGTGTGTCACAGAACACTATTTTTTTTGTAACAGCTCACAGTTTGTTTAAATACGGCAACGATATGGAAGCGCAGAGTAATCAAACACAGGCACTGTTTTGCTTAAAAGTTGCCTCTAAATACTTGTAAATATGTTAAGGCTAATTGTGACAAGAAAGTAATTTTAATTTGTTTCAAAGTATAAATGTTGTATTAAAATATAAGGAAGTATCCTCTTATTCACACTAATGATGTCATCATTATTAGATACATCATTCGGGTAGCAACGGGAACATTAAAAAGCTGATGATGATGATGATGAAATAGTATAGAAGAAAGAAAGTATCAGAACATTGAAATACTCGTATGTTCAGAATTTTCCTCCAGTAATGTGCAGCTTCTCTTCATTTTGACCAGTTTTTTTACATTCATTGAGACTGTAATGATATTGCAGCTTAAAATTGAACGATTTTAATAACTAAAATTAATCTTCAGATAGTCTACATTAATTAGTTTCTATCATCCAAATTAAATACTTCGTAAGAAAAATGTTCTACAATGAATTTTCCTTTTATATTTAATTCCATTACTTCTTTAACTTCAAACATTCTTTGATCTTTACGACAAGATCCATCACCTTTCTCACGGCGGCGCAAAAACCTCACAATTGTATTTATTATAAAGGGATTATAAATAAAAAAGGACTGTTGGTTTCACTCACTTGTTAACATTTTGCGCCCCCACAATAACAAATTGCCCTGAAGGGTACTTCTGTAATTGCCTCTCTCCACGGGGGAATTAGTTATTAGTATCGTAAATACTACTGGGCGAATAATATTCTCCCGTTGTGATACCATTTAAAATTGTTGGGGAATATTTGGTGGTTTTATCAATTTCCCCTACATGCGCGAAGTTTATGACTGTGATCTTCCTAATTATCGAACTCTCCAAAAAGAATTTGTGTGATGTGATGATGATGTACCTAAATTATGAATTAAACATCTATTGTCTTTCTATCATGTCTCTTATTACGGTATTCAAAAGGTTAAGATTATTATCATTACATACATAGCAGTAGCGGCCGAGTGGTAATGGCCCCGACTTACGAATTGTAGGTCACGGGATTCAACCCAGCGTATTACTTTGTATAATTTATTTCATCATCACTGCTCTCAAAACGGTGAAGGAAAACATCATGAGGAAACCAGTATGTCCTAGAACCAAAAATTCGAAGACATGTGACATCTACCTACCCGCACTGGGCCCGCGTGGTGGGTTACGGCCCATTCCCTCTTCTAGACAGGAGGTCTAAGTCCCAGCAGTGGGAACATCAAAAAGCACCGATGCACCAGAAGGAGGGTTATATTTTTGTTTTTTGTTATAAATCACTAATAGACGCGTGAAAATATTTATTCTCAAAAACGCTATTAAATATTACCTTCACAAGCCTGTCTGTTCAAATTACATAATATAAAAACTGTCCTGACCAAAGTATGCAGCCATCTTTTAAACCGCGACAACAGTGACGTGTGACAGTTGATGGCAAACGTGCCTCCTTGCACGGCGCCTTCTTATTTATTCTGAGAAATGGAATCTACTACATCAGCTTCAAGACTTCTAACTAAGGCGCCGTTGTTTGGGGAAAATGTTTTGTGAGTAAATTATTGCGTTGCGTCGGAAAACCCTTTTTTGTTCAAAGTTAAGTTAAAATTAGGTAATAGTGATGGCACCTTTTTAAACATCAAAAGTGTCCATAAAAACAATCCTTCTGGAACATAAAATTATAATAATTCAGCGTAAAATACAGGTGAGGAGACTATTGATGATAGTCAACCCCTATTCTCAAAAGTTTACGATGCCATTACTCGACTGGGTTTATATAGAATCACATAATAAATCCTTTCGCTTCGTCTGAAACTGACGGAGGACTAAATTCAAGATAAATAACACGCGATAAAACAAAAATTATACGCTTGTATCATAAAAAACGCGGGTTGTCGTCGGAGTCGTTGGTTAGTACTGCCAACGGTTCCATTTATGCAGAGCTATTAATCGTCCTTACTATGATAAAGTCAGGAATAGCCAACCAGCCAGTGAAATAATGCGTCTACGTGACGACCGCACCGTCTGACGGTGTGCGCGACACGTTCCGACATTATTTATAGGATATGCTGATGACTTTATTAGATATCTGTCTCCTTACCTTTTCTTTGAACTCGAGGGTTACGACTAAGCTTTGTAAATTATAATATGTCCACAACTATCACATAACGCCATCTAGTCCCAAGCTAAGCAGAGCTTGTGTTATGGTCGATGATGAGGTCGAGAGTGGCATCTTTTTGGCAAAGTTTGAGACGCTCCAGTAACATTATTTTGAAAGCAGTTACATGCAACCAAGCTAATCCCATATTTAAGCATTGGATTTCTGTACACCTGAACGGGAACAAAAAATGATACAGGACTTGTTTGAAATTTATTTCTTTAACCTTTTACTTTATTAATTTATTATTTTTTAACAAGTTTTTAAATGACTATAAGTACCTGTACATAATCAGAATGTATTTTACAATTATAATTTCTAAGTTAATTTTTGATTTCTGTATGGGTGTTTATGCCTGAAAAATAAACGATTATTATTATTATTATGGGTACTAGACAACTGATAAACATACTTATATATTTCTAAATACATACATATTATAGATAATTTACACCCAGACACAGAACAAATGATCGTGCTCATCACACAAACATTTGTCCTGGGTGGGAATCGAACCCACGACCTCCCGCATAGCAGTCAGGGTCACTAACTACTAGACTGACAGGTCAGCCAATTAACCTTAGTTTTAATCATAAATCTCTCTATCTCAATATTCCCGGGACCACCTTTTGCGAATAAAATCACGTCTCAAAAAACTTCAACATTTAAACCTGCGCTTTTCAACAATGCTTTTATAAGCACAACAAAAATTCTTTTGGTTTAGTAAAAATATTCCACGATTTGCTCGTAAATATATGCAGAACCGCATATTACCGTCGTTGGCCCAGGAAATATTGTTTATTTGAGAGAATGTGCCTTGCAAATTCAAAGTTGGTGTTTAAAATGCTCTGACAACGTAGGCAAATTAGTTCGCCACTGTCGTTGAAGCTGTGTGTGGACGTGGGTTTATGCAGAGTTCCCTGAAGTTGACGTTTCGAGCTAGCGAAATCCAGTTATTCTCTCACGAAGCGAGGTCAGGAATGCCCCATATCATCTTAACGACTAACTTTTAATGTGACTTACAAGCGTTAAGTTGTGGCTCTAACACTAGGCAGTTCTAATGGATATTATTGTGGTAAGTTATTACGTGTAGAATTTCGTGTATAGGAGATTAATGATAGGCATAATAAATTAATTTAATTCTAATTAACTCTGTGTCGTGTATGATAGTTATAAGCAGGCGTGAATTTATGGTGAATATAAATCAGAGATATACTCAATGGGCTCATTTATTATGAGACCAATGAAACATGTCAATTGCTTAAAATGCCACTAAATTATACACAACCAGTTAATTTATCATAATACCAATAGTTTAGTTAAAATAACTAAACTATTGGTATTATTATAAATTAACTAAAAGAAACAACTTGCTTTATTTAAACGAATATAACTAGTAGGATTTATTTAAATAGGTAGACCTACACCCATTCAGAAGAAAAAACAGACAATGTAAGCAGTTGTAAAAGTCGGCAGTGTCTTAAAACTCAAATAAAGAGACGCACGAGTTTGTCACATGCGGTGCAAATCAGATTTTTATGAGGTGCATAATATTCCTGATATGGGGGCATATATTTCCCGCCATTTTGCAGGAAAACTTTTTTCCAGAGGTGAGATATTCCTCGCAATATCCCCCACATTGGAGCCATGAACGCAGGACGGGTGTCGCGGTAAATTATGGCCATTTATTACCCACTTTCGTGGCGATTACGACTCGACGTAGACTAATAACAACCTCAAAAAGCGCGACGCGATTAGGATATTACCACTCAAATACAAATTATACAGATTATGGTTAGATTCCGACGACATGAAGTGTATACAATTAAGTATGATGAGGGTTGGGGTACGGACATATAAATTAACTGAATTATTATTGTAATGCAGAGACTCGTGTGAGCTTACGTAAGTTTGTTTTGTTCACAGGAATTGCTTCCACTAGAGATTCGACTGGAAATCACTGCTCGAGAAACTTTACACGCACTCAGGTAAAATTCTTTCTTAGCTGTAAAGTACTATAGAATTTCATGGAATGTTATAAAAGTTTAAAAAATATTTCTTTTATTTTCAGAGCAACATTGCTGCACACCCACTGGCACTCCTTTACTTTGCTAGCAGAAGAAGATATTTACACCACACTGTCCCTACGGAAAGACTTGTCTTCAATAGTAACAGCTCCGCCTTTAGATCCGAAATGGCTATCGCTTCCAAAAAAGTTCTCACGCCACGTTCTTTTCAGGTAGATAATTGAATTTATTTTGAGTGAAATTCTTTTAAATTTTGTTGAAAATATCTTAAATTGTTGTGAATTTAAAGCTTCAAACTATTGGCTATCGAACTACAATGAAATTTTATTGCTATATGAAACTTTATTACAACAGCAATAGTACTCCAATTTATTTTGTGTGTGCAGGCGGCTAGCTGAGATATCAAGGCTGACCCGAGGCGTCGTTGTCTTGATATGTGATGTCAATTACGCTAAACTCGTTATGGATGAGGCCAAACGTCTTAATATGCTTGAAGGAAACTTTTTCTGGATTTGGCTAGATGCTTCAAAAGATGTTGATATCTTCCACAATATAAGTAACAGAACCCTTTATACCGAAGATAATGATCAAGATACAGAAAGCTTAAAGGATAATGATGAAGCACTAGTATACGAACGCTTTGACCGCAGTAAACGAGGCGATGCTGACAATAATACGGTAGAAGATCAAAAAGACCCCGACATTTTGATGAATACTGATAAAATCGTAGAAGAAAATTTTATCAGTGATGAAATTGATGTAAAAAATAGTTCTATAAATTCAAATTTTCGTCGTATAAATCGAAATGTAAACATTTCAGAAGCACCCAGTGTAAACAACAAATTATTACATTTAAATTTTAGTAAATCGTATGTTAGTAATCGCAATATTAGTTCGGGAAGTATGAAAAATGATAATGTAAATAACAAAGGCGTTGAAACTTCTAAAATCGAAAACAATTCAATTGCGAAGGGAATGCCCTTTCATAATAGAAATAATAGTAGACGTAATAGTTATAGAGAAATGAAAAATGAATCTTTTAATAAGTATGTAAATAGCATAGATGTAGATGATGCGAATGTAGATAAATATGTAATGTTGGGACGAGATGATATAAATAGCAATGATGATACTAGAAAAATAAATGATAGAATAGGTTTATCAAGTGATATTAGTGATTTCATAATGAATCCCAAGGTGCATGCGTCTTCGGTGCATAACTTTAAAGACAAAACTGAAAAAAGAAGTGACAAACAATTAAAAAAGGATGAATTATTAGACAAAGAAAGAGGAAATATTAAAGATAACATAACTGTGATCTTCAAAAGCCTTCCTGTCGGACTGTTGGCTCTGCACCCACAGCCAGTAAAAATAGGTAAGTAGCAACCAGACAGACATTAAAATTACCAGCCTAATTTTTATTTGTACACGAATTTGTCTTTTACTTGAGAAAAATACCTGCCTTTAAAAACTCAAAAGAAATTCAAGATTTATTTCAAAAATTCAGTAGTATTAAGTAATTCTTGGAACCAAAATGGTATCCTGTGTCCGATATCCAGCGAGATTTAACTTTAGATTGATACGATCAAAGTTTTGTGCTTCAAAGCTACAGTGACTGACATGAATGGTCCTCTAGATTAACGTAGGTACACAAAGGACTACATGAAAGGCTTAGCGTGAAAGCTTGATAATACGAGTCATTATTGGGATGCGATTGAATCGCGTTCATTTTGTGGCCTACAGTGATTCGAGTGTGAAAGTACTAGCTACCATCGTTTGCTCATACATTTTCAGCGGGCATCAACTTTTGTTTCTGAAAGTTGATTCAAGGATCAACTTTTCCGAGCAGAGGTTATTATTCTCTGAAATTGTTTTTGTTATATAATTCTCTAACAATCTGTAATTGGTTAATCAAAATAACAAGATACACTACCTATTATAAATCGAGTGTGGTTTGTAAAACCATTTAGAAAAATAATAATAATAGTAACTTTAATAGCAGTTTAAATTACAATTTGCAAAAATAACAGTGAAACCATACTAGGCAGAGCCTGAATCGTGGCTTTCAAACAAAAATGATTACTCTAATAATAGTAAAATAAGTCTGCATATCATTCTCATATGTATTATTCTGTACAGATTCGGCGTTTATACGTGCAGCAGTGCGGATGACAGTTGGTGCACTAAGACGAGTGCTGCATGCTTGCGATGCATGGTCTGCCCAAGCGCAGTTTTTAAGCGACGCCACTGCATCCTGTTGGGAAGAAACAAGCGATGCTGCTGCTGATTTCTCTACGGAATTTGTGAGGTAGTCTATCTAAGGTTTTTTTTCAAAGTGCCATTTATAGTCTAGTAAAAAATAAAAAGGCCATTTTGACATTTGAGAAAGATCCTATAATGTAACTTGGATCGAAACTGTGAGCTGTTAAAGAAACAATAAAATAATATTACTAACACAAAGTGTTTTAAATTTAATTACATAATGCAATATATACGGTTAACAATAACATAAATATTTAAAACAGTAAATGTAAAAATGGGCCTTTTATTTTTTGACAACTTTATACATTATTTTATAAGTTCAATGTCCTCAGTTACAATATAAGCCGATTAACACCAAAGCAGGTAATTGTTTCGAGAATCAATTTTCATTTTCACAAAAAAAAAATTTTCGATATTATATTGTTAAGTGAGACGTAGTGCATTGGCGCTGGCGTTTTTTTTTTTCAACTCAGTAAGTATTACTGTATTTCGTCTTTTAAAATTTCAATAATAAAACGAGCGTTACAACCTCGAATAATTAATAATGCCGACACGGAAACCAATTTCAAATAATGACTTTTAAAAACTGAACATTTTAATCGGCGGCGTCCAATAAAATAGATAATGGTGCCGAAATTATTCAGCAGAAATATCTTTTGTCAACTGCTGAACTTTGCGTTAAGTTGGAAAGCTGCTAATGACCTCGATTTAAGTTGAGAAAGAACCTTGAGGATATCGAGAGCAGTGGCGGCGGTGAGTGATCGCTGCTCATACCGTGACGGATCTCTGCTATTGCCGCCGTCTTATTAAAATATTAATTTTGATAACGCCTGAGGATCTGAACCGCAAACTAATGGATGTCGATTCTTTTGACCTTGCTTTCATTGGGGAGCTTTGTTGATGTCAAAACTCATGGTGATAAGAAATAATTCCATGTGGTTTGAATCTGTAAGAAACTCGCTCATTTAATCATCTGATAAAAAGCAGAGCTTTTTGATTTATTTGTTAAAGTTCTCTCTCAATATAACCAAGTAAATTCGGGAAATAATTTTGAATCTGCAATAAGCTTTTAATAGTTAAAGTAATTGGATCGATACTATAATTGACACAAACGACGCCATGTTGTATTTAAACTTAACGCTCTATCAATAAACATTAACTTACCCATCGACTTAATTAGCCGTTAAAACTTAACAGTGAGCAAATTAGTGCTGAATGTGAATGTAAATAAAATTAGACTTGGGAGAAAGACGTTTAAGGAAAACAATTAAGACGTTTTACAGTTATTAACTATTGAGACATTTAAGCAACGAATGATAATAGAAGGGTAACAAGCGAGGAACATCACCATAAAAGCAAATTGACTAGCGGGTCCAAGAACGAGGCGAGATTACTTTTATAGTGACTCTATCTTAAAGAGCAGCTCGTGGCTTTATATCGGTGGCCGCATTACGCTACATAAAGCCTTATCTAGTAGACATCGTTGGTCACCCGCAGTAACCTACACCATTCGTTTCGTGTAACGTAATCCGATTCCTGGCATTGTTACATGAATGTTCTACACTTCCAGCGTTTGAGTTTAGATATTAAATCGTTTAGAAATGAAGTCACTGGCTTGTCGTTGTGAAGTGCCTTGTAAGTTTCTAAATTCAAGCTAAGATAGAAATCGAAATTATTACTATTACTTTTTTCCAAGATACTTTATAAATATCCACTTGAATGATTTAGAACATTGGGTAGGGATCGTTAACGGCTTTTTCCATAGTATATTGCGAACCATTCCCAGTACCGTAGGTACCCTAATAAACTGAGTTTTATTCAGATGATTCGTACCCTAATATTTTAGGATATTTCAGGAATGGTTGTTAGGTAACACAAATGTTTTATGATTCTATGATATCATGTTTCGCCGAAAAAATAAATAGTATTCAAAGCGTTCATATTGGAACTGTTATTAATTAAAAGTATGCTACGAATGATTTTAATCAAAATCCATATCAACTATGTATGTTTTATTTAAATTATAGTTTATTTTTTATGTGAAACAAAATTTAGGCAGTTACCAAGAGAAAAATAATCAACAGTATTTTTCTATAGAATAATAAAGAATAAAGTTTGGCTTTATTATAGATCGAAGTTGACCGCATTCCACTTGAAGCCAAACGGGAGCACTAGCTTCGCAATAGGTTAGGATACGCTTGAAATACGCTCGGAAAAAATCTTGGCATATTCCATTTCCTTTTATTTTGTTTTACCCGAGTTTACCGCCAGCGCCATTCACTTCTTTAATAAAGTTCTGATTAAAGAGCTCTAGATTCTATTCATCTTTTGCAAAATCTATTTAGAAGGAAAGAAAGAGAAAGTTGCAATTACCCTTTGATTAAAGTTTATGAGAGTTAAAGAGAAAGTATTTAGATA
Organism: Mythimna loreyi; assembly: GCA_029852875.1. NCBI lineage: Eukaryota > Metazoa > Arthropoda > Insecta > Lepidoptera > Noctuidae > Mythimna > Mythimna loreyi. The sequence continues at coordinate 11,021,120 of CM056782.1, read as the reverse complement.
ATTAAATGCGTGGGTGATAGTAAACTGTTTAAGTTTATTTATTGCTTCGTTGTGCGGTCCGTCGCGTTGCCGCATTACCTGACAGTGACGAGGGTGTTACGACTACCAAATTGCGCAGACACCTCACGAAGTTTATGGTGCCTTTTAAATAGAACAGTCGTGGAGCCGTACCCCCACCCGCCCCCAGCACATTTTTGTCTCCGTTTCAATTAACATATCACCGGCCCCACACATGTTTGATCTTTAAACCCAAAGGATGGGCATCCCATGGTGTTTAGAAATAGTTTCTAACATATGTATTTCATTTAAATTCAGTTTAAGTTTGTGACTCTAAACTAACCTCAGGGGACTGGTAATTTAGACGGGTACAGGATGACAGACGATACTTCACTACACGTGCTCCCTTTGAGAAATTTTAATTAGCTTCCTTTAATGTACTTACCTGTATTATGTATCCCTATAAAGCTTTATATTTAATATGATGAATTAAACAGTCTAAATAATAGAGAAGCTCACAAGAAACAAAGAAATCAACCATTCATATGTGCAAAATTTATGCAGGTAAAAAATGTAATCCAGAATCACGCAACACGGTACACGTACAGCGTGTGAAAAACGCGTAAAAACAAAAGAGTGGCGCGTGACATGTCACGTTCATGTCATATCAGTAGCCTTCATATTTCAATTCAAAAGAAAAATATAATAAAACTGCAAACACGTTCGATGTGTACCCACAAGCTCCCGCTGGATCCAATATGTGCTGAGGTCAGAGAGTTACAGCAATTTCGCAAACATGTATCTTCGGGTCTAGGAAGGCCACTCAGAAAATCAATGGGATACAATATTTTACTCGTGCCTTCCCACTTCATTTATCAATGAACTTGGAACTTTCTAAGCTTGAAACTTTAGATTACGCTGTTCAGTTGGATCTTGACTGTCACTTTATCGTCCGGTTTCAGCTTGTTTATTAATTAGAAGTTACAGGCGGTTTGAATAATTGATTAGGAATATTTTAAAGGTTTTTTTTAAAGTTAATTTCCTGGAAAAAAAAAACATTATCGTTGGCTGTGTCTCGATCGAAGCGTTCACATCAAGAATTAAAATATTCGTAGGAGAATTAAGCTTACCAAAATTGCCCGAAGTATCGTCAATCTTAAGTGGCAGTCATCATCATCATTTTAGCCGAAAGACATTCACTGTTAGACATAGGCCTCCCCTTCGGATTCCACCGACCCTGACCAGATCATCGGCCAACTTTGTGGGAGGCCTTCCGAAGCTGCCTTCTTTCCGTACGCGGTCGCCACTCCAGAACCTTTCGGCCCCAACAGCCATCTGTTCTGCGCGCAATCTGCCCTGCCTATTGCCACTTAAGTTTGCCGATTTTTTATTAAGTGTCAGTGGACTGGGCCTATGGTCGGAAGACACTGGGAAAATCTATGGTCCAACAGTAATCAGTCTGTTACCTAAAATGATGATGAAGATGAAGACCAAGCCAGGTTGCCGACGGCGCGTTCTGTTCCCGCGCGCCTGAAGGAGTTGTAAATGTAGAGGCCCAACTGCAGGGCCAAAACTTATTAGGGCCCCGATCCGGTTTCTAAAAGGAAGGTTCGATCCCGGTACGAGGGCTAAGAAGAAATGGGTTGGGTCGTATAGTCAGTAAAAGTCTGACACTGTTTCCCGCCTCACCCAAGATGATTATTTCCACATTTAAAAAAACAACACGGTAAACGATAACCGATCCATAATAGTACATTTTGATACAAGTGCAGGAAGTTTGTCATTGCGACCGAGGCGCAATACGCACGAGCCGTAGGCGAGTGTGTTATGGAGCCGAGGGCTGCAGTGACAAATCTGCACGTGTGTCAAACGACGTTTTTCAATACACTTACGACTTGTGAAATAAAGAAAGAAAGAAAAAAAAATTAATCGTATCTCAAACATACAGTAGAAATTTAAGAAATATAGCATTCAAATCTGCTCTGGTCAATTTCTAATTTCGTGGGGTCGTCCAGCGACTCTGGGGGACGCCTCGCGCCTGATTCGATAAACTAAGTAAAACAAAATAATCACCCGTGACCGTGACGATAAGGAAGGAATAAAAAAGCCCTCGTTGTGATAAACTCAAAAAAGCACTTGGGTGATATACATGCTATATTGAACCTAATAGGAGTGCGATAAGAGGCAGTTTTCAAGTAAGTGTATTGAAAAAGCATTTCTCTTTACAAGAGCAATTATTTCTTTTGTATAAGGTAGAAAAGTATACCTCCTCTAACCTCATTGTTCCTTGTTCCAAATAGAATAGAATAAATTGGTTCTAATTTAGCTCTTACGTGATTCGAGTGCAAACCCAATGATGTAAACTACTCGTACCTAGAAAGGATTTGTACGTCGCGATTAATCTTGAATGAGGAACAGATTTACTGGAAAACTAATACAAAATTCGATTCTTAAGTTTTAATTTGAAATTAAACTCTTGAGCGCCGAAGCAAACGCCGGCGTTTGCACGCCTATTATCTTTTTATTATGACTTTAATTATGGTATTCGAAAGGTTAAATGTCATTATTACACTAGTGCAGAGCCGACGCAACTCACTCTACTTAAAACTTTAAAGGCTGGTTTTTAAAGCGATAAAAAACTGTATGTGATACAATGTAAAAGTATACAATAAAGTATATTGAGGAGTTACTAATCAAGAACCGTAAATCCGTTTTGCATTTTTTTTCTGAACGTGTTAGAAACCTTATAGTGTCTTATAACATAGTGTAATTTATGGAAAAAAATATTCCAAAAAAATGTTATATGATAGGTAAACGTATAGTAAAGTTACCTGTAATTAAAGCAGTCAAATGTTTTCGAAAAAAACTTATCCAGGTTAATAACGGCTTTTATTTACAAAATCAGTCTAAGCGAGATTCAATACGTGGCTAGTCAACCCATTTTCGCGCATATTGTCCATAAATATTGAATAATGGACACTACTAATAAACAATTTAATGGGTTTATTACTTAATTTGAATTTATAGTGGCGGTTTTACCTAAAATTGATTTGCGCCCTTGTTTTTATCACTGGGATAAGCTTAACTCAGCGGAACCGCTCGCCCTTCTTATATAAACTATCGGCACGTCTCGTTTGTTATTGGTAAGGAAGACGTTAGGATTACACTATCTTTAAGGGTCGAATCCTAACACCCGTTTTACTCACATACAACGCGAGTGAGCAATTAAATCTTATTCGTTTCTAAGGAAATAAATATTTAGTTTTAGTGAGCTTTGTCGTGAGGAAAATTCACAGTATATAATAAATATGGGTTTATGCACAAAATTTATATATTTTAATATGTTACTGAAGTTTCAAAACACACTTTTGCACGTAGGTTTTAATTTCTTCTCCGGCTCCGAAAACACCGAATCAAATTCAGTGGTCAAAGTTTTTTCATACAAGTCTGATGTATGAAAAATCTTAGACCACTGAATTTGTGACCAAAATATTATCAAATTGTTGAGGGACCATGTAGATTAGTGTTTGAGACGGTATCTTGAGAAAAGAATACTGATTTGAGTGAACCGGTCCAGTCAGTGCAAGCATCTGTTAGTATTACCGTAGCTCAACCCAAGACTACTAAGGAGCTCAAGAGCTTGATGAATGATATCAAGGAAAGGACATTTGGATAAGCCGCATAAACTACTCAAACTGCCAGACATTTACGTTAAAATTACTGGAAAGGAAAAAGAATCCACAAAATGCCCACATTCACAAAAGTAAAAGAAAATATAAAATAAAATGTAACACCACTTTAAAAAGTTAATATTTTTCTAAAATTGATCGTACTTTTAACACGCAATTTTTCGACGTTACAATGTTTCAGACGTCAGAGGTATATACCTACTCAAATAACGCGATTTTAAGTACCTATGCAATATAAATAGTACCAGAAAATTTTAATCGCAAAAATAAGTTTCAATTTCTCATTAGACTAAGTGTCCATTTACTTTAATAATACTAATTTATTCATTTAAAGACATCTTTTGGTTCACATTATGTGTTAGTATTAGTTATATCTATGTTAGTTCATAAGTTCAATATTATTTTAGGATCAGATATTATTACAATTAAACAAATTAAATAATCTTTACATTAAATTACAATTGCCTCTAAATTAAATGTCATAAAAATTAATTAAAATTTCAATACAAAATGCACCAAAATAATTAAATACATTATATCTTTAAACCTTTAACCAACCTTTATATCTTTTAACCTTTTATATCTTTAAAGCTTTTTTACTGTATATCTGTTTCGTTAATGTTCCTCACAAAATAGAGCACCTTAAATCAGGTCATGTATCTAGGTGAGACATTCAAGGACCCTCGCTCTTGACCCCAGTGGTGTTGGAAGGCACACGCTCCGAGGAACGTTATTCAATAAAATACGTGATCGGCATCCGATCTTAACCCTATTCACAATCTCAGACATTGCTGTAATGTATCCCGAAGAAGCGCGTAAATGCTTGGGATCCACCAAATGATAAATGAAGCTTGTATCAAATCAATTCTCTTTTTTTTGTAAATCATGAGCTCGCTATGATGAGACGCTTTGTTCGGGATATCACCGCTATTTTGGACGTTTATTATCATGTTCGCTTTGATACAACTGTTTGTATACGGTCTATTTGGACAACGACGTGGATTTATGAACGAATTTGGGGCATGTGAATGTGCATTTTGTTTTTTATGTATGGCTCTTTTATCAATCTATTATCGCTCGACTATTGGGCAGAGGTTTCTTTTTAAATCTTCCCTGTGAATTTAATTCTCTAACCATCTATCGTAAACGTCTCTAAAGTGTATTTACTAAGGCATGTTTATTTATTAATCTTATCTTTAATTTGTATAAAATTCCTGCAAACTTCAATGGAGGGATTTTATGATACCCCCTTGGAGTATATTGTTTGATTTGGGCAACTACCACTTTAGTTTTGAACTTACATAAAAGTGTTAATCGGTCGGAGTACCTATTCTAAATTTCTAATACCGCGATATAGGATTTTGTATTTTAGTTCTAAATATAATAAAGATTTCCACACCATAGTGGAAATTAGTAGTGGTTATAAGTATTATATTTTCATAGATTAAAAACAGAACTCTTTTCTGAAATTACTTTAGAACCAACAAACAAGGCCAAAAGTAAGTATTTTATTTAAAACTCTCAAGCGTACATTTCAAAGTAGGTACTTTTAAAACTTTTCCATCGTTAGTATTGTTTGGTTCTGGCCTGGCCGTCTAGTAAAAAATGTATGTTTTAGCGGCAAGTTTTTACTTTCCTACTCCATTTAAAATCACCGAGTTACTTTAGAACTTTAGAAAATAAAGGACAGCTCCTGAGATAGTTTGCTCTTACGCTACGACAAGTGACTAATAGCATTGCCTTCATTCACTGGCGCTTAAATTAGTTCGTACTTTCTTCCAATTTGAAGTAAAATAGCTCGCATTCCGTCTACCTTAATAGTAGGTAATATTAAAGTCTCTGAACTCATAAAACCTTCCTTTTCTGTTATGAACTTTAGATTTTAAGATAGAATTTTGCCAAGATGTTTCTTGATATTTATCAGAATAGGTTAGGTATAAGGTACTACCATCAAATTTGATGAAAATGGAAACTGTCCGAAACACCAATTCGTTTAATTAAATCCTTCGAATACGGAGTTAACCAAATAATTAGACTGCGCACAACCGTTTTATATTAATTAGCGTTGCCGGACAGTGCAGTCATTAAGGTTAATCCGCCTACTTTGCGGCAATATATCGTAGCCGTAGGTAGCCTCCATTGTTGCGTACTGTACAAATTCTTTTTGCCAGAAACCTAACATTGAGCACTAACTTAGGCCTGGTAAATTTTGTTCTACAAGCTGTCTTCACATTAACGAGACTAAATCAGAACCACGTAAGTATATCTATAATATATTTGGGAAAAATCCAACTGGATTACATTATCATAAATCGGTCGGAACTGCACGGCAGCAAGTTTTGGCAGACGGCCAGGCTGTGCAGGCTGACTCAACGAAATGATCGCCATCTATTGACATGACTTGACGCAGATAGTTCCCTTTTTAGTTCATTCAGAAATTAGGGCAGCTAAGTAGGTCAGGTCACTGGTGAATACAGTTTTACGCACTCTCCGCTTAGCGGCCATTACAATGCTTCCTTGTCCGCAATCATTTTCCTTTTTATTGCGCATGTCGTGACAACTTAACCGTCTCTTGTCAGAAACCAAACTTCCATTATTTCCTCCACGTGCCCGGGTTTTCTGAAGAGCGCCTACGGGCGTTCATTTGTTCGACTCGATAAAATTTAACTATGCCAACAAAAGTCGAAAAAGGTAACGTTGATCAGCTCCCAATATCTCTCTAATGTTGAGTAAGGAAAGTATTAGTATATAAATAATGCCTTTAATTTTAACTTTTTCGGAAACAAAGTTCTTTGGCTTGTTCCGGAAAATCCCTTTGGTTTTACGCACAAGGAATAATAATGGTTGGTAGACATCTGCTGCTCTGGCTTTGAGAATCTCGTGTTTTGAGCCGGTTGGTTGGGGAGACGTTGTCGGGCGTTTGCCCTGAGTCTAAATCCCGGATTAGGGATGAGTGAAACTTTCAACAGCCTTTGGTCCGGCCATTTAACAAACGTTTAACAAAGATAAAATATCCCATGTCTATTTATCTGTGTAAAATACTGATGGTTGCAAAATAAAATGTATGTTTTAATTTGCGATAAGTGTTTTTTTAATAACTTGTATTATTTGTGTCGCCGAATAGTGATGCGTCAGAGAAGTGTAAAAATGAGTGACATCGCCAACAAGTCTTGGCTTGTTCAAGCGGCGCGATTATACCACTTGCATGTTTCCCCAGCAAACTTGCTTTCGTTATTGTATATTCATTCATTTAGCGGACAGAGTTTCGGCGGGATCTCGTGATGGTGAAATGGCGTCAGCGGCTATCGCAACCCAGTGCTGGGCACACCATAATGATGGTGGTAAGTCCCCTCTTTGGGTCGTGGCACTTTCCGCATAACGCAGGTCCTCACCGGACATAAGTTCGGGAGGTACCTGCATCGGATTCGTGTGGAAGAGACGCCCGGGTGTCGCCACTGTGTGGACCGCCCGGAGGACACGGTGGAACACACGGTTGATGTGTGCCCCGCTTGGACAGACCATCGCCGTGTCTGCCTCGTGGGAGCGACCGGTGGCGGCGATCTCTCGTGCCGGGCATTGGTAGAAGCCTTGGTTCGGAGTCAGGAAGAGTGGCAGGCGGTCGCCTCTTTCTGCGAAATAGAAATACTGTTTCGCAGAAGTAGGCGGAGCACATAAGGTAACGCGCCTCAGACGCTACCGGGATTCCGATCCCGACTTCCGGCCACTGTAGGCGCGGGCTTACGGACGGCGAGCATTGGGTAGCTCGCCATCCGGTCGTCTGGTAATCGTCCGGACCAAGCTCAGTCGTCGACGGCGCGCACTGTTCCCGCGCGCCTTAAGGAGTTGTCAACAACCGTAGGGACCCTGCAGAAGGGTCGAAGCCAATTAGGGCCAAGCGTTTGTGTCTGAAAGACAAGGCTCTGGCCCTGGTATGAATGGCGACGTAGGAACGAGGTAGGTTGTTTAGTCAGTAAGAGTCTGACACTTTCCCGTTCCGCCCAAGGGCGGCATTCGTCATTGGATGATTTTTACCAACCATAAAAAAATATGCATTCAGTACTATTCATTACTTTTTTACGTGTACGTATTATATTACGACACTTTTCCTCATAAACCAATGAAGATTATTCGAATGCGATAACTTCTTTTAAACATTTGCAAACTATTGTAGCTATAAACCTCAACAGTAACATAGCGACAAGATATTTTTCAATTTTAAGTACTACCACCAAAAAGGCATTCTTGCGTGGGCAATTATAAGAGCTCTATTTAAAATAGCACATTAAAATACTGAAACGAGCTTGGGTCGTGTGGGTAGTGTTATTTTATCATTTTGTGCGGGCTGGGCTCGGGTCGAATGCGGGTATCGGCGGGCCGACACGGATATTGCATGTTCACACCCATTTCCTCTACTGAGGGCAGAAAACCACACAATTTTGTTACTTAACTACTATATCTACGTATAAAAACATATTTCCAAGCTCACATGGAAGGTCTGGGAATTAAAGGAAAATATTGTGTCAACCGTTCTATCTCTTACGTTTGTTCTTATCTTTAATAAACCAACACGTTTTCCCTATTACTGTTGTATCTGTGCAATGCCAGGAAAAGTTCATAATATAGTTGCTTTTTTAGATTTAATCTTTTTATTATTGTAAAGTTCATCCAATATATTAACCATCCTGTATATTATTCCCGTCATCGCCTCTGATATGAAATGATAATTCCTGCAACCTTAACAATAACAGGAAATTGGATGCTGCTAGTTTTAATCCCAGCTGCCTTTTCCATTTATTTTGAAATGTGCCATATCAGGATTTACTATTATTTTATTTATTACTCGGTATTCTGCAAAATTAGTTCGAATGATATTAATATGTTTGTTATCTTTGTTTGAAGTTGTATTGACTTCGTTTCTTGGTGGGTTTGAAGAATTTTGTAACATAATGCCGCTTTTTTTTTATAAAATAAGTAAATATTTAATGATGGGTGTTTATTTGGATAAAGATATAAATCATTTATGTCTCTGGGAAATTGCGGGATTTCTTTTTTTTTAAACCTTTATATTTCGAAAGTTTGCAGAGCCTAACTTCAGGCTCGCCAAGTTAGAACGGCTGAACTGTATATTAAGAATTAAAAAAAAACACCTTAATGTGTAACGTTCTCTCTTCTTCTGGTTTTTAATAAAAAAGTTGAAAAGACAATTTAATAACGTAGTATCAACTTATCAAGACAAGACAACATTATATTCAATTTTTTTTTCTTGTTTGATATGATCAATCTCGAATTCTTCAATACGAGGATCGTAAAATAAGTTTTAGTGCGCAGTTCAATCTGTAACGATTTCTTTCAGATTTTTATGTCTTTGTTATTTGTGTCTATTGTTCACAGAGAGACACGGATATCTGCAGCGGCAGCCCTTGCCGGAGGCACGAAGCAATCTGAGCGATCGCTGACGGCTTCATTTGCTCTCCTCAACTTGGTACCATCAGACATAGAAGGGGAAAATATGTGGAGACAAGTAGGACGCGTACTCGGCCGTAGCGTGAGACTGCACACAATTGTTTGGCCAGGAGGCAGGCTTGTGGCACACGGACAGTCCGACGGTGCTCGCACAATTTTCCGCATCGTCACGGCACTAGCTCCCCCTTTTGTCATGGAAGGTGAGCTCGACGAAGATGGCCAATGTCTCCGGGGCCTTCTATGCCACCGACCACAAACGTCCGACCGAGATAATCTAACCCTCGCGTTCAATGAATTGGAAAGGGAAAGCGATCAAGATGATTTTTTCTTCCCAACGTCGAAACCCGTATTCACTAAAATGGAAACGCATTGTTGTTATGGGCTTGCAATGGATCTTCTGGAAAACATAGCTCAAGAACTAGAGTTTGATTTTCATTTATATATCGTAGAGGACGGATTATACGGATCTAGAAAACTAATCAAACCGTTTCACCGAATATTTGAATATAAAACGGTAGCGAGCGAATATGCCCCAATAAATTACCAGAGTTATCGTTCACAATACCGTAACGGTTACAAATCACTGGAGGAGGACGCAGAAGAAACGCCATACCTATTTGATATCGAGCCAGATGAAAGCGTTGAAAAATGGAATGGTATTATTGGGGATTTAGTATCCGGGGCAGCTCATATGTCATTTGCAGCTCTGAGTGTTTCCGCAGCTCGAGCAGAAGTTATAGACTACAGTCAACCTTACTTTTTCAGTGGAGTGTCAATACTAGCCGCCCCCAACCAAAGGCCCGACATACCGCTGCTTGCATTCCTTCTTCCATTTTCACCAGAGCTATGGATCGCAATATTTACTTCTCTAAATGTAACTGCAATAGCTGTGGCCATTTACGAATGGCTCTCACCTTTTGGCTTAAACCCTTGGGGACGACAAAGATCAAAGAACTTTAGCATCTCCAGTGCACTGTGGGTCATGTGGGGACTTTTATGTGGACATTTAGTGGCATTCAAAGCCCCTAAGAGTTGGCCTAATAAGTTTCTGATAAATGTCTGGGGAGGATTTTCTGTGATATTCGTCGCGAGTTACACTGCCAATATAGCTGCGCTGATAGCTGGATTGTTTTTTCATAATGCAGTTGATGATTACCAAGGGCGAAGTAACGTAAGTAAACTTAACTATCTGTAGTATATACGGGGTGCCTGAAGAGTTTCTTAGTTATAATTATATTGTAGTGGCTGTCTTTACGGGTGGGGACGGCCAGGTCGTCGGTGTCTGAGTACTACGTTCAGCGAAATAATCCGCAGCTGGCCCAACAAATGCGTCGTTACGCCCTCCAAGACATTGAAGAAGGCATTCAGCGACTCAGGTAAGATATTATACGAACCTTTTCTATAGAGACGGGTATAATAAAGTTTGTGAGTCTGGCTTCTAAATTATAATTTAACTCAACTCAAGTTATAAGTTCAGACATAAGATACGCGTATAAAATCGCTGAGATACTAGTTTTAACTTATTATGGTAAAGTTTAAACATAGTATTTAAAGTTGTTTCATACTAGGTTTCAGAGGAATAATTTGTTTGAGTAACTTTCAGCGAAAAGCCAGCTTGGTGGTATTAAACAACTAGCGGAATATCAAATGTCCAATACACTTATTGACACTGACGAATAAGGAGGATTGAGAACGTGTAAACGTCCACTGCTGTCGAGCTCTGTAATGAACGAACAATGGGCAGAATCCACAAACCACAAATTGGTGATTACTGCTCGTTGACGTTAACCGACCTCTGGAGATTATCTCTAAATCGTCAACGATTTAGGGGAAGCCAGTTACTTGTATCTATATAAAGAATTAATATTGTATTGTACAATAATAATGCACGCACTCAATATCACATGCGGTCAATGAGATTGTCAATCCGTTAGCTCACTATATTGTGGAGTCAGAAGTCTGACCGCAAACATCAATTAATATGATATTGTATATGAAACATTGGTTAAATATTCATCATTAATTCTATTGTAACCCCTTCTGAAGTAATTAACTCAATGAATCGCTTTTAACTCAAATCGAAACATTAATTTTAATGAAAGGAATCGGAATATCGATAGCGAACTCGGTAATTTGATTCAAAAAACGCTTTGAATTTTTATTATCTCGTAAAAATTTCAAGCCCGCAGGACTCCGATCGCCACTTAATACCTTTTAGTATATTTGTTTTATAGTCAGATTTAGTGCCCGCTTTCGTATTTCACCAATTAAGCTATAAACTGTCACCAGTCAAAACAAAGGGAGGGTTTTAAGACCGACAAAGCCCCGAACTTCGTCAACTAAAAGCAGAGAGTTGTTGCAATGTGTCACGTCAGGTACTTTGTTGTTAGATATTTTGTACCTTATTCAGACGTCGGATTAAGTTAACATTACTCTGCAAAAGTATCTGTTTTTATTGTAGTTTTTATTGCTGTGACAGGCATTATATTTATTATTCCACTCCGAGTTTTAGGGATCCGCTCCCTTACAGGTTAACGCGTTGCGTTCATGAGACGGCCGTCTGTTTACTTTGTAAATATTTCTATTGCCCCTGAAAATGTTATGAGCGGTGTCGGTTTCAGAATCGTTTTCTCACAAAAATCTAAAGATGTTGCTCTTATTTTTTTTCAGGAATGGTACTCTAGATCTTTTAATAGCTGATTCTCCTGTCTTGGACTATTACCGTGCCACCGACCACGGATGTAAGCTCCAGCGCATTGGTGACCATCCGCTAGCTGAAGATGCGTATTCTATCGGTATGGCAAAAGGATTTCCTTTAAAGGTAAGATCACGAACACTAGAATAATCGATCTAAATACTACCTAATATTGATGCCTATGTATTTAGGTAAAGTATTCCATAAAGCTAATGTGCCTTAAATTAGGCGGAGTGTCGTTGAAGAAATGTAGCGTAGATTTACATGAATTGGAAGACTTTAGGAGTCCTGAGTGGTGGGGGCAACTCCGGATCTTTGCTCGAAAGATTGATGGATGACGCACACGAACTCCTAATGGTGTGATCGATAGTCGGGTGTCATGTAGCTCCAGTTCTACCGATTATACGTCATTTTATCTTGACGTTGTTCAATATACCCCTGAGGTTTATCCGAATCAGTGACATAAATCAACGGATCTGAAAGAGAGTTTTTGTTTCGAACCATGACACGCTTTGAGATTTTCCCTTTATTTTTGACGCTTTGTTACACAGAAAATTCGACGCAGATGTGGCGCTATTGTTTTTTTTATGTAATCGTTCGGGCGCGGTCCGATTGTTCAGACATTTACAAATATGTCTGTGAATTTGCATTTTGCTAAACCCGAGGCCGATTTTAAAAATCACTGTCGTTCTTTTTTGTTTCAGGACAGCATATCAGCCGTAATAGCAAAGTACTCGTCCAACGGTTACATGGACATTCTAACTGAGAAGTGGTACGGTGGCTTGCCTTGTTTCAAACTCAGCCCAGACTATGGAATCCAACCAAAGCCACTCGGTAAGCTTTACTCTAAAGAGATAGTTTCACTTGTTACTAAGAACTTTTCAGCTGTGCAGACAGAAACCGTTATATTTGAAAGTGTCTAATTAGAGAAACAAGCTTTGTTTCGGGTTCATGAATATTTCGTGTCTCTTTGTAAAATCAAGTTCTCTAAAAGATGTTACGAGAATCTTGTTAGTGCTGCGATTTAGACAGAGCAAGCGTTGTGTATTACTATTTTAATGTGTATTCGTAACGTTTACGTAGTCGGATGGATCGTCTCTAGCGGAAATTTCATTAGAATTTATCGCCACCCCCACGTTAATCCGACCCCTCAACGTCGCGTAGCGAAGGGAGAGGTATTACCACCAGGCGACCTAAAAGATTAAACATGGGATTTATCGTTCGTGAAAAAATTGAGCTGACACCGACAGTGTGTTTATCTCTTATTTGGGATAAACTCTCGAAGACGCGATTAAAAGTGAAGTGACACCAGGGAGTTGGGTTATGTGTTGGGATTTTTTTTACCGTGCTTCTTTATGGCAAGGCTGCAGAGAGTTCAATTCGAAATTACATAATTTAAGAAATTGTGTTTTTGCTGACTTCCTGTTATTTTATTATTATGTTTTGGGACAAACGCAGTATAAACTTATCAAATTAATTTCATTTGTCATAAAATAACGTAATACTTAAGTAAGCTTCATTGTGCGAGCCAAGTGATCTGGTATCTTGAAGTATATCTCAGAAAGCTATAAAACTTCGCGGTTCGCTTTGGTTGTTCGCAACGAAGCCTTAGGTAGGTACTTCAGTTTTCATATCTATATTTGATATTGTTAAAGTTTCTACGCAAAATTTTACGTAATATTCCGAATTCTACTTACCATTTCAACAAATACCTAAGAGTAATAAAATGCCTAAAATCCTACATGGAAAGTTTGTAACACAATATTTCACAAACATGGGAAACTTGATCGTAAATACTTTAGTGAATGTAACATGTGTTTGATACAGTTGTTTTTGTAATTTCATTTTCATTTAAGTTATGACTTTTGTGTTGGATACATGTTATAACATGTATCCAACACAAGTAGGTAGGTACGATAGTGTGACGGGTGACAGGACGGAGTGGAAGAAAAAAACATGTTGCGCCGACCCCAAGTAATATGGGATAAAGGTAGGATGATGATGATGATGATGATGTACGTAAGTTTCAAAAAAATAAATGTATAAAATTCATATATATTCAATTTTTTTCTAAAACACAGCAAGTGTTTGTTATTCAACTCCTTTGAAACGGCTTGACCGATATTTTAGTTTTTTTTTTTGTGTATATTTGGCAAGTCTGAGAATAAATCGTAAATTTTCTTCGATAATCTATACTAATGTTGTGTGTTTGGTTGAACGCTCTAATCTAAGAAACTACTGGTCGGATTAGAACAAATTTTTCTGTGTTAGATAGCCCATTTATCGAGGAAGGTAGTCGGTATATTACATTACGGTACAACTTATAGGAGCAGGGCAGTAACTAAAGATGCGGGAGAAACCGCGGGGGACAGATAGTACATCATAAATCTTTATATAGAAACGCCAGAACCGGTAGTTCTAGCGTTTCTATATAAAGATTGAAAATAAAGTCTCATTTTAGCTCAAAATCTAGTCCATTTTCTCATTAAAGGATCGATCAATTTAACAAGCCCCCTTGGACATGGTACAAATTGCCAATCTGATAGATTACGTAATGGAGCCCATACATTGTGGTAACAGCAAAATCAACTTAATATCGAAAGAATTCATCCATAATATATCAATTCCTTGATACAGATCTGAGAGGAAAAATGGAGAAAATAAATCTCAGAATGAATTATGATAAAATCTTTTTAATGTTCTAATGAAATCTTGATAATTTCTTTGCTTAATTACTTAAGTTATTTTTCGTTATACTTTTTGAAAATCGTATTAGTTGTATAATTAAATACCAGTTTTTGTCTGTTGGTACCACTTTATGTAAACTTAGGATTTTTTCGAGTTTTTGTTAGGACTTAGGCAATTTACTCAAATAAGGTGTGTTTTGTTTTTATTTTATAACGTAAAGAAATCCTTGCCGGAGTCTATTTCCTGATAAAGTTACAACCTAGGATCTTTGAGTCAAGAATAAAACGGTAAACTGTAGGGACTCTGCAAAAGGGTTGAAGCCTACTGGGGCCCAAGGTCTCTTTCTGAAAGGAAGGCTTGGCCCCAGTGCGAAAGGCAAAGAAGCAACGGGATAGGGTGTTTAGTCAGTAAGAGTCTTACACTGTTTCCTGTTCCACCCAAGAGCGGAAATCGTCATGGGATGATTTTTGCCCACCATAAAAAAAGAGTAAACCGGTTACTTCCAGGCAAGCGTGTTTCCTTGCTAACTATATCATCGTTCATCATGTTCAAGTTAGATTGCGGTCGAAAATAAATAAATCATTGATGTCCTCCCCACGGGGTAGGGGAGATCTATCTGACTTTTACTAATGCGGCACGAACAAAAGGGCGAGACAGCCGAGTTGTTGTGATTTAAGAAGAAGTAGAGGAAAGCGATCGGCCGAGCACTCGACGCTATGTTCATACGTACCGAGTATTCGGCCGAGAGCACTGTCTCACCCGTTTGCTCGTTACATGTGATCACGACATAACTAAAAGCACACGATGTTCTACAGCTAACTTTAGTGAGAGTGATGGAGCGCTTGCAGCGTGTATCTAGTTATTAAGTACTTACACAACTTAAGTGGTAGCTTATAGCAGAATCTTAACAGAACTAAACTTCCGCGAGTTTCCGAGAGTTACGAAGTATAAAAACAAAAAAAAAATACTGGCCTGATGGTCTAGTGGTTGGTGGCCGTGACTGCTTTGCTGGAGGTCGTGGATTTGAATCAAGTCCAGGCTAAATCTTTGTGTGATGAGCACGATAATTTGTTCTATGTACGAGTGTAATTTTTTTATAACAATTATGTATGTATTTACAAATAAATCAGTCGTATACTCATAACACAAACTCTTCTTAGTTTGGGTCTATACAGCGTTGTGTGATAGTTGTATAATATTATTGTAAATATTCTCTTAACTAAGATTAACATAAATTATAAATACTTTTATACTAAACCTAACTATATACCTAGATATAATACAAAACCACACTTAGGCTTCAAAATACTCCTCCACGTCGCTGTCATCAGGAAAGGTGCCCAGAAGGCTGACAGCATTGCCACGTTGAATGGCAATGCGAAGAAAGTGCCAGCCCTCTCATCATCATCATCCTACCCTTATCCCATTTTATTTGGGGTCGGTGCAACATGTTTTTTTCTTCCACTCTGTCCTGTCACCCGTCACACTATCAGTAACTCCCTTTTCTTTCATATCACTCCAGACACAATCCATCCATCTCTTCTTTGGTCTCCCCCTTCCTCTCCATCCATCTACGTGTAAACTCAAAACCCTTTTTGTGACATGCGTTTCATCTCTCCTCTTCACATGACCATACCAAGACAAACGAATTCCTTTCAACTTTTCAGTCACTGGCGCCACTTTCAGACTTCCTCTAATATACTCATTTCTCACTTTATCCATTCTCGTCACACCACACATCCATCTCAACATTCTCATCTCCGCTACATGCAGTCTTTTTTCATCCGTCTTTTTCACGGCCCAACATTCTGATCCATACAGTAGGACAGGTCTTATCACGGACTTGTAAATTTTACCCTTCAACTTGAGGGGCATCCGTGGGTCGCAAGTTGTTCCCGTGACCTGTCGCCATTTCATCCATCCTGCGTTGATCCGATGCGTTACGTCTCGGTCTATCTCACCATCTCCTTGGACGAGCGACCCGAGATACCGAAAGTCGGAACAGATTGGTATGGGCGTTCCGGCAAGAGCTAAGGCCACAGGACCGGAGAGACCGCCGAAATCACAGAACAAGTACTCCGTTTTGGTTCTACTTAATTTCAGGCCAACACTCTCCAGTCTGTGCCACCACACCTCCAATCTATTCTGGATCTCTTGACCACTCTCGGCAACCAGCACAATGTCATCGGCGAATAACATACACCAGGGAGCCTCTTCCTGAATGTCTGACGTAAGAGCGTCCATTATCATCAGGAAGAGGTAAGGGCTGAGAGCCGACCCTTGATGTAAGCCAACAGCCACATTGAAGCTGCTAGTGGTGCCTGCTGTAGACCGGACTTGGGTACTGCATCGACTGTACATCGCTCGGATCAACTGAACATACTTCCCAGGCACACCTTTCTCCTTAAGGGCCCACCACAGAACCTCACGAGGTACCCGGTCGTATGCCTTTTCGAGGTCAATGAATACCATGTGCAAGTTTTTATGTGCACCTCTGTATTTCTCACACAGCTGGCGTATAGCGAAAATGGCATCCGCTGTACCGCGACCTGGCATAAAACCGAATTGGTTCTGTGAAATTTCACTCTCTTCTCTCAACCGCCTCTCAATAACTTTCTCCCAGGCTTTCATAGTATGTGACATTAGCTTTATTCCTCTATAATTGTTGCACTCAAGCACATCACCTTTGTTTTTAAAAATGGGCACTAAAGAACTGTTGCACCACTCATCAGGTATGGCTTCTTCCCGCAACAACTTATTGAAGAACAAAGCTAACCACATCCATCCATCCACTTGCAATAACTTCCACACTTCAACTGGTATTCCATCTGGACCAATGGCTTTACCATTCTTCATACCATTTACTGCTATTTTGACTTCATCCATACTAACCATTCTTACTAACCCTACATTCACTGGTTTACTCTCTAATCTGTTTATTACTTTACCCTCTAATCTGTTTATTATTAATCATTTTAAACCAATCACATAATAAGCTTGAAAACTGTGAAGTTATGTATTTAATTTATGGAGATACATTAACTACCTCTAAATACGAAAATTTTCGTTAAGATCACTTTGAAAACATTCGGCCTTGACGAAATTAATATGAAAGTAACAGAGAGTAATTAAATAGCCCCGAGCATTCCGCTGATAAAATGTCTGCTTTAAATTATAATTTCGAGCAAAAGTTTTGCTGTTTTCGTGCTTAATTAAATAAGAAACAGTTTTTACGGTTTGGAGGAACAAACAATAATAATAAAATAAATGTTTCTTGTAGACAGCAGTTGGTTTGTTTTGACGATTGTATCTGCTGAACCATTCCCCAGCTAAGTTCTGATCGGTTTACAGTAAAATCTGATACATTACCTACCTCAACAGTATAAAAGCACTGCAAATTCGTTTTATATGTTTTTATTTACAGCATGTATGACATTAAAGAATATAGCCAAAGCGTTGCACAAGGAAACTTATTAACTAAAAATACAATAAATAAATCAATAATAACATATTCAATTCATTTACACTAATATAATAAAGAGGGAAAGTTTGTTTTTTTTTATTTTTTTGTTTGTAGGAGGTAATCCCTGGAACTACTGGTCCGATTGGAAAAATTTTAGCAACAATAGAAAGCTGCTTTACTCCTGAGTGACATAGGCTATATTTTATGTACGCGGGCGAAGCCGCGGGCAAAAGCTAGTGGTTTATAAATGCTGTCTACACAGATTGAAACTTTCAAGGTCACCTCTGTTGGGGCGTTGGTTTGCAACCGTCCGTTTAACCCTTTATAGTCAACTCGTGTGACCACCAGTAAAATTAATATAACAAAAGAACAATCAAGTATTTCCTTCCTACACTTTTCAATAATTTTGATTGGTTGAAGAAGAATACGAAAATAATGTAAACGAAAATTAAAAAATAAATTAAAGTCTTTTGTCTTAGGCAGTAGTACAGTGTTGTGGCAATAACCTCTCATTTATCTATCAATTGTAAGATATAACCGACAATCTGTTACACAGTTTGGTGGGTTCACAAAATGTCCGATATTTTAGTATTATTTACTGCAATAATGTTGTTAATAAGTGTTACAGTATTGTATTTTCTTAAGGACCTTAGTAGGGCATTTTCATTCATATTGTTATTATTGCATGCATAGTAGATATATAATAATATAACTACTGATAATACAACTTGACAAAAAAAAATAACATAAAAAATTGATAAAGGAAGGACCCGTTTTGAAATTTGAGAAAGACTCAGGAACACAACTTGAAATGCAAATTAAAGAAATAATAAATTAATTACATAGAGTTTTTTAATTAACATACAAACATTTTTCGACGCTTTAAATAATATAACGGAATATATTGCCAGTACTTTTTTGCGCTTACTATAAAAATGTGCAAACGTCTAAAGGGCCTTTTATTTTTTCACGAATTTATTCATTATGAATGAGTAGGTAGTATTTTGTATGCGGCGACTGCATATCTGACCTTCAAAACCCAGTAATAAGATAAGTATTCAATCAGAGCGTTGCGTTATCACTCAGCTACGAAATTTTATTTAATTTCTTATCCCTACTTCAATTTGAAAAGACTTTAACCAAGCAGGCTCCAATTAAGTTTCTGTTAACGATGAATTTGAGGTATTCATAAAGCAGTCAACGAAATATAACTTTTCTATGCGAATAACATAAAATTAGATTTTATTCGGGACGTGAAAGAACAGAGGTTCTGAGGAGACGGATTGGTTAAGTTTGGCGGTTAACTAATAATTTATGAAGTGAAAACTATCGTGGCTTACTAACTGTGAAAATTGGTCCGTGAAATTAAATTGGACTTTTTCTTTTCTGTATTTAATTTAGGTATATAAAAGGTAAAGTCTTGATTCACACACTGACTCATTAACCTTTTGATTACCTTAATTAGATACATACTATAAAGACAATAGGCGTACGAATGCTGGCGTTCGCTTGAGACTCGAGGGTTACCCAGTCCAACTCTTGTAGTACCTAGAACGGTAAAATGATGCCTACATTTTTACTATTAGCCAGCAGGGTCCAGCAGGCTAGTAGCTTCTGTAGGGGCCCAGAAGGTTCGAAGCCTCCCGGGACCAACGGTTGATGCGAAAGCGTATTACGAGGGCCCTGGGGTCAAGGCGAGGAAGAAACGGGATAGGTTGTTTAGTCAGCAAGAGTCTGACACTGTTTCCCGCTCCGCCCAATGGCGGGATTTGTCGTTGGATGATTTTTACCTACCGTAAAAAATGCAGGCTTGATGTTTACTGGGGCCGCAAGTTGTGCAAAAATGGAACCAGGCCCTGGAGCGAAGGCAAAAATTGAATAGAGTTGAGGTTTTAGTCAGTAAGAGTCTGTCGTACCCTCCTGCTCCATCCAAGAATGAGAAATGTCATTGGATGATTTTCTCAACTAAAAAAATAAATAATTATGTATACTAAAAATTAGAAAAACAAAATTAAAAATCACTCTGCAAGAAAATTAACCAGGTGTCTAAAGTTTATAAAGTTGATAAAACTTACTTTCACTCGTTCGAAGTTGCTATCAGAAGCTAGTGTTTAAAATATATACCTAGTTTGGGCTATTAGTGCCTAAAAAGTGTGGTAATGTTTTATGTATTATCACAAATGTTTATCCAATATATTTTTTAGAGTGCCTACCGTACCTCAAAAGGATTACTTTATTTTCCATCTATCTGTCCGTCTGTCAAGACCCTTTATATCGGGAACGTGAGGAGGTATCGTATTAAATTTTAAGCTATCTACTCAGGTCTGCGGTCCCTTAGAGCTTTAAGCTAAAAAAAAGAGATACGGCCGTTCATGCAGTAAAAAACATGTATTTGGACATTCAAAGGAATTCACAGATACTTGCCCTTGACCTATAATTCTATTAATTAATTTGGCATGAAACAAGGCGTTATAGCACAAATATAGAAATGAATCTGAAAACTTGTCATCATGTCACAAAAAACCTTTTTTCGATTCTGAAAAGTTTTCAGGAATCGATTCTATAATTAAACTATTTACATAAAGTTTATTTTTACGGAACCAGCGGTGTGTGACACCCGAGGCAGTTTTCTACGAATAGCAATAATACAATCTTAGAAATTGTTCAAATGGAGCAAAAAGGACTTTTATTTAGCGAACCATGTTTTGATTTTACGGATTGCCCTTTAATTTCCTTTGTTCGTATACAGCAATATTATTTCAACCTGTGTTTAAAAATAAATAATAAATATCTTTGTCCGAAGGTGTCGCAGCTGTTGCGGGGGTTTTCATCCTACTGGGAGTCGGAATGATCGTGGGCTGTCTCATATTGATCCTAGAGCATTTGTTTTATAAATACACCCTGCCCGTTCTACGACACCAGCCCAAAGGAACAATATGGAGGAGTAGAAATATCATGTTTTTTAGTCAGGTAAGTTATTTTTAGTATTGACTCTCCAACCACGTGACCACCAATGGGTACCAATGGGTGTTAGATATCTTTGATTGATTTATCTTGTAAAATATATATGATTACTATTGTTTTAATGAATCATTCTGTCTTTATATTGTTGTCTAATTTATATGACGTATGAGTGGGAACTTCTGAATGATTAACCATAGCCCTAGATTGCCGGGAACAGAACCAGCTACCGGGACCGCGATCCCGATTTCCAGGCACAATAGGCTCCTGCTTGAGGTCGGCCAGCCATGGGTAACCGTACGGACCGAGCCCAAGTTGTCGACCGAAACAATAAACCGCTTTGCTGAAAAACTAAAATCTTTAAGAACTTACTTGTACTTATTTCTGTACAATAATCACAAAATCTTTTTTAAATATTTCTTAAAGAGACGTCAAAACCATTTTTGGTACTTATGAACTAAGCTAAGATATAAATGAAAACACATTAAAAAACACTAATTGAAACAAAGATTTGACTCGCAATCTGGGGAGGTTCTCTTTACGTAGAGGAAACGATGCTTATTTGGAACACTCGTTTATCTCTATGAATTTCAAAGGTTATATTTTTCATACAGGTATTTTTTGCACTATACTCATAATATCGAATAACTATTAAAAACAATTCACTATCTTTTACTCTACCACATTTAAGGTGAACTCACTCGTAAAAGAAACTTTTATTTGGTACCAAAGTTAATAAAAATAGTTATGGATTGATTTTGAAAATAATTCTAGAATAAAAATATGACATGGAGTGAGCATACCATGTTATTAATTCGACATACCTAAAATGTAAGTAATAAAGAATAAAAAACAAAATGTATGATTTTGATTCCATTTAAATGTTCTTATTACATACACGATGTTTATTGGAGTCTACAAATAAGGGGATACGGTAAAAATAGACTTTGGCTACTGTTCAATATAAAATAATGGGTCACGTATTTGCTATGCAGTCATTTTAGCTTTGTTAATAATCTATATAAAGAAGAAGAAAAGCGGCACGAATATAGTATTCCAAATAACCTGAATTGTATTTTTCTTAAAGCCAAAAACGATTTGCGGACTTTTTGGATTAACTGAAATAATAAGGGGTTTTCTACTTTTCATTTGTTTAATTATTTGTACCATTCATCATCATCATCATCAGCCTTTTTAATGTTCCCACTGCAGGGACACAGGCCTCCTCTCTAAGAGAGGGAATGGGCCATAATCCACCACGCGGGCCCAGTGCGGGTTGGTGGATGTCACATGTCTTCGAATTTTTGGTTCTAGGACATGCCGGTTTCCTCACGATGTTTTCCTTCACCGTTTTGAGAGCAGTAGTGATGAAATAAATTACACAAAGTAATGCGCCTGGCTGGGTTTGAACCCGCGACTTACTACACGCAAGTCGGGGCCGTTACCACTCGGCCACCACTGCTCTCAACCACTAAAATGTACCATTAAAATGTATTAATTATAAATTTACCCTCTCCTAGAGAGGAGGCCTGTGTCCCAGCAGTGGGAACGTTAAGGGTGATGATGAATTTTAATTATTTAAAGCCACCCATTTCATCTCAGGTATGTTTCTGAAAATTAAAATAGTACCTATTCCAAATATGCTGCTCTTCCTCTAATTAATAAGGACAATTTTTGTCTGATATTATAAGTACTCAGGATGCAGTATGGCGTGTAATTATATAGAAGTTGAAAAAGAAAATCGCTTTATCTTTATACAGTTTCTTAAAATAAAAATTAAATTTAAGATTAAATTCAGTAACATAAAATGTATGTACATAATGTACAACAACTTAAACTTTTCCTTATGAAAGGCCTATTTTATTCTAAGAAATAACTATACTATTATTCAGTTAGGTACTAGCTGTGTGTAATAAATAAGTAGCCTTTCTGTGAAACTTGAGCACAAACAACGCCATTACATTTTACGCTACATCGTTGTAAGTACGTAAAATGTTCGTTATGATGTTGCTGGTAATGTTTCAACCTAAAATAATCCTCTTAAGTAAACTGTTGGTAATGTATAGAGCTCTGTAAGTCAAAGGCTATCGTATCATCGTAAGTTCGCCGGCGGTAACGTCCACACTTTGCGGGTACTTGTTTTGCCCTACTCAACCATAAAGCCATCATGGCTTCTTCTAGGATTACCGCACCACTGATCAGAACGGCTTTTAACACTGAACGAGCGTTCTCTTTGCGGCATTGTCTTACTGAGTCGCGTCTTCTTACACCTATTGTTTTCTACTTTTCTTTTGTCTTTTTTTTTTAAACTCGTGCGATTTATGTTCATTTTTTGTTACAGAAACTGTACCGATTTATAAACTGCGTAGAACTTGTTTCACCTCATCATGCGGCCCGAGAACTTGTCAATACTATACGTCAAGGACATTTTACTTCACTTTTCCAGAAAAGTGTTAAAAGGGTAATTGCTTTTTAATTTAAGAACTGAGGACATTACTATCCAAGTTGGTCAGATTACGATAGGAATGGACGTTTGTTTCAGAAGGAACACGAACAGCGCAGACGTCGAAAAAGTAAAGCACAACTTTATGAAATGATCCAGGCGATAAGAAGGTAAGAATTGTCATAATATTGGCTCTCTAGACCTAGACCATATATTTCTTTAACAAAACTGTTATTGTTATCAGGGTCCAGCAACGCGATCACTCTTTAGGCTCTATCAAGGAACAAGAACCAGTGGAGACAGAAACTGAAGCATCAGAAGAAGTAACAGAGTGCAAGTTCTTATCTCCGTCCCCCGATGTCTCTAACCGATCACCAAGACCTGGACCTGGTCGATCCCCTCGACAGCTGCGGTCGCCGAGAGGCCGGAGAAAAAGATGCAGTCTTGCCGGACTCAATGTACGACGCTTTAGCACTGACTCAGTCCTTAATTCAGATTCAGTCTCAAATATCTATGAACGCACAAGTCATAATATAGGACGTAGACTCAGTCGCGATGTCCTGAACAGTTCCCCTCCTGATATAAACACTCGTCTCCGAACACCCTCGCCGATGGTCCGGCGTGCGGAAGGATCCTCCACACGTTCTTATCAAGATGTTTCAGACAGATCTGATAATTATCTTAGTACAGATTGTCCTACTTCAAGAGCCAGCGTTGAGATTTTAGTTTCTCAAGATGATTCTGACTTACCACCAGCCCCACCATACCCGAGGGTAGCTCCGGTGGGAGGAAGGTCAGAATTGTCATTATTATCGGAAGAGGAACTAATAAGGTTATGGCGCAGTACAGAACGAGAGGTTAGGGAAGCTCTGTTGGGAGCTCTTCAAGAAAGAAGAGCTAATTTAGATCCTAAACAAGATCCGGGATGAACGAAAGGCTGTAATCCGCATTTGGAAAGGAATAGGTCTGTTCAGAATCACTTTTCATCTCTCATTGCCGCTCGGCGAGGGAGCGATAAGGAGTATCGACCAGAATGCGCCCGTAGTGGTTGACTTAGTGCCTTTTTTATATTGTTTGATGCGGACACGTCTCACAGGCGTTAGTTAGTGAATCGGTGTTCATTTCAGTGTCTTGATATTATTATTACATTTGGAAGGCTGCCTTACTTTACATTAAATTGCTTCTTCAATATTGGATCTGCGTCAAACAATTTAAATAATGGTACTCAGTAAGTAAGTTAAGTACGGAGATGTTGACGTCCAGTAAATTGATATAAGCTTTTATTAGGCGTATTATTATATACGATGAGTAAATCCGTAGAATTGGTATTATGATCGTAAATGTTATATATGTCAAAGAATATTAAATAGCTATGACCAGATAATTTAAAGTGCTTTAACCTATAGTCTAGATCGTGATAGATATTTAATTCGATGACATTATTGTACTTAGTAAAAGTTAGAGTTTTAAATTAAAGCATTTCAAATATCAAATTGATTCGTCATAAATTAATAACATTTTATTGAGTCGTTGAAAATGTAATCTCTGTGTCGAATGGAATATCAATGATTACTGCTACAATAATTGTGAATAAAGCCAATTAACAAATAAATTAACGTTCCTAATTTTACTGTAGTTAACTTACTAAAATCAAACAAAGATGGAATTCAATGCAAAAGAGACTTTATTAATGTATTAGGTAAAAAATATCTATGGACTAAACAGTACAGCGTCTGAGTAATAAAAGCAAGTTAATTGGCTAAGGGGAAGAAAAGAAATCAGGATGAAAAAGTATTTGTATGGTCTGAAAGTAAGTATCTATGATACAAATAGAATTACGTTTATTGATCAGAATTCTTCTGTTTTGTGTTTTGTTTCGTTGAATTATTTGATGTGTTTATAAAAGATAAGAATTGTTATTTTACATCGTCCTATCTAATTGTATATCTTTCCCCAATTCAGATCTCAATTTATGAAATGTCTTTCATTTATCGACTCGAAATTTTGTTCGATCCATCTTTTAGCGGCAACATAATGCATTAGCGGGGTTTGATAAATGATTATCGAATATCAACGTGGTACCTTTGAGCATTACTTTGTGAACAAGCTCTTTGAAACGATTAAGGAAACGATGTGGGGACCCATGGTCGTGGCCTAGAGGGGCTTTGCGGTTTCCTTGTAGCCTGTTTAAATACTATCTAATTTGTTTAAAGCTTCCCCTTTTCGTAATAAATGTTAACTATATAGTAAGGGGAGATATATTGGTGATATAAGTAATTTGATCATACTTTTAAAACACAATACCATTCGGTTTCCTACTCATGATGTAGGTATTATGAGTATGAGGATATCTATTTCCTCACACTCGTAACAACTCCCTAGCGCTGCCTCATGAATGAACTAGCTTGGAACTGTGTAGTATTCTCTTTAAAAAAATATCATCAATTTACTTATGTCATCAATATATCTCCCCTTACCCTACCTTACTCTCTAAATTAATTCATAGTGAAACTATATTTTATAGTTAGGATTTTAATCAATTAATGAAATACTGCCAAACATCGGATTAGGTGTTAATATTAGAGTTCACTTCTTCCTAGAGTTGCACCCTAGTAGCCTTTAGTTTAGAATTTTCTCTCTCTATTACCTATACCCGCACATATTTCATATGTGTATTATATTTAACCTATCCTTTGTCTTATATCTTTCATTAATATTCCGTACTTGGTAAGTCTAACAAATTATACTGAAAAGAATAAGCAATATTTTCCGAATAGATTTTTATACTTACTATAGGGTAAAGATGATTTTCTTTTAGTTTTTTTTGTCTTGTATTCTTTAGTTGCATAAATACCCGTATCTACATCGACTTATTGCATCAAAAACATAAAACAAAACTATCTAATTTTGAGCAGTTTTAATAAAATTCGTTTATTTCTCCTTGTGGATATTTAGTGGTTTTGTATGACGCGTCACTTAAATTAATTTGACCACCTATTTATACACGTGGTATTTTGTGGAGTACTGTGTTTATCTATCCCGTTTAATTATGTTAACAAGCACATTATGCCATTAACAGCTGTGATCACAAACACTTATTGATTCTAATTTGTGTATAAATTAACATAAGTTGTGTACGATTTATATTCGTTGATAAACAAATCTTTATCGGTTGCTTATTCTAGTATATCATCTTCATTGTACTTACTAATACGAGTATACCAATTATTGTTGTTTATGTCCTCTTGTTGCACTATTACATATGCTCCCCAAATCACACACGGCTATCGACTAACGTCAATTTCCTTCTGTATATTATATCTCAATTTAATTCTTCTTTTCTAATATTCATTAAAACAACGAAACTTTATTTCTTCATATACTTTACCACCTATTCCAATTTCGGACCAACATATATATTCTTTGAAATAAATTAATGGATTAAATCTATTGGATGTGAGTCATCTAGTGATATATAAAGTCTTATGCATTTCTCTCTCTAAAAAGTAGGTATGGTGTAATGTAAAAGTAACAATATAACATTGTTTTAAGTAGTAGGTATGATAATATTTTGTAAAAACTCGTAGGGGCATGCTCTATCAAATTATTTAGTTACAAAAATCTTAGCGAATAGAACTTGGTTTAAACCAAGTTATATTCGCTAGAATAAATTATTATCGTGGTCATTGATGTCCTTTATCTGATTGTTATACCATTATATTGCTTAAATATTATACTTAATTGCGGAAAAAAGATAATAGTAGCCATCAAAGTCTTCTAAACACGTTGGTGGCAATCATTATGCTTAAATTACCTGTCAAAGTAAATATTCATTTGTAATCTTTATTACAATATTAGACAAGAAAACATTAGTAGAGATCGTTAATTATAATTAGATAGATACAAATTGATTTTTGGTTTTTATATGCTTATTCTTATAAAGGTGATAAACCTTTTAGATTTAGAATTAAGATGGTGATTGACTTGTGTAATAGGTAGGTATTATAAAAATATATTTGAAGAGAATATGTAAGTAGGAACACTGGCGTATAATCTACCTGCAAATATACCATACAAATATATATCTGGACACTTATAGGTGCCAAATATAAATTTATTCAAATATCAAAATAAAAAAGAAAGAGGTAACAAAAAATACTAGTCTTTGACTTTAAAAACTACTTAAGTATTTCTATATTGATGCTAGTAACCTCAGAACTAAGATTTTTTTAGATTTTATTGGTTGACATGAGTGTAAAATCTAACAAAATGAATTCACATTTCCAAAACTCACTAAGGTATCTTGTAAAGCCATTTGACATGACGTATGTCATATCAGACATCGCAACTTAAAGTCGTTGGTTTCTATCAGCCGTCTGATATCAAACATGCTGGAGTCAGGCCGCTTTGACGCGCGTCACTAGTTTCATGCACGTCTGTCAAGATTACCTAGACATGAGTTGTACTGGTCACAAAAGAATATTTAATTTTAACTGTGAGAGATATGACGGCATTGTACATTTCTTTTAAAAGATTGTACCGCACTTACTCTAAGTCTCTACTTTTTAGACTTGGCCTACAACACACTCGGAGAAACTTTAGGAGTAATTTTGACAACAGTTTGTATCGGGAGAAATAAGCAATAATACTCGGCGTATCTTGGGATAAGCTAAATTGTCTCGGAAGCCGCTACCAATTTAATCAAAACAAAGCAAAAGAAATGGAAAAAAGTAACGACGTCATTTTCCTCCTTTGCAAAGCGGGGGACACAATGAATGATAATATTTATCATAAATATCATCACTATTATTATCTGAAATTACTACAATACGAAAATGAAAATAAAATCCAATTCAAATACTTCAAATTGAGTCTCGACCCCAGACAAAATAATATCATAATCCGAGTATAATGAACTGAAGGGAGGCATCTGTGTGATTTTCAAATTAAACAAAGTAATTCCCAGCTAAACGACCAGAAAGCTTTCTGAAACGAATAAAATAAAGTAACTTGAGTCAGTCACCACCTTTATTTTATTTGTTATAAAATTATAAAGATGAGACGCCAATTTAATATTAGACATTAAATTGAATAGTTATCCAATATTTTATGTGTATATTAATGTAAATATATGAATAAATTAATAAGTATTACATTTAAAATTAATGTGTACTTTGGGCAGATATTCGTTAATAGGACAGTGATGAAAAAATATTTAAAGAACTGTATGGAAATTATTGAAACATTTTTGCTCATGTGTCATTTTATTCATATGTAATAATTATTCAACTGTTAGGAATTGATAAATAAACCGTAGTAAGAACATAATTTGTGTAGATGTGAATAATAAGAATGTTCTTAAAAGAGCGAGTTTACAAAAAAACTTAAAGTATGTTGGTAGATTATAAGTAAAAGATTGCTGTCCTATTAATACATAAAATGATGATTATATACTTAGTTGAGAAAAATAAAATATTTGTGCCAAAATTGTTTGTTTTATTTTGACGACGATGTATTTTTATTATTTCTTTGAAAATACCAGACGGCAAAAAAACCAATCGATTCGTTCGGTGTACGACATTTCTCACCTTTGTATCGTAGATTAGGCTAGAGCAGTGGTTCCCAACCTATGGTCTGCACACCACTGGTGGATCGCAAGAGTTACATGGTTCACCAAAGATCAGAAAATGTCAAGCTTTCCGACTGAAAAGGACATGTTTGGAACTAATTTTAATTTCTATCAGAAATGTTGATTTCATATAATAACGCTTATTATAATTTTAAGAACAGTTGAGTTGTAAGTTTATTAATTTTTATTAAAAGACTTTCTTTATATTTTTATTAACATTATTCAGTTTTATTCTGGACTTCTAACTTGGTCTCTGCTAATAAAAATTAAACCGCAATGGTCCTCAATTAAGAAAAGTTTGGGAACCAGTGGGCTCTGGGAGATCTATTTCAACATGGTGCATATACAGGGGGATGACATATTAAATAAACTTACGATACTCCAGGAACGTGGAAAGGTCAATAGACATTAGAAACAATAAGAGCTGGATACATAAAAGAAATGTGCAACAGTAGAGTTCTTTCGAGTACCGTAATTACAGACCAAATTAAAGATCAATAGGTGTGCGAATGCCGGAGTTCGATTCGATTTTACGTCTTCCGGTACGCGGCCGCCACTCCAGAACCTGTCGGCCTAGCGGCCATCCGTACAGCGTGCAATGTGTCCTGCTCATTGCCACTTAAGTTTGGCGAATCTTTTCGCTATGTCGGCAACCTTGGTTCTCTTGCAGATATCCTCATTTCTGATTCGATCCCGCAAGGATACTCCGAGTAGCCCTTTCCATTGCCTTTTGAGTGACCTTGAGTCTTTTTATGAGG
This sequence comes from Mythimna loreyi, assembly GCA_029852875.1. Classification (NCBI taxonomy): domain Eukaryota; kingdom Metazoa; phylum Arthropoda; class Insecta; order Lepidoptera; family Noctuidae; genus Mythimna; species Mythimna loreyi. Next base: position 10,991,334 of record CM056782.1, on the reverse strand, counting down.
TCCATTGTAAGCGACCACGTTTCAGAGCCATATGTCATCACTGGAAACACGCACTGATTATAGACTTTCGTCTTGAGACTTTGTTGTATATTAGACGAGAAGACACCGCGTAGCTTCCCAAACGCTGCCCAGCCGAGTCGGATTCGACGATTGACCTCTTTCTCAAAGTAAGACCTACCCAAATGGATTGTCTGTCCAAGGTAAATGTAGTCGTCTACTACTTCGAGTGTAGAATCTCCGATCTTGATAGGGGTGGGCGCTACATGGATGTTAACCATGACTTTGGTTTTAACCATGTTCATTTTAAGACCCACTCTTTCGAAAGCTCTACGGAGGTCATCGAGCATTGTACTGAGCTTCTCCGTAGTCTCAGCCATGACTACCATGTCGTCGGCAAACCTAAGGTGAGTGATGTACTTACTATTGACATGAATGCCTAGACCACTCCACTCCAGAACCTTGAAGACATCCTCCATTGCAGTTGCGATCAGTTTCGGAGAATGACATCTCCCTGCCTCACACCTCGCTGCAAGAGGATAGGATTTGAAGTCTGGTCCTGAAGTCGAAGTGGAGTCTGAAGAGTTTATGGATCAATTTTATTGAGTGAGTGCTAAAGTACCATGAGTACCATGAGTTTATAGATAGTGTATAGTGCTCTATATGTAGAGCACTATACACTATCTGAACCATAGTCGAGGTGATTCAAATACTCGTTTTCGAAAGCTGGAATATCAATAAATAAAAATAATAGGTGGTAAATATCGATGAATTGTTGACATATGTTGTACTTCCCGTAGATGGCGCACCAGAAATTGAGCATTCACTGCTGGATTACAACCACCATATTGCTATTGCTAACCAACTTACCAGGCGTGGCAATTGTAGTAGACCATATGAGAAGTACAACAAAAAAAATGGCCCCTGGTGCCCGTGACCTTCAGCCAGACTACCCCTGACTCCAGTAGCGGTCCAGTTTATGGAGAGGCAAGTGTGAAGAAGCTCTGAATGCGATCCAGCTATTTTGCAAAAAATGATATAAAGTAGTTAGTTGTGAATTTTTTCATACTTTTTTCTGTAAAAACTTAATTTATGCCAAAAGTGGATGCTCAAAAAACCCAGCTCCAGCAGCAACGAGGTGTATAATAATAAGCTATAAGACAATAACTAACTATCGTGATCCCTACTTGCAAATATAAAAAGTGGCAGTTTGTAATCCAGTGAAGGACGACGGCGGGCTCCGTTCCCGCGCGCCTCAAGGAGTTGTCAGCAAACCGTAGGGGCCCTACAGGGTCGAAGCCTCCCGGAGCTGAGGGTTGGTGTGAAAGCGTTACACCGGAGCTCTGGGAATAAGGCAAGGAAAATACGGGGCAGGTTCTTTAGTCAGTAAGAGTCTGACACTGTTTCCCGCTCCACCCAACAGTGGGATTCGTCATTCGATGATTTTTACCGACCATAAAAAAAAAACAGTGAAGGACGAACTACGCGCTGTGACGGCTATTAAAGTTGCTTACCTGCTCGTGTAGCGCTGGCTAAAATAAAAGACTTCTGTACTTTTACGTATTATGCTACATTGTATAAGAAGCCATTATTTTACATTAATTAGAAAAAAAAAGTATCTTTCTTCTTCTTGCCTCATTGACATTCTGTCAATGCCTCTTCTTTTTTTGCATTAACCTTTAAGGTTTAGCTAACTTTAACTAACTTAGCTAACTTTAACTTAAAGTTCGCAAGTTGCATGTGATCTCTTTGGTCAGTCACCACAGTATATAATTATTATCTTTAGAAATTTATATTTAATCATACTGAATAATAATAAAAAAAAAATATAATGGTAATTTACAAATTGTCGAAATTAAATAACTATGTTATAAATAATGCTTGTATGCCGAATTGTAAAATGTGGATGAGCTATAGCTATCTACATAATATATGGCTTAAAACCCCACATTATTTGCTAAATAAAATTCTATTCTATTCAAATCCTAAAAGTTAGTATCTGTTTTTCGGTAATATAATTATATCTTAATAAATACAGAATGAAGCAAATTACGCTGCTAAATAAATTCTATAAGTATTATTATTATCATAAGATCGCACGTTCAACGAACCTAACAACCAAACGCTCTGAGATGTAATTTTAAGATAAGGACACAATTAATGTATCTTTGTGGTTAGTTGAAGCCCCCTGTATAATCGATGCATTAGATAAAATTAATGCATAACAAATAAAAATGTAGCAACCGGTACTATGAAGCTTCGCTGTTTTAAATGCTTCACCTTAGTTTAGTCTATGTTAAGTCTTAGTCAAAGTCTGAGCACAAGTGTGAACAAATGCGAGATACTGCAAAATAAATAACACAATGAAAATCCTATTAGTGATAGTAACATTATGTTCTGTACAAATTGTGACGTCGACTTACTGTTTTTGGAATACTGGCTGCCCTTATAAATATTTTTCCAATATAACCCCCTACAATTTAGTACGGGGGGATATAAGGGATTCTCTAGTGAAGCTCACTGGTAAGTAAAAGTATTTTTCAATACACTTACGCATAAAGTGGCTCTTATTGCACTACTCTTAGGTAAACAAGGTGTCATTGACATCGACTCACAAACGAATACCACAGATCCAGTACATGATTCTAGACGCCCAGTGGTGAAATTTTTGTTGTTTTTTTTTTAATTTTGGAAAATACGTTGTTTTTTTTATTTTTACCAACCAACCTCAAAGATATTTTGAAAAAAAAAGAAAAACATATTTTTTACACAAACCAGATGACGCTTTTAATAGGTATGGAATGTGATTCATTCATTCTTTTCGCAAAAAATGGACAACGTTTAGAAGAATAACGTTTTTATACAGTTTAATTTAAGAAAGGCAAAAAAATCATTAAAAAAATTAATCACAATGCATCAAAAAATTCCATCTCTGGGGGGTCATGTATTGGATCCTCGGTATTCGTTTGTGCGACTACTAGTATGTCAAAGACACTCCGTATAATGAATAGTACCTGTTACTAAACTGTGACATTTTTATTACCATTACGCACTATTGCTGTAAAGTATATGCTATATGTTGTTCAGTCTTTATTCGCAAAACTAGTTCTGAATACAAAAACATTTCACATTAGGTTATACCATTCATTTTATAGTTTATTAAAGTAATATTAGTGTCATGCTTACTTTTTTCCGAATTATTTCTTGTCTTTTTTTTATTTTGGTCATTTTAACTATTTATTCAAAAACAAATTTATAATATACATCGTTTATTTCATGCAAGAAAACAAACGACAAATAGGCAATGTGATCAAACGACTATAATATCCGTAGCCTTCACCTACGAGCAAAATTTATAAAAAAAATTGTTGCACGAACATATAAAAACCAGATATAATTTTTACAGCCATTTTATGAAAAATTTTACAAGATTTACTACTGTAATAATAGTTAAATGTTAAAGCTAAATTATTTTTCTTCCAAATTGTATTGAAAAACGATGTATGATAAATATGAGTAATTAATAGTTACCGTTCTTGGCTCTCTAAAGACCCTCGCTACGGCTCAGGTCTTAATACCGCCTCGAGGGTAACCACCTATATTATCACACGTGTATATATTTTTCTTAACACTTTTTATTGGACCAACGATAGCTATCGTGATATCATCTATCACTATTACGTCATGGCCATCTTTAAATATATTAGGTTATCTATAATTTATTATTTAAATGACCTTGAACTTTAAATCGACACTAATATGTGCGGTGTTTCGACAACGCATACCTAATTTTTTAAAAACTTACTCCAATGACAAGGAAAAGTCATCAGCTATTTCAATCCTTAGAATGTCGCTTTTTATTTTAAGTATTTGTAATGGTAATTATAATACCTAATATTTTTTTATTATTAGTAGAGTCAAGTAAGTCTTCACAGTATCTAAACCCTTGAACACACGTACCGAGCAAACGGGCGAGACAGTGTTCTTAGTCGAATCCTCGGTACGTGTAAATATAACGCCGAGTGCTCGTCCGAGCGCTACAACTCGCTTACTTACTGTATCGGCTGCGCAACATTTTACTGAATTGCCCTTTTGCTTGGACGGAAGCGTAATCAAGGGATTAATACTAGATATAAGATTGGGATTTTCTAAATGAGTTATCGTGACCCTGAAAGGCAAAGGTACGGTTTATTTAGTAAAAGTCGGTCACACTTCTCGCTCTAACGGAATCGAAGACACCTAAGAATAATTTTAATGACTTTGGAGGTATGCGGAACAGAGAGTAAAGCCTCACATACCTCCGTTGAAAAGGGAGGATCCTCCGACCAGACAGGTGTTATAGTCTGGTGGGCTACTGCCCGATAGTTGACTTCGGGCTGTCGTATATTTTCTAATCGCGCGGAGAACTTTTATTGCGCGATGCAGGATTCTTGTAGTTCTTATGTGGCGTCATAGATGTCGCTACACCAACATCAAAAAAAGGGAAAAAGGGTTCCATGCCACAAAAATACAGCTAAATTAAATAATTTAAATTCTTTTAGGTCACGCAAATGATACATAGACTATATAATTATAGAAACTAACTTAATAAGCATAAGGTTACAATGATAACCTCTTTAGATTAATAATGTATAGTAATTTCGTCGGAATCTAGAAGATATAATTTGCCAGAAAAATGTTGTAAACATTTTTTTATTTGATTTACAACATGAAACCCATAACTCACAACTAACAAGATGTAAATGGATAAGTAAAAACAATTTCGAATTTCCCAGGTTGTGAACCTGTCAGCATTTGGGGACTAATTAGACATGGACAAAAAAATCCTGGTACAGGGAACGGAAAGTACATGAAAGAAGCTGTAGTCATAAAAAATGATATTGTATCTAGCTATGAAAGAGGACGCTGCTCTCTTTGCGCTCAAGACGTCGAAAATTTACGAAAATGGCAAGACGATAAACAAATGTTCACCAAACCGGACAAACTTACAAAAGAAGGTGCTTTAGAATCAGAAGGACTTGCAAGAAGACTAAAACAGGCTTTTCCAAAATTATTAGCAAAAATCGACAAAAATGATTATCAGTTTCGTCCAGCGAATGCACCAGATGCATGGGTGGCTGATAGTGTAAAAGCCTTCGTTGGTGGTCTTTATGATAAACCACTGACTATACAACCAGCAAAACCTGGTGATGATATTATATCTGTAAGTGTTTTTTTTTTCAAACAAAAAATCGTCAATTAAATTATGGTAAAACATTAGTGTTACTCATTGGTTACCATAATTTCTTTACAAAATGTTGTCTCAGCCAATAAAGTCAATATTCTTACCGAGTAAAAGTCCATGAAATTATTGTATGCACAAATCGCATCGCATCAGCTTTAAAATGTTTCCACTGCTAAGACTCAGGCCTTCTCTCTTGGAGATAGAATAACCACAAATAATAATAAATTTTATTTTTCAGTCATATGATACGTGCAAAAAATATACCGATATGAAGCAAAACATAAAAACAAACGAGGAATCGATGAAATTTCTAAGGTCTGCCGAATATCTGGCTGTAAGATTTCCTACCATTTCTCTTGAAGATTCATATTAATGTTAAAATAGAATTTAAATATTATAATTATCTTTATTATTTTCAGTCAAAAGACAGGATCCAAAGACGTCTTGGTATCGATTACGCTTTAACAGATACAAATATTACGGCTTTGTACGACTTGTGCCGTTACGACACATCAGGCTTCACAAACCAGTTCAGCCCATGGTGTGCGCTGTTTACCACCGAAGACTTGAAAGCTTTGGAGTATATTTATGACTTGCAACATTACTACAGAAGTGGTTACGGAGCATCTATGAACGAGCTATTTGGGCAAATTGCTTTGACGGACTTACTTAAAAGTTTTCAAGATTCAAAAGCTCGAAATGGAAAAAAGATTACAGCATACGTTACTAGTGCTACGATGATGGATATGGTGTGGTGTGCTCTTAAATTATTCAAGGACGATGCTCCCTTAACTGGCGCATTAAGGAAACCCGATCGCAAGTGGAGAAGCAGTAAATTAGCAGCACTTTCCTCCAATCTAATAGTCGTTCTGAACAAGTTAGTATTAATTGTAGTGACAGCTCTAACGAAATTAGAAGATTATTTTAAGAGCTCATATTGTTTGATAATTTTATTTGTTTATTTATATAAAAATAAAAGCTAATATCATATTTCTCACAGTGATCATTACCAAGTCTAAGTCTTTGTCTGTCTAACAACTTGTTAATAGGTTGTAGTTGACGTGTCATTCATCTTCATCATCACCATCAAATTCAGCATCAGCCTTTTTAATGTTCCCCTTCTGGGACATAAGCCACCTCACAGCACACATCACATGCACTGGTGGATGCATGTATTTAAATTGGTTCTAGGCATGTCATTATTAGATCAAAGAGCGAGAGAGAGAGCAGTGATGCCATTATGAAATTCAATTTACTATGTTATTAAGTTTAAACAACTTTATTGTCTTAATATAATTTAAAATCAAGGTTAATTGTATCAATTATATCCACAGGTGCAACAATGGACCCGATGACTACAACGTTGTGTTTTACTTCAATGAAGAACCATTACGGTCAATTTGTAAAGAAGGAGTATGCACTTGGAAAGAATTCGAAGATAAACTGACGCCATTCCTTAATACAAACACTGACTTTTGTGGATAATTATTTATTTTTACAATATATCGCTAAACAGAGACCCTACCATGAGTCCTTTATGCGATGCCTTTGATAACATTAACTGAATTGGAAGCCACATATACATATACGGCTTAAGGCCAAGTTTTGACATATTGTCATGATAAGACCCCAATTCACCAATTTATTTATATTATTGTAAAATTTTTATCTTCATAAGAAATATACGATAAGTAAGTAAAGGCAAGATATTTTTTAGTAAATTAGTTAATGATGATGATGAACAAACAATTATCTCAAAAAGTAACTTATAATTCCAACATAGTTCAAATATTTTGGGAGACATAATATTTTATGTAATTTAATTAAATCTGTTATTTAATAAACTGGTTTTTCTATTATCTAAAGTTATTTATTAGATACTTATCAATCTGTAGGTACCTGGTCTTCTTGGTACCTTCAATGCCCGTTTCAACTTTCCATCTTGTCTGAATATTCTTAGAACTAGTTTAGCTCGTCATAAAAACAAAGAATAAAATAATGTAAGTACATACCTATTTACTTGTCAGCATTTTTTAAAATAGGCCAGAGTAGATAACAGAGGGAGTAATAAATAATGCGAACTTTAAAAATGGTGGATGTCCTAAATTCGTTTGTATTATTTTTTTATCTCGTAACAGTTGTTACAATTTAATGACATTAATAGAATTTCACAATAACACTACTGCTCTGTCTAGCTATTTGACAAAGTTTACAAAGTTCTCACCCCGTTTACTGTCACTGAGATTGACGAAATTGTCTTGCGATCTGGTTTAAATTCCTATTTAGCGATTGTATTCTGTGTTCTTATTAACAATCTAAATGCAGCATATAATTTTGTATCTCAATGACCAATATAGGATATTGCTTAAAATACAAATAAAATTTGGCATTTGTAGTTCAATACTCACGCAGTGAAACCAATTCTTTATCTGCTTGATAAGCCAAGATTATCGACACAGCTAGAAGAACTGGGTTAAAACTAAAAAAGCTGTAAACAAAGCACATCAATAAGAAAACGGAGGGTCTTTAGAGCCGAAAAGTTCTGATGCATGTACGCAACATATGAAATGCAACGTTGAAAGGCTTTCCATGAAGTGTAGTGATCGTCTCTTGCAAAGGTGTGAGAGTACGATCATGAGGGGTCAAAGGTGTCACCCTTGGGGAAGCCCAACGTTCAACAGTATCTTCTTTAGGCAATAATGACAATGATACTGAAATTTCAATAAATTAATTTATCAAGTATGTCATACCAAGTAACTAATGAAAAGTTTTCAAATATTTTTTTTTTAAATAGATTTTCCAATCCATTGGACTATATTTTTAGAAATATAAAGGATAGCCTCTTTAACTTTTTACATAGTACGTTTTAATACATATTGAACTTATGGGTTTATTGATAAATGATTTTTATTTTGTAAACAGGTTTTTACAAACTCTTTCACAGGTCAATTTTGTTTTCGTCCTAACTAAACTAGACGAGGCCAGTGTTTCCTTGCTGGCTGCACTGAGAAAAAACACCGAAACAAACTCAGGGGTCAAAGTCTCTTTAAAAGTTCATACACAAATATGTAATGGTCAAATCATATGAGAACAATGCAGATTTGAGTCTGAGATGGTCTTTTGAAGAAAAAACCACATAGTTCTGAGTGGACCTGTCCAGTGTCCAGTCAGTTCAAGCATTTGTCTTTACTCGTGTAGCTCAACTCAGGACTACTAAGGAGTTTAACGACTTGACGAACAATACCAAAGAAAGAACATTTGGGTAGACCGCAAAAAGTACTCATAACTGCCAGACATTATGTTAAATTAAGGTAACAGAAAAGTTATCTACATAGTTCCCACATTCACAATAATAAAAAATTACAAAAATGTAGTTTTATAAAGTAAATATTGCAAATTGTAACAACGGTATAACAGTCAATGTCAAATTCTAAAAATAAATTATGTCATAGTTATAAAAAAATAAAATAATAACGTCATGATTGTAAAATAATAGTTATCGTCAGTTTAAAAATATACTTATATAACACACAGAAAACTATATAATAAGAAATGATATGACATAATTATAATATTATATCGAGTCCAATGATCTGTAGGTAGTTAGTACACAACCGACCGAAGAGGTTATTGGACTCGATCAGCCAATGTAGTAAACATAAAGAATTTCATTTAAAAAAAGTTTAAAATCATTATTATTTTTATTTATTCACATAGCAACATCATTTAATTACATAAAATAAGTAAATTGAATTGAATCCATTTATTTTTAATTTTTTTTTTTATATTCTAATGAATACATTATAAAATTTCTAAATTATAAATTATTGAAACATTGATAAAATTACTGAATTACAAATAACTGAATTGATAAATTAGGTAAAATATACTAAATTATTAATTTGCTAAAATAAAAAAAGATAAAATAAAATAATAATTAATTAACAATTAGACGTTGTTAATTAACCGTCTCGCGCGCAGGTTCGACGACTTCCAGCCTCCCGAACAAGCTGGATTCCGAAAAGTCTTTAGCACCATGGACCACATACATACGCTGCGGCAGGTTATACAGAAGACTGAGGAGTATAATCAGCCTCTCTGCTTAGCGTTTGTGGACTACGAGAAAGCCTTCGATTCGATCGAGACCTGGGCTGTACTGCAGTCTCTCCAGCGGTGCCAGATCGACTATCGGTACATCGAGGTGCTGAAGTGTTTGTACAGTAACGCCACCATGTCAGTCCGACTTCAGGACCAGACCTCGAAACCTATCCTCTTGCAGCGAGGTGTGAGGCAGGGAGACGTCATTTCTCCGAAACTGTTCACGGCTGCAATGGAGGATGTCTTCAAGGTTCTGGACTGGAGTGGTCTAGGCATTAATGTCAATGGCGAGTACATCACTCACCTTCGGTTTGCCGACGACATCGTGGTCATGGCTGAGACTACGGAGAAGCTCAGTTCAATGCTCGATGACCTTAGTATAGCCTCCGAAAGAGTGGGTCTTAAAATGAACATGGACAAAACCAAAGTCATGGTTAACATCCATGTAGCGCCCACTCCTATCAAGATCGGAGACTCTACACTCGAAGTAGTAGACGACTATGTCTACCTTGGACAGACAATCCAGTTAGGTAGGTCTAACTTTGAGAAAGAGGTCAATCGTCGAATCCGACTCGGCTGGGCAGCGTTTGGGAAGCTACGCGGTGTCTTCTCGTCTAATATACCACAATGCCTCAAGACGAAAGTCTATAATCAGTGCGTGTTGCCAGTGATGACGTATGGCTCTGAAACGTGGTCGTTTACAATGGGCCTTATAAAAAGACTCAAGGTCACTCAAAGGGCAATGGAAAGGGCTATGCTCGGAGTATCCTTGCGTGATAGAATCAGAAATGAGGATATCCGCAAGAGAACCAAGGTTGCCGACATAGCGAAAAGAATCGCCAAACTTAAGTGGCCGCTGGGGCCGAAAGGTTCTGGAGTGGCGACCGCGTACGTAACGTCTAAGCAGGTATCATTTTTTCATTACTCATACTCTGAAAGTAGGTGTAAAGTTGCCTGCGGACAGGGTTGGAAGAAGTACTTTTACTACCTAGGGAGTTTTACTTTACAACTGACAGTTGTTTTTTTAATATTTAGACAGCAAATATTAAAAAAAAACTAGTTCTATTTTGACATTTCTATTGAACCGTGACCAGAATTTTTATACTGCCAGTACAATTAAAATGACATAGAGATAGAAATAATTTAAGACTACTTTTTTTTAATGACTTTATTTTAATTTACTTTCAACTAATTCATTAAAACTAATATTATATTTGAGAAAAATGTTGACCTGACCAATTTTTACAATGATAAAATGAAAATTTTTGACAGAATAGCCAGACGACTAAAAAAAAAAAATGGCGGGTAAAGTCTCTCTATAATCTGTGGCCGATTTGGTCTTTCTTGATTTTTTTTTCGAGTTTTGTTTGGTGGCTGATTTGCTAATCTCTGTTATAAGAAATTTGTATTAACACGATAAGTTCATCAGCTTCAGTTATAAATTTAACTCCTCTCCCCTCAAGCGAACGCCGGCGCAAGATTCTTTGAGGAGAAAACCGCTTACCGCCTAAATCAATATACCTACCTAAAAACATACGATGAAGACATTTGACGACGATATTCAGGTTTTTATTATTATTTTTATTTTCCTCGTATTCGTAATGAAAAGCACAGTGTTTACCTTGGGTTAAAGAGTTATTTAGTCCCTCGAAGTATTAGCGACCTCGCTGTCGCTCGGTCGCCAAGAAATTTCTCGGGACTAAATGACTAACTTTCATCCCTCGTATAACAATGTACTATTACAGCGCGTCAGTCGAGACAGGAAAGTTGCCTTGAGTCTTCTCAAGAGTCCACGAAAATCAGTAACTCTGTTCTCATCGAACATGCCAGTCGCGCTTCACCGCCAGGGCAGCTTAAGCATTTAAATTAAAAATTACGAGACACTACAGGATTAAAACGATAAAAATTTAGCAGTGTGCGATCGGCTATATATCGACAATAATATATCGGCGAAGTATACATAATATAATAATATATATCAGTAGGTACATGCGAAACTACAATGATCTAAAAATATGTCAAATAATAAAATGCTTATAGCAAAAAAAACCTCAGATAATAGTTTTCGATAAATCGATTGGTTCCCCAAATAATCATCTCTCTAAATAAATATAATACATAACAAATGTGAGATACTGCAAAATAAATAACACAATGAAAATCCTATTAGTGATAGTAACATTGTGTTCTGTACAAATTGTGACATCAACTTACTGTTTTTGGAATACTGGTTGCCCTTATAAATATTTTTCTAATAAAACCCCCTACAATTTCGTAAGGGGGGATATAAGGGATTCTCTAGTCAAGCTTCCTGGTAAGTAAAAGTTATTATAATAATAATAATATTTTTTTATATTTTTAAATGTTCTTTTTATGTGTTTTTTTCTAAGAAAATATTTAAAAATGTAAAATTATATATGGATGGAAAGTTAATAAAGAGGAAATAATAATAATAATATATTTATTTGCTAAACAACATGGTATAAAACGTGGTAAAAAGGTACAAATATGAACAAACATGTTTCGCTAAGTCTTAGCATGCAAATTTAGTAAGAAGTAAGTTAACACCTACATTAATTTCTTCTTTCAATAAAATCTTTTACACAATAGAAATTATTAATCAATGACCATTGATATAATTCTTTTTTAAATAATTTAATGCCTAGAGTTTTTAGACCACTTGGTAACTTATTATATAAGCGCATGCACATTGTAACGCAGCTTTTATTATATTTGGTCAACCTTGGCATATTTTTCAGAAAGTAGCTCTTATTGCACTACACTATTAGGTATATAGGTATGTAGTATATAACACCTGTTACCAAACTGTAACATTTTGATACCACACATACCATTACGCGCTAGTGCGGTAAGGTAAGTGCTACAAGTAAACTTGTTTAACAAGTAAATTTCAATTCAATTAGGTCATTTAATTCGTTCATTAGTTTATAGTAGGTAATAGTAGTGCCTTACTTAGTTATTTCCATAAGTTCGGTTATTTTAACTAGTAACAAGGATTTATTTAATAACAAATATTTAAAATGTATATTCGTTACGTTTTTTGTTCGTTTTTTGTGGTCTATGGCCGCCATTTGAATACGCGTGCGGTTTTCAATGTCATATTTAACCGACTTCAAATAAAAGGAGGAGGTTCTCAATTCGATTGTATTTTTTTTTTTATTTTTTTTTTTATGTTTATTACCTCAGAACTCCGTTGTTTATGGATGGATTTGCAAAATTTTTTTTGTACTTGAAAGGATATGCTTCCAGATTGGTCCCATTTTTTTCAAAATCGAGTTTTGATGATGGGATCCATGAGAAATCGAGGGAACTCCTCAAATATTATAGGCAACTATATAGTTTTTTTATATTTTCATCGAGAACTCAAGCATTTACAGTTAAAAAGTAACATTTGATGAGGTGGAACTGGTGAAGAAGATCAGAAAATGGCTAACGAAACTTGATACTCGCATAGATATCACAATCAAGGTAGTTAAGCAACTATGAAAATGCACTATAAACCAATGATCTTAAAAAATGATGTTGAAAAAGTTATCATCGAACTGATCTGATGATGATGAGCTGGAAGGTAGGCACTGGAACTGCGTAACTAATTAATATATCCTAGCCGTGTTTGGGCTTGTTAGAATTGTCATAAGATGCACTTTGGCTGTAAGGTACTATTGAACTGATGTGATGATGAAGCTGGAAAGTGGAAGGTCGGCTTGGGAACTTCAAAATAAAATAATGTATCCTACCATTGTTTGAGCTTATTAGAGCTGTCATGGGCAATGCTGTCAAGAGCAATGGAAAGGGCTATGCTCGAGTTTCCTTGCGTGTTCGAAACAGAAATGAAGAAATGCGCAGGAGAACCAGGGTCACCGACATAGCCCGAAGAATTGCCAAACTTAAGTGGCAGTGGGCAGGGCACATTGCTCGTAGAACAGATGGCCGATGGGGCCGAAAGGTTCTAGAGTGGCGACCGCGCACCAAAAGACGCAGCTTTGGAAGGCCTCCCACAAGGTGGACCGACGGCCTGGTGAGAATCACGGGAACGCGATGGATGCGAGTCGCACAGAATCGGTCGTTATGGCGACGCTTGGGGGAGGTCCATGTCCAACAGTGGACGTTTTCTGGCTGAAATGATGATAATTTAGAGAGCTGTCATAAGATGTACTCATGAGATGAATCATAAGTATTTCATGCATCATATCATCTCTCCACGAGATCAAAACGATTACACTGTAACAATGTACCTTTAATATGTATTCCTACTTTTATGACATTGGTAACTTTTTCAAAAGAAATGTAGGAACGATATTGACTTCGTTGCCATAACACATTATAATGAAAAACACTAAACGGCTACAAATAAAAAAATTTTTTACAAAAAAAAACCGCCTTCAAAAAAAGACAAACGATAAAAGTTCCTACACTAAAAAGTTGAAAATAAAAATTTGAATTACTGTAAAGAAACTTAATTTATAGGTAAAGTTATTTGACATAAATACTTTGCAAATATTCAAAATTTATTACTTCTTTTTGGAGTCGGTGCCAGTGAAGGCAAGGAATTACGAATGGGCAACAATCCCTTGAAAAACTACCTCTAACTTAACTATAAAACTACTTAGTACCTATTTGCATACTCAAATATTATAATACTTAATTAAGACGTAAATACATATTAGACTTCTCTAAAAAAATCATCCGATTTGCACATTTTTTTTAAATAAAAAATATATACTTACAAAAACCTTCTGCCACATTTTAAGTACATTGAAAATGTTTAAGCATTATGTACGAAAAATGGCACCGAATATTAAAAAGCTACCTAACATTAAGTTTCAACAATAAAAATGATGGCACCGACTCCAAAAAGAAGTAATAAATTTTGAATATTTGCAAAGTATTTATGTCAAATAACTTTACCTATAAATTAAGTTTCTTTACAGTAATTCAAATTTTTATTTTCAACTTTTTAGTGTAGGAACTTTTATCGTTTGTCTTTTTTTGAAGGCGGTTTTTTTTTTGTAAAAAATTTTTTTTTTCGAGCAAAGTTCATTGCCTATATAAATTAAATCAAATCAAATATTAGAAAATGTTTCAACAATTTTAACAACAATAGAAAGCTGCCTTACTTCTGAGTGACATAGGCTATATTTTATGTACGCGGGCGAAGCCGCTGACAAAAGCTAGTAGACTATACAATACAACGATAAGGTTATCGTATCATTTTAAAGAGGTCTTTAAATAATAAATAGTAGTTTCGTAGGAATCTACAATATATAGTTTAGCAGATAATTGTTGTTTACTTTTATTTTATCGTTTGACATCATGAAATATTATAAATATTACATTAACTTCCAACAAACAAGATACAAATGGATGAGTAAAAACCATTTCAAATTTTCCAGGTTGTGAACCAGTCAGTATTTGGGGACTTATTAGACATGGCCATAAGAATCCTGGTACAGGATACGGAATGCACATGAAAGAAGCTGTAGTCATTAAAGATTATATCGCGTCTAGTTATGAGAGAGGAAACTGCTCGCTTTGCGCTCAAGACGTCGAAAATTTACGAAAATGGCAAGATGATGAACATATGTTCGCCAACCCGTATCAGTTTACAAGAGAGGGAGCTTTAGAATCAGAAGGACTTGCACGAAGACTAAAACAGGCTTTTCCAAAATTATTAGCAAAACTCGACGAAAATGATTATCAGTTTCGACCAGCGAACGCACCACATTCATGGGTGGCTGATAGTATGAAAGCCTTCGTTGGTAGTCTTTATGATAAACCACTGACTATACAACCAGCAAAAACTGATCATGATAATATATATGTAAGTGTTTTCTTTTTCGGATATTAAAGATATCCTGTCAGTTTCCCAAAAATTAATTTACAAATTTTTATTTTACAACCAACATTTGGCAAGAAACATGGCTCGGTATTTCAAGATTATACAACAAGTTTTTCAAACAATTTATCAAAAAATATTTTTTTGTTTAATAACGTGGTAAACCAATTATTTTTTTAACTGTCATTTTTATAATAGAACTTTTAGTACAAACAACAACGTCAAGTTTCGTATATTTTTAGAAGGCTACCCGGAACCCGGACGTCTACTCTTATTCAACGAAGAACGAAGTTTCGATCAAACCTTCACTTGTTTGCCGATATCCGGCCACCGTAGACACTGGCTCGCGGACGGTGAGCAATGGGTAGCTCGCCGTCCGGTCGTCTGTAAGACCGAGTCCTAGTCGTCAACGGCGCGCACCGTTCCCGCGCGCCTCAAGGAGTTGTCAGCAAACTGCAGGGGCCCTTCAGGGTCGAAGCCTCCCGGAGTCTAGAGGGAAGTGGGAAACTGTTACCTCGACTCCAGGAATAGGGCAAGGAAGGTACGGGGTAGGTTTTTTAGTCAGTAAGAGTCTGACACTAGTCTCCCGCTCCACCCAAGAGCGGGTTTCGTCATTGGATGATTTTCACCTACCATAAAAAAAAAAAAAAAAAAAAAAAAAAACCTTCACTTGTTTCCTACCACGCCTCAATTTTCCACATGACAACCACAGCTACTAGTGGCTATCGATAGCGACTTAACACACTTTTTCATAAATATTTTGTATACAACACGCCGCACGTGTCGCCGGTGACCGCCACTCGCTACAGCAGCGTACGTGACTTGCCACTTTTAGTCGCAACACCCGCCACTCCAACGCACTGTTAACAATTAGATGTTCTACGTATCACTCGCGTCACCATTCCAGGCCACCATGTGCTAGCAAACTTTCTGTATCAGTCTATAAAACTTAGTAGCAGAGAATGGGTTTTAAAGTGTGGTGGCTTCCAAACGCCGATGGCGAAAATTTCAAGAGAAGCATACGCCAAAAAAATAAAGTTTGTAAAGTGAGAGTTTAGTCAAATGAAATCAAATAAATGGCAGACGAAACGCTGGTTTTTAAATAAAAACTCGTCGATAAAGTTTTGGTAAAACATAAGTGTACCCTTATTGATTACCATAATTTCTTTACAAAACGTTCTCAGCCAATAAAGTTAGAAATTGCATACAGAAAAAGTCCATGACATTTTTGTAACCACGAGTCGCATCGCATCAGCCTTATAATGTTCCCACTGCTGGGACTCGAGCCTTCTCTCTTGGATATAGAATAACTACAAATAATAATAATTCTTTTTCAGCCTTATGATACGTGCAAAAACTATACCGATATGGAGCAAAACGTAAAAACAAACGAGGAATCGATAAAATTTCAGAGCTCTGCCGAATATCTGGCTGTAAGATTTCTTACCATTTCTCTTGAAGATTCATATAAATTTTGAAATAGAATTTAAATATTATATCTTTATTATTTTCAGTCCAAAGACAGGATCCAAAGACGTATTGGTATCGATTATGCTTTAACAGATACAAATATTTCGGCTTTGTACGACTTGTGCCGTTACGATACATCAGGCCTCACAAACCAGTTCAGCCCATGGTGTGCGCTGTTTACCACCGAAGACTTGAAAGCTTTGGAGTATATTTATGACTTGCGACATTACTACCGAAGTGGTTACGGAGCATCTATAAACGAGGTATTTGGCCAGATTGCTTTGACGGACTTACTGAAAAGTTTTCAAGATTCAAAAGTTGGAAATGGAAAAAAGATTACGGCATATGTTACTCATGCTACTATGATGGATATGGTTTGGTGTGCTCTTAAATTATTCAAGGATGATGCTCCCTTAACTGGCGCTTTTAGGAAACCCGATCGCAAGTGGAGAAGCAGTAAATTAGCATCACTTTCCTCCAATCTAATAGTCGTTCTGAACAAGTGAGTATTAGTTGTAATTTATTTCTCTGTCCTGGTCACAGCTCTAACGAAATATGAAAAAGGTTATTTGAAGCCTATTCAAATTGTTTGATCATTTTTTAATATTATTAATATAAAAATAAAAGTCAAACGTGATCTTTACAAAGATTTTTAGTAACTTAAGTATTATATTTATCATTATCATCAGCCTTTTTAATGTTCCCACTACAGAGACACAGGCCTTCTCTTTAGGAAAAGGAATGGGCGGGCCCATGATGATGATGCGGGCGGATGATGATAATGTATGTATTTAGAAAAAAATATATAAGTATGTTTTATTAAAAAATATATTAGCTCGTTATCGAGTCGAATGACCTGTAGGTAGAGGTATGCCCCGCTTGGGAGGAGCATCGCTATGTCCTCGTGGAGGCGATTGGCGGTGGCGATCTCTCACGCCGGGCCGTGGTGAAAGCCATGGTCCAGAGCGAGGGGGTTGGTAGGCAGTCTCCTTCTGCGAAGCAGTAATGCTAGCTAAAGAGGCGGCTAACCGCATAAGGCAACGGCGCAAACGCCCCAAATGCCACCAGGATTCCGGCCACCGTAGGCGCGGGCTTGTGGACGGTGAGCAAGGGGTAGCTCGCCATCCGGTTGTCTTGGATCCTGAAGGGTCTACAGTTTGCTGACTCCTTTAGGCGCGACGGATTATTGCACGCCGTCGACGACTTGGGCCCGGTGGTTTAGTCCACTCTCGGCCCCTCGACATCCAATAAATAATGTGTCCATTGGACCTAACTATAGTTTACTTTCGACCCTTGGGGGTCGAGAGTGGATATATTTTTTTGGCAACTTTTAGTATTCTCTCGACCCCTAAAGTTCAGTTAGGTATTATGATAAATCATCAGTCTACCCTACAGTTTATCCAGGATTCCAAGGTGAGTGGGCAAATGTTGCGCGGTGTCCCACTGGGATACTACCACTGGGTTCTAAGATCATCCATAGTGATCATATATCGGCTGCGCGGCGATCTCCCCAGCGGAGTCATTGATGTGTGGTTATGCTGACAACCGCTGATACTGGCACAGGGGGACGATTACCAGGCGGCAGCCGAACTAGATAAGCGAGGTTACGACAGTCGTGTAGAAGGTCCGCCAGTTGGGATTCGAGCACTAGTCTGAGACCATTTACTTTAATGGGGAGCTTCTCGTCCACTCATCAGGTTCCGAAATGATATAGGAGGGGTTCACATCGCCGTCGTTACCGCCATCGGGTCGAAAATGAAATGTCTTATATCTGGCTATCATCGGGTCGAAAATGAAATGACTTAATATGACTTATCCTGTCCTGTTTAAAAATTGAGTCTCACCCCCTGAGGGTCGAGTGTGAACTATGTTTAAGGGTTGAGATGAAACAAATAGATAAATATTTTTTAGATGTCGAGGGGCCGAGAGTGGACTAAACTGGCTCGGTTAGGACCGTTACTGGATGGGCTGACCTTTTTTATTCTATATATTCTTTTAAAACCATAATTACTGACCTTATTTATAACTTTCTAAAGTCAATACTAAGATTCCTCTCCGGCTCTCTTTCAACTGGTTCACAATCTAATCTGATTTTTAGTATTTAAATTACCTTGCAAAGGCTACATTTTATAAATAATCTTAATACCTATTGCAACTCTACAGATGGAAGGTCAAACAGGTTGTGACAAAAACTAATTTTTTTTTTATATTATTTTATTGCATTGGGTGTTAAACGAGTCAATGATCTTTGGATATACTAAACATGGTTTCCGTCGTTTATAGACATATACGATAACGATTAGGTATATATCACACTGTTGCTTTGCGTTGCATACATATTTTTAAATACGATTATTCGGTAGTGATGAGTATATATACCCTATGGTACTATGAGAAGATACTCCGAAGCTTAAACCATATATTAGTAGTAATTTTCAATGAACATTGACAACAACACTATTGAAATTTCATATTAACATTTACTAGTTACTTCAAAGATTTTTTAGGCCAAATCGTCGCCCAGGTGATTAAGGCTAAGGGCCATAGTGAGAAGGAGTGGCAGGTGGTCGCTTTCTTCTGCGAGGTAGTAATGCTAGCAAAGAAGGAGGCTGACCGGATCAGACAAAGGCAACGGCGCTCTGTCTGCAGCCGCCGCCGCCGCCGCGGTTTCGACTCCGATTTCCGGCCGACTCGCCGTTCAGTTGTCTGGTAACAGTCCGGACCGAGCCCAAGTTGTCGACGGCGTGCACTGTTCCCGAAATTTACTAGAATTAAAATTAAATTTACTCACATTGTGTTTTTTATCCATCAACTCCCGCACGATGCTCACTTGGTGGATTATGACCCGTTTCCTCTCTTAGAGAGGAGGCCTGTGTTTCATCAGTGGAAACATTAATAAGGCTTATAATGATGACTCACATTGGGCTCTATGGTTCATAACGCTTATTCCCCTAAAGATCAATCCCATTGCAACTAGTTGTAGATATATCATAAGCTGTAAATCTTCTGTTGGGTGTAATGGCAGATTTGCACAAGCTCCTTTGGTTTTGAGAAATGGTGTGGTCATTGACTATTTTTTTTAATGTCATAAACAAATGCTTGACTGATATACTACCTGGCAAAATCATTGATAGTGGTGGTACATTTCTTGCTTTCCGTTGAATCCCATAAATCAATTCAAACAAATCATCAAGTTCATTCTAAAAGTTGAGTATTCTGAATTCAGTGAAAAACCCATCCAGCCCTATATGAAATAAAAACAACAATTATTATTTAAAACAAGATACAACATAACCAAATTGGGATCATTGATTGACGTAATTTGAACTATTATAAAACCCTTTGATAAACAATTGCGGTACCTATCTACTAACTACGAGTATGATAAAATAATAAACAGTATATTAAAATAAAAGAAGCTGTCATACAATTTTAAATATTTACTAAAAATTCTTTTTCTTATCACATTTGTTTTGACATTAGATGACATCGATATCGGCGTCATTTACTGACCAAACACAGTTCATTTACCTTTCCTTATCCAAGTTTCCTATTTTTAACTGTGAGAGCTAAACGTAGAAATAAATAAAAATATAACTATAAAAACTATTTATAACCTGAGTTCACCTCATTACAATTCCAATAAGCCGAGACACGTCTAGAATACTTAAATGATAAATGATATTTATTTTTGTAAATAGGTTTTTCACAACACTTTTACACGTCATTTTTGTTTTTTTTTTTGTCAGTTTAAACTAGATGAGTCCGGTGTTTCCTAGCTGACTACCCTGAGAAGAAACACCGAAACAAACTCAGGGGTCATAGTCTCTTTTAAAGTCCATACAGTAATAGTCAAATCTTATGAGAACAATGCAGATTAGCGTCTGAGATGGTCTTTTGAGGAAAGAACCATACAGATTTGAGTGGACCTGTCCAGTCAGTGCAAGCATTTGTCAGTATTCGTATAGCTCAACTTAGGAAAACTAAGGAGCTCAACGATTTGACGATCAATGCCAAAGAAGGGACATTTGGGTAGGCCGCAGAAATACTCAAACTGCCAGACATGCGTCAAAATAATTGAACATACGGAAAAAAAAAGAAATATTCCACATAGTCCTCATATTCACAATAAAATACAGAAGTGTAGAAAATTGTAATATTTAACAAAGTAAATATTTTGGTCAAATATAAATTAAAAAAAAATAAAATAATAAATACATATTGTAAAATAAAAACAAATATGAAGGTCAAATTGTAAACAATATAAGTACAAAAGCACAATTGAAATATAAAAAATCAGAAGAGAACAATTGTAGAACATACCGGAGCAGGTCAATCCCAAGCCTTTTTGTCCTCAAGATAGTCTTTTACATTGTAAAAAGCCTTTAGCAAAAGTTTCCGTTTTACAAATGATTTGAATTTATTAAGGCTTAGTTCCTGAATATGATTAGGAAGCTTATTATAATAATGTATACACTGACATTTGAATGATTCCCCTATTTTTTTGAGCCTGGTAGCAGGCGCCACAAATTTATGTTTATTCCTAGTATTAAAATCATGAATATCACTATATTTCTTAAACGTGTTTTTATTTTTATGGGCATACAAGATATTTTCGTAAATATACTGAGAAGGTACAGTCATTATATTAATCTCTTTAAATTTATCTTTAAGAGACTTCGTTTTATTATAAAATTTTGAAAATAGCAGACTTGGGCCCCTGAAAGTGGGCGTGGGGCCCACTTTCTGGAGCCCAAGTCTGCTATTATCAAAATATGGCCATTCCACTGTCATTCTAACACGACCCCATTGTCATTTTGCTAAAAGATCGTAATCTGTTAATTCACAATGGCTGATCATTGGACGGCCAGCGGTCTCGTAATAGAATTGTGGTATGAGCAGTCTTGTACAAACTAAAAACTATAACTGCACAATAACATTCTAATCGTAAGTCACTGATTAAAGGAACTGTCAGTAATTTACCGCATATGTCAAATATTGATTTGTCATTATGTACGAGATAACCATTTTAGAATAGTAAAATTCTTTTAATGATGTGTCACTGGTTGATCATTGGAAAGTCATAATGACGTTATTATATTAATTGATTGCTAAACTTTTCAAAATGAACAATTATGAAATCAATGATCGACTATTCTGACACAATTGTATCAGCAGACTTGAGGCCGTACTCTGGTATTTTATATCTAGAATCCATCGTCTAACAATTCTAAGAAGATCAGGCGAAACATTTTTTTATTACGAAGGTCTGATAGGTACGGGACCTTTAGGGCTTCGTTTGGTAGTAATTTATAACCAGAGTGTAACTCGGAAAAAATCTAATAGCCCCAAACATGTCCAGATTTGGTGATTTTACTATGCAATTACGGTGCCTATCTTCCATTTGATTTATCATCAGCACATTTTTCGCAAATTGGTTTCTTCATAATTGTCACGAAATATTTTTTTGTCAAGATAGTTATGTTTTTTTTTACGTTTATTAAAGAACAATATTGATACAATCATGTTAACATAATATATACATACCAGCATAAACCTTTGCGGGTTTAACAGCAGTACGTCAGAAGCGACTACTCGGTGCCAAAACATAAAATAAATAGTAGGTATAGAATACATACACAATTAAGAACAAAAGATACTTTATAGATCGCATTATGATCCAGAAAGTATATCTTGAACACTCTTGAGCAGTTTTTTTTTAATATTTAATGCCTTACAAATTTCCACAGGTAATTCATGGCAGCATGCATTCCGATGTCCGACGTTTCGTAAACATTAATAGATTTAGGTACGATAAATATTAGTATGATGGTAAGTGAGTACACAGATGTGTAGATGTGGCGTCACATTACCCATCGGTTTATTTTTCAACAGTTCCACTTCATTTAGTGTTACTTTCTCAAAAAAACCAATTGGGTCTCAAATGATGGAGTTCAGTGTTAATAAATAATACACACGAATTGAGGACATCCACCATTTTTGAAGTTCGTGTCATCAACTACTGATTTATTATCTACTCTAGATTACCCATTTAAAAAAAAAACCTTGAAAACAAAATAGGTATGTACACTCTTTTACTCTGATATTTTTCTGTAACGTTTGACATTAACGATTCTACGAAAAATCTACGATTTTCTGACTACATTTATGACTAGCTTGGACAATAAAATTCCAGTGTGTGCATTGTATATGGATCTAAGTAAGGCGTTCGATTGTGTAGATCACAAAATTCTATTAAGTAAATTATATAGTTACGGAATTCGAGGTACTTCGTTAGATTTAATAGCTTCTTACTTTACTAACAGAAAGCAGTCCACATTAATTACTCGAATATGTACTAAAACAAGGTAGGAAGTTAACTACACTTCGGAATATAGACAAATCAACAAGGCGTTCCACAAGGGAGTGTTTTAGGCCCTCTGTTATTCATCATTTGTATAAATGACCTTCCAAAAATAACCAAACATCCTACTATACTTTTTGCAGAAGACAGTACTGTCGTTTTTACCAGTATAGACCAAGTATCCTTAGAAGAAGACCTAAATAGTACTCTTAATATTAATTTAAAAATGAACTTGGACAAAACGAAAATAATGATATTTCGCAATCGTAAAGCCCAATTTACTAACGTGAATATAAGTCATTCAGGGAACAAAATAATTGAAATAGTAACCACAAAGTTCTTGGGTAAGTTAATTGATTATAATTTGAATTGGAAGACACATGTAGACAATTTAAATCAAAAATTAAATAAGCAATCATACGCCCTACATTTGCTGGCTAAAACGGTAAACTACGGTACTTCTGCTGTACATGCAGCATATCATGGTTACGTGGGATCCTTGATAAGGTATGGTATTATATTCTGGGGCAATTCCACCAATAGAGATATGGCATTCAAGGCACAAAAGCGGTGTATTAGGGGTATGTTTAATATCAAACAGACTGATAGCTGCAGGCCATATTTTGTCAAACATAATATTTTAACATTGCCATGTGTTTACATTTATGAGATTGCTAGCTTTGCAAGAAGTAACAAAAACCTTTTCGATAAGTACCGAAGTAAACGGCTTGGTGACAAAATTTGTTGCAAATCTAGCAAGACAGCCTTATTTTCAAAAAGTATTTTCAGTATGGCACCACGTATTTACAATCACTTGCCAGAGTCCATACTAGAGACTTCATCGATTGATGCATTCAAAAATAAATTAAAAAGATTTTTGCTATGCAAATGCTATTATAGTGTTCAGCAGTATTTGATGGAGGATGTAAGGACATATTGATGTACCTAACTAAATAATTTAATTATTAATATTTGATATATTTTTGACATTATCATACTTTGACTTTATTACACTTTGACATTATTATACTTTGACATTTATATTTCTTGACATTCTCAATTAATACATGACATTATTAATTTAATATATATATTTTCCATAGCCAATTTTATTAAATAATGCACGAATTGGATTTATTAATTTATGTAATTCTTACTTTGACATTTATCTCGCAATTGTATCCTAACATTATTATTTAACAAATGTCATTTTAAATTTAAATTCTTAAAGTGGCTAAAAAGTTAATAATAATCTTTTTGATTTGCATGTTTTTCTTTGATATTTTGGCTTCGATGGAGAGAACAGAAATAAATTTAATTGTATATTTAATTAAAAATACATTTTACAACATAATGCTTGTGATTTGCATGCCTTAAGGTGTAATATGGTTTTTTTTTTATGGTAGGTGAAAATCATCCAATGACGAAACCCGCTCTTGGGCGGAGCGGGAGACCAGTGTCAGACTCTTACTGACTAAAAAACCTACCCCGTACCTTCCTTGCCTTATTCCTGGAGTCGAGATAACAGTTTTCCACCACCCTCTAGGCTCCAGGAGGCTTCGACCCTGAAGGGCCCCTGCAGTTTGCTGACAACTCCTTGAGGCGCGCGGGAACGGTGCGCGCCGTTGACGACTTGGACTCGGTCTTACCAGACGATCGGACGGCGAGCTACCCATTGCTCACCGTCCGCGAGCCAGTGTCTACGGTGGCCGGATATCGGCAGGATCGCGGCGGCGACGGCTACGGCGAGTACGCCGTTGCCTTTGCCTTATGCGGTCGGCCTCCTCCTTTACGAGCATTACTGCTTCGCAGAAGGAGGCGACCGCCTGCCATTCCTCTTCGCTGCGGACCATGGCCTGAACCAGGGCCCGGCGCGAGAGGTCGCTGCCGCCGATCACCCCCACGAGGACACGGCGATGCTCTTCCCAAGCAGGGCACACCTCCACCGTGTGCTCCACCGTGTCCTCCGGGCTCGCCTCACAGTGGCGACACCCGGACGTCTCTTCCGCACGAATCCGGTGCAGGAATCTCCCGAACTTCCCATGTCCGGTGAGAACCTGCGTCATGCGGAAAGTGAGGACGCCGTGAGGTCTATCCAGCCACGCCTCAAAGAGGGGCACTACCGCTGAGATTACGGTGTGCCCAGCGCTGGGTTGCGACAGTCGCTGTTTCCACTTCACCATGAGATCTCGCCGGAGCTCTTTCCGCCACGCCTCGATATGTTCGGGCAGCGGATCTTCGCCCCGGCGTTGCATCTCCACGCGCTGGTCGTGCATGCGTGCAAGGACTGTTGCCTCCAGATCCCATGGTGGTAGGCCAGCAAGGAGGCTCGCCGCCTCGCGGGACACCGTGCGGTATCCCCGCACCATCCGAATGGCCATGACCCTCTGGCAGGCGTTCAGCTGGGCCGCCGGGCGTTTACGCAGCGTCGGCGCCCACACTGGTGCCCCATAAAGGGCCATGGACCGAACGATGCCGGCGTAGAGCCTCCGGCAGAAGGCGTCTGGACCCCCAAGGTTCGGCAGGAGCCGCTTGAGAGCAGCCCCCGTCCGATTGAGTTTGGGGGCCAGACGTCGGAAGTGCTCCTCGAAATTCCATCGGCTGTCGAGGACAAGTCCTAGGTACTTCATCGTCGACCCGACGCCGATGTGAACTCCTTCTACCGTTAGTTGGGAACCCGTTGGTGGCGCGTTCCGAGGGCCGTGAAAGCACATGGCCTCGGACTTGTGCAGTGCCATCTTGAGTCCCAACTGCTGGATCCTCTCAACGACTGTCGCAACCCCACGTGTCGCTAGTTCGACCGCCGCCTGGTACGACCTTCCCTGCGCTAGGACCAGCGTGTCGTCTGCGTAGCAGACCACGCTGACCCCTACGGGGAGGTCGGCGCGCAGCACGTAGTCGTACCCGATGTTCCACAAGGGCGGTCCTAGTACCGATCCCTGTGGGACACCGCACGACATCTCTCGCCGTTTCCAATCTCCTTGGTGACCGGGGTAGACTATGTACCTGTCGGACAGGTAGGCCTCGATTACTCGACAGACGTAGTCGGGCACCCGGTGATACCGGAGTGCCGTCCTAATGCAACTCCAGGGCAGGGAATTAAAGGCGTTGGCAATGTCCAACGACACCGCCAAGACACACCTGCCCCGGGACACCGCATCCCCCGTCGTGAGGGCTCGCACGCGCATGATGGCGTCCACCGTGGAGCGCCTCCTGCGAAACCCGAACTGGTCGTCCGCGAGATCGGGCCCCTTCAGTGTTAGGTGCTTGACGAGGCGGTCTGCAATGACTCTTTCAAAGAGCTTGCCCACCTCGTCAAGCAGCACAATGGGCCGATACGCGGACGGAGAGTCCGCAGGGCGCCCCGGCTTCGCGACGAGGACCAGTATTCCCGTCTTCCAGGGAAGTGGGAACTGGCCCCTCTCCAAACATGCGCTAAAGAGCCTCCCCAATCGAGACCCGAGAGCCTCCATGGCCAGGACCCAAGCCTTTCCAGGTAAGCCGTCTGGTCCTGGGGCGGTATTCTTCGCACCCATCCTGCGTACCGCCACTCTCATCTCCACCTCGGTCACTTCCGGAGCATTGGTACCGTCGTCGCTGACGTGGTCCGCGTCAGACACCGCTGGTGGCGGAGCCATGGGCGGGGGGGAGTGGTCCCCCGCGCAGGGAACAGAGCGCTCACCACACCCTCCACGATCTGTGGCCGGAGACTCTGCGTCAACGGGGGAGCCCATGGGCGGAGTTTCTCTCGCACCAACTTGTATGGGCGTCCCCACGGATCAGCGTTGAGCGTCCCCAGCCACGCTTTGCAGGCCTCATCTTTGGCCCGCTTTATCTCCGATCGGAGGGTGCGCTTTGCCACCCTGAATCCGCACCCGCACACACGTGGGGACAGAACCCCGAAGGTGTAATATGGTTGGACTGTGCTGTATTTTTAATAACTTTGTATGATTACCCATATTAGCAAATAAATGATTTTGAATTTGAATTTAAGCTGAACTAGTTCTAAAAATGACTAGATGGAAAGTTGAAACGGACATTGAAGGGATCAAGGAGACCTACGGATTTATAAGTACCTAAACTACTTTTAATAATATAAAAACCAGTTTACTTAGATAACAGATTTCATTTAATCATATAAATTAGGGAAGGGTCGGATATATTGTACCACTTTTTAGTTTTGATGAAATATCTCATTGTTATACAGGGTGTCATTGACATGTTAACGCAAACGAATACCATAGATCCAGTACATGATTCTAGACCCCCCAGTGATGGAATTTTTTGTCGGATTTGGTTTAATTGTATTGTAATATTATTTTCAATTAAGTAGTATACAAAAAGTTCTGTCAGTGCTTATTTTTAAGTTGCCATAAAATAAAAATAGTATCATTTAGCAGGAAATTTTGAGTTGGCTAAATTTATTAAGCAATAAAATATATCCATCTTTCCCCTATGTCCTCCAAAATGTTTGAATTATGATGGAATTATAAAACCTTTAAACTTTTTAAATAATTGTTTATTTATCATCATCATCATTAACAAATTTATTACAAAATATCATGGCTATACTTACTTATTGTACTTTTCTTTTAAGATATAAAACTAACAATATTATAAAATAAATAAATTTGTGACTGTGAATTTGTTCCTTATCATGACGTATGTCAAAACGCCGGGCTTGAGCCGTATATATGTAGCTCCAGCCTTTTAACAATTCAGTTTACGTTGTCGAATGCATCGCGTAAAGCACTCATGGTAGGCTCTTGGTTTAGAAACATTTGTTAAAATAAATAACTATTCACAAAAGTCGGTGTTTGTATTAAGGAATGGCGTCAGCTTATCTTCGAATTCTTTCCAAGTGCATACTCCTTCTCTACAAAGTGACTGTAATGGTTCTTCGTTCAAGTAAAAGACAACATTGTAGTCGTCGGGTCCATTGTTGCACCTGTGGATATAATTGACACAATTAACCTTCATATTAAGTTATATTTAAATGACAATTAAGTTGTTACAACGTGACATTAATAGAATTTCATAATGACATTACTGCTCTCTCTAGCTAGTTGACAAAGTTTACAGTTTCATAGTTCTCAACCTGTTTACTGTTACTGAGATTGGCGTGAAATTATCAGTCTTGACAGAAAATTGTCTTGTGATTTGGTTTCAAATTCTTATAGATTTATCTACAAACAAAAAGCTTGAAAATATTTCGATCTGATAATGACATGCCTAGAATCAATTTGAAGACATGTGACATCCACCGATCATCACTGGTCCTGCGTGATGTTATAGCCCATTCCCTCTCGTAGAGACCCAGTAGTGGAAAAATCAAAAAGGCTGATGATGAAAATAATGACGGTGGTGACGATGAACGACACGCCAACTACAACCTATTTATAAATTGTTAAAAAGACAAAGACTTAGACTTGGTAAATATCAAGTGTGGGAAATATAATAGCCTTTATTTTCATATTAATAAAAGTATAAAATGATCAAACAATTTGAACAGTCTCAAAATGTATATATTTTTTTTTTCATTTGTAAGAGCTGTGACCAGGACAGAGAAACAAATTACAACTAATACTCACTTGTTCAGTTCGACTATTAGATTGGAGGAAAATATGGCTAATTTACTGCTTCTCCACTTGCGATCGGGTTTACTAAAAGCGCTGGTTAAGGGAGCATCATCCTTGAATAATTTAAGAGCACACCACACCATATCCATCATAGTAGCATGAGTAACATATGCCGTAATCTTTTTTCCATTTCCAGCTTTTGAATCTTGAAAACTTTTCAGTAAGTCGGTCAAAGCAATCTGGCCAAATAGCTCGTTTATAGGTTCTCCGTAACCACTTCTGTAGTAATGTCGCAAGTCAGCAGTATATTCCATAGCTTTCAGATCTTCGGTGGTAAACAGCGCACACCATGGGCTGAACTGGTTTGTGAGGCCTGATGTAGCGTACCGGCACAAATCGTACAAAGCCGTAATATTTGTATCTGTTAAAGCATAATCGATACCAAGACGTCTTTGGATCCTGTCTTTGGACTGAAAATAATAAAGATATAATATCTTAATTTTTTTTCAACATTAATATGAATTTTCAAGAGAAATGGAAATCTTACAGCCAGATATTCGGCAGAGCTCAGATATTTAATCGATTCCTCGTATGCTTTTCCGCTTAGCTTCAAATCGGTATATTTTTTGCACGTATCATAAGGCTGAAAAATAATATTTATTAATATTTGTGATTACAAAAATTTCATGGATTTAAAATAATAAAATGGTTATTGGCCGAGAAATGGAAATGCGTTCCAAAGGTGTTTTTAAAGAAATTATAGTTAAGATATCAAAATTAATCACTTACAGATATTACGTCATAACCAGTTTTTGCTGGTTGTATGGTCAGTGGTCTATCATAAAGACCATCAACGAAGGCTTTCACACTATCTGCCATCCATGCACCAGGCGCTGGACGAAACTGATAATCATTTTCGTCAAGCCTGGCTAATAATTTTGGAAAAGCCTGTTTTAGTCTTCGTGCAATTCCTTCTGACTCTAAAGCACCCTCTTTTGTAAGCTGGTACGGATTGGCGAACATCTGTTTATCATCTTGCCATTTTCGTAAATTTTCGACGTCTTGAGCGCAAAGCGAGCAGTTTCCTCTCTCATAACTAGATACGATATAATCTTTTATGACTAAAGCTTCTTTCATGTACATTCCGAAACCTGTACCAGGATTCCTTTGGCCATGTCTAATTAGTGTCCAAATGCTAACTGGTTCACAACCTGGAAAATTTTGAATTGTTTTTGTAAAAAAAATATCTTGTTTGTAGGAAGGTGTGTTAATTAAATTAGTTTTTAGAAATTAAACTATTTATTTTATCTGTCTCTTTGTGGTATGGAACCTTTTTAATATTTTTTGAGGTTGGAGTCATCAAAATTAGTATATAGCTTATCAAGTTCCGTTGGATCAAGAGGCGTGACCGACTTTTACTGAATAAAACTCGCCTTTGCATTTCAGGGCCACTATAACTCATTCACAAACCCAATAAAATTTACATTTAAGAGGATTTTTTACATATGCTTAGTAATCTCTTGATGACACGTCCGGAGTGAAATGGCAAAGCAGAAAAAAATATTGCTCAGCCGAGACAGTAATATAAGCGAGTTCTAGAGGTAAGCGCTCGGCCGAGAACTCGGCGTTATACGTACCGAGTATCCGGCCAAGAGCACTGTCTCATCGGTACGTGTATTCAGGGCATTATATAGTTACCTACTTGTGAAAACTTACTTGACTCTATTAATAATAAAAAATGATACAGCTGATAATGAAAATAGAATTATATTATTTAATAACATTAGAATTGTTTAAAATAAAAGGTTACATTCTATTTATTGAGATTGCTGCAGACTTTTCCTTGTCATTTGAACAAATATTTAATCAGTTAAATATATGTTGTCGAAACACCGCACATATTGGTGTCGATTTAAAGTTCAAAGTCGTAATAATATAATAGATAATAAATATTATAGATCAATACTATTACATACTACGGAACGATGACCATGACGTAAACATGATATATGATATCACGATAGCTATTTTTTGTCGAATAAAAAAAGTGTCAACAAAAATAAATAAAATATTTTTACTTACCATTAAGTTTGACTCGGGAATCCCTTATATCCCCCCGAACTAAATTGTAGGGGGTTTTATTAGAAAAATATTTATAAGGGCAACCAGTATTCCAAAAACAGTAAGTCGATGTCACAATTTGTACAGAACATATTGCTAGTATCACTAATAATAGGATTTTCATTGTGTTATTTATTTTGCGGTATCTCGCATTTGTTCACACTTGTGCTCAGACGTTGACTAAGACTTAGCAGAGACTAAATTGAAGTGTAGGATTTATTACGTAGCTCCGTAGTACCGGTTGCTACATTTTTATTTGATCTGTGTTCATTTTATCTAATGCATCGATTAAACAACTACAAAGATAGATTAATTTATTGTGCTCCGATCTTAAAATTACATCTCAGGGCTTTTGGATGCTAGATTCGTTTAACATGCGATTTGTGATAAATAGGTAATACTCATGCAGATGTTTATATTTAGAATAATATTTATTTAGTAGCGTATTTTGACTAATTTGGTATATAATATAATAACGGTAACACTAAACGGTAACGCTAAAGTATAGGATTTGAATAAAATAGAATCTTATTTAGCAAATATGTGTTGTCAAGCGAATTTTTTTTTTTAAAGTAACCATGGACTTTCTTGCCGGTTCTTCTCCATAGGAAACGACCAATTTGGAACCGTGCACTAGCTTCTGACGTTTTATAAGTGCCCATGTAGGCATATATGAAATAAAAACAATTTTGATTTTGATTTACTTATTATTATACAGAGCTATAAATAGCTCAGTCACATTTTACAATGCGTCATGCAATCATTTATCACTAACAACACATTATATCATTATTATTATATTTAAAAATATATCTGTACAATTTGTAAATTACCATTATCATGTTTTAAATCATTTATTTTATTTAATAATGTATTTATGTATTAAAAGATAGTAAGTTATTTACTTTTTCACTAATTGTCAACATTTGAGTTTAAATTCATTATTTATAAGTGGCTAACACTCAAAGTGGGTCATGTTCTTATTTATATTATTCTATGACGTGTTCTTGATTTATATATATATATAAGAGAAACTGACTGACATATTAACGCACAGCCAAAACTACTGGGCCTTTTTTTTTATGGTAGGTGAAAATCATCCAATGACGAAACCCGCTCTTGGGCGGAGCGGGAGACCAGTGTCAGACTCTTACTGACTAAAAAACCTACCCCGTACCTTCCTTGCCTTATTTCTGGAGTCGAGGTTACAGTTTGCACATACCCTCTAGGCTCCAGGAGGCTTCGACCCTGAAGGGCCCCTGCAGTTTGCTGACAACTCCTTGAGGCGCGCGGGAACGGTGCGCGCCGTTGACGACTTGGACTCGGTCTTACCAGACGATCGGACGGCGAGCTACCCATTGCTCACCGTCCGCGAGCCAGTGTCTACGGTGGCCGGATATCGGCAGGATCGCGGCGGCGACGGCTACGGCGAGTACGCCGTTGCCTTTGCCTTATGCGGTCGGCCTCCTCCTTTACGAGCATTACTGCTTCGCAGAAGGAGGCGACCGCCTGCCATTCCTCTTTGCTGCGGACCATGGCCTGAACCAGGGCCCGGCGCGAGAGGTCGCCGCCGCCGATTACCCCCACGAGGACACGGCGATGCTCTTCCCAAGCAGGGCACACCTCCACCGTGTGCTCCACCGTGTCCTCCGGGCTCGCCTCACAGTGGCGACACCCGGACGTCTCTTCCGCACGAATCCGGTGCAGGAATCTCCCGAACTTCCCATGTCCGGTGAGAACCTGCGTCATGCGGAAAGTGAGGACGCCGTGAGGTCTATCCAGCCACGTCTCAAAGAGGGGCACTACCGCTGAGATTACGGTGTGCCCAGCGCTGGGACTGGGCCTAGGGGCGTGAAATTTTGCTCAAGGCTTTCTTTTATAACGTAAGCGAACACTAAAAAAGGATTTTTCAAAATACAACTCTTAACGGGATGTAATGGGGCTCTAAAGTTTATATGGAGAACCCTAATTTCCCTTTTTTGCGGGCAAAGCCGCTAGCAGAAAGCTAGTAATAATATAAAAGTGGTATTTGGTCATTATTATTATCATTTCAGCCGTTGGACATGTGGCCTCATTTCAATTTATAATTAAGACCATTTTTTTTTTGCGGTACTCAGATTGTCCATTATTTTGGTCTAATAAAATCTTAAAAATTATAGTTTAAAACCAAGTCGCTTCCTCTCTACGTATGCTTAAATATTTAAAACTACGCAACGGATTTTGATGAGGTTTTTTTTTTAATAGATAGAATGATTCAAGAGGAAGGTTTATGGGCATAATACATACATAATAATATATTCTATATTATATTATACCCATGCGAAGCTGGGGCGGGTCGTTAGTAATATATAAACTCTTAATAATTTTCTCGCTTCATATTTTTTATACTTTCACGTACATATACTCGTATTAACTATAATGCCTCAAATCAACTAAGATTTGTGGCATTACCTACTACATAAATGAATTCTTATGCAACTATTGAGCAAGTTTAATGAACAGATTATTTTAATAGATTTACTCAAAAGTTTTGAGGATGCAAAAGACTTGGAAACTCCAAGTTCTTTGTTTCTTATTACTATGATGGGTATGGTGTAAACTGCTCTAAACGTAATAAGAATGGAGAATTAGTGAATTCTCAATGTTTTGGTTTCGATACAACAGGTAGTGCAAATGATTGACACCATCAAAAAAACATTGGGTTTTCGCTATAAACATTGTACTGAAAATAAAAAACTTCTATTTTTGACTCTTGTAAAAAAAGAACCAATGGAGTTAATTGGTCATTCTAGATATTATTTACGGTTTCAAAACATAGAAACGGAAAAGTTAATTTTATTAAAGATAAACAAATTTAATCTAAAAAATATCACTTATATTTACACGGTTAAAGAAAAGAAGTTTAGGCTTAGGCTTTCGCCATTTTGGAAAGACTAAGTTTTATCCACTCTAGATCACTGGAGGGAGTTGAAGAGGAGAGATAAGGTTTTTTGGAAGTCGTCCATGTTCTCGTCCTCCTCAGACGATAAGGATAGTATTGTTGCAATTTTGACTGTGGTAAAATGGTCATAGGACAGAGCATTTGACCCCGATCTTTCTGTACGTGTACGACCCAAAGCAACTTTTAATGCATAATATAGTAACAAATTTTTGGGTCTCGATTTAGGTGGAATGCGCGTAAGCATAGCAACGGAAAACTGAAATAAATGACAGAATTTCACAATTTTCAATTTAACAATAGTTTTTTTTTTCCTATATCTGTGCTATAAGGTTTTGCAGCCCTTCAAGGTTCTAGGTTAACGGGAAATACTCTACGTATTTGATTCTCTAAACCAGTCTTTTGAAATAAAACCTTTTGTTTTGCGATATAAACGGCCGTATCTTTTTTAAGTAAATCTGAAATTTTCGCGAGGTTCTCGACATGAGGAACGGCTATATACCTAATCGTTGCACGCCTCTCGCTTCGGTCCACCACCACTATATCAGACTTATTGGCTAAAATAGTCCTGTCAGTGATGATGGACCAATCCCAGTACAACGTGATATCGTCATTGTAGAGAACTGGTCGGAACATACCTGTAGGTATACGGTACGATACGGCGGATAATGTGTGTCGAATTATTTATTATTTTTAAAATTAAACTGGTATCATGTATTTGAATTTTGATCAAAATACCTTACCGGAAGAAGTCCTCCATCACATAATTAATGCCTACTTCTACTTTTAGGAAGATTAATTGTAATACATTACTTTGATAAATCGTTTAACCAGTATTAGATGTTCCAATTGTCCTTGGCAGAATAATATGCCTACAAATAAAAATACCATTTATAAATAAAATACCTATAAAAACGTTATAAAATTAAATAAAGATTATTCATTAAGCCACTTGAATTACAAGTGGCCGATTTAATTTGGCTAATTTGATTTGATTTTTATGTTAAAGTAACCTTTAAAAATGTCTATAAATAAATAAAAATAACAAAAAAAATAATTTGAATAATTAATAATGTCATAAAATTAAAAATGCCCATAAATGAAATTAAAATGCTTCAAACAAATATTAAATTTGGCAAATTAAATCTACCTTTAGTTGCATTAACCTTTAGATCTTGTAATAAAAGAAAAATAAATGAATTAAATGGAATTATTAAATGAAAAAAGAAGAGAAAGAGGCAGTGTTTTATTGTAAACTAGCGACTCGCCCCAGCTTCGCACGGGTATATACATAAACCTTCTTCTTTAATCATTCTATCTATTAAAAAAAATCACATCAAAATCTGTTATTAATAATGCAATGTACGATTATTAGGGTTCCGTGTCTCAAAAGGAAAAACATGGAACCCTTATAGGACCACTTTGTTGTCTGTCTGTCAAGACCCTTTATCTCAGGAATGCGTGAAAGTATCAAGTTAAAGTTAATACTTAATATTTAGATCTGCGGTCCCTTACAGTTGTAAAAATTCAAACTTTCAGGCTTACCTAAAAAAAGATACGGCCGTTTATATCGCAAAATAGTGCATTGTTATACGAGGGATGAAAGTTAGTTATTTAGGCCCGAGAAATTTCTTGGCGACCGAGCGAAAGCGAGGTCGCTAATGGTTCGAGGCACTTAATAACTCTTGAACCCTAGGTAAACACTGTGCTTTTCATTATGAATACGAGGAAAATAATCTTCGTATGCTTTTAGGTAGGTATATTTCTTTTGATTTAGGCAGTAAGCGATTTTCTCCTCTTAAGAATCTTGCGTTAAATTTATAACTGAAGCTGATGAACTTATCGTGTTAATAAAAATTTCTTATAACATATGATAGATATAGCAAAAAGTAAACAAAACTCTACACCTCGAAAAAAAAATCAAGAAAGACCAAATCAGCCACAGATTATAGAGAGACTACCTGCCATTATTTTTTTTTTCAGTGATCGGCTGGCTATTCAGTCGATATTTTTTATTTTATCATTATAAAAATGGGTCAGGTCAACATTTTTCTCAAATATAATATTAGTTTTAATTAAATAGTTGAAAGTAAATTAAAATAAAGTCATTAAAAAAAAAGTATTTTTAAATTATTCCTATCTCTATGTTATTTCAATTGTACTGGCAGAATAGAAATTTAGGTCAAGGTTCAATTGAAGTGTCAAAAGAGAACTAGTTTTTTTATAATATTTAGACAGCTGTCAGTTGAAAAGTAAAACTCCCTAGGGAATAAAAGTACTTCTTCCAACCTTCTCCGCAGGCAACTTTACACCTACTTTCAGAGTATGACTAATGAAAAAAGGTTTTATTTCGAAAGACTGGTTTAGAGAATCAAATACGTAGAGTATTTCCCGTTAACCTAGAACCTTGAAGGGCAGCAAAACCTTATAGCCTAAATATAGGAAAAAACTGTGAATATATTGTAAAATTGAAAATTGTGAAATTGTTTCCCGCCTTGTTAGATTTGTACTGACTAAAACCCAATGTTCCATCAGATTCCTCTTTCAAACATTTCCCGTGCCCTTTGCGATATCGTCGATGCTAGATTAGTTAGGCCCGACGGTTTTTTTAACATCTCTTCAAATCGCGAAGGATTAGGCGAGTCGGAAAGGCCCACCTTAACATGAGTTATGCTACATCATGTGGTATTACGTTCTTATAACATAACATTTGATTACGGGTAGTCACTCTTTTTTTATATACTCCAGTACTTGACTGTAAGCAGTGATGCAATCGTTGATGGCGAGGCGGATTTATTAAGATCATGTTCCCTCTAACCTTGAAGACACCCAAATTATAATCGGATGGGATGACTCTACTATAATCAGGTATTCAGCTAGGTAAAAAAGTCATGAAGCGCATCACCTATTATATAAACTCATTGTTTGGTCAGATATTTAGATACATATAAATAAATAACCAATGTTATTGTGGGAAACAAATCCAACCAATTAGTGAAGAATATATCTATTATATCAATTTATTTTTACATCAATATGTAATATATTTATTTCAAATACTTATATATTTATTAGGTACCTTCGTCCGTGCGTCACTGCGGGGTGCCAACTGAAAACCAGCGCTGGGTGTCTGACGCCCAGCAAATGCTGAGGTGGTCACCTTTTCGGTCCAGGCACGCTCAGCGTACTTTTTATTTTTATATTTTTTACGTGTATTTTGTAACTATTGTGCTGTCTGTACTGAATAAAATTATTTCTATTCTATTCTATTCTATTCTAGTGCTGTGATGATTCTGCCAACGTCTTGCGAATGAGCCTTTATCGTAAAAGAAAATTGGCTGGCCACCATCCTGAGATTCGGTGGGAGCGCATTCTAGAGTGATATCGCCTGGAAAAATAGAAGGAATAGATAAGCCCAGAGTAGTGTGAGGGACATCGTAGAAAACGATTACTTGTAGATCGGTGATTTTTGTTGTGCTTTGAGCTAAGAAATTGAATTTCTTTGAAGATAGGGAGGAGAAGAAGCCTTTTCTAAAAAATAAAATAGGGTAGACAAAGCTCTACTCTCTGCGCTTACGAATGGGTAACTATTTTAAAAAGCGAACAAAGCTCAGATACATGATCGTACTTACGGAGGTTGAAAACAAACCGAATGCAGTTATTCAGAAGGTGGTCAAGTATAATGAGGAGATTTGCATTCGGGTCATAGTAGCACCCATCAACATAGTCAGGAAAGATTAGGAACTGTACAGGCATTCCCTTTATGTGAGCCGGGAGAAAATTCTTCAAACGATAGAGAGACTGTATCGTTCCAGTGACTTCTTGACTATCACTTGTGATCTGTTTCCGCAAATCAAGACAAGCATCGATATGCACACCAAGATCCTTGAGCTCAGCGCCAAATGGAATCACCGTGTTGTTGAAGATTACGGGTGGGATGGCTAGTCCATCCAACTTTTTTAGACTATAGGTGCTCCCGACTATACTGACACTTGGAAGGATTAACCGCCACCCCAAATGTATCAGACCACATCCTAATTTAGCTCTTCGATCGCATCCGATATGTTGTCCACACTTGATCGACAATACATCTTCAGAGCATCAGCACAAAGAAGATACGCACACTGAAGCATTGTTGTTATAAAGTTTATAAAAATAGAAAACAAAAGAGGAGATGAAATACCGCCTTGTGGGACGCCAGCTGCAAGGTCGCACCACCCTAATGCAGAATCTCCAGCACGAACTGACTGCTGACACCCCCGAAGACAAAAGGAAAACCATCGGATAATGGTCTCGGGGACAAGTATGATGTAAAAAGAGAACCAATGGAGCATAAAATATAATTGGTAATTCTATGTTATATTTTTATAATATTTAAGGTTTCAAAACAGAGAAACGGAAAAGCATGTAGTGAATTTATGTAAACATATTTAATCTAAATAATAAAATTTATTTACACGGTCAAGCAAAAGCAGTTTAGACTTTCGCCCTTTTCACTTTGCCCTAGGTTAGATCAGTGGAGGGAGTTGGAGAGGCCCTTCTCTCCTTAAAGACTCGATTTTTATATTGCAAAAGAGAGCAATCCGGGCAATTTATAAGATGGGGCCTCGCGAGTCCCTAAGAAATAAATTTAAAGAAATTGATATACTGACTTTGCCTTCACTTTATATTTTAGAATGTATTTTATGCGTGCGTAAAAACTTAGGACTTTTTAAAATTAGAAGCGATCTTCATAATAAAAAGACTCGTAGTCAACATGAAATTGTTTTACCTAAATGGAGATTAGCTAAGACCAGCAAGTCATTTTTAGTAAATAGCGTACGATTTTATAACAAGCTGCCAAAGGGGGTGACAGAACTTAGCGAGAGAAATTTCAAAACTCATATTAAGCGTGTCCTAACCAAAAAAGCATATTATAAGGTTAGAGACTATGTTGAAGACACGCTTGTCTGGCAATGACTTCTGCACATGTGGCCCCCTGGTAACTTATTAATATTCTGAGTAATTGTCTGTTAACTGCTCCATCTTTTTCCTTTTTTTATATACGACATCTATTTTTTTTTGACATATTCATACAATATTCCCTAGATTACCATTTTATAGATCCGTAATATAATGTAATTGTCTTACAGAGAATTGTGATTATTTTTCTTTTGTATAGCTTCTTTCAATAATGTGAATGTGAGAACATTGTAGACGCAAATCTTAGATTACTTTCTACCACTTTTACGGTACGATTTCAATATTGACTGGTCTGCACCGTCCTTACATAATGTGATAATACTGTAATATGGAAATATTGTAAAAGAAACAATTATTTTAAAAGAGTAACCATGGAGTTTCTTGCCGGTTCTTCTCCATCGGAAACGACCAATTTGGAACCGTGCACTAGCTTCTGACGTTTTACAAGTGCCCATGTAGGCCTATGTGAAATAAAAAGATTTTGACTTTGACTTTGAAAGAATGTGGGCGACCTCCACGTTCGTCCACGTTCTCGTCCATAAGGATGGCTTTTTTACGTTAAAGGAACATAGGATAGAGCATTTGATCCCGACCTTTCTCTTTTCTTTCGATCTTTCTCGACCCAAAGGAACCTATAATGCGTAATATAGTAACAAATTATCGGGTCTCAATCGAGGTGGACTGCGCATAATCATAACAACGGAAAATTGAAATAAATGACAGAATTTCACGATTTTCTGAGCACTACGGGAGAATTGCCCATCTTTGACTTGCTGTATTTTCGCAACCAATGGACTAAGGGGGCTAGGGCCAAGCTCAAATTGTAGTGAATTTATGTAACTTTATTACGTTAGACCAAAATCCTTGAAAAACGCTTCCTTGGGATAGTTTAAAAAAATTATAATATGTACCAAAATTTCGCTTTAGTATAGTAGTAGAACAGGGTTTTCCGGGTTGCAAATTTGGATGGTAACTACTCTCAACAACATATTAAAAAAAACGGAGAAACATACGCGTTTGAGATGGCATACAGTGTTATCTTGTGAATTCAAATACATATTAAAAAAAAACCTGATATGATATTTGTTTTTTATAAGTATTACTACTAAGAGAGTAGCGACGATGCGAGTAGTGTGTGTCCCGTAGTGTTTATTTTTTTAGTTTATCGAATAGAAAATTTTGAACATCATAATGAATCAATTTATTCTCTTAACAGTTTTTCTAACATTATTTTTAAAAAATGTTGCGTCCATAGACTGCTTTTGGAGTACTGAATGCAAATACAAATATTTTTCTAGTAAAACTTCCTATGAAAATATAAGAGGCGACATAAGAGATTCCTTCGTTAAACCTGAAGGTGAGTAATTATTTTCTCAGCTTCACTTCTGATGTTCTAATACTAAAATATGCATAAAAATTCACCATTCAAAATATTATGGTTTTTCATCAGGATGCGAGCCAATCAATGTTTGGACCATTATGAGGCATGGAAAAAAATATCCTGGTTCAACATTCTTACAACATATAAAGGATGTACTTTATTTGAAAGACTATATTATATCAAATTATGACAATGGGAATAGCTCACTATGTGCCCAAGATGTAGATAGTTTTCGAGAATGGACAATTGAAGAAAAATTTATTAATGAGCCGAATACAGTTACAAACGAAGGCTATCAGGAAATGTTAAGGTTTGGCAGCAGGTTGAAAGAGGTTCTACCAGAGATATTTAATGACCTTAAAGAGGAAGAGTATTCTTTTCGTCCAACGTATGGTAGTCGCGGTGAAGTCTCAGCAGAGGCTTTAATTAAAGGACTTGGATATAAAGATTTGTTCATTGAGAAAGCTGAAACAAACGTCAGTACAGGAAATGTAAGTGGAGAATTTTTCATTATAAAGTTTCATGTCCATCCTTTGTATGAATAAGTAGGTCAGTGGGTATAATTGTCATTATCTATGTTTATACTAACCTATTTATAGATAACATGTGAAGACATATTAATAACAAAGTTAATATTAATTCATATTAAATTTATCACTCCATCTAAAGACAATATATGTTATGTCAATTCCTAGACTTAGGTTGGACATCATGTAAAATAACTAAGAAGAGGGATTTCGCCTAATTTATTTATTAGTTTTTTCCTAAAAGTCACTAATACAGTATAGTTTTGAAGCTGATCGGAGGAAGAACAGGATATGGGTTTTTTTGTGGTAGGTAAAAATCATCCAATGACGAGTTCCGCTCTTGGGCGGAGCGGAAAACAAGTGTCAGACTCTTACTGACTAAATAAACTACCCCATTCCTACATCGCCATACATACCAGGGCCAGAGCCTTCCTTTTCAGACACAAACCCGTGGCCCTGATTGGCTTCGACCCTTCTGCAGAGTCCCTACGGTTGCTGACAACTCCTTGAGGCGCGCGGGAACAGTGCGCGCCGTCGACGACTGGGCTTGGTCCGGACGATTACCAGACGACCGGACGGCGAGCTACCCAATGCTCACCGTCCGCACAAGATATGGGTTAGCAAATGACGTGCACCATATGATGGCAATGAGGCTCCGGCACATATTTTAGTTCTAATCTTTTGTGACATTTTTTAAATTCCCTCTAAAGTTGGATTGGTTGATTCATCTTGCAAAAGTAGCGTCTACTACTTAGTGGTGCTTATTTTGCTAAAAACCCAAGTATAATACAATATGTAAAAAAACAATAATATTAACTCTTTATTTTGCTCAGCAATATTATACTGACGTTAATATCAAACTATTTACAAGACATTTTTTTTTTCTCAGCCCTTCGGCAGGTGTAAAGCATATCTTAAAGAAGTGTATACCAATGGAGACACTTACAAAATGTCACTACAATACATGGAAACTCCAGAATACGTAAACGTAAGATTTTTTTTTTTAAATTTGGTTTATCTCTATATTGTTTGTTGTTACTAAATATATAATTTGATATTTTGATTTTAGATGAAAAATAGAATTGAAAAGAGGCTAGGACTCAATTTTACTTTAACAAACAGAAACATAATAGCAATTTACGATTTGTGTCGATACATTTCTGATGGAATCAATAATACATTCAGCCCTTGGTGTGCCGTTTTTACCGAAGAAGATCTAAAGATTATCGAATACGTAGGAGATTTAGAGCATTACTATAGAAGTGGTTATGGAGCATCAAAATTTACCAGAATATTTGGCCAGACAACGTTAGCCGATTTATTCAATAACTTTGAACAAGCCAAGAATAATCAAAGCAAGAAATTCATCATTTACATCACCAAATCCTCAATGATGGAAATGGCCTTGGTTGCTTTAAATCTAGCTAAGGATGAAAGCCCACTTACAGGGGCTCATAGAGATTTGAATAGAAAATGGAGATCTACATTTTCATCCACTTTTGGCGTAAATTTGATTGCAGTTCTGAACAGGTTTGTAAAATTTAAAATGAAACATTGACGTAGCAATCATTTCAATGTTTTTTTTTTGTATTTGATTTAATGAAATATTATAACCCGTTACCAGTGTTCCTACAAAGTTAATTCACAACTCTGTGACTGTTTTAATAATTTAAATTAAACAGTGTTCGTTCACTGTGATTAATCTTTTCACGTATTTAGAAATATCAAAGAAATAAAGGGCAGCTGTGCAATTATATATAACAATTAATTTATTTTTATATTAGCTTAATGCCAGCGGCTTTGCCCGCTTAAATAGGTTTTCGTACAAACTTTGGACACGCGTTTCATCCGTTTAGGGGATGAATTTTGGAAAATCCTTTCTTAGTGTTCGCCTACGTCATAAAAGGAAGCCCTGGGCAAAATTTCACGCTCCTAGTCCCAGTAGTTTCGGCTGTGCGTTGATATGTCAGTCAGTTTGTCATATATATAGATTAGGTATATTATATCTACCCCCAGCGGGATACGACTGTATAGCTATGTATATTATGTATGCATTCGTAAAATTTAGGCTTTTTTAGTTTTTCTTTATTATAACCCTATGGTTTATAACTTTTGCTATCGAGAAATCCTGTCAGCCACACGACTTGTCAATGAATTTTACATGGATGTTTTAAAACCTATAAATTTAATAACTATTTTTCTGTCAATTTCAGATGCAGAAAACCTAATGAAGAGTTATACGAATACAAAATTTCATTTTATAGAAATGAATCACCGTTTTTAGAACTGTGTAATCGAGGAGTCTGCTCGTGGCAAGAGTTTGAAGACATATTCAAACCGTTTTTGAAAACTAATTTAACAGAAACTTGTGAAAATGATCAAAACGTTTAGTTAAAAATTCTTTACTGTTTAAATAAGTTACCTATTGAAAAATATTCCGATTAAAACTTTAAAATAAGGATAACATTTTATTTTTACTTCCCTCCTCCTTGCGTCGTTTATCCTCAATGCTGAGAGTCGTGATGAATATCTTTTTGATGGACTTTATTTCGCCATGTTGCCCTATCTTCGGCGCTGTGGCTGGTGTCGCAGACTGTAGTCTCCAATGTACTACGGATTTGGTCTGACCAACGTAATGGAATTTATGTAATCTTTACTTTATTATTGCTACAAGACCTTAGCGATGCAAGCCTTGAGGTTGGACTGAAGATGAACATGTCGAAGACCAAAGTCATGACCAACAGCTCCAAAAGGAGCATACACGTAGGCGGGGAGAATATACAATATGTCCAAGAGTATATCTACTTGGGCCAAGTAGTCTCTTTCCAGGCAAGGCAAGAAAAAGAAATAACGCGCCGAATAGAAAATGCCTAGAAGAGCTTCTGGTCCATGAAGGAACTAAGAGGGAGAAGGAACTAAGAAGGGCACTTTGCCTATGTCACTGAAGCGTAAGCTGATGGACATGTGTATTCTCCCTATTCTGACCTATGGTGCACAAACTTGGTCTTTGACTAACATCCAAAAGTCCAAGCTCAAGGTCTGCCAGCGTGCTATGGAGCGCAGCATATTAAGTGTTAAATTAACAGACCACGTTCGAAACACTACACTGCGCTCCAAAACACAAATCGTCGACGTGGCTCAAAAGGCTGCCCAACTTAAATGGGACTGGGCAGGACATGTCTGCCGCATGTCTAGCGAGCTGTGGGCCCGTAAAACACAGGATTGGTGCCCGGACACAGCGACGCGGGGCCGCGGCAGACCACGAAGGAGATGGCGGGACGACCTGGATG
Organism: Mythimna loreyi; assembly: GCA_029852875.1. Lineage (NCBI taxonomy): Eukaryota > Metazoa > Arthropoda > Insecta > Lepidoptera > Noctuidae > Mythimna > Mythimna loreyi. The sequence continues at coordinate 10,947,526 of CM056782.1, read as the reverse complement.
TCTTCCTTGGGAATTGGAACGATATGGCGAGCGACCGAGATAAATGGAAGGAATGGAGGGAGGCCTTTGCCCAGCAGTGGGACAGCACAGGCTAGCAATAATAATAATAATTACTTTATTATTATAATAATATGTTATGTTATATTGGTAATGCTTCATGGAGTGCCAAAAAATGTTTTCCATATTTTCTTTCTTTATGTTATGTTTATTTATATAAACTAATGCTTGATTGCGATTTCATCTGATAGTAAGCACCGGGCCTTGGTGGAGTTCATGGTTCGGAGCGAGGAGGGGTGGCGCGTGGTCGGCTCCAGGAGGAGGCCGACCGCATAAGGCAACGACGCACACGACCCAGGCGCCGCCGGGATTGCGATCCCGATTTTCGGCCACCGTAGGCGTGGATGGCGAGCTATTGCTGCGTCCTTGCGGACGGCGTGCAATGGGTAGCTCGCCATCCGGTCGTCTGGTAACAGTCCGAACCAAGCCAAGTCGTCGACGGTACCGATGCGCTCTGTTCCCGCGCGCCTCAAGGAGTTGTCAGCAAAACCATAAAGACTCTGCAAAAGGGTCGAAGCCCACTGGGGCCTAGGGTCTCTTTCTGAAAGGAAGGCTTGGCCCCTGTGCAAAGGGCAGAGAAGGAGCGGGGTGGAGTGTTTAGTCAGTAAGAGTCGGACACTATTTCCCGCTCCGCCCAAGAGCGGCAGGCAAATTGTTCCAGTCTTTCAATGTACACGGTATAAACGATGTGGTGAAATTCTCTGTCCGAACCGTACAGGTTTCAACAGCGTAAGGAAGGCCTGCCGTACGTCGAGTTGTCTGATGGTAGAAAGGAGATGGTGGAAATGCATCCGAAATACTGATAGGCTAGTTTTTTTTGTCCACAACTATCACACAACGCCATCTAGTCCCAAGCTAAGCAGAGCTTTTGTTATGGCTACTAGACAACTGATAAACATACTTATATATTTCTAAATACATATATATTAGAGATAAATTACACCCAGACACAGAACAAATGATCGTGCTTATCACACAAACATTTGTTCTGGGTGGGAATCGAACCCACGACCTCCACCCATGATTTTAAAACTATACACCTTGATAATGTTAAAGTATCAACACCAAATTACTTTTTTGACCATTTAGAATATTCTTTACAGTCAAGAAAAAGGGTATGAAACTTACATATTTTCAAATAATGTTATTAATATTTTTATAAATACCCGTATTAGTGTATTGGTTAAAGCTAACGTGTGGTCTAAATCTTTTGCGTAATCAAGATAGGCTTCACAATTTTAAGATACTGTAAGTGATTTTAATGAGTAACCTGAAAATGAAAATGATTAAAATTTATGAGAAAACGTCCTAAAGTCACGCTACAAACAAATTTTGACAACGAATTACAAAATTGTTGTATCGATTAGTAACTTCCCCTTAAAGGCTGGCATGCTGTGTTTAGTTCCCACATGCCTACACTATCTTACGAATTAGAGAAAAGCCAGCAGTGGAGACCGAGTGGTAACGGACCCGATTTACGAGTCGGTATTTTAATAAAAATGGTGTTTGAAAATTGAGTATTTCTCAGCAAAAATTTGACATTTAAGTCACTACTGGGAATCTATTTTTTAATTTTTTCATTAGTATTTTGTGTTTTATTTTATTTATTTATGTACACACAAACACATACAAAGAGAAAAGAACACATACAAATAGAAGAGTACAAAGGTGCTGCTTATTTCTAACGAAATTTCTTCCAGCAGACCTGCGACAGGAGAGTTGGATGAGAAATGTAGACACAGTGTGTATAAATAATTCATAAAAGTAAAAAAAAATACGTACACTGAAATTAAAGTCATTTAATACTTACATATAAATATTTCAATAACCATAAATAAAATGTACACATATATAGATACAATACATAAATAATAATAATAATACATAACTATAATATATAACTTTATGAGATAATGTTAGAGAGATAATGTTCCTTGACTTGCTTTTTGAAGACAGATACGTTTTCAGCTTCACGGATCTTTGCTGGAAGTGAATTCCACAGTCGCACTGCATGAAAAGAGAAGGAGTTAGAATAAAAATGGGTATTATGGGGTGGGAAATTGAGTTGGTATTTAAGGTGGGATCTACAGAGGGCATCGGCAGCAAGCGTGAACGTAAAACGATCACGCAAGTAGCCAGGGTATGCAGGGTTAAAAAGAATGTTGTACAAGACACATAATACACGAGTGTTCCTACGAAGGCGGATAGGGAGCCACTTGAGATCCTTGCGGAATTGAGAAACATGGTCGTATTTCCTAAGACCAAAAACAAAACGAATACACAAGTTTTGCAAGCGCTCAAGTTTGTTTAGTAGCTCCTCGGTGGCATCCAGATAGCAGGCATCAGCATAATCAATGATAGGCTGAATTAGAGTTTGGGCAAGATAAATTTTGGTTTTGAATGGTAAGAACCTTTGAAGCGATTTAAGACTGTGAAAGGAAAAGTGCACCTTACGGCTAACCTCATTTACCTGTGCTCGCCAAGAGAGATTACTGTCAATTAATACACCGAGATTCTTAGCAGTGTCGGTGTACTTAATAGTTGAGCCGTTAAGGGATAATGGCGCCAAGGCAGAAATGTTAAGCGCATTGCGATAGTACCGACTACCTATGATCAGAGCCTGGGACTTGGAAGGATTAACCAACAAGCCAAAGGATTTGGCCCACTGGTCAATAGCCTCCAGGTCGCGATTCATGGCATTAATCGCTGAATCAGCATCATCCAGCGAGAAGTGTCGATAGAGCTGCAAATATGATATGTCTGAATTTAAAATATTCAATTCGGAAACAAACCATAACAATATTCACATACTAGGTTTTTCTTAATTTACTTTTTAACTAGTCAAATAATATTACATGGTAACTTCGTCTTCATTCTTCATTTCATGCACAGCGAAATTTTTTAATAGGAATTTCACGAGTTAAGCATAGCAAAACTAGACTATAGCGTGACTAACTGAATTCAACGTAATTACGTATTTCTAATATGAATTTTTTTATGACGTTCATAATATATTGAGATAAATAGACAAGCCTTGAAAATTTTAAATCTTGGTTATTTATTATACGTGAGTCAATATTGAGTGTAGTGTGTTCATTCTTATATTATCTAACTTTTACAGTCCCACGGCTGAGCAAAGGCCTCTTCAAGTTTTTCTTGACTATTTCTTTCGCACTGTTTTAAGCTCGTCTTCGCGGCACAAGTTTAGGTCATCCCGTCACCTCTTGCACCACACTCTTTGTAGGTGGTAGCTAGCCCAAGTATCTCATTAATATTATGTTCTTCGTTTGCTTCTACCACGGCGCAACATTTGGTGCTATTAGTATATAATACCACCAATAGCGAGAGTAGTGGTGGCGGAGCGGTAACGGCCTCGACTTAAAAGTTGTAGGTCGCGGGTTCAAACCTCGCCAGGCGCATTACTTTGTGCTTCTGAGCTTTGGGGGTAGAAAGAACTATGTCTGGGTTAGTGGCTTGTTACCGACGTTAATACCTTTGGTGTTTGATAAGGCTGCCACTAACGTAAATAAATCGTCAAACTTAATTCACCTTTTGCTGAATGGTACCTACCATAAAAAAAAACCTTAAAACCACCACCACCATAAAATAAAAAAAAAGTAAAAATCATCGAATGACGAATCCCACTCTAGGGTGGAGCGGGAAACAGTGTCAGACTTTTACTGACTAAAGAACCTACCTCGTGCCTTCCTCGCCTTATTCCCAGAGCCCCGGTGTAACGCTTTCGCACGAACCCTCAGCTCCAGGAGGCTTCGACCCTGTAGGGCCCCTACGGTTTGCTGACAATTCCTTAAAGCGCGCGGGAACGGAGCGTGCCATCGACGACTTGGGCTCGGTCTGGACTGCTACCAGACGACCGGACGGCGAGCTACCCATTGCTCATCGTCCGCAAGCCAGTGTCTACGGTGGCCGGATATCGGCAGGATCGCGGCGGCGACGGTTACGGCGAGTGCGCCGTTGCCTTTGCCTTATGCGGTCTCCTTTACGAGCAATACTGCCTCGCAGAAGGAGGCGACCGCCTGCCACTCCTCTTCGCTGCGGACCATGGCCTGAACTAAGGCCCGGCGCGAGAGGTCGCCGCCGCTGATCACCCTCACGAGGGCACAGCGTTGCTCTTCCCAAGCGGGGCACACTTCTACCGTGTGCTCTACCGTGTCCTCTAGGCTGACCACACAGTGGCGACACCCGGGCGTCTCTTACGCAAGAATCCGGTGCAGGAACCTCCCGAACTTGCCATGTCTGGTGAGGACCTGCGTCATGCGGAAGGTGAGGACGCCGTGAGGTCTATCCAGCCACGCCTCAAAGAGGGGCACTACCGCCGAAATTACGGCGTGCCCAGCGCTGGGTTGCGACAGTCGCTGTTCCCATTTCACCATGAGATCCCGCCGGAGCTCTTTCCGCCATGCCTTGACATGTTCAGGCAGCGGAGTTTCGCCCCGGCGTTGCATCTCCACGCGCAGATCGTGCATGTGTGGTGGATTAAGTTGCATGATATCTTTTTAAATTTTGAAAGATGGTCTTGTTGCTTTGCTTGGTCATTTAATATAAATTTTGCTAAACTATTAGAGTAAATTAACTTAAGTAAATCCAGTATTGTTTATCAAGGTCCTGGTTTTTATGTTTTTTTTTTATTATTTTGAGTGTCTACAGTGTAGTCAACATTTTTAATTAACCACTGTGACCAGAATGAAGGTTTTGATATCAACTGTGTTAATTTGGTTTTGCGTGAAAAATGTGCTGACTTTAGAGTGCTATTGGAATACTGAGTGCAAATACAAATATTTTGGAAGTAAAACCCCGTATGAGATAGTCAGAGGCGATATAAGGGATTCGATCGTTAGGACGAAAGGTAAGTTGGAATTAATTCGACCGTTGTTCTAACATAGCTTTGTTTGCTCATACTTATTTTTATGGAATATTTCTTAAAATACTTAACGATCTCCTCTGAGAGTTACTGATAAAAAAAATAATGTTATATGATAGAAATGACAAAATATGATTAAAAGTATGATTTTTTAGGATTCCGAACTTCAAATGGAAAAACGAAATCCTTACAAAATCACTTTATAGTCAATGTGTTTGTCTGTCTATCTGTAAAGAACCTTTATCTCAGTAACGCGTGGAGGTTGAAATTGGAACTTGAAATTTAAACTATATACTCAAATCTGTAGTCTTCTGCACCTGTGAAAAAATTAAACTTCCAAGTTAACGGGGAAAATACACGGCCGTTTATGAAACGTAAAACACGTGCATGCTTTGAGGACAAAGAAATTAAAATTCATAGAGTCTTTCCCGTTAGCCTGAAATCTGCCATGAAGTAAGGTCTATAGTGCAAGTTTAGGAAAAAATCTGAAAACTGCAAATATAACGAAACAAAAAAAAAATTGCATGAGGAAATATCGTCGAGACCCGATTCGAGAACTATTTATATAAGTTAGTTTCTGCAGAACCCTCAGTGAGCGTTTCCAAGCCGCACTTGCCCAATTTTTTTCTATTGCGACTACCTGAAAATTTAACTGACATTTTATATTCTTAAAAAAAACTGCATATCTACATATCCTTAATATCTTATATCTTTATTTTTTGTTTCATGTTTTGGATACAGGATGCGAAGCAGTCAGTATCTGGGCCATTATAAGGCATGGAAAGAGAAACCCTGAAGAGAAATATGCACAAAACATGCGACACGTTCTCAAACAAAAAGATTTTATTGTATCAAGTTATGAAATCGGAAATAGTTCGCTGTGTGCGCAAGATATTGAAAATATAAAAAATTGGAACGTTGACACCGCCGTGCTGACTAAATTAAACGAAATCGCAGAAGAAGGGTATCAAGAGTTATTGCGCTTGGGCAGCAGAATCAACGAGGCTTTCCCAGAATTACTGAAGGAGCTTCAAGAGAAAGATTATTTGTTTCTTCCAGCGTTTGGTCAGCGTTTTGTAGACAGTGCTAAAGCCTTTGTCGAAGGTCTGAACCAAAACTTGGCCGTAAATGTTACTAAAGATAGCCAGACTCTAGCAGTAAGTTAAAGTTAAAATTTAAGATAAATCTTTAAAGTATTTTATTGTAATGTTTTGTTTATATTAACTTTATTTTCAGCCTTATATAAATTGTAGAAAATATCAGTTAGAAGTAAAACGCAATCCAAATATTTATCACGAAGAAGAAGAATATAAGAAAACTGCTGACTATTTAACCGTGAGTGTTAATTTGGTTTTTTATCGTAAAACTTTTTTGTATAATTTTGATATTAGGTTATCTACGCCCGGAGGTCACGGTGGAGTATGTGGTAGAGGTGTGCCCCGCTTGGGAAGAGCATCGTCATGTCCTCGTGAGAGCTATCGGCGGCGGCAACTGCAGGGCCGAAGCCTACTGGGGCACGGGCCCGGTTTCTGAAAGGTAGATCCGACCCCGGTATGACGGTTAAGAGGGAATGGGGTGTGTCGTTTAGTCAGTAAGAGTCTGACAATGTTTCCTGCTCCGGGTAAAACATAGGTTATCTATGTATCGATAATATATTTAAAACATACAAATAGAACAAATACTTTGATTTTCAGATAAAAGAGCGGATTCACAGAAAATTAGGCCTCAATTTTACATTCTCGAATCAAGACATCACAGCCATATACGACCTTTGCCGCTATACTTGGGTTGGGATATCCAATAAACCAAGTCCGTTGTGTGCCGTTTTCTCAAATGAAGACTTGGAAGTTCTGAAATTTATTGACGACCTCAGACATTACTACCATAGTGGGTATGGTGTGTCGCAATATAGTCAAAGATTGGGCCAGATACCTATGGCTGATTTATTGAGGAAATTTCAACAAGCAAAGAACGGAAAAGGCAAAAAAATCGTGTCATACTTAACTCATGCTACGATGCTGGATATGATATTAGTGGCACTTAATCTGAATAAGGATACGAAGCCTCTAACAGGGGCTCATAGAGATTTAAATAGAAAATGGTCTTCATTATATTCGACTTTTTCCGGTAATATGATTGCTGTTTTAAACAGGTATGTTGTACCTAAGTGAAACAGGTTTCCAAACTTGACGCACTCATTATCCTGTTTTTGGTTCTTTATGCATTGTGTTTTTTTATTGTTGTTCTACAATGTAAGTTGTTGAATAATTATATATCATGCTTGCTTTATTGGTATAATGAAATACAAGGTTATTAGGTTATTCACTGATTGCACGTTTGACCTTCATCGGTGTCACTAATAGAATAATGCAAATAATTGGAAAACTATTTAAAATATTTATTACTGAGACTGGGCTGGACATGTCTACTGCATGTTTAGCGAGTTGCGGGCTCGTAAAACAGGATTGGTGTTCAGTGGTATAAGGTCGTGGCAACCCATGAGGAGGTGGTGAGACTATCTGAGGCGACGGCTACGGCGAGGGCGCCGTTGTCTTTGCCTACCTTTAGTTTTCAAGTAAATACGGTCATAAAAGTGTGACACCCAGTTTCCAAAGTCAAATCTGTAAAGTGTCATTGTATGTGCTTAAAGCATGACCACCAACTTTGACTTGATTGATCATTTTGTTAGTTGACAGCGTAATAAAATTTTCTATAGGAATATCATATCTAATACCATGTTGACGCATGGCGAGTAGCACAGTAACAGTAACTTACTTTGTTGAAACTATTACGGTTCGGACTAAGCGTTTTGCTTCGTCGTTTATTCCGCGTACATCGAAGGACTGGAACAATCTGCTTGCAGCGGTCTTCCTATCGGATTATAATTTGGGTGGCTTCAAGGCTAAAGCGACTAAGAAAGAAAGAAAGAAAAACATTTATTTAGACTCGCATAGGACAGGACAAATAAAAAAATAAAATAAAAAATAACTACTTAAAGTAACACAACACACAACGCTACGCAAGCACGCACTAGGCTCTTGGTAAACTTTTACGCCTTCCCATCAACGATTGCATCACTGCTTACCATCAGGTGTCAAAAATTAGTTTTTATTTTCAAAATCATGTAGGAGACAGATAGCTGTGTCGCTATCATATTATTTTTTTATTACAGCCAAGAACTTTTCTACACAAATTGCTCCTATTGAGCAACGCAATGACATGACTACTGACTTTGCCAATAATTTGGCATCAAATATTTATTTAAATTAGAAAGTAAGACAACAGAGCCAATCTCTAGCAATAATAATATATTGATGAATAAAAATCAGTCCATTCGAGTATCAAAGTCACTAAATAGCATCAATCTGGTGCATCAAAATATTCAAGGTTTAATGAATAAAGATTTAGAAGTCGAACTTTTTCTTAATTGTAATAATATTGATATTCTATGTATAACTGAACATTGGCTGAAAAGCCACCAGCTCATGTTTAATTTTAGTAATCACCATGTTGGTAGCTCATTTAGTAGAATTGATACCATACGTGGTGGCTCATTGATCTTAGTAAATAACCACCTGAAATATAAAGAACGGAAAGATATTGTTAGTTTGTCTGTTGAGCGGTCAATAGAAATAGCCTGTATTGATTTGGACCAGTTTATTATATTAAGTGTGTACAAACCCCCTTCTGGATTGTATGACTGCTTTGAAAAAGTAATGGATGAAGTGTTTCATAAGATTTCTAACTCAAACAAGTTCATAATCACTTGTGGTGATTTTAATATTAATCTGTTAGAAAACTCAGCTTTATGTAGTAAAATTATAAGTTTATTTCAGTCCTACAATCTTGTTAACTTGTTTTTTGAGCCCACTAGAATAACTCCTACTATAGTGCTACTTGCTTAGATAATATTTATACAGATGTTGTCCCAAGCCAGAAACAAATTATAAATTTATTAGAATCTGATCACTGTGGTCAATTAATTACTTTTGAAAACCCAAACAACAAAGTGGTTAAAAAGAATATCACTGTCAATCCTAAAACTGTGAGTCGTTTAGAAACTTTTAAAACTAAACTTGCTGATAAGCTACCTATTTTGTCAACCCTAGATGATATCAATCATCAATATGAAAGCTTTTTTAATACATACTGTAAGCTATTTGATGCCACCTTTATACCTAAAACTATTTCAGTTAACAATAATGCATCTTTTGGTGAATGGGCTACCGTTTGTATTCACAAAAGTAGAAATCGGCTTTATGAGTTATATGATGAAAAGATTTATGTTAACACTGCTGAATTTAGTTTGTATGTAAGAATTTATTCCAAATTATTTAAAAAAGTATGTTCTGTTCCAAAGTCGCGTTATTTGAGTTCCAAAATAAAAAATAGTAATAATATAATTGAAACGATTTGGAATATTATAAACAGTGAAACCGGAAGGTCTACAAAACAATGTAGTGATTATAAACTTGTAATAGACGACAGTGTCATTCAATCGGACTCTCAAGTTGCTGCGGCTTTTGAAAACTTCTTTTCGGAGATCCCCATATTAACAACTAAATTCCTGAACTCATCACCCATTGCTGCAGAGTCTCTTCTTAAAGAAAATGTTAAAGTTTGCGATTCCGAGTTTAGTTTTGAACATGTAACCTACATAGACATAATTAAAACTTTTGACACTTTAAACATCAAAAAGACAACAGATCTATGGGAAAATTCTGTGAATGTTGTAAAATCAATTATCAACGTTGTAGCTCCTAGTTTAGCACATATTTTTAATAGTTGTATTGATTGTGGTGAGTTTCCTGACTTAATGAAGTATAGTAAATTAATGTCATTGTTTAAAACGGGTAGTACAACAGACCCTACGAATTATAGACCCATTTCAGTACTACCTACTTTTAGTAAAATATTTGAAAAACTTATTCTAGAACAGTTACAAAGATTTTTTAATAAACATAAATTGTCACATACGAAGCAATTCGGTTTTACAAGGGGTCGTTCAACAACCGATGCTGGTGTTGAACTTTTAGGACATATCTATAATGCATGGGAAGACAAATGCGATGTTTTGGGCATTTTCTGTGATTTGTCCAAGGCTTTCCATTGTGTTAACCATAAAACTTTAATCAGGAAACTCCACCATTACGGGATCCGTAACTCCTCTCTGGATCTTCTTATATCTTATCTCAGTGATAGGATTCAGAGAGTTGATATAAACGGGCAAAGATCACATGGATCTGTTATAACGATGGGTGTCCCCCAGGGCTCAATTCTTGGCCCGTTTTTATTTCTAGTTTATATAAATGATTTACCTTACCTAATAAAGGATTACCACGATATAGTGTTGTTTGCAGACAGTCAGACGTCAGCAGTCAAATACTGACGATATAAATATTGATCTGTCTAAAATAGTACACTGGTTTAAAACCTGCATCTAAATGAAAACAAAAAACAAATTTATTAAGTTTACAATGCCTCATGTTAGGCAAGTTGAAACTAGTGTACAAATAAAAGGTAAAGATTTGAGTCCTGAAGATACCATAGTGTTTTTTAGTATTACTCTAGATCCTAAGCTTCAGTGGGGTCCTCACATTAATAAATTGTCTAAAAAACTTAGCTCTGCAGCATACGCTGTCAGAAAAATTCATAATTTAACTGACTTAGAGACAGCCCGTTTAGTTTATTTCAGCTATTTTCATAGTGTCATGTCCTACGGCATTCTACTGTGGGGAAATGCCGCCGACATTCAGACAATTTTTGTATTACAGAAAAGGGCTATTCGTTCAATTTATAAATTAAGTCCTAGATACTCACTAAGAGATAAATTTAAAAACATTAATATATTGACTGTGCCTTGTCAATACATCTTTGATAATATTTTGTATGTGCATAAAAATAAAAACATGTTTAATAAAAAAAACTTTTTACAAAAAAAAACCGCCTTCAAAAAAAGCCAAACGATAAAAGTTCCTACACTAAAAAGTTGAAAATAAAAATTTGAATTGCTGTAAAGAAACTTAATTTATAGATAAACTTATTTGACATTCATATTTTGCAAATATTCAAAATTTATTACTTCTTTTTGGAGTCGGTGCCAGCATTTTTATTGTTGAAACTTAATGTTAGGCAGCTTTTTAATATCCGGTGCCATTTTTCGTACATAATGCTTAAACATTTTCAATGTACTTAAAATGTGGCAGAAGGTTTTTGTAAGTATATATTCTTTATTTAAAAAAAATGTGCAAATCGGATGATTTTTTTTAAAGAAGTCTAATATGTATTTATGTCTTAATTAAGTATTATATATTTGAGTATGCAAATAGGTACTAAGTAGTTTTATAGTTAAGTTATAGGTAGTTTTTCAAGGGATTGTTGAATTCCTTGTCTTGGCTGGCACCGACTCCAAAAAGAAGTAATAAATTTTGAATATTTTGTAAAAAGTTTTTTTTATTGGTAGCCGTTTAGTGTTTTTTATTATAATGTGTTATGGCAACGAAGTCAATATCGTTTCTACATTTCTTTTGGAAAAGTTACCAATGTCATATAAGTAGGAATACATATTATAGGTACATTGTTACAGTGTGATCGTTTTGATCTCGTGGAGAGATGATATGATGCATGAAATACTTATGATTCATCTCATGAGTACTCCTTATGACAGCTCTCATAATCATCATCATTTCAGCCAGAAAACGTCCACTGTTGGACATAGACCTCCCCCAAGCGTCGCTACAACAACCGATTCTGTGCGATTCGCATCCATCGCGTTCCCGTGATTCTCACCAGGTCTTCGGTCCACCTTGTGGGAGGCCTTCCAAAGCTGCGTCTTATGGTGCGCGGTCGCTACTCTAGAACCTTTGGCCCCATCGGCCATCTGTTCTACGAGCAATGTGCCCTGCCCACTGCCACTTAAGTTTGGCAATTCTTCGGGCTATGTCGGTGACCCTGGTTCTCCAGCGCATTTCTTCATTTCTGATTCGAACACGCAAGGAAACTTCGAGCATAGCCCTTTCCATTGCCCTTGACAGCATTGCCCATGACAGCTCTAATAAGTTCAAACAATGCTAGGGTACATTATTTTATTTTGAAGTTCCCATGCCGACCTTCCACCTTCCAGCTTCATCATCACATCAGTTCAATAGTACCTTACCGCCAAAGTGCATCTTATGACAATTCTAACAAGCCCAAACACGGCTAGGATATATTAATTAGTTACGCAGTTCCAGTGCCGACCTTCCACCTTCCAGCTTCATCATCACATCAGTTCAATAGTACCTTACAGCCAAAGTGCATCTTATGACAATTCTAACAAGCCCAAACACGGCTAGGATATATTAATTAGCTACGCAGTTCCAGTGCCTACTTTTCAGCTCCATCATCATCATCAGATCAGTACGATGATAACATTTTCAACATAATTATTTAAGATCATTGGTTTATAGTGCATGTTCATAGTTGCTTAACTACCTTGATCGTGATATCTATGCGAGTGTCAAATTTCGTTAGCCATTTTCTGATCTTCTTCACCAGTTCCACCTCATCAAATGTTACTTTTTGACTGTAAATGCTTGAGTTCTCGATAAAAATATAAAAAAAAACTATATAGTTGTCTATAATATTTGAGGAGTTCCCTCGATTTCTCATGGATCCCATCATCAAAACTCGATTTTGAAAAAAAATGGGACCAATCTGAAAGCATATCCTTTCAAGTACAAAAAAAATTTTGCAAATCCATCCATAAACAACGGAGTTCTGAGGTAACAAACATAAAAAAAAAAAAATACAATCGAATTGAGAACCTCCTCCTTTTTTTGAAGTCGGTTAAAAAGTACAGTGATATCCATAACGTTAATACTAGGAACAAACATAAATTTGTGGTTCCTACAACCAGGCTCAAAAAAATTGGGGGCTCATTTAGATGCCAATGTGTACACTTTTATAATAAGCTTCCCAGTAACATTCAAGAACTTAGCCTGAATAAATTTAAATTGTTTGTAAAGCGAAAACTTTGTCAAAAGGCTTTTTATACTGTTAAGGAGTATCTTGAGGACAAGACGGCTTGGGATTGACCTGCTCCAGCACTATTATTGTAGTTTTATTTTATTTTTATTTATTTATTTATTTTAACTTTGGACTTGCAATAATTTATTTTGCAGTGTTACATTTTTGTATTTTTTATTATTTTTATTATTGTGAATGTAGGGACTATGTCGATCACTTTTCCTTTTCCGTAATTTTAATATGATGTCTGACAGATTTGAGTATTTGATGCGGCCTACACAAATGTCCTTTCTTTGGTATTGATCGTCAAGTCGTTGAGCTCCTTAGTAGTCCTAAGTTTGAGCTACACGAATACTGACAAATGCTTGCACTGACTAGACAAGTCTACTCAAATCTGGTGGTTCTTTCTTCAAAAGACCACCTGAGACACTAATCTGCATGGTTCTCATATGATTTGACCAATACATGGTTACTGTATGAACTTTAAAAGAGACTTTGACCCCTGAGTTTGTTTCGGTGTTTCTTCTCAGGGTAGTCAGCTAGGAAACACCGGACTCATCTAGCTTAAACTGACGAAAAGAAAATAATATTGACGTGTAAAAGTGTTATTTTAAAACCTATCTACAAAATAAATATCATTTATCGAATAAAAAAATGAAACGTCTCTTTTAAAAAGAGACCATGGTCATAAAGTAAGTTAGTATTTATGTAAGTTTATGTTTCAGATGCAGTAACAATAAACAAAACGAATATTATAATGTAGCGTTTTATTGGAACGAGAAGCCGATACTAGACCTGTGCAATAGAGGAGTATGTTCGTGGCAAGAGTTTGAAGAGTTATTTAAACCATTCTTGAACGCAAATATTGACTTCTGCGATTAGAAGTGAACAAAATTAAAATAGAAATGAATAAAATTAAATATGACTATGTACATCATCATCTTTTTTAATGTTTCCACTGCTGGAACACCGGCCTCCTCTCGCGGAGAGAGAATGGGCCATAATCCACCACGCGGGCCCAGTGCGGATTGGTGGATTGGTGTCACATGTCTTCGAATTTTTGATTCTAAGACATGCCGGTTTCCTCACGATGTTTTCCTTCACCTTTTTGAGAGCAGTTGTGATGAAATAAACTACGTAAAGTAATGCGCCTGGCTGATACTACTCGGCCACCACTGCTCGCTACTATGTACATATCTTTGTGTTATTTAATATGTTATGATGTAGAAAGATAAAAATAATAATTAATACAGTTAAAACTACAAATAATGATAATCAACCAAGCAAATCTGCCGTGCTTTTGATACTGGCAGTAAGTCAAATTTTGGTCGATATTGAGTTATAGGTACAGGAATGTAGATCTCGATCTCTACATTACAAATATATACTTAACTCGATATCGACCAAAATTTGACTTACTGCCATTATCATAAGCGCGGTCGCGGCAGAAATGGTTGCAGTAATGGTATCAACTTGACAGAATAAATACACCTGGTAATGATAGCTGGGTTACTGTACAGTAACAGTATAATATTGACATAACAAGTGTTTGCCGACGATGTTGTGTTAAATAAAATAGATAATTAAAAAACAATACTAGTGTTGTATATGTATGTGATGTTTATTTAATTATCAATTATCAATTTTAATTATTAAAGTATTAGTAAGAGTAGTTTCGTCATCATCATTTGAGTCGAAGGACGTTCACTGTTGGTCATAAGCTTCCTCCAAGCTTCGGCGTCGCCACAATGACTATCCGACTCGCATCCATCGGATTCCAGTGACCCTGACAAGGTCATTGGTCCATCTTGTGGAAGGCTTTCCAACGCTTCGTCTTTCAGTACGCTGTCACCACTCTAGAACTATTGGGCCCCAACGGCCATGTGTTCTGCGTGCAATGTGCCTTGCCCATTGTCACTTAATTTTGGCGGTTCTTTAGGTGGTTTTAATGTACCAGTTTATGTTTATGGTGTGCCTACAATAAAGTGTATATCTATCTATCTATCTATCTAGGTGAAGTAGGTTACTTAACTTTATTTTCAATTTTAATTTTGAAGTTAGGGGCTGCTAGGTTTACCTGGGACTGACGGTCCAGTTGGGGAGGTCTAGTTTTGACTTCCACTCTTCAAGAAAGAAGGGAACTCAACTTCCCGTCAACTTCTTTGTCTCATTGATAAAGAGCTCAATCGTCGAATGTTACTCGGCGGGGCAGCGTTCAGAAAACTGCACGATATCTTGTCGTCCAATATACCACAGTGTCTCAAAATGAAAGTCTATACCCGTGTATATTTTCAATATTCATATCGTTTAGAGGGGAGGCAGATACAAATGCGGGGTGCCAATTGAAAACGAGCGTTGGGTGTCTGACGCCCAGCAAATGTTGAGGTGGTCACCCTTTCGGTTCGGGCACGCTCAGCGTACACTTTATGTTTGTTATTTTTTAACGATTGTTGTGTTTTTTGTAACTTGTGCTGTGTCTGTACTGAATAAATTCATTTCTATTCTGTTCTATTCTATTCTATTCTAAATGGCAGTCTTGGGTTATCCATCGTAATTTTATGCCATGAACCCTCTATCAAAAAACTTACTAATGACGTCTGTGTCGCTAATTTATTGTTGACATGTTTAAGTAAAAATTAGGTTAGCTCTAATCTATTTATTTTAATGTATGTGTACTGTAATCTATTCGAGTTTATAACTATGTTTGACGTTCATTTGCGAAACATTTAATTCAGCTATTTTATTTTCGATAACTTGAAAACTTTCGGCTAAAAAAATTAATTCAGTCTCTATCTTAATATTATTCATGTTATTCAACACGTTTAAGGTAGAACTGGAAAGTCAAGTTTAAAAAGGTATGTTTGATACGCTAGTCATATAAATGATAAAGGTCATTTTGCTACATGTAGTAACAGTAAGTACAAAATAAACACTCAGAAATAATGTGATAATTTGTTACATATATGAACTCCGTTTTTTTTTTTTAATTTTTTTTTTATTATAGGTAAAAATCATCGAATGACGAATCCCACTCTTGGGCGGAGCGGGAAACAGTGACAGACTCTTACTGACTAAAGAACCTACCCCGTGATATCCTTGCCTTATTCCCAGAGCCCCGGTGTAACGCTTTCGCACCAACCCTCAGCTCCGGGAGGCTTCGACCCTGTAGGGCCCCTACGGTTTGCTGACAACTCCATAAGGCGCGCGGGAACGGAGCGCGCCGTCGAAGACTTGGACTCGGTCTGGACTGCTACCGGACGACCGGACGGCGAGCTACCCATTGCTCACCGTCCGCAAGCCAGTGTCTACGGTGGCCGGATATCGGCAGGATCGCAGTGGCGACGGCTACGGCGAGTGCGCCGTTGCCTTTGCCTTATGCGGTCAGCACATATATGAACTCCGTAGCATGCGACATGCTAGTGAGGAGTGCTGTACTTCCTACTAAATGTCATCTGTACAGAGGTTACACTAAACAATTAAATATAAATAAATTACACGTGTTCGTACACTGATAGAAATGTCAGCTGTCCTTTGATCAGCCAATCAGGTCATCACGCCTACAACTACATATAGTCAACACTAATATATTTAGTAACGAAAAAATGACCGCTTTGTGTGTGTACCTACTTTAATACAAGTAGGTACGATAAGGTCAATAAATTCAGTTAAAGATTTAACGCAAAATTCTTAAGAGAGACGGTAAGAGGTTTTTCACTATTGCTTGGCTAAAGCAATAGTGAAAAACCTCTTACCGTCTAAATCAAAAGAAATTTAAGTACCTAAAGTCTTTATTAATTTGGTTTTCCTTATATTCGTAATAAAATGCACAGAGTTTACCTCGAATTTAAGAGTTATTTCGTCCCTTAAATTATTGGCGACCTCACTTCACTCGGACGTCAAACTCCTTCTAGAGACTAAATAATTTAATTCACCCCTAGAGTAAACAATTTAGTTTTTTTTTTTGGTATTGAAGTCGGTTTTTTATGTATATCTTTAGGTGCCAGATTGTGTCATACCTACTCATTTATCGAGGCTTTATCGAATAGTACCTTCAACTGTCGCATAGAGAAAGTGCTTTCATCCCTTTATCTCAAGCAAACAGAAGCTTCCTCAGAGCTCCGTGCTACTCTTCTTAGTTTGCACAAAACATGCAACACGCTCTCATACAAAAAGATTTTATTGTATCAAGTTGTGAAATCGGAAACAGTTCTATGTGTGCGCAAGATATTGAAAATATAAAAAATTGGAACGCTGACGTGGCCATACTGTCTAAACCATATGATCTTGCAGAAGAAGGATATCAAGAATTATTGCGCATTGGCAGCAAAATCTACGAGGCTTTTCCAGAATTACTGAAGGAACTTCAAGAGAAAGATTATTTGTTTCTTCCAGGGTTTGGTCAGCGGTTTGAAGAGAGTGCTAAAGCCTTTATCGAAGGTTTGAACCAAAACTTGACCATAGAAAAGGTTACTGCTGATAGCGAGATACTTGCAGTAAGTTAAAGTTAGTGATTTAAGATAAATAAGTTACACTTTTGATTATGCGTTTTTGTTAACATACTTTATTTTCAGCCTTATTCATCATGCGAAAAATATAAAAAAGAAGTAAGATACAGTCCAGATCTTTATCAAGTAGATGAAGAATATAAAAAAAACTGCATAATTTTTAAACGTAAGTTTTAATTTGCCTATACTTATCTTTTGATACGTTTTTAAATAAATACTGACCTAAGTAATAAATAAAAATAAGGAGTATCGGTGAACATGATTGCTTTGTACCCGTTCATAATTTTAGATTATATTATATGGGTGACTTCTGATATATTTTAAAATCATAAATTAGTGACACCAGGTTTATAATGATGAACCCCATATTAGAGAGAGATAGTGTATTATGGTTTGTATAGCTCCATCTCTCTGATTGCGGAAAAAATGATGATTATAAGACATCAAGTTTAGCTCCCGGTTACCAACCCCCCGGTCCCGGTTTTCAACAATCCATTTACAACATAGGACATCATCATGAGGCATCTAAAAAATTAAAGCATTGGCTTTAATTTTCAAATGAAAGAGCGTATCGACAAAAAATTGGGCATCAATTATACATTCTCGAATCAAGACATCACAGCCTTATACGACCTTTGCCGATATACTTGGGATGGGATTTCCAATATACCAAGTCCGTGGTGTGCCGTCTTCTCAACTGAAGACCTGAAAGTTTACTACATATGAACATACAGTCTGAACATTACTACAGAAATGGGTATGGCGTGTCGCAATATAGTCAAAGACTCGGGCAGATGCCTTCGGCTGATTTACTGAGACAATTCGAACAAGTGAAGAAAGGAAAGGGCAAGAAAATCGTGTCATACTTCAGTCACGCTACAATGATGGATATGATTTTAGTAGTGCTTAATTTATATAAAGACACAAACCCTCTTACGGGGGCTCATAGAGATATGAATAGAAAATGGAGGACTTCCTTTTCATCGACATTTTCCAGTAACTTGATTGCTGTATAGGTAGATCTTCAAACTTTACTCACACATGTCATCCTGTTAATTTATGTATGCATTGTTATTTTACTATGTAGGTTGTTGTATAATTTTACGCCAGCTTTATTGGTGTAACGAAATACATTCAATGTCTGAACGTTCGACTGACATTACTCAATTAACGTTACACAAAATCTGTGAGTTTAGGTAGGTCTTCTGCTAGGGTGCCTCCCGCTCTAGTTTGCAGCCCTCTTATTTGTTAATAATATAGCTACGAGCTTTCCTCGGAAAAAGAGGATGCGAGATATACAGGACCATTCATTCTGGCATGGCCTACGTCCAGCTTGCCATGATGAACATTTTTACTACCGATAGCATTTCCTGACATATCATTTACGGCGCATGCCAATCTTTTGGACATAGAAAACTAGAACAAGCGTTTTCTATTTGAAAGCCTGCTCAGTTTTTATTTTTTTGTCAAACACTAAAGTTAGCGTGTTAAAAATCATCGCTTTTAAAAAGCATCCGTTTGATTGTAGTCATATAATAATTTGTGTTTCAGATGCAGTAACAATGAACAAAACGAATATTATAACATAGCATTTTATTGGAATGAGAAGCCGATACTAGACCTGTGCAATAGAGGAGTATGTTCGTGGCTAGAGTTTGAAGACATATTTAAACAATTCCTGAACGCAACTATTGATTTCTGCGAATTAGAGTGAATAGATTTATAAAAGCAATTAATATTAAAATAAATTATTATTATAATAAATTGTTTTAAATTTTTCTGATTATTTGGTATGTAGAGGAGTTTTTTTTATGGTATCCGTCTGCAGGGTCCCTCCGATTTGCTAACAATTCCTTGAGGCGAGCGGGAACAGTGCGCGCTGTCGACGACTAGGTTTGGTCTGGGCGATTACCAGACGACCGGACGGCGAGCTGCCCATTATTCACTGTCCGCAAGCCCGTGCCTACGGTGGCCGGAAATCGGGATCGGAATCCCGGCGGTGTCCGGGGCGTGAGCGCCGTTACCTTATGCGGTCGGCCTCCTCTTTTGCTAGCATTACTGCTTCGCCGATCGCCCCTACGAGGACAGGGCGATGCTATTCCCAAGCGGGGCACACTTCTACTGTGTGCTCCATCGTGTCCCGCGGGGCGGTCCACACAGTGGTGACAGCCGGGCCTCTCTTCCGCACGAATCCAATGTAGGTACCTCCCGAACTTACCATGTCCGGTGAGGACCTACGTCATGCAGAAAGTGAGAACGCCGTGTAGTCTTTCCAGCCACGCCTCAAAGAGGGGACTTACCGCCATAATTGTGGCGTGCCCAAATAATGTCATGTTAAATTCCATTTAATTAGTAAATTGCGTTTGCGTAGGCAGATAAGTACTTAATGTTATTCTAACTCGCGGTTGTATATCGCACAAAAGTCAATGTTGAGTGTAGTGGTAAATACTTCACTGAACTAAGAACTGAAAATAAGTAGATATTCTACATTTTGTGAATTTTTCTTTGTGATTTTGAACATGAAGTTTTTGACATCAACGGTGCTAGTTTGGTTTTACGTAAAAATTGTGCTGACTTTAGAATGTTATTGGAATACTGAGTGCAAATACACATATTTTGGAAGTAAAACCCCATATGAGATTATCAGAGGCGATATAAGAGATTCGCTCATAAGAACGGACGGTAAGTTGGATTTTATTCCATGATTGTTCTGACATTGCTCTTTTTCCAATTTTGTTTCTGCAGCATTTTTCTTAAAGTACTTAACGATCTCATGTTTATGAGTCGCACAACCATAAAAAAAAACTATGTAAGCGTACAAAGTTACCTCCATATTTATAAAAAATATTTTCTATAAATATGGAGATAATTCTCAAAAAAGGTGTCACTATTTTTTTCTATGTTGGTTGTAGGATGCGAAGCAGTCAGTATCTGGGCAATTATAAGGCATGGTAAAAGAAATCCTGAAGACAAATTTGCACAAAACATGAGACACGTTCTCAAACAAAAAGATTTTATTGTATCAAGTTATGAAATCGGAAATAGTTTGCTGTGTGCGCAAGACATTGAAAATATAAAAAATTGGAACGCTGACGTGGCCATACTGTCTAAACCATATGATCTTGCAGAAGAAGGGTATCAAGAGTTATTGCGCCTTAGCTGCAGAATCAACGAAGTTTTTCCAGAATTACTGAAGGAACTTCAAGAGAAAGATTATTTATTTCTTCCAGGTTTTGGCCAGCGTTTTGTAGAGAGTTCTAAAGCCTTTGTCAAAGGTCTGAACCAAAATCTGACTATACAAAGTGTTACTGCTGATAGCCAGATTTTAGCAGTAAGTTATAGTTAGTGATGTGTATGTGGGTGTGTGGTGTGTGATGTGTGTGTGTCATTTATTGTGAGTTTTTGATAATATACTATATTTTCAGCCTTATTCATCATGCGAAAAATATAAAAAAGAAGTAAGAAACAGTCCAAATGTTTATCACGAAGATGAAGAATATAAAAAAACTGCAGACTTTTTAAACGTAAGTTTTAATTTGCCTGGTAACAGTTATCTTTCAATATGTTTATAAATAAATACTTTCGCAATAATTGCAGCAATTTAGCAGTGTAGCCCGGCGATGTAGCCAAGATATTTTAAACGAACAAACTGAAAAATAATTGACAGCAATTCAATTGCAGAATCTTGCTTGACTATATTTGGAAATATATTGTGCAATTAGGGTTTTAACTGTTGAGCCCCCAGCAAAGGTTTGCATACCTATTGTCTTTCTATTATGTCTCTAATCACGGTATTCGAAAGGTTAATTGCTATATATTAATCATATTGCGCAAAAATTGCCAAAAAAATTTCATCATCATCATTATTCCGTAGTTAGAGAGATAGAACTATATAAGCCACAAGCACACTATTGCTCTCTAGCACCGGGTTTATCACCATAAACCTGGTGTCACCAATTCATTATATTAGATTATATAACCTATCATGTTTTATAATTTTATACATAGAACCAATGCTTTGATTTTTAGACGAAAGAGCGTATTGGCAGAAAATTAGGCATAAAATATATATTCTCGAATCAAGACATCACAGCCTTATACGACCTTTGCCGCTATACTTGGGTTGGGATCTCCAATAAACCAAGTCCGTGGTGTGCCGTCTTCTCAACTGAAGACCTGAAAGTTATGGAATTTAGTGACGACCTCAGGCATTACTACAGAAATGGGTATGGCGTGTCAAAATATAGTCAAAGACTCGGGCAGATGCCTTTGGCTGATTTACTGAGACAATTCGAACAAGCAAAAAACGGAAAAGGCAAGAAAATCGTGACATATTTCACTCACGCTACAATGATGGACATGATATTAGTGGTGCTTAATCTATGTAAGGACACGAACCCACTTACAGGAACTCATAGAGATATAAATAGAAAATGGAGGAGTTCGTTTTCATCGACATTTACCAGTAACCTGATTGCTGTATTAAATAGGTAGGTTTTATAACTGACTAGCGACCCGCCCCAGTTTCGCACGGGTACAATACTAATATATTACGCATGTATTATACTTTTAAACCTTCCTCATGAATTACTCTACTTATAAAAAAAAACCGCATCAAAATTTGTTGCGGAGTTTTAAAGATCTAAGCATAGGATCTAAGCATACATAGGGACAGCGGGAAGCGACTTTGTTTTATACTATGTAAGTGAAATTTGCTTACTATTATAATCGCTAGATAATGACAAGTCTTCAAAGTTTACCCACACATATCATTGAGGTAATTTCATTAAGCATTTTTTTTTATTGTTCTTCAACAACGTAGGTTACAGAACAACGCTTGCTTTATTGGTGCAGCGAAATAGATTCAATGTCTTCATGTTTGGCCTTAATAATCTTACACAAAAACTGTGAGTCTAGGTGAATCTCCTTTCGCTGTAGTTTGTATCCTTCTCTTTTCCAAATATACTAATACGAGCTTTCTTCGCAAGAAGAGGATGCGAGATGTACAGGATCGTTCATTCTGGCAACACTTTGGGAAGACTGCTTCAGCTGTGTATTTTTCGGCTGGATGATCTATATTTTATTGGCGAAAGCATTTACTGCCATTTCTGCTAATGGTTATCCTTTTGACATAAAAAAAAAAACTAGAACAAGCCTTTTATATTTCATCGCCAACTCAGTTTCCTTTTTTAGTCAAATACACCTTTTTTATGAAGGGGAAAAATCATCTAATGGAATCCCGCCCTTGGGCGGAGCGGAAAACAGTGAAACACTCTTACTTACTAAACGACCCACCTATTTTTTCTTAGCCTTCATACCAGGTTCGGACCTTCCTTTCAGAAGCCGGACTGGGGCCCCAGTAGGCTTCGGCCCTGTAGTTGGGCCTCTCCATTTGCTGACAACTCCTTGAGGCGCGCGGGAACAGAGCGCGCCGTCGAAGACTACCTTGGGTGATTATTACCAGACAACCGAATGGCGAGCTACCCATTGCTCACCGTCCGCAAGCCCGCGCCAACGCGGTGGCCGTCTGGGGCATGAGCAGTCAAATACACCTTAGCGCGTAAAAAATCATCGCTTTTAGAAAGCTTCCGTTCGACTGTGGTCATACAATAATTTGTGTTTCAGATGCAGTAAGCAAGAACAAAACGAATATTATAACGTAGCATTTTATTGGAACGAGAAGCCGATACTAGATCTGTGCAATAGAGGATTATGTTCGTGGCAAAAGTTCGAAGAGTTATTTAAACCGTTCCTGAACGCAACTCTTGATTTCTGCGAAGTTTAGTTTATAGATTTATAATAGCAATTATTATTAAAATAAATTATTCAACAGTTTTTAATTAATCCTGTTATTTGATGTGTAGAAAAGTTATTACAATTAATACATTTTGGAATAAATTTAAAACTATACGCATACGCAGTCAGGTTAATTACCCCCTCTGTAGCCCCAAAGTATGACTGAATACAGCCCTTGGTGTGCCGTGCTCACCCAAGAAAATCGAAAGAATAATCTTTTGATCTTCTTGGGCACGGCACACCAAAGAATTCCATAAGGAATACGTTGGAGATTTAGAGCATTACTATAGAAGTGGTTATGGAACATCAAAGTATTCTAACACATTCGGCCAGACTGTGTTGGCAGATTTATTCAATAAGTTTGAACACATCAAGAATAATCAAGGCAAGAAGACCACCGTATACATCACCCATTCTACAATGATGGACATGGTCCTGGTAGCTCTCAATATTTTCAAGAACGCAAGCCCACTTACAGAAGCTCATAGAGATTTGATTTGGAGATCCACGTTTTTATCAACTTTTTGCGTTAATTCTGAACAGGTTTGTAAAAATAAAATACATGTATCGTCATTTGTCATCTGGGTGTTTAACAAACTAAAAATAGCATCAATGCCAACGCTAAGTACTTACTTAGCATCGGCATTGATGCTATTTTTAGAGTACCGTACCTCGAAAGAAAAAAACGGAACCCTTTTTATCTACATCTACACTAATATAATAAAGAGGTAAAGTTTGTTTTTTTGTTTGTAGGAGGTAATCTCTGGAACTAATGGTTCGATTGGAAAAATTTTAGCAACAATAGAAAGCTGCTTTACTTCTGACCGACATACGCTATAAATTATTTATATAACATGGATGTTAACCGAGCTATCACTACAAGAAATTTTCCGCGGACGAAGTCGCGGGCAGAAGCTAGTCTCTTATATCTTATCACTTTGTTGTCCATCTGTCTGTTTGTCTATTCCAGCTTCTGCTCCTTAGTCTTTCACTCTTGACAGAGTGGTCGTGGTTGGTTATATTGTATTTTCCTTGGCGAGTGAGGTGCTGATATGTCTGTTAAGACAAGGGTCTGACCATCATGCGTTCCCGAGAGTAAGGAATCTTGGGAACGCATGAAGGTCATCATCATCAACCTTTTTGTGTTCTCCCTGCTGGGCTGAACGACAGGTCTCCTCTCTAAGAGAGGGATGCGTGAAGGTATTGAGTTGAAATTAAAACAGGATCCTCATGCCAGTATGTATTATTCTTTCAAATAGGCAATGGAAAGGCTGACAGTTTTTTTTTTATTTTTACCGATGAGAAATCCCATCGGTCCAGTAGTTGATCAATGAATTAATAATTTAATTAATCGTACAAAATATACTAGCAGAACTTGTAACGACTATAGAATATATTTTATGTCCATTTCAGATGTGGAAATTCTGACTATAAGTTGAATGAATACAAAGTCTCATTTTATTGGAAAGAGAAACCGTTTTCAGAACTTTGCAGTAGAGGAGTCCGCTCGTGGCAAGAGTTCGAAAGTATATTCAAGCAATTTCTAAACACTACTACTACTTTTATCTGTAAACATGATCAGTATCATTAAAAAACAACTAAAAATAATATTTTATTGTAGTCAAAAGGGCTGTATGGTCAAAGATTCGATTCCAGAACGGAATTTTTTTTTTGGTCTACAGGTAGGTGTTCCGAGTCTGGTGTCTTCTGTACGTGACTTAAAATTTTGTTGAGTGCTCCCAGACTGACAGATGGATGGAAAAGCAGAAGGCAGATAGACAGATAGGCAGACAGATGGACATATAGATAGGCAGACAGATGGGCAGACAGATAGGCAGACAGACGGACAGGCAAATAGATAGACAGTAGGACATATTTAAGTTTTGAAACAGGTTAGGTTAACATCAAATATCTACTGTTACTAATATCAGTGTTCTTAGTAGAAAACTCGAACTCAACATTATTTATTTCAAATAGACCATTTACAGGCACTTTTGAACTGTCAAAATTTAAGCTAATTTGCCCGTTTCAAAGCGTAGAAAGACATTTGAATTTCTATTGTTAATTTTAGCCTGCATGACGGTTTGATACCTGTGCTTCCCTATCAACTTACAAAGGCTAAATGCTGAAAAAAAGTATATTAAAGATTATTTACTTAATTATTCATTTGTGTTATTTATGAGTTAAGATTTGATGAGAGTTGTTTAGATGCTACGCCGCGCCAAATATTGTTATTCAGGTAAAAAATACTTGCAATAGCCTGCTGCCATCTAAATGAAAACTAAAATGTATGAAAAATATTTTCTTCTGTACAAAATCAACAAAATGCGTCAGAATTTTCAGAGAAAATATTTTTTTAAAGTGTATTGAAAAACGTCGTTGAATACACTTTTTTTGAGCTGAGCAAAAAACTTCCCGTATTATACTCCCACATAAGGCTATGGAGTTATAAAGCTGAAAAATTAAGTTCGAGCCGCAATTAATCACCTCAAGAGGAATAGGACTGTGGGAGCTGATGCCATTCCAATAGAGATATTTAAAGCAATGGGTGAATACGATGAGAATATTGTATCTGCAACCGTGTCTGGGAAACAGAGAAGTAGCATCGAGACTGGGCTCACTCTGAGTTCATACCACTACAGGTTTATAGCCTTAATTACCCACGGCAAAAAAGGACTCCTACATATCATCAACATCAGATTGCAAGCTTTTCTTAATCCTTATATAACTAGAACAAGAGTGCAGATCCTAATTCTTCGAGAAATAATCGAAAAATATAGAGAATTCAACATCACACTCTATATCCGTTTCGTCGACTTTCGCAAGACCGATACCATGAAATGGTATTTTCTATAGGATGTACTTTTCAAATGGGAGTACTGTTCCACCTAGTTACTCTTATACACTTTACGAGGCAAAAGCTGCGACTGTTCGTATAAACGACGTTGATTTAAAAAGCACACACTCTGTATAAATGCCAGTACATTATGAGAATCATGTTGGAACAATGGGAAAAGGTGTCTCAGTAAGTGGTAGAAAGATGTCCAACTTGAGGCACACTGACGACACTACCCTCCTAACTCTATTGAAGGTAGATATGGAACACCTGCTGACACTTTTAGAGGCAACAAGCCTCTCCTTCAGTCTTATGTACATTAAACAGATACATGACCAAGATGATGGCGGATCGAGCTGAACTGGATCGTCCTGATATCATTATGATTGGGAACTGTGTAGTTGTTTAATCGTATGTATACCTTGGTTTCACCATCATGAACACTGGAGGATGTGAAGATGAGATTCTAAAGAGATGTGGTATCACATGATCTGCTATTGATAGATATTTGCTAGTAAAATCACTAAAACCACGAAAGTCCGCCTCATGAGAAGCTTAGTCTTCCCAATATTTCTTTATGGCGCAGAAACGTGGACGATTCGCTTCAAAGACCGACGCAAAAATCGATGCACACGAGATGAGGTGCTGGCGGTGACTGCTGCGCACCCCTTGGACAGCACATAGGACTAACGTTTCGATCCTGGAGGAGCTGAAAATCAAACAGAGGTTATCGTCGATTATTCAAGTACTTTCCAAGGAGCGACTTGGGACTAGTCGAGGGGAAGCGGTCACGTGGGCGCTCAACGTGTCAGCGTTAGACAGACTTAATTAGAGCTGCAACAGAAACATACATAATACAGAGTTCCCGAGACGCCGTAAACCGTGACAAGTGGAGACGCATCACGGGAGTCTCACTCGCCATGAAAATGCAAAATTTTCAACCACGACCGCTATGTCAAAATAAATTACTAAGTAGGAAGAAAAATCATCATATGACTGGGTGGGACGGGTTTTTATGTTAAAATTTTACTGATTAAAACCCAATTCTGTTTCTATTTTGCCTTTGTTACAGGGCTCCTGGTGCTTTCATATTATCCTGTGACCTTAGGCGCACAGCTCCTTGAGGTGAGCGTGGAACGATAGGCGCCTTCGACGACTTGGACGCGGTACGGACGGTTACCGGACGGCCAGCCTATGAGCTAACCATTGGTCGCCATCCGCATCCCGTGCCTATAGTAGCCGGAAATCGGCATTGGAATCCCAGTGCCGTTTGGGGCGTGAGCGTCGCACGCCTTTGCCTTGTGCAGTCGGCCTCCTCCTTTGCTAGCATTACTGATTCGCAAAAGGAGGCGATCACCTGCCAGTCCTCACTCCGAATCATGGCCTCTACCAAGGCCAGGTCATCGGTTACACGTGGAGATGTCAAATACCTTAATACGTTTAAGTACATAAGTAGATAAGTTATGTAATTCTCAATCGTGATTATTTATCGCGCAAGTGTCAATGTTGAGTGTAGTGTCTGCATAGTATTATTATTCTTAAAAAACTTATTGTAAATGTAAACATGAAGTATTTGACATTAACTGTATTGATTTGGTTTTACGTGAAAAATGTGTTGACCTTAGAGTGTTATTGGAATACTGAGTGCAAGTACAAATATTTTGGAAGTAAAACCCCATATGAGACTGTCAGAGGCGATATAAGGGATTCGGTCATTAGAATGGAAGGTAAGTTTGATTTTATTCAACCATTATTTTGACATAGTCATTTTTTGTGGAAAAAAGCAAAAAGCACGGCCGTTTATGTCGGTAAAAAAGTGTATTTCGACAATATCAGGGGAATCAAAATTTTTAGTGTACTTCCCTCTAACCCTTTTTGGCCTGAAGTAAGATCTCATAGAACAACAATAGGAAATAATATGAAAACTTTAAATTAGTAGCGACGTCTCAAAAAAAAAAAAATAGATTCGAAAAAATCTTCGTAACTCAATTCGTGAATTTAACCAGGTGAACCCTAGATGCGTGAGTCCATATAGCATTTGCTAGGGTTTTTTCTGTCTGAAATTGTTGAAAATCCGCTGACCGTAATCGTCTTTACTTATTTTTTTTTTAATCTGTGTATATTTTTCGATTTAGCCTTATTTTTTTTTTATATGTTGATATAGGATGCGAAGCAGTCAGTATTTGGGCAATTATGAGACATGGAAAGAGAAACCCTGGTCAAATATTTGCACGACATATGCAGCACATTCTCGAACACAAGGATGTTATTGTATCAAGTTATGAAGTCGGAAACAGTTCACTGTGTGCGCAAGATATTGAAAATATTAAAAATTGGAACGTTGACGTGCCCGTACTGACTAAACCGAATGAGATCGCAGAAGAAGGGTACCAAGAGTTATTGCGTATTGGCAACAGAATCAACGAGGCTTTTCCAGAGTTACTGAAGGAACTTCAGGCTAAGGATTATTTGTTTCTTCCAGGGTTTGGCCAGCACTTAAAAGAAAGTGCTAGAGCCTTTGTTCAAGGTCTCAATAAAAAATTGATCTTAGAAAATGATACTGATGATTACCAGATTGTAGCAGTAAGTTAAAGTTAGTGATTACAAATAAATTAGTTTAAGTATTTGATTGCAACGTTTTGTTAAGATATTAACTTTATTTTCAGCCTTATTTAACATGCGGTAAATATCAGTTAGAAGTAAGACGCAATCCAGATATTTATCACGAAGAAGAAGAATATAAGAAAACTGCAGACTATTTAAATGTAAGTTTTAATTTTATCACCTTGCTTTTAAGAAAAGTTCCTGGTCATAACATCGTTCCATCACTTGATATGATAGAGTAGTATTAGCTGGAAATTGTACCATATAACTAGAAATAGTAACGAGTACTTATTGAATAACATGCTTGGATTGCGTGTACCCGTTAATGATTCTAGATTACATAACAAGTCATGATGAAATAGGTGTTAGAAAGACATAGCGTAATATAGATTCCACCTTTCAATAATACATTTGAAATATAGAACTAATGCTTATATTTACAGATGAAAGAGCGTATTGTAAGAAAATTAGGCCTCAATTTTACATTCTCGAATCAAGACATCACAGCCATATACGACCTTTGCCGATATACTTGGAATGGGATCTCCAATAAACCATGTCCGTGGTGTGCCGTCTTCTCAACTGAAGACTTGCAAGTTTTAGAATATATTGACGACCTTAGACATTACTACAGAAATGGGTATGGCGTGTCGCAATATAGTAAAAGATTCGGACAGTTGCCTTTGGCTGATTTACTGAGAAAATTCGAACAAGTGAAGAACGGAAAAGGCAAGAAAATCGTGTCATACTTCACTCATGCTACAATGATGGATATGATATTAGTGGTGCTTAATCTATATAAAGACACGAAGCCACTTATGGGGGCTCATAAGGATATAAATAGAAAATGGAGGACTTCATTTTTATCGACATTCACCAGTAACATGATTGCTGTATTAAACAGGTTTGTACTACGATTGATACCTAAGCAAAACCTTAGCTAATTATAATAATTGTTGGATAATTTATGCTCTTACAGGTCTACAAACTTGACCCAAACACGTTATCCTGTTGGGTTTTTTATGCATTGTGTTTTTTGTTGTTGTTTTACAATGTAGGTGCTTGATTAATTATACGCTTGCTTTATTGGAGTATCGTAATACAAGGTTATTCAATGATTGCACGTTTGTCCTCAATCAGTGTTAACCCAAAAGTGAGGATTTTGCTAACTTTTCTGCTCGAGTTTGTCTCATTATAGTTTGCGACTATTTTTTTGCTCGTATTATGTACTGCTTCCTTCAGAGGGGCGACTGCCTTCACACCAACCTGGCGATATTCATCCCAAACGGAGTAGCTCTTAACTAAGCTCGTTAACTCTTTTAATCGGATTTCTCTCACTATTGTTTGCAACCATTTCCTTTACTCGTATAACTGCTTCGTACAAAGAGCCCGCTCCACGCGAATATGGTGATGTTTCACCCAAACGGGTTAGACTTCCATCGTCAACTCGGCCCTGCGAAACAAAAACCTCCTTCTGGCTTTGTCCGGTGAGGTCTTGTGAGGTCGGCCAGCGTCTGTCGAAACGTAAATATTATATAAACACGACAATTACCGCCGCGATTGTAACATGTCCAGCCGTCCTACTAGGGTTTCGGGAACGTTTGAAAGAGTGTACTTTGGCCCTAGTACGTAGTATTAGTGAAAAAAGATAAGGGGTTTATTGCAAATAATTATTGTTCCATTTAATCGATCAGTTCTTATGTAAATTGTATAATAGTGCTTTGTACGATGCTTAGGTAGATATAGCTAGTTATTTATAGTTGTTGATTTCAATCGTTTTTTGTTTGATTGTATTTAATAAATTAAATGCGTGCAAGTTGACGGCAAAAAAATAATAAAATTCATACTCGCCAGTTGACGACTAAGTCTAATTTTTTAAAGGCATTTTTTGCGCATATACAAAATTAATAATAAGATAAAACGATGTCATGTATAATTTTGTATAATACTAAACTGCAGAGTAATACCTCGAAAGTACCCGTGTGACTGAGGTCATACTTACATTATTTCATGTTTCAGATGCAGTAATCCAGGACATGACGAATATTTTTATAACGTAGCATTTTATTGGAATGAGAAGCCGTTATTAGACTTGTGCAATAAAGGAGTATGTTCGTGGCAAGAGTTTGAAGACATATTTAAACCATTCCTGAATGCAACTATTGATTTCTGCGAATTTAAGTGGAAAAACATAGATTAGGATTCATATAAGTAACTAATTTATTACATTGTTTTGAAATTGTATTGCTTTATTTTATTCAAAATGTCCTGTGTGTCAATATCTTACGTAGGTATTATAATGTGGACTGTCAATTCGTGAACACTTTATGCGATTTTTAACATGATTTTAATTATTTTAACTAATGCTATGCTATCCCGATCCGTGAAACACCCGTTGATTTATTTTTGTCTTGATAAATTCAAGTATAGTCGGTTAGGCTTTTTTTATGGTAGGTAAAAATCATCCAATGACGGATCCCGCCTTTGGGCTGAGTGGGAAACATGTCAGACCCTTACTGACTAAACAACCTACCCCATTCCTACGTTGCCACATATACCAGGGCCAGAGCCTTTTTTTCAGACGCGAACCCTTGGATCCAGTTGGCTTCGACCCTTTTGCAGGGTCCCTACGGTATGCTGACAGCTCCTTGAGGCGCGCGGGAACAGTTCGCGCCTTCTACGACTGGGAAGTCGGTTAGGCTTATAAGTACCGTTAGAAAATTATATTTATGGTTACTACTATTATCTTTTGACAGTGGTTTAACCTTCGTCTCATCTCAAGGAAACAGATTTCTGGAATTTTAAAAAAATCTTATAGGCAGGGCATGGGCCTTTGTGACCATTTTCATTCAAACCCAAGCAGCATTTTTTTTGCATTGAAAAGTAACCATTTTTAAACTTATTTCTTTTTTTATTATTTAAAGGGAAGATCTTTTGCTTTCTAATTAATAAACACAAGACCTACTAGATCGATTTTCAAAATTCATTTACTACTATCATGCTACATTATTTTTAGTGCCAAAGGATTTATCTACACTATCTACACTAATATAATAAAGAGGTAAAGTTTGTTTTTTTGTTTTTATGTTTTTTTGTTTGTAGGGGGTAATCTCTGGAACTACTGGTCCGATTGGAAAAATTTTAGCAGCAATAGAAAGCTACTTTATTCCTGAGTGACATAGGCTATATTTTATGTACGCGGGCGAAGCTGCGGGCAAAAGCTAGTATTTTATAAGATTGACGATATTTTACCTTAAAGCCTATAGAAAGTGATGATTTTTATTTGTGTTTATGGTGTGGTGGCGTATGTATAAGGTTTACATTGACAGACCAATTCAGCGAGACGATATGCAAGCCCACGATCTTGAGATTTGTTAGGTGTGCTAAGTGCTTAAACAAGCTTCACTTACTGCGATTTTGCTGAACGTACTGTAAATGCTGCAATGGTAACACTAAATGCAGTTCTTATGATACCCAGTTTACTATTTTTAGCCGACTTCAAAAAGTAGGGTTAGTTTTATGGTGTGTAAAAATCATCTCATTGACTGGCCAGTTGGTTTGGTGGTTAGTGACCCTGACTGCTATGCCAGTGGTCGTGGGTTCGATTCCCACCCAGGACAAATGTTTGTGTGAAGAGCTCAATCATTTATTCTGTGTCTGGGTGTAATTTATCTATAGTATTTATGTATTTAGAAATATATAAGTATGTTTATCAGTCGTCTAGTACCCATAACACAAGCTCTGCTTATCTTGAGACTAGACGGCGTTGTGTGATAGTTCTCAAATAATATTATCTGGGGCGGAGCGGGAAATAGTATCAAACTGATTCCAGACAACACAATCCACCCTATTTCTTCATTGCCTTTTCACCAGGGCCAGAGCCTTCTTTTCAGAGCCTTTATTTCATTCTCCTGAGAATATCTCCTCTAAAATAAAAATACAAAAAGATTAAAATCGGTTCACGCAATACAAACTTACCACCGGGTACAGCGCCATCTCTCGGGAAATTGGGTTACTAATTTTTACATGGGCTACTGGGTTATGGTACATTGTGAGAAATTTGTGACGGACGGGAAACTACAGAACCCTACACTGAGCGTAGTCCGACACGCTGTTGGCCGATTTTTGTAATTTTATAAATCAAGAACGGAATGTAGTTTTAAGGTTACTTTATTATATAATTCTAATTTATCTTTGATTAAATAAAATTAACTAAAGAACGGGTTCACTTATCCAAAACAAATGTTAGGGCTTTATTCGGATTATTTAGTAGATGGTTTATATGAAGTTTGCACAAAATCGGTCCAACGGTTTGTCATTTATCACATCTTTCTGTTGCCGGGAGCGAAGACACGGAAAAAAAGAAGAAAAAAAGGAAGCTGCAAAATTAGTTCACTATATGACGTTTTGTGTGAACATGAATAGCACGGCGTGGTGACAGGTAGAGTAGGGTATAGTGACTGATTGGGGTCCAAGGACTGGTTGAAAGAAATTAGTCTTCCGGCATCGAAGGCAACAACAATGTTAACTGCACTGCCGGTGAAAACTGAACAAGGGTGACACAGAAAAGTGACAAATGGTATACACAAATGAAAGTTCTTTGTCCAATCGTAATTGCAAAGACGAACTGTGGATGTTAATGACTGTTTGATGAAAGAAAGAAGACAACAATACATTTTATTTGTCAAAAAAGACGCAATATTAGTACTAACATACAAGTTATAAGTATTTTTTGTGAAAAATATGTGCCACATTCACGCAAAACGGCTGAACACTCAGCATATTATAATACCGTGACCACACACAAAATGTGGAGGAAATTATACAAATACCAGGTACTAACGGGCATCAATAAATTATTTTTATTACTCTGAAAGTAGGTATAAAGTTGCCTGCGGAAAGAGTTGAAAGTAGCACTTTTCCTCCCTAGGGAGTTTTACTTTCAACTGACAGCTGTCTAAATATTAAAAAAAAACTAGTTCTGTTTTGACATTACTATTGAACTGTGACCCGAATTTCTATACGGCCAGTACAATTGAAATACCATAAAGACAGGAATAATTTAAGAAATTATTTTTTTTTAATGACTCTATTTTAATTTACTTTCAAGTGAGAAAAATGTTGACCTGATCAATTTTTACACTGTTAAAAAAATAATTGGCGGGTAAATGGTAGCCTCTTTATAATCTGCGGCCGATTTGATCTTTCTTGTTTTTTTCGGTGGGAGGTAGAAAGTTGTCTAACTTAAGGTATGCCGACGACACTACCCTCCTAAATCAATCTAAGGAATATATGGAATAACTGCTGACACTTTAAAGGTCTCTGCACACAGCGGGCGCAGCGCGGCGGGACCGGGCTGCGACGTGACGACGCCATACAGATCCAAGGTTACCGTCGCGTCGAGCGGGACGGCTCTGTGATTATGGTCCGTACTATCTAGTACATTACAACTGCTCAGCGTCGCGTCGCCGCCCGGTCCCGCCGCGCCGCGCCCGCTGTGTGCAGACACCTTTAGAGACAACAAGCCTCTCCTTCGGTCTTACACTAAATAGAGACAAGACCAAGATGATGATAGTGGATCGACTTGAACTGAATCGTCCTGACATTACTGTGATTGGAAACTGTGAAGTTGTCCAATCATATGTGTACCTTGGTTCTACCGTCACGAACATTGGAGGATGTGGAGATGAGATTCGGAGGAGATGTGCAATCACACGATCTGCTGTTGACAGGCTGAAAAGGATCTGGTGCAACCGTAACATCACTAAAGCCACGAAAGTCCCCCTCATGAGTCAGCTCATGAGTGGCTTTGTCTTCCCAATATTTCTCTATGGCGCAGAAATGTGGACGGTTCGCCTCAAAGACCGACGCAAAATCGATGCACTTGAGATGTGGTGCTGGCGACGCTGCGGATCCCTTGGACAGCATTTAGGACTAACGTCTTGATCCTGGAGGAGATAAAAGTCAAACAGAGGCTATCGTCGTTTCCTCAAATATTTCGGTCACGTTGTTCGTTGTTCGCAACGAACACTCCATGGAGCGACTCGTTGTCCAGGGACAAGTGGAAGGGAAGCGGTCTCGTGGGCGCTCACCAACGCGTTGAATAGACCTCATTATATCAAAATAACACGTTAGCTGTTGCTACGATACTGACATTTTATTCGATAGATAAAATATAACGAACAAAATATAAAAACAATTTAAGAACAAAAACTGAATTAGTTTGATACTATTTCAAGATCTCCACTTATCAAAATAATCTCATTACTATAAAATACAAACAAAAAAATAATAATTTAGGTGCACTTAACATTCTCCGCATTATCTCCTGTAATATCTCAAAATAGTGTTTTGAAATAAATGTTTGTTTAGAGTTGAAGTATATTTCATCTTTGAAAACTAAAAATTTGCGCTCATTTTAAAGCTTTGTGCTCTTTATTAGTTTATTTAATTATGACTTTGAGCCGTTTGAGTTTTTTTTTCTACAACATGTGCTCACTTCTCTCGCAGAAGCAAGCAAGTGGTGCTATTGCTGGCACCACATAACTTAACCTTACTTCCTATTATAGAACAAAGTTCTCTTTTCTGATGAATATAAAATTTATAGTGACGGCAGAAGGAACAAGGTCTTCAGCAGATATGGAGAAGGTGCAAAAAGCTGCATTAAAGAAAAGTCAGCTATGTTGGCGATTTGCTGACGGCGTGGGGAGGAATGAGCACCGACGGTAAGACGGACATGTCCATCTTCGTTTGAGTTTATTACATCTATTTATTTTTTTTATATCTTTTTGACACATTGCTTTTGCAATATTCGTTATGTTGCTATTTTATAGGTCCATCTTACATCTGATAAATGATAAATGATATTTATTTTTGTAAATAGGTTTTTCACAACACTTTTACACGTCATTTTTGTTTTTTTTGTCAGTTTAAACTAGATGAGTCCGGTGTTTCCTAGCTGACTACCCTGAGAAGAAACACCGAAACAAACTCAGGGG
The DNA here is from genome assembly GCA_029852875.1 of Mythimna loreyi. NCBI lineage: Eukaryota > Metazoa > Arthropoda > Insecta > Lepidoptera > Noctuidae > Mythimna > Mythimna loreyi. The sequence continues at coordinate 10,911,841 of CM056782.1, read as the reverse complement.
TCAAAGTCTCTTTTAAAGTCCATACAGTAATAGTCAAATCTTATGAGAACAATGCAGATTAGCGTCTGAGATGGTCTTTTGAGGAAAGAACCATACAGATTTGAGTGGACCTGTCCAGTCAGTGCAAGCATTTGTCAGTATTCGTATAGCTCAACTTAGGAAAACTAAGGAGCTCAACGATTTGACGATCAATGCCAAAGAAGGGACATTTGGGTAGGCCGCAGAAATACTCAAACTGCCAGACATGCGTCAAAATAATTGAAGATACGGAAAAAAAAAATATTCCACATAGTCCTCATATTCACAATAAAATACAGTGTAGAAAATTGTAATATTTAACAAAGTAAATATTTTTTTTTCATCTTTTGATGTAATTATTTTCCTGAGAGTTGAGATTATTTTTCTTGTTTTTATATAGCCTCTTTCAATAATGTGAATGTGAGAACATTCTAGACGCAAATCTTAGATTACTTGCTACCTATTTTTACGATTATTTTTGTTGTTTTCTTGAATACAATATTGACTGGTCTACACTGTCCTTACATAATTTATCTATTAATACTGTAATAAGGGAATATTGGAACCGTGCACTAGCTTCTGACGTTTTACAAGTGCCCATATACGTTTTACAAGTGCCCTATGTGAAACAAAATATTTTGACTTTGACTTTGTTGGCCTACACTAAACAGGAATTGAACCTGCACCCGCAGCAGCATCGCACAAACCGTGCCGTAAAATAAAGCCCTCAATGTGACTGCAATGGTATATTTTTATCTATACTAATATTATAAAGCTGAAGAGTTTGTTTGTTTGTTTGTTTGTTTGTTTGAACGCGCTAATCTCAGGAACTACTGGTTCGATTTGAAAAATTCTTTTTGTGTTGAATAGATCATTTATCGAGGAAGGCTTTAGGCTATGTAACATCACGCTGTGACTTATAGGACTGAAGAAACAATGGAAAATGTGGAAAAAACGGGGGAAAATATTCATCTTTGAGGGCTTTCGTTGCGTGCGCTGCGAAAACGGTAGAAGATACCAAAAAAATATGTTGGAAAGAATTATTCCTCTTAAAATGATCTAAAAAAATGTCCGCGACAGTATATGTCTATCTTTTAAGGTTAACTCACTAGAACCGTTTTTATGGGTATAAAATTTGGCCGAAATTAATCCATTATTACCAATTATTTGTTAGAGTTGTATCAACATAGTAATATTAAACTTTATCCAAATAAATGTGTTGTTGATTAAGAGTATGTAATTATGAACAAAATTGTCTTTGACATCACTTATTTTCAATGAACATCTTAGAAGATATTACAATTTTAAAATAACTCCGATATAAAATTCACACGCGTCGCATGATGTGCAAAATATGACGCTGCGTCTGGCCGGCGGGCGAGGAGAGGGGTTGCTAGCGACGCGGAGGGTTTTTTTTTATGGTAGGTAAAAATCATCCAATGACGAATCCCGCTCTTGGGCGGAGCGGGAAACAGCGTCAGACTCTTACTGACTAAACAACCTACCCCGTTCCTCCCTTGCCTTATTCCCAGAGCCCAGTTATAACGCTTTCGCACCAACCCTCGGCTGCAGGAGGTTTCGACCCTGAAGAGCCCCACAGTTTGCTGACAACACCTTGAGGCGCGCGGGAGCAGTGCACGCCGTCGACGACTTGGTCTCGGTTTGGACTGTTACCAGACAACCGGACGGCGAGCTACCCATTGCTCACCGTCCGCAAGCCAGCGTCTATGGTGGCCGGATATCGGCAGGATCGCGGCGGCGACGGCTACGGCGAGGGCGCTTTTGCCCTTGCCTTATGCGGTCGGCCTCCTCCTTTACGAGCATTACTGCTTAGCAGAAGGAGGCGACCGCTTGCCATTCTTCTTCGCTGCGGACCATGGTCTGAACCAAGGCCCGGCGCGAGAGGTCGCCGCCGCCTATCACCCCCACGAGGACACGGCGATGCTCTTCCCAAGCAGTGCACACCTCCACCGTGTGCTCCACAGTGTCCTCCGTGCTGGCCACCCAGTGGCGACACCCGGGCGTCTCTTCCGCACGAATCCGGCGCAGGAATCTCCTGAACTTCCCATGTCCGGTGAGAACCTGCGTCATGTCCTGCGTGATGTCTATCCACCACGCCTCAAAGAGGGGACTTACCGCCGAGATTATGGCATGCCCAAGTGTAACTCTATGAAGTTTTTAGATAAATATGTTCTTTTAAAAACTAAATTGTTTAAATTAATAACAGAAATTGACACGGGCAAAGTCGTGGGTAACAGCTATAATTTATAAAGCTGAGGTTGTTTGCAAAAATAAATATGATGCCCAAAGTAACTATTCCACGCGAACGAAGTCGCGGGCACAGCTAGTTGTTAATAAAAAAACTATAGGTATATAATTTAATGATACTGATTATGTTCACAGATGTCAGTAGTAGTAGCATTCAGGAACGGCTTGAATATACTCTCGAACTCTTGCCACGAGCAGACTCCTCCATTACAAAGTTCTAAAAATGGTCTCTCATTCCAATAAAATGAGACTTTGTATTCATCCAACTTTTCGTCAGATTTTCCACACCTGAAATGGACATAAAAATATAAAATATAGTAGTTACAGGTTTTGTTAGTTAGTTTTATACGACATGTTAAATCGGATACCTATGTTGATAAAATTATTAATTAATTGATTAACTGCTGGGCAGATGGGATTTCTCATCAGCAAAAATACCTTTCACTTTTTTCATTGCCTATTCCATAGGATAATATATTTTCAGAAGTTCGTCTATCTTTACTTTCGACCTCCTTAACTAAAAAAAACTTTCGTGCTATTTATGCTTCTAGACTCAGCGGTATACTGCTGGTTTTCAAAGTGTGGCATCACAGTAAAAATGCCCTCAGGTGGTGCTCTAAGGCAGAGGTGCGTTAGTAATTTATTTAGTAATAATTGATTATTATCAACCATATAGTTAGTGTAACTAAACTGCCGTTTAATATGAAACAGCATAGTTATGAAAACTTGTGAAAAGTGAAATATTTATTCAAAGTGTAATTTACACACACGACACAAGTTTTAAAATGAACTCTAAACCAATACTGATATAAAGTAAATACAGATTTTAAACAAATTGCTACGGCGCGGCGCCGCACCGGCGCTAAGTGCTAATTTAAATGACAAATGATAATATTTTATTTGTACAAACCTGTTCAGAATTGCAATCAAATTTACTCCAAAAGTGGATAAAAATGTTGATCTCCATTTTCTATTCAAATCTCTATGACCCGCTGTAAGTGGGTTTGTGTCCTTGAAAACATTGAGAGCTACCAGGACCATGTCCATCATTGTTGAATGGGTGATGTGTACTGTGGTCTTCTTGCCTTGATTATTCTTCGCTTGTTCAAACTTATTGAATAAATCTGCCAACACAGTCCGGCCGAATGTGGTAGAAAACTTTGATGCTCCATAACCACTTCTATAGTAATGCTCTAAATCTCCAACGTATTCTATCATCTTTAGATCTTCTTGGGTGAACACGGCACACCAAGGGCTGAATTCATTGGTGAGACCATAGGAAGTGTACCGGCATAAATCGTAGATTGCTATTATATTTTTGTTTGTCAAAGTAAAATTGAGGCCTAGCCTTTTTTCAAGTTTCTCCTTCATCTAAACACAAAATATAAAATGAATTATTTATTGGTAAAATTCTAAAAAAATTGTAATAAAATAAAAATGAAATCTTACATTTACGTATTCTGGAGTCTCCATGTATTGAAGTGACATTTTGTAAGAGTCTGGATTATCATGCACTTCGTTATTATACGGTTTACATGCTCCGTAGGGCTGCAAATAATAATTAAAATCATGTACAATTTTAGTGTAACATACATAATAGGTATCTATATCTAAAATCAATATTGATTTTCTTTCTTTTTTTCGGTTCGTCCGCATGGAAGTAGTTTTCTCCATAGCAATTTTGGACCTTCGTTTCTTTCCTTTAAGGAGTGAATTTGCTGCTAAATGTTCTATTAGTGCTCGTCTATATCATAAAAGATGAAGTTGTGAAAAACTCGGTAGTGCATTGGTAGATCAGTTAGTCAGTTTCTCTTTTTATGTTCATATTATGTAGATTACATACAGAATATGCCAGTGATTTCAAAATCTATGTATCTTTAAAGTTCATCGACTCATAACTAATTTCTTAAGATAGGTATAAGAACAATGACATGGTTTGAACAGATAACGGGGCAAGATGATTGTGGAGTCAGGGATCAGAGAGCAAAATTTACACGTTTTGTACAAAGGATGATAAGCCACACGATGACGATAACGGATGACAAACGAATAGAGTTCATTCAATGTGAACAGGTTGTTCGGCAACATAAACGCTACTTAGGTGAGCAGCGCCACTCCGCGAATATACAAATAAAACTTTTACGTAAAGGAGAATGCAAATTCTGGGGTCACGTTCAAATAGCTACGTGTGTTACATCGTTGGATAGATATTTCTGAGCTGAATAAAAGTAATAGCATAGCATCACTGTATCCTTGCGGGAGAAAATGGCGGGAGCGATATCTGGCGCCAGGCCTTGATTTAGGCCATGGTGCGTACCATGGCCTAAATCAAGGCCAAAGGGAAGTGGCAGGCGGTCACCTCCTTCTGCGAAACAGTAATGCTAGCCAAGGAAAAGGCCGACAGATTTAGGCAAAAGCAACGACGCTCACGCCAGTGTTGCTGCCGCGATTCCGATTCCAACCATGTTAGGCGCGAGCTTGTGGTCGGCGAGCAATGCGTACCTCGCTGTCCGACTGTTCGGTAACCACCTAGATCGAGCACAAGTCGACGGCACATACTGTTCCCGCGCGCCTCAAAGAGATGTCAGCATACTCTTGGGCCCCAGTTGGGTTGAAGCCTCGTGGGGCCTTGGCTAAAGTGAAATTGACCACCAGGGCCCTGAAATAAAGGTAAAGAAAGAACGCGATAGGTTTTTAGTCAGTAAAAGCTTAACCCTACGTCATTGGATGATTTTTACCCACCATAAAAAAGCCATTTAATCAGATTTGCAAAAAAAAGAAGAAGAATAAATCTAAATGATAAGATCTGGAACTTGGTGCTATAGCAAACTTTATTCAGCTCAAAATTACCTATTTACCTAATGATATAACCCACATAGCTATTGGAAAGTGGGTTCAGGTTTCATGGTACCCGGGCATTATTCTTTAACTAATACAAAATTCTAAATTACTTTGATAGCTACCCTGATCTGACGCCTTACCAGGCGTAAGTCAATTCATAAAACTTCTTACGATCAGAACAAAAAGTGTTGCTGACTGTTAGGCAAAAAATAATTTATTTTTAATAAAATTTTAGATTTATAATGCGATAATCCAATAAAAGGTATAACTTTTTGTAGCTGTAATTTATGCATTTGTGTATTCTGGTTAGCTTTCTATATATTTTACTAAACACAGGAAATTGCCTACAAATTGCAAGCAATGGTGTAAAACGTTTCTCTGTATAAGTAGGGTCATCATCATCATCATCATCATCATCATCATCATCCTAACCTTATCCAATATTACTAGGGGTCAGCGCAACATGTTTTTGTCTTCCACTCTGACCTGACATCACACTGTCACTAACTCCCTTTTCTTTCATATCACTCCTCACACAATCCATCCATCTTTTCTTTGGCCTCCCTCTTCCTTTCCATGTAAGTACCTACATGGAAATTAAAAAAAAACTCACTACTTACACTCGCTAAGCTGGAATTCGATGTGGCTTTCTCTGTGATCAAGTCTTTATAGCCAAGTCCTTTAATTAAAGCCTCTGCTGAGACTTCACTGCGAGGACCAAACGTTGGTTGGATAGAATATTCCTCCTCTCTAAGGTTATTAAATATTTCTGGTAGAGCTTCCTTTATTCTGCTACCAAACGTAAACATTTCCTGATAACCTTCGTTCGTTATTTTATTCGGATTATTTATGAAACTTGTATCAATTTTCCATTCTCGAAGATTATCTACATCTTGTGCACATAATGAGCTGTTTCCATTGTCGTAACTTGATACAATGTGGTCTTTGAAATTTAGAACCGAGTTTATATTTCTTAAGAATTTTGAACCAGGGTTCTTTTTTCCGTGCCTCATTATGGTCCAACCACTGATAAGCTCGCACCCTAATGAAAAACAATGATATTAATGGTGAATTTTATACACATTTTGGTATCAAAAGTGATAAACCAGGAGACGACTTTAACATTCATTAAAGAAATTAAAGGATTAACAACTTACCCTCAGGTTTTACGATCGAATCTCTTATGTCACCTCTTACATTTTCATAGGAAGTCTTACTTGAAAAATACTTATATTTACAATCAGTACTCCAAAAGCAGTCTATGGGCATAACAGCTTTTATGAACAAGGTTACAAACACTGTTAGGAAAATGGACAGCTTCATTTTTAATTATTTATGGATATAATTTACGACGAATGAAACAGATAACAACACTGTAAAACAGACACTACACTCATCATTGATACTGACCGTATTAGTAGGATAGAACGTAACACATAATACACGAATATTATAGTACGAAATTAAATTATCTGACGGAACTAAACGCCGACAGGTTTTTTTTAAACATTTATTTACATTTTCTATTAACTGTGTGTGCTTTGTCTGTAATCTATATCTACACTAATATAATAAAGAGGTAAAGTTTGTTTTTTTTGTTTGTAGGAGGTTTTTTTTTTTTTATGGTAGGTGAAAATCATCCAATGACGAAACCCGCTCTTGGGCGGAGCGGGAGACCAGTGTCAGACTCTTACTGACTAAAAAACCTACCCCGTACCTTCCTTGCCTTATTTCTGGAGTCGAGGTTACAATTTTCACATACCCTCTAGGCTCCAGGAGGCTTCGACCCTGAAGGGCCCCTGCAGTTTGCTGACAACTCCTTGAGGCGCGCGGGAACGGTGCGCGCCGTTGACGACTTGGACTCGGTCTTACCAGACGATCGGACGGCGAGCTACCCATTGCTCACCGTCCGCGAGCCAGTGTCTACGGTGGCCGGATATCAGCAGGATCGCGGCGGCGACGGCTACGGCGAGTACGCCGTTGCCTTTGCCTTGTGCGGTCGGCCTCCTCCTTTACGAGCATTACTGCTTCGCAGAAGGAGGCGACCGCCTGCCATTCCTCTTCGCTGCGGACCATGGCCTGAACCAGGGCCCGACGCGAGAGGTCGCCGCCGCCGATCACCCCCACGAGGACACGGCGATGCTCTTCCCAAGCAGGGCACACCTCCACCGTGTGCTCCACCGTGTCCTCCGGGCGTTTGTAGGAGGTAATCTTTGGAACTACTGGTCCGATTGGAAAAAAAAATAAAAAAATAGCAACAATAGAAAGCTGCTGTACTCCTGAGTGACATAGGCTATATTTTATGTACGCGGGCGAAGCCGCTGACAAAAGCTAGTCAATAGATAAAGGAGTATGGCATATTAACCTTTCGATCTTGTAATTACAGACACAACTAAAGAACAATATGTGTGCGAACGCCGGCGTTCGTTCGGGCCTTAATGAATTAAAGGATCTGATTTTATTTAACCTGTTGGCCTGGTCAGGGTTGCTGGAATCCGATGGATGCGAGTCGCACAGGACCGGTTGTTGTAGCCACGTTTAGAGGGGCCTATGTTCAACAATGAACATGTTTCGGCCGAAATGATGATGATGATTATTTAAAAAAAAACCCAGGCAAGTGCGAGTCGGATTTGCGCACTGAGGATTCCGTAAAAACTTAGCATAGCATAACATAGCATAGCTTTGTAATAATTCCACTGATAGGGCTTAGGTCTCCTCTTTAGGAAAGGAATGGATTGTAAAAACTTACCTGAAAACTATTCAATGCCCGAATTGAGTTACTAAGATTTTTCCGAATCGCATTTTTTTGTGACTTAACAACAAAATTACAGTTTCCAGATTTTTTCCTATACTTATGCTGCCTAAGGTCTTGCCTTATGCCAAATTTCAGGATTCTAGTTGACAAGCCTATAATCATGAAATTAGACCTGACGTATGTACCCTATGAATTTTGATTCCTTTGAGAGTGTCTAAATATGCAATTTTTGCGACATAAATGGCCATATTTTTCTTTAATTTATCTTAGTAATTTGATTTCTTCAAAGTTTTTTGAGACTACGACCTGAGTATAAAATTTAAATTTCAACTCGAAACCTCCACACGTCCTCCTGATAAAGGGTCTTGCCAGACCGACCGTTTTTTTGTAGTGGTTTTACTTAAAACTTACTGTTTTTAAATTTTTTTCTTGTGTGCTATATGACCTTACTTTGTGCTAAATTTCAGAATTGTAGATCAACGGGAAATATCCAATGAATTTCGATTTCTTGAAAGTAAAAAGTTTCTCGAAAACGTATTTTTTTGCAACATAAATAGCCATCTTTGTTTCTGTTAACTTAGAACATTATTTTTTTATTTTTACAGCCACAAGGGACCTAAAAATGTTATGATTTAAATTCGATAGCTTTACGCGTTCTCGGGATAAAAGGTTTTGACAGACAAACAGACAGACCACAAATCACTTTATGTATCCTTATAGGATCATTCCTATAAGGGTTCTGATTTTTCCTTGAGGTACGAAACCCTAAAAATTCCTAAGTAAAAATAAGATTTCTCCAATGCTATTTCTCCTTTCCCATCTTATGGTTTTTATCAATTGCGATGTCGATAATCTGTGTATGCCACTTAGAAGATGACGTCCTTGCCTTACACTCAGCTGCAAAACGGTGCTATAGCTTTTTCGGATTCCAGTTTGTTTGGAAAACTGGTGCTCTTCGAACCCTATTTATGGGCGATATCTAGATCGATGAGATTTCAATTTTGAGCGTTTATGGTATATTATGTAAGGGATAAAGCAGTATTTTAAAATCACGGGCAGCATTTTGAATTTCAAACGAAAACGAAGGTTACTAAGTTTTAAACCGGAATGTTAGAGAGGGATTTATATTATTGACTCCCGAGCAATACGAGGGACTTAATTATATAGGCAAATTTACTACATGTCGACTGATAGTTATGACTAACTTGTCAATAAAACTTGTTCCTCTAGTATACATGTTTTTTTAATAAACTGTATTTATATCACAGGTGCTGTTAAAAGTAGAGTTGAGTAGTATCAAAAAACGAAGTTAAAGCTGTATCTTAATATAATATTTCTAAAGTAACTCCTTCGCATCACTCGGGAGTTATATCAGTTCGTCATTGGCATTCGGGGTGAAAACTTAGCAACCATCATTTAGTTATAAATTCAACAAACTGGCTGTGACTTAAAGACACCGCTTTATCCTCTAGTCACCATCTATCACGCTTTTGAACATCCCTTGAGGATGTCACAAGCATTTTATTTTAAATAAAATCTATTTTATTTATGTAAGCAAACTTAGGTACCTTCTTGTAGTAAAAGATTAAGTCCTGAAGTTGGTAACATGCAAAATAACAGATAAAACAGATTTTTGACTTACTCGACAATGTCCTTTCCTTTTACAAGTTATACAATTAATAAAGTTAGTCATTCGTTGTATTCGGATCTAATATTTTAGGGCCGCCTCCTTTGCCAGCATTAATGCTTCTTAGAAAGAGGCGATGGCCGGCTTTCCCATGACCATGGCTTGTACCAGGATCTAGCTAATTTTATCACGTTGATACCACAACAGCAGACATTTACTTGCTCATTTTAAAGTCAGTGACATTATTTACAGTTTTAACTTTATTCCTAACTTTATTAATTATTATTCACTCCTCTACATATCGAATAACAGAAAGAATTGAATAAAATTTAATAATTTATTTTAATATAATTGCTATTCTAAATCTGTCCACTCAAATTCGCAGAAATCAATAGTTGCGTTCAGGAATGGTTTAAATATGTCTTCGAACTCTTGCCACGAACATACTCCTCTATTGCACAGGTCTAGTATCGGCTTCTCATTCCAATAAAATGCTATGTTATAATATTCGTTTTGTTCATGGTTACTGCATCTGAAACATAAATTACTGTATGAACATGGTCTTACGTATGTTTTTTAACGCGCTAGGGTATATTCAACAAAAAATTAAAACTGAGCAGCGATCAAATAAGACACACTAATTGTTCTAGTTTTCAATGTTCATGTACCGTAGAAATGTCAGAAAATGCTGTCGCCAATAAAATGTTCATCAACATTTCAGCCGAAACACGCCCACAGCTGAGCGTAGGCCTGCCCGTTGTAGCCAGAATTAATAATCTTGAACATTATGTATCCTTTTTTTAAAGAGAAGGCTACAAACTAGAGCGAAAAACCCTAGCAGAAGAAACTCACAATTTTAAGGCAGATTGAGGCCAAACGTGCAGACATAGAATATATTTCGTTAAGAAAAACCTTCGGTTGTTCATCAACCTACATTGTGGAACAACAATAACAATACATAATTAAATTAACAGGGTTACGTGTGAGGGTCAAGTTTGAAAAATAGGTTTTCAAACTTGACCGAAGTGTGTCAATATCTGGGGTTTTTATTAGTAAGCTAACTGAGGTATTAATTTTAAGTCCTACATACCTATTTAATACAGCAATCATGTTACTGGCAAATGTCGATAAAAACGAAGTCCTCCATTTCCTATTTATATCTCTATGAGCCCCTTTAAGTGGATTCGGGTCCTTGTATAGATTAAGCACTACTAAAATCATATCCATCATTGTAGCGTGAGTGAAGTATGACACGATTTTCTTGCCTTTTCCGTTCTTTGCTTGTTCAAATTTTCTAAGTAAATCAGCCATAGGTATTTGGCCGAATCTTTGGCTATATTGCGACACACCATACCCACTTCTGTAGTAATGTCTGAGGTCGTCAATAAATTCTAAAACTTTCAGGTCTTGCGTCGAGAAGATGGCACACCATGGACTTGGTTTATTGGAGATTCCATCCCAAGTATACCGGCAAAGGTCGTATATAGCTGTGATATCTTGATTCGAAAGTGTAAAATTGATGCCTAATTTTCTTTCGATATGCTCTTTCATCTGAAAATCAAAGCATTCGTTTTATTTTTAAACGTGTTATTGATTATGGAGATAGAAACCGTGGTGATGTCTTAAAAAAAACATTATCCTGGAGTGACACCATCCTGGTACATGAACCCGGAACCGGTACCGGTACCAGAACCCGGTCTTACCCTTAAAGGAACGCCGAAGAGGAACGCCATGCCCTTGTGGGGGTGATCGGCGGCGGCGACCTCTCGCGCCGTGCCTTGGTTCAGGCCATGGTCCGCAGCGAGGAGGAGTGGCAGGCGGTCGCCTCCTTCTGCGAGGCAGTAATGCTCGTAAAGGAGGAGGCTGACCGCATAAGGCAAAGGCAACGGCGCACTCACCGTAGCCGTCGCCGCCGCGATCCTGCCGATATCCGGCCACCGTAGACACTGGCTTGCGGACGGTGAGCAATGGGTAGCTCGCCGTCCGGTCGTCTGGTAGCAGTCCAGACCGAGCCCAAGTCGTCGACGGCGCGCTCCGTTCCCGTGCGCCTCAAGGAGTTGTCAGCAAACCGTAGGGGCCCTACAGGGTCGAAGCCTCCCGGAGCCGAGGGTTGATGCGAAAGCGTTACACCGGGGCTCTGGGAATAAGGCAAGGAAGGCACGGGGTAGGTTCTTTAGTCAGTAAGAGTCTGACACTGTTTCCCGCTCCGCCCAAGAGTGGGATTCGTCATTCGATGATTTTTACCTACCATAAAAAAAAATCCATAAATCATCTTTGTATGTAATCTAAAATCATGAACAGATACAAAGTGCGGGCTTGTGGATGGCGATGGGTAGCTAGTCGTCCAATCGTCTGGTAACCGTCAGATACAAGCCCAGTCGTCGACGGCGGGCAATGTTCCCGCGTGCCTCAAGGAGTTGTTAGCAAACCGTAGGGACCCTGCTGAAGGGTCGAAGCCAACTGCCGCCAAGGGTTCGCGTCTGAAGGAAGGCTCTGGCCCTGGTATATATAGCAACGTAGGAATGGTGTACGTTGTTTAGTCAGTAAGAGTCTGACACTGATTCCCGCTTCGCTTAAGGGCGGGATTCTTTATTGGATGATTTTTACTTACCATAAAAAAAACGGGTACAAAGTAAGCATGTTCATCTGATACTCGTCACTTCTTAGTATTTGTCATTTAACTAATTCAAATTTATCATCAAAAAGATAATATCAAAACTTACGTTTAAATAGTCAGCAGTTTTTTTATATTCCTCTTCTTCATGATAAAGTTCTGGATGGTGTCTTACTTCTGCTTGATATTTTCCACACGTTAAATAAGGCTGAAAATAAACTTTATCTTACTAATATTATAAATGCGAAAGTTACGATGTTTGGATGTTTGGATGTTTGTTACTCAATCACGCCAAAACGGCTGGACGGATCTGAACAAGCATAGGATACACTCCGGAATAGGATATAGGCTACTTTTTATCTCGGAAACCCCAACCCCAACCCTAATACCACGCGGGCGAAGCCGCGGGCAAAAGCTAGTATAAACATAAAACCTCGCAATGACATGATTTTTCTTAAATTACTAACTTTAACTTACCGCTAGAATCTTGTTATCAGTATCGTTTCCTATGTTCAAGTTTTGATTCAGACCTTTAACAAAAGCTTTAGCACTCTCTTCAAAACGCTGGCCAAACCCTGAAAGAAACAAATAATCCTTTTTTTGAAGTTCCTTTAGTAACTCTGGAAAAGCCTCGTTAATTCTGTTGCCAATGCGCAATAACTCTTGATACCCTTCTTCTGCGATTTCATTCGGTTTAGACAGCATGGCCGTGTCAACGTTCCAATTTCTTAAATTCTCAATATCTTGCGCACACATAGAACTGTTTCCGATTTCATAACTTGATACAATAAGATCTTTTTGTTTGAGGATTTGTTGCATGTTTTGTGCAAAGTTTTCCCCGGGATTCCTTTTGCCATGCCTCATAATGGCCCAGATACTGACAGCTTCGCATCCTGTAAGCAACATAATAAGAAATAAGGATAGTAGGTACAAAAATAAACATAAATTTTATTAATAAAACAAAACAGTTTAGTTTGTTAAAGTAATTTTTAAATAGTCGAAAGAGATAAAAAAAAATAAAAACTAGAGACCCGACTGCGTAATCCAGTACTGGGAATGCTGTAATTATTTATTTATTTATTGACCTATTAATATTTGTTATACTATACATTCAGAAAATATGCGCTTTTATATAAACTAAACGTATAATATAAAACGATAGACAGCATGCATAATGGCGATATGCCCCACTTTGAGAAGAGATTGGAAAGACGTCATAACTGCAAATAGGAGTTGCTTCTCTGTATACTAATATTTTATACTACAGGGATAAATCCAAATACTTATCATTTTAAAAGTTACATGTTAATATAGTTATAATATAATATTATTAAGTAATTAATCCTTATATTGTGCGTATTAAAACAAATAACTTAATACTCGGTCAATTATAATATTATACATAATGTATGTATTAGCACCAAGTGCGCTTTTTTAGGGTTCCGTAGTCAACAAGGAACCCTTATAGTATCGCCATGTCTGTCTGTATGTCCGTCCGCGGATAATCTCAGCGACCGTTAGCACTAGAAAGCTGATTTTTTTTTTTGTTAAAAAGACGCCTTACAGAGATTTAGAAAAACATGAACAAAACTATAATACCACTCAAAAAACCTGTTTTCCCGCCTATTTTGATTTTTTTTCTTGTGTGTGATTGGCCAGCTATTCAGCCATAACTTTTCATAAATATCAGTTTAGTGAAGTCGGTATATTTTTTTGTAAAAAGTTTTTTATTTCACTTTTTTTAGTTGCGATACACTTTTAACCAGAGTGCCTATTTCTCATGACAATTTTAATAAACCCAAGCCCTGGAGGATACATCGTTTTATTATGAAGTTTCTGTGTCTCCCTTCCACCTTTCGGCTCCATTATCAAATCAGTTCGATAGTACTTAAGAGCCAAAGTGCATCTCATGACAATTTTAATGAGCCCAAACACGGCTAGGATACATTGATTAACTACAGAATTACAGTGCCTATCTTCCGGCTCCATCATCATCATCAGGCCATTTTAATGATACCATTCACAACCATTTATTTGTTTGTATTGTAATTTTATTGTGATATCTATGTAAGTATGAAGTTCAATTGGTCATTTCTGGTCTTCTTCATCAAAGGTTTTTTTTTACTGTAAATGCTTAAGATCTAGATGAAAATACCGAAATCACCATATGTTTGCCTATGATATTTAAGAGCTTTCCTCGATTCCTCATGGATCCCATCATCGGATCTTAACTTGGTGACAAGGAAACCCCCTCAGAACTATCTACTTTCGAACAAAAAAATGAATTTTGAAAATCCGTTGATAATTGGCGCAGTATTCGATGAACAAACATACAAACATCCGAATATATACCTCCTCCTTTTCGTGAAGTCGGTAAATAATTTTCCCAAATCCGTGCTAGTTTTAAGAAATAAATACCTATAGTTAAGTCATTTAAAAATTGGTATTTAAATTTTACATCGCACTGTAATTTTGTGGCTGTATAGAAAGTTTGGATATGGTTCAATAGAAGTGTGACAATGGGACTAGTTTTTTTTTTTAATAATTTGAAAATCCAACTTACCATCTTTTTTTACGATCGAATCCCTTATATCACCTCTGACAATCTCACATGGAGTTTTACTTCCAAAATATTTGTATTTACACTCAGTATTCCAATAACACTCTGAAGTTAGCACAATTTTTACGTAAAACCAAACTAGCACCATTGATGTCAGAAACTTCATGTTGACTATCACAAAGGGAAAATTTAAAAACTGTAAAATATGTAGACACTACACTCAACATTGACTCTCGTAAGATAAATAATGAAGCATTAGAATTTCATTGCTTATCTGCCTAGTTAAACGTATAATGAATAAGTATCATAATATTTAGTTAATAGAATAGAATTAGTAAATTATTAATTAAGATATTTATATATAGCTAACTAAAAATAAATTAAACAAAGTAACTTAAGAATGGGTTCATTTTATGATTTGGCAAAATAGGTATTAAGGCATTATTTAAATGGCCTTCTTTAAATGGTCATAAACTGGGTCCGGCTCGTAATATAAAACCTTGATAAATTATTAATGTAAACGACTAATTTATCAATCTATTTTCGTATTTAGGGGTACCACCTATCACGATTTTTAAAAAATTGTACCCATTATTTGATGCGAGCGGGTATAATTTGTCTGTGTAGTTTTTATACACATATTCATATCAAATATCATCATTGTAGGTACCTAGTTTATCATTATTTTATCGAAATCAGATCTTAAGTCGTAGTAGTACTCATTTACTAGAAAAACGAATAAAACTTCATAAAAACGTTTAGAAGGTTAAGGCGTCAAAGTCTAGTTTATTGCAAGTTGAATTTGATGAATGCCCAATGGCTGATTTTTTAACTTTTAGTTTTTAAAATAATTGATGACCAAAGATTCCTAATTTATCAGTCACTTTTACAAACATCCTTGTATCTGTTGTCAATTTGAAAATAAACGAGTTTTTTTTTATGTAAGGTAGCAATTAAAACCTATGGCAGTAAAACAATAAAGTAGGGAAAGCCCGGTGTGTTTTCAATGAAAGAGATGTCAACATTTATATCAGGGTAATCTTGATTTAAATATTCTGATTATAAGGTATAATAGGTAAGTAAGTTTGTTGATTTGATTTTAACTGCAACGTGAAAATTTATAAGTTTTGCTGTTACGATGATTCAAAGTGAGTCCAGAGCGTTTTTAAACGATATAAAAATAAAAAGGAAAAAAACCAACACGGTTACATATCGACGGTCCCTACGTAGGTATATAAAGAAAAGTGCAATTTTTTTTTATTATTTCTTTATTTACTTTGTTGAATTGATACGCATATTCCCACTTTTTTTTAAGCAAGCAGTTGTTCAAAAGATACGTAATTGTATATAAATACAAATATCAACATTCTAATGACTTTGTTGCCGAATTTGTGGTCATCTAACACATAACGTGTTATACCGTGTTTAAAATTGCGCACATTTCCGCGAAATATACAGCATAACTTGTCGTTAGATACTCGTATGAGCGTGTTGATTCCTGTTGTCGTGAAATATTGTTTGAATAAATACTGGTTAATAGTGCGTATAAATGGACATATACTTACCCGGTCCTACTTAAAAGGTCCAAACCTTTTTCAAAATCGATGTAGAAACGGTAATTTTACAATTTTTACAGGAAAATTGATTCAAAATAAAATTCACAGAAAAATCGAAAATAATCGTTCCACCATTAAAAGCAGCCTATATTGAGTAATAAAGATAAAAAAAGCTTGTAATTATATTTGAAACTTAAAAACGCTCGTCGTACGTAGGGGCCGTCGATATATCGAAGCGACATATTGACGATTATTTTGAATTTTTCTGTAAATATTATTTTGAATTATCCTCTATTTTTCTGTTAAAAACGTAAAATGACCGTTTCTACGTCGACTTTGAAATGGATCTAAACGTTTAAGTCTAATATGTCCGTTTGTATGTACGATTAAATTCATATTGCACAGTTATATTGCGATATCAATGGGAACAAAACTCAGTTTACGAAACACAGTAACTGTTAAAATAATATTTCGCGACAATAAGAATGAACACGATCACATCTAATGACGAGTTAACTCTGACATATCCGCGTTTACGCATACGGCGCGCAATTTTAAACACTGTATAAAACGTTATGTATCAGATGTCTGCAGATACGGCAACAAAGTCATTAGAATGTTGATATTTGTCTTTATAAATAATTACGTCATCATCATCATCTTACCCTTATCCCATATTACTTGGGGTCGGCGCAACATGTTTTTTTCTTCCACTCTGTCCTGTCACGCGTCATACTACCACTAACTCCCTTTTCTTTCATATCACTTCTCTCACAATCCATCCATCTCTTCTTCGGCCTCCCTCTTCCTCTCCATCCATCTACGTGTAAACTCAAAACTCTTTTCGAAACATGCGTTTCATCTCTCCTCTTTACATGGCCATACCAAGACAAACGATTTCCTTTCAACTTTTCAGTCACTGGCGCCACTTTCAGACTTCCTCTAATATACTCATTTCTTACTTTATCCATTCGCGTCACACCACACATCCATCTCAACATTCTTATATCTCCGCTACATGCAGTCTTTTTTCATCCATCTTCTTAACAGCCCAACATTCTGATCCATACAGAATGACAGGTCTTATCACGGACTTGTAAATTTTACCCTTCAACTTCAGGGGCATCCGTGGGTCACAAGTAGTTCCCGTGACCTGTCGCCATTTCATCCATCCTGCGTTGATCCGATGCGTTACGTCTCGGTCTACCTCACCATCGCCTTGGACGAGCGACCCGAGATAACGAAAGTCGGAACAGATTGGTATGGGCGTTCCGGCGAGAGCTAAAGCTACTGGACCGGAGAGACCGTCGAAGTCGCAGAACAAGTACTCCGTTTTAGTTCCACTTACTTTCAGGCCAACACTCTCCAGTCTGTGCCACCAGACCTCCAATCTATTCTGGACCTCTACGCCACTCTCGGCAACCAGCACAATGATAACAATAACGACAATAATTACGAAATATGATAATAATTACGTATCTTTTGAATAACTACTCGCTGAAAAAAGGAAAATGTGAAAATAATATGCGTATTAATTAAACATTTCGAATTAAATAATAAGTATTTGAAATAAATAATAATTCTTAAATAAAACACTTTAACTGAATAAGTTTTATTACACCTACCTTGGGGCAAAATTGGCATATGACGGAATTTCCCTAAAACATAGACAGTTTTTCCCCAATATTGAATTTATAAGGTAAGGTTTTATCTTAAGTAATATTTCTGTAAATATTTTAATATTCATTTTAAACATTATTTTTCCATCTTCATCGTATCATTTTCACCCGGTTTGTTTTACTAGAAACTATTTAAAGCAGCAAATATGGTGGGTAGGTATTATAATTCCCGGCTCACAAGTTAAACCATCATGGTGGTCGACATTTTTTTTTTATTATAGATCTCTGTCCGCCATGACCAAGTAAGTTTTGACCATGCTGAACCCGTACCGTTATGCTGAAATTTCATTGAGGAAGGCGCGTCTAACACTAGTGACAACTTGGGCTGGACAGCCAGTCCAAAGTTATTTAATGTGTATTAATTTGTATTAAAGCGTGGGAACATTCTTTTGTTTGAAAATAGTAAAATAGACTACGGTTAACGGTTGGCGCAATAGTTTAGCTACTGAGCTGCATGTCGCTCGCTGGTTCGATTCTTCAACTGAACAAGTCTATTTCGAGTGTTCCGGGTCTTTGTATCTCGTGCACACTACGGCCGTAGAATCTTGGTGAGTCTGAAGTAAGTCTCTGCAAATTTTAGCGCTTAAAAACTCGTATAAAAATAAAGTTTAAAAAAAATAAATGCCAATAAAAAAATTTAACAGCAATAAAAACTGTAAATTGCGTTGATATGTTTAAACTATATTTTTTTACGAGTTGTCAAGCACAAAATTCGCAGAGCCTAATTCCTAAAGCGAAATAAGATAAAAAAAGGAAAATAAATTCTGTTTTATTAGCTTTATCAATTGTATACTTTGAACCTATATTTATTTATATTACAATTTTATTACATTTTAACCCCAATTCCAATACGGGCAAAATTCTGAGAAGAACCATTTCCAATATTCGGTCATTCACATACTAATTCATACAAAGGAGAATGCTCGGGCTCCATAGAAAAAAAACCCAGCTCCGGCGAAAATAAAAAGTAACCCAAATTATTGAAAACCTATTAATCTACAGTAATATAAATTGTTACAAGTTTGTTTTTTTTTTGTTTGTAGGAGGTAATCTCTGGAACTGCTCGTTCGATTGGAAAAATTGTAGCAACAATAGAAAGCTGCTTTACTTCTGTGTGACATAGGCGATATATTATGTACGCGAGCGAAGCCGATGACGAAAGCTAGTAAGCTATAAAATAACAACTAGTTATGATCGTCATCCTTACTTGCTATCTTATAAAAATTTCTAGTTTTATTTTTCAGACGTCGATTTAGGAAAATAATGTTTATAATTATAATTATTTTCATTAGGTACTTTACTAAAAAATATGATAAAAATTGCTAGTTTTTTGCTCTTTTTATTTTTTTTTATGTATATGCACTCATTATTAAAAAGGCTTAAAATAAATTATTTACTTCAACTACACAACGCAATACATTTTTCACAATCCAATATCGTTGAAAAATCTTTGTAAGTACATAAAGTCTTACGTTGCATTACAAAAGCAAGTAACACCAGCTTTGAATTTTGGGAAAAATTTACATCGCACTGATGTAACTTTTTATTAAAATATACTACAGTTCTGCTTACATTTCATGTTCTGGAAGTTTAAAGAAAATGGCGACATTCCACCGCTTATCTGATTTATTTCATGTAGTCTCTATCGAGTAATATGTTGAGTTGACAATGCCATGCATGTCTTTGCGGGAACATTGTAAAATATTATGTGATTTATCAGTTGCATGAACGATTTACCTTAACTCATGTTTTACAGCACAAATGTGTGTGGTTTGTTTGTATTTTTATTTCTTTTTTATTAAATTTTTTCTTGGACTATTACACTCGTTTTAATTATTTTATGAACAAATAAAACTTAGAATAAGATTTGTATTCTACGAGATTGATTCTATTCTAAGATTGTATTCTACGAGATTTGTATTCTAAGAGTTCTGAGTTAAGAGTTAAGAGTTCTGAGTTTACACGTGGATGGATGGAGAGGAAGAAGGAGGCCGAAGAAGAGATGGATGGATTGTGTGAAGAATGATATGAAAGAAAAGGGAGTTAGTGATAGTGTGACGGGTGACAGGACAGAGTGGAAGAAAAAAACATGTTGCACCGACCCCAAGTAAAATGGGATAAGGGTAGGATGATGATGAGTTAAGAAACATTTAAATTTTCATGAAGATTTCTAACCAGAAATTTAAATGTTTCTACTTGAGGTCTCAAGTAATGACTGAATAAGCAATTACTTAGCAAGAAGTAATTACTTCTATTTAAAGACACGTGTGAGTCTTGTTGTGCTATCTCTGCTTTTTTGTTAGTTACTTCAATTGCCATTAGAATACGGCCATAATACATTTTAATATTTTTGTAGTATTTTGCAACAAACGTATCGTCGTAGTCGACCTTTTCGACAAGCTTTGTTAGCAGACTTATATGTAACTAAATAGAAATTCTAACACCGCAGACAATATCGGCCATGACAGTATAAAGAAGAAAGACAGTGTTACCAACATATCAAAATAGAAAAGAGTATTACATTGCTACCAACAATAAGATAATTGTTCATTTTTTAATACCTTTCTAACAATATACCACACGTTCGGGTTAAAATGGAAAAAACAAACTCACACACACCATAATAAAACATGTTATGTCTGAGTATGGTTCCGCACTTAGTCCTGTGTGGACCATTGTACGTGAGCCATGGCGGCCATAAACTTTGGCGGACTTATTCCAACCAGCCCTCCTCTCTCCAGAAGCTGATCAGGCCTTTCAGATTTTTCAGGGCGTCAATAAGGGAGTTCGGTGTGCCTAAGATTCGTGTGCGTGTATCAGTAACACCAGTGCAGTCCAGGAGCACGTGCGCAATTGTCTCTTCCTCCCCACGCTCTGCACAGGGGGCTGTCCGTGATGCCTATTGTGTGAAGATGTTTATTCAGTGTACAGTGTCCAGTGATAGTCCCCGCCACCAGGCGCAGGCTGCCTCTGTCTAGTCGTATGGGTTTTATAATAAAACATTTTTTACTACTTTTTATTTTACCACCTTATCGGCGGTTGTGGAGATCCTTGGGGGAAGCCTATGCCCAGCAGTGGGCGTCGCTCGGCTGACATGATGATGATGATCGGCATGATTGATAAACATATTTATATCAAATTTCAGCTTTCTAATGCTAACAATCACTGAAATTATCCGCGGACGGACCAACACGATGAAACTATAAGGGCTCCTAGTTGACTACGGAACTATAAAAAAAAAGTACGCAATGGATTTTGATGGTTTTTTTATAGATAGAGTGATTCAAGAGGAATTTTTATGTGTATAACACATGCATAATATCTTCAATAGCAGTACTCGTGCGAAGCTGGGGAGGGTCGCTAGTTATAATACACCGTGAAATTTAAATGGTTGTTTTCCCGCGGCAGAATGACTTGCCATAAGGAGTACTTTTGAAGCATACAGTAAAAATAAAAAAATACAAAGATTTTTTTTTATAAATAATTATTAAAAATATTCATCAACTCAAAGCGAAAACAATTGTAGACACAAAACAAATTTGTAGGTACTACTAGAGTCGCATGAGCAGCACGCCGTCAAAGGAAACCGATTCATTAAATATAAAATAAGCTCTCACACGTTCTATGTCATACGTCATAATTAGCTTACACTGTACGGGTCAATTTTTTGTTTTTAATTTTTTTTTTTTTTTCAAACGTTTGTATTACCAAGACACAACCATTTCGCTGAGGGAAAACAACCATTAAAATTTCACGGTATATGTAACACAATATCTCAGTTATACGCTTAATATGTATTTTTATAATCTCAATAATAATATGAAAAATTATAGATATATCCTAAGAACCTCGAAATAGACCGTATTTGCATGCTATGATGAATGTGACCTTCAGATAAACGCAATGCCAAACTTGTTCTATTTTAATAATTATATTATTATTATATTATATTATTATACTTCGTCATTGAAGAGGGTGACAATCGGATCATTGAACTCTTATTACTTTTGGTTTTCAATTCAAAATCTTCTAACTTTTAATAAAAAGGTTTGAAATAACTGATTATATATATATATTTTTTATATTGTCCATTGTGTTTCTTGGAGTGTAACTTAAAATGTGAACTTGGGCTTGGTTAGGACCAAGCCCAAGTCGTCGACGGCGCGTTATGTTCTTGGGCGCCTCAAGGAATAGTCAGTAAACGAAGAGGCCCAGCTACCTCGAGTAATGCGCAAAATCACCAACTGGGCTCAACTCCTATGGGAACCAGAACCTATAGGTTCTAAGCGTCCCGCAACCACTGGATTCCCACGACCCAGTGGTTACATTGTCTGGGCTCAACTCCTATAGGTTCTAAGCGTCCCGCAACCACTGGATTCCCACAACCCAGGGGTTACATTGGTGGCATTGGTTTATAGCAAGTAAAAAAAAAACCCTCACTTGACAATATCGAGCAACATTAAAAAACTCTGTGTGAATCAATTTTACCATAGGACATCCATACAGCGTTGTTGAGATACCTGCAGCTTGGACTAAGCGTTTTGCCTCGTCATCATCATC
The DNA here is from genome assembly GCA_029852875.1 of Mythimna loreyi. Classification (NCBI taxonomy): domain Eukaryota; kingdom Metazoa; phylum Arthropoda; class Insecta; order Lepidoptera; family Noctuidae; genus Mythimna; species Mythimna loreyi. Next base: position 10,889,363 of record CM056782.1, on the reverse strand, counting down.
ATCATCATCCTAGCGGTGTTTCGCCTCGGTGCCCGGGGTCCGCTTTCTTGCTAAGACGCCTCCACTTCGCTCGGTCTTTCGCGTCCTTTGCCGTAAGCCCATTGGCACGCATATCGTCCCTTACGACGTCGATCCAACGCCTCTTAGGCCTTCCTCGTTTCCCGGGTCCCGGCGGAGGCGGCATGGCGAGGCATCTGTTACCCACGTAGTCTGCCGGTTTTCGTAAAACGTGGCCATACCAACGTAAGCGACCCTCCTGCAGTTTATCCGCTATGTCAAGATGGGGTCCATGGCGCCATGGCCTGGTCGAAACCCATATTGACATCCCGAGACGGTGCACTCCTGTCGGATCCGAGAGTCAATCACCCGCTCGAAGAGCTTCATGGTGTGGGACATAACCTTAATCCCACGGTAGTCGCCACACTTCTGCACTGATCCCTTGTCTTTGAAGACTGGAGTGATAATACTCAGTCTCCATTGACTCGGGATCTTTCCGGTGAGGGGCATGCGGTTAAATAGGCGGGTTAAGATGCCCATACCACGAGGTCCCATCGCCTTCCAGGCTTCAATAGGGACTCCATTGGCACCGACAGCTTTCCGGTTCTTCACGCGGCGAAGAGCCACATGCACTTCTTCAGGCGTAACCGGGGGCACAAGTTCCTGATTTGGAGGGAGAACCGGAGAGAGCACCTCTTTGTGCTGCTTGTTCAGCAGCTCGTGGAAGTACGAGCGCCATCTCTCCTTCACCGCGAGGTCCTCGCATAACAGATTGCCGTCAGGGTCTCTTACACAGCGGCACTTAGTGATATCCAGTGCCGCTTTGACCCTGGAACGTGCCAACTTATAAATGAGCTTTTGCCCCTCAGACGATTCCAACTTATCATAAAGTGGCTGTAAGTGGTCTCATCTGGCTCTGGCTACGGCCCTCTTGGCGGCACGTTTTGCAGCTCTGTATGCGTCGCGGTCTTCGGGAGATTTGGAAGCTTGCCACGTTTTGAAGAGAGCTTTCTTCTCTCTGATCTCCCTCTGGACTGTGTCATCCCACCACCAAGTTTCCTTGTCACACTTGCGGCCGCCCCTGGACAAGCCGAGCACCGACTTTGCCGCTTTAGTGATGGCAACCTGAATCCTGTCCCAGTGGCTTTGCACCGATTCGCCATCGGTTCCATCGCACTTATCGCCGATGGCCGACGCGAACGACTGGGACGTGGCTACATCCAGTCGCCACCACCGTATTCGGCGTTGTTGGCGCTCAACAAACTTGACCTTAGGCTTGACGCGCAAGTCCATGACAAGGAGACGGTGTTGTGCAGTGAGACTCTCGCCGGGTATGACCTTGCAGTTGGCTACCTTACTGATATGGTGCCTCCGTGTGAGTAAGAAATCGATTTGGGTAGCGTACCTCCCGCTCTTGTAGGTAATCAGGTGTTCGGGTTTCTTTTTGAAGTACGTGTTCACGATGCCAAGGCCAGCAGCCGCACACGTTTGGAGGATAAGCACCCCACCGAGTTGATCCCAGAACGCAGCCTTTTCAGTGTCGCTGCAACCGACCTGAGGTGCGTAGGCACTTATCAAGTGGGTTACAACCCCGTCAATAAGCACACCTACGACCATAAGCCGATCACTGTAGCGTTTCACCTCCAGGACTGCGTCTTGAAACTCCTCGGAGAGTACAACGGCCACCCCGTTCTCCCCACCGGCTGCACCCGTGTAAATCAGCTTGTAGCCATTCCCGATGAGCCGGGACCTGCGGCCTTTCCACCGAGTCTCCTGCAGGAATGCCACGGCCACCTTTCGCCTAAGAAGTACATCGGCTAACTCTCTCGCGCGTCCGGTCAGCGTGCCAATGTTGAGGCTGGCGAAGCGGATTTTACGGGTTGGGGCTCGCGTCTTTAGCCGTGTTCGCCCCAGACACGGTAGCCCTCGCCCACTTGCCACAGGAGTCGGGCGAATCTCCTGCGCGCCGTTTTGCAGCGGCGCCCTATCCGTGGCAACATTCTTTCTTGTCTTGTCCATTGTTTAGTGGCTATTTGTGGCCTTTACGGGAGCGACTGCCGTCTGACCTCCCAACCCTAAAAGGGAAAGCCAGCGCCAGAGCCTCATCTGCTGTTCGGCAGGTGCCCCAACTTGCAGGGGAGGTTGACTTGGGCCCGGAAGATCGTGGTGGGGCCCCATATGCACCCAAGCGTTTTGCCTCGTCGTTTATACCAAATACATCGAGGGACTGAAACAGTTTGCCGGCTGCAGTCTTTCCGTCCGATTATAATTTAGGTGACTTCAAGGCTAGAGTGAATAGGCTTTTAATAAACTAGTGCGCTTTACCATCTACGATTGCGATTGATTGTTGGGTCGCAGTCATGCGTTTACTATGTGAGCTAGTTTATTGCAATTAAAAAAATATATTTTCTCAGCCGAATGGTAAGTAAAACGTACCTAAACGTTTGTTTTTAAAAACAAAGTTTCGCCTATGTTAGGACACATCGTAACAAAATGATAAACTATGCCACTATGTTATCATTATGTTACGAAAACATTATATTTAGAAAAACTTTTAACTCAATAACGTGTCATTCACCTAGGAGTTTAGACAATGTTTGTTTTGCGGGATTGTTCGATATAGATAGGGAAACCAGTAACGCGCAAAATCGCGAGCGGGTCAGAAAGTCATATGGGGAGAAACCTTACACCCTTACATATGAACCTTTAATGTAGTACGTGGAGGACAGCTCGTCAGATAGTTAAAAAAAATTGATCCTCAGCAAAACTCGAGCGCGTCAGATTAAGACAAGGGGGCTTAGACAGTCACATTCTCACTAACGATAACGAAATTCGAAACTCCGAAACGTATGGAACTGACATATGCCTTCGAAAAGTCACGTGGTCAAACGTCTTCGATTCGCTAATTGTTAGTAGTTGTTTATACGTCAAATTTGACGTTTTAATTCGATAACCATAGCCAAGAAGTTGTTATTTTATCGAACCAACACTTTGACTTATCGATATGTTAGTCGATGTCACTTTGTCTACCATTTTGTGGTCGACATCGTTAAGGCGAAATCGAACTTAGAAATGGATTCAACACGGAGAGATTGCCACTTGTCTAGGGCCCCTGGTAAGTTGAGTACAAGCAGAAAAGTGTGTATTTAATCTGTGGTAATCTCACACTAGTCCTTTTTCATTTCACACTATCGGGTTCAAGAGGTCAGATAGGTAGTCCACCAAAAACAATAATGAATAACATTTAATAGATATCTGAAACGAAAATAGCCGTGTTTAATATTGTTCGCATCGGAAAGTCACAGTACATTTTTATATAGCTGAAAAATACGAGAATACTAAGTAAATAATAGATACATAGTTTTTTTTTTTTAACTACGATTTAACAGCGTAAAGTAGATCATAAACAGGGTGTCATTGACGTCGTAACGCAAACGAATACCATAGATCCAGTACATGATTCCAGACGCCCCAGTAGTGGAATTTTTTGTAGGTTTGTCGGTTTGTTTCTTTTTGGTATTCGTTTGCGTTACGCTATCAATGACACCCTGTATAAATTAGTAACTCAATTTCCCAAGAGATGGCGCTGTATCTGGTGGTAATTTTGGAGATTGAAATAGGCTCACGCAGCCGAATTAAATTTTTTTTTTTTGAAAAGACATACGTTCAGGATGATAAAATATGTAAAATAAGTTTAAAAAGAAATTGGAGGATTGATTTGGAGGCAACAGTCCTTGCACGCATGCACGATCAGCGCGTGGAGATGCGATGCCGGGGCGAAACTCCGCTGCCCGAACATGTCGAGGCATGGCGGAAAGAGCTCCGGCGGGATCTCATGGTGAAGTGGAAACAGCGACTGTCGCAACCCAGCGCTGGGCACACCATAATCTCGGCGGTAGTGCCCCTCTTTGAGGCGTGGCTGGATAGACCTCACGTCGTCCTCACTCACCGCATGACGCAGGTCCTCACCGGACATGGGAAGTTTGGGAGGTTCCTGCACTGGATTCGTGCGGAAGAGACGTCCGGGAGTCGCCACTATGAGGCGAGCCCGGTGGAGCCCGGACACGGTGGAGCATACGGTAGAGGTGTGCCCTGCTTGGGTAGGGCATCGCCGTGTCCTCGTGGGGGTGATCGATGGCGGCGGTCTCTCGCGCCGGGCCTTGGTTCAGGCCATGGTCCGCAGCGAAGAGGAATGGCAGGCGGTCGCCTCCTTCTGCGAAGCAGTAATGCTCGTAAAGGAGGACGCCGACCGCATAAGGCAAAAGCAACAGCGCCCTCGCCGTAGCCGTCGCCGCCGCGATCCTGCCGATATCCGGCCACCGTAGACACTGGCTCGCGGACGGTGAGCAATGGGTAGCTCGCCATCCGGTCGTCTGGTAACTGTCCAGACCGCGTCCAAGTCGTCAACGGCGCGCACCGTTCCCGCGCGCCTCAAGGAGTTGTCAGCAAACTGTAGGGGCCCTTCAGGTTCGAAGCCTCCTGGAGCCTAGGGTGGTGCAAACTGTTACCTCGACTCTAGGAATAAGGCAAGGAAGGTACGGGGTAGGTTTTTTAGTCAGTAAGAGTCTGACACTGGTCTCCCGCTCCGCCCAAGAGCGGGTTTCGTCATTCGATGATTTTCGCATACCATAAAAAAAAAATCTTTTGGGAGGACTTCCAACGCTACGTCTACCGGTATGTGGTCTTCACTCTAAAAAACTTTCATTTTAACTTTATTCTTAACTAGACTAATATTATAAACTGACCTACGTCATAACATCTTGAATAACATCCAATTTAAAACAAAACGATTTTAATACAAACAAATAAATTAATAACAATTCAGGAATGGTTTAAATATTCCTTCAAACTCTCGGTCTGGTTGTTTCCTCCTTCTGTAGCTCCAAAGTATGCACGCATGACGTTTTTGTTAATGGACTGTGTAAATGGAATAATGCTAATCTATGTTTTTCCACTTAAATTCGCAAAATTCAGTGATAGTTGTATTCAGGAATGGTTTAAATATGTCTTCAAACTCTTGCCACGAACAAACTCCTCTATTGCACAGGTCTAATAACGGCTTCTCATTCCAATAAAATGCTACGTTATAAAAATATTCGTCTTGTCCTGGTTTACTGCACCTGAAACATGAAATAATGTAATGCCTACAGTTACACGGATACTACGCTATTTTTGAGGTATCACTACACAGTTTGTCTTTATACATGACATCGTTTATCTTATTATTCGATCCTTACATATGAAATTGGTGTTTTGTAAGGGAGTAACCTAAAGTCGATTTTTAAAAAATATAATATAGTTATTTTAATCAAAGTAGCTTAAAGTATAGTAGTAGTATAAGTAGTATCAAAGTTCTCATGGGTACCTCATATATCCATTTACAAAAAAAAAATTTGAACGGGAATCAATAAAATCTTGAAAGGCGCTTTAGACTGCACCATCGCATCGGAGTGGAATTTTTTCCCTTACCAGAAAGTATCCAAATTTTGAAAAAAATAGTAATCTTGTGGAGCAAGATCCGGGGAGGACGGTGGATGTCTTAGACATTCCAATTTAAGCTCTTTAAATAAAAAGTGTGTGCTCTAACGATGTCCTGAAGCAGCAGTGGCCTACGGCGATTGACCAGCCTCGGTTGTTTAGTAGCTAGCTTTTCCATCATGGTTTGCAATTGCTGACAAAACACATCTGCCGTAATCAGCTGGCCATATTTAAGAAAGCTGAAGTGAACAACATCGGCACTAGTCCACCAAACGCTCACAAGTAACTTTTTTGGGTTAATTTTCGCTTGGGACAGGATTTGGCTGGTTTGCCAGGGATTATAGTTGTTTATTTGATTACATTGTGATGAGCGTTTCCGATTATAGTTCAAGATCCACTTTTCACCACAGGTAATGATTACATAATTGAGTAAATTAAGAAAATGTTACTTCTGCTTTAGGGGGAACTAGAGATCGTCTAAATTCTTGCATTTATCTTTTGCGTACTAGAATCACGGTAACTCTTTCAAATGTTCTCGCAGCTACAATTGCGGCAGTATTCATCGTTTTTGCTTGTATATACATTCCGTCACACAAAGGTCGATCTCACCGGATCTTGGATTCAAGCAGAAGGAACGCCTGGATGTAACCATTGTGAGGACACAGTTCAGCTTACGGTGGAAGTCTACCCCGTCTGCGTCAAGCATCGCCATATTGGTGCGAAAGCGGATACCTGTTTGATCGAAGCAGTACCTAATACGAGCAAAAGAAATATTCGCAAACTATGGTGAGAAAAACCCGAGCAGAAGAGTTCGCTAAGATCACAGTTTTGGGATAGCGCTAATTGAGGTCAAACGAGCAACCATTGAATAACCTTATATTTCGTTACACCAATAAATTGGTTGATATTGTTTGGTGTAATTACTCAACAACCTACATCGTAAAACCACAATAAAAACCGGCCAAGAGCGTGTAGTCACAATGTAACATAACCCTTAAACTACGAATTCAGCGCGAAGTAGCCCACGTACAAATTAGTAACCCAATTTTCCGAGAGATGGCGCTGTACCCGGTAGTAATTTTGGATTGCGTGTACCGATTTTCATCTTTTTAGGGTTCCGTAATCAACAAGGAACCCTTATAGTTTCGCCATGTCTAGGTCTGTCTGTCTGTCCGTCCGTGGATAATCGCAGCCACCGTTAGCACTAGAAAGCTGTTTGGTATCAATATGTATATCAATCACGCCGGCAAAGTGCTAAAACCAGGGACCATTTTGGTTACCCATTGAACGGGTTTTTGATAGGGTTTTGACAAAGTGTTGTTTTAAAACCCATTTCATATTGATTACCATCTTTTACGAAAACCCTCATCAGTGGATAACCTCTTCCAAACCCCTTCGATTTGTTTACCCGTATATTTAATAACCCATTCTTGGTGGTTATACTTTTTAATAGTAAGACGTTTTCAATGGGTTACCCCTTCAACGACTATAACAGAGTTACCCATTCGAACTACCAATATTGTAATTTTATTTCTCGTACCTTACTTTAAAGTACAAAACTGCATGCATTCGGCGGGTGTACGCGTCAAGTCGCAACACGCAGTCTAGGACCTAGCGACTCCACAGACAATACACATACGATTATGGTCATTATTACAGTGATTTTAAAGTTAAATGTATGTTTTTTCTGGAATAGTCGGGATTGTTTCATATGAAATCGTATACGAGTACTTCTCAGTATTCTTCCGAAATTGAAGTTATTTTCATATTTTTAGTGAAGTCGGTACCTATATTTTTTTGTAAAAAGTTTTTTATTTCACCCTTTTTAGTTGCGATACACCTATAACCAGAGTGCTATTCCTCATGACAATTTCAATAAACCCAAACATTGTTTTTTTTTGTATAATAGTAGGTGAAAATTAGAGATGCGCCGAATAGTGGTTCAACCGAATAACCGAATAATATTGGGTTAAGTTCGTACCAAACCGAATAGGTATACCGCCGAATAATTCGGTAACCCAATCTACAGTTTTGCCGTGCAAACAAGTTTATAGAATATGCGGCATACCTACAAGTTGAACCATCTTGACGGTCAATAATGAGTAACACATTTTGGAATCTCAATCGAAGCGTAACAATGGCAACGGGTCCAACTTATTTTCCGGGTACTCTTCTACTCTCTACTCACTTTTTCAAGTGCCGCAAGGAGTGAGTCATACCTTGCCTCCGTTTCTAGCTGCACCCCGAAACTGTCATTGCGTACGAAAACACAATATGGATGCCAAATTTTAGTGCAGTTCTTGAATTTTGCTGTCTTGGTTTTGAAAGATGCTAAGAATCGAACAAAATCGCGTTTGTGGGAGATCTTCAAAGAAATAAAAAATTATAATAAAAATGATGTACGATGTGCAACGCAGCGTTTTCTCGTGTAGGCGCTAGGTGGAAGGAAACTTCTTCAAGTCATCATCATCATTTCATTCGAAAGACACTGTTGGACATTGGCCTCCCTTAAGTGTCATCACAATTAACGGTCCTGTGCATTCTCCAACCCTTGTCATGTCATCGGTCCACCTTGTACACTGCCACTTAAGTTTGACGATTCTTCGAGCTATCTTGATTTCTAATACGATCACACAAAGAAACTCCGAGCTTAGTCCTTTTCATTCACTTTCGCGTGACTTTAATTAAACCTTCTAAAGAGGCCCACAGTGAGCGACCACGTTTCGGAGCCAAATATCATCACTGGCTATACACACTGGTCATAGACTTTCGTCTTGAGACGTGGTATGTTGGACGACAAGACACCGCGCAGCATACCTCTTTCTCGAAATTAGATCTACCCAACTGGATTGACTGTCCGAGGTAAACGTAATCTTTCACAACCTCGAGTGGAGAGTCTCCGATTTTGATAGGAGTGGGTTCTACATAGGTGTTTATCATGACTTTGGTTTTGTCCATGATCATTTTAAGACCCACCCTTTCAGTAGCTCTAACTAGCGAGGTCACTGAGCATTGTGCTGACCTTTTCCGTAAACCCAGTCATGACTACTATATCATCGGCAAACTGAAGGCGAATGATGCACTCGCCATTGACGTTAATGTGCAATCCACAACCTGCTGTAAACAGTTTCGGACAAATGAGGCCTCGAATCAAAGATTTTGTTGTAGTCCACAAACGCTAAGTAGAGAGGCAGATTATACTCCTCGGTCTTCTGTAAAACAGGTTATACGGCAGGCCGTAGCTTATTAATGTGATACATGGTACTGGACCCTTTTTAAAATCCGGCTGATTCGGGAGGCTGGACGTCGCCAATCCTGTGAGCGAGACATTTCGGGATGACTCTGGAAAACAACTTGAGCAGCTCTTTGATTGGTTTTCCTCTGGAATTATTCCAGGATATTTTCGATAGTGTCGGGGTAAACTAGCTCTCGGGTCGTTTGCTAAATTCACAATAGGTTTGGTAACTGACGTATACAACTATTCATAAAAAGCCTTGATCTAGCCAGAGGCTCCGATTTGGTGGGTATGACTCTGCCATCTGTAGTCTTCAGTTTTGTGAGCTGGCTCTGCCCAATAGGCAAAGACTTGTTCAAGTGCTATGAATGAATAATCGTATAATGCTGAAGCATGAAAGTCATTTTAACCATCGTCTAGTAGTATTAGCACAGGGAATATGGTTTCCGCACCTGGCTGGGTCATCATCGATTTCAACTGTGCAATCAACATTGCAGTATTAATTTCTTATAAAGTGGATTATTAAAGATACAAGTGCAAAACGTAGATACGTTACTTTATTTTGCCCTAAAGACTGATTTATAATGATCTATTAAACCGAATATATTCAGTATTTCAACCCAATTATTCGGCCTAACCTAATATCTCAAAATCTGCCGAATACACTGAATATAAAACGAACTATTCGGCGCATCTCTAGTAAAAATCATCCAATCACGAATCCCCTTCTTGGGCGGAGCGAGATATTTGTCAGACTCTTACTGACTAAACAACCTACCCCGTTCCTTCCTTGCCTTGACCCCAGGGCCCTGGTAACACGCTTTCGCATCAACCCTTGGTCCCAGGAGGTTTCGACCTTGCTGGGCCCCTACAGTTTGCTGACAACTCCTTGAGGCGCACTGGAAAAGTGCGCACCGTCAACGCTTGGACTTGGTCAGGACGACTGGATGGCGGGCTACCAATTGCTCGCCGACCGCAAGCCCGCGCATACGGTGGCCGGAAATCGGGAACCGAATTGCTGCAGCGACGGCTACGGCAAGAGCACCGTTGTCTTTGCCTTATGCGATCAGCCTCCTCCTTGGCTAGCATTATTGCTTTGCAGGAGGAGGCGACCGCCTGCCACTCCTCCTCGCTGCGGACCATGGCCTGAACCCCGGCGCAAGAGGTCTCCGCCGCATATCTCCCCCACGAGGACACGGCAATGCTCTTTCTAAGCGGGGCACACTTCAAGCGTGTGCTCCACCGCGCACCGTGTCCTCCGGGCGGGCCACACAGTGGCGACACCCGGGCATTGCTTCCTCACGAATGCGGTGCAGGAACCTCCCGATCTTATCATGTCCGGTGAGAACCAGCGTCATGTGGATGGTGAGGACGCCGTGAGGTTCTTTCCAGCCACGCCTCAAAGAGCGGACTTACAGCCGAGATCATGGTGTGCCCAGCGCTGGATTGCGACAGTCGCTGTCGCCATTTCGCCATGAGATTCTGCTGGAGCTCTGTCCGCCATGCCTCGACTTGTCGTGGCAGCTGGTAGGATACATAGTTTCATTATGACGTCTTTATGTCTCCCTTCTACCTTACGACTCCATCAAGATGAGTTTGATAGTACCTTGAACCCAAAGTGCATCTCATGACAAATTTAATGAGCCCAAACACGGCTAATAGGATACATTGATTAATTACGGAGTTCCGGTGCCTATCTTCAGGTTCCATCATCATCATCAGGTCACTTCGATGATACCTTTTTCAACATAACTACTCATAACCATTTATTTATTTGTATTGTAACGTTTTTGTGATATCTATGAGTATAATGTTCAATTGACCATTTCTGGTCTTCTTCATCAGTTCCACTTCATCAAATGTTTTTTTTTTTTACTTTAAGTGCTAAAGTTCTAGATGAAAATACCAAAATCACCAAATGTTTTGAATTGGAATTGAAGAACCTCCTCCTTTTTTGAAGGCGGGTAAAAATACCACCGTCCTATCAAACCAAGCAAGAAACACGAATAAACAATTTTATATGATTCCTAACTTTCAAGGACAAAACCTATTCTTCTACTTCAACGTAATTTAAAATTATTTGATTTAAAACCCTTTGATTACCCTGACAAACCCTTTCAAAGGGGTTATCGCTTCAATTGTAAATCATAGAAGAACCGGTAACATCTTGTACTAGTTAACTTATTGAAAGGGTTACCCTAACGTTAGGGTTATGAACGGGCTAACACTTCCAAGAGGTAACATTTTCCGTTGCTGTAGGCGTACATGCTGTAACCCTTTCGAAAGAGTTAACTTATATTCGGGGTTGTATGGTCCCTGGCTAAAACAAAAAGGAGTAAAAAATGTTTTATTAGGGTACCTCCCCTACACGTAATGTGAGAAGTATAGTTAGATTGGCATTTAAAACTGATTACCCGACCCGTAAAATAATTTTATGATAATGTAAATATTTTCGGAAATAATCGCTCCAAAAGGAAAAAATGTGGCGTCCCCCCCTCTAGCTTTTGAACCATAAGTTTAAAAAATATGAAAAAAATTCTCGAAAGTTGAACTTTAAATAAACTTTCAAGAAAAATTATTTTAAACTTGATAGGATGAACAGTTTTTGAAAAAATTAAAAAAAAACTTTCTGAACTAATTTTGTAATTTAACTGTACATGCAACTCGTGGGGGTGATCGGCGGCGGCGACCTCTCGCGCCGGGCCCTGGTTCAGGCCATGGTCCGCAGCGAAGAGGAATGGCAGGCGGTCGCCTCCTTCTGCGAAGCAGTAATGCTCGTAAAGGAGGAGGCCGACCGCATAAGGCAAAGGCAACGGCGTACTCGCCGTAGCCGTCGCCGCCGCGATCCTGCCGATATCCGGCCACCGTAGACACTGGCTCGCGGACGGTGAGCAATGGGTAGCTCGCCGTCCGGTCGTCTGTAAGACCGAGTCCTAGTCGTCAACGGCGCGCACCGTTCCCGCGCGCCTCAAGGAGTTGTCAGCAAACTGCAGGGGCCCTTCAGGGTCGAAGCCTCCTGGAGTCTAGAGGGTGGTGGGAAACTGTTACCTCGACTCCAGGAATAGGGCAAGGAAGGTACGGGGTAGGTTTTTTAGTCAGTAAGAGTCTGACACTAGTCTCCCGCTCCGCCCAAGAGCGGGTTTCGTCATTGGATGATTTTCACCTACCATAAAAAAAAAAAAAAACTGTACATGCAAACATTTTGTTTTTACTTTTTCACATATTTCATTATCCTGAGCATATCTTCTTTCGAATATGGAAGGTTACCTAATAAAACATTTTTTTCCACTTTTTACCTTAGCACTTTGTCGACGTAAATGATATACATATTGGTTAGTACCATATTTCAGGTTTCTAGTGCTAACGGTCGCTGAGATTATCCGTGGACGGACAGACAGACAGACAGACATGGCGAAATTTTAAAGATTTCTTGCCGACTACGAAACCCTAAAAGCATCCTATGCATAAAAAACTGAACAGGATAACGTGATTGGGTCAAGTTCGAAGACCCGTAAGTATATAAATTATCCGACAATTATAATAACAAGCTAAGGTTTCGCTTAGGTATCAATCGTACTATACCTGTTCAATACAGCAATCATGTTACTGGTGAATGTCGATAAAAATGAAGTCCTCCATTTCCTATTTATATCTCTATGAGCCCCCGTAAGAGGGTTCGTGTCCTTGTATAGATTAAGCACTACTAATATCATATCCATCATTGTAGCGTGAGTGAAGTATGACACGATTTTCTTGCCTTTTCTATTCTTCGCTTGTTCAAATTTTCTCAGTAAATCAGCCAAAGGCATCTGCCCGAGTCTTTGACTATATTGCGACACACCATACCCATTTCTGTAGTAATGTCTGAGGTCGTCAATATATTCTAAAACTTGCAAGTCTTCAGTTGAGAAGACGGCACACCATGGACATGGTTTGTTAGAGATCCCATCCGAAGTATAGCGGCAAAGGTCGTATATGGCTGTGATGTCTTGATTTGAGAATGTGAAACTGAGGCCTAATTTTCTTATGATACGCTCTTTCATCTGTAAATCAAAAAGCGTTTGAAATATAGAAAATATTTTAAATATATTATTGATGACAGTGTAGTTTTAATATTTACACTATCTCTTTCTAACACCGAGTTCATGATGACTTGCTATGTAATCTAAAATAATTAACGGGTACACGCAAAGCAAGTATGTTCTCCAATATTCGTTACTTCTTCTTGTAATATGGGACATCTAGTTAACACTACTTTATCATGTCTACATTTTAAAAACAAGGCGATAAAATCAAAACATACGTTTATATAGTCTGCAGTGTTCTTATATACTTCTTCTTCTTGATAAACATCTGGATTGCGTCTTACTTTTACTTGATATTTTCCACATGTTGAATAAGGCTGAAAATAAAGCCGATATTTTAACAAAACATCAGAATTAAATACATAACTGATTTATTTGAAATCAGTAACTTTAACTTACTGCTACAATCTGGTAATCATAAGTATCATTTTCTAATGTCAAATTTTGATTCAAACCTTTAATAAAGGCTTTAGCACTTTCTTTTAGGCGCTGACCAAACCCTGGAAGAAACAAATGATCTTTTTTCTGTAGTTCCTTTAGTAACTCTGGAAAAGCCTCGTTGATTCTGTTGCCAATGCGTAATAACTCCTGATATCCTTCTTCTGCCATTTCATTTGGTTTAGACAGCATGGTCAAGTCAACGTTCCAATTTTTTATATTTTCAATATCTTGCGCGCACATTGAACTGTTTCCGACTTCATAACTTGATACAATAAAATCCTTGTATTTCAGAATGTGCTGTATGTATCGTGCAAAGATTTGGCCAGGATTTCTCTTTCCATGTCTCATAATTACCCAGATACTGATAGCTTCGCATCCTACATCAAACATATAAAAATAAAATTAACAAAGTAAGACACACATAATTTTTTATGGTAACAAATCATAAATGAGATCAATATGTACTTTAGTAAATATTCCGCAAAAATAAAATAACTATGTCAGTATAATTAATGAATAAAATCGGACTTACCTTCCGTTCTTACGACCGAATCCCTTATATCGCCTCTGACATTCTCATATGGGGTTTTACTTCCAAAAAAATTGTATTTGCACTCAGTGTTCCAATAACATTCTGAGGTCAACACATTTTTCACGTAAAAACAAACTAACACAGTTAATGTCAAAAACTTCATGTTTACCTTCACAATAAGTAATTTAATAAAAATAATACACTATGTAGGCACTACACTCAACATTGACCTTTGTGCGATAAATAACCACGAGTTAGTATTAAATTACTTATCTGCTTACTTAAACGTTTTGTTATGTCATGTAGTTTTTTTTATGTGGTAAAGCGGGCACGGCGCGGCGGGACGTGACGGCGACGCTGAGTAGTTGTAATGTACTAGATATTACGGACGACGCCACACAGAGCCGTCCCGCTCGACGCGACGGTAACCTCGGATCTGTATGGCATCGTCGCGTCGCCGTCCCGTCCCGCCGCGCCGCGCCCGCTGTGTGCAGAGACCTTTAGTCTTCTAAATCATAATATCTTGAAAAACAATAAGATTTTATTGATTTGATTTAGTTTGCCAACTTAATTTCGCAAATTTCTGTTGTAGCATTCAGGAATGGTTTAAATATGTCTTCAAACTCTTGCCACGAACATACTCCTGTATTGCACAGGTCTAGTATCGGCTTCTCGTTCCAATAAAATGCTACGTTATAATTATATTCGTCCTGTGCATGTTTACGGCATCTGAAATATAGATTTATTGTTAATATCATCTTAATCTTTTTATTTATTATATACACATATAATCTACATTTTAAAACATTTTCTAAAAAGAAAACACATAAAAAAGGACATTTAAAATTATCAAAAATCTAAGGAAAGAAAACATTACTTAAGAAAAGATTACTTTTTGTGTTAAACACGTGGTTCTATGTAGAGGCCGTCAGTTATCAACCGTGTAACGAGCAAGTTAAGCGTTAGGGAAATAAAAATTGAATTATTTTAAAAAGTCGTGTTGAAGTAGCCTTCGAACACAATCGTTTCGTTTAGGTTTAAAACTTAGATCATACCTATTTAATACAGCAATCATGTTACTGCCGAATGTAGATAAAAACGATGTCCTCCATTTCCTATTTATATCTCTGTGAGCCCCCGTAAGAGGATTCGTATCCTTGTATAGATTAAGCACCACTAATATCATGTCCAGTGTTGTACCGTGAGTAAAGTATGACATGATCTTCTTGCCTGTCCCATTCTTCACTTGTTCGAATTTTCTCAGTAAATCAGCCAAAGGAAACTGACCTAATCTTTGACTATATTGCGACACGCCATAACTATTTCTAACGTATTGTCTGAGGTCGTCAATAAATTCTAAAACTTTCAAGTCTTCAGTTGAGAAGATGGCACACCACGGACATGGTTTATTGGTTATCCCATCCCAAGTATAGCGGCAAAGGTCATATATGGCTGTGATGTCTTGATTCGAGAATGTAAAATTGAGGCCTAATTTTTTCTCGATGCGTCCTCTGATCTGTAAATCCAAGCAATTAGTTCTAGGTTTTGAATTTAAAGAATATTATTAATGATTGAAATGGAAACCTGGGGCTTTAAATTGATGTCTCAAGTTATGATGATTTCAATGTGTGAGAAAGATAGAGCATGAAGATGGACCTTGGAGATAGATAACTGAGGGCCTCTACATAGAACCACGTGTTTAACACAAAAAGTAATCTTTTCTTAAGTAATGTTTTCTTTCCTTAGAATTTTGATAATTTTAAATGTCCTTTTTTATGTGTTTTCTTTTTAGAAAATGTTTTAAAATGTAGATTATATGTGTATATAATAAATAAAAAGATTAGGATGATATTAACAATAAATCTATATTTCAGATGCCGTAAACATGAACAGGACGAATATAATTATAACGTAGCATTTTATTCGAACGAGAAGCCGATACTAGACCTGTGCAATACAGGAGTATGTTCGTGGCAAGAGTTTGAAGACATATTTAAACCATTCCTGAATGCTACAACAGAAATTTGCGAAATTAAGTTGGCAAACTAAATCAAATCAATAAAATCTTATTGTTTTTCAAGATGTTATGATTTAGAAGACTAAAGGTCTCTGCACACAGCGGGCGCGGCGCGGCGGGACGGGACGGCGACGCGACGACGCCATACAGATCCGAGGTTACCGTCGCGTCGAGCGGGACGGCTCTGTGTGGCGTCGTCCGTAATATCTAGTACATTACAACTGCTCAGCGTCGCCGTCACGTCCCGCCGCGCCGTGCCCGCTGTGTGCAGAGACCTTTAATAATAAATTTATACAGTTAGGAATTAAGTTGAGCTATTGTTCGATTCCCGCACGGAACAAAATATTTGTATGGCCTACAGATAGGTGTGCCGGGTTTGGGTATCTAGTGTATGTGAGTGTTTGTGAACGGATCTACGACACAGGAGTAATTCCTAGTGTTGGGCAACGTTTTTTTTAATTATAAAAAAAAGTTAGGTTTATGTCGTAGTTAGTCGTTATTCGTCGTTCTCATCATCAGACCGTTTAAATGATAACGTTTCATGTTTTTTCCATACACGTTTGGTCATATAATTAATGTAGAATAAAAATATTACATTGCTTACTAATATTATTGTTTTATTTTACACTAAATATAATTAAACGGATTTTTTACAATTACTCGTATTAAAGGACTTGGGGCACTCTGACTCGGATAGCTTAGATTAGTCAGCGAGCGAAGCAAGCGTACATAGACCCCGCTATCTTTAGTATTTTTGATAGAACAAAAGGACAGTAGTATTAGAAAGCAAGAAAACAATGTTTTCCGCTGGAAGAGACTGCTTTAATTCTTTAAATTAAAGTAGTCTCTACCAGTGGAAAACGTAAGTATATTGCGATATAATCAGCCATTTTTTACCATATCATGACACTAGCTTTTGTCTGCGGCTTCGCCCGCGTACATAAAATATAGCCTATGTTACTCAGGAGTAACGCAGCTTTCTGTTGTTGCTACAATTTTTCGAATCGGACCAGTAGTTCCAGAGATTACCTCCAACAAACAAATAAACAAACTTCACCTCTTTATTATATTAGTGTAGATAGCACCCACTTCATGAAATAAATTCTAAGATCTGACCACGACATCTGTGTAAGATATGCTAACGAAGCACAGTGTGCAGCGGCTGAGAAAAATGGGACAAATGAAAGTTCTGTATCTAATTGTGGGCAAAGACGGGCTGAGAATGATATTGTTTGAAGAAGTTTTCGCGATCACTTCTTTTCTTATTTCTGCATACTAATTTCTAAATTTTTTCCAATTACCCCTTTCGCAAGCCTGCTGGAAGATATTCTTTTATAATGTTCTGCTTTTTTTTCAATAATTATGTGTGTACATAAATAGTAAAATAAAAAATAAAAATACATTTGATTTGTTGAACAAGATGTATTTTAGGACTGACGTAAAAGTTTATAAGTATTCTTTGTAAAAAAAATATGCGCCACGACTACGCAAAATGGTCAAGCGCTCAGCATAATGCCGTGACCACACGCGAAATGAGAAGTCGATTGAATTATACTTTTCAATACACTTACTCGAAAACTGCCACTTATCGCACTATAATTAGGTTCGACATGACACGTATATCACCCGCGTGCTTTTGTTTCATTTATCATACCAAGGGCTTTTTTTTTCCTCCTTATCGTCACGGTCAAGCATAATTATTTTTTTTTAAAGCAAAGAGGTGCAGATTTTTGAGGTTTTAATATTTAATTAAAATTTAAATCGTGTTTTTAACAGAATATAATAAATAAACATGATTATTTATGCAATAATTTGTTATTAACAACAAATTAACATTTATCTGTGTTCTAAATTCAAAAATATTTGAATTTCTATTCTTAATATTAAGTAGGATGTATAACGGTTTGATGTCTTTGCTTCTTTTTCATCCTGCAAAGGATAAGCGCGGGAAAAGTCTATAAATAATAGTCTTATCATGTAACTTATTTATTGGTAGTTGTGAAAAATATGTTGAATGTAAGATATAAGAGATTTTTTTAGACAATAAGCTGCTGCCGTCAGATATTGTGCTTTACTATAGTTTCCTGCAATCTAAATGTAAAATGTACGGCAACTTTGGAATTCTTTCTTCAGTAAGAAATTAACAAAAATGCGTCGTAATTTTCAAAGTAAGTAAGTGTTATTATAAGTGTTATATGTTCGTAAGTGTATTGAAAAACGTCGTTTGACACACGTGCAGATTTGTCATTGCAGCCCTCGGCTCCATAACACACTCGCCTACGGCTCGTGCGAATTTCCGCCTCGGTCGCAATGACAAACTTCCTGCACTTGTATCAAAATGTACTATTTTTAATAGTATATATAGATATCGGATACTGAAAGAATACAATACAATACATTATTTTATCTCCTAGCTTGAGACATACTTGTACGTACATAAGGACTTAATCTTTTATGATAGTAAGAAACCTAAATTTGCTTAGCCTATCTGCCATAAATAAGATCGATTTTATCTAACAACATGCTCGTAACATCCTCAAGTGATGTTCGAATGCGTAAAAATTATAGGTGTCATTCACATTTGAGATCGTTTCACATAATATTGCTACATTTACGAAATAAGTTACAATTTACATAAAATTTAAAGGTCACGTGTCCCGATGACCTTATATTTCTTTATTTACATTCGGCACATATACCTATGTGAATAATTGGACAAGGTCGCATTAATTCATTGGATAAACTAGATTTTTTTTAAAGGTGGCAAATCATCAAATGTCTTCTCTCGCTCTTGGATGGAGCGAAAAGGCTTGTCAAACTTTTACTAACTAAAAGCCATTTGTTTGTTCCTTTTTATTCTGGCGTTTCCGGCCCCTAGGTGTCCATTTTCACTTAACCTACGGCTCCAGTAGCTCCTACAATTTGTTGACAACTCTTCAAGGCGCGCGTGGACCACTACGCATTGTGGATAACTTGGACTTGGTTCGCATGATTACCAGACGACCAAACGGCGTACTAACGATTGCGCGTCCTACGCCTATAGTGGCTGAAAACTGGGATCCCCGTGGCTAGAGCGTGAGGGCCATCTCCACGCGCGTGCAGCCGCTTTTTTTACTAGCATTACTGTTTCTCATAAGGAGGCGACTTCCAACAATTTCTCTTCGCTTTGGAGATGGATATAGCGATGGCAAGAACCAGGGCCCGGCGAGAAATATTGTTGCCGTCGTTAGCTCCCACGAGGACACGGCAGTGCTCTGTCTAAGCAGGGCACATGTCTGTCTTATCGTACCATGTCCTGCGTTATGCGGAAGGAAAGGGCGTCATGTAAAGACCACATAGTGTCTTTTCTTTCCGCCTAACGCAGGTCAACCACTCTTCTAAGAGAAGCCTTAAATAGATAGATAGATTATAGTACATTGTTATACGAGGGATGAAAGAAAGTTATTTAGTCCCGAGAAATTTCTTGGCGACCGAGCGAGAGCGAGGTCGCTAATAGTTCGAGGGACTAAATAACTTTTGAACCCGAGGTAAACACTGTGCTTTTCATTACGAATACGAGGAAAATAAAAATAATAAAAACCTGAGTCGTCGTCAAAGGTATGTTTTTAGGTAGGTATATTTCTTTTGATTTAGGCGGTAAGCGGTTTTCTCCTCTTAAGAATCTTGCGTTAAATTTATAACTGAAGCTGATGAACTTATCGTGTTAATAAAAAATTCTTGTAACAGAGATTTAGCAAAATGTAAACAAAACTACCTATACACTTCGAAAAAAAAAGGAAGATCAAATCGGCCACAGATTATAGAGAGTCTACCATTTACCCGCCAATTTTTTTTTTCAGTGTTCGGCTCCCTGGCTTTTCAGTCAATAGTTTTCATTTTGTCATTGTAAAAATGGGTCTGGTCAACATTTTTCTCAAATAATATTAGTTTTAATGAAATAATTGAAAGTAAATTAAAATAAAGTCATAAAAAAAGTATTCTTAAATTATTTCTATTTCTATGTCATTTTAATTCGGTATACAGTTTCGGGTCACGGTGCAATACAAATGTCAAAATTGAACTAGTTTTTTTTTTAAATATTTGCTGTTTAAATATTAAAAAAACAACTGTCAGTTGTAAAGTAAAACTCCCTAGGGAGTAAAAGTGCTTCTTCCAACCCTGTCCGCAGGCAACTTTACACCTACTTTCAGAGTATGAGTAATGAAAAAGATTTTTGTACTCCAAAAAGTAACAGAACTTATACATATTATAACTTAAATCTATGGGTACAATACCAGACAACCTTAGGATATCGCCATAATTTGGCGTGCCAGCACTGGTTTGCGATAGTCGCTGTTAAAATTCCACCATAAGATCCCCTTGGAACTCATGTTTTATTGTCTATGACATAACTTGATTAACTGCATTTTTTCCTATTTATTATACTATACAGTCGGGTAATGACACAATATATGAAACTTGTTTAAGATAAATTCTAAATGATCTTCATAAAAATAAATATGAGTGCTTCAAAATATATTTTGATTTTTGTTAACTTTTTAAAATAAATCCTTTGCCTCCACAGTAGGTAATAAAAAGATACGCCGGTGGAGTCCATAAAAGAAAGAATATCTTAAAGGTTTTAGAGTTCAATACAGTAAAGGTGAAAATGAAAAGTTTATGATGCGATTCACTTTTCTTTCTAACTTAGAAAGCAGCGGGCTGTACTAAAATGTAGATGTAAAAACGGAACTGTCACTATTGGACAAATGAAAAAATAACAGTAAAAGTTGATACCTCGAATAAATGGAGCAATATCGTATAGAAACAGAAAGAGTTCGTATGGTTATGTAGGTACTGAACATTTAAATCGAACTCAAGTTTTTACACGCATAAATATTTTCAGAATAATCTGTAATCTGTCCTTTTGTATGGCAGTGAAGCGTGGCCTGTACTTTAACGGCATAAGCAAAGCCTGCGTGTCACGGAAATGAATATGCTGTGCTGGATGTCTGGAGTTTCGCGGAAAGACCGCATTAAAAAATCCCGCATCTGGATCAGCCTTCAGGTCCGTGACATAGCGGATAAACTGCAGGAGGGTCGCTTACGCTAGTATGGCCACGTTTTACGAAAACCGGCAGACTACGTGGGTAACAGATGCCTCGCCATGCCGCCTCCGCCGGGACCCGGAAAACGAGGAAGGCCTAAGAGGCGTTGGATCGACGTCGTAAGGGACGATATGCGTTCTAATGGGCTTAAGGCAAAGGACGCTAAAGACTGAGCGAAGTGGACGCGTCTAAGCAGGAAAGCGGACCCCGGGCACCGAGGTGAAAGCCACGGTTAGCAACCGGAACTGGCGCTTGGATGATGATGACACAATGACCTGTATGATGATGTTTTTTTTTTTTTTTTTTTTTATGGTAGGTGAAAATCATCCAATGACGAAACCCGCTCTTGGGCGGAGCGGGAGACCAGTGTCAGACTCTTACTGACTAAAAAACCTACCCCGTACCTTCCTTGCCTTATTTCTGGAGTCGAGGTTACAATTTTCACATACCCTCTAGGCTCCAGGAGGCTTCGACCCTGAAGGGCCCCTGCAGTTTGCTGACAACTCCTTGAGGCGCGCGGGAACGGTGCGCGCCGTTGACGACTTGGACTCGGTCTTACCAGACGATCGGACGGCGAGCTACCCATTGCTCACGGGAACCTCAAGCGGAGAACCTCAAGCGGCAGAAATACAATAAACTTGTTATTTAGTTATATTTTCGTCGATGCGGAAGAGGTTTTGACGTCTTACTTTAGATTACTTTTAGTAAGTTATTAAGAACTTTTTTTTTTAATTTATACATGTAGGTATTTATGGAGATTGTAAATATATTTTTAGCTGACATTATGTTAACACATTAAATAAATAAATCAAACGTACTCAAGATAATAACGTAATTAATGGCATAATATAATAAAAATGATATTAAGTGATTATGTAAGTAATAATATAAATATAATATTAATGGTGATCATTCTGGGTCAATAAGAATTGCTTATGAACTTGCCGACTGAAGATGTCATGGCTCTTGGAATATGTGCAGTATTTTTATTACTGTTTGATATATCTATGATTTTTATGTAAAGAATCTTTGTTGAAATTTTTGAAACTGTACCATGAAAGATCACAAAGTTATAAGCTTGAAAGTAGTTGGTAAGCAAATAACATTGTGAGAAAATTAGGTACTCTGTAGGTATATTTGATTTTCTTTTAAATTATAGTTACAAACTTGTTGAATACGAAGTATCCTAGTTTTACTGTGACCATCCTGACGTACAAACAGGTTCACAAATGCTTGATTGCAATCCCACCTGATAGCGAACAAATATAACATGTGTATAAATTATCGGAATTGATCAAAGCTAATGATTCTGAACGTACAATATGAGGTGTTGCATATAAAAACCCGTCCATGTCCCTATTCCTATTAATGGTTAGGTCTTTGAAACTGCAGCAACGCATTGTGATGCGTTTTTTTGTATAGATAAATTGATTCAAGAGGAAAGTTTATATGTATAATACATGCATAATAATGTTTAATATTAGCTTTGTACACATGCGAAACTGTGGGGGGTTGCTAGTATCTACTAAAAATAATATTGTTCAGCGATTATTGATGGACGGAATTCCTTTTTTAGAAAAAAAAAACAAAATGTAACGCTTCATCATTCATCTCGGCCCTTTCGCGATCTTGATAGTCTCTCGAGTGAAGTGCTGTGTCCGCAACTAAGGTTATGCTATCAACTTCATCACTCGGATACCGTCTTGAGAAAAATGTAAACAATCATCGCATCTTTATTATTCTAATAAAACTATAGGCTAAAATCATAGATATATCAAAAAAATCAAACAAAATTACTAAAATGAAGTTTATTTGAACTTAGCACGTCAAAGCGATATTATAATATTGTACCCTTGACATCGTCACAATAGTGCACAAAAAGCCCTTAAAATAAAAAAATAATAAAAAAAGGTAATAAATATATAATTTACTTATATTTATTGTAATGTCGTCAAATCACACAGGCAAAAATCTAACAAGAAACTGCACAATTACGCTTAAAAAAATGTGATTAAAAACAGTGTATAACATAATAGTACATTGTTATACGAGGGATGAAAGTTATTTATTTAGTCCCTTGAAATTTTTTGGCGACCGAGCGACAGCGAGGTCACTAATAGTTCGAGGGACTAAATAACTCTTGAACCCGAGGTAAACATTTGTGCTTTTCATTACGAATACGAGGAAAATAAAAATAATAAAAACCTGAGTCATTCTCAAAGATCTTCGTGTTTTTAGGTAGGTATATTTCGTTTGATTTAGGCAGTAAGCGGTTTTTTCTTCTTAAGAATCTTGCGTCAAATAATTTATAGCTGAAGCTGATGAACTTATCGTGTTAATAAAAATTTCTTGTAACAGAGATTTAGTAAAATGTAAACAAAAGTCTAAACCTCGAAAAAACAAGGAAGATCTAATTGGTCACAGACCAATACTACCTACCACCACCAGACTACCATTTACCCGCCAATTTTTTTTTTTCAGTGTTCGGCTGGCTGGCTTTTCAGTCAATATTTTTCATTTTGTCATTATAAAAATGGGTCTGGTCAACATTTTTCTCAAATATATATTGGTTTTAATGAAATAGTTAATAGTAAATTAAAATAAAGTCATTAAAAAAAAGTATTCTTAAATTATCTCTATCTCTATGTTATTTTAATTGTACTGGCAGTATAGAAATTCGGGTCACGTTTCAATAGAAATGTCAAAATAGAAATAGTTATTTTTTTATATTATACAGCTGTCGGTTGAAAAGTGAAACTCCGCAGGGAGTAAAAGTAAAAGTTTTGCAACCCTCTCTGCAGGCAACTTTGCACCTACTTTCAGAGTATGAGTAATGAAAAATAACTAGAACCGCGTTTCCACTAGGCAACAATTGAGGCGCGACACGAGACGTTTAACATGTACAGCAACGGTACACAACAGTGCGCGACGTTACCAGCTAGCGTGCGACATGACGCGCGGCTTGTTGTTAGTTTAAAAAGCATCGTTACATTTTCTTTATTTGTAGGTGTTTTCAATCTCACCAACCCGTTTTTTTCTTTTTGACGCATGTTTCAACAAAGTTATAACCACTGCCGCTGAAATCAACACAAGTTCCTCTGGCGACATGTTAGCGACGACTGAGTACCTAGTAGATGCGTAGACAGACAACGTTGTTCAACAAAAGTTTCGCGCTGACTTTCAACACGTTTTGCAACTTGTTGTGCAACATGTTGCGCGTCAGTTGTTGCCTAGTGGAAACGCGGCTTTACCCTACGATATTTCAATATACACATATCCCAATCAATAGTACATTGTTATACGAGGGATGAAAGTTAGTTATTTAGTCCCGAGAAATTTCTTGGCGACCGAGCGACAGCGAGGTCGCTAATAGTTCGAGGGTCTAAATAACTCTTTAACCCGAGGTAAACACTGTGCTTTTCATTACGAATACGAGGAAAATAAAAATAATAATAAAAACCTGAGTCGTCGTCAAATGTCTTCGTATGTTTTCAGGTAGGTATATTTCTTTTGATTTAGGCGGTAAGCGGTTTTCTCCTCAAAGAATCTTGCGTTAAATTTATAACTGAAGCTGATGAACTTATCGTGTTAATACAAATTTCTTATAACAGCAAATATATATAAATAATAACAAAAATAATAATAATAAATAACAATAATAGAAAACAACAATAATAAAATAACAATAATAGCAAAATGTAAACAAAACTCTACACCTCGAAAAAAAATCAAGAAAGACCAAATCGGCCACAGATTATAGAGAGACTACCATTTACCCGCCTTTTTCTTTTTTTTCAGTGGTCAGCTGGCTATTCAGTCAATATTTTTCATTTTATCATTGTAAAAATGGGTCAGGTCAACATTTTTCTGAAATATACTATTAGTTTTAATGAAATAGTTGAAAGTAAATTAAAGTCATTAAAGAAAGTATTCTTAAATTATTTCTATCTCTATGTCATTTTAATTGTACTGGTAGTATAAAAATTCGGGTCACGGTTCAATAGAAATGTCAAAATAGAACTAGTTTTTTTTTTAATATTTGCTGTCTAAATATTAAAAAAACAACTGTCAGTTGTAAAGTAAAACTCCCTAGGGAGTAAAAGTACTTCTTCCAACCCTGTCCGAAGGCAACTTTACAACTACTTTCAGAGTATGAGTAATGAAAAATTATTTAAACAATTAATCTATCAAAAAACGCCATACATCGACAGCAAAACATGAAATAGTGATTAGTACAATGCAAGATTAATAGGTATTGCATTTTCAATCCATTTAAGTATCGTAGGAAAATAAACCAGTATAGTGAAAACGATCTATCGCAAAGGAAAGAAAGCTGTGAGCCGTAGCATCTATGCATCAAGTAGTAATTGCTCTCCACTTTAAAAGACATTCATTTTAGTGAGACTCCATTATTTCCCCACGGATATCGAGTACTGTAGTTGTGTTTGCTTTTTGTTTTCTATTAAAGATCTATTTTTTTTTAAATTCTGTATCAGGATCTCTTTTTGTCTAATAAAAATTGCACGAGTTGACTGTCAATATTTAGTAACATTTGTCAAGTTCAAATCACTTGATTTCGTCCAAATCATTTTGCTTCAAGTAGTACAAATCGGTCACTGAGAGTCAACGACAACGCACTGCGTAATAGCATAATATGGTCAGTTTGGTGTGACCGAAAAGTTAATATATATGGAAAAACGATACACTACGTTACTCCGGCCGGCAATACAGTTTTGGTCTGAACAATGTGAGGCACTTTTCGTATTAAAGACATTATATGAAATAACTTGTAAAACCCTGAGCGGATTCATTGACTACCCTGTGCTCCACAACCTCTTTTGTCGGCTATTTGTACTCGATAAATACGTCACAATTTATTTGCACCACAGCCACCTAGAACTGTCGCTAAAGCTGAATCCTCAGTGTACCGTAGCTAACTCTAAAGATGGTTAACGCCTTCCTGAACGCCGACCCTGAATGTTATATATTTGAATGTTGTGATGTGTATGAATAAAATACTACATAATAATCAAAATCAATTTATATTCTTATCTTCCATATAATTATCAATATTAAGTATTATTATTATTTTTTATGTTTTCACAATTCTATGTTAATTAATGTAAGTGGGCATGTACCGTTTTAATTAACTATAAGTAAATAAACTGTTTCGCGTAGATCTGCACACTGGCATTAAACGAGTTAATAAAAAATGGGCCAAGAGCGTGTCGGGCCACGCTCAGTGTAGGGTTCCGTAGTTTTCCGTCCATCACAAATTTTTCACAATGTAACAGAACCCAGTAGCCCATGTAAAAATTAGTAACACAATTTCCCGAGAGATGGCGCTGTATCCATTAGTAATTTTTATTTGCGTGTACCGATTTTATTCTTTTTGTATTCTTATTTGAAAGCAGATTTGCTCAGGATAATGAAATATGTAAAAAAGTTGAAAAAAATGCTTGCATGTCCGGTTAAATTCCAAAAACCGTTCATCCTATCAAGTTCAAAATAATTTTTTAATTTTTTTTACTTAAAGTTCTACTTTTGAGATTTTTTTCATATTTTTTAAACTTATGGTTCAAAAGTTAGAGGGGGGACGCCTCATTTTTTGCTTTCGGAGTGGTTATTTCCGAAAATATTTATATTATCAAAAAAATATTTTACAAGTCCCCTAATCATTTTTAAATACCTATCCAACAATATGTCACACGTTATAGTAGAAATGAAAAAAAAAATCACTTCCCACTTCACGTGTATGGGAGGTACCCTAATAAAACATTTTTCACCACTTTTTGTTTGTGCCCTTTGTCGGCTTGGTTGATATACATATTGATACCACATTTCAGCCTGCTAGTTTTAGCGGTCGCTGAGATTATCCGCGGACGGACAGACAGACAGACAGACATGGCGAAACTATAAGGGTTCCTTTTTTTCCTACGGAACCCTAAAAAACAATTCATAAGTTTTTTTTTTAATTTATTTGTATATATTATGTAGTTTTAAGTTTACTTTATTATTTGATTTATGTAATATAAATGATAGTGTTAATAAAAGTATTGCAACACTGAAAATAAAAAATCATAATGTTCCATTCATTCCATCCATCCATTCGCCAGGGCCACGCACATATAACTTTCTCTTGAATCACTTTATCTTTAAAAAAAGCCGCATCAAAATCCGTTGTGTAGTTTTAAAGATTTAAACATAGCGTATAGGGACAGGAAGCGACTTTATTTTATACTAAGTAATGATAATGATGAATATTTGACATATGCGGTTAATTAATAATTTTTTTACAGTTCCTTTACTCAGTGACTTACGATTAGAATGTTATTGTGCAGTTATTGTTTTTAATTCATTACAAAAAAGCTCGTACCACAATTATATTACGACACCACTTTTATATTACGGCCCAATGAATTAACAGACTACGAACTTTTAGCAAAATGACAATGCAATTGTGTTGGAATGACATTATTGTGAAAATAGCAGACTTGGGCTCCTCTACTAACAAAACAGTCGTGTCGATACATACGTATACGTGACGTCAAAGAAGGCTTTATCTTAACGTTTGGACGGTGTCCAAACCGGAGCACGTGATAGAGCATGGATTGTGCGCACACAGGGATAGATACATCGTCCAAATGTCACGTTTCCACACAATATGACCTTGGGTTTGAGACAGTGTTTTTCTCTCTAATTTGTTGTTTTTGAGACGAATCTTAACCGATTAATTTCTCAGGTAAAATATTTCTATCTTATTTAAAACTATCTTTTAACAATTATATTAAGTTAACAAGAAATAGGAGGAAATTTCGGTGGGGTTTGTATGTTTTCCCTTCCGATGAAAAACACATCTAATATTTAACATCTCCGCGCCCTTGGGCGGGACGGGAGATAGTATCAGACCTTTACTGACTAAAAACCCACTCCTTTCTTAACACTTACTCATAAGCTATGCCTTTTTTCTTCTTCATATAACTGAAACCATAAAGGAGTTCAGACTTTTACTGACTATAAACCACCTGTGTGGCCTCCAATCCCGCGTGGTGGATTATGGCCCATTCCCTCTCCTAGAGAGAGGAGGCCTGTGTCCCTGCAGTGGGAACATTAAAAGGCTTATGATGATGATGATGATGATGTATGGCCTCAGTTGCCCCATGCATTCCAGGACTTTGGTAACTCTATTGCACAATCCTACAAAACAATCGCTCTCTAAACTTTAAATTAACCGTTGACTCTCAGGTTAAATGTAAAGTTTAGACAACGTTTGTTTACTACGATTTGCTACGTCACATAGTTACGACTTTTTCTAAATATAATATTCTCGTAATACTAATGATAACATGGTGACTTAGTTTATCGTATATTAATTACGATATGTCTATAGATAGAAACTAATAAATGGACGAAATTTGATTTTTAACAAGGAACGTTTAGGTAAAATAAATATTATATAGTTTTTTTGTAGATCGATATGTTCAAGTGAGGCCCGTTTTTTTTATGGTGGGCAAAAATCATCCAATGACTAATCCCGCTCTTGGGCGGAGCAGGAAACAGTGTCAGATTCTTACTGACTAAACACCCCACCCCTTCTATGCCCTTCGCACTGGAGCCAAGCCTTCCTTTCAGAAAGAGACCCTGGCCGGAAATCGGGATCGGAATCTCGGCGGCGCCTAGGGAAGTGAAGGCCGTGAGAATCCGATTGATGCAAGCAAGACTCCTAAGACTGGTTTAGTTATTGTGACAACACTTTTGGAAGGTCTATATGGCTATATCTAGCAGCGAGCGGAAAATTTCCAGAGTTGTTGATCTAGTAAACGGACATGCAGCATGCATGTTACGCTACAACAGCTTAAACTTAATTATCAAACTCGTTGTTCATCTAATGACAGCATAAAGTTTCAATATACATAGCTGGCACCGCAACTATTGCTGTCTCTGGGCACTGTTCCAAGTGTTCCAACCACGGCCACTTCGGAGAATTTCCTAAAAGATAACCCATATTAAACGTGACCTGGAGACCAAATACCACAGATATGGTTTTAAGGTAGCACAGCATATTGAAAAAACAAGTGAATTATTTATTTCTAAAGGTAGCCATCCACGTCAGGGCATTCCTATAGGGTAGGGTATTTTTATTAAGGCCTATATAGTTGAGTTTTAAGGGTTAACCGGAGCGTGTATGTTGCACAACTGCATGTTTCCACACAAGTTTATCTAAGAGATATAACTGTGCAGGCAAACCTGTCAAGTACACCCTAACATGTAATGCTACCTTAATAGGTATACATAGTGTTGTATATTTTTTCCATTACCTCGAAAATTCTATAAACAAAAGCAAAAAGTGTGTACAAATATGAACACACTGCATAATCAGTCGTCACATCAATTTAACATAGAATCAATACTGATAACTTACTTATAAAACCATGGAACTTATACTCTATAGTGATTGGCAGCTACTAATTACGCAATGATATTTTTTATTCCTGATGAATATTAGACGTCGAGATATCGCGTCAAGCAATGAGGATTAGGTTATAGCGACATCTATGACGGCGAATGAGAACTAAACATGCCATATCCTGCAACCCGGCATCAGAGTTCTCCGCGAGATATATTATATCTAAAAGGTTTTCGATAATGTTATCTCAGGTATTGAATATCGATACTTAAAAGTGTCGTCATGGTTCGGTGGTGTGGTTCATGGTGGTTTAAATATTTGACAGATGCACTGCGTGTCAATTGAATTCCTGCACAGAACAAATGTTTTTATGTAATTTGCATGTAAGTTTACATGTTTAGCGTAAGTACCCGTAATACAGGATTCATTCTTAGTGCTAGGCTTTATACAATAATACCCAAGGATCATCAAGGACCCAGCTGAAGATCTTTTTGAAAAATAATTTAAAATTTTGATGAGAAACACAAAGAATAATCATTATAATCAGTTATTTCAAACCTTTTTATACAAGATTGGAATACCAATCAATTTTATTAGAAGATTTTGAATTAAAATCCATAAGTCACAGAGTTCAATGAACCTATTGTAACCTTCCTCAATGACAAAGTATTCCGTACCTATTCATTAAATTCGTACTCAAATAAAATAGACATTTATTGCATGTCGTAAAACTTTATTCGCACCTTTTTGTTGTATTTTTGTTTTGATAGAACAAGTTTGGCATTGCATTTATTTGAAGGTTGCATTCGTCATAGCAAGCAAATACGGTCTTTTTTCCGGCATAGCAGTCAGAGTCACTAACTACTAGACTGACAGGTCAGTCAAATGTTATGAGGTTATATGGAGTACTTACTTTGAGTGCCATAACGATGTGGATGAAACAACCCTAATGCCATTTAAAGTAACTAGGTACGCCATACAACGACATGGCTTAAAGGATTAACTATTTAACCATAAAAAAGGATTTACACAAACCATATATATTTGTGCAGTGAAACATATTTAACAGCAAATGCTATTTTCATGCAAATGCTCATATAATATTTTTCATTACTCATACTCTGAAAGTAGGTGTAAAGTTGCCTGCGGACAGGGTTGGAAGAAGTACTTTTACTCCCTAGGGAGTTTTACTTTACAACTGACAGTTGTTTTTTTAATATTTAGACAGCAAATATTAAAAAAAAAACTAATTCTATTTTGACATTTCTATTGAACTGTGACCCGAATTTTTATACTGCCAGTACAATTAAAATGACATAGATATAGAAATAATTTAAGAATACTTTTTTTTAATGACTTTATTTTAATTTACTTTCAACTATTTCATTAAAACTAATATTATATTTGAGAAAAATGTTGACCTGACCCATTTTTACAATGATAAAATGAAAAATATTGACTGAATAGCCAGACGACGACTAAATAAAAAAATGGCGGGTAAAGTCTCTCTATAATCTGTGGCCGATTTGGTCTTTCTTGTTTTTTTTTTTCGAGATGTAGAGTTTTGTTTACATTTTGCTAAATCTCTGTTATAAGAAATTTGTATTAACACGATAAGTTCATCAGCTTCAGTTATAAATTTAATTTAAGATTCTTTGAGGAGGAAACTGCTTACCGCCTAAATCAAAAGAATTATACCTACCTAAAACATACGAAGAGATTTGACGACGACTCAGGTTTTTATTATTATTTTTATTTTCCTCGTATTCGTAATGAAAAGCACAGTGTTTACCTCGGGTTAAAGAGTTATTTAGTCCTTCGAAATATTAGCGACCTCGCTATCGCTCGATCACCAAGAAATTTCTTATATCAATGTACTATTACAAAATCCCCTCAAAGACATGCATGACATCTTTGACTGAACATATTCCACGATGGGGATTACAGGAAATAAATCAGATAAGCGGCTGAATGCAGCAATTTTCTTTGAACTCCCGGAATAAAATGTAAGCAAAAGTCAAAGCTTTAGTGTGATTCAAAAATAGGTTGTATTACACCGAAGCAAATCCTTTAAAGACCCTACAAACGAGCCTGGTGCCAGAAAGCGTCGAAACTTCGATATTTCTAGCACTGTGCCTAATATAAAATCGCATCTCACATTTCGCTGAAATAGATTTCACGAAGTCCCATCGTAAAGTGGCATCGCGCCGTGCCGGGTGTCGGAATCAACGTCGGAAGTAAACAGTTTACTTAGGACGACCCTTTTTATACAAAAATAACCCAAATCAATGTTATTGATTATACATTAGTGTGTAAACATAGTTCCTGGCTAAGATATCCGCCATTAAGATTTTTATTGATAGGTATAGAAAAACTTCCTGCTTTTCAAAGTTGTTTCACGAAGTTCGTAAACGATCCAAATTAATATAGTAGGTACTTTTTTAAATTATCCAAGGACAACCCCCACACGGGAGATAGTGTAAGATATTTACTGACTTGTAGCAACCTTCAATTATATAGTCAAAAATAAAAAGAATGTAATTATGTGCTGCCACTTAGTGCTGACCTAAGTTGTCGTGTATATTTCTTGTTGAAAAATACAGTTCAATAATAAAAAGAACAAACCGATAAAACATCTTTTCGGCCACTTCTTCTTCTTTAATTAGAGGGGACTCTTGATGTCGAGATCTACCATCGCTCTCATCACACACATCAACATCTCTGACTGAAAAGCCACCCCGTTTCTTCTCCGGGGAAAACTCTGCTGGCGGCATGGCGGACAGAGTTCTGGCGTGGTCTTGTGATCGTGAAATGGCGTTAGTAACCCAGTAAAACCCCATTATAGTAGGTTCTAAGATAACTGATTTCCTAACAATTTTTAAAAGTCAAACATGAAGCACTACGAAACGGTTGTGTTGTGAATAAAAAATATGTAATTTGTATTAACTTTGTAAAGTATTCAAACTCACAAATATAACGTAAATTTATAAAATGTGTATGAATTACTTGGAAATTCAGGATCGATGCAAGTCAGTGACCGAACATTGGAAATAGTTCTTCCTAGAATTTTGCCCGTATTATTAAGGGGTCAAATCTACATCTACACTATCTACACTAATATAATAAAGAGGTAAAGTTTGTTTTTTTGTTTGTAGGAGGTAATCTCTGGAACTACTGGTCCGATTGGAAAAATTTTAGCAACAATAGAAAGCTGCTTTACTCCTGAGTGACATAGGCTATTTTTTATGTACGCGGGCGAAGCCGCTGGCAAAAGCTAGTAATTAGTATTGCTTCCCAGAAATGAAAAACAATGTACAATTTCAAAGTACGTATCTACGAACTTCGAAATTGTACAAAATTGTATTATCTAATAAAGCTAAGAAATCTAACTATAATATAATATTTTACAACTATAACACAACGCCGTCTAGTCCCAATCTAAGCAAAGCTTGTGTTATGAGTACTAGACAATTGATAAACATATATATGCACATATATAAATACATACATATCACTATTTAATATAAAAAGCAGCTTTTGGCTGGCTGTCTACGTATGCTTAGATCTTTAAAACTACGCAACGGATTTTGATGCGGTTTTTTTTAATAGATACAGTGAATCAAGTGGAAGGCTTATATGGATGCATAATATATTATCACCATGGCATCCGTGTGAAGCTGGGTCGCGTCGATAGTTATAGATAAATTACACCAATACAACATTTGTCCTGGGTGGGATCGAATCCACGACCTTAGCAGTTAGGGTCATGGACCACTAGACCAACAGGCCTGTAACTGCTTTTGTTTTTATTTCATCATCATCATCATCATCAGCCTTTTTAATGTTCCCACTGCAGGGACATAGGCCTCCTCTCTAAGAGAGGGGAATGGGCCGTAATCCACCACGCAGGCGTTTTGAGAGCAGTGGTGATGAAATAAATTACACAAAGTAATGCGCCAGGCTGGATTTGAACCCGCGACCTACAACACGTAAGTCAGGGCCGTTACCACTCGGCCACCACTGCTCTCGTTTTTATTTATTTTTTAAAAACCTTATCCTGCACTACAAATAAATGTGTCGACAAAGGTAAACAAAGGTATTTTCTCACGCTTCAATACAAATTAATAAATACTATGTAATAATATTTGTAGACCATCAGGTGCACACAATAGTATATATATTTATAAATACATATAGTGTAAGTTCACGTCCAGGCCGTCCCAGCAACAGTGATTTATGGATTGCTACGTTACTTTCTCGAAAGGCGAGTGAAGCTGAAACTGTATGGAATATTCGCAAAACTTGCAGAAATTTAAACTAACGTATGTCCTGCACATCTATCAACCTGAATAGGTATGTTGCTGAATAAGAATAACTCATAATATTCATCATTCATCAGCCTTATTATATTCCCACTGTGGAGACCCAGGCCTCCTCTCTAAGGGAGAGAATGAACAACAATCAACCACGCAGGCCCAGTTGGTGGATGTTACATGTCTTCGAAGTTTTGGTTCGAAGACATGCCGGTTTCCTCACGATGTTTTCCTTTACCGTTTTGAGAGCAGTGTTGAAGAAATAAATTATATAGTTTGAACCCGCGACTAATAATGATTTTTGTGATATTTTTCAATTTTACGGTGAAATACGAGGATTAGTGTGGTGTGACGCGAATGGATAAAAAAGTAAGAAATGAGTATCTTAGAGGAAGTCTGAAAATGGCGCCAGTGACTGAAAAGTTGAAAGGAAATCGTTTGTCTTGGTATGGCCATGTAAAGAGGAGAGATGAAACGCATGTTACGAAAAGAGTTTTGAGTTTACACGTAGATGGATGGAGAGGAAGAGGGAGGCCGAAGAAGAGATGGATGGATTGTGTGAGAAGTGATATGAAAGAAAAGGGAGTTAGTGATAGTATGACGGGTGACAGGACAGAGTAGAAGAAAAAAACATGTTGCGCCGATCCCAAGTAATATGGGATAAGGGTAGGATGATGGTGATGATGATGATACGAGGATTAGTTTGAAATTGAGTACAGATCAGTGATGGTGACTCGAGGTACATTTTCATACAAGCCCTGTTACGTGATTGATGACTCTTATGATGCTATTACATACAAGTATCTTTCTTCGTACGTTTTGGATACACAGATATGTAATGGATATTACCTAGGCTTTTATAAAATTCAAAACATAAATATAAAAACATAATTTTTTTTTTAGTTCCTCTGAAAATCTGCTATTTTACGTGAAATTTAGCCCTCCATAATATACTCATATATTAAAAATATAAGAAACTGCAAAGGTTCTATCTTTGCACATTTAATCGGGATTCTTAATGACAAAATTTTGATGGGTTTAAAAAATACGTATTTCCTAGAACACGTCTTGTGAATTATTCGAGTAAATTACAAAATTACCGATTGTCAACAGAGTTTTCAAGCGTTGTCTCTTTTTTCACGTTGTATTTTCATAAAATATTGCTTTTGGATGCAGCAACAACCTAGGTCCTCCTGCAGATATCTTCTTTCCCGATAGGGGACGCTAGGTAATTTCGAGCATAGCCCTTTTCATTGGCATTTCAGTGATTTTAAGCTTTCTGACAGGCACATAATATTATTATTATATGTTTAAATCTGTAGTGTGGCAGAAAGCATACATTCCCCTAATACATTTGGTCATTAGCATCGAGTATCGGATAACAAATAAGCCGAAAGATGCATGAGCTTCGGATAAAATTTACATTTACATGAAGAATTACTTAGCATAACACAGACTCATATTTTTTGTTTGTCATCGATGATAATGCCCTTATAACATCATGCAACGATTGAGCAAAAAAAAAACTGATAAGAAAAAATCACGCGTCACTTTATTTTTGTCACCTTGACAAGGTACAAACGACTGATATAAAGTCCGCCAAACTTTAAGGAAAGAATCCGGGGTGTGTCACAAAATAAGATAAAAAAATAATAATGTCGAGAAAAACTTACCGCATAGAATGCACGGAGTAATAATTGGTGGAACCGTTGGTGGCATCGCCATGTCATACGTTTTTTTTATGGTAGGTACCAAAACCTACTCCGTTCGTCCCTTGCCTTATTCCCTGAACCCCGGTGTAACGCTTTCACACCAACCCTTGGCTCCAGGAGGCTTCGACCCTGTAGGGCCCGGATTTTCGGTTTTGCGTATTTTTTTTTACATGTACATAAATAAAATAAATCACTTTAATTATTTTTCATAGTTATCATTTTAATGAGTTGAGAAAAATTACAGGCACACTGTGATGATGGGTAAAAAGATCTGTGAATAAATACCCTGGATTCGTCGTAATTATTCGCGATCGAACTCAACTCGAGCTCTATCGGTAATAATTACGCAAGATTCAAGTTACTGATGACTTGGGTTGTTAGATTAATGACGAGCAATAATAATCACACTGTTGTAACTGCTGTGTAATTTCCGCAGGCGCAATTCTTTAGAATCTATTTAAGGATATAAATATCACGACCGTACCTTATCAATAAATGTATAAAAATATTATACTTAAAAAAAAAATCATCATCATATCTCCAGTCTTTTCTCAACTATCTCGGGGTTTGTTTCCTTATGTTGATGATTTGAAGCCAATTTGGCTGAACTATTGAAGCTGCTGAACTATTCTAAGGACATGTCCTTTGTTAAGTTGGGAAAAATTATCTAATGACGACTCCCGCCCTCGGGCGGAGCGGGAAACAGTGTCAGGGTTAGATCTTCCTTTTAAAGACCAGGGCACCAGTAGGCTTCGGACCTGCAGTTGGGTCGGGTGGTTGCATTTGCGGTTGGCCTTCACTTTTACTAGCGTTACTGCTTCGCAGAAGCCTGCTGTACTTTCCCATTGCTGGGCAAAGGCCTCCCCCAACTTTTCTCAGGTATCTTTGTTTCGGATCACCTTAAACCAGCCCTTGCGGTAACCATCCAAGTCACGCCACCAAACTTTATGAAAATATTTTTCGAGTAAGTCTAGTGTCTTGTTTTGCACACGTAAACATTTATCATTGCAATCACAAGGCTTTCTTAAATATGAGAGTGATTGCCCCTTTCAGAAGCATTTAGCGCAATCGCCAAAACTAAATTACTTGTAACTACCGTTTAATCGGCGCTGAAGGATGGAAATTAAAATAAGTTCTTCTAAATATCTGAATAATAACATGCTTGATTATTTAGTTATTACATAAAAAAAAAACACTTTTAAGATACTCTTTTAAAGTAATTTTTAAATGAAATCTGCACTAAATGTTTCAATTTATTATGTCGTAACTACCCGCCTACGCAAAGTCAAAGGCTATGCATAGCTCATAGCTCCTCTAGCTATCTACGAGTATTTATCGGAACTCAATCTATGAGGTATAGTGAGAATCGCCTTAACTGTTCGCTGAACATAGGCTACGTGATGTACGTATCACAAAACTTGATGTTGCACCTTATGGCAGAAAATATGCCGTGTTTAATATCATTTGAAAGCGCTTTTATGTACATTTCCAAAATATTGTTCTAATAATAAGAACGCCTAGTGTTTCTCCCGTAACCTTGTTTACTTCAGCATCCTAAAAATCTTGTTTAATAAATTGGTTTGGTTTATCGTCAAAATATTACCTTAGAGTGTTAAAAAAGTATCCATATTTGCACCCAATTTTCAAATATTGGGTGCAAATACAGATATTTTCCAATTAAAACTCCATATAAGAAAAAGTTAGAGGTGACATAAAGAATTTGATCATAAAATTGTAAAATAAATTAGATTTTCTTCAAAGCTTTTATGGTATATTTTACCACCTTTATTTTTGCGAATTTATACACCGTGAAATTTTAACGGTTGTTTTCCCTCAGCGAAATGGTTGTGTCTTGGTAATACAAACGTTAGATAAAAAAATAAAATAATTAAAACAAAAAATGGACCTGTAGAGTGCAAGCTAATTATGACGTATCACAACCATCACAACGTGCGAGAGCTTATTTTGGTTTAAATATTTAATGAATCGGTTTCCTTTGACGGCGTGCTGCTCATACGACTCTAGTTACTACTAGATTCGTATAAGCCGTATAAGATGAGTCGTATAAGATTTTATTGTATCGAATTACGATATAGGGTTTACTGTGTGTGCAAAATACCTATTGAAAATATAAAAAAAAAATAACTATTAACAATGCCTTGTCGACTACATGCCTAGTTTCAGAGAAAGGGTATCAAGAATTATTGCGTATTGGCAACAG
Organism: Mythimna loreyi; assembly: GCA_029852875.1. Lineage (NCBI taxonomy): Eukaryota > Metazoa > Arthropoda > Insecta > Lepidoptera > Noctuidae > Mythimna > Mythimna loreyi. Next base: position 10,851,838 of record CM056782.1, on the reverse strand, counting down.
CAAGACCGAGTCTTTCTTAGAGTTACCAAAGGAACTGCAAGAGAAGAATTACTTATTTTATTTATTTCTTTAATTTTATTTATTTATTTATTGTCAGGCAGCTAAGGCCCATAGATAAAATACATAACATTACCATTTTACAAAATACTTAATAGAACTAGAAACTAAACTTATGTCGTACAAGGCTTAACTGGTATCTGGAAGAGAATTCAAGTGCCATTATTGAAGGTCTAAGCCAGCCCTTGGCTGTTCTAATTACCAGATTGTAGCAGTAAATTGGTTTTAAGAAACAAATCAGTTTTAATTTGTTTGAAGTTATAATTTAATTTCAACCTCATTCGAAAATATAAAAGAGAAGTTATATTAAGGTCCAAGATCTTTAAGAGTAAAATACGGAATGTCGACGGACAAAATATCGATGAACGCTAATACGATGCTACAACATTTCGATGCACGTTACAGCGAAAGACCGTCTCTGCGAAGCCACTTTACTTCGATGCACGTTACCGCGATAGAGCATCACTGCGATTGAGTTCTGTGTATCGATACAATTGTTACACTGAACTATGACATAGCTATTACAATACAAACATATAAAAATACAATAATTGGTTGCCTTAGTGATTTTTTTACTAAGAACATTACGTTTATTCATGTAGGTACTTCAATGTGTACTTACATTTGAACTGAAAAATCTGTAAAGAAGTGCATTTCAAGAATTGCACTTAGTGTTCCCTAGCACCGATACATTCAACAAAATTACAATAATTGAAGTTTGTTTAAGCACTTAGGACGACTCGCCTAACGAATCTCGAGATCGTGGGCTTGAATATCGTCCCACAGAATTTGATTGTCTTCGCGAACCCCATACGTACGCACACCACAAACAAATAAAACTCAACACTTTCTATGTGCATTAAGGTACAATTTCGTCTGCCCTCAAAATAATACACAGAACACCGTCTTCCAAATTTTGGCAAATTAATTCGTTTAACATATTTAAAAAGTTTAGGGAGAGCGGAGATTTATTTACAAACACGGCACGTCTTTTTTAGCATTGCGATATGATATGTTTATGGTTATAATTTCATTTCGTTCATTTAAGGGCCCTTTATTAGATCATTTGGGGAGATTTCATGATGGGAATGAGTTCCTTTCGTTAAGATTTAACTCGGCTATTTCATTTTCGATATCTTGAAAACTTTTACCGCTAAATTCGATTTCTTTTTAAATCGTATTCATGGGCTATTAGGTTATTTTTTATGGTAGGTAAAAATCATCGAATGACAAATCCTGCTCTTGGGCGGAGCGGGAAACAGTGTCAGACTCTTACTGACTGAACAACCTACCCCGTTCCTTCCTTGCTTTATTCCCAGAGCTATAACGCTTTCGTTGCTATGTAAACGATAAATATGAATATCATTGTGATACGTACATAAATATAATAAATAGTGGTGCTATGTCAATGGATGGATTTTGACATTTGATTGATGGATGTCTGACACCGGACGCATATTCAATTTAAATAAGTACAATTAACGTATGTTTTACCGTGATTAATTAGAATAAAAAGCTCACACTAGTCGAATATTCGACACATTATTATTCTGGATTTAAGTAAATATGTAGCAGGAAGCAGGCATTCCCCTAACATATTTGGTCATTAGCATCGGGCTCATCGGGTATCGGATAACAAATTGGCCAAAAGATGCATGAACTTCGGATAAAAGGTTAAACTACGGATACGATTTTTTTTTTCATTATTGATCTTTATTCATTTAAGATAAAAAAAAATCAAATTGTTGAAAATCCAACACAGTTCAATAATAACCCTTCCACTAGGTAGACTCCAGTTTCAAATTACGTTGATGGTACGGCTGGTGCAGTGGTTGAGCGATTGACTGTCAGTGCCCGCATGGAACAAGTCGTTGTAAGGCCTATAAGACAGGTGTTCTGGGCCTGGATGTCTTGTGTATTAGATTCAAATGCGTGAACTGTGAACATGAGTATTTGAAAATTAAGTGAAGATGAATGAATTGATGATACCGTCGCCGTCGCCACAGTCATTGTTGTCATAAAAAGCAATAAGTAATTACGATTGCAAACACCAAACATTGAATCAAGTAAAAACATGTTATAACAAAAAACTGTGCAAGTGTAAATCGGAGTCGTCTATCGAAGATTCCGTATAAAAGTATCTATTAAAACAGTTCAATTCCCTAATTGAGTTATTAAGACTTTTTAAATCTTATTTTTTTGACGCAACTAATAATTTGCAGTTTTCAGATTTTTTCCTTTTATTTTAGTAAGAAACCCTGCTTTCAAATGCTCTTAAATGTCAAATTGTCAGTCAAGTAAAAGACATGAATTTCATTTTAATAATTGATTTAATGGCTTAAATGTTGAATACATTAATTTAATTACCTACATAATCTTTTGTATTTTGGGGTGGTGAGCGCAAACCAAAATTATAAGTCATAAGCAAAATTTGCGCTTTAGTCGTGAACTTTACGACTAAAGCGCGTATTTTGCTTATGATTTAATTTATGTTACGAGTATACACAGATCGAGTATTAAGTTGATACTACAACAACTCTGAACTAATTTTGGTTTGATAAATATCACGTAGTAATATCACAGTATTAACGTAAACTTAACAAATCTGGATATCAAGTCATGTTATATTCGTTATAAAGATTTAGTTATTGATTCCAAACAGAATTTGGGACTAAGAGTAGTTTTTGTCCATATCAGGCATTTATTGGGCATCCCCTTTTACATTTACATGAAGAATTACTTAGCATAATACAAACTCATATTTTTTGTTTGACATCGATGATAAAACTGCTGTATCACATAGAAAAAACAAATTCTTATAAGAAAATCACGCATCACTTTATTGTTGTCACCTTTACAAGTTACAAACGACTGATACAAAGTCCACCCAACTTTAAGGAAGGAATCCGGGGTGTCTCACAAAATAAGATAAAAAAAGAATAATGTCGAGAAAAACCGGTTTCCGCATAGAATGCACGGAGTAAACTTTGTTCGAAACTTAGTGATAAAACGTAATAATACCCGCGCGTGACATATTTCAACTTAGAAGTTCAATTGTCATAAGATAAAAGTATACTTTACGTTGTTTCAGCGTTTTTCACAAAATAAAAATGGGGAACAAAGAAGATGTGAACGTTGAGGATAAAAATGTGTTTATTTCTAAACCTGTCCTGTTTACAGTGTTACGAATAATGTATACAGAATCGTAAAACGTACGCACGATGTATAGCTGAGCTTTGAGTGACATTTCACTGATTAGCCGGCTTCCCTTGTCACGCAATCACTAAGTGAAGGCTGGTTGACAAAAACAGAGCGGTAGGTAATTTATGAAATTGGGTTTTTCACGCACGGCTTTGTGAACGCCGGCCGTCATAAGATTATTTTTACACCACTCGTGGTTTATATAAAACTAAATTGTGCTTAAAAAGTGTAGCCAATACATGATATATTTTCGTGGTCACGGTCTTGTCCTAAGTATACTTTTTATTTCGCGTAATTAATTTCAAAACTGAAACTTTACTGACTGGCGTGTTGGTCTAGTTGTCGTCTAGTCTAGTTGAAGTTCTGACTGCTTTGTCAGAGATCATGGGTTCGAAAATTTGTGTGATGAGTATCATTTCTTGTAATTTATCTGTAACTAGCTTCTACTCGCGGCTCCCCTCGCATGAAGTTCGTTATACTTACCCTCTGAGGGGTGGCGTTTCGTAAAATCCTTACATCAAGTTTTTAGCAGACGTCTACACCTTTTAAGAAACTCTCCTGCAAAAGTTAAAATTTGCATGTGTTATAGTTTCTGAGATTTGAGAGTTCGTGATTAATCTGTGAATGGTACTTCGCTTTTATATTTTTAGATAAGTATATATTTAGAAATATATAAATATGTTTATCAATTGTCTAGTGCTCTTAACACAAGCTCTGATTAGTTTGGGGGTAAGTAGATGACGTCGTGTGAAAATTGTGAAATACTATTATCTATTAACCACTAATATACCATTGTTAACATTTTTCACTGTAACTGGACATACTGTTGGGTCTAGGAATAGTACCTATAATTTGCCATAATTATTACCGATCGAGCTCAAGTTACAAGTTTCAAGTTACTGACTGATTTGGGTTGTTAAACTAATGAGTAATGACATTAGTAATTATAACCAGATACGCACTGTTCATATTACATTTAACACATCTGTCATTTCATCAATTCTTTATTGTGTACTATAAAAAGATATAATAATAGTTTTTAAGGAGTTGGCAACAAAACCGTAGGAGACCCTACAGAAGGATCAAAACCAACTGGAGCCCAGGGTCGTTTTCTGAAAAGAAGGCTTAGCCCCAGTGCGAAAGTCAAGTAAGGAACGGGGCGGGTCGTTTAATCAGTAAGAGTCTTACACTGTTTACCGCTCCGCTCAATGGTGGGATTCGTTATTGGATGATTTTTACCCACCATAATAAAACCATGGGAACGTGCAGTACGTTCCGATGGTTTTTTTTTGTTGTTTAAAATTTTATTCAAACTCCTTCAGTTACTGAGCAAACATTACAACATACAAACATTCAATATTTATTACCTACTAGCGACCTGCCACAGCTTCGCACGTGCCTTGATATTGAATACATTATGCATGTATTATACACATAGACCTTCCTCTTGAATCAACTATCTATTAAAAAAATCGCATCTAAATCCATTGCGTACTTTTAAAGATCTAAGCGTACATAGGGACACCGGTAAGCAACTTGGTTTTATACTATGTAATGATAATCTTAAGCAGAATATTCAGATGTTAAGCAATCTGAACACTGAACATTAAGCACTAGTCTCTCATCTGAAGACCCGTCATATCCGTCTGAAATATTAACAGTTTCACGATGTATGACGTACGTATTAATCTACAACTGTCTCCTTCAGCGAATGCGCTAACTTACTGATAGAGTGCAGCCGAGCCGCGTTTTTTGATGTAAACTAAATGCTTAACTTCGATCCCAACAGTGTCAGGCTCTTACTGACTAAACAACCTACCCCGTTCCTAAGGCAAGGAAGGAACGGGGTAGGTTGTTTACTCAGTAAGAATCTGACATTGTTTCCCTCTCCACGCAAGGGCGGGATTAGTCATTCAATGATTTTTTCCTACCATTAAAAATATGGTGTTGATGCATGCAATTGATGATGGTGAAGAGCAATAGTTTATTAAGAGCCTATTCATTATAGCTTTGAAGACACCCAAATTATAAACGTGTGGAAAGAGCGCAGGAGAAAATTGTGCAGTTAAGGTATATTGAGAAAGTGTTTATCGAAGCCCTGGGACAATTTGACTGCTGAGATCTTCCCGTCCGATCATAGTTTAAGTTTCTTCAGCGCTAGAGTGAATCGAGTTTTAATAAACTAGTCTACCATCAATTATTGCATGACTGCTTACAATCAGGCGTGATCGCAGTCAAGCCCCAAGAGCAAATTATTTTTTTAATTTTATTAATAAAAAAAAAAAAACAATGTTGTTCGTTTAGTTTAACTGAAATTACTTAAACTTATTTTTTATACAATAAAACTTAATTTATTTTTATCGAATATTATTTTTTAAATCCTAAGATATATTTTAGCTAACTAACGTGCTTCCTAGAAAAGAAAACTTTTATTTGTACTTGAAAAAAAAAAGATGCCTGTAATAACTTTAATCCAAACAAATCCGGTCATTGGCCTCTATAGAGGAAAATACTGGACAATATACACAATCAATTGAGGCGGATGTTCCTGTATGACTCTAAATATAATGTTGTATTCATAATGTAATAGCATTATCTGACTAGTCTTTTGCTTGTTCTCTGGGTATACTAATATTATGAGGCTGTAATAAAGCTGAAGAGTTTGTTTATTTTAACGCGGTATTCCAGAAACCAGGAAATTGAATTTAAATATTTTTTAGTGCTGGTCGAATAGCCTGTTTATCGGAATTGATTGTATAATCTGTAGGTATAATAAATGTCACACTACGAATTATAGAAGTGGAGTAGTAGGTAACTAAAACAAAACCAAGCGTCTTTTAAAAGTATCCCCTAGACAAAAAAAAGTAAATTTCTAAAGCTGCGAGAGAAACCGCATGAAACCCTGATGATGACCTATTTACGATGCGGTGTTGATAAACATTTTTTTTATTGTTCGTTATGCTTGCGCTTGGCAACTATTTCATCTGATGAAAGCGAGGACGTGGTCTACGATGGAACTACATCTATCAACATCATATATCAACTACACTCTTGATTTAAAGCAGTCCAGGTTATGTGGCTATCAGGAAACACAGACTAAAGCAGGAAATTCAACCTTCAACTTTACGCACAGTGAATGTGTTCCCAAAACGTAATTCAACGTTACTTAAACCACAACACCGGGCATACTTAAACATCAGCATGTGGATCCCTCACATCGGACGCAGAGCAACCGTTAGCGGCCAAGCATTACTGCAAACTACAATATTTGTACATAATTTTGCGGGTGCTACATGTAAATAAGATCAGGGTGCGTAGGTTGTCCGTCGGGGTTGTCATCCCTCTTTTGTCTAGCTCTATTGATCCCGGTTTTTGTCAGGGAGATCTGATAGTCGGACTAATATACGGCGACCTTTTTCCTCAGATAACATTTCAAATGTTATCTTTTTGTTTGTCTCCGTTGAGCAGAAAAGGTTTTGTTTTAGTTATTTGTAAATTGATCGTAGTTAAGACGGCTTGTATTCATATATGGATTGGTGCCCACATCTTTGTCTGCATAAAATGTCATTTTGTCACGATTTCAAGCATTTTTTTTTTCGCGTGGTTCCTACCCGATTTCTTTTTCCATATAAAAATTAACTTATGTAATTTACTCTTTATAATACGAGCTATTTACCAGTTAAAGTCTCGCCAAAATTTGTCAAGCCGTTTTGGAGATTAGTTGGAACGACGGACAGACAAAAAAAAAATACAAACTGACATTTAGTGAAAAGAAAAAAATATATCGTAAACCGATGCTTTAATTTCATTTATTAATTGCGTAGCAAGTTTTTACCTCGCTAAATACGTTAAGCTGTCGGTCGCTACTGTAATTTGAACATATTTTTCAGTCGTTACGGATAGCTAAGAGGCCATATCATAATCTGAATAGACAATATATTCTAACTTATAAAGAATGTGCATCAAAAAGGAAGGAAAAGCAAGCAAGATATAACAATTTTAAATAAATAAATCTCATTTACTAAGACACTGTTTTCTATGGCAGCATATATAACGTAGAGACGCCATAGGCCTTGATGTCAAACACCGTGTAGGACTTCTCCTTCTTATTAAATTGAAATATAATCAACGAAGTTAAAAAATCTTCAAAACTAAGCTTTAAAAATTAATAACCTCGTTTCTTTGTAATGATAAAGGTATTTTAGTTTGTTTTTAAGGTTCAATACATACAAACAAATAACGGAATAAACGGAACCCTCGTAGGATCATTTTTTTGTCCGTCTGTCAAAAACCTTCGATTCAGGAGCGCTTGGTGGAGAGATTGGGTTCAAATTAAAACTTTATATTCAGGTCTGCGGTTCCATGAAGCTGTAAAAAATGATTAAAAATTACGAAAAAAAAGATGCAGTTGACATGAAAATTAAGTTCAAGCTTCACAGCGTACTTCTCGTTGACCTACAACCCAGTAGCGTAAATCAAGGTCTTATAGTAGGTACAAGTAAAGGGAATAAACATAAAATCTGTAAATTTACAACGTCACAATAAAAATCGATGCAGCAATTTAACTATTTACATATGTTAGTCTGTATGGACACCGTACGCGTCCGACTCGCTTTTGCCCAGTTTTTTTTTTTTACCAGGTCTAAAAAAGATTTCTCTATTATTATTTTTTTATTATTTCCTATTGTGAGATTTGCGATATGCAGTCGCTCCATGTAAAATATTGGTATTTAGGTTCTATGTCTGGTTAGACTGGAGGACAACGTCAGCGTAATTGGTAAAAGCTGTTTTATCTATTTCGTACAAAATAGGCTAGATAAGAACATCAGACTAAAACCTAATTGATAACAATTCAGTACAAAAGATATACTTTTACAAAACCTGTACCATGTTCTTTTTTTACTTCTAAGTCGACGAAATTCATCATTATTGTTTCAATCATAAGTCTGACTATAGACTCCACAAGCTTCACCACATCAACCGCTCCTATGCGTCCTGCATCCACCAAACTCCTGCGACCCTCATCGTTCCACATTGTGAGAGGCCTCTGAAAGCTGCGCCTTCCATCATCTACACAAACCTTTCCAATCCATTGATCATCTGTTCTACAAGCGATATGCCCTGCCCACTGCTACTTAAGTTTGGTGATTCCTTGACGTATGGCGGTAATTTTAGTTATTTTTTCGTTTCATCTATCACGATGCCTACTACGTATGGGGATGCTAACATATCTTTCTGCTCTTGCGATGGTATCTAAGCCCCGTAGCGGAACTACACCGGAAGGATTTGAAGAATTTGTAACTCAGTGTACCGTGTACCCACGTTCTTAGAAAACCGATTATATCGTCCAATTAGGTTGTTATTCAAAGGCATGTCAATTTTTTGCGGTTGCTTCAACAACAATGTTTTGCAATATAAAAGGATTTAAAGGTTGGGGTTCAATGAAAATGTCTGTTGATTCGTATAAGCGAGGGTTGCGGGAAATGTTATGAAAGGAAAATTTGGCTTATTTAGAGGGGTCAAACCCGATTGTTGTGTTTTACGTTTCGATCGTTATTGTGCTGTTTTGAAGTTATTATAACTTTGTGTTTCTTGTATAGCGAACACGTATAATCAAATGTTTGAATGGTTCAATCTTTGCTATTTCAATCATGTGTTAGATTGTTTTCATTCCTAATAGATGCACTATTTCGCATTTTAAAAAAACGGTCACGAAAACTTAAGAAAACATAAGTACTAGAAAAATCAACGAATAAGCAAAAAACAAATTTTAAACAAGGCGCTTAATGTGTTATATTAAAAATTAAAAAAAAAAGCAATAAAATGGAATATTTACTCCGAAATATACCTATATTTACCTATAACAATAATTCTTCTTAACGTTGCCGCAAAACAATGGCGTCGTCACTTTCCTTTCTTAATGAAAATGTCACGGTGATTTATGTAGAAGTCCTACGTCTAGGCTACAATATCTTTGATTTATCCACACATTGGCATAGCCTACTTTACTCAGTCGTAGCCTACTTAGCTACTGTGCCGCCCGCTGAGTTAGATTAATTAACGTACATTATGTCTTTCGTTGTTCTTGTTCTACACTAATTTGGGGGAAAGCGGAAAATCTCGCACGATAGCAAAAAATTGACGATGGGAAAGGGTTTCGTTAAGACGTAATTAGACGGATCTGTTTTTACTCAATCATTGATTTAGGCTTCCTCTTCAAAAACTTCTGAGTTAAATTCAAGGACATTTTTATTCTTTCGAGATCATAATTTTCGGCCCTTGTTCTATATAACTGTTTTATGTTTTTTTTATGATAGGAAAAATTATCTAATGACGAATCCCGCCCTGGAGGGAGTGGGTAACAGTGTCAGACTCTTACTGACTAAACGACCCAACCCTTTCCTTCTTAGTCTTATGCGGTCGGCCTCCTCCTTTGCTAGCATTATTGCTTCGAAGAAGGAGGCGACCGCCTGCCACTCCTCCCTTCGCGCCGAGATAACCACTTGTTCCATATTACTTGAAGTCGTAGCATCAATTGGTTTCTTCTGTAGTATCACCCGTCATGCTACCGCTATCTCTCTATTCTTTCATATCACTCTTCACAGTCCTCACACAATCCATGGGTCTTTTTTAGCCTGACATATTTCGTATACTCATAACTCTTTCGGTGAAGTCTTTATTTTTATGGAATACAGTTTAATTGTATCAAAAATGCATCATTTTGATGTGAAATGTGTCAGTATGAAAGACAGTTAACCGCATACTTAGATATAGGTACTGTAAATTAATGCCCTGATGTAGGATCAGGGCATTTATATGAGATTTAGAACATTATTTTCACTTTTGAGCGTTCGGTGTTTACTAGAACGAAATATTGATCATTTTAAAATGTCCTCATCGATAGCAGATGCTTCAAATTCAATATGTATGAAAAGAAGTCCATTTTTTTTTAACGTCATAATAATGTGAAATTTTACTACTTTAGTATCATGACACTAGCATAGTTACCTAAAACGGCACCTTGGTGAGGGAGATAGATGTATTTGTTTAATTATAAATACCTAGCACATTTGTTTTTCTACCAATATTTTTATTGGTTTTCAAAATTAATATTATATTTTCGTATATTTATTGTTTAACTAGTTAGACAACAAAAGTGTTTACTTGAAATCGAATATCAATTTCGAAATTCGAGAGAGAGAAATTTGAGAGACTGTCAAAGCCAGAATCTTTTTATAAAATTAAGTAAAATAATATTTTTGTGAGATTAAATACTGGACACGAATAAGCCTTATAGTTAACTCTGATCCCTACATTTGTTTGTTTTATTGTATCTGATCTCAATCCTGGAATAGTAAAACAGCTGTTTCATGATGTCTGAATTAGCACTACCTACAATATTAATGGTCCTTCCAACCGTATTTCGTATTAATTCATTCGCCGTCTGGCGAATTGAATCGAACCTCCGAAACTTAAGGTAGGAGTCTTCCTACCTTAAGTTTCGGAGGTTCGATTCAATTTGCCAAATATTATTCTACTTATGGTTATTAGCCTATAATACTCGCTCGAAGGCCCTTGCTCTCCCTTTTCCACAAACGTCTGTCTTAATTAACTATTGCAAGTTAAACGCTTATGTAGTTCTTATGTGATTTGATCAATTCATATTTTCTGTATGGACTTTAAAAGAGACTTTGACCCCTGAGTTTCGGTGTTTCTTCTCAGGGTAGTCAGCTAGGAAACACCGGACTCATCCTGCATAAAAAAATGACGTGTAAAAGTGTTTTTTAAACCTACTTACAAAATAAAGATCATTTATTTATCATTTAGATTATCCCTGGCTCTTTTTACTTGGTCTGCCGCGATGTCAACTTGCGTTTTGTGATTGGTTTTTCTAGCTCACTGTTCATCTGCCATTTGGCAGATATGTCCGGCCCAATCTCACTTTAAATTAGCATGTTTTCGGATAATCTTTTATTTTACTTTTAGCGCGCAGTATTGTGTTTTTTATACGGTCGGATATTCGAACTCTGGGATACATAGACAGATAGATATTCTTTATTTGTTTAAACATTGTATACATACAACAGCATGCAAGATTGAAAGTTATAATCTAAGTCAACTCATTTTTAGCTGTAAATGTCGGCGTACAAATATTTATAACATTTATAATTAAAAATAATAAATCTTCCACAAAAAAATTTAATTGTGTTTCAATTACAAAATTTATAAGTCGTTGACAATTTAATTTGTAGTTATTTTTGCATTGCATTGCTTTATAGCTTGCTGCCAAATTCCATTCTTATTGGTAACATATTTTAATCTGATAAATTAACGTGACTAAGTACGCGACTCCTACACAAAAGTGATTACCAGCAGGACTGAAGCACGCTATAACACATTTCTGTACCAATACACTTGTGCGCTGCGGAAGTTTTGAGAGCCAAACAATAGACTCTCACGATATCGCTGGCCCGAACAGTTTTACGGAAGTCAAGTGCTTTAGCTGCTTCAAGTTAAGCGTTTTTAAATAAAATTTTGCTTTTGTTTTCTTGACTATTATTTTTTATATGAAACTTCAGTTCTAAACGTAAAAATCTCGGTTATAATCTTCTATGGAGGGTGCACTCCGAAAATTCTGAAGTAAAACCTAACAACCTTTTATCTAATTTAAAAATAAAACCCATTAACGTTTTTGACTAGCCTGTTGGTCTAGCAATTTGTAGCTCTGACTGCTATGCCGGAGGTTGTGGGTTCGATTCCCACACAGGGCAAATGTTTGACGAGCACGATCATTTGTTCTTTGTCTGGGTGTAATTTATCTATAATATGTATGTATTTAGAAATATATAAATATGTTTGTCAGTTGTCTAGTACTCATAGCACAAGCTCTACGTAGCTTGGGACTAGATGACGTTGTGTAAAATAGAACTAGGTTCTAAGTTAACAGCCATAATGATCTACTCAGAAAGTCCTGATTTACCTCGTAACACATTGACAGTACCTTTTGTAACCAGCAGATCAATGAGGCAGTCATATTTTATTTAAGCACAATTAAATACGGTTACTAGCACCAAGACAAGAAGAGCGGTTGAAATTCTACTAACTATTTCAGGGCTATATATAATGTATAAAAAAGTCACCTCGATTCTGAAATGAATAACGTAACAGAAGGTACATGAGCGAGAAACTAAAATAACAATGTAGTGTTTTAGTCAGAAAAAGACACTCCCTTTCGATCACCTAGGATAAGAGTTCCTACAGTTAGTTGTTGATTTTCCATTCTCAAAAAAGGACGACGATATTGAGATAAATAAGTTTAATTTCCTTGAAGGTTCTTGGAACGTATTGGTTTGATTTCGAAAATGCTTTTACTATTAAAAAGATAGCTATCACAAATCATTATATAAGCTATATTAAATAAAAAATATACATTTCTGTGATACATCTCATAATTCAGAAACATAATAAAAATACGTATTCGTAAGACAACATTATTTATTACTAGCTGGTACCCGCGACTTCGTCTGCGTCTTTTTTTTTCGCAATAAAAGGTAGCCTATGTCCTTGCTCAGGGTCTAAAGATTGTCTGTGCCAAATTTCATCAAAATCGTTTGAGAAGCGGGAAAGCGTGAGCGCGAATATTATAAATGCGAAAGTAACTCGGTCTGTCAGACAGACAGACCGAGTTACTTTCGCATTTATAATATTATAGTACCTATATAGTATAAGTATATAGTATGGATTTTGATCCTACTGTGACCCACTGTAGGGCCAAGGTGACACCGCAGGGTAACGGCCCCCTTTTTATTCCTCCGTTCTTCCCTGTTCTTAGCTACTTCTGATCAATCCTTTGACTCGTCACGCCGTCATAAGAGTTCAACTCGTCACACCATTCTAAGCCTACAGTGTCATCGTCTCCTGCTGTTCTGGATCTAGTCAAATCTGATGTCAATTCGGTAGTCATTTTCAGTTTTGATTTGAAATGTGGCCGATATGGCTTATTTTAGTTTAGCAGCTGAGTTTCCTACAACTGTAATTAGTATTCTGAAATGCAGGCAATCTTTGATTTAAGAATATTTTCCGTTACGAATGTCAAATAACTTTTTTCTCACGCTGGGTTTTTTATGGTGGGTAAAATCATCTAACGACGAATCCCGCCCTTGGGTGGAGCGGGAGACAGTCAGACTTTTACTGACTAAATGACCCACCCTATTCCTTCGTATTCTTCCTTTCAGAAACCGGACCGAGGCCCCAATAGGCTTCGGCCCTGCAGTTGCGCTCCTACATTGGCTGACAACTCTTTGAGACGCGCGGGAACAGAGTGCGCCGTCGACGACTTGGTTTGGTCCGGATTGTTACCAGACGACCGAACGGCGAGCAATCCCAGCCTCACGCTGGGTGAAACGAAAGTAACTGTCAGATTTTTACTGAATGAAACCCACCTGTATTGTTTCAGTGACCCTTTGTAGGGTCAAGGTGACGCTTTTCGAGCATCACCTCAGCCCACCTGATGCTTCAAGTCTAAGCGCAGTAAAGACGAGCCAAAATATTCTGATAATGTAACCTCAACAACTTGTCGCAGCTATGAGCAAGCGCTTTAAAAGCTTAATCGCACCTTGTGCTATGTGCACCGCACACTTCGCATACTAAGTCATTCGCAACCTACTAACTTAGTTGAACGTAACTTACGTACTTTGCCTCGTTGAGTTCCGCTAGGTATTCTAAATGCTTCAGTTTATTTTCTGTTAGCTTTTTTTTCTGTATCTATGCTGTACTAGAAAATTGTTTGTTCCACTTCTTTTGGTTTAAAACACTAAAAAGTTATTGGAATCGCTTTAAATACACTCATTTATGAAGTCTGTATAGGTAGTTTATCATTTAAACTTTTGAAAAGTTCTGATTTGTGGCTACAATTTAAATTAGGCTTAATAAAAGCGTATTTCTGTCTTTTAAAATAGGGGTTATAAAGCTTTTCTAAATAATAATTTTGCGAGTAAATTGTATAAGTGTTAAACGACTAACAATTTACTCATAAATAAATGATTAATCAGTGGGCAAGCCACAGTCATTAACTGGGAAAGTTCCCTCGATCTTTGGCCAAGGGCATGATATTGGTTGTATATTAAACACATAAAAGTTTTGTTTTGTTTTTAAAATGTTAGTAAGACCTCTCACTAGGTATGTAATCAAGTAAAAGTGAACCATAACCTACACTAAGGGTGTTTCAAGCCCAATTTCAAGGGCCTTTTTTAGGTATCAAAGTTAAAGTTGAGTTTGAGGTACTTAACATTAAATGTCATGCCATGCTAATTATTAGAAAGCCTTAGTTTCGCAATGGTGTTTATAATAATAGTAAAAATAGTGTTGTCTTCTTATTGCCCCGTCACTGCGAGAAAACAAGCGTTTTTGAGGACTCATTTAATGAGTGCACAAGTACCCCTTTCATTTTTATCAATTACATTTAAGACTCAAAATACTTTAGATCTATTTTGACTGGCTTGTCAGCTTAGTAGTTAGTGACCCTGACTGCTACGCCAGAGGTCGTGGGTTCGATTCCCACCCAGGACAAATGTTTGTGTGATGAGCACGATCATTTGTTCTGTGTCTGGGTGTAATTTATCTATAATATGTATGTATTTAGAAATATATAAGTATGTTTATCAGTTGTCTAGTACCCATAACACAAGCTCTGCTTAGCTTGGGACTAGATGGCGTTGTGTGATAGTTGTGGACATATTATATATTATTATTATTATATTATCCTTATTTTCCACATCTCGCAATAGTTTCACCAACTGAAACTCGCACTAGCATAGTGAGTAGGAGTACAGGTATAATCGTCTGCTGCTACCACATTCTACTGACAAAAAGTCTCTATAGAACTTCTGCGACTTTGTTTTGGCTTCTTTACGAGGTTTTTGATAAATGAAATGATCCTCCAATAAAAAAAAATAGTAATCTATCGTCACTGAATACTTTACTCTCGTAAGCCTCAGTTTTATTTAATTTTAGTTTGGCCAATTCCCCTGTCTCTTAAGATAGAGATCTCCTTGTTTAAGAGACAGGTTTAATTTTATATTTTACATTTATTTTATATTATGTAAGCTTATCTTGTAGACCTAAATCTTCTGTTTACAAAACTATGTTAATGTAACTATGTCAGACTATGTATGACAGGTCCTCTTTGTCAGGTCTGTCAGTGTGTATTCTTTAGATAATTAAATTATATTGTTATTATGTCAAAAGTCATTTTGATCCCGTATATATGCACAGTTACGTGAAGTAAGTCAAGAAAGCAAAGTCGCAGAACGAAGTAACTAGAACAGAAATTTCCTGACCGTATTAAATAAAAGTTTTTCTTTATCTCAGATAGCAGAAACAAAACACTGCTAGGTTTTTAGTTAGGCTTAATGGAAGTGAAGCTTTAATAAATAAAAAAACTTAGATACGAACTTAATCTTTCATAGCTTTCAGAATTTCGATGAAGCAGCGCCATCTGTTGGGGCTCTGCTGGAACTAAAATGAGACTAGAGACAGAATGTAATTAAAATTCATGTTTCACCTGTAATATAACTAAGCGATCATGTTAGACTTAGGATAGCTGGCGTGGTTCTAAACTGTATTGTAGCTACAAAATAAGTGCTGATGATACTTTAGGTTAATTTTAAATGTTTTCGCAGAGTCATTGCTTAAGTATATATGACACAAAAACTAAAAAGTAAACAAATTGGTATAACTGTGCCGTAAGAATTTATACAACTCTTTTAGGTTTATGGAAGTAAGTTTATATCTACATTAGTCATAAGCATTCAAGGAATGACAAAAAGCGAAAATTTGTTTTCAAGCGCTTAAATTCGCAGTCTAACTTCAAACTCGCCAAGATCCGACGGCCGTACTGTAAGTACCTGTAACGACTGTCAACTGTCTATCTGTGATTGAAGCATGGGATGCGTGAGTGTGTGAGTAATGTCTTAAAGCAATTTGTTTACTTAAAAAATTCCAAAAAAATAATAATTTTAAGAACAAAGATTTTCTTTTCTAACTATAAGACGTAAACGGCGAGCACTGGGTAGTTCGCCGTCTGGTCATCTGGTAACCGTCCAGAGCAAGCCCAGTAGGCGACGGCGCGCGCTGTTACCGCGCGCCTCAAGGAGTTGTAAGCAACCGTAGGGACCCTGCTGAAGTGTCGAAGTTAACTAAGGCCAAGGGTTCTGTCTGAAAGGAAGGCTCTGGCCCTAATATGTATAGCAATGTAGGAGTAGGGTAGGTTGTTTAGTCAGTAATAGTCTGACACTGTTTCCAGCTCCGCCCAATGATGATGATGATTTTCACCTACCATAAAAAACCTGTAATCACAATACACAGTGGATTAATTAAAAAAAATTCATTATTAAAGCCCCATAGGCCTTCGTCAAGCACTAAGCAAACAGACATCACTGATGTTTACTTGAGGGTTGAAAGTAAATAGAAAAAATACGAGTTTTATTTTTATACAAAAGTAGTTGGTTGTTGTTCGGTAGCCTTGACACTATTGATCGTATGCCCCGCTTCAAATAGTCATGGGGAAGTTTTTATCGTCGCACTAAACATTATAATATCTTTTTACGACTTCCCCTTTTAGGATGATAAGAAAAACTATACTGTGGGAAACATATACTTGACGGGTTTGGAATTTCGAGACTTTTATCTTCTTTGTTTTTTGACACCAATTTTCGAAATAAGTTGAATAAAGTCTCGTATTTTGTTGTAAAACAAAATTTTTTAGTTTTTTTTGTTGAATTGTGAGTGTTTTTAATTTTTAGCTAAAAGTGAAATATACAAGTTTTTCTATAGCAATGGGAAAATACTCCTTACCTACACATTGCTTTGGGATTACCATAAACCTAGCTCTATATATATTTTTTAAATATAAGGAGTTCCTATAATGCTGGTGTATTTTCAAAGTTCAATTTCAAAATGTAAGTAATTAATAGAACTCTCATGGACTCGCACTCGAACGATGATAGAAAGCTGTACCCAAATTAACCATTAACCACATGACAATATAAAGTAAAATGAGGGAGTACCAAGGTGATTTACACATCTACGTGCCCCATCAAAACGTACCGATAAGATACAATAAACAAACAATTCATTCGATTGAATTTGATTTTATAACCTCCTATTTTTACACAATAAAAAATAAAATACAGAATAAATAAAAACAAATATAACATATTTTATAATATATTTTATATTCGTGAATCTTTACATGGGTGTATCTTTAAATAATTCCTTTATTTAACACACAACAATAATTATAACATACGTTTACATACAGCTAATCGATTACAATTTCAGTTTTGTGAGCCAACATTGGAATGAGATGAAAATATCAAATGCATTTTAGCAGTTCCAGTTGAGTCAAACTTCTCGTGTATTAGAAAAAAAGTATAAAAACAGTGTTAGGTAACTACGCAAAATGCTAAACATATGCTACAAAAGCCTGTCACTACGATATGCCTTTCCGCGCCCTACAGGGCTCATACACACTGCTAGTTATACAAATACTTCTACGTACACTTTCCAGTATATTTTATATTCAATAGACATGGGACACGCTTTTTCATACAAGTATATTTTTCTACAAATATCTACGAGAATATTCCAGTAGGATATTTTGTTTGTATTCCGACCTCTTAATCTGCATTTTTCGAATAAACTTTATCATAAGACTTTCAATATTTGCATGGCTTTATCTTTATTACTGATGTATTCAGTGAGCAGACACAGATGTTAATTATATATAATACTTAATAATTCTATAACAGAGGGTTTTCTAGAATGGTGTTCACCAGGCACACACACACATATGGTGTTCACAGGCAGCACTGAGTTATCAGGTCCCGGCAGGTCACAACTCTTACGATAATGACATAGTCAAATTGACATCAACATCAAGTTTACCAACTTTTTCAAAACTAGAAGACCTCTCGGCTAAGTGGCACCAACCGGTGGTGAATTTTTTTCTGAAAACCCTCATTTATTCTTTAGCTTGCTATCATTGCAGTTCTACGCAGTGGTATTTCAAAATACTAGACAATTTCATAGTACGCTACCCATGTCCTAGATATCTATTATACATTCTTCTTTTATAACACAATTCTATATCAAGCGACTTTGGGTCCACAGGATGCTCTTAATTGATTACGTCAAATTGACTTTTTATATTCATTTTATATAGAATGCTAATTTGATACCATTTTTAATTATAAAGTCAAGGTTATTGTAAAGAAAGCCTTTCAATACAAATATGTAGTACATTGCAATTAATGTAAACGCAGCATGAGCGAAGATTAGCTTCCTATGATGTCTAGGGATAAATTTCATAAAAATATTATGTTCATCGAAGTAGTCATAGTCACTTATAGTACAATACAATTGTAGTTTCCGATATTATAATATTCATATTTAATAAATTTGGCGTCATAAGTAATTTTTCTTTTTTATGTGTTTGGACTTTATGTTCCAAAGAAGCGATGAAAACACGAGGTACTGATTCAGTTTTAGGTATTATTGTAATAAAATTGTGTACGTATATAAGTTTATATTCATTCGAGCAGACGTCGACATTATATCTTAACTAATTTACCTAATAATTAGATTCTAAAAAAATAATGTGCTCATGTTTCAACAGAATTTGATATAAATTGTATTGTCTATGTCGTCTACAGATATTATATGTAGAATATAGTGTCGCCGATATATGACAGACACTATGAATACTTTAAAAAGTTCCTCGTTTGACGTAGGTATGTAAACGCTACCCGAGTGCTATGATCAAACTAAAACTGTAAAATGTTCCTTACTTACTCCTAAACATAGTGATTGAAATAAACACCTATAGTTGTATATTAACATAGCATAGGAGGTAACAAGAATACAAACAGATTTATATGTAGGTAGATATAATACTATACAATTATTTATTTATACATTTTGGTAAACGTATTTACAAACACTTTAGGTAATAGTTTATACCTGATTTTGTCATACTTTTATATTCAGGCAAAGGGGTATCGAAGCATACATGAAGTTATATACCGAAGATAACGTTAACTTCAAGATTACACCAAAGTATAACAATGAACATTGATCAATTAATCTACTAATAATGAAGTAACAATTATATTTATTTTAGTGTATTTGCGATACATCCACACAGAGAATACGAAGCAATGTAAAGGCGGAAAACATGCACCTACGTACGAAACGCAACCACCAAACATATTACACGTTATATTTTAATTTTAACTAAACATATTTGCGCCTTCTGAACGTTTTTTTTGTAAATAAATAGTAAAATCTGTCTTTGGTCCAAACGGTAACATTACACTTTGGGGATAGGTATATTTTTGAACTCATAATCGCGCGTATTCATTAATATTCGGATATCACTATTGTGAAGTTTAATCCTTATCAAAATATCTCGTTGTAATTTCTCGAATACTATAAATAATATCTAAATGACGTAACATAAATAAATAAATGTAACACATTTACGACTAAAATTCATTTATGTAATGAATCCACGACACAAATTCATTAAAGATAAAATTTAATAGCTATAAGAAGTATCAGATCCCTACTCCAGCTCGCAATACGTAGATAGCTAACTAACACCTATAGTTTTAATAATACTAATACATATTTTTATTGTTACACATGTTTTAACAATTATTCAATTTTGTTGCTTAAATCAAAATTTATGCTTGAAACCGTAACAAGTAAACTAGAGAGTACAATTTATATATAAAAAAAAACTCATTTTGCTAAACATTTGGTTGAGTTACTTTTGTAAGTAGACCTGGGGTTCGTCAGTTTTTTTTTTGGTAACTTACTTAAAGATATAACAAACATGAAAAATATGAAAATAAACTTAACATGAGAATAATGCTGCGAACAGACAATTGCTTAAAAAACGCTTTTAAAAGAAACGACCCCGTTTAAAAATGGAACAGAATATGTTCTAGAACATAAATAAAATAAAAAGAGCTACTATGTCCTGGTGGACATTAACAGTTACAGTTGGTAGTGGAGCTGCCTTGCGCCGGTTCTGTGAGGCGCTGGCCGCGAGCGCCGCCCGCCAACATGGCTGGTTCAGAATCCAAGCTCTCTGACATTTTATCGCAGATGATGTCCACCAGTCGCTCAAATACAGCCTGAAAAGACGAGGAAGTTAAAGATTAATTTCAATCTTCACATTGATTTTTTTGCCATTACATCATCATCAGCCTTTTTAATGTTCCCACTGCAGGGACACAGGCCTCCTCTCTCTAAGAGAGGGAATGGGCCATAATCGACCACGCGGGCCCAGTGCGGATTGGTGGATGTCACATGTCTTCGAATTTTTGGTTCTAGGACAAGTTTGCCATTACATAAAGGTTTGTAATGTATGCTAAAGTACAGCATCATGTTAAAATCTAAAATTGATGCAATTATTTTAAGTTTGTAGATTTTAAAGATTGTCTTAATCGTCTATTAGTCTGCATGAACAAAAAATCTTTCTGAAACTGAACAGAAACTGAATGCATATTAGTGAAAAGTAAAAATTGAGTTTACACTTATTATTATGCAAAGGAAACTTTGTTTCTTTAAGTTAAATTTGTACACTAAGCTTGAGAAATTGTACACTGAAATCTTCAGTGTCAATATATTTGGTGTAAAAGTTGCTGGGGATCAGCAATACTCTTTAAGAAGTCTCGTCATTACAAAAGTATACAATTTGATCTAGATCTCTTAGGGTGCTACAACTGATCTTGTTCATACCTTGACGTATATGTTCTCCTTGGCACTGGTTTCATAGAACTCGACGCCAAGCTGTTCAGCTAGCTGCATGCCGCGCTCGGTGCTGACCACGCGTTCTTCCTCCATATCACACTTGTTGCCGACCAAAATCACCTGTGCGTTGTCCCATGAGTATGTCTTGATTTGTGTCACCCTGGAAAACGGGAGAAACGTTTTTTGAAGTTTAGATAGTTATGATGCCCAGAAAACGGGTATTGCAAAACAAGAAATGCAGGAATGTTGACTTGGTAGTGTTTACATTAGAGATTGTGTTAGATTGACTGGAGAAAGCGAGATACAGGAAAGTTTTAATTTTTAATAAGTGAGACCTTTATGATTTTAAACTAGTGATAAGATTAAGTTATTTCGTGTTAAGTTTTATTATATTCTTCTTTCTTTGCTTAGCAGTGAGACAGTATAGGTTAAACAAAAAATAAGTAAAGTACACACAAAATAAGTATATTAGAGTAGGCAGTAATCATTTCTAAACAATGTTTTACCTTTTTTTTTTGTTTTTACAAAGTAGTTACAAAAAGAAGTAAGCTACACTGTAACGCATTTTCTTTCACTTTATTTTATAGCCATTCTCTATCTATTGCGGTCTGATTTTCGCACTTTGTCATAAGTGGACCATTGTGCATGACTTATTACTATCACTACTTCCAAAAGACGCTGAGTTGGAAGGCCTCCAACAAGGAGGACCGATGACCTGGTAAGAGTTGCGGGAATTCGCTGTGGCGACACTTGGAGTAAGCTTATGTCCAACAGTGATAGTCTTGAGACTACCACTGCTTTTTTTTTTTTTTTTTTATGGTGGGAAAAATCATCAAATGACGAATCCCGCTCTTGGGCGGAGCGGGAGACTGTGTCAGACTTCTACTGACTAAACGACCCACCTTTCCTTCCTGCCTTAGTTCCAGGGCCCCGGTGTTCCGCTTTCGCATCAATCCAAGGCCCCAGAAGGCTTCAACCCTGCCGGGCCCCTACAGTTGCTGACAACTCCTTGAGGCGCGCGGGAACAGTGCGCGCCGTCGACGACTTGGGCTCGGTCCGGACACTTACCGGATAGGCGGACAGCGAGTTACCCATGGCTCGCCGTCCGCAAGCCCTCGTCTACGGTGGCCGAAAATCGGGATCGGAGTCACGGCGGCGACGGCTGTGGCGTGAGCGACGTTGCCTTTGCCTGATACGGTCGGCCTCCTCTTTTGCTAACATTACTGCTTCGCAGAAGGACGCGACCGCCTGCCACTCTTCCTCGCTCCGGACCATGGCCTCTACCAAGGCCCGTCGCGAGAGATCGCCGCCACCGATCGCCTCCACGAGAACAAGGCGATGCTCTTCCCACGCGGGGCACACCTCTACCGTGTGCTCTACCGTGTCCTCCGGGCGTTCCGCACAGTGGCGACACCCGGGCGTTGCTTCCTCACGAATTCGGTGCAGGAACCTCCCGAACTTGCCATGTCCGGTCAGAACCTGCGTCATACGGAAGGTGAGTACGCCGTGAGATCTTTCAAGCCACGCCTCAAAGAGGGGACTTACCGCCGAAATTATGGCGTGCCCGAGACTACCACTGCTAAGCAATTAATTGCCTTCGCAAGTCCTTCCAAACGTTCCTTTTCCGCGTCGTATAATATACCACTATTTTTCAGAATTTATTGAAGATTTACAAGTATATTTTTAAGAAACTACAACACAAGGATGTGATAATATAGCTCAATTATTTGATGAAGCCATCGATCGTAGCAAACAAGAAAAAGCCGCGTCAGATATTGAATGTAGTGTCATAACTTGATCCTGCGGAAATTGGGGAGAATCCGGAGCCGTCATATATTCTTTTATGGCCAACTTATTATTATAGAATCCATAAAAACGATGTCAGCCTATTTTGAGCGATGTTTTCTATTGTTACAGTAACAATGTTATTTTTGGGCAAATAACGCACATTGTGAGAGAATGTACGTTACTATGTTTAGAATAATGTATTACATCACTTTCAACTATTTTTATAACAGGCATTATTTTTATCGTAAAATAATCAATAATTATTTTAGAATAAAATTGTTTGTACCTTTTTTGATAAATTCTTTAAATAATTCATTAAGCCTCAAGCGGGACCCCTGTTGTAAAAACAGTCATTATTTTTATTCTAAAATAATTAAGACCTATTTTAGAATAAAAATGTTTGTACTTTTTTGATAAATTCTTTAATTAAATCTTTTCTTGCGTCACAAGAGAGTTTATATGTGTGTTGCTACAGATACGTACAGATACGTTATTGGTAACGTAACATAATGCGTAAAAGTTTAATGTTGTTAATTAATTCACCCCTATCTCAGTGAAATAATTTAAAAAATACATACCTATTTTTTACCGATGATTTTTGTATCGATATAACTCTTAGACTAGTATTGTTAAAAGACCAAAACATCCACTATTACTTAAAACTATTTTGTAATATTTTGAATCAAAAGTTCAGTTGCCAAGACAAATATACAAAAGGCTTTACTCGCGTAAAAGTAGAAAACTATTCACATTCCGGGATAAAAATATATTATGTGAGTAAAAACACTAAAAAAAGATATTATTCCACAATGACTTACCAATCTTGAACACTGTTGAAGCTCTCCTCATTGGTGATGTCATACATTAGAATGAAGCCCATGGCGCCTCTGTAGTAAGCTGTGGTGATGGTACGGTAACGCTCCTGGCCTGCAGTGTCCTGTAATAGAGAAGACAATCCATGGGTTAGTTATGTTATTGTCTCATATTATTAAAAAGGGAGGGTGACTCGTCTATCCCTCAAAATTTTATAAAGTTGCGTTAAACTTCTTAAATCGAATGGTCATTGAAAATAAAATACTTACGAAGTAACAGGAGTAAATCATTCAAAAGAGTTTTTGCTTATTATGTTTATTTATTTTATTATATTTATTAGTTCTATATTTATTCCAGCTCCTAAATGGAAAATCTTAGATGAGACCATATATACTAGATATAAAAAAATAGAAACCTCCTATAGATAGATCCTTTTTTAGAAGTCGGTTAAAATTGATTAAACTATAAACTTAAAAAATATACTTAATTTTATTAAAATAAATAAATAATATCTGAGAATATAATGTAGAACCCTCCAGCATGTTAAGTAGGAAGTTAACTGTGTATTTGATTTAATAAGAAATTAAGTTATAATTATATTCATTAGATAATTTAAAAAAGGCTATCTTTATGTTTTACGGGGTTTTGTCACAACATATTTTTTTTTATTGTGGAAATAGTCGTCTAATGACAAGTCCCAGCCCTCATACCGGGGTTGGACCTTCCTTTTAGAAACTGGATCGGGGCCCCAATAGGCTTCCGCCCTGCAGTAAGTCATCTCCGCGCGCCCCGCACCACCATTTTACTGTGTCAGGACGTGCGTACTCAGTTTTGGGTTAATAAAAAACTGAATGCTTTAGACGCCTTGGCCCAGCATTGAAATAATGCAAATTAACAGTAACCAGTAAAACTGTGTTTAATAAAATTGTACTCGGCCATTTTAATCTAAACGGATACCTCTAAACGATTAACAATAATGGCTTCCCCGCTTAATCTCTACCAAACAATTACGGACTGTAATTATATTGTGATTTAGGAAACACAATATGATCTAGACACATGATTTCGTTTATTCACATTTCAGGCTAATAACGGCAATCAGTTTCTAACCTACGCTTTTAAACGTGTAAATCAATTTATTTTGTACAATACGAAGCCTTGTGTAAAAGAGAATGCCTCGGAAATAAATATACTTTATCGTATTCAGCCTTACACAATATCAAGTAATTACCAAGCGCGTTTTTTTCCGTCGTGAGTTTTCCGGAAATAGACGTTCGGAAGATGTCATTACCGATCATCCGAGAGTCATTTTCACAAGAAGAATTTCTTATACCTCATGTATAAAGACAGCTAATTAATTACTTACATTTTTTTTTCTTTTGTGGTAGGAAATTATCAATTAAATCCTCCAGCTTTAGGTGGAGTGAGAGGGAGTGTCAGAATTTAACTGACTAAAACTTACAGATATATATTGTTATCTCAAAAACCACCCAGGTGAAAGTAGAAAAAACCACTTTGACAGAATTGATGATCTACAGTTGTAAAAAAATTAAAGTACCGTTTTGAAATTTGATGTTTTTATTATTTACGTTATGTAACTGTCTATAGATATCCATTATGTTGTTTTTTAAAACACATTATGTAAATTATTATATATTTTTTTATTTTAGGCAGTTTTGTTCCAAGTTACATTCTAGGGTCTTTCTGAATGTCAAAACAGGTCTTTTATTTTTTAATGAGTTTACTATTATTACTGTAAAGCCTACCACTACTACTAACTAACCAAACTGCCTTCCTTTTTGTTAAGTCGACGGTACTAGTGGTCTGATCACTGTAGACGTCAAAAATATACCATCGAAAATCGCCTGGTGAACTATCGATCATCGAATCGAATTTATTTAATTTATGTTCGTTTCAATAATCTCTTAATGTGAAAGCACAAGTGCCGTAAAGGACAAGAATAAGGTCGTTCACGTTTTAACTACCTACTGGTGTTTCAGAAACATCTCTGAGCCGGGAAATGAGAGGGCAAGGAGCGTCTAATTAGTAATGATCCTCTTTAAGAGGCAGGGGCCAATTGAGGAAAACGGCTCAATGTGGCACGACCGAGATAGGACACTCACGTTTAACTGTTTTATTCTGTTGGACTGTTTATATTTTTTTTTATATTTTCTAATAATAAAAGTATTGTAAATCGGAAAATTTGGGTACTTGGATTCAATCAATTACTTTTAAAATTAGTTAAATATTTATAGTTTCGTTTATAGTATACTAGCGACCCGCCCCAGCTTCGCATGGGTATTGATATTGAATATTATTATGCATGTATTATGCACATAAACATTCCCCTTCATTCACTCTATCTATTTAAAAAACTCGCATCAAAATGTACGTTGCGTACTTTTAAAGACCTAAGCATACATAGGGGGTAAGCAACTTAGTTTTATACTATGTAATGACTAGCGACCCACCCCAGCTTCGCACGAATACAATGGCGACATTAAATATATGATACATGTATTATACATACAAACCTTCCTCTTGAATCACCATCTATTTAGAAAAAAAACTGCATGAAAATCCGTTGCGTAATTTTAAAGATTTAAGCATACATATGGACAGACAGCGACTTTGTTTTATACTATGTAATGATTATATTATTATGTAATATTATTTTGTAATATGCGATTCGCATAGCATTACTTTTCATTGGCTTAACGAATTTCGATAATAAATGGGCTTCATTTTATCCCTGTGGTCTGTTTTCGTTCAACATTCACGTAAGCGAAGTCGCTGGTAGATGCTAGTCCCATATTTTCATCCCTGTTCATCAAAAGCGCTCGTTAATTAACTGTGGTTTGCTGTTTTAACCGCGGCATTAATTATGTACAATAAATAATTTGGCATTTTATTTTTAAACAGGCTACTCAAATTGGTATTTTTAAATAAATAAATAAAAATGTTACTTGATTTTAGTTTAGGAGTCCAGTTGAAGTGTGGAAGTTATTGCAAGTGGATGGATGGATGTGGTTAGCTTTGTTCTTCAATAAGTTGTTGCGGAAAGAAGCCATACCTGATGAGTGGTGCAACAGTTCTTTAGTGCCCATTTTTAAAAACAAAGGTGATGTGCTTGAGTGCAACAATTATAGAGGAATAAAGCTAATGTCACATACTATGAAAGCCTGGGAGAAAGTTATTGAGAGGCGGTTGAGAGAAGAGAGTGAAATTTCACAGAACCAATTCGGTTTTATGCCAGGTCGCGGTACAACGGATGCCATTTTCGCTATACGCCAGCTGTGTGAGAAATACAGAGGTGCACATAAAAACTTGCACATGGTATTCATTGACCTCGAAAAGGCATACGACCGGGTACCTCGTGAGGTTCTGTGGTGGGCCCTTAAGGAGAAAGGTGTGCCTGGGAAGTATGTTCAGTTGATCCGAGCGATGTACAGTCGATGCAGTACCCAAGTCCGGTCTACAGCAGGCACCACTAGCAGCTTCAATGTGGCTGTTGGCTTACATCAAGGGTCGGCTCTCAGCCCTTACCTCTTCCTGATGATAATGGACGCTCTTACGTCAGACATTCAGGAAGAGGCTCCCTGGTGTATGTTATTCGCCGATGACATTGTGCTGGTTGCCGAGAGTCAAGAGATCCAGAATAAATTGGAGGTGTGGTGGCACAGACTGGAGAGTGTTGGCCTGAAATTAAGTAGAACCAAAACGGAGTACTTGTTCTGTGATTTCGGCGGTCTCTCCGGTCCTGTGGCCTTAGCTCTTGCCGGAACGCCCATACCAATCTGTTCCGACTTTCGGTATCTCGGGTCGCTCGTCCAAGGAGATGGTGAGATAGACCGAGACGTAACGCATCGGATCAACGCAGGATGGATGAAATGGCGACAGGTCACGGGAACAACTTGCGACCCACGGATGCCCCTCAAGTTGAAGGGTAAAATTTACAAGTCCGTGATAAGACCTGTCCTACTGTATGGATCAGAATGTTGGGCCGTGAAAAAGACGGATGAAAAAAGACTGCATGTAGCGGAGATGAGAATGTTGAGATGGATGTGTGGTGTGACGAGAATGGATAAAGTGAGAAATGAGTATATTAGAGGAAGTCTGAAAGTGGCGCCAGTGACTGAAAAGTTGAAAGGAAATCGTTTGTCTTGGTATGGTCATGTGAAGAGGAGAGATGAAACGCATGTCACAAAAAGGGTTTTGAGTTTACACGTAGATGGATGGAGAGGAAGGGGGAGACCAAAGAAGAGATGGATGGATTGTGTGAGGAGTGATATGAAAGAAAAGGGAGTTACTGATAGTGTGACGGGTGACAGGACAGAGTGGAAGAAAAAAACATGTTGCACCGACCCCAAATAAAATGGGATAAGGGTAGGATGATGATGATGATGATGATGACTTGATTTTAGTTGGACATACAAACTTATCCGTGTTTTGTTTATTAATTAATCTTTCGACTACCATAATTACAGACACAATAAGACAATTATAGGTGCGCGGACACCGGTGTCCTCTTGGGGCTTAATAAACTAATTTTAAAATGTGGTTTCTTAGGAATACATTTTTACTGTTGATTTTTTTACACCGTGACATGTGTGTTAATACCGAAAATAGTAATATTATATTGAATATTTTCACCTTAAGAATTGTAACTATAAAGTGAGTAACCGAGATAACTGGAAGGCATGAAGGGAGGCCTTTGGCCAGCAGTGGGACAGCACAGGCTAGCTATAATAATAATAATTTTCTCCATAATCTGGTCTATCTTCTCCTTCCATAGCTAAATCTTGTACTATTTTGTGTATCGTAGAAAAAAACACCTATATATTACCAACTAAATACCTACGCATCATTTATGACTAGGTACTTCTAGATTTGATGTTGTTTTCCTTATAATGGTGGACTATATTTAAGTAAGAGAGACAGCTATCAGCCCTAAAATCCTTTGTGATATTCTCGATCGTTTATCAAATATATTCTGTTAATGTGGAAAAATCCTTACTTACTTTCCGTCTGGACAGATGGAGGTTAAGTTGGATACAATATTCATTCTGTTCGCACGAGTAGAAAAGCTCAGCAGCTTCAATAATAGGGCTACCACGAATTTTCAGAAACGTTTTCGTTTTATAGATAAGCAGGAAATTATTACATCAAAATATATTACAACATTTAATTTTTCTAAGGTCAACTGGTATAAAATGCGGCATTAAGTCCGGCTTTGTACAGTGTTATGTGCAAAAAGTTTTAATAAATAAATAAACATTTTATTCATTAGTTATAAAGCAGAATAAATCAGGTTTTTTTTGTCTTGTTAATTGAATTTATATCTCATTAAAACGCTCCAATCTACCATATGGTCTTCATTACATTAAAATGTGACAAATAAATATACTTGTCACTGTCTGTATAACTGTATATCAAAGATTATCTACAGTTTGACAAATGGTTAAACATCAAGTGACTTGGGTTTTTTTTCTTACATTCCTGGACGAAACAAGTTCCGACTGGAATTTACAGGAGCCATTTTTTAAACACTTGTGATTATTTTGAATTAATTCATAACGCATATTATTTAAGCTTAAAAAATAAAATATTACTTTTGTATTGTTTTTTTTTTTAATTTATGTATATATGTAGTTGTAAGGTTACATCATTATATCACACATCTACATTTTGATATTAGTAGTAAAATATAATAATAATATATTTTATATATCAGCACTGCTCTCAAAATGGTGAAGGAAAACATCGTGAGGAAACCGGCATGTCCTAGAACCAAAAATTCGAAGACATGTGACATCCACCAATCCGCACTGGACCCGCGTAGTGGTTTATGGCCCATTCCCTCTCCTACAGAGGAGGCCTGTGTCCCAGCAGTAGGAACATTGAAAGGCTGAAGATTATGATGATGATATTTTATATAATACTTGCTTAATAAACTTTTTTTATTTCTTTCAAAATAGGAATTTTAGCGTTCTAATACTGCTTTCTTTGGTATAAATAAAACTTTTTATATATTTGCGACTCATGTCAACATCCCTATTTGCGGTCGTTTTTGCTTCAACAGTCATACGCATAATCATATGTCAGCCAACACCGACTATTGTATCGGTAAGATACAATAGCCGGTATTGACTATTGCAACAGAAAATCTATCGTCTATGTCAGCCCTGGCCCATTCCCTCTCCTAGAGAAGAGGCCTGAGTCCCAGTAGTGGAAACGCTGTAAGGCTGATGCTCTGATGGTCCTGTACCTATTCTTGTAAGTAGTGCGTTTGTCAAAACTCTCAATATGGTTAAATTGAAAACTTCTGAATCTGATTCATGAAAGACGATCGTTAAATTCCATGATCTCTTGAAAATTGTTTAAAACGACAAAATAATAGTAACAAAATCTACGAAATTGATTTTAAAGAGGGTCCAAAAACTCCATGGAATTTTTTGTCAGTTTTGAAACGGACAAACAGCTTCAACTTTTTGGCTAGCTGACGTGTTCTGTACATTTCAATGCTCCTGTTAAGTGATTATAATAATTATTTGAGTTTAAGCTACTCACCCATATCTGTAGTTTGACGCGTTTGTCATGACGGAAGACAGTCTTCACCTTGAAGTCGATGCCCACGGTAGAAACGAAGGCTGAAGTGAACGAGTCGTCCGCGTAACGGAACAAGAAGCTGAAATTGGTAATATGTGAGTGAGTTTTAGTGGGTAACAAGTAACAATACAGTAATACGTTTTTTACGCCAGCATGTATTACAGCGGTCATATCTGCCTGAACGTTAAATTTTTTTTTCGCTTATATCCTGCAGTGGGCATGGCGCTTAACCAAACCCTTGTAGTTTTAGTAGCTTCACTCAAGTCGGAAGATCCTCCCTTTTAAATGGAGGCGTGCGGGACTTTACTCTCTGTACCACACTAGGTGCCTTAGGTCTTGATAGGACAGGGAAATTACAGGTCATCAGACAAAATACGTCCTCTGCTGGATATAAGTAGGAAGGGTGCTATAAGTTGCTATATAAATGGTAAAACAACTGAGTGTATTAAATTGTTCTATGGAAAAGATTCCTATGAATTCATCATCATCATCATCATCATCAGCCTTTCAATGTTCCCACTGCAGGGACACAGGCCTCCTCTCTCTAGGAGAGGGAATGGGCCATAATCCACCACGCGGGCCCAGTGCGGATTGGTGGATGTCACATGTCTTCGAATTTTTGGTTCTAGGACATGCCGGTTTCGTCACGATGTTTTCCTTTACCGATTTGAGAGCAGTGGTGATGAAATAAATTACACAAAGTAATGCGCCTGGCTGGGTTCGAACCCGCGACCTACGCCTCGTAAGTCGGAGCCGTTACCACTCGGCCACCACTGCTCTTCAGTATTTAAATTATGTTTTTACTTTGATACATTTTTTTATTTAAGTTTCTACATAAGTACTTGCTATCCAGAGAGAGTGAAAGATAATAAGCTAAGATAGCTAAAGACGGCACACGTAATGCAAAACCATTAGCTAATTAGGATTATCACCGTCACGCTAAGTGTTATGCCAATGTACTTCAATCGATAACTCTTTCTGTTCAATAAATAGCCAAACATCACTATAGATTTTCTCAATTTATGTTCCTTTTGAAAACACGAAAGTAATTACTAGCAAACTCATAAAAACTGACCTTAAAGTCTTTACAGTTCCACCATATTTTAAAACTTTTGAGTCCGATAAGCGTGCCCATATTTTCAGGAATGGCCCGACGGGAATAAAAACGTGATAGCTGTACGTGTCTATGTAAGTGTATAGGCTTCGTTGAAACAATAGGTGCGGGAAGAGGGATATCAAAAGAATCCCTTCAATCCCCAAGTGAAACTACAAGGGTGGTACAATGTAATGCAGAGATCACACGTACCCAGTAAAACGGCGAGACAGTAAGAAGTTGCTCGGCCGAGACAGTGATGTAAGTTGAAAAGATAAGCGCTCGGCCGAGCACTCGGCGCTATGTTCATACGTACCGAGTATTCGACTGAGAGCACTGTCTCGCTCCTTTGCTCGGTACGTGTGAACAAGGCATTATACTGTATCGTTCGAAAGAGTTACCGTGACTCCGAAATGCAAACGGAAAGTAAAAGAACATAGGTGGATTTTTTTTATGGTGGAAAAAATCATCGAATGACGAATCACGACCTTGGGCGGAGCGGGAGACAGTGTCAGGCTTCTACTGACTAAACGACCCACCGTTCCTTCTTGCCCTAATTCCAGAGCCCTGGTGTTCCGCCGACGAACTACCCATTGCTCGCCGTCCGCAAGTCCACACCGCGGAAATCGAGATCAGAGACACGGCGGCGGTGGCTGTGGCATGAGCGCCGTTTCCTTTGCCTGATGCGGTCGGCCTTCTCTTTTGCTAGCATTACTGCTTCGCAGAAGGTGGCGATCGCCTCTATGACTATGGCCTGCCTAGGCCTGCCGCGAGAGATCCCTTTATAACGGTTACGTTGTTTGAAAGCGGATATTTTTAGAAGACCCTATTTTCAAATAAAATGCTAAAACAAAAGCCACAAATAGAAATAATGAAATACTTTACTTATTCCCTTTTTGAGATTTACGTAATCCAATCCCTATGTAAATCTCTAACTGAAATATTTTTCAATGTAAAAATAGAAAGTGTAAAAATGTTATGAAACGCGTTGTTTTGTTAATGAAACCGAGTTTACACTTCTATTATAAGGTATCTAAGTGCTAAGTCAGATACATGCTGCTTATCTTTGTTTGTATCATTGAACATTGTTTTTATATTATGCTTCTGAAGAGCCAGCTGAACGATTATTCCTTTATATGCCACCTATGTACTATGTCGAATATTCTGACTATAGTTTGTTTTTTAATCCTAGACTACGATTTGACAACTTAAAATGTCAAACTCCAGAAAATTGGGAACATATTTCTAGAGTGTGACATTCTGAGTTGTCAAATCGTAGTCCAGAATTAAAAAAATGAACTATAATCTATTTTTTCTTTATAGTAGATCTTTATTTAATTACGAAAAGTCACAAATTTTCCTTTTTTAAACGGGTCAATTTGAACGATGATATAATTTCATTTAATAAGAATTGCGAGTTCAAATAAACTTTATATAGTACGCTTTTTTGTAATAACTATTTAATGGTTTATAACAATGTAGGTTAACAATGTAGCTGTATTTTAAGTGAAACTTTATTTGAACTTTTTATTCCAAATCAATCCGAAGATATCAAAATACTTGAATTCGATATATTTGTTCATTACCTTTTCATGTTTGAACAGAAGAACGGATTTAGATGAAACTTAGCACAAAGAAAGACTTTATTTTGACATAGAACATAAGTTAGTTTTATCCATTGTAATACAATATTCCCTTGAGATATTTATTAGCATTAACTCATACGTAGTCACTGGTAGAAACTAACTTTTGCATATACAAAATAATAGAACTAAATTTACCTAGTTTTTCCTACGGAACTGTTTCCTATGATGAGCAACTTGAACATGTAGTCGAAGTTCTGATCCGCCGCATCCTTCTGCCATTTTGCATCTCCAGTCATCTGTTGTAGAAAACAATTCATTTATTTCAAGACACTCACAAACTTATAACAATTAAAATGATTGGCCACAACTACATCAACCTCATCTTCTATTTCAATACTATTGTTATTCGAATGTTCGTGGATAGTCTCCATTATAGCACAATTTAACAAATTAAAAAACGTTGTCACCACTAACACCGCCACATCGCTTTAATGCACTAACAAATATATCGCAAATGCAAAACACGATATGTTTCCCATACGTAGTATTGATTAGCAAAACTCGACTTTGCTACAATAAGTACCAACAAGCAAGTAAGCCCACATTAGCTTAACATCGCCATCGTTCCGAGTCATCGAAAAGTCTTATCAGTAATTTCCATGAAATGCAAAATCAAACTTAATTTCGTTTGGAATACCGTTTGTTTTAGTTCGATCGTTACTATTAAATTATTCAAAGCCGGGAAACAAAAATGACTTTTAGATAATGCCACCGTATCGTCACATCCTACAGATAGGGCAATTTAGTGTGTCCTAGACACAGGCATGACAGATAAGCACAATACAGAATTGGTATAATGTGTGTTATGTAAGTAGGCAGTAAAGCAAATAAAAAAAATATATAAACAAGTACTAGGAACTTGGATCGTCGTAGTTTCAAGTATACTAATTGGCCGACTGTGCCAATTAGTACTGTAGAAAATCAGGACGCTCTGGAATAAACCAAGAATAAAAAGAACATAACCTCAAAGCAGAATGCAGGAATCCGACAGAGGATAGACGGTAGCTGATTAAATAAATTTCAATTCTCAAGCTCTGTAGGAAACTTGAAAAAAGGTTGGAAGACAGGGAAAACATCTATAATTCAAGGATATTCAGCATGGTTACGCCGTTCAATGTGGTGTGAAGCTGTAATATTCAAATAAGTGTAGGTACGTTCTACTCAAGACGGGGTCGGCGACAACTGGCCTATATCAAGATGATTTCATCTCCGTCTATTAACTCCCCGTTATGACATCAATAAGATGACGCGTGGGTGGTCCTTTGTACGCTCTTCAATTAAAGCCTTCTTGTCCCAGAAAAGTCAACAAAACATAATTGTAAGACTGTCCTAAATAAAGGGAGTGGCAGAAGCAACATCTTATCTTAATAAAAATGGAGTTATATAACTGCAGTTTTATAAAACCCATAGAATATGTAATCACTAGGTCACCTAGTTTCTAAGATACACGGAGAACATAATATTCCAACCGACGGGAAACGCGAGGAAAATGTAGTCAATAACAAATATCGCGAATAATCTAGAACAAATTTCCTCGAGCATACTTCAACGAGATAAATCAGATTCCACATTGAAAGTTTGTAACAGCAACTCGGAGGTATACGAGTATACTCGTAGTAGGCACGAGCATGTGGGCAACCATAGATATTTTATTCACAGCTTTTACTCCGTGGTTGAAAGGCATAAATTCATGATGTGTTAATACCGTTTGTAGCCACTTGTGGTAGTAAAATCGAGTACATTTTATGTCCGTATATAGGTTCGTACGATACTTAGAGGTACATAAATCTATATATACACCTACCTAAGTATCGTACGACTATTCAACGACTCAACGACTACTCGTTGAGTAATTCTTGGCAAAACCCACCCTTTTATTTGTCGTGGGTGTCCCCTAAAGTATTGTCAGAACTAATAATAAATGGTTTTTGAAGGGGCGAAGTATCAAGTTAAATATTACATTGATAATGACACGCTTATACCAAATGATCAGGACGAAGTAGGTATCATGACCGATGCTTGCGCATATTACTGTGAATATGACGATACTCTTGAGTTTTTATTAAAAAGATTACAGAATACAAGAAGAAATTAACTTAATCTGTTGATATTACATTTACATACTCATATGAAAACACAAGTATTTTTGGAATTAAGTCTTACAATACGAAATAAAAATACTTTTAAATAAGCCTGGCATTCCGCGAAGTGAATTGAAAGGTGGTGCACTAACTGGAGCATAGCTTTAAAGTGTAAGACGGCCAATAAGAAAAGTTACGACACTGCTTGCCAAACTAGAGGTACGTTTAGACTGTGACACTTTATACAGTACTAGCGACCATAATCAGAACGAATATCAGTACCCCAGCTTCGCACGGGTACTGATATTTAATACACATATTATGCATATATTATATACATAAACCTTCTTCTTGAATCACTCTATCTATTAAAACAAACCGCATCAAAATCCGTGACGTACTTTTAAAGATCTAAGCATACATAGGCACGAAGCAACTTTGTTTTATACTATGTAATGACACTCAGTGTATACATCGAGTGTCTTTATATGAACACGAGGGTGTCTTTGCACACTCGTATTCATACAGAGACACGCGATGTTTTTATATACAGTGTACTGTATAAAGTGTCTATGAGACTTTATACAGTACTACTAGATTCGTAGACTATTCTAAACGTTCCTTAACAGTAAATTTTAACACCTTTTGAGACTATGCGTTCAAGATTTTTAATGATAATAAAAATAGTGACGTAAAATCCCTAATTTGCTGGCACTATTCCAAAATTTTATATATTTTTGAATATTCTTTAATAATAATAAAAAACAGCTGTTCAGTGCCTCTGTATTTATACGAATATATCGTGACAAAATGAAAATGTAGCTGGTATTAATAATCTCTTCTTGAGTTGGTAATACTTTTTTAGACAATAAGATGGTGTTAGACTCTATCCATTGTTTGGGAATAATTTCTGTATTTACTACTCCGTTAAATATGTTTGTGAGGACCGGTTATGCACCATAATGTCTGAAAAAGTTTCGAAAGGAGATAAAATCATTATATGTAAGAAATCTCCATGAATATAAAAAAGATAACATGCGTTTGTTATTCGATCTTCAACAATATTCTACTAATGAGGGCCTTTCTCAGTTTCCTGTACCTATCTGAAAACATCGGCTAGTTACCGTATTATATTACTTGCTTCAGGGAACAATGCCTATAAATATCTTAATGACCCATTTTCCTTAGCGACCGAGCAAATTATACTTGCTGAAAAACTTGGTACTTAAAACATTATCTTTTACAATTTGTTTTAATTCTAATGGCTGGATTTTGTAGATGTATTGTTCTTTAATCCTTTGACAGCTTGTTTGGGGTTGGTTCGATAAATATTTCAAGTCTCATTCGCTGGGTCGTGTATTTGTGACCGTGCAAGCTGACCAGCTCTTCTATCTCCATATGTAAGGGAAGAACTGACGAGATGGAGTATTTGTGCGTCCCTGGTGGAATAAAGGTGATATTGTTTGTTAGAAATATCCGACCTATGCGGTTTGAACAATACCAGTTGTAGAAAACATAATTTACTTAACACCTTAAAGTGAAGATAAAAGTGGGTAGAACGGTGAATCTCACAATTGGTTTAAGCAAACCCAATTCGATCAATCAACTTCGTTAGGAGATCCGAACTGAATATGAGTCTCATTTATTTGCATGATGAGAATAACAGAGAATAAATTATGCCACAGATACAAAATAAATTGCGTTTGCTCTGTGTTAAGTCTGCGAGGTTCTAAGATGTAAACGCCTACGTGATATATGCCTACAGGGTATTTCTTGCTACTGTGAGATGATTCTCTTCAAGAGAATATAAATCTTCTGACATGTATCTACCTTGTTTATATACTAAACATACAATACCTACTAGTTTTGCTATATACTTCATAGAATACTGTGGAACTGAAAAAAATTAAATAAAGTTTTACATGGTCTTGTAAAAGCAGAGAGTATGCAATAACACTAATCAATACAATACATAAAACCAATGACACAGATTGCTGAGTGATAACAGTAAAAAGTACAACAAATATCAATACACACCTTTTATCAGTCTTCGTGTATCTACCCGAATAGGGACGTCAGGGGCGCCTATCACTATTATTTTTATCGGTCGAACGAGTCCAAGCTACTTTAGAAGGACACGTCGGGGTTCTATCTCCTTTTACAATCACACCACGCAATAACAGCGGGTGCACCTTATACTTTTATCGATTTTTCTCCGCTGTTTCCCAAGCAATGCAACACTCGATTATCTTTCTAAAACAATATGAACAAACACCCTCAACCGCCGTGCCACCAGGTTTGTCGATTTGAAACATACAAAATCGATAATTCGGTAATGTTATTTCGTAACTCACTGTTTTAATCGTCGACACTATCGTGAACTGAACGTGACCTCCTTCTGTTTCATTAACTTTGTAACTGTGCGTTTAGAAGTCCTTTTTTTTTACTTAATTGTTTAAAAAAGTAACCCCTAATATAGGGATGTGCTGTGTTTCGCGCTCACAGCTGTTACGAGCTCCCTCTTCTATTGAAATGGGAATGGGATGGAAAGCCAAAATGGCGGGCAGTTGCGCGCGCACTCTGCCCGCGCAGCCTGTCAAAACTCTACTACACACAAACAAATCTGTCTTTATTGCCCACCAATCTGAAATATGAATCACAATTTAATATACTTATACAAATATAAGATGTTTATGATTATCAAGATCAGATAAAAAACTTTGGAACCCCTTGTTTTGAAGTTTAATTGAATTTAGGAGATTTCGGCCTTCTCGTTGTGAATAAATCAAAGTGTGGAGAAGGTAGCGCCCTAGAGCGTTGCTTGTATGTCTTGTTACAATACAAGCAAAAAAACCGTTGTAGGCACTTATTTTACATAAGCACAAAGCTGTCCACGCGATGTTGCCAGGCTATTTTTGGATCACAAGCCTCCCAGTCTTGAGTTATACGATTTATCTCTACTTCTCTCGTAAGTTTTGGTTAAGGGACGTGTACAAGGATATTTTGACAATATTTACATATTTTGTACAGCGGAGAAGTGTCTCGTTACTCTAACATTATATTGCAATGTAATTTAGTGAATATTTTCAGAAACGAAGTAAAAATGTGAATGAATTATATGCAAGGCTTTTGAGAGAATTTTCTGGCGTGGAACCCTTGTAAAGAGCCTTGACCTCTGCGTGACCCAATTACCTACATTGTGGTTCATACATTGATCATGCACTTGGGGTATCTGGTCGCTTAGTAAATCTTTCAATTTAATTTCACACTGGCCATGTATGCTTACACTAGGTTTAAAGTTTTTTTGGTAAGTTGAAACTGCATGATTCAAGAGTGGGGAAAAATTATGGGTAAAGCTTGAGTAATTGCTCCTTTGGTCTCTTGGGGCGAAATGAACATGAGAACAAATGTATCATGTGAAAAGGTTACGATTTACCGCTGAACCACAGGACGCCCAGACATCTTTATTGATTCGATTTACTTTTTCAAAGTACCTACTATTAGCCTTTTATATCAATTGAATATACATGTTATGAAATACACGGTAACTACACTACTCTCTTGAGCCCCAAGCGACTGCTGGCGTTAGCACACCTATTGTCTCTCTATTTTCTCAAATAACGGTATTCAAAAGGTCAATCAATTAAAAATTACACAACAAATACCCTGGACAATAAATTATTTAAACACTCACGATCGTAGAGAAAATTTTATTTTTTTTATTAATGTAAAGCGTTATTTATTTAAAAAACCAATGTGTTCCTATCATCCACCATTTACCTTTTTCCCATTTTCTTCTGAAATTTTAAGAGCGAGGGGGAGTGTCAGACTAATGCTGACTAATATCCACCTGTGTTCTTTTAATACTCTTTGTTAGGGTCACAGTAACTCAACAAACCCGCAGCCCCAACGGTACATCATCATTACATAGTATAAAACAAAGTCGCATGCTTAAATCTTTAAAACTACGCAACGGATTTTGATGCGATTTTTTTTAATAGATAGATTGGTTCAAGAGAAAGGTTTATATGTATATTACATGCATCGCATATATAATATCATCATTGCACCCCGGCGAAGCTGGGGCGGGTCGCTTGTTACATAGTTTAAAACAAAGTTGGCTGTCCCTATGTATGCTTATATCTTTAAAAGTACCTACGCAACGGATTTTGATGCGGTTTTTTTTAAATAGATAAAGTGATTCAAGAGGACGGTTTATGTGTATTCACGCATAATATATTCAATATCAGTACCCGTGCGAAGCTGGGGCGGGTCGCTAGTTACAGATAAAAGAAACTCCTAGAAGAGAATCCTAGTATAGAGAATAATCTATTTTATTCCATTGTGTTACGTTTTTTTTTCTCGACAGTAAAGGTTTTATTATTATTTTACCTAATTGACCATATCAATCACTGATTAAAATAAATAATTATTCTGCAAAAACTAAAAGACTTCAAAATATTTTTTACATATTTCTTTATTTCATTAGTTACGTATAGAAACTATATAAATATGAAGCACACCACGAACTACGCACTTTTCTTTCTTCAAAAAAACCGCTCCTCTGCTGAAAAAAATCGCTGTTAGCGTTAAAACCACCCATTTTTACAGCCTATTAATTTTAAGTTTCACTGGAATTTTTGATGGTGAAAAAAATAGTACAATGCTACCCATTAAAGTAACTTATTTAGTCCCGAAACGTTGTTTGTCTCTAATCCGAGATAAACACTGTGTTGCTCATTACGAATACAAGGAAAATAAAAATAATAACAATGTGAGTCATCAAATTTATTTCTTTTTTTAGCGGTAAAAGGTTTTCCACTACTGCTTTAGCCTCTTTTCTTAAGAATCTGGTATAATAGAATCCAATAAATTTATCATGTTTATACAAATCTCTTATAACAGAAATGTAGTAAATTATAGACAAAACTCTACAACTCGAAAAAAACAACAAAGATCGAAGCGCCATTTTTCCGCTTATTTCGTTTTTTTTTTTTGTTCTATATTTATCTGGTAAATATATTTCATTATCCAGCTAACAATTTTTATTTTATCGGTGTAAAAATGAGTCAAGTCAACATTGTTCCCTAATATTTATTAGTTTTAAAGAAATAATTGAAAGTTAATTAAAATAAAGTCATTTAAAAAAACGTATAGTTTAATCTATACTATTTTATGTTATTTCAATTATATTGGCTGAATAAAACTTCGGCATTTCTATTGAACCGTTAATAATAGAAATGTCAAAATAGGACTAGTTTTTTTTTAATAATTTGACAGCTGTCAGTTGAAAGTAACTAGAGATGAAAAGTACTTACTACTTTCAACCCACTCCGTAAGCAACTTCACACCTACTTCTATCTATTTATTTGAAAAAAAAGGAAAAACAGGAACAAGGAGCGTGAAATTTTTCACAAGGTTTTCTTTTATGAAGTAAGCGAGGATTTCCCAAAAATTCGTCTCCTGAGGGGATGAAACGGCTTCCCAATTTTCTGTGGAGAGATCTACTTTGTCGCGGAGCTAGTCTGTCAATAGAACGCTCCAACTTTTCAATAAATTTTAATTGAAAGACAAAGCAACTGAACCTCGATAAGAATAAACAGCCCGAGCCAACCCTTCCCCATTACGTCATGTGACAGACGCAGACAGAAAGGAAATAAACCACCAGCATCCATTTGTATGCTTATGTTGTCATGTAACCAACAATCCTCGATTACTATCTTGTTCGACTGAGTGATATTGGTTTACATGCTTTGGTAGTGTAACTTGTACGTTCGTCTTACACTCATTTTGGCACAAACTTTAACTTACATTTATTTGTATTTATTTATTGGTATACCCAACGTACGGATCCCAAAAAATTACCGCGACGAAGGCGGCAAATATCAAGGCTTATGAATTAAATCAGCAAGATTTAACTTTAACTTTTTCTAGCGACTGCGTGAATCTCGGAAATTTCTCATTTCTATCTGGACCCAATTCTAGTATCTATGCAAATAAAGCTCCTTATATACAATAAAGAAAAATATATTGTATTATCCTTAGATGAATCATACAGTTTCTCCAAAATGAATCCTTGGTTTTCAACCGTCAGATAAATACCTCCTTCTAAAAAAAAGTTTGAATGAGCCGCTCGTAAATGCTTCCGTGCTCAGGAAATAATTAACTAAGAACTCTTTTGAGAGAACCCAGTAAAGGATTGTTAAATATTTCGAGTGGAAAATACAAAAAATTGTTTCTTTATTGATCGTAGGAAACAAATGTAACTCTACAAGGGTATCATGGTAATTCTGCTGTTTCCACGTTTGAAAGAGTTACTATAGCCTTAGGATGTAAACAGCAAATGAAGGAAAAAAGGTGAATTTTACTCAATGAAGGCCTGCTTCGTCATCACACTCACCATATGCGACATTAGTCTTTTGATAGTTTTCCATCTCAACAATAAAAAATCCTACTGACTCTAGCAATTTTACATTTGAAAATTTTGGTAAGTTTTAGTAGTTCATGGTCTGATTTGGCTTAAAATTTGCCTGACAATTTGCCTGCTGTGTTCTTCCCATCCCATTATAATTAGAGTGTCTTCAAGGCTAGAGTAAATAAGCTTTTAATAAACCAATCACTAATGCGCCTCACCATCAACGATTGCATCACTGCTTACCATCAGGTGGGATCGCAGTCAAGCATTAGTTTATATCAAATAAAAAAAATCGGATGAAACTCCATCTGATTCCGATGAGCAAAGAACAGCGACAAAAGATCCTATGACCTAATCTAGGCTATTATTGACTTGGTCATTCGAGGAAAACGTCATCTTGAAATAATTTACGACTTACACGCTCGCTAAAACATGGTAGCTGGTTCTTAACCCTTAAACGAATGTTTTCGTGTCTTTTTCATGAAATAATTTACGACTTACA
Organism: Mythimna loreyi; assembly: GCA_029852875.1. Classification (NCBI taxonomy): domain Eukaryota; kingdom Metazoa; phylum Arthropoda; class Insecta; order Lepidoptera; family Noctuidae; genus Mythimna; species Mythimna loreyi. Next base: position 10,809,813 of record CM056782.1, on the reverse strand, counting down.
CGCTCGCTAAAACATGGTAGCTGGTTCTTAACCCTTAAACGAATGTTTTCGTGTCTTTTTCATGAAATAATTTACGACTTACACGCTCGCTAAAACATGGTAGCTGGTTCTTAACCCTTAAACGAATGTTTTCGTGTCTTTTTCATGAAATAATTTACGACTTACACGCTCGCTAAAACATGGTAGCTGGTTCTTAACCCTTAAACGAATGTTTTCGTGTCTTTTTCACCACGGTCGTGTATTTGTAACTGGGTACTCCTTACCATCTCAGTTATCTCTACAAATCCCGTAGGTGACAGAACTCAGCTCTTCTGTAACCTACGGAGTTGAAGTATTTGATTGTAGTTGTGTGACCCTGGATGCAGTGTTTGTCGGATACTTGTCTATATCATTGAAAAATAATTATTAAGATTCTTCAAAAAAAAATATAACATTAGGCTTACTGTTTATTTGTACAACTCGCCGTCAAAAAACATAAAGTTCCTTTTTTTCATAAATTATTCCAAAGTGACGAGGAATAAACATACATTGTGTATCAAATATTCTCACCGCATACGAAAAACAAAATACGGTTCTAAAACATTTCAAGGAATTAAACTCCTAAAGACAACGAAAAACCACTAGACAGGCAAAAAGCTTTTACGGTTACTGAAAATTTAAAACAAATTCCAGGAATTGAATTCGCACGAGTTAATATAAATTTTATTACTTCTTTGTGTATGTACTTAAACATTGGAATAAAGATCGTTAGAATATATTTTCGAACAGGCTACGCCATCTATGAAGAGTTCATGTGACGAAATGGGTTACGAAAAATGTAGCTTCGTAGCAAATCCTCGTAGCGAGTCGTCAGTCTACTACAAAAATTCGCCGTCGCATTATCATCTGGTTGTTAGCTCTACGTTCTGTTAATAGATGGCGGAGATCACAATTTACTAAAGCTTGTATTGTTGAATACCACGATTAGTAGCAGCCAAGCCGTTTTGAGTTCGATTCTCAGCACTTTTACTTTTTTACTTACTTAAGTAAAAACTTTTAATAAAACATAATATTAATAAAGAATTGTTACTAAGTCAAGTTTAACGGCTTAATCGATGTATTGCCAAACTTTAGGGACAATGAGCATTGCTCGCAGAACTTAATGATTGATAAATACGAAAGAAAGATGCAGCGTTGAAAGGCTTGGTAAGGACCACTGGAGAGTACTGGTCGTTTTAATGGCGTTTGAGAGACTGCGCTACAGCTGATCATCTAACTTAATACAATATTCAATGATATTTTAACAATATTAGTAAACTATGTCATTTTTTTTCATTGGGTAAAAATCGGAGAACTTAAGTGGCAAAAAGAGTAATCATGGAGTTTCTTGGCGGTTCTTCTTCATAGGAAACGACCAATTTGGAACCGTGCACAAGCTTCTGACGTTTTACGAGTTTTATTTATCAAAAATTTTTATTTCACATGGGCCTACATGGGCATGTACGCCCATGTGAAATAAAAATGTGACTTTGGCAGTTGGCCGGGTATATTGCTCGCAGAACAAGTGGTCGAAGGGACTGAAAGGTTCTGGAACGGCGATCGCGAATAAGGTGGCCCGATGTCTTGGTGGGGGTTGTAGAAAGCCGATGTGAGACATACAGGAGCGGTCATTGAGGCGATACTTCAGGCACACTGACACTGGTGCGGCAGCACTTAAGTTCTTTTTTTTTTTATTAGCTATAAACTAATGCTTGACTGCGATCCCACCTGGTGTTAAGCAGTAACGCAATCTCGTAGATGATGAGGCGCATAAATTTATTAAAAGTCTATTCGCCTTGAAGACACGCAAATTATAATCGGATGGGAAGACCGGAGCAAGCAATTTGTTCCAGTCCTTCGATGTGCGCGGAATGAAAAATGAAGTGAAACGCTTAGTTCGAACCGCTCTATGATTTCAACAACGTAAGGATGGATACTCGCCGTGCGTCGGATTGTCCGGTGATAGAAAACAATTTTCAGTACCAGACATCTTTCGACTCAAATAATAATAATGATTGTTTTGACAATATCCAGCTCCAGAAGCAACCTGATGAATACAAAACATTAAGGTTTAATTTTCAAATACTCTGCATTAAAATAAAACCGGTAATCTATTCGCACAGGCCAAGTAAACACCTACTAGGCACAAGTTGTTTGTGAAATTGACCTTTGAATGTCGTCAAATATTTCTGGCTTTTGTCGCGTCGGTGCGCGTGCGTCGAGCGACGCGGCCGCGGAAATGTCGCGACGAGAATAGACGGCACGTCGACAGCTATGACGTCACGTCACGACACGTCAACTCTTGCGCGTGCTCAATTTTTCCAACATCTTCCTTCCGAAAATTATTTTGGAATACCACATCATTTCGCTGCAATTTATGCCGAGTCAACTCGCCCATTTGTAGGCGATCATGAATTAAATTAGTTCTATGACAGGTGTTATAAAATTGATTTATTCCTTTATTTTTAGTAGGTATAACTTTATGAAATGGAGTAGGTATAGTATGCGGCACAAATGTTTAATCATTTGATATGGTTCTGCGCAGCACCGCGCTGTGCTGCACTTCGATTGGGACCTAAAAATCTGTTCCTTTATTGGCTCAACTTTTATGCCTCGAATTGTAGAGAAATGTTGACCACTATTTGCGCATAGTGAATTCTTTTTCTAGCTTGACCTGCTTTGCAGGTGCTACCACTACGGCTGCAGAGAACCTCAAGCGACGGAATTTTTGGTACGGCCCTCGGGTCTTGGCGAGTCTAATAAACTTCTCATCAAAAAAATCGAAACACTTCCGTTTTCATTGTTTCTGTCCGAATTTAACACAAAAAAGAATTCATACGATGAAAAAAAATACATATATTATAGCTGGCAGTTTGGCCATTACAGTAATAAGCGAAAATTCTAAATTCAAAATTAGAATTTCATTTGTTTATCTTATAAACGAAATGAATCACTGTTTTGAGACAAATGTGTGTTTAGGGTTGGAGTACATTTAGCGTTTAAAAACTAAAAATTGGCGCCTATCCTTAAACTTTTTGTTTTTTATTTCAATACTGTGACTTTGGGACGTCTGAAAAAAGGTTTTTTTTCTAAAACGTATGGATACTTCGCCCACAGAAGCCGCCCAAGTTGTGGCATTGCTGGATTCTGGCCTTAGTCAGCGTGTTGTGGCTGCAAGACTGCATCTAAGCCTGTCATCTGTTCATAGAGTCTATAAACGTTATCGGGAGACTGGTTTGTTCACGCGCCGTTCAGGATCTGGCAGGAATCGGGTCACTTCTGAGCGAGATGATCGATTTATTGTAACAACTTCTTTAAGAAATCGACGCCTTAACGCTTTTCAACTGCAGCAGCGGCTTCGTGTTGTACGAAGGGTGGCTGTAAGTGACTCTACAATTAGAAGAAGGTTGAAGGATCGTGGACTGGTACCGCATAAGCCAGCAAATGGGCCGAAATTAACTGCAGACCATCGAAGAGCGCGCCTTAACTTTGCACGTGAGCACCTAAATTGGTCATACCTACAGTGGAGCAAAGTTCTCTTTTCTGATGAGTGTAAAATTATGCTGTATGGTAACGACGGAAGGAACAAGGTCTACAGAAGAGACGGAGAACGCTATGCACAATGCTGCATTGAAGAAAAGGTCAGCTATGGTGGCGGTTCGTGGACGGTTTGGGGAGGAATCAGCGCCGACGGTAAGACAGAGCTTGCTTTCGTGTCTGGGCCACGTCTGCCTGCACTAAACTGTCATCGGTACGTCGAAGAGTGTCTCGAGCCTCATGTGATGCCCTATGCACATTTTATTGGCAACGGCTTCATATTCATGCACGACAATGCTAGGGCTCACACCGCGGGCGTCGTACGAGATTATCTTAACGAAGTCGATATCTCTATTATGGAATGGCCAGCAAGAAGCCCGGACATGAATCCCATTGAACATCTATGGGATGAATTAAAGAGACGAATTCGAGCAAGAGATCCTGCCCCAGAAACACTTAGCCAGCTGCAAGATGCAATCCAAGAGGAATGGGACAATATACCACAGCATGTGATCGTGACTCTCATCCGATCGATGAAGAACCGTATGGAAGCAGTAATTAGAGCTCGGGGAGGGAATACAAGTTATTAAATAAACGTTTTTTAGCTTTTTTTTTCATTTACGTGTGTTGTTTTATCCATTTCCTTTATACTCCATACGGAATAAAAATGACTCATTTAACAAAATACGAAACCTATGAAAAATTCATTTAAATTTAGAACATTAACATTAAGATTTGATAAGCTCATATTACTCACTATTAAACGACATTTAACATTTATTCCTAAATGTACACATTTTTCTGATAATCCTGACAAAACGTAAACTTGCAAGGTGTTTCGATTTTTTTGATGAGAAGTGTAGTTTTCAATCAGCAATAACAACTGCAAATTGCATTTATTTGTCAAAATCATTTTTTTTTTACTAATTTTCAAGCGCTAAAATTCGCAAAGCCTAACTTCATACTCGTCAAGATCCGACAGCCGTACTAGAGTTATATTTACGAGCCATTTGAAGTCTCGGATCATGCGGTCTGAGTGCTCCCAAAATGTATTATTTTTTTCTTCATTGAACATATAGTACACTATATGTTCAATGAAGATTGAAAACATCACTAATAGACCTTTCCAAATGCCTTGTTGACACTATGCGTGACCCAAGAAATGTATATTCAGCTACCTGAATGTACAGGTGACTGTAGCCTATCTACAACCCAAGCTGCACCTAACAACCTAGCCTTTAACAACTTAATTTTTTTTACACCTTTTAGAATTCAATTAGTTAGTTCTAATTAGGGCTTTTATGTTTACTTTTGTGTTTTGATTTGTGTATACTTGTAAAATTGACAAAAAGACTATTCGAAAAAGGTCAACAAAAATAATAATAGCGGTTTGGTTGTACTTTTTTTTTTTAAATTCTGAAATCACATCACGATGAATTCTGAAATTTGATAACCCTATTTGTGTAAGCTACATGGTCTTTCATGACTTCCATTCAATATTAATGAAACACAATATATAAACCAATTTAAACATATTTTTTATCCGATCAATAAGAAGAAAACGGTATTATCATAGAACAAAAATTCCGAAGAAAGATTACTACCATTAACCCACACTGGGCGCTTGCGACGAATTGCAGCCTATTGCCTCTATTAGAGAGAAATCCTGAGTCCCAGCAGTGGGAACTTTATAAGGTTTTTTTTATGGTAGGTAACAATCATCCAATGACGAATCCCGCCCTTGGGCGGAACGGGAAACAGTGTCAGACTCTTACTGACTAAACAACCTACCCCGTTCTGTCTGTGCAAATCGTGCATGCGTGCAGGGACTCTTGCCTCCAGATCCCATGGTGGCAGGCCAGTAAGAAGACTCGCCGCTTCACGGGTAATCGTTCGGAACTTTATAAGGTTGATTATACCAACGTATGCTTACTGCTGGACACAGGCCTCTCTCGGTTTACCGTTTTTTTCGTTGTCAAGTTTATACTTAGAAAAATAGTATTTACTATTTTGATAATATTCATTAAATCATTTTATTTTGATTAAAAATATCCTATTTGTTTAACTTTGAAGGCGCAAAAATATTAAGTCGTAAACATCTATCTACCTACGACATCAAATTTATTACTGTAGCTATATCTTTTGTAAACAAATAGTTTGATAGTTTAATATAGCACCGTTTAGCTCGATTTAAATCTTGTAGGGCCTACCTCGTTGAGGAAGGTAGGGTCAGCGATTTATTGCAATATCCACCATAATTAATTCTGAATTCTGAGTCTACACATAGATGGATGGAGAGGAAGAGGGAGGCTGAAGAAGAGATGGATGGATTGTGTGAGAAGTGATATGAAAGAAAAGGGAGTTAGTGATAGTGTGGCGGGTGACATGACAGAGTGGAAGAAAAAACATGTCGCACCAACCCCATGTAACATGGGATAAGGTTTGAATGATAATGATCCAGTTAAATGAATTATATCGCTGATTATCTTAATCAGGAGCTTCTGGTTAAATTCTTTAGATCTTTAAGGCAGTGTAAAGCTTACCAAAGATGATCATCCGATGGGTGACTATGCATTTTATACCTTGACGGGCGGCCAGCCCGTCGACCCCCGCCGCTGCATCGGTTGCGACTCGGTACACTCTTGTATAGGAAATCACTACAAGTTATTGGTCTCGCGAGCCAATTGATAATTGTCATGATCCGTTAGGAAGCTGAAAGTTATAGTATAGCATAGCATCAGCCTTAATAATAATAATAATTAATAATAATTTTAAATAATAATAATCTGTGGTCCGGCTGTCAAACTGACTGTCAGCAAATTTTTACTGTCGAATTTTTTCCAACAATTTTATTGAATAATACCGTAATTAAAATGCACAACCACCGAAAAACAGTGCGAAGAAAATAAAAAATATTGTATTGCATCACCACCACCAGCGAACCATCGAACAAATAATATATAAATAATGACTTGGCAATGAATTATATATAAAATGTTGACACGAAGCCGGACTCGTACAAACGCACATCCAACACCATCGGATTCGTCGCTCAGCTCCGCCTCGCAGCCGCCGGGACCAGCACCAACCGTGAGTCCAGAGATTCCGGTCGCTGCAGCTGCGTCGAGCTCGAGCGACGAATACTTTTCGCCGCCGACGACACCACCACCTGCGCGTCGGCGAGGAAGAGGCCGACCTCCGGCCAGCCTGGGACCTCGAGGCCCTCCGGCCTCTGATAGGGTCCCCGCTGCCGGTGGAAGTGTGCAGCGCATGAGATGGACTCAATCCATTAATGAGAATGTCATGCGCTCATACTTTGGGGCTACAGAGGGGGGAACTAACCTGACTGCGTACCGTGGTCGGATGCTCTCTCTGTTTCAGGTGCTTGAGCCAGCTGTCAACGTTTCAGCCCAACGACTTTCGGATCAGGTGCGGGTCATTCAGCGTAATCATATGTTGGATGACGCCGTACTTGATAGACTGCGCCTAGAATCACGGAGTAGCTGTGTCTCATCTGCTTCGCCACCGGCCGCGGTGCAGCTGCAGCGCACTGTTTCACCGCGACCCGACAACATTGGTGAGGATAATGATGACGGGGCTATATCCGTGAGTACCCAATGTAATGCACGTTTGAGGAGCGCTTTGGAGGATGCATTCCGAGAGTACCACTCGACACCACCTGGACTTAGACCTCGACTACCGCGTTTGCCTATGCATAAGAAAAATAGGGCGCTGGTGTGTGCTCTAGACTCGCAGCTATCTAACTGTTTTGATAACAGCAAAGACCTTGCCGATACTCACTCGATCTTGTACTGTGGGGCTGTAGCGGCATGTCGTGTAGCTCACGTCAAATTTACTAATAATGACCGAGCTACGCGACCAGCTGTACCAGTCTGGCAGTGCAGGATCGAGCGTCGTATTGCTGAGGCTAGAGCACTCATCGGTAAGCTTATCTGCTTCAGGGAGGGCAATACTCGCCCTAGGGTGATGCGCTTTGTGAGGCGGGCGTTTTCAGGGACTGAAATTAGTTCCCAAGATTATTTACCCCGCGTCACAGAGCGTATCGACTTCCTGAAGCAGAAAATCTATGCATGGGCAAACCGTATTCGACGGTACAAGCGGCGAGTCGAGCGCTACACTCAGAATCGCACATTCCAAAGCAATGAGAGGTGGGTTTATAGGACTTGGGAGCGACCGGGCCAAAGTGTGACTGATACACGCTTACCAGATGATGACGCGATGTGTTCATTTTGGCGCAACATCTGGTCGGTGCCTGTCAGTCACACCGAGGGTGACTGGACTCGGGAGGTCGAACGGGCGTGCGATCTTATACCGGAAATGGGGGCGATTACCATCAGCCCCCAAGATGTAGCTCGTGCAGTTCGTCCGTTGCCTAACTGGAAATCTCCGGGGCCGGACGGGCTGCACAATTTTTGGCTTAAATGGTTTAAAAGTTCGCATGCTCGTTTGGCATCTCAATTCCAGTCTGCCCTAGAGTCAGGGTCGCTGCCTGAGTTTTTTACGACAGGAATAACCCACCTGCTCCATAAATCAGGTAGTACTGCGGAACCTAAAAATTATAGACCGATCACATGTTTACCGACGGTCTATAAAGTTCTTACATCCATACTGAGAGCTAAAATTAATAATCACGTTGAGACAAATTGTATCATGTCTGCCTCTCAGAATGGGTGTAGGAACGGGTCCCGCGGTACTAAGGAGCTGCTCCTCATTGATGTTGCCATCAGCCAACAGGTCCGGCGTTCTCGTAGAGATTTGTCGACATGTTGGATAGACTATAAGAAGGCCTATGACTCAGTGCCACATACATGGCTCATGAGGGTGCTGGAGCTGTATAAGATTGATGCAACTCTGCGCACCTTCCTGATGTCGTGTATGGGGCAATGGAGGACGGTCCTTCACTATCCAGGATGTCAACAAATTTCGAAGAACAGCGCATCGATAAGGATTGAGCGTGGCATATTCCAAGGCGACAGTCTGAGTCCACTGTGGTTTTGTCTAGCCTTGAACCCTCTCAGCACACTGCTGGAGGGCTCCGGGTTAGGCTACCGGTTGAAAAAAGGTGGTCAAGTCATATCTCACCTCCTTTACATGGATGATCTGAAACTCTTTGCCCCCAACGACTTGCAGCTGATGGAGCTACTGAAGGTAACTGAAACCTTCAGTAGTGCCATCAGGATGGAATTCGGTGTGGATAAATGTGCAGTCATGCATGTGAAGCGAGGAGAGATTATGGGATCCGTGGGAACTCAACTCACGGATTCCATAAACCTGAGATCCCTTTCTCCAACCGAAACCTATAAGTATTTGGGTATGTCGGAAGCGTTAGGCATCAATGCTGATGACGTGAAACAGTCGTTGAAGGAGCGCTTCTTCAACCGCCTGAATAAAGTACTGAATAGTCTTTTATCAGGCGGGAACAAGGTGCGCGCTTTCAACGGCTGGGTCATGCCGGTGTTGATGTACTCTTTCGGCATACTCAAATGGACTCAGACCGAACTGGACGCCTTGGATAGGAGGGTCCGTACCCTACTTACCGCAAATCGGATGCATCACCCACGGTCATCGGTTATGAGACTGTATATCCCACGGAAGTGCGGGGGTCGTGGCTTTTTAAATGCTAAGACCCTGCACAACCGTGAGGTATGCAGTCTCAGGGAATATTTCCTTGAAGCCGACGTGGGGATGCACCGAGATATGGTAGCAGTGGACAAGGGCCTAACCCCGCTCTCCTTGGCTAACGGGAACTGGCGCAAACCTGTAGTATTGGATGCTAATGAACGCAAGGAAGTATGGCAGAGCAAGGAGCTTCACGGGCGCTTTTACCGGGCCTTACATGGGCCCGATGTAGACTTCTTAGCGTCCGTATCCTGGCTGCGCTTTGGTGACCTTTTCGGGGAAACCGAAGGTTTTGTCTTTGCAATAATGGACGAAGTTATGATGACGAATAACTACCGGAAATACATTGTGAAGGACGGTACGGTTGACATCTGTCGGGCATGCCACCGACCCGGTGAATCAATCCGACACATCATTTCTGGATGTTCTCGTTTGGCTAACGGAGACTATTTGCATAGACACAACCTTGTAGCCAGGATCATCCACCAGCAACTTGCTCTTAAATACAACCTCGTGGAATCAGAAGTACCGTATTATAGGTATGTGCCCGACCCAGTTCTCGAAAATGGCAGCATCACGTTATATTGGGATCGATCTATCATCACTGACAGGACTATTGTTGCCAATAAGCCTGACATAGTGGTGATAGATCGACTGGAGCGTCGCACAATGATTGTTGATATAGCGGTCCCTCATGATGAGAACCTCGTGAAAGCCGAGAAGGATAAACAAACTAAGTATCTTGACTTGGCTCGCGAGGTTGTCGACATGTGGGAAGTGGACACAGCAGTCATTGTGCCGATAGTCGTGACGGCTAATGGCTTAATAGCCAAGAGCCTCGACCAACATCTGAGGAGGCTCTCGTTAGGCAGTTGGATCAAGGGCCTGATTCAGAAGGCAGTACTCCTGGACACGGCGCGTATTGTCCGGAGGTTCCTCTCTCAGGAGCCCTGACCACCGGTAGCTAGGACCCTGTCTCGATGCCGGTGGGCTACTATTTTTTATATTTTTAAATGTTTTTTTTTTTATATTTTTTTTAAGGAAATATTTAAAAATATACTTAATATGATTGTAATGTAAATAAATGGAATAATAATTAATAATAATAATTGTATAATAGCATTATATAAAGGCCTCCTCTACAGGAGAGGGAATGGACCGTAATCTACCAAGCGGGCCTAGTGGGGGCTGATGGATGTCACATGTCTTCAAAATTTTGGTTTTAAAATATCCCGGGTTCCATACAATGTTTTCCGTCACCGTTTTGAGAGCAGTGGTGATGAAATAAATTACGTACACCTAATGCGCTTGCATGAGTTTGAACCTGCGACCTACAATTCTTAAGTCAAGGCCGTTACCACTCGGCCACCACTGCTTTCCAAAGTTAAACAAAAAGTCAAAACAGTAGGGTCTCGAGACTAAGATTGGCAGTAACTTCTATTCAAAATATTTAAATTCAGTTTTTTATGTCTAGACGCCGACTTGGAAGCCGATCTAAAACATAGTTAGGGATAAGCTGACGAATTGTAGGATGATGAAATTAATTGGCATTGTATATAGATAGATTAAAACTTTATTGCACACAAAAAAGTAACATAACTTATACAAAACTTAAAACTATGAGTACAATGGCGGTCTTATTTCTTCTTTCGATGAAATTTTATAATTACCTACACACAGCTATGAAGATTTAATCTTGTAAATATGATAGAATTGTCTGATTTAACCAGGCTAAAGAGTTGTACTACTTATTGGCGACGTAACAAAAATACGGCGGCCTTTTGAAATTGCACGGAGTTTGCATGTCAGTAGTCGGTTGAGCGGAGTGCATGTCAGCCAGGGTTGTGGGGCAGGCGCTCGGGACTCGTGCACGGCTCGAACACACGCGCGCTTGGCGCTTGCCACCCGGAGCCAGTCCGTCGTCGACCAGCGCGCTCGCCGCCCGCCGCGCCCTGCGCTCGCTCGCGCTGCCAACCCATGGACTACGATCGACCAAGCGAACTCACACTTTATTTTATCATCACCTCCTTAGCACCCCCCGAAACCCATCGAACGAATCCTACGAGCTTAAAATGACAATGAAAAGTCACTTGCAAAAACTTTTGTCGACTTTCCAAAACTCTTAGTGATCGTCATTACCCGCTAAAAACCCGCTTCAAAGTTGTTTTATTATTCAAAAATGCTTCTCAGAGTAAAATTATATCGGAACCTATTTATACACAAGAAACGACTGAAATTTTCTGATTGCAACCTTTGAAAAGTTTACACACGGTTTATGAACTATTTACACAGTTTTACATAGTTTTGGACATTACTTTATCCTTCGTAAAACTACCCCTAGAACATTAAGTAAATATGACCAAAGACATTTAAATAAACATAATATAGTGTGCGTTTTAAATTTCTTAATTAGAAGTGTTGAAAGACAAACAATTAAGTGTGTTATCAATAGATTAGTTTTACTGTAAGACTAATTAGTGGGTGTTAGTGTATTTATAAAATATAATCATCATATCCTACGGTTATTCATAATAAATTGGTAAGTACTTTATGTTGTTTTAAATAGATTTAAGTACACAGCCACATTGACTGAAATCCTAAAGAAAATTTTACAGCGTTCAGAATTCCTTCTATATTTTTTGCATTGAGGTATTCAATTAAAAAAATAAGCAGTCAAAGTAGAGTTGAATAAAAGATTGCTCCACCTTTTAAATAAAATTTTAATTACTGTGCACAGAAATTGCATGAACAGTTCAAAATTAATGTAACACTACTCTTACACAAACATATTCCACGGAAGTTAACATTTTACAATTGTATCTTAAAATAAATTTGTTTTTCGAACGAGTGCCAGTACTCATATGCTATTTTTTTAATAATGAGGACACATACGAACACTTTGAACTGAAGAAAAATCGGGTCATGCAGTTATATTCTAAACTAATTTTGACAATGTTTTTGAGTAGTCTCGAAAAGAGGATTAGCTGTTGTAACCAAGCGTACATAACACGTAAGTAGGTGTTTCATATAGTGCTCGTAATACCTATCTATTCAGCTTGTGCCAAGTCCAATGACATCGTGGGATATTTATAAAATAATTTTATTATGCCAAACGCCTTCTGCGGCTTCAAAAGAATAAGTGGTACATTAATTTACGTAAATAATAAATTCCAGTTATCTCAGTTGCATGAAAGAATGGAGGGAGATCTTTGCCCAGCAGTGGGACAGCACAGGTTAGCTATAATAATATAATGATAATAATTATTATTTCCTAAGGTATTTTCTTTTCTATGAAAGGATTACTTACGTTATTAACTAGCAGACCTAATTCAAACCATATAACTATTTCATTTAAATACATTGAAAACGGAAATCATACATAGATGTCCAGATCGTTTTTAATATTACTACGTTTCGCATCCATTACGCAAATTACAAATATTTCAATCGGCAGCAAAAGCTATTCGCTCTATTAAATTCAGAAACCGATGAATTCAGCCGTTTTATAAATAAATTGGCGACAACAAGCTGGTTTGACAACAATAGCCAAATGGTCAAGGAGAGACATCTGGGCCAATAGCATTAGTTTAAATACTTTATTTGTATTCATAATTAAATGTCACAGCGCCTAATGTAACGATTGATTTACTTTAATACTTATGAAATAAACTAATGTGCTCTATGTATTTACATTAGGTTTTCACAACGTTTAAAGACATTTCAATTGTTAATTTTGTGTGTTTCCCGATAACTATAAACTAAGGTAACCAAAAATTTGAGGACATGAGATATCTACCAACCCGCACTGAGCCCGCGTGGTGAATTCTGGCCCTTTCTCTCTCCTAGAGAAGAGGTCTGTGACCCAGCAGTGGGAACTTAAAAAAAACTGATAATGATGATAATAAACTAAGGATTAAACTCAATGGTGAATGGGACACTTTTAGACAAAAATGCCTCATCATCGACCACATCATTACTTTCCATTAGACAAGATAGTTGTTGAACGCGAACCTATCAAAAGTAAAAAAAATGTATTTACAAAATATACAACACAAGGTGATCCATCTCGTACCTACAACTCCTACATTGATTCCAACATTTTCAGTCTACTCAAAAATGTAAATTATAAACAATTTCAAAACAAAACTGTTTTATTTCATAATTAGAGCGTTATCTAAATCTGAATCAGTCAGAACTAGAAACTTTTATAAACTAACTTCGACGAACTTGTCCATATTTTCCGTAAATGTGAGATTTCATGTCTTAAACTTTATTCATTAGAGATACAATTAAATTTGAAATTGAAATCCAAATTGCTTAACATTTGTTTTAGTTTCCCGTGAAAGACATTAAAATACATTGTAAACACGTCATGAGATTGTGATTTTATTATAGTCTTACAATTCAATTTTAGATATTTGGTTGAAATATTTTCTAATATGATGAAATGTCATCATCATCAATGAGCCTTTTTAATGTTCCCTCTGCTGGGACACAGGCCTCCTCTCTAGGAGAGGAAATGGGCCATGATCGATCCACTACGTGGGCTCAGTGTGGATTGATAGATGTCACATGCCTTCGAAGTTTTTGGTTTTAGGACATGCGACATATGAGCAGTGGTGATGAAATAAATTACACAAAGTAATGCGCCTGGCTGGCTTTGAACATGCGACTTACAACTCGTAAGTCGGGGCAGTTACCACTCGACCACCACTGCTCTAAATGTCACTGCTCTGATGAAATGTGCTGGAATTTATACTTTAAATAAAACCTTTGTGTTTTGGCAGCTTTCAAGTGTTCAGGATACTTGGACAGCTTTAAATCTTTTCTGTCAAAGATAGAAATTAAAATGTCATAGGTGTGATTGAAAGCTCCATTAAACGTAACTGTTTTTACAATATGTTAAAAGACATAATTTATTACGTCTCCATTCTGAACTATAAACTGGAAAATCAAAATCATCATGAATTTTCCTCGATAGCTTTTGCAAAATATTAATGAGTTGTTTATCTTCGTAAAAAGGACCGTCAAAAATTGTATAAAAAACATAATGTTCCAATTAGAAGATCTCGGATGGCGAGCGAGTAATGAGTCTCATTTCTTTTGCTGACCTTCACATTGTTTCAAAAAGGACAATTTTCATAGGCCTACAAAAATGAGAAACGTTCTGATGAAAATACTTCAAAGAATATTTTATAATTGTTTATTGTTGTTGTTTTGGGATCACAATTCATAAAAAACAATATCACAATCTATATATACACATAATTTATATATATTAGCGAAATACCTCTTACTAATTAATCAAAACTTAAAATTTGACAGGTAGATTTATTATAGGGTGTAGACATATGCTAAGAACGGATTTTACTAAACTCCATCCCTAAGGGATTAAATCGACTTTCACGCGGGCGAAGCCGCTGGCAGAAGCTAGTAATAATATAAAGGTAGCTGTTTGTCTATAATACCTATGTATGCACGAATGTTTTCAGGGATACATGTTTGTTACACCTTCCCGCTCAAACGGCTAACAAATTTGGATTAAATTCTGTACACAAGTAGACCACGTCCTGGAAAAGTAAATAGGATAATTTTGTATTTTTTATCTCGTGGGTGTGTTCCCTTGGGATTAATTTCTTCATTCTCGTGGCAAAATATGATACAAAATATGACTGTAATATCTTTATATGCACCGTTATTAAGGGATTTTACAATATTTTTTCAATAGAAAGTAAGATAGCCTTCCTTAGTAGAGAAAGAAGTTTCTACTTCATATAAGAATCATGATACACATTCAAAGAAAATAAGAAGATCTTCAACAGAACTGAAATTAAAAAATGCCGATGCATTCCACGATCTATCTCGATAAATCCTTTAACTATCCGGGTCGTCTGTGGAATGCATTCAGTATTACTTTTATAGAGTTCTATCGACTTCTTTAAATTGCTCTGTGTACTTTGCACGGGGCTCAAAACTCTAAGTCCAGAATACTACAATTATATATAAGCTGTGTCTGATGCTTGCCTAGCTGGTTCATATTTTGCCTAGGTAATCTTAGGTATTAGTTGGAAGGTTAGGAACCACCATCTCGTTACGTATCCAGATCATCACGCCACCTCTTTTTAGGCCGGCCTCGACGACGCTTTTTTCCTGCTGGTGCCAACTGTATGCGATGCTTGCCTTCCGGTCCCTGTGTATGCGACTGACGAGACCCACCCAATCCCATTTAAGGCCTTGTAGCCTTTCAGCTCACGTCAATTATGCCAGTCCTAGAGCGCAGCATGTCAATCCGTACTCGGTCTGTTCTTCTTACGCCCAGAATGCTACGCTCCATAGCTCACTAGCAAATCCCAAGGTGGAACTTTTGCAGTTCGGTGAGTGGCCAAGTCTGAGCACCGTTGGATAGGATACATATGTCGATGAGTTTACGCTTCAGGGAGATCGGCAAATCAGCCTTCATTAACGTCTTCATGGATCAGTAGCTTTTCTGGAAAAGCTACTGATCCATGAAGAACGCCTGGGCGTTCTGGATGCGTCGATCAATCTCTTTATCAGATATACCTACAAAAGAAAAAAATCCATAAGCTATGATGGTATACACATTCACACAAATCTTGCTTTTGTGTGAGAAAAATATTGGCGGAAGGGTAATTCTGCTTAAAATAAACATTTCCGTTTCTTCCCTTGAGGGTCATAAAGTGGGAAAAATTCGCCAGTAATTTTTATAAAAGCCTCTATCAAAACATCGCGACATGTCATACCTACAGTGAAGTAACGAAGCGTGCACTAGTTATGGGACGCAAAACTAATACCTTTTAGTTATGCGGAACTTGGCAATAGGCCGGCCAACGTTATTTAAAGTGCTGTCACACATAGAACTATCCTAAATAAATACACAATGAAACTATCACTGTACATTTGTATTCGTATCTAATCTTGAAACATAAGTGGCTGGGTCGATACATTCGAACTAATTCTGGATACCCCCGAATAGAGACTTATTCGGAGTATCCGTTTGTTACATCAAGCCTTTATTCTGGGATCTAAAAGTACGTGTGAATGGACTTCTATAACGGTTTAGTTCAGTCTGATAAACAGTTATTTTTGAATTTAGCTCAGTTCGGAAGATGTCTCGCGTCTAGACTGCTATTTTTACCTGATAGTCTGTGTATAGTCTTAGTGGGGTGTGAAGATTTTGGTATAGTCATGTGAAAATGATTGCTGAAAAGCCTGGTATTAGTATGTTATGCATGTACATGGATAGAGAATAAAAGATACATGGTAATGTTTGTCCTGTCGAGCTAAAATAAAAAATAAAAACCATTTAGTGTTATACTTAGTATTAAAAAAAAAACGGGTCCTTTGAGAAAATAAAGATCAGACAGCAATATCTCTGAGTTTAATCAGAGAGTCGTTATATCGTAGATAAGGAAACTAATCGAAGCAATTCCAAAGGGACGTACGTTGAAAACGGTTTAATAAAGAAGATGGAGCCTGTGTGTGGTCGGTATCTTAAGTTAAAGTAAGTAAGATTGTGAAGGCTTGTAAAGTGTGCGCGGATAGCTTTCCAGAGTGAATTGGAATGAAGACGTTTTTCATGTTACTGGTAACTACAATCTATCCTTGAAGACAGGACAGATTGAATTTCTTTCATCTATACTTCTTTACTACAACTTTAAAGACGTAGCACTTCTAAGTTTTTATGTAGAAGTAATCTGTATAACTACTGAAACGATTCAAAAAAAATATTTAAAGAGTTGCACTACCGATAAGTAATTTTTATTTATTATAAGTAATCTTTTTAATTTGAAAAACAACTCTATGAAAAAAGAAAATTGTCAGCTTTC
Organism: Mythimna loreyi; assembly: GCA_029852875.1. NCBI lineage: Eukaryota > Metazoa > Arthropoda > Insecta > Lepidoptera > Noctuidae > Mythimna > Mythimna loreyi. Next base: position 10,792,771 of record CM056782.1, on the reverse strand, counting down.
ATGGTTAGAAATACTTTTTTTATGGTAGGTAAAAAAAACTCTCGCTCTTGGGCAGAGCGAAAAACAGTGACAGACTCTTACTGACTAAAAAACCTACCCCATTCCTTCCTTGCCTTATTCCCAGGCCCTGGTGTTACGTTTTCGCATCTACCCTTGGCCTAAGAGGCTTCGACCCTGCAGGGCCCCTATGGTTAAAAATACTACGATTTTCCATAAAATACAAAATATGATGAAACCCAATTTCAAAAAAAGAATTACGTAACTAATGCGCCTCACTATCAACGATTGCCTCACTGCTTATTATCAGGTGGGATCGCAGTCAAGCACTAGTTTATAGAGAAAAAAAAGTAATAAAAAGTTTATTTGAACTTATAATTCTAAACCAATTGTATGGCATAAAAATCAATGCAACAAGTTTTATAAAACTGCAATTCATAGATAAAGACCCTATAGGAGCTTTGCAGGCGAAACCACTGATAGAAACTAGTTAATAATAAACTCGAAGCAAATATATACCAAGCTATTTAAAGGTGTGCTCAATCTGAAGTATTTTGTTTTTAGATTGTAACTTGAATCCATTTAATTACAAAGTTGTAAGGGTGGCGGTGGAATGAAACCACGTCGGATGACAGATAGGGTTTATTTACTATACTTCAAACACTTGACAGATTGTAAGCAAACAAAGTGAAACTGACGTATAACCTATGAGTGGTCCTAGGGATGGACTGCGGGGCTATCCTATCCCTTAACCTCCTAGCTCGGCTGTTCCTGAGGGCGACGGGGCCTCCGCTCAGGTCAAGCTTTAGACAACAGTGGTGACTGCGGGGCTATCGTCCACTGTGCCTGCTAATTAGCGAGTGTCCAATTCCTTCACGGTGCCGGTTTATATAGTCGGTTTTGGCCGCTATTGTGTGCGTCCAACATCTCATGTTTGTATGTAGTAGTAATTTGCTGACGTCACAGACACTTCACACGTCTTATGATAGATGTCGCTAGTAGTCTGTAGATATGTTATTGTTTTATCGATGTCTTCATCTTGTTTACGATTTGATTAACTCGGGTGGCGTAGCATTGTGCATGCAATCCGATAGATGGCGTTAGGCGTCGTGTTATATTCTCCCCCTCTGGTACTCTATGGTCGTCCCGACTGAGTACCAGCACTAGTCTGTTTCCGCGGCCTTCCTCTTCGGCGTATCGGATAAGTTGGTTCTGTTATTACGTCGTGTCTCTTTTCAAACTTCGTTATTGCTGACGTATGATACTTTCCAATAGGCTTGTCTGGCGTTTCCGAGTGAGCAATCTCGTAAGTTGAGGTGCCATGTTTCTTTAATATAACATACGGTCCATCTCGTCGAGGAGCAAATTTTGCAGTAAATTGTTTTTCGATGTTGCTAACGGGATGTGATTCTATCAATACCAAGTCTCCGATTTTATAGTTTGGATCTGGTCTTCTCTTGCTGTTTGATCTTTGCCGTGTAGTTTCTTTGTTGCTCTCTATATTTTCTTTAGCTAACTCCAAGTCGCGGGCTAGTTGTTTTAATTTAGGGGTGATTTCTGCGACAAAGTTTTCTGATTCTACAATCGAGCTTAGATCATGTGTCAACTCATATGGTGTTCGCATTTCTCTCCCAAATGTGAGGTATGATGGTGAGAATCCAGTAGTTTGACATTTGGCTGTGTTCATTGCAAATCTTATTGTTGGTAAAGTCGATGGCCAGTTTCCATGCTTGTCTTTCACCATAATTGCAATTTGTGACTTCATGTCCCTATTTTTCCTTTCAACAACATTTGGTTCAGGATGATATACTGGTGTGAATATGTGTTGGATTTCTAAGCAATATGCTAGTTTTTGCATTATCGCTGATATAAATTGTACTCCATTGTCGCTAATAATTTTCCTTGGCAACCCATACCGTAGAAATATTTCATTGAGTAAAGTGAAAGCACAATTTTCACTAGTTGCTTCGTTTAGTGGGAATAATTCTACCCACCTTGAAGTAGTATCTTCTATGATCAAAATCCACTTTTCTCCTGATGGTCCCTTTGGCAAAGGGCCGAAAAGATCAACTGATAATACCTCAAATCGTTGCGAGTTTGGGGTTGATTGGTATAAGCCTGCTGGTTTCTTATTAGATGGCTTATATTTTTGGCATTCAACACATGTTTTTACGTGTTTTATTACATCTTTCCGTAGTCCCTTCCAATATAAATTATTTGTTATACGTTGCACTGTTCTTTCTACTCCCATATGACCAGCAGTAGGTGAGTCATGGTAGGCCTTCAGTACGTTTTGTATTTCATGACGTGGAACTACTAACTTAGCACTGTCGTTTTCTTGTTCTGGCATGTAAAAATATAGGACACCTTTATGCAGTAGGTACCCTTTTTTAACGTATTCACCATAACTTGGTGTTTCTTCTTCTTTTTCTAATGTTTTTATGATCGTTTGAATGTTGTCATCTTTCATTTGTTCCTCTCTTAACTGTTTTTCATTGTATCTGGGTAGATTTATCTCTGTACTGCATACAGTACATTTTACATCATGTTGTTCACATGGCGGGCGAGACAATGTATCGGCTACTACATTAGTTCGTCCAGGGGTATATTGGATTCTGAATTCATATGGTTGCAGCTGTAGTGCCCATCGTGCTAGGCGACCAGTTGGTGTTTTCAGGTTCATTAACCATTTCAACGGTTGATGGTCGGTTATAGTTATGAATTTGGTTCCTTCTATATAGCCACGAAATTTTGAAATAGCCCATACTATGGCTAATGCTTCTTTTTCTGTCACACTGTAATTCCGTTCTGCTTGCGTTAAGAGTCTACTTGCATATTCAACAGGGTGCTCATTTTCTCCCTCCCCCTGCACCAAAGCTGCGCCGATAGCATAGTGGCTGGCATCAGTCTTGATTGCGAAAGGTAAATTGTCACTTGCCTGTTTCAATACTGGTGACGTAGTCAAGGCGTCTTTTAATTTCACAAATGCTTCTTGTTGCTCTTTTCCCCACTTCCAGCTTATTTTCTTTTTCGTTAGGTTAGTGAGTGGTCTAGCAATGTCTGCAAAGTTATGAATAAACCTTCGATACCATGATGCAGTTTGTAGAAATGAGATTAATTCTTTTAAGTTTTTAGGCGCCTGACGATTTGCAATAGCAGAGATTTTCTCTGGGTCGGCTTTGATTCCGTCAAAAACTATAAGGTGGCCGAGATATTTAATTTCTGAACACATAAATTTACATTTCTTTCTATTGGCTCGTAGTTTGTACTCTCTTAGTTTTATAAATACTTCTCTTAAGTCATTTATATGGTGACTGAAAGTCATAGACCTTATAATTAGATCATCTAAATAGCTTAACACACACTGGGCATGCAGTCCTTGTATAAATTTGTCCATTAATCTTTGGAACGTAGCTGGCGCGTTTCGAAGACCGAATGGCATTCGCTTGAAACGAAACGTTCCAAATGGTGATACAAAGCTTGTTTTATCGCAATCATCTGGATGTACTAATATTTGCCAGTAACTTGACTGTAAATCAATTGTTGACATGTATGGCATCGCTTTTGCTTGATGTAACAAATCGTCAATACGAGGCAATGGATATCTGTCAGGTTTAGTTATCTCGTTGAGTCGTCGGTAATCTACGCAAACTCGAACGTCGCTTTCTCCTTTTGGAACTAGAATTACAGGTGCTGACCATGGGGAATCGCATTCCTCGATAATGTCATCATTTATCATATCATCCAGCTTTTCTCTTAGTTGTTTTTGCCTTGTTGGTGACAACCTATAGGGCTTAACACTAATAGGAGGGTGATTGCCTGTGTCGATTCTATGTTGTGTAAATGGAGTTGGTTTTGTGCTTTTCTCAAAGATGTCGCTGTACTCAATTAACAGTTCATTGAAAATCTTTCGTTCATTGTTTGTAAGTAAGGTTCCTTCATCGGGATTTAAATAAATATCAACAGAATACAAAGAAGTTGGGTTTATTGGCAAATAAACAATACGTGGATCTACACAAGATTGGTTGTCAGCAGGTTCCCGTGGACGTGTAGGTCCTGGTGGCGTGTCCAATTTATGTAGTGTCCATCTTGGTCGTTTATTTACTGGTGGGCTGTCTTGCACGTCGGATGATGTTGGTGTTGGGGGTAAGGGTGACAACATGTCCAGCTCATTAGCCCAACGGACGAACTCCGACACTGCCTTCACTTCCACTGGCTCCTTTTGTACTTCAAACGTCAATCGCTTCACTGCCTTCAATGGGATCTCATCATTGTTTAGTTGAATGAAGTCAAATGATGTCTGTGGCTCATCAATAAAATTCCAGCTGCGTTGCGGCGTGTTCAGTACGATTCCTGCCTGTTCTAGGAATTCGATACCCAACAGCGTACGGTTGTCAACGGCTTCAGGTATAACTGACAATGTTATTGGTAGTGTGCGTTCTCCAATACCTATGTCAGTTGTCGTTGTCAACAAGTTTGACGTTTTCACCGTTCCATCGGCTAGTTTGATGTCGGTTACTCGCTGGTCAAACTGTGCTCCATATCGTACCAACAGTTTATATAGTTGCATACTGGCAATACTGCGACGGGCAGCAGTATCTATGTATGCATAACCTTCTTCACCCATTATACATACCTTAATTGTAGGTATCTTGGCGTGTATCGTCAAATGCTTTTCAACAGAACAAAAAGCAACGGGTTTTGGTGGAGTCTCCTTAACTTTACATGTAGAACAGTTGCTCCTGTAAACCCCAGGTGCTCCACATCCATAGCGCGTGATCACTGGCTTGTTTTCAGGATCCGAACTTACTGCTTTTTGTTTTTGTTCTGTCAACCTTTTGCGACAAACTTCGTAAAGATGGCCTTTCTTGCCACAGAAAGAACATCTCTTGGGCGGCCTTCGTTCCTGCGTGTGTGTGGAGACTGTGACCTCACCGGCTTCCTTGGCAAGAGTCTCAATATGGCGACCTCGTTCTAGTAGATCAGCAAAAGTTTTTACATCCGTACGTGCAATTTCCTTTTTGTAGGTTATATTTAGAAGTCCGTAAACAAAGTCCAAGTGTTCCTCTTCCTTGTGCCTTTTTGCAGGCAACTGCGACAGCAAGGCACGCTTTTCGCAAACAAATGCGTCTATGGATTCGGTCGTCTGCTTCTTCGAGTACACTTCTAAATATATCTCGTGCGGCTGCATTTTCGGTCCAAATGCTGACTTAATGGCGTCGAGAGCTTGAGTCCACTTTTTTATGTCACCTTTTACTCCGTTCCACCACGTTGCAGCGGCACCAGACAACAACAATGTTAGACCCTCTAACGCGTCTTCGTCACTAATTTTTTCAATTTTCTTATAAACTGATATGTTTGTGACAAATTCTTCAACTTTGTTGTAGTTTCGTTCACCGTCGTAACGTTTCGTACATTCAGCAAAACTTCTACGTCTATTTCCACTCTCATTCGCTTCTGTCACTTTTGTTATAAGTGCAGTGAATTGTTCCTGCGTCATCACCACCATCTCTGTCTTTTTCTCAGACATGTCAATAGTGTCAAAATAATATAAATCCTCTTGAGGGTAGATTTCTATTTATCCACCAATATGTGGGTACACCGTCTAGATATGGGTACTCCGAAAAAATTTTTGCGGGTGGAAGAATATTTCGTTGGGCGCCAGTGTAAGGGTGGCGGTGGAATGAAACCACGTCGGATGACAGATAGGGTTTATTTACTATACTTCAAACACTTGACAGATTGTAAGCAAACAAAGTGAAACTGACGTATAACCTATGAGTGGTCCTAGGGATGGACTGCGGGGCTATCCTATCCCTTAACCTCCTAGCTCGGCTGTTCCTGAGGGCGACGGGGCCTCCGCTCAGGTCAAGCTTTAGACAACAGTGGTGACTGCGGGGCTATCGTCCACTGTGCCTGCTAATTAGCGAGTGTCCAATTCCTTCACGGTGCCGGTTTATATAGTCGGTTTTGGCCGCTATTGTGTGCGTCCAACATCTCATGTTTGTATGTAGTAGTAATTTGCTGACGTCACAGACACTTCACACGTCTTATGATAGATGTCGCTAGTAGTCTGTAGATATGTTATTGTTTTATCGATGTCTTCATCTTGTTTACGATTTGATTAACTCGGGTGGCGTAGCATTGTGCATGCAATCCGATAGATGGCGTTAGGCGTCGTGTTATAAAGTTCTTATTAATAAACATGGTTCAAATTACGTCTATAAATATTTCACCTTTAGATAGAAAATCAAACTAGTCAAATTCTTGAATAATACTATTTTGGGTTAAAGACAAAGCTGTATCAAAGTTAGTAAACAACTATTAATAAATTCTAGCTTTTCACCCAAAGTGTAATGTTTTTTTTTTTATGGTAGGTGAAAATCATCGAATGGCGAAACCCGCTCTTGGGCGGAGCGAAAAACAGTGACAGACTCTTACTGACTAAAAACCTACCCCCTATCTTCCTTGCCAGAGCCGCGGTAACAGTTTCACTCAAACCGGCAGCTCCAGGAGGAAAGGCCCCTACAGTTTGCTGACAACTCCTTGAGGCACGCGAGAACAGTGCGCGCCGTTGACGACTTGGACTCGGTCTGGACAACCCAAAGTGTAATGTGGCGTGCGGTTTGTGGGTGCCAGTCTTTTCTCAACGTACCTTACGTTTAACCGTAGGGGTCCAGCAGGGTCTAAGCCTGCTGGAACCACAGGTTGTACAAAAGTAAACCCCTGGAACGATGGCAAAGAAGGAACAGAATTTTTTTAGTAAGTAGAAGTCTGATTAAAAACCTATTCCTGCTCCGCCCGATGGGTGGTGTAACATAAACGGAAGGTTTTTTCTGGTTTGGAAAAAATCATTAGATGTTTTATGACGTTTCTTTTTATTAATAAAAAAAAAAACGCCGCGCTTAGTAATATGGAGACAAATTGACTTCAGACAACCACATTAGCAATAGAAATGGGAATACTACTAATACTATTGTAACCTCGTCATCTTCAAGGAATTAAAATTCAGAAAGAGAGTTCAGAACGCTCGAATCAACAATACTCATCCCTAGTCTCTTAGTGTAACCAAAGAGCTTGGAAAGCTTCAGTCGAAAATTGCTTGAAATTTCCAACGAAGTCGATCAGCCACTTAAAAAAACAATTAACTATAAAAAAATTACAATTCCACTGAGGTGGTTGTCTAGTAGACACATACGTTACCACTGATGTGGTTGACTGATAGACACCCACCTACATAGAATGTCGCTATTATCTTCTGTGACAGCTAATAGTCTACTAATCGACGCGTTTACACGTTACACGAAGGAATTTAAAGCGAATTTATAACGAGTGGTATTTTCGGTGTCTGTCATGTCTGTCAGACTATCACATCTGTCCCAGAGAGCTATAATAGTGCTTATAATATTCCGTGCTTAAAACGGTAAACCCAATCCGTTATCACAGTGCTGGCAGGCGACAATTTTAACAACACGTAACTCGATTCGAGGTATCTTTTTACAACCATACATGGACATCTCTTTAAAAAGTCGAAAGCTACGGAATCCTTTTCTGCATTCAAAAAAGGAACACAGAAAAATGACAATCCAAATAAAAAAAACAAAAGAACGCGAAAAATTCCTTTTAGAGAATGTTTCGATATCCTTGTAGGTCAACGTAAGTAGTTATAGGTAAGTTTTTACCTCCGTGTTAATTGCAGTGTGCTCAGAGCTCAATCAATCGCTTGTGAAGGAAGACAAAGACAGGTGGTACTACTTAGAGTAGTTCACAAGCTCCCGGCGTTGGAATGCATTATTAACGTGTAGGATTTGTCTCTGTTTTCCTTCTCGGCTTTAAAGTTTAGACGTGAGATAAGTTTGTGGTGCTGTCCCTGTGACTTGTATGTAGGTCAGCATTTTGTAAAATGATACGGACGGTATTGTAGATGTATTCTTTTACCTCGAAATTGTGTTGAAAAATGTACTTGAAATTACCGTTTCTGATGTACTTAGTACTAGAAGGTTTCTCTTGACGAAATTTCGAAAGATGGTTTTCAAATTCAAACTAAAATCATTTATTTGAAATAAACCATTTACTCGTATATTTGAATAGTCAAAATGTCAGTCAGAAAATAAGAGAAGCTAATTTTGAATAGCCGAAGGTATAAATATTATCTGATAGTTTTGTACCGAAAATAGGTACTAATAACTTTTCTTGATAGATAAAATATATTTTTAGATTGATACAGTAAGAACCAAATGTTCAATAGGACCACGAGTTTCCATTTCAGAAAATCACCGAAATTTTATAAATGGTAACTCGTGGTTCTATAACGCAAAGGGCAAATAAAGGTAAGGAGGCTGGACATTTCCACCGTGGTTCCGGTCCAAAGAACCCCATGTCCTTCTCATCATCATCAGCCTTTTTTTATAGTTCCCACTGGTGGGGAAGGGGATGGGCCATAATCCACCACGCGGGTCCTGTGCGGTTTGATGATGTCACATGTTTCCGAATTTTTGGTTCTAGGACATGCCGGTTTCCTCACGATGTTTTCCTTCACCGTTTTGAGAGCAGTGGGTGATGAAATAAATTACACAAAGTAATGCGTCTGGCTGGGTTTGTCGCTCTCATTTTACCTGTATCCGATTTTTTGTCGAAATTATTTCAATTAAGATGTTCCAAGTTCCGGTTCAGTGAAACTTTGTAACCAAGTCTTAACTTCAATGTTCCCTGTTGTAGAATTAACTACTCAATAAACTAGTTTGTAGTAATGAATAAAAATTCCTTGTTATACTTTTCTTCTTGAATTGATGTCTATTACCTGAAGTTTCTGCGTACAGTTTTCTCATTAAATTTTATGAATCATTTTATTACTTTGCAAGAGATGAAAGTTCAATCCTTAACGTTAATAAAATTCTTTGATTAGATTTTTTTTTTGTATTCCGAAATTAAACTGTATTAAAAATAAAATTCAGCTTTATCAAAAGAATATTATCAATTCTGTCTCAATAGTTACTCATAGTCAGGGAAATAAGTTTACTTGGACGTAAATAAAACGAGTTATAATTAATACAGCGGCTCCACTTTATAATTAAGAAACACATCACGTTACACCTCTGTATTACCGTTTAAAATGACGAGTTTTTCGTTGGAAAATATTAATAACTGAACATTTTGGGCAAGTAACTCGTGGTTCGGAAGTAATGTCCCGTAAATTGATTACCCTCGATGAGACCAAATACTGGTAATGTAGGTATCGGCTTTCTGATGATTTTTCCCACCATAAAAACAAAAAACTTATGTCGTTAAAATACGAAGACAGTCATTTTCGATACGTCTAGCGTCGCTAGCCTAATTACGACGCAGTGTTTGATAAAGAGAAAACGAAAAGAAAAAGGAATAACGCTTGGATGCTCTGATAGCATTCGGTAAATCCGTCACCCACTCGAATATTTCATAATACTTGTTCTAGAAAATAGGTTTGTCTTTTTGACTATAAATTTTTTTATTTTAGAAAATATTCTCGTCACTCAGAATCTCAACTAAATTTTTATATTTAGTTGAGACAAAGTTAGTAGAAAGAAAGGAAAACATTTATTTAGACTCGCACAGGCCAATGGATGTGCAGTTTTTATAACAATATTCTTTTTCTTTCCTTTTTAAATTTTTGAGGTTTTTTACTGACATTGCGAAGTACCAAAGTTCTAGCATAATAGCAGATTTTCAGAAATCTTTGTTAGATTAGTTTTACACAAAATGTTTTAATTTCAATAGAAACCAGATAATATTCCACAAAATATCTGCGTTTCTAAAATATCTAGAGAAAGATGTGTATAATAAACACCAAAATCATTATCCAGTAATGAATCTGGGTTAGACGCTCTTAAGGAAAACAGAACAGATGGCCGCTGGAGCCGAAAGGTTCTGGAGTGGCGACCGTGTACCGGAAGACGTCGTGTTAGAAGACCTCCCACAAGGTGAACCGACGACCTGGTCAGGGTTGCTGGAATTCGATGGATGCGAAACGCAAGGGACCGGTCGTTATGGCGACGTTTGGGAGAGGCCTATGTCCAGGAGTGGACGTCTTTCGGCTGAATTGATGAAGGATGGCAGTGACGGTTCGGAGAATTGACTTTTAATTAGGTACTTTTAGGTAGTAGTAACTATAAATATATATATATATATATATTGTGCCTTTACAGTGAACACTGCTCGCACCAGATGGTAGTAATATATTTATCACGTCACCACTCAGGATTCGTCGTGTCATGGCTGTCTCATATATTTCCGCGTACATCTTAAAATGTTACAAACACATGAAGTGCATTATGTGTGCTCATAATATTGCGATTATGAGTGCTGTAAGATTCGAGGCTCTTGCTAGGCTAAAATAACAGTGCGTTATGATGAACAAAGTGGAGGGAATATATACATTTCCCTTACATTTTTCCATCTGTTTAATGTACAATATACCTACCCAATTACCCAGCTTTTTCTCGCGGCTTTGTCTCAATGACTGTTTTTCCGAGGCATAAACTGTAGCTTTTCCTCACGAACACCGGCGTTCGCTCACCTATTGCCTTTCTATTATGTCTCTAATTATGGTATTGGTATGGTATGGTATTGGTTATTTTATGAAGTGTCACTTTTTATTTCTGTAGAGACTCATCATCTTCCTGCATTTGTCTAATGATACTTGGTGTTGGCCCAATACGTTTCTTTTTTCCATTCTATCCCTTCAAAAGTTACACTATAACTGAAACCCTTTTCTTTCATATATTGCTCATCTGTGACTGTCGCCAAAAACCTAATTTTATCTGACAAAGTTTCTTTCATTCTGACAACACGACTGATGCACTGGCCTATCGACTATTATTTGCTACACTACGTGGTGCGTGTTCAATTCCTGCATAGAACAATAGTACATTGTTATACGAGGGATGAAAGCAAGTTATTTAGTCCCGAGAAATTTCTTATAGTTCGAGGGACTAAATAACTCTTGAACCCGAGGTAAACACTGTGCTTTTCATTACGAATACGAGGAAAGTAAAAATAATAAAAACCTGAGTCGTCGTCAAAGGTCTTCGTATGTTTTTAGGTAGGTATATTTCTTTTGATTTAGGCGGTAAGCGGTTTTCTCCTCTTAAGAATCTTGCGTTAAATTTATAACTGAAGCTGATGAATTTATCGTGTTAATAAAAATTTCTTGTAACACAGATTTAGCAAAATGTAAACAAAACTCTACACCTCGGAAATAAAAACAAGGAAGATCAAATCGGCCACAGATTATTAGAGAGCCTACTATTTACCCGCCAATTTTTTTTTCAGTGTTGGGCTGGCTGGCTTTTTAGTCAATATTTTTCATTTTGTCATTGCAAAAATGGGTCTGGCCAAAATTTTTCTCAAATATATATTAGTTTTAATGAAATAGTTGAAAGTAAAATAAAATAAAGTCATTAAAAAAAAGTATTCTTAAATTATTTCTATTTTTATGTTATTTCAATTGTACTGGCAGTATATAAATTCGGCTCATGGTTCAATAGAAATGTCAAAATAGAACTAGTTTTTTTTTTAATATTTGCTGTCTAAATATTAAAAAAACAACTGTCAGTTGTAAAGTAAAACTCCCTAGGGAGTAAAAGTACTTCTTCCAACCCTGTCCGCAGGCAACTTTACACCTACTTTCAGAGTATGAGTAATGAAAATATTTTTATGACCTACAGATAATAACAAATTCCATTTTTTTTACACCTAACGTACACGAACAATTATATTTTATTTTAAACCATTTTTTTACAAAGCATTGCAACACTAGTAAAAACTTCTATATTGTGGGTGCGTTCACAAACATGTAAACTCATATAGGACACTAAAAGTACGAAACGGAAACGGGCTAGTTTTGTAGCAATTTATTGCTGCAATTCTTAATCCGGCAAGTTTCTGACTATATTGCTCAACACAAAGCAACAATTGCAGCAAATTGGCAATGTAACAGGCAACATAGCCAAGATATTTTAAACCAATGAAGGAACAACATGCGTCTCCAATTAAATTGCAGCATCTTACTGGGCGATATTCAGCAATATATTGCATATGTTGATTTATATTGATCAATATTGCACAATGAAAATTTCCAACCAAAAGCAGTTTTATAGTTAGTTTAAACGGGTCTTAAACTATGCCGAATGTAGTTTTACAGACTCAATATACGCCTTATTAAAATGACCACGAATAAAATTAAAGGATTCCTTCATAATATTTGTTGAAGCAGAACCTTGCCATACCAATTAGTGTTAAAACAATGGTACCAAATTGCATACCGTAATTAAAACACGGTACTCGTACAAACAAGTATTCTATTCGATTAACCACAGTCACGAAATGTCTATCATTCTACTAGTAATTATGGTAGAATTAGGTTTGTTAATAAGTTACATATTGGTAATTGATTGACCGCTACGTCAGTCCCATTAATTATTATCTAAGGTCATTGATCGTGGTGGTCAGTGGGAACATGGTGTAGTGGCCGTATAATAAAATGTACCTATGACAAAAACGTTTTAAAATTACCTAGATTTTGAAAATAATTATAATATTGGTTTCAGCCCCCCTAGCCAATTAGATAATCTACAATCGCTAACGCTAGTAAACAACTAATCAAACGTATGGGAATGACTAGATATCAACAAAATTAGAAGCCAAGTTCACATCATTCAGAATAGCAGAATGAAATGTAATTATTTCTACAATGACCATCGCTACATCCTGTAGTTTTATGAAATTAATAATTAATACTTACGTTGAGGTGTTTCGACATTTTTTTTTATTGACAATACTAATAATTTAATAATATATTCCACAACTGTCACACAACGTCGTCTAGTCCCAAGCTAAGCAGAGCTTGTGTTATGGGTACTAGACAATTGATAAACATACTTATATATTTCTAAATACATACATATTATAGATAAATTACACCCAGACACAGAACAAATAATCGTGCTCATCACACAAACATTTGTCCTGAGTGGGAATCGAACCCACGACCTCCGGCATAGAAGTCAGGGTCACCACTAGACCAACAGGCCAGTCAAAAGTTATATCAAGTTTATACTGTCCCACAACTGGGCTTAGCCCTCCCTCTATTTCTTCCACTGATTTCCAACTCTAAGCCACTTCTTAGCAATTCCTAAAGGAGAAGAAGTCACCCCGCCATCTCCACTTCGCCATCTTCTTGGTCTGCCGCGGTACCATCGGGCGATTTCAGGGCACCAACGACAAAGTTAAAATACAAGTTTTATCGGCCTGTCACATGATCAGCTGCTGCAGACATGTGCAGCTTCTCTACGAAATCAGGTAAAAATATACTGCAGCAAAGAATGGCTAAAGAAAATTAATATTTCTTTACATTTTTCTTATTATTTGAAATCATCATCATTATTTCAGCCAAAAGCCATCAATTGTTGGCCATAGGTTCTAGTATACATTAGTTTCCCGTGACCCTCATCAGGTCGTCCATCTTGTGGCTTTCCAATGCTGCATATATTCTGTCTGTGGTCGCCAATTTAACTAACTATTCTGCGCCGATTGTAAATAAGTCTGTAGGTATAACTTGAATGACCTTGAAAAAAGTCTCAAGTCTTGTCGTTTTTACACACATTTTTGCGAAATTTATGTGGCCGTAAATTTTGGTTTTTCCCAAAATAATACTGTGAAAGGTTTTGTTTTTACTTATATTTTTTTTGGTGAATTATTTTGTTCATTTTAAGAAAGGGGGTCGTCGCTCGAGGGGTTGGTTTTCCTGCGGATTACTTCACATGACAATTATTATGCTTTTGATATTTGTGCTTGATTTCGTTATATCTTGTGTTATAAAAAGTAAAAACCAAAGTAGTACACAAAAATGATTAGTTTTTATAGTCGATATAGTCATATTGTGCTGTAAAAAGTAAATGTTTAAAGTTAACGTATTTTGTGTTTAGCAGTTTAGTACAACTCGCTATTTCTGTTAATGATAAATCACATTTTTAATATAATGAGTTGAAAATTTAATCCCAACTTCAGATAAGATCCTTTTGCTTCTCAAATCCAATTGAAAAAAGTTTTGTGAGAGGAAATATTATTGAAAATATACTCAAGTCTTCTTCGACTTGTGTGAATTTTAAACGCACAGCTTTCTTGATAGTTGAACGCGTATTGTACTGAATATTGCATGTGTCGTGGAAAACGTGTTGCACCGTACGCTCTCTAGCGAAGAGATGAATGTGAGATGAAAATATTAATATTAACACGGTGATTTCACTTGCCTCTTATGTTATATTTAAAGTCCCTGCTTGAAGTCGGTTTTACGAGCAATAGACATTATAAACTTCTTTATGTACAGCTGCTTCTTGCTTGCGGTACTTCTCTTATTATATTCACCTTTTTTAAGGTATCATCAAATTTTAATAATTCCTTCCGCTTTGGCTGCGGTGTTGCTCATTTTATAATTGAAAATTGTTCGGTAAATTTATCACACCTCTAAAACGCATGTGAATTTTCTAAGTTTTAGTGATAGGTCTCGCAACTGTAGTTATTTGATAAATTTTCACCTCAAAAAACATTTAAAATTAACAACTGAGTATCCGAACTTGTAAAAAAATAAGTAAACAGTAAGCTAAAACGACAAACTACCGCGTCAACACTGTACAATTGCAGTTTTTACACTATCATGTCTATACACCGATACAACATCGTTTAAATTTTGAAACAACCTAAAAATAAGAACCCATAATACCATAAGAATTTCGCCAGCTGATGATAGTAACTTTTACCTTCCCACAATTAACTCAAGTAATAAGATGTAAATTCATCAGTTAGTCTTCATGTTTGTTCTGAATCTGTCATTTAGAGTCTGAATTCGTTCAACACTTAATGCATTTAATGGTTTGTAGTGCAAGTCTTAGGTTGTAGTACTTTTCCATAAGAAAATCTTATTGCTTGTTTTCTCATGGAAAACAAGGCAATAAGACTACATGGTGTATAAAAATCACGTTTCGCAGTCACAGTGTTTGTCATCGATCTTTTCCGAAACGGCAAGACAGAATATTAGTCTAGATATATGAACAAGTTTTCAATGAAAATATTTTTTACATAGCAAGCTTTAAAACGCGAAATATACCTATTCACACACAAGCCCAAACATGATGGGATTATGTCGTTTAATTAAAGGGTTAAAGGCACCTTCCGGTTCCATCATCAGATCAACTCCACGACACAATATTTTTGCATTGTCATCTGATTGAGACATGCATGTAAAATTTCAGCTCAATCGGCAACCGAGAAGTGGATCAAATTTAATTTACAAGGTTGGTTCACAAACATCGGGATAGGTGAAACTTAATAGAAGCTTGTAAAAAGCAGAAAAGTGGTTTCTCTTTGTTTAATAACTCTTACCTCTGATTAAGAAGAATGTAAAAGTTACAAGATAGCCAGGTTCATGACAATTTATTACAAATAGTGATAATAGGAAAGGAAAAGTAACCAAAGACCTAACTGAAGCCGCGAGGGACTGCTAGTGTAGTAATAACGTGCAAGCAATCGTTAGACCGACATCTGCCGAAGCACTGATATCGGCAGCGGAAATGAGACGCGTGACGTCATTCCAGCGATCTTTTATTGACAGACGTTCCTTTGATGAGGACACACAAGTACATATACCTTTATTATATTTCAGAATAAGATGGCTGTCATCTTTCTTTCTATACTACTCCCTCGTTGGTCCTAAAGGGTTATAAGTTATTTGTATCGTACTCGTACCAATAAAAGTTAATATTACATTGTAGGTAATAGTTTGTAGTCACGGCTTCGCTTACATGGCCTAACCTGCAGAAACTTTGGTTGTTCTGGACTTAAAATCTAATTTAAAAATGGAATCAGCATGAGTTTTATGATTATTTAAGACGCGACAGATACGATAGATTCAAATTTAAACAACTTCTTTTTTTGAGTTAGGGCTCTATATATTTTTGTACATAGGCAGTTTAATTTTTCAACAAAGAAAGTATTTAAGAAATAAATTTTAATCAAACAGCCTTTCATTTTTATTTTATGACCAATATTAATAACTACTAATTATGTCAAATAAATTACAATTTATCAGTACGTTATTATGCTTTATTTTATTAGTAATCTAAGAAATTCTACGCATTTGTCGCTTAGGTCTCTACAAAAAGTAGCTAGTAGTAGTGGTTTTATACTTTAAAGAGTAGCGATTGCGTATGATAAGACGCAGCGTTTGAAGGTTCCCACAAGGTGTACGAAACTGGTAAAGATCGCGATTGCGCATCGTTCATTTATGTCAAATAGTAGACTATTTTTCCCAATATTTGACATAAATGAACTATTGCAAGATTGTTTACCGCTACGATTACGGTAATAATACCTAGTTAGTAACACATCTTTACATAATAGAAAACAAAGTCGCTTCAAAGTGTCTGTCTCTATAGAAGTGCGTAGTTTTAAAGATCTAAGCATACTTAGATCTTTAAAACTACGCCACGAATTTTGATGCAGTAGGTTAATTATATAGTAGTTAATTATAATAGTAGGTTAATTCAAGAGGAAGGCTTTTGTGTATAATAAATGCTCAATATATTTAATATCAGCATTGCACCCGTGCGAAGCTGAGGCGGGTCACAAGCTATGAATAAAGTTCAAGACGTCCACGTCGTTCAGATGAAATAAAGAAAACGTTACTAAACCAAAGTTAGATTGTAGTTAAACGTTATACTTAGCTGTGTCGTAAACGAGATCATAATCCGAGGATGAGCCGCATTGCCTCGGCTCTAATATCTACGATCACTAATCCCCCGTTATTATAGCAACACCTATATGACCGTTTGTTGTGTTATGCTATGTGGGAAGTTGTTATTATGTAGCAGAAGCTCACGTATATAAGCTGCATTCAAACATCGTCTTTGTGTACAAAACTTGAGTGCGTGTATATTTTTGGTTTTTATGCTAAATATTACAAAAGCTAAACGGAATTTTTCACTGCCAAAATGATAAACCTTCACAGGTACTTACATACTTTTGTTTAATAGAATCTAAAACGTTTACTTACTAAAACCCACCAATTATATTAAAATAAAATTAGTACAAAGATATAATAATAATAATAAATCATTTATTTTCTGGCATAGATATATACCTTATAGACTAACATATATAAAGTAAATACAGAACACACACACAACACACACTCACACATATAATTGCTCACTTTCGCCATACATGGAACTTATTGTAACAGTTTGTAACATTCAGTGTCTGTAAATGAACTAAACATTAATTATGTAAATGGAATAAAAGTATTTTTCGCCTTCTGATCTCGTCGTATTTGGAAACAATTTAATCAAATTCTTAAATTTTTAAACGGATCTATGTTTGAATTCTTAAGTCAAAAGAGTAATCTCATTTATTATCTCTAAGCAGATCTAGACTACTATTAAATACCTATTCTTTGTGAAAAACTCTTGTATAAAATGTTCTATAACGGTGGTCTAGCTTGATAAATTAATCAGATGATCCTTATTAGTGAGTTGGTGCGTATAAAAGTCATCAAAGCTTAACTACGCCACTAATTCAATCTCAGTCTCATAAAACGGTGCGAAAGAATTTTATCGTAGTCGTCACTGACACTATAAACTTTCATTTAAACCCTTTAGAACAAAAATCGTTTAACTCGAAGCTGCATTATTTTTTGCTGACCGCTAAGATATGATTTGATTAAATTGATTCCATTAATATTTCCACTTCACTAGCTTGCTTTCTCAGATTTTTTATAGATTCACCCTCAAGATATAAAAAAAAAAAACTGAAGATGAAGTTCTATTTTTAAAAGGGCTTAGATTGATTCTTAATATTAAACCCGAACGATACCATTTATAAATTAGAAAAAGTATTTACCAAGCAGTTTTCAAAGTAAATCCATTTATCAACTAAACGAAACGTCTGACGTGAATTGTTGTAATAAAAAATCTATGAAAACTCATACAACGAAGCTCAAAGAAGCGAACGGAAGATCATAAATAGACCGGTTAATTCTAAAAATTTGTTATTTTAATATTATCCTAGTGTCACTCCGGAAGATGGACAATCATCTGGCGCTTAGCGATTTTAAAGGTCGTGGCTCGAGGAAATCGCTGAGCGGCCAAAAGTACGTCATGAACAGCTGAGCGTCAGGCCCGGTCGCAGGTGGGCCGCCACACTTATATTTAGCCAATGAGTCGTTTTGCGTTCATTGTCACCAACACGAGCCAAGGCCCAACTCCAAATTGTTGGCCCATCCGACACACCACACACTAAATTAGAGTTACATAATTTTGGCATTTAGCGTCACGATAATTGTTATTCCTTTTTTTTGGGCGAAGAAAGTGTAAGAAATTTTTCGACAGCATAATAATCAAATGATTTACTGGTGCAATATTTTGTGAGTTTTCGTAGTTTTGTGACACCATTCCTATTTATAATTTTCGTTACATTAGTATTACTTTCACAATTCACAGCTTTTTTATTAATTCTCATTTCTCAATTTTTTACTCTTTTTCTTAGCATGTTGTTGGCAAAATTGGTTTATTTCTTAACGTGAATGTCATGCCTGGCCCAGCATTCGGTATCATCAATTGACAACGTTTCCATTAGATCTATCAATTGACAACGTTTCCATTAGATCTTAACTGACTTATATATATATATATATATATATTAATAACTTACTAACATTGTTTACGATTTTTGTACATTAAAAGCCACAAATCTATCTCATTTCGTTCAATTCATACAAAGTTTGTCCGAAAGAGATTGCCCTAAACGATAAGACCGCCCATTGTACACTTGGTTTTGTAATTTTTATCCTGTTCACATTATGAGCTGTATTATAAAAAATATACCTTATAAATAAACAATAATGTAATGAACAGGAAATATAAATACAGTTTTGTGTATTTATTGTGATGCCCTAGTAGTTCTAAAATATATGTCGCACTTAAACTTTTTAATAATGCAATAAATCTACAATAAACTACCGATAATTTAATTTTGTGATTTAATATGTTTAAACAAGTATTCGTTTGATAAAGATTTTTTTTGTATCGTCACGTATTTTAAGAATACTGGATAAAAATTATTGATCTACTTTTGTGAAACTGCTTGATACCGAATTGTCCGTGTGATGTTACTATGTCACGTGCGAAGTAAAAATATCTAGTGTGCTCATCGTTATGTACTTCTGACTAGCTATAATTAGTCGTCGGGATAAACTAGCTTGTATTTATTATAACTTTTTTTTATAAATTTTCACAGCAACTTTTTATATATGATTAAGCGAGCGATTGCACTCGTGGCTTTGGTTACTGTTCCCCTAGCCAAGTTAAAATCGTGTCGATTTTATTCTCTTGCGTTGCACGCTTCGAGTCGGACGCGCCTTCCTATTCCTTTGTTCTGACGTTACCTCGGTCAGTCACGTGATCAGAAAAAGGAATGGGAGTCGTGTCTTACTATTAGAAACGAAACGATTGTAGCTTATCTAGGGGGCTGCTGTACTACTGTGTAATGAATTCGCCAGGAGTTGCTGAGACAAGCGTGTTTATACAAACACTTCAATTTTATATTGTTATATACAAATATATTATTGTATAGTATAATATATCTATAATTATATATAGATAGAACAAAATACGACTGGAAAAATATAACGAAAGTCAACACGCACGCCTCGTTTACATGATAAACTAAAGTAAGTACCTACTACTTTTGAACAGAGGCTGTCTGAAACTTTGTTAAGAAACACCGCAGACGATCCATCACGAATTAACGTAAATTGGCTTTACGTGATCGAAGTTCAGAAACGTATCGTACCTATATTTAACCGAACCAAGTCGTAGACAGCGCGAAGTGATCCACGCGCTCTTCAAAGATATGTCAGCAAACCTGGTGTCATCGGCCCTGCTAGGCCCCTACGTCCCTATGCAATGGGGATTCCCTGAAAAGGAAACCTGTGATCTTGGAATACAAAGAGTAACTGAAGGACACAACTGTGGTGTTAGTCAGTACAAATCTGACACGCCCTCCCAATCCACCCACACTGCAGTATGTGTTAAGAAATGAGCTGATATCATTAATAAACGCGAACAAAAACAGTGACAAATAAAAAAAAACATTTAAAAAGGATCGTTGGGTCCAACAAAACGCCTTGAAGAAAATCCGTCTCCGATTTTCCGGTCCCTAAAAATAATAATGTCTGCAATTTTCCTTATATATGGAACATAATGATGGATCACCTACATCGTTATGTCTTTGCAACAGTGTTGTCTTTACTGCTTGGCGGTGTTAGCTCGAAGTGTTTATAAACTTCGCTCGAAGCAGCTTGCGAGTCTGTTTACAATCTTCCTAACTGTAAACTGGTCATCAATGTAGTTCTTGGCACTTCAAAGTCCATAAACAACGAGATATGATTATTAGGTTAGCTGCTCAACTATATTGCGGGTTATTTTCCGATACCAAATAGTCTGTATCAATGGAAGCATCTTGCCAAACTCATTTCTTTGATGTGCTGAATTTTTGGTGTGCCATTGGTGCTGGGGAACACAAATGTACACTAAGTGATTGGTGAAACTTGCCATAGTTATTTATTAAGCCCCAATCGCCTTCAACAAAAATTCATGGAACGATTGAAAAATATAGAGCGATACAGCAGGGTAACAAAAATAGAAAGAGATTTCACGTGTAATAAAGAAAAACTATGATTATCCCAAACACTATAGAATAATATTTTACAAAAGTCACATAACACAACAAAAAACTAATTTATCTGACGGCTTTGACGTAACGGTCGTGACATAGTCGATCTACGCCTATGGTGCCCGCGGTGCACATTTCAGGAGCATCCTTTGTGTCCGTTGTTGTAATAAAAATAATAAGGCTGTAATTTATAGAAAAGTTATTTATTATTCATCAACATTTTGTTCACAATTTAGATATTCACTTTTTTTATTCTTACTATAAACAAATATTTTATTTTATTTATTGGTTAAAAAACAGTTACACGTGAAAATCTTATACTTAATAAGTTTTAAATGCACAGAACTTATAAATGTATAACCTACAACAATTTCCACAACATACTTAGGAGTTATACTAACAGTGCGCTATTAAAACAGTAAAATGCCTAAACATTAACACAGAAATTGTAGACAAGCATGCAAGTAACAAAAAAGTTAGAAGAAGAGAGAATTATATAAATACTAACTTTTGCCCGCGGCTTCGCCCGCGTGGTATTGGGGTTGGGGTTTCCGAGATAAAAAGTAGCCTATGTCCTATTCTGGAGTGTATCCTATGCCTGTGCCGTTTTGGCGTGATTGAGTAAGAAACATCCAAACATCGTAACTTTCGCATTTTATAATAATTAAGATTGAACTAACTACACAGTTTAGTTTAGTAATTATGAATTGAAATATTATTCCCTGAGGAGACTGTTTACTTGACATGTGAAATTCCAATCCTTTCACAAAATATTTAGGTCCAACAGCACTACCGCTGAGTTCCGCAAAGCGGTGTCAATTCAATCAAGGGGAGTCTAATGTACAAGCTAAATCAATCAAAGTCGTCCGCAGTAAGAGCGGTTTAAATCACACACCACTATGAACTTAAATGGCTCGGGCTATCGGACCAGTTCTATGTATTGCTAAGTTGCTCATGATGTACTGAGTCTAGTTGTTGTACAGAATAAACCATCCGCATCTTACTTCTCAATGAAGTGATGAAATGGTGAAGAAAGATTGCAGAACAAAGTCAGTTCGTTTATGTAGATAAAAATTAATCACATGGTACCAGAAGGCATTGGATCTGCTGGGCGCCTACAGTTTTAATGTAGAACTCTACTCGCCGTCAACGACTCGGGATCGGTCCGAACGGTTACGTACCAAACGGTCGGACGGCGAGCTGCATAACTCAACACAAGCCTACACTTGCGGTGGTTGGAATTCGGGGCTGGGGACCGAGCGGCTAAAGTGTGAGTAAGATCGTTTCCTTACGCGTGCAGCCGCCTCTATGGCTACCATGGTCTGGAGTAAGGCAGCATGAAGGCTACCATACTGCCTTGCTCCAGACCAACGATTTGTACAAGGGCCACAAGGACACGGCGGCACTCCACCCTAGCGGAGTTCGTCTTTATCATATGCTAGTATTATTCCTTTTGAACAATTTTCTACTTTCACACAAAAAATTCCGATGGCAGAATCTAGTGGAACAATATAAATGACTCGCACGATTTTTCGCACGTGACCATAGCCTCTTTGTTCAATTATTTCTAGATCAATAAGATATTATGTGACACTTTATTTATATATTGGTCGATCATACGAAGTTATTTATTGTCCAAACATTAACAAACGTTTGGAGGTCGTAGGCAATCTTGTAGGTGTCTAATCCAATAACAATTCGGGACTTATTATGATTTTGTCTCTTCAAATATAGTTTTGCTATTTTTGGTAAGGTCAAAGTGATTCTATTACATGGTTTTGAGAAATACCTTCAGATGTTTTTTATTGGTAAGATTATTTTATCTTCTTTTAGATGATTCCCACTTAATAATTACTTATGTGGGTTGTTTTAATTTGTGTTACATGTTTGAACTCATATTTATTTTTAGATCTCTTAATATCATTTTAATTAAGAATCGATAATATGCACACCTACTATATCTATCTACCTTTTTAGAGACGGTACAACAAATCCCACTCTAGAGTGGAGCAAGAGAGCATGTTGGACTTATATTTTTAATCCACCTATTTTCCTTCACTTGTTTTGCATTCTAGGGTAACTCTTTCAAACATTCCCGTAACCCATCATACATAATATAAGTATGTACATGCTGTTACTATTAGGAATGTTTTGTCCGCAAGAAAGTAATTTCCAAATAACATTACTCATTTATAACTAAATCCACCTTATTCCAAAACGCGATCTAAATGTAGTTCCGGAACTATTACTTGAGTTAGTGCTGATTAAATGAGATCTAAATGTAGTTCTGGGAATATTACTAGGTTTAAAACTAATTAAATGCGATCTAAATGTGAAAATAATAAGTAAATTTAGATCGCGTTTTGGAATATGACGGAATAAGTTAACAGGAACAAATTGCGACTAGGTTAAACTCAACGCTACAAAGTTTCTGAATTCCGAAACGATAAGGCGAATAAACTCATAAACTGTCGTACCACGTTTATAATACCAACTTCACTCGTGATTAAGTTCCTTACAAAACAGTAACGAGGTGTCGCGGTTTTTCGAGACAATTCATAACTCCAGGTGACTGAAAATACCGCAACAATCGGTCATTACTATTACTGAGTGAACGACTGAACTACGAGTGAACATTATTGCTGCACATAATGTCGCCAACCGTAAATAAAGTCGTTTGTAACAAACAATGCGACCAATTTACGGAATTGGATCGATAGCCTTTGATAATAACATATGTATGTAAATTGTAAACGTTTTTGCAAATTGAAATGAAACTGTTTGTTTGTTATTGGTATAAACGTTCCCATTGCAGTTATACATTGGAGCGAACCAATTAACATACATACCATAGCACCAGTCTTATTATGTTCTCCCCTGCTGGGACTCAAGCCGCCTCTGTAGGAGACTGAATAGGCCGTAACCCACCTCTTGGGCCCAGTGCAGCTGCTTCACAAACATAGTTTAAATCTGTTCATATATATCAACCCTGGGCACTGGATTGAAGGCAAAGAATTAATAATATTGGGTTTTAGTAAGTTTGACATGCCCTTCCTGTCTGCTGCAAAACGGAAGAAGTGGAATGCACGGGGAAAGCGGGAGTGAGAGATGATTGCAAAATAGTAACTTTACTAAAAAATCTTTTTATAAATTATTTGGGGAAATATGCGATTTTTCCGACATAAACGGAACGGTTCCTTTTTTTCGTTAACTTAGATTTTTTATTTTTTCACAGCTCCAAAGGACAGTTGATTTGAATATATGGTTTAAATTTCAACTCGATACCTCAACGCGTTCACGAGAGGTCTTGACAGACAAACCGACAACAAAGTGAACCTTTTAGTTTTTAAAAAATCGACCTGTTCAAACCAAAGTTAAATTGTCTATTAAAGTAATTAGAAAGAAGTCGGACCATCTTCTAAAAGACAAGAGAATCAATTAACAATTACTGAGTCTCGGGTTAAGAACGAAATTAAAAAGCTAGTCTACCTAACTTGGAGACGGCAATCAATGTCTTTTAAAAACTACTGATTAATTCAGTTTTAGAATCTTTTGGAGCTAAACTTCTTATTTATATTAGACATAAAGATACATCTAAAATATACTTTTAAACTTTTGAGACCCGTTCGCACACTTATTGTTCTATAATTGTGTCTGTAATTACTAAAGTCGAAAGGTTAAAATGCGTTATTATATACGACTGACGAATCAACACACTGCCTATATCGCTGATTGTAAAAACCTGTAACTTGTAGGGTAGGTATGTTCTTTCCCTGGCAGCTCTCCTCGCTTCGAAACATGGCCTGTACCAAGGCCCGGCGCGATATATCTTTGCCGCCGATCGCCCCCACGAGGACACGGCGGTGATCTGTCCACGCAGGGCCAATCTCTACTTAGTATGATGTGAGCGTCTCATAAGATTTTTTTTTTAATTCTTACTCTAAGGGGGTAAAAATGAAAGGGAAATTTGGAAGGAGAAACCTGTTTTTACGTAGACAAAGCCACTGGCAGAATCTAGTATGACGTACAAAAGGAAAAACTGTCAGATATATCAACGCACAGCCAAAACTACAGGGACTAGGAACTTGAAATTTTACACAAGGCTTCCTTTTATGACATAGGCGAGCACTAAGAGAGAATTTTCCATTATTCACGCCCCTAGGGGGTGAAACGAGCGTTCAAAATTAGTGTGCAGAAAGCTGCTTTCATGCGAGAGAAGCCGCTGGTAAAAGCTAGTTATTTCATAAGCCAAATTTTATGGAGATCGATTGCTTACTCATTAATTTTCAGAAATATGCACTCAGTAAAATTGATACGGTTGCGTTAATAAGTTTAATTTCATACTCAATCATCATTATGTTAGTATATTCTACAGTGGCCTTATTGATAAACCACTAACGTTGATGGAACTGAAATGTATTGTCACATTTATGACCAATAAATATTTGTTTAAAAAATCACACTAATGATGATGATGGATTTTATCAGGTCCGGTATCCACCAAAGCGAAGAGAAGAGGAGACGAGAGGAGATGTAGTTAAAGAAACCAATCCGATTTCGTTATTTCCAATTCTCTTTTCCTTTAATGGACATTTTGTGCAGCTAACGAGCAAGTGGTGTAGTACATACAACGGAGAAATGTCTAGTCGGGTGCACGCACTCGCTCACTCCACACCCCGCTGCCTTCTCCCAACGCCTCCTTTCTCTTAGCTCACATCTCTGCTACACAAAGCTCACATCTCTCTACTACACTTCTCTGTGCTTTCGTGGATACCTGACCTTAAAGTTAGGTTAGAACAATGCACGAACGAAGCATTAACCTAGCTCAAATTCGTGTAGCATCGCTAATACACGAATTTGAACTCGGGTCGTAGGTTCTCTGCCCTTCTAGTCAAATTATGATCGTTTTGTTAATGTCGCATGCTTGGAATTGGCCATGTCTTTAGTTTCTTTATTCTGGCGTCATGTCAATGCTCAGTCACATAGTCAGAACGAAGGAATTGTACGAGTATCCAAGGTTGGGTAGGGGCTACTTGTGCTCTGTTCCTCTAGCGTAGATTCGCATTCAAGACGAAAGCTTGTGTTTAATAAAATTAAATAAAAACAAGATTGTTTTTGATAAGATAATTACCAATCTATACTACCTAGAGACAGCAATATTATAAAGGCAAATATTTGTTCGGCTGTGTTTGTTTCATCTTCATGCTCAAACATCTTTCCTATGAAATTTCACGAACAGACTAAAGTCTGAAATATCATTTTTTATCTCAGGGATAATTTATTATTTTAAAATAAACACTCTTTGACTGGCGCTATTCCCGTAACTCGAGTAGCTTATGTTATTATAAGTGCAACTATTTTACAACGAAATCAGACTAACATTTTCCTTTTCATGAAAGCTTCGCTTTTCAAATATGTCTTTGCAGAGCTTCTCTTCAGCTACAGCAACACGTAATAACACGTCAACGTTTTCAAAAATATTTCTGTGAAGTGAAAAATGAAATATTTCCAGTAAGCGAGGATGGGACGCGATCTCTTGGAGATCTCGTGATATGGACGTATCTCCTCATGTCCTCGTTTCGCAAGCAATATTATCAAATTTAGAGGGTTCAAATAAGTGTTCCTCAGCACGCGATGCCCCCATTTTAAACCCCAGCTTAAGTGGCACTGTTTACATTTTCGGACACTTGTTTAGATTTCGCTAAATGTTAGGAGAATTTAGGCTTGCTGTTGTTATTTATGTGTGTTTGAATACTCGTGAACAAAATTCCCTTCCAAGTTTAAATACAAATTTGGAGAATCTCCACTTTTGCCATCGCGGCAGTCGGAATGTCATCGTGGTTACGAATATTTACGAAACCACTTTTTGAGTGGGTTTCTTTTATATGTTTAATTGTACAATTATTTAAAATGTTTTTTTTTTGCAAATTCGTAGTTCGTGCATTCGTCATCAGTAAGCATCAAAGACCCATAAGCTTTACAAAATTTAAATACTTGAAGTTAGGTGGTGAAACTTTCAACAAAAAACGACAAAAAGATATAGAACCAAAAATATAACAAGATACCATTTTCCAAATTAATCCTGATCACTACTAAAAACACGAAAGGTCAAGTTTTTGACCTTTAGACTTTGTTGAATTGTGAAATACGCAATGTCAAAATATTTTCTTTTTCGTTCATAACTACTAGTTATTTATTTGCCCATTTGTCCAGTTAATAATTGATTGAGCAACGCATTCTGCCGAAATAAAATAATTGGTTATAGTATCTAATTATTGAGCCTTAATGCCTTTAATAATTGAGTGGCCAATCGACCAGTGAGCCAATATTACAAGAGACATTTCGGAGATAAGAATTAAGAAATACAATTATTATCAAAATTCATTAAAATCTTTCACACGATAGAAACATAAATTGTATTTCTGTAAATAGTAATAGTAATCTGGATAATAGTTTAAAGAAGATGAGAACTGCTGGACCAAAATGGATGAGAATTGCCAGGTATAGAGATAAGTAGAAATCTTTGGAGGAGGCCTAAGTCGAAGAAGAAGTTGGGGAAAAAAGTGCTAATCTATAATATTATACTAATCTATGAAATGTTGTAAACTTCACAATAAAGGCTTATTTTATTTTATAATAATTTAAAAATGAACACTAAAGATTAATTGCTAAACTTTGAAATAAAAAAATAGAATATGCCCACGATTGTCGACCGACTAAAATAAGTAAAACTGGCTAAAAGAGAAACATAGGCAAATTAAAAACAAAACTTCTGTAATGCATTTAGTGCTTTCTAGTTGAAAAGTTAAAAAGTCGGTAACTGCCTCACATCTGTCTGCCGGGATGGCGCAGTTTTACACTGGCCATAAAATATTTTATTGTTCAACGTGTGCTGTTCCTATATTGCCTTCTAATGGCGAATGTGTTATTTACTGTACAAGTCGTAAGCCAGGCTCTTATCAATCAACTTTACTCTGCACTTTGACATTTTATAGCCTGAGTTGAGGATTTGTTATTCTTTTAATTTCAAAAGAAAAACCTTTAAAGACTTTTTAGATTGTCTTACGTGTTATGAATCTTATTCCTGAATGACTTGTTTTTATGTTATAGATCTGTAAAAGTCTTATTGTCTGCCCTGTTCTGGGTTATTTGGGGTCCTCGCAACAGGTATTTTTCTTCCATTTTATTCACAGTGTATTGTTGCATCGTCATGCTATGACTATTTTCTTTTATATCTATCCTCACACAATTCGTTCATTGTTTCCTTGGGATCTTCCTGTCTATCCATTCATAACTATACTTATTACTCTTATAGTACTATGCGTTTCATTCATCGTCTTCGTGAAGCAAACGATTCTTTTTCAACGTTTCTGTGATTGGCACCACTTTCAAACTTCCTTAGATCTATCTCAACATTGTCATCTTGCAATCTTTTCATCCGACCTTTCGTTGCCCAACATTTTGAACCTTTACCGAAAACAAATAGAACAATTAAAATACTACACGTTCTAAATTCCTATCTTACTACTTACCATGTGCTTAGTACTAAAAAATAATTATATTATTTAAAAAATACACCATAAAATATTGTTATTGCAAAAAATTAAAATAATCGCTCATTCGCATATTTACTTTAGTTTTTGTTTAAGTATAGAAAATTAAAAGTGCAGTCAGATTATTTCCATTCCAACAGAAGGAAAATAGAACCTCTTTATAAAATATATAGCATGAAAGTATTGTGTAGGTGTACTACGAGTACTAATGCAGCATTGTTTTGACCCTAAATTATGAAGCTAATAAATCTGGCTAGAGTAACGAGTCTTTGTCAACAGTAGCTCGGATGGTATCGTCCGCAGTCGCTTTGCGCCATTATCGTCTAAATATTGTTGTTTCGTATATTTTAGCCTTAATTAAGGTTTTGTTTCGCTTTCCCCAGTTTATTTGTTGTATTACGATAGTATTTTAACACGTTACAATATAAAAAAAATATGCTAAAACTGTCCTACCTATGTATAATAAACAATTACTGACCCATACCTATCAGTATACTTACGTGCGCGGGCTTGCGGATGGCGAGCAGTGGGTAGCTCGCTGTCTGGTCATCTGGTAACGGTTCAGACCAAGCCAGACGCACTCTGTTCCCGCGCGTTTCAAGGAGTTGTCAGCAAATGTAGAGGCCTAACTGCAGGCCCGAAGTCTGCGGG
The DNA here is from genome assembly GCA_029852875.1 of Mythimna loreyi. Lineage (NCBI taxonomy): Eukaryota > Metazoa > Arthropoda > Insecta > Lepidoptera > Noctuidae > Mythimna > Mythimna loreyi. The sequence goes on along the minus strand of CM056782.1, from coordinate 10,763,810 downwards.
GCCCCCAGTCCGGTTTCTGAAAGGAAGGTCCAACCCCGGTATGAAAGCTAAGAAGAAACAAGGTGGGTCGTTTAGTCAGTAAGAGTCTGACACAGTTTATCGCTCCGCCCAAGGGCGAGATTCCATGATTTTTTCCACCATAAAAAACCAGTATCCTTACGTTTCAGGAGCACGATGATTCTTTCAAACAATCCCAAAGCCCTAAAGGATAAATTATACCTTAGTCAAATATGTGGCGTTTGACTAAGGTAAATTATCTTTAAAAAGGGGAGGTTATTATTTGGTTAGATAAATAAATTTTCTGCGCGAACACATGAAATGTAAAATGAACATTTAAAAACGCATAGTTGTGAAACCTTCGACCCTCATTGCTTGTTTTCTTATTCTTAATTTCAGAAAAAAAGGGGTAAAGTAAACCTTCGTGTCGAACACGCTTACCACCTTTTCATAATTTCTTATTAATGAGTGGTACGCGTGCCGTGGAATTATTAATCTGGGACGCCGGGCCGGCGACGCGCCCGAGTCCGTGCCGACCACCGGCTCACGCCCGCTGGAGAACACGGCACAACCCGACCGTATACAATGTCACTTGAGTATTAACACTCACTCAACTTTTAATGTATTCCGAATTTACGAGTGTGCGTAGTTGAATTTGTTTTAGAACTTCCAATAAAGTTCAAAGTTGTACGGTCAATTGTTCTCACAGTCCCTTGCTTGCCGATTGGAAAGTGAATACAATCAAAACTTGTCCTTTTATAATGAATGCCTAAAACGTTTTCTTTAAACCCGCCCGCCCGACATTTTTCAAAAGGACTTTGACCTAGTAAACGAGGGACATAATTATCTATTCAAAGCTTTTAAACAGTGTCGGGTCAGTCACGTAGTAAGAGTAGCAAATGCTTTGGGCCCCGCGCACTGAGATGGGTCCCGCTTAAATGAAGTCGATTCATACCATGCCTTATGAAATTTTAACGATCCCCTATTTTCCATAAAGATAATGGACGTCTAAAATGTATCCATCACTATCTAAAGGCCCTTGGGCCTTTTTTTTTAACCCTTGGGTTGATGCGAAAGCGGAACACCGGGGCCCTAGAACTAAGGCAAGAAGTAACGGTGGGTCAGTAAAAGTCTGACACTGTCTCCTGCTCTGCCCAGGGGCGGGATTCGTCATTTGATGATTTTTCCCATTATAAAAAAAGCCTAAGGGGTCTGTAATAAAAATATCATTAACTTATTTTTTATTTGTAATAATTAAAAAAAAATAAAAATAAAGGCGTCTTGGTAGCACTTGTTACGGGCCCCACGGTGCCTTAATCCGGCACTGCTTGTAAAGCAATTTAAAATTTCGCTTCATTTATGTTTAACTTCGTTATTTTTGTAATTCGGTGTTTAAATTGGTGTTCGTATCAAAGTTTATAGATAGCTAATATCAAACACGATGACATTCAGGGCCGGTTTGCGGGATCACCTTGCTCTTGGCACGTTTTTCCTCCTCATAAAACATCAAAGTTCTCGATAAATGTGGTATATATTGTATTTAATAGGTTGATGGGTGTTAATTTAATTGCTTATACATAAAATATATCCTGTACGCTGATAAGTCTGTCTACAAACGAGACAGACTCATTATGTCGGTTACGTGTTTAACTGATTTTTTTTTTTACTGAGGATTATCGTCCAGTAACTTTTCCGCTAAGTATAAAGCGAGATGTATCAGGCTCTTTACGGTTTAGTTTTGATCTGCAAACCGTATAGATTGAAACCCTTTGTGCATAATTTTTCCTTCACACGCATTAAACGATCAATTTCAATGCTCAGCACAATCTCGTTGTACAAACCAGTACCTATACTGTATAAAAGATGTAAACATTTTATTTCTTTTTACTAAAAGCTATGCTAAAATAATGTTTTTCTTATTGCGAGAATATAATACCTACGTCTAAATGACCCACGTCCATTGAGCGAAATAGATCTAAGCCATTTGCTTTGATGTTATTTTAATACACGACGACATTTCCCATTAATAACTACCTAATAAAAAATGTAGTGTACGATATTTGAGGAACAGAAACCTACAATCTGAGTTACGAAAATATTCAGTAGTTAGTTGATAAAAAAGATTAACCCACTACTCCAAAAATCAGTCAAGAACAACATTGACAAGATATTGATCCCTTATCCAAGTGAAAAAGGGGTTATTTTTGCGGGAACAGTGGCTGTCTCATCATTTTCCTGTATGGAATACCGCACAAGGCAAATAAATTCACTGACAAAATTCCTGACATCCGTAATTGTTTCATCAAAGAAAACCTATTGAAGTTTTTCTATCTCTCATGAAAGCATAAAAAGATATCCTTTTGAACATTTATGAGCAGTCATCCGTAAGTTTTAGTACAATTGCTTAGTGTCACGGTTGGAAGTCGAATAAAAGAAAAATAAAGAAAGGAAGACGGATATCTATACTAATATAATAAAGAGGTAAAGTTTGTTTTTTTGTTTTTTTGTTTGTAGGGGGTAATCTCTGGAACTACTGGTCCGATTGGAAAAATTTAAGCAACAATAGAAAGCTGCTTTACTCCTGAGTGACATAGGCTATATTTTATGTACGCGGGCGAAGCTGCGGGCAAAAGCTAGTAATAAATAATAATAATGAATAAATCTGAAGGAACCGTTGTCAATTTTTGAAAAGTTATGAGGAAATTGATCATCCCGGTATATGATATGGAGTAACAAAGAAAATGATGTGAGACAAGTGTTGAGTGAGGATTAAGATGACTATAGAAGGACGGAGAGACTATTAGAATATTGGATGAACACTGAACAGGTCGCACTAAAATAAGGAGCGATAGAGAAAATGGGAAACGAAGATAATGTTTGGATAGACTTTCAAATGTAATACTATAGAATAAGATAATGTAACTATAGAATAAGATAATGTAACAGTTGAAAGACGTAAAAAACTAACGGAACCGTTGTCAGCTTCTAAAAAGCTATGAGAAAATTAAAATTACAGTTTCTCGATATATTATGAAAAAATTGTATTATAATAAAATAAATCGATAAATCACATCCCAATTTATTACTTTCTAACATAACCATGTCATGTTTAGATAAAAAAGTTTACAATTCTCGCGATAATTTATATTATGATCTTACGTTTTCAATTTCCCAGAGACAGAATTTGTATGTTGCACAGACACTCAAATATTGTGGGATGTGCGAAAAAAAAAGTATGTTCGCTTTTGAAATTTGCTAGCAAACCGCGCGTACACGAGTGTAAATTATGCAAACACATATTTTTTTTAATTTATTATTTAGTGGCTTAGAAATTAAAAAAATAAACAGGCGGACGTAGAATGTAATTTTATTTTATACTATACAAATAGATAAAGATGATGGTCACGGACATCCTTTGCTGGACATGGGCCTCCCCCACGAGTCACCACAACAAACGATCCTGTGTGTCTTGCATCGCTAACCACTTGGTTAGCGATGCAAGACAGTGAAGTGATGACTTCATCACTCCACCTTGTAGGAGGCTTTCCAAAACTACATCTTTCGATGCATGGTCACCACTCCAAAACTTTTCGGCCCCATTGACCATCAGGTCCAGTACCAAGAATTTCTTTTACCGTATAATGTCTACAAATAACTTTTCATGAATTCTATTGAGGTGGTCGCTTCAATAAAATATGCTGATTAGCTGTACGGTCCATACATTACACTCGTGTAATAAATTCATAGATTCTGATCAAGGTACTATAAAGGAATAAGTAATCACGACAGGGAATATAACGCGGGTGTCAATGAATATGTTTTAAGGGGCAGGTTATGGCCGCCGCTAACCGCAAAACCGCAACTTGCAATTCAAGGCGAACCTTACCGACGCCGCATTCGAAATGCCTGTTAATTTTGGGGTTAGTAATTAGCATATACTACTACAAAGTTACTAAACAACAAAGATAATGATACTCCGATATTTCCCCGTAGGATTAGCAGTAGTGTAGAAGCGTAAAAATGTGTCAATACTCAGGCGGACGGCGAGCAATGGGTAGCTCGCCGTCCTGTCGTCTGACGGCGCGCAATGTTCTCGCGCGCATTAAGGAGTTTTCAGCCAACTGTAGGAGCCTTACAGGGTCGAAGCCTCCTGGGGCTGAGGGTTGATGCGAAAGCATCACATTGGGGCTCCGGGATTAAGGCAAGGAAAGAACGTTGTAGGTTGTTTAGTCAGTAAGAGTCTGACACTGTTTTCCGCTCCGCCCAAGAGATTCGTCATTCGATGATTTTTACCTACCATAAAAAAAATACCTTAGCTCTAGTAGAATATGCCTAAGATCGCGAGAGTCCCGTAATCCCTAGGCGTCGGCTTGTAGTGACGATTAATGGGTAGGTTGTCGTAACGCCAGCCCAGGAACTTAAATAAAACTACACGTCTCGCCACGATAATCACAATTAAAATAACAATAATAGACAGCCAGAACTGATTGATTTATTATATATCATGAAAGGAATGTGACATTGTTCTATTCATAGAATCGATTAGAGCATCAAATGCTTTGGATAGTCTGAATTCCTAACCTCTACAATTTTAATTGGCGATTGAAATTCATTTGTTTAGTTTGTTGGTTTCCTCCTACTGCAAAAGAGCTGTCATTGGTAATAGAAGACAAGAAAGGTACTAAACAAACGTGCCATATATATTGCTGAAGCGTATGATTTTTTTCGCAAAAAGGTGTGTCATAATTTTGATCGCCGCGTGTCTGTCTGTGGCGACGTAACTCTCAACGGAGTGAACTGATTTGGATACGGTTTTTATTTTCAGAACGTTATTATAAATGGAACTCTCTTCCTCACATACTACTTGCTAGACCCTCGTTGGATGTTTTCAGGGGAAGAATAAGGGAACATTTTCTGTATGACTCATTAATATATAGGTTTTATTTATAGAATATATATTATATGGTATGTATTTTTATTTATGTTGTACTTGCACTTTTTTGTGTTGTTTATTTTTAATTTTAAGTAGGTAGATGTAATGTAATTTATGTACCCTCAATTTTTAAAATTTCTTCAATTATACTTTTAATTTTTGCTGTAAGAAAATCCAATTGTGGGTTAAGCTCACCTGTGTACAACTGTACATCACCTGTTCTGCATTTTGTAATTTGACTATATTTCTGTTTGTACAATAAATAACATATAAGAATAAATGTAGGTGCATTTGTTAATTTTCCGTTCACGATAAGACAAAGAATGTGAATGTGAACGGTTTATTATTTAAAGAAAAGTTTAATAAATTGCTACAGCTCATACTTTCTCGATTCATTTACAAACGCCTGTCTCGATTCTCAGAATCAGTAGCCGAGGTTCTTCTGGCACGTTTAGATAATGAGTTGCCAAAATAGCGGGAAGATGCGTGTGACACACTTTTTGTTAGCCGGCCAAGAACAGCCCAAATGTCGGTCAAGTTTAGTACAAGTTTAATCGGTGTACTGTAAACATTATGATATTAATACGTGAATATGTTTCATCATACGGTGTAAACGGCAACTTACGTAAATGCGGTCAGTGTCGCATAATGGGTTTTTTACGCTTTTTGAGGTGATGGATTGAGTTTGATAAATAATTTTGATGTTGCTTTTTATAAAAAGATTTATTTTTTGGTGTTACCTGTTTTTAAATGAAATCATTCAATGACTCCTCCTGCTCTAAGGTGGAGCGGGAGGATGTGTCAGATTTTAATAAACTAAAATTTACTCCTATATATTTTTTTTTGCCTTCGTTCCAGAACCCTACTTTTCTTTGGTACAATCCATGACCCCCGTAGACTTTGAACCAGCTGGGCCCCTTCTTGAGGTGCTGGTGAGATACTACGCGTTCTGTTACTTTTTGATGTACAATAAAGTTTAATATCTATCTATCTACGTGCCGACGACAATTCAGGCTCGGTCTCCACATCCACCGAACGGCCGGATAGTGGGCTAACCATTACTCTCTACCCGCAAGTCCACACTTATTTAGTGTTACATCCACAGATATAGATATACCTAGATAACGCAAGAGCAACTACTTCGCGTGCCTAGCTTACGTACAAAAATCCGTCAGTCTGCGTCGGTGTACAGCGTTAGCACTAGTCGGACATCAGTTAAAAATATAAAAATGGTTAATTGTGCTGCCAAGGCGGGGTCGGAGAGAGGGGGACACCGTACGTGGTGGCGTCTTTGAATCGATTTGATTTTCCCATCACAAATAGTGCTAGTGACGCCACAATAGGTAATCAAAAAATGACACGCATTTTCTCCATACAGATCGTGATGCTTGCGTTATCTAGGTATATCTATATCTGTGGTTACATCTAAACCGAGTCAATTGTACATACAGATACATACACAACTATGCTAATTGTTTAAATAAATATCAGGTTATCTCGTGGTTTTTGCCCTGGGAAATGTAAAACTACACAAACTACAGCAACCATTACACAAAACCACTAACATTATGGTAACAGCATTATTATTTAGTATCCTGCGGTAACAAGTTTTCCTGCCTTGTTGCTCTACATGCAGTAAGCAAGTTCACATTATGAATAACTAAAACACATGAAAAAGGATTCTTAGTAGGAGTTCCTTGTTCAATTGCTTCAAGCGATTTAAAGCCTTAAAGGTTTAAGTCGCCTTGTATGGCTGCAAGCGATGCTTACATTAATAACATTACGACGCCTTAACGAAATGTAAAGGGGAATATAATTTTTTTGAAGTGGGAAATTTTCAAATAATTCGCCACGATTTGAGTGAGTATCAGAGTTATACAGTGTTCTTTCTATCGCTCTTAGCTTTTCAGCACAAAGTCACTATCATTCCGTTAACGTCAAGCGCTTTGAGTTGATCACGCTTTCAATTATTTTGTGTCAATTCCCAGTCCCGTGGTCAAAACATTTTGTATTTGCACCAAGTGCAACCCCATTTTGTATCCGGTAAATTTCTGTCTATACAGGGTTGCCTGGAAGAAATCGCCTAGTGCGATAAGGCCGCCGATTGTATGTTTTTTTATTATAAGTTTTTCTTTTTTATTGTTTTTTGTCTTGGTGTACAAAAGTATATAATAAATAAATAAATAAATAAATAATAAACATCATAAGTGGTTATAAAATACTATGATTAATAAGCGGCCATGCATTCATTTATTTTCAAAGTTCTCCATTAGATCCTCACCCAAATCGAAAAAAATTACTCACACTAAAAAAAAATCTGTGAACATACCTTCATAAAAAACATACATGACATACTATCACACATAGAACTTTCTCTACTTCTGAAGTAGGTTAAAAACGTGATAATATATTAAAGCCGAACTCAAATATACCTACCTATCTTCACGCGAACGTACGGATGGGACCGAGGAAATGGATCCTATTTGCAGACGATAGATTGCCAAATTCACTGAACAATCCTCATTGATGAATACTCTCATTACCGCTAAATGTAGCTTTAACAATGGCCAAGTTATTATTAAAAAGTAAGGACATCTTATATCCTCCATATCGCTACCTAGGAATCATCGTTCAAAATCCTGCATCGCGGTATCAGAATTCTCTGCGCGATAAGAACATATTTTTATAGGACAGCCGAAAATGAACGATCAGGCAGTTGCCTGTATAATGCGTTCCAAATAAGAATAGGAAAGTCAATAACCTCGATCTGTCAAATTTTGAGTGAAAAGTACGGTTTGCAAAAAAATCTTATTTGCGTATCAATAAAAAGTTTTTTTTTTGCTTTTTATTATTAAATCTTAGTTAATTCTAGTTCAAGTAAAAACGTTATGGTTTAATATAAATTAGTCAAATATATTGTTTTAAGTCATAAATAGTTTATAAGAGAAACTATTTTGTTTCTTATTTGCATTGTTAGAAACATTTCGCCTTTTTCTTCTATTTACCACAACTCAGACACATCACACAGTGAAACAGAGACACACAAAATTGAAAAACTGTATTCTGATTAAACTTTTTTTGTTCACGATTCGTAAGTATATAATTTTTTTACAATGTCTTTTTTGTTCACTCTACCTAATTTCTTCGATTTGACAGTTCGACGTGACGTCACAAGATTGCAATCGATCCTATTCTCATTTGGAACGGATTGTACTTGACACCGCACACATCTGGTCCAAAAATCCTCTATTTCCAATGAAAGTATGTAGAACTTTACATCCTGTTCCGCTAAAAACAAAACCTAAAGAAAATAACTTAAATAGAAACTAACAACGATTCTTTATATCTTAACTATTTTGTCGTATATTCAAAAACAGATACAGATTTCCATTAATCAGGTGACCAAAGGCCTCCTTTAGAATACATTTTTTTTTAAATAATACTCAAAAAGTTTATGGATAATGTTTTTATACATTAAGTGTCGAAGTAAGTACTCATCTACATTACCCAGAAGACTGACAGCGTTGTCACTTTAAATGGCAATGCTTTGAGCACAGAATAAGTCAGCCCCTACCGGTCTCGCAGTGGCGATTACTCGGTGAAAATATCTGTAGTTCATTAAGCAAGAGGAAACCGGTGTCCACACACCTATTTTCTTTTGATTATATCTGTAACTAGCCTTCTGCTAGCGGCTTCGTCCGAGTGAATGTAGTATCATCCATACAAACTTTAGACTCCCGTTACATCCCTTTAGGAGCTGAATTTTGAAAATCCTTTTCTTAGTGTTCACCTACGTCATAAAAGGAAGCGTTGTGCAAAATTTTGCACTCCTAGTCCCAGTAGTTTTGGCTGTGCGTTGATATGTCAGTCAGTCAGTTTCTCCTTTTATATTATCTGTAATTGCGGTAGTTGAATGGTTAACAGGGATACGAACTAATTGCAATGAATTCAACTTAGCAATGTTCCGCAATATAAAGCGAGACTGCAAACACATTATGGGAAAGACTTATGGTGTTATAAGTACACCACTTAAGTTCGAGTTATCTGATCTATTTTTCTTTTCTCAACGCATGACTTTAATAAATAAGGCTCATTTTTCAAATGGAGTTCACTAACATTCATTACGGTCGAAGGGTGCCGACTGACGGGGATTCTCATCGGTATTACTGACCGTCATATAAATTTTCATTAGCGAAGCGCGCTGGGAATTCCTTTATTTGTAATAAACACACTGTACTAGGGCATATTTTTCCACTCTTAGGAATGTACTCCGTTGGGAAAGTAAATTGAGGTAAGTTGAACTAGAATACTCAACCTACATTCATGCGATGGTTCGCGAAGTATCCTGTGTAGTTGTGATTATGACCACTAATGTATTTTGTGATCATTACCAGTCTGGAGTCTGTTTTCCTTACAATTATGCGCTAGGGCAATTGGCCCTGGGTTATCGACTTTTGTTACTGGGCTTTTTTAGGGTCTAAACTTGTCTAAATTAATCTAAACCAATCCAAACTTGTATAAAATAATCTAAACGAGTCTAAACAAGTGAACAAAAGCGGGTACCTCTTTTGTTTAGAGCTGTATTTATCCCCTGATTTTAACTGCATCTCATTAATAACAAATACTGACATTGTGCATTGTATTTTCCTTTATTATTAACATTACTTTAGTATTTTTAATTCATGTCCTTCTTTCTCAACAGACGTGTTGAAGGAGAGTATGTTGCATGTTTTCTCCCAAGCAAGCAATACAACAAAGTTTTGTTAACTGGGCTTTTTGGAACCTTTGGAGTTCTAAAATTGCTGTTTCTCACGCAGAACCATTTACTTCTGACTCGATTTTGAGTCATTTGAAAAACGTTATTAAAACAACAATAATTTAAGAAGATTTTTTTAAATTCTAAATAGGCTCGCGTTTGACCACAATCTCACCTGATGGTACGCGATGATGTGGTCGACGATGGAGCACACTTGCCTAGAAGTAACCTATTCACTCTTGACTTAAAGACCTCTAGGTTGTAGCTAACAGGGAACACAGACTCCGGCAGGGTATTCTACTCCTTAGCTGTAAGCATAATGAATGTGTTCCCAAAACGCTTTGTACGTATGGATGGGATCCTCACCATGTACCGGTGGCGCCACCGTAGACACTGGCTCGCGGACGGTGAGCAATGGGTAGCTCGCCGTCCGGTCGTCTGGTAACTGTCCAGACCGAGTCCAAGTCGTCAACGGCGCGCACCGTTCCCGCGCGCCTCAAGGAGTTGTCAGCAAACTGCAGGGGCCCTTCAGGGTCGAAGCCTCCTGGAGCCTAGGGTGGTGCAAACTGTTACCTCGACTCTAGGACTAAGGCAAGGAAGGTACGGGGTAGGTTTTTTAGTCAGTAAGAGTCTGACACTGGTCTCCCGCTCCGCCCAAGAGCGGGTTTCGTCATTCGATGATTTTCACCTACCATAAAAAAAAAACCATGTACCGGTGGCAAACTACCGCAACACTGTGCGTCTGGTCGTCCGATGATGGAAGGGACTATCAAGATACTTACACGTTATAATTTTACCTATCAACACTCAAAATCAGTACATAAAAGGCAAAATTCATGTAATCTCGTAGCAGTTAATTTTAGTTCGTAGCAGTAGCTACGACGTAGCACATTGCTTGAACCTGTAGCCTGATATTGACGGCCCATTGGAAACAATGTAACTCTGCATTGAATTCAGTTGATTGTGTGATCCTGTGTATTGAACATGGACACAGTGCTGCCTTTGTTAGTAATTGTCGAGTATGTCACAATAGGACTGTAATTAGGATTTACACCTATTGATTATACACGTCATATTTATTGACGGATTTGAAGTTAGGTACTACTCAGGTTGCAATAATAATGAAACTCCTGAGCCCCTCCCGAACGAACACCGGCATTCGCACAACTATTGTCTTTCTATTATGTCTCTAATTACGGTGTTGAAAAGGGTAAAACACTAACAAATATGTAATACTTTACAAATGTAACAAATAGTATGTTATGAATTTTATGACTTAATTTATATTTATGAATAATGATGACGGATTTCAACAATATTTATTGGAATACTGTCATAATTATATTCGTTCTGTTTAACATAAATGGATTATGACATTAATTAAAATGTTTACATATAAAAGTACTTACAATTATATTACTCGAATCCCACATCAGTTAAAATAAATTCATTAATACAAATAATTTCCGGAAAACTGTGAGCTGGGTAACTAAGTACTTACGTAGAAAATCGAACCAAAACAATAATTGATTTCAATATAATTAGTTATACCTAGTTATAGTACTGGTTGTTTAGTTATATTTTATATGTTACTGCGACCCAGATTCGAACATTCCACTTCGTGCAATGTTGATATTTTGCTCTTGAATTACTCTATCTATTAAAAAAACAACGCATCAAAATCCGTTACGTGGTTTTAAACATCTGAGCAAATGATTAGACGGTTCGGCTGGCGCAGTGGTTGAGCGATTGACTGCTGCACTGAGGGTCATGGGTTCGATTCTCGCACGGAACAAATATTAGTATAGCTTATATAGATAGGTGTTCTGGATCTGGGTATTTTGTATATGTGACTGTACATGTTTGTGAACGCACACACAACACAGGAGTAACTCCTAGTATGGGGTAACTTTCTGTAAAAATAAAAATATATATAGGTAGAGACAGCGGAAAGCAACTTTGTTTTATACTGTACAATGTCGTGATGTTATGTTTGAAATCAAAGTTCATCTACACTCCAAACCTGCAAGATATGAAATACTCTTGTTAATTAGTCTTGAGCATTGGGGCCTATGTGGCTAGCCTATCGGTTTACTATCCTGTGACTTCGAAGAATATGCATCAAAACTGCTCAGCTTAATTTTGTACAATCCAATCAATAATCGAACCACTGGACGTACGGCGTTGCGCCACTTGTACGTAGTAAACATCCCATTCATACGCACAAAACGCTTTTGGAACACATTAAGCGTGTAGTCCAGGGTCCCTGGTCAATTTTTGCACTTGATTACAATCTACTTTTTTAAATAATTTAGAAAAATATCTAAATATCCAGACAGTAATATTTTTTTAAGAATCATCAAATTCACATATTCTATCAAGAGTTTGGTATAGAAAATTGCTGGGCGTTTCATCAAAATGAATCTACTCACCGAAAATTAACTTGATAGTAAGCTATTGCAAAAATGGACCAGGAATCCTGGACTAATAGCTCTACGAAAGGAGTAAAATCTCCTGTCCATCCAATTTTCAACCGTACACTAGAAATAAGGTTCAGTTGAAAACTAGCGTCAGACAACTACCTCGTAGCTGTATGGCATTTTTGCTGAACTGAACCTATTTGGCGCAGCAGCCGTGAGACACTCATTGTTACTTTTATTACTGTTATATATTTTTGTATAATCTTAGTGTCTACTCGTTGTTTCTATATTGTTTGTGGATGATGTGTTCCAAATAAAATATTTTTCTTTCTTTCTTTCATTTTTTCTTTCTGTCAGAGTATGTTTTTCCTGATACCTAAAACTTAGTCAAGAGGCGATAGGTTACTTATATGCAAGCGTGTCGCTTACCTTCGTAAAAAAAACTTCAAAGTATGTCATACCTTAAAGATTCAATACCAGACACCAATGTTTCTAACCTTCGAAAAATATTCCTGAAGGAAATAACCAACTTCTGCCGACGAAAATACCGGTGCGAGACAAAATTTGAATATCTCCTTACATTTTGCAAGCTACTAGTCGTTAGAAATATTGCTACGTGTATGTGTACCACACTAATGGTATGGCAAATTGTCTGTAGTACGTATGTTTTTCAAATGTAATGGAGTTGTAAGATTTATTTTGTAGAGTATGTGGCAAGAATAACTAAGTTAAAATGCTTGTTTTGTCTTGACAACTGACAGTAACATTCGAATCGAATTGAGCATAAATATCAGCCTTATGATGCTGATGCTGGGACTCAGGCCTCCTTTCTTAAAGAACGAGTAGGCCATTTCCTTCTGGCCCCGTGCGCGTTGGTGGATGTCACATATCTTTGAATTTTTGGTTCTAGGCCATGTCGATTACCTCACGATGTTTTCCTTCACCATTTTTTGAGCAGTGGTGAAAGTCATTACTTTTTGTAATTTATTTCATCACCACCTATCAACGCTCAAAACCTGCAATCTACACTACAATCCCACTATTACTCTCGATCTCAATCCAATTTAATATTATTTAAATTTGAAAAGGATCTTTTTCTAGTCTTCTATAAAAAAAAAATGCGTTTTGTGGAACTTTAACAATTTGGACGAAGCCGTTTGAGCTTGAGATGGTTCAAAATATTGAATAAAAAGTTTCACATGTTTTTTTTTTTTTATTGATTATAGGTTCGCGCTTGACCGCTATCTCACCTGATGGAAAGCGACGATGCGGTCGACGATGGAGCGCGCTTACCTAGAAGTAACCTATTCACTCTTGACTTAAAGATACCCGGATTGTAGCTATCAGGAAACACCGACTTCGGTAAAGAATTCCACTCCTTGGCTGTACGCATAATGAATGTGCTCCCAAAACGTTTTCTACGTATATGTGGGACATCCACCATGTACCGGTGGCGCAATGCCGTACGTCTGGTGGTCCGATGATAGAACGGGCTAGGCGGAATTAAATTATGTAATTCCGACGCACACTCCCCGAAATGCAACCGGTAGAAAACCGACAGGCTAGCAACTCGGCGTCGATGCTCAAGACTTTGAAGTCTCGACTCGACAAGTGCATCATCGTCAATGATCCTCTTGGCTCGCCTCTCAATAGACTCAAGCGCATCAAGTTGGTATCGGGCAGATCCGTCCCAAAGATGAGAGCAGTACTCCATAACCGATCGAACTTGCGCCTGATAAAGTTTAAACAGCTGTTCCGGCGTGAAGTAATGTCTAACCTTTGCGAGGATTCCCAAGAGAGAGTAGATGTCAGCGTTATACCAAGAAGATCAAGATGGTCAGTTATCGGCACGGATACACCCCGGAAAGTTGGAGCAGGGCTAAAAGAAAACTATAATTCTAAATATTTAACTGTCCAACAAAACAAACCCAGTTATAATCTTGAGTTAAACTGACCTACATGTAAGGCCAGCTTTTACTCTGAGTTTCCCAAATTCACATTAACTATGTTTGTTCACTTGCATTAAACTTCGTTAACCAAACATAATATAATCTAGTTTGTGTCGTAAATGAGGCTCATTAGGTTCTCCACGATTTAAGGGTGACAGTACTTATGGTGGGTTAGTTTTTCCGGTACCAACGCTATACAGGGTGTCTTTGACATCGAAAATTTCACCACTAAGGAGTCCAGAATCATGTACTTTTTTATGGTAGGTAAAAATTATCCAATGACGAGTCCCGCTCGTGGGCCAAGCGGGAAACAGTGTCAGACTCTTACTGACTAAAGAACCTACCCCGTTCCTCCCTTGCCTCATTCCCAGAGCCCCGGTATAACGCTTTCGCACCAACCCTCGGCTCCAGGAAGCTTCGACCCTGAAGGGCCCCTACAGTTATTCCTTGAAGCGCGCGAGAAGGATCATGTACTGGATCAGTGGTATTCGTTTGTGCGTCGATGTCAAAGAAACCTTGTATAGAACGTGACAAATAAGTTGAACCACTTGCTGTAGTGACACGCAGCCCTGTACGCATTCAAGTTCGACCGCCATTTTGGTTAAACTTGTGTGCAGAGGATTATACAGAATGGTAACTTCTGTCATTTTGTTTATTGTCCATCCAAATCAAAGTAAAAATAAAAATGAAAAATATCATAATATAGAATAAATAAATAAATATAGAATAAATATCAAAATAAAAATGCAAATGTGTGGGAAATAACTATAAACACAGGTGGATATGAAAATGCATACGTAAAAAAAAACTAAACAAACTATTACCTATTTGTTTTTATTATTCGATTTGATTGCGAAATTGCTATGATCAGACTTTTTCTTGTCAATAAGGAAAAGGAAAACGACAAACAGCGCTGAGCGAACAAAGTTTATTGTTGTTATGAAGGGCTCAATTCATTTTCTCAGTTATTTTGGTTCTATGAAACTTTCCACATTGAAAAAATATTCCTTTAATTTCTGTTTGTTGGAAACATAACTTCTAAAAATACGCGCTACTACTTGAACTTATCGAAAAGCGCCTTTGATATTTTACATTAGGTATGTTATTTTATTTAGGTACTTGTTAAATAGAAACCTTATTTAAAAATGGGGTCACATAGATTACATCAAATCTTGCCGATTTGAAGTAATCTATGTTTATCCAATACATACATACATACATCTCATCATCAGCCTTTTTAATGTTCCCACTGCAGGGACACAGGCCTCCTCTCTAAGAGAGGGGAATGGGCCGTAATCCACCATGCGGGCCCAGTGCGGGTTGATGGATGTCACATGTCTTCGAATTTTTGGTTCTAGGACATGCCGGTTTCCTCACGATGTTTTCCTTCACCGTTTTGAGAGCAGTGGTGATTAAATAAATTACACAAAGTAATGCGCCTGGCTGGGTTTGAACCCGCGACCTACTACACGCAAGTCGGGGCCGTTACCACTCGGCCACCACTGCTCGGGCCGTTACCACTCGGCCACCACTGCTCACACATACATCTAAATTTACTAAAAACTTAATTCGCAAATAGGGCAATAATTATTTTATCAGATCAGAGATAAACGTAATTTAGCTAGGTGATTCACTAATAAAATGTAAAGAAAGGTGTTTTTGTCGAAAATCTTAATTTATGGCGGTAATAAATGTATTTAATGCCTTTATAACGGAATGTTGAAATATTAATAGCTAAAGTTGTATATTTCAGTTTGATATTTCAGTACTCATTGAGGGCGATATCTTCTGAAAAACTGGTAATGTGCCCAAAAGACTGGCAGCATTGCTACGATGTATGTAATGCTTATATTCCGTCTAAGTTAAAAGTCAGGCCTTAAGTTATTTGTATTTAAGAGAACTACAAAATGAGCTTGTAGCGTCTGAGTCTACATTTCAAGTTAGAGCAGTTGCATTTTTCATGTGAACACACACTCGAACGGGCAGTGTTTCCCGAAATTCGGCCTCTAGGGATGTAAGAGGGTTAAACGTGTTTCTATAAAACTCGTAAAGTCTTCGGTCACTTTTAAGAAGAAATAAAATATTAACAAGTTTGGAACTGAATTCGTAAAATACCAAGGGACAAATACATTTACCAATTCAAGATGGTACATTAATTTATACATTTTACTGTTTTATATATATCGCACACCTGGTACAATAACGTCTTAAATGCAAAAATTGTCCAAACGAGTTATTGATCACAAATGATGTCAAACATGCATCTACATCCTGTGTGACAATATTATAAATTAGCTTTTGCCCGCGGGTTCACCCGCGTGGTATTGGGTTTGGGGTTGGGGTTTCCGGGATAAAAAGTAGGCTATGTCCTATTCCGGAGTGTATCCTACGCCCGTACCAAATTTCAACCAGATCCGTCCAGCCGTTGTGGCGTGATTGAGTAACAAACATCCAAACATCGTAACTTTCGCATTTATAATATTAAGTAAGATGTAACTCCTAAAACGGCCCACTAAGGGCAAAATGTCGTTGCGATTTTAACTGGTTTTTGTGATTTATTTGACATTAAAGATGTAAATTTTCAAATATGGATTATGAACAATATTTTTTTCTAATATCCATCGAGTTCCTTCAGTTGACCTCAGCATTCCGTGCCGCGGTAACTTTTTCGAACAATTTCGAGTCTCGCCCTAAAGAGTTAACGTCAATGTTAAATTGTTGGCATTACAATTTGCGGTTGACTGTAGGTACCTATTCAAGTAAGTGGGTAATACCTAAATGTGTAGGGACGTAAATAAATTAGTATTCATGATGTTTATGCATATTTATTAAACCCTCATTTAGTATACTCTTGTGTCACAGAAAACCTCAGTCTTTTGACATTAATGTTCTGAAATATGGGTAAACTAACTTTAAGTTATTTGAATCTACGTGAGGTAAATATTAGTGGTACTTATTTAAAGAAGAAGAGGTTCTTATGAATTCGTTCGTACTGAAAAAGAAAATTATAAATATTGAGAACTAGATGTTGCCCGTGGTTTCGCCTAAGTGAAAGGACATGATCGTTCCAAAGGAACACACTCTCTCCTATGTGGTTATCCAAGATATGTTCCATTTTTGTGTAAAATTTAATCTAAATCCGTTTATTTCATTAAGCTCCAAGAACACACCGGTGTCCGCACGTGTATATGTGACACGCATACACACATATCAAACACACACTTTAAATATTTCGCGTTTTATAATAATATGACAAAATAGTGCCAAAATCACTAATGTCTCAATCCCCAAAGATTATGTTAGAAGTAATACGGAAACTAAATAATGCCAACCTTAGTCTGTGTCTCTATGTATCAATACTTGTACATGACGAGTTGACAATTTTTACAATTATTTATTTATTATTCATGTATTCTTTAAGCACATGGACACAGGCGGACTTTTTTCTACCAGTCAACCTTATTGTACCACATTTTCTTGATTACACTATTCCATTCTGTTGATCTATAATCTTGCAATTTGGCACGAAAAAAGTAAGTTCTCATAGTACAAGTATGGGCAAAATCTATAATCTAAAAAATATATACTTATTTTGCGATTTTCCAAAATTCACCCCCTAAAGGTATGAAACGAGTGTCGAAAGTTTCTGCGAAAACCTATTTCCACGCGGGCGAAGCTGCTGGCAGAAAACTAGTTTTATTTTATAATGCATAACTAGTCGCACATATTTCCTGAAAGCTGAAACGCTGGATCCTAATGGATTAGGTGTACCTATAGTGCTTCGCAACTCAATTGCGAAGCATACCTACAGTGCTTCGCAATTTAGCTTGGTTATACTTTCATTAAGTACCAAATGTACTTCTAGATAATGTTTACTTAGCTTTTACAAGAACGTAAGTTACATCAAAATTTCTCAAAAGCAAAAGCATAAAGAGATCCATTCCGTACACAATTAAGCCATCAGCAGATTAGAAAACACAACGAAGATTCTCTCGCTTTTCTGAAAAATGAAACTACTGGCTTCCGTTTTCCTTTGAAAGCTCAAATAGTTACGAAAGTTTTGTTTCCGCACTAGCTTTGATTTATAATTATCATAGCAGGAAGACGACCACTGCTGGGCAAAGGCTTCTCAATGCCTTTTTATTGACGTACGAGACTGATCCTATACGTCTCACAGCCATCAGATTCCCGTAATCATCACTAGGTCAACGATCCGCCTTTTAGGTAGCTCGGGATTTGTAAGCAATTAAAGAGTTCTCAACAACTGTAGGGGCCCAGCAGGGTTGAAGCCTTCTGGGGCCAAGGGTTGATGCGAAAGCGGAATACCGGGGCCCTGGAACTTGCCTTAGTTTCAGTAGAAGTCTGATACTGTCTTCCACTCCGCTCAAGGGCGGGATTCGTCATTCAATGATGTTTTTTACCAAAAAAAACCTTGCGCGTTCACCATTCTGGAATCTTTTGATTTCATTTTTTCTACAAGGTGTTCTCTGATAAACGTCACAAAATGCTGAGTTGGCAGATTATGTCTCTAACCTTTGTACTCCTGCAAATATCTTCGTTTGATTCGATCACGTACGGTGACTTTAATCCTTCTGGTGATGGCAATTGTGGGCAACCACGTTTCTGAACTTAAGTCATTACTGGCAACACGAAGGTGCTTATCATGTATATCTTAGGATACTATGGTATGCTGAGAGAGAAAATACCGTGCAGCTTTCCGAATACTGCTTAGCCGAGTCACATTTTTGACAAAAGACCTTTTTCTTGGAGTTAGACATATCTAATTGGGCCATTTGTCCCAGGTATTCATTTACAATTTTGAGTCTAGGATTTCCGATTTTCATAGGACTAGGGTATAGCGTGACCTTAATTTAAATTATAATGTTGTTTTGACAAATGATGTGAAACGGAACGCAGCGCTACGCGTATTGTGTGTGTGGTTCACTATTGTACGTACTATTGTTTTTAAATACTATTTTATACTTCAATGACACACCAATATAATTTTACGAGTTTTATGCATGTTCTTTACTAATAATAAAATAATATATTCCGCAACTGTCACACAACGTCGTCTAGTCCCAAGCTAAGCAGAGCTTGTATTATGGGTACTAGACAACTGATAAACATACTTACATATTTTTAAATACATACATATTATAGATAAATTACGCCCAGACACAGAACAAATGATTGAGCTCATCACACAAACATTTGTCCTAAATGGGAATAGAACCCACGACCTCCGGCATAGCAGTTAGGGTCACTAACCAACAAGCCAGTCGAACAGAAAAAAGTCCGTTTACTGTGTTTATTATTATTTTATTTCGATACCTATTTTATTTTATTATATGTACCTACCTCTGGGAGTGTGACCGTGGCGTCACTGCGGGCCCTAACAGAATACCAGCGCTACGATAAATATATTTTAACTATCGTAGCATATCGGTCAAAAAGGCACCTAACTCGGCAGTTAGGAGTATTTTTCGCCTTTCAAATTATATTTCTATTTCTACAGTATAAGATACAAACAAATGTTTTTTTCTTTCTTTCTTCAAACTTTCCAACTTTTTTTTCTTGTAGATAACTACAAGAAAAAAAGAAAGTAATCAAACTGCTACATCTCTAACTTTAGAATCTTCGCCGCGTTAAGCGCTTCAAAGTGCTAGTTCTCAAGTGCCCCATTAGACGACAGCCATAATTCACTCTACAGTAATACACTTTCGCAAATCTGATCCCGATGAGGTGGAAGTAACGAGCCAGAAAAATAAACATGGGGAATATAAAATAAGACGTTAAATCACTTCACTTTGGTTTGATTTATTTTCCGCTACTGCGAGTGTTATATTGATTTAAGATTGACTTTTATGCATAGCGTGGTGGTACTAAAAACGATGATAAATATAGCCTTACAGTTTTTAAAAATTCGGAACATTTGTATTTTTCATCTTTCATTCTTTAGTATGGGTTTTATTCTCGAACAACGTGGGACACGTCCATAAAAATCATGCTGAATCACGCTCTTATCATTCGGAATTGAAATTTTAACTTTCAGCGAGAAAACGTTAAGTATTACTTATGAATATCATTAAGTTAATTGCGCAATCTGAAAAAAAAATACCGTGTTTTTTTTACCCAGAATTGGCGTAATAAGATTTCAATAGAAAACGAATACAAATTTAACTTTCAAGATCAAAAACGTAATATTAAAATATGCGAATCATATACATCCAGGGCCTTCATTTACAGCTATAATAAAGTCACAAAAGTGATGCTTCGTTTACGTTTTATAACCCACATAAAGTTAACAGCTATGTGTCAGTATGTGAAGGTACCTTTGTAGGTTACTGCTTAAATATTGTCCGTTTTAGGTACCTAAGTCATCGACCGCTCACGAAGACGTGAAGATGTTTGATGACCTATGTTTTTTTTTTGTACTGGCTGATATTTAATTCGTTTGCAATTCTACGGAAGTTATCAAGTCTGAAATAAAAAAAAATATCTGCTGTTTAATAGGCGTTGTTTTATAATAATTTAAAAGACAACGATTTAACGTACCTACGAACCCTAGGTTGACTGGTAGAAGTCCACTTTTGTACCTTTAGTAGCATAAAGTTTAAATGAATAAATATTTAAAAAAAAAATGATTTTTCAACCTTAAATAAATTCAAGGTCAGCTTGTATGGAATAAGGTTTTTAAAGGTAAATTCAATACCCGTAATAATCTTATTAGTCAAGTCTGTATTATTTCAATTTTCATTAAATAATCCGGATAATAATTATTATATTAGCATCACTTTCCATTAAAGGTGTCCAAAACGTACGCCTTCCAAAGGTCCAAGACCTCAGGGTCCTGAGATAAATAAATATATATATATATATATATATTTTATTTTTAGTTAAGTTAATTAGGGTTATGTAGTTTTAAGGTTAGATATCCAATTATTTGTACAGTTTACTAAATAAATATAAAAATTATATTAAATTACCTACTTGTTACATTTGATCAAGTCCATAATTTCCCGCAAATGGATAAAGACTTTTTTGCATTGTTCCCGGCTCTGGGTCATCATGGATAAATACAAAAGAAAAGCAACAGTTGCAAATCATAGAATTCAAACCAGTTCCGTCTTTGTTAAAGGAAATGTTCGTCAAATAAATTTTTTCCATTGAAAAATACTCAGTATTTTTCAACAAAATTTCAGAACAGAATAACTAGTTTAGTACAAAAGTTTGACAAAGCTGTAGCTTCGTTAATCTTTTGGTTGTAAGCGAAACAGCTGAGCGTATGGACTCGGTCTCATTTCCCCGGTCGAGCTGAAGTTATGATGCAGTAAAATACTTTAACATGGTCGTATTGACAAATTGATTTTAATCCTGAAATTTGGTTTCTCGTAAGAATAATATAAGTAATAATAAATCAAGACCCGATCGTAGCGCCATCTACCGAATCCAATTGTATTTTCAAAACGCTATCTAGGTAGGTTGATGTTTCTACACACAGTTTCACCAAAATAGGTAGGTTAAATCTTTTAGGAGGATTACCACGTTCTTTCATTTAGGGTCAGTACATATCTGACGGAAAACGCGTTGAGCGCTTAACGCACTTACGCATCTTCGGTTGTGTGTGAAAGGTTGAATTTTTTATTACACATTTTTCTGTTCTGGCGTTTTTTTTTATGGTGGGAAATATCGTCATAATTGGGCGGAGTGGGAAACAGTGTCAGACTCTTACTGACTAAACGACCCACTCCATTCCTTCTCAGCCTTCATACCAGGGTCGGACCTTCCTTTCAGAAACCGGACCGGGGCCCCAGTAGGCTTCTCTTCTGACAGCTCCTTGAAGCGCGCGGGAATAGAGGGCCCCGTCAACGACCGCGACCGATGATACGCGACGCATTTTCCGTCCGATATCTTCGGTAGATATTTGACGGAATTGATTTCCCTACATTATCGTAACAATTAATTTCAATTAACTACAAATCTTTTACTTTATTGAATCTATCTTTGGAGACAACACTGACAAAAATTACGAATATAGGCTTTCGAGGAAGTCTAGGTTTTCAAACAAAGAAAGGTTGTGAGTTCGTTATGGGAATAGAAAAAAACCTCGGCAAAAATATTGCCGGTGACGAATGGTTCCAAAAATTGTCTATCGTGCCCGGTTCTTGTATCTTAGCCTTTTTGGATATAACATAAAGATTTGATTTTAGAATTCACTTGAAGGTAGTTACAGCACCTGTACAATTTTTTTTCATTAAAGGAAGATATTCCTTAGTAACCACCCGTAATCTAAGTTTTAATTCAATCCTCATTATATAGGACTTAAAAGCAATTGTAAAAAAAATTATGAACTCAATATATGTATCAATATTATTGCAGCCCATCGATTAGGTAGGTATACAAGCGTTGTGTTAGAAACGTAATAGGTAATGTATGCGATTAGGTGCTAAAATCACATCCACGGTCTATGAAGCCTTAAAAGGCCAATCCGTGTAGTACTTAGAAGTCTGAGTACCTACACAATCAGGCTCAACCTAGTTATCCTATTTTCGTAGAATGATTTAATGCGCTTACAACTTTGTTCACACGTAGAATATGACGTGTAGATTTTATGAGGAAAAAGGGATTTGTAAAAATGCATTGTTGTATCTATCTCGCCCACTCCTTGAGCTTATCATTTTAATATTCTGAATAAGGATTCAGAATATTAAAATGATAACGGTCTGACGATAGCAATTTTCTGACGTAACTGGTTTTGTTCGTCATTTACAAAGGATTTTTCTATACTTAAAGTTACATATTAAAATAACTTCTTAGTCTTCTTTTCGCTTACGCGCGTGAAAGCAGAAAATTACCCTAGGGGAAAATACTCAAAGGATAAAAGTTACGTATATGCTATTCCAGGATATGGTTTACCAGTATGCCAAATTGCATGCAAATCTGTTCAGCTCTTTGAGAATGCTAGAGTAACAAACTCACAGACATAAACCACCTTTATAATATTAATATGATTTATAGTGAAATAATTGAAGTATATTAAAATATCTTGGGTAACTTGGTGAAGTTCTCGCCACATATTTAGCTTTTAATATTGACTGCAATCGGCTATAATACACATATAATGTAAAAATCCTTTTTTTTCGACACCTTTTTATACATACTAAAATAATACAAATATAGCGCAACGTATCAACAAATGACAGAAACATTGATTAGATTTTGATAAAAAAAATGGTCAAATGAAGAGAATAATTACATTATTATTAATCAAATAAGCCTATTATTGTTATAGCATATATTTGAAAATCTAATACGTGCCTATATAAAAGAAACCAAGTTCTCACATAATTTGAATATTAAAATAAATAAAAACAAGAATTGCCCTTATCAACGCAATAAAATACTTCCTTATGTGTACTTGCCTAACTGCCTAATCAAAAGAAAATTTTATTACCAAATATCACGAGCTGGCACTCAGAGAAACATTTAATTTCATTACATTGGTTACTCAGTAAGGACTTATGTTTACATCTATTTCATAAAGCGTTTTTTTCCTAATTAAAAATGAAATATTTATTTTAAAGATATTTAAGTTAATGAGATGGGACCTTAAAATAATATGCTTCATTTTTTACGCTCCATTTTTACAAAATACATTCAGCAAAGCAATTAATTACACTAATTAAAACCAAAACCGCTGAGATTTAGTCTTCAGTGAATTCCCTTGAGAGTCATACAAACTTCATGAACAACTGGAGATGAACTTCAAAGTTAGACAGCTCCCCTCGACTGCTAAGAGTACTGATGAATACAAGTCGAAGACTTGGATTACATTTACTTAATAGTTAGACTTTTGGTTTGCCATGGTTTTAATGTATAAATAATTAAATAAGTTTCGACTGAAATGTCTACTAAATTTTAAATCTACTAAGTCTTAAAACTTTAATCCTTTAGGCTATGCAAAATTAAACATTAATGTTAACTGTACTAACAATGATTTGACAACTAATGGACAAAGGCGAGTTTAACTTAACAATGAGTTTACTCCCAGCAAACCTCCGAGTGACAGAGAGAGATCACATTCTAGGGTGCTGTGTACAACATATAAATATAGAGGCTATATTAACAAAATATGTAATAAGTCCTAGTAAATACTTAGATGATGTATACCGTGAAAGGAAGTTCTCTTTAATTTTCTTGTCAATCTTTAAACATTCAGAGAAGAGTTGTCGTGAATCGAATATGTAAGAGAGGTCTAGAAACAGAAAAGTAATTAGCATTATAGGGTCTGGAAATGTTACGCGGAGTGCCAAAGAAGAGAATTAGTAATGTCACAGGGTTTACCCCACGAGACGAAGTACTTAAAGCGTTCACCGCTAAAGTGCTGCGGAGCATTGGATTTCGGAGAATATTGTAGAGAAGGGATAGAAATTATGGATATCTCACCGACTCCAAATTGGCAGCTATCTTAATCTGGTTTGAAACTCCGACAAATGATTGAAACCCGAAAATATTTTCAATTTTACTGTAATTTCTGTTTTTAACCGATCCATAAAGTTACCAAACAAAACGTTTATCTCCGCCGGTAAAGAAGAATTTATAGCGGCATCAACCATTATGATAACGAAGCAGGAACGTAACTGTGTGTTCTGCGGGGAACCATGCAAATCGGAAAACACAGTACAAATGCAATCGAGCTCACGACTCGTATCGAGAATCGATGTCCTGTGGGAAATGAGGTGCCTCGCAATCACCTGCTTCATCTACTAATGACACCTGACTAAAACCGCATGCAGACTAAAAAAATACTGGAGGCACATACATAATTAAATCAACACTAATAAGTTCTAAAGAAAATAATTAAGAAAAAAATAATTAAAAATATAATATCATCATCATCATCATCCTACCCTTATCCCATTTTATTTGGGGTCGGTGCAACATGTTTTTTTCTTCCACTCTGTCCTAATTAAAAATATAATATATATATATATATATATCTTTTTTATTAGATTAACGCTATTGATATATGATAAGTGTAATAAAAAAGACACCTGAAATCGCGAAAAATAAATAGGCAAGTTTAGTACATTTTAAACAGTGAGACGAACATAAAACTGAGAAGCAGATTTTTTTTAAGTAACGATATCTAATTAGCAGTCACCCTCTATAACTAAGTTTATAGATTTATGCCTGATTTGGAGGCCATTATGTTTACCTGCCTATTAAAATTGCAAGTACATACTGAAAACTGAGGAAAACGTATCACCCTGGTTGACATTTTTCTACTAAGGTAGCCAAACGATGTTCACGTGTTTTCCAGGTTAATTTGATGCCAGGCGTCCCTGCATATTCCATTATAAATAATTTTTAGAGTGGCGCTAAATTGTTTCCCTCGGCAGCTTACAAAAAGTGAAAAACAATGTCCGCCGCTATGATTACACTCCATCATTTCGTTCAAACAACTTACTAAGAATGTTCCCATTTATTTCGGTAAATAATATCTTATTACCAGTATTGATGAGGCGTTGTTTTTGAATACATTTTACTCTGGTTTTACAATATTGAAAATCTCTCATTACATTTTCTAAAGTAATATGTCAAACTTCAACGGAGACATTATTTCTATATACAAGTTTGCAAATTGGCAGAGTTTATTGTTAGAAAATTAAAGTTCGTTATGTGAGACGGCCAGATTGTCTGCAATCCTAAGGGATCGGGGTCAGTAATCGAAGGCCTATCTAATATAAGAACGTATTAAGAAAAGATTCAATCGTGATTCGCAATGTATGTTGGACCTTGATATCTTTTTTTGTTGAGTTTAGTATAAAAACATTTGAAGTAGTAACGGTTATCAAACGCATAAGGTTGTTCTTTACTGACGATACCTTTATAGACCCTTTATTTATTTTTTTAGTCACCTAAAACAAAGACTTTTGGCTTCCATTGCCAAATGGTAAAAAACAGAACCCTTATAGATTCGTCATATCTGTCTGTCATATATGTTTTACTCTCAAAAAAAAAGAATACATTGGCATGTTGTGAGAAAACGTAGCGCACAAAGGCAGGCGTTGATGATGGTTAGGTGTTATTAAATTTTAGTGTATATTCTGAAATTCTGGCCATCTTTTTAAGAAAAGGAATGGGCCGTAATCTGCCATGCGGGTCCAATGGGGTTTTATTCTAGAACACACCGGTTTCCTCACATACACATTTCCTTTTATAGTTTTGATAAAATTAACAATTATGAAATAAATAAAACAAAGTAATAAACCCTTCTTGATTTGAACGCACAATAAAGTAGTAAGTTGTTACTACTGAACCACCACGATTCGATCTTTGTAACAATTCTAACATAATTTAATATTATGTTTGATCAAAGGAAAAGGTCTAAAAACAATTAATCAGTTTTGGAAGTAAGTTAGACTCTTGATTATAGAGTTTCTAATTCATTTCAAACCAACTTCAAAAAGGAGATTATATAAAATTACTTCTTAGAAAAGATAAATTACGAATATACACTATTAAATTCGAAGGTTAAGGTGCTTTAAGATTAAACAACGTCGAATTAAAACCCATACGAACAAAACTGTGGGAATACATTCAATGTGCGTACAGCTAAGGACAGGAATTCCCTGCCGTATAGCTACAACCTGGGGATCTTTTAATGAAGTATGAATAGGTGTTTTTTTATGGTAGAGCGAGAAATAATGTCAGAATCTTAGTGACTAAATGACCCCCACTGTTCCTACGTTCCATTTATACCAAGGACAAAGTCTTTCTTTAGACACGATCCCGCTAGCCCAAGTTGACTTCGACCCTTCTGCAGTGTCCCTACGAAGTGTATACCTATAGGTTAGTTCTGGGCAAACGTACTCCATCGTCGGTATCTATCAAGCGAGGAAGTGGTCAAACCCAAGCCTATCAAAAATCAAATAATAATTTATTCAGTTTGGTTGGTAACAAAACTAGTCTGTCATACGAAAGTTAAATATTTTGATGATAAATGATTGAATGTTTTTTTTTTTATTTTATTTTGTATGTTAATTTTTTCAACTGAATTTATAGTGTAAGCTGTGCATACCTGTAATAGGCTTACATACCAGTACAAAGTACTTTTGTGTTACTTTACGTGATATTCCTGTATGTATTGCTGTTGGTGTGCCAATAAATAAATAAATAAATGATATTTATTTTTGCAAATAGGCTTTTCACAACACTTTTACACGTCATTTTTTTTTTGTCAGTTTATACTAGATGAGTCCGGTATTTCCTAGCTGACTAACCTGAAAAGAAACACCGAAACAAAATCAGGAGTAACACAATTTGTAATGTACTGTGTCCATCAGCGTAAATCAATCTTGATGCCTAAAATGCCATTTTCATTTAGCTCTTTACCGACGACCACACGAATATCTAGCTATTGTACACGATCAATCTCGCATAACATGTCACTAATCAGCATCTAGAACACACGGCACATGATGTACACGGCATTTTAATGGCTTCCTTATTTACAAATTAAATTATATATAAGTACGTCAGGTTTTGTGCTAAATGCTCCGACTTACGATCCTTAGGTCGTGGGTTCAAAACCCAACTAGGCAAATTACGTCGTGTAATTTTTCATCGCCATTGCTCTCGAAACAATGAAAGAAAACATCGTAAGGAAACCGTGTATCCTAGTACTTAAAATTCAAAGATTTATCCGCTAACACACACGGGGCCCATGTGGTAGACTACGGTCCATTCCCTCTCCTAGAGAAGAGGCATGTACCAGCAGTGAGAAAATTATAAAACTGAATATCCATTTTGTATATTACTTACGAAGAAGATGGCGTGATAACCTGGATGTCTTCCTTAAGAATTCATAATCATCAGCCTTTTAATGTTCCCACTGCTGGGGCACGGGCTTCCTCTCTAAGAGAGGGAGTGGGCCATAATCCACCACGCGGGCCCATTGATGGACCTCACGTCATCGATTTTTTTGGTCCTAGGACATGCTGTATTCCTCACGATGTTTTCCTTCACCGTTTTGGTGAGCAGTGGTGATGAAATAAATTACACAAAATAATGCGCCTCGCTGGGTTTGACCCCGCGACCTACAACTCGTAAGTCGGGGCCTATACCACTCGGCCACCACTGATCAACACATTAACATAATATAATAGTACAATAATAATATAATATTCGACCACTATCACACAACGCCATCTAGTCCCATGCTAAGCAGAGCTTGTGTTATGAATAATAGAGCATAATAATAATAACAAAATATGCTGGCTACGTTTAGTTACGATACTGACATTAATATTAACTACTTCCTTGACGCACCTTCACAAAAAATGCTCGTGACTTACGACCTTGTCGTTCTGAAAAATAACATCCGCTGCAACCCGCAGACGCAGGCTTGCGGATATCGAGCAATGGGTAGCTCACCGTACGGCATTATATAATAAATATAATCAACCCCAAAGTCTTCAACAGAACGTAATGATGCACGTAATCGTCAGAGCATTTCGGTAATCAACCTCAGAATCATCTACAGTGTATAGTGATGCACGCCATCCTCAAAAAGAGGTCAGCAAACTGTCGGGACCCAGCAGGGCCGATGCCAGCTAGGACCACCGGGATTTTCTGAAATTATAAGCACCTGAAAAACACAGGTGTAGATTTAGTCAGAAAAGTTTAACACTTCTCTTAAACTTATCTTCTCTTAATCTGAGAGAGTCATTGAACGTTTTCCCAACTTAAACAAAAAAACCTACTTAAGATAAAAAAATATATGATGTCTCCGAGCGTTTCCTCCGCATTTCACATCATTTTTACTGTATTATTATAATACCGACAAATACGTATTTTATGGAAAGCAGTATCTTTTTACAAGCTTTTATTTAGTTTCACCTGTCCCGTTGTCTGTCGTTCTGTAATCAAATCTTGCAACTTAAATTTGATCCACTTCCCGGTTTCCGATTGAGCTGAAATTTGGTATACACGTTTAGTTCGGATGACAATGCAATATTATGATGACATGGAGCTGATCTGATGATGGAATCGCGAGGTAGCCATAGGAACTCTGTAATTAAACGGCACAACCACGTCGAGTTTGGGCTCGTGTGAATCGTCTTGACGAGTTTTATTTATATAAGTATAGACCACCGCTATAAAAGCTTGTTATGAAAAAAAATATTTTCATTGAAAACTTGTTTCAGTAGTACATACGTAAGTGTTTTGAGAATAGGTTCAAAGAAAAAACATTGTCTAAATTTGTATGTGGCTCCGTACCAATTTGTCATCATCATCTCACCCTTACCCCATTTTACTTGGGGTCGGCGCACCATTTTTTTCCTTCCACTCAGTCCTGTCACCCGTCACACTATCACTGACTCCCTTTTCTTTCATATCACTTCTGACACAATCCATCCATCTCTTCTTCGGCCTCCCTCTCCATCCATCCATACTAACTTGTGTCAAACCAAATTTATTCTCAAAAATTCAGTTATTATTTAACTTTTCATTACCTAAAATATTTTTAATGTGTATGAACATTCGCTAATACACATTAAAAATGTAAATAAACTTAATAAAAGAGAATAATTTGATTAAGTTTATTAAACTCAAAATATAATTTATCTACACTAATATAATAAAGAGGTAAAGTTTGTTTTTTTGTTAGTTTGTTTTTTTGTTTGTAGGGGGTAATCTCTGGAACTACTGGTCCGATTGGAAAAATTTTAGCAACAATAGAAAGCTGCTTTACTCCTGAGTGACATAGGCTATATTTTATGTAAGCGGGCGAAGCCGCTGACAAAAGCTAGTATGATATAAATGCAGGCCTTCATGAGTACTTACAATACGCCAGAAGCGTATCAAATAAATTAGCATATAATCCTGTAGCTACTGTGTTATGGCTATTTCAAATAAGTGTTTACAAATTGCAGATGTATTTTAAATGTAAGGACAACATGTTGTCAAATTAAAAAAAAATAGTTTCATCCATTATGGAATGGAATATATATATATGGAAATTTAAGTCCATGCTACACAAGGCATCATTACAAGAGTCATAAGAGAATTTTGTCCTTTTCACGTACTCTCTGTGGGTGAAAAGGACAAAATTAAAGTTATCATGAATAAACAAACAAATAGATAGGTATTTGAACATTTACATTTCTAAAATGTAAATGGTCAAATATTTGGAATTTGTTTTTGTTATGTTACTTCATTTTTTTCTCTTTTTTTTTTCTAAATGTTTGGCTTAACGTCGATCGAAATGTTAATAGGTAAATTAGTTCATGTCTCCTCTTATGTTTAATGTTTAATGCATGCCGTGGCAGCCTTTAATTAAAGGCTACACTAGGAAATGTAATTATGGTTGAATCTTTAGCTTGTATTATGGTGTAAGCTTTGTTGGTTGTCCTAAAATAAAATAAATAAATAAATCCAGTTAGGCAAAACGAAGCTTAGTAAAAAAAAAAACACAAAAAAAGTGTTCGTAAATTAAATCCTGAATACATAAACTTCATGTTTCAACTTTAAATTACCAATTTTTTGAGTTACCTCTCTTTAAGCATGTAAAATGAACTATGATAACGCTAAAATGCTATTTGAAGTCAAGTTTGGTATAAAGATGCTAAGTAGGTATGTTTATTTTGTTTTCGTTCCCAGTACTAAACTCAAGTACCGCAGAAAATGCTAATTAGAATTATGTAGATTACGTATTCCCACTAAGAATGCCAGTAGTAGTTTATGAGACTGCTGGAACTCTTCAAATAAAATATGAGTGCGAGTTTATAAACTGAGCCAAATCACATAAATGAAATAACTACCTGTTTTTTTTAACTTTAAATCCTATATTTTAAATTTATTATTTGTCATTTATATTTTATTCAAAAAATAAAAACATGACATAGGACTCAAAAAAAAAGTATATATTATACAACCATATTATAAAAAAAAGTATATAGTCTGGCCACAAATACTGTGAGAATTATAAAAACAAACATGCAATTTTGAATTTGGAATTTATTATTTTTGTAAAAACACACATTGTATTTTCGCGCCATTCATTAAATATTTTTGTGATATTAAAATGGAGTGAGGAGAAGAACCGAAGTGCTGTGATATATTAGAAAAAGCGGTATATAATTTGAACAAAAATGTTGATCGACATTCAATGTGTAGTAACAAATTTTCGGGACATGAGTTGAAATGCGGTACACCAGAGGGATGCGCGTAAGTAACCACAGCAAGGGCCACCATTTTAGTTCAACATATTTGCCGCGTACTAATTATGCAGATTTATATAAAAGTTGTTCATTTTAATATATCTAGGTATTAATGCTGACTGAACTGATGATCAGTAACGTGAGTAAAATCTTTCAAGAAGTAATAGCTATCAAAATAACAGTTTCAGACAACATCCCCTTTATTAAGTATAAAGGGAATAATCTACACTAATAAAATCGAAACACCACTTACTGACTAATCACGTGAATGGCAGGCGGTCGCCTCCTTCTGCGAAGCAGTAATGCTCGTAAAGGTGGAGGCCAACCGCATAAGGCAAAGGCAACAGCGCCCTCGCCGTAGCCGTCGCCGCCGCGATCCTGCCGATATCCGGCCACCTTAGACACTGGCTCGCGGACGGTGAGTAATGGGTAGCTCGCCGTCCGGTCATCTGGTAACTGTCCAGACCGAGTCCAAGTTGTCAACGGCGTGCACCGTTCTCGCGCCTCAAGGAGTTGTCAGCAAACTGTAGGGACCCTTCAGGGTCGCAGCCTGCTGGAGCTGCCGGTTTGTGTGAAACTGTTACCGCGGCTATGGGAATAAGGCAAGGAAGGTACGGGGTAGGTTTTTTAGTCAGTAAGAGTCTGACACTGGTCTTCCGCTCCGCCCAAGAGCGGGTTTCGTCATTCGATGATTTTCACCTACCATAAAAAAAAACTGACTAATCACGAAATCTTAGAAACTATAACACCTACAAATTTAAAAGCAGGTATGTTTCTGATATAAGCTAGTATTTCATAGTTTCTAAACCCATAGTTAATAAAACTGAGTCACAAGTTTAGGGCTAGGTATCGCAGATGGTGTCACGTTGACCCGTCCCCGTCTCAATAATGAGATGCCGAGAAATCTTCGAGAAGGCATGCACCGTTCAAAACATACGAAGATACGGAGACGAGGGAACCACTCTATCTTCCATTAAATAATTATTGTTACTAACTTAAATATTAAAACGTTAAAAGTTTGAGGAGATCAAATTAGAAACTGCAAGAATCTTTGGCGTGGATTAGAAAGATTAATTAAGATTAAATTTCAAAGTTAATGTAGAGGTTACCTGAATTTAAGTTAAAAAACAAGTTTTAAATGAATATATATTTTTCATAGCAAGCTTCTATAACGCGATATTTTTAGTTGTGAAGTTTCATTACAAAGTTCCTATGGCCACCTTCCGGCTCCATCATCAGATCAACTCCACGTAATCATGATATTGCATTGTCACGCGATTTACATATGCATGCTCAATCGGTAACCGGGGAGTGTATCAAATTTGATTTGCAATAGGTATTTGATCACAAACATCGAGGCAGGTGAAACTCATATAAAACTTGTAATAAGTCTAATCGTGCCCTAGCTAAAAGACCTTTAGCCTGATCGAAGACAGTTAAAGTTAATGGTACTATAAGCCACTGGTATAGGCCATTTAAATCATCGTAGGTCCTAAAAAATTGTACTGTGCTGCATTTTTTATAGAGACATAGTACACCCTGTGCAAAGTTGTATTCAAATCCTTTCAGCCGTTCGAACGTGAAAATGTAACAAACATACATGATATATAAACTAAACTGTTACCTCGACTCCAGGAATAGGGCAAGGAAGGTACGGGGTAGGTTTTTTAGTCAGTAAGAGTCTGACACTAGTCTCCCGCTCCACCCAAGAGCGGGTTTCGTCATTGGATGATTTTCACCTACCATAAAAAAAAAAAAAAAAAAAGGGGTATTTAAGTCAAGAGTGAATAGGTTCTTTCTAGGCAAGCGTACTCCATTGTCGACCATATCATCGCTTACCATCAGGTGAGGCGATCAAACGAAAACCTATCAATAATAATTAAAAAAAAAAAACATACATATATACTTTTGCTTTTATACTATTAGTGTAGTTAAACCAAGCTTGTTGCTTCGAAGTACATATGCTATAATTGCGTTGTGCTCAGAAAAATGTTGAGGTTTTCCAAACATGTCCTGAAATAGCTCTTAAGATACTTTTATTCCGGGAGTTTGTTCAAAAACTTCATATTTTCAAGCAACAACTATTTGATATGTGTACAAATCACTTAAAAAAAAACAGTACCTGCCAACGGTCAACAGTGACTTTTTAAATTTTTATTTATTAAATTATTGTACAATTGATTTATACTCCTACACTACGAAAAATTTTTCGAGTATGTTTGCATCGAAAAACCACAGTTAGCTTTATAAATTGATTGAACGTATTGTTTAAAATGTTATACAATGATTCAATTGTGAAACATAATTTACGAGAGTGTGTAAAGTTACACAAGCTACGAATTCAAATGTAACGCGTTTTGATTTTGCTAAAAGTCAATCGTCTCTTTGTTCACGTGAACAAACTCTGAAACAACGAAACCAAAGACTACATTAAATATTTCAGGTGATTTCAAGCAAGACAGGCAATAACAGCAATATTACTTTTATGACTTCATTTAATAATAATAATATATTCCACAACTATCACACAGCATCGTCTATTCCTAAGCTAAGCAGAGCTTGTGTTATGGGTACTAAACAAATGGTACACATACTTATATATTTCTAAATACATATATATTATAGATAAATTACACCCAGATACCGCACTCATCACACAAACATTTGTCCTGGGTGGAAATCGAACCCACGACCTCCGGCATAGCTATCAGGGCCACTAACCATTAGATCAACAGGCCAGTATAATTTGTTTATATTACAATGCTTAATCGCAGTTATAAATGATTAATGATCTCCAGATAGTAAGAAAAAAAATGTTTGACTACAATCGATTTTCTATCAAACAAAAACAACACTAAATTATAAGCTTAGAGAACAAAAGAATAGGTGTAACATTTATCTAAAAGTTTTCTGTATCATTTTACTTAAAATTCCAGGCGGTTCAATAAGCGCTCCAAACTTTTGCAATAGAAAAGTTTTTAGAGGGACTTTTGGTTTCGTGCTCGAATTTTTTCGCAGAACTAATGAGGAAAGGGGTCTCGTGACCGCTGGGTTCCATTGTAAAGAAGCACTCGACCTTTTCATCCGCAACCGGATCCCGCGCCACTAGTGCACTTTTTACTTCGTCAACAACATTCACACAGCATTCAACGTCAAAAATTGTAACTCGCACTCCGTTATACAGACCGTGTTTTGACAAATTGACATTGCTTTGTTCTGAAGAGGGGTAGCATGACTCTCTGGATGTTAAGTGTCCCTGCATTTAGTCAAGGGTTTTCCTTTTTTATAAATAATATGCCGCGTTCTTTGCACCAATCTTTGTGTAGAAAGAAATATTTCCTTTAATAATAACGATAAGTAGAAAGCTGAAAAGTTTATTATCATTACATAGTATAAAACAAAGTTGCTTACCGCTGTCCCTAGGTATGCTCTAAGAACGCAACGGATTTTGATGCGGTTTTTTTTTAATAGATAGAGTGATTTAAGAGGAAGGTATATGTGCATAATACATGCATAATATATTCAATATCAGTACCCGTGCGAAGCTGGGGCGAGTCGTTAGTTTATTATAAACCTCATAATAACACTAGACAAACATTTACATAACCAAGTGTACAATAATATATAATCGTATCTTACAGACAACCTTTGGGGGGATTGATCATAAGGAAATATCTTTTTTGCGACTACATTTAAATGGTTGGATGATAATCATCGAACACTTTCGTTTACTCTTTTTTCCTTTTTTTATTTACATAAAACGCTGAAACCGTTTTTCAAAGTAAAATTTGCAAATTCATTCATCTTTGTAGGTAAACTTCCAAATCCATTTGCTTACATTCACACAATGACCTACTTCGATCGACTTTTGAAATTTTAATTTCGTGCGGTCAACGATTTTATTTCGGAACCGAGTTTATTTCGATTCCTGACTCAAAATAAAAGTTTATTTCAGTCAATATTATGACATTTATTTTGGGATGTTCTTCAGGAAATGCCACGTGTTTTTATGTCTATGGACATTATGAGCTGGCAGGAATATTTTGATTGTTCCATTTTTGTGGACTTGCAAAAAGTGTTTTTTTATTATGTTTTTATTTACCTAAATGATGTTTTTAATATTTTAACCATTATTTGTTTTTCATTTTGAGAAATGAAACAACCATTTTAACAATTACAAACCGTATACCGGTACCTGCCTAAGTATTATTCACACTGTTTAAAGTACTTACATTAACTAAAATTAATTATGAATACTTCAAAATCAACATTTTATTTAAAGTGATTCCTTAATTAAATGTCAAAAGTTTCTTGAAAGTTCTTCAAAATAATTTGTACAGAAATTACGATTCAATGATAAGCTACTAGGTACATTTCAGTTTGGTTCACAGCTTCCATTTAACGATTCTTAAAATTCAAGTTTTGTAATTATTTCTGAACTTCGGAAATTGTTAATCGTAATTAATATTCATTTATTTATTTTGATTCATTATCGAAAGCCAATGTAGGTACATAAAATTCGTCTGGATACGAATCCAGACGATCAACAAGTTAGATGTTATTAAATTAAAAGATAAGAATACAGTACTAGTGCATCATAATAATGTTCATAATTTGAATCCTATTTGTGCACAAACTACATAATTATATTATGATAAAACGATATTTTTTTGATATTTTATTAAGTTATACAGTACGTGGGTAAAATCCTTAACTTTTAAATTCACCACATCTCACATCATCTAAGTTTCGGATCTCCGTTGTTTTCATGTTTCTAAAAACAATGTCTTATTTTTATTCCCATATATTTGCCCCAAAATCCATCTGTAAAAAGGAGAATAAAGTTGTAAGCAATCCATTAACGGACCGTGAAATGTTCACAACTTTAACCATTGAGTACAACAGTTATAACAACAAAATACTTCCAGTAACATGATTTATTTCGAAATAAAACAGAAATGTTTTTTGCACGTGTGTTTCATAGTTTCAGTTCTCACTAAATTTTACGTTATTGTGAATTATGATTTTGCTGTACCCACGTATATTAAATAGCTAGAATTTAACTCATCAAATACGTAGGTAGGCGTCAGTTAGTGACGTCACAGTGACGTCAATATCATGATATTATCTGATAATGTTATCTATATAACTCTTGCATGTTTATCAAATGACTTTCCCAAAGTTAAACCTATAAACAAAACGATGTTTCAGATTATTTTTTAAGCTATTCATGTTCCTATCTATTTCCTTGAACAAAATCCAATTTATTTCTCTGTCCGTCTCAAGATATTCTGGAAACCAACTTACAAAGAAAACTGTCATGTGCAAATAAAAATTCAACATTTCAACCAGTGCATTTTTTCACAATATTTAGATCCAAGGTTATGTAGTAATCCGATCTAGCGAGTTATTTAAAAAAACAACAATTATAAATAGCAGTATATTGTATCCGTTATTCAGTTTTCGCAAAAACGTCTTGTAGGCAATTCGCCAAGCCATTCGTTGAACCCTGTATACGAATATTTATTTACGCGGCGTAATAGCTCTACTCGAGATTGCTTACAAAACTGAGGCGGCCATTAAAATGCCGCTAACAGTGTGAGACTCATATAAGTCTCGTACGTCTAATTGCTATACGTGATTGGAGACTGAATAGGTCAATTAACGATTAAATCTTGGTAGGGAAGGGTGTAGATATTGTGCTGATGGACGATTATCCTGTAATGTTCTTTGAAAAGATAGATAGAAGATATTTTTAAAACCTTTTCACTCTCTCTCTCTTATACACTATACTAGACCGTACTACGCCCGCTTGCTCCCTACGGCGGACAAGGCACTGCAGGACAGCTCATTTCTTTATGTTCATATAGAGAGAGGTGGATTCAATCATAGCAATAGGAATATTATACTGATTATGTTATATATTTATTCAATAAGTTTGAGTGTCCAAATAAATAAAAAACAAACAGAATGCACAGAGAGTCTGTGGACAATAAATAACTAATTAAACATAATTTATACCAAACATACAGTAAAAATGCGTTCTTGGTTGGTTCTACATTAACGTTTTTTCATTCTAAATAAAAATGTTCATGATGTTTAAAATTCAAATAAAAAGTCCTGACCTCATTAAAACGTGTGGTTACAAAGCATTCCCTTATTAGCGTAAGCAAAGGAAAATTTAAATGAATCTGT
Source organism: Mythimna loreyi (assembly GCA_029852875.1). Classification (NCBI taxonomy): domain Eukaryota; kingdom Metazoa; phylum Arthropoda; class Insecta; order Lepidoptera; family Noctuidae; genus Mythimna; species Mythimna loreyi. The sequence goes on along the minus strand of CM056782.1, from coordinate 10,726,329 downwards.
GCAGAATCGCCACGTTCGTGAAAATTTTTGGAGAGCACTTTGCTCCCCCTCGCCTATTGTGGCGATACTTGACCCGCTTTGTCTAAGTTTCCGCCTAGTTTACACTTCAGCTAAACTATACTTGTATGTTCTATTGTCCTACATTTAACTTGCTCTGTTATTTAGTCAGAAATCTTAAGTTCATTAAAAACACATCACTCCCTCAAATGGTTATGAATTACTTAGTTCTATGTTTTGCTATCGAACTACGCTACGCTATGCTGTAGCGTGGCAATGCCGCTAGTCTTTTGAGTACATTACCAGTCGACAGCGATGTGAAGAAGTTCTTCAAACACATATTTTTTGTTAGTAGTTATTTGTATGTTCTATTGTCCTACATTTAATATGCTCTGTTATTTAGCCAAAAATCTTTACTTCATTAGGAACACATCACTTAGTCTTTACTTAGATTTACTTCTGACATGATGTTTTGCCACGGTCTATGGTAATCCATAGACCGTGGCTATGCTGCTAGGCTTTTGAAAACATTACGAGTCGACAGTGATGTGGAGGAGTTTTTCGGCGACACATTTTAGTTTTTTTTAGTCAAATTTAAATATTTTAGGAATTTATTTGTTTTAGTGTCATTATAATTACTTAAGCGTTTTTTTTATGCGTAAATAAGAATTTATAAATAAAAATAGAATATTAGCGAATACAGTTTTAACTTCTTTCCTTCATTTTTAAGCTCTATTACTGTAAAAGCATTCGTGGAATTATTCCATTTTTTATAGACTAGATACTAATGATCAGCCACGGCTTTGCTGAGTTTTAAATTACAATATAACAGACATTTCTAGTGTATACGTATAGCTGTTTCTATTAGTGAATAACGTAATGAAAATTCGCAGGACGGTTAGGAGCTAGTAGGTAAACAGACAAACGAATAATATGATCTTGTTTCATGTTGAATAATGAAAAAACATACATGGAGCTGTTATATACAAAGAATCTCTTCAGTTCATATGAAAAATATGGCGTTATTGAGAACCAAGCACATATTATTATGTATTCAACATGAAAGCACCAAAAGGATTGCGAAATTACAATATTTTATGTCTATCATCCTCTTTTCTATTCATAAGGGTAATTTAATTAGGTATATATGTAGAATGCATTATTAATAAAATTCAATTCCAGTAGGTATACCTTTTATGAACGGAAATCATTTCACTGAGATTTGCTATACAAATGAATTGAATGATATTTAAACAGTTATTTGATATTCAAACTATTTGATGAATGTTTTGATTTTATAAATGTGATGTACATTTATGCAGTTCAGTAAAGTCGAACTCAATTTATACTTTATTTTTTCCTGCATAAAACACATTTTTATGTGGACTCGTAGTATGCGTGTCAGCAAACGTCACCCCTGCGTGTACAGACACTGTTTGTGTTTTGTTCTATTTGCTGCAAACATGACTACGAAACAAAATAATCCTGCGGCAACTTCATTTCCCACACAGCGTTCCTCTTTTTTTCGCAAAATTCATGACTTTTGTTCTCCAGGTAATAAGCGTTACTTTTTGTTTCTCTAGGTTGAAGATTCGTTGTACGGAATCGGCAGACGTTACACGAAGAAACCCTCCTACCCTACCTACTATGGCTCAAGATCCCTCCCATAAAACATTCCTTAATCGTTCTTCAACTTACATTGTAGTACGCAAAAGGCAACTTAACATTTAAAAACATTCCAATCGACGTATACTTTGTAACGTATTCCTCTGTAAAATCCGGTTGTAACGGAGAATAGAGTACTGATCAGAGTTACTTGCCACTAGAACTTAGTAGTAGCTCAATCGACGCGCGTAAACCTCTTCGGAGGGCGCGAGGGGCCTGCGCGATGCGGTCTCGCCAGGGATGTACGTAATATATCCTGCGGACGAAGTAGTTTCCCTGACATACCGCTCGCAATCGCTGCCTCGGCCACGGCAGCGGCCTACGCTTGACTTGATTTTCGGGCCGCCGCCGCGTTCGCCGTACAGCTCGATACCCCCACCCCACACCCCCACCCTCAATAAACCCAGCGACCAAACCCACCTCAAAACGGCGCCTCCGGAGCCTCTAGAGCGCGCGCCGGCATCGCCGACGCCGTCGCTCGAGCGCCCCAAGCTGCGCGAGCGCACTAAAGCAAAGCTGCTCAAGAAGCTCGGCCGCCATGAGGACAATGAATTCGGCAAAATTGTTAGAACCCCCGCTCCCGATGAATTTGAATTGCCCGCTCCCCTTCCTACTCCAGCGTTCTCCAGAAAGAACATTTTCGATCGCGACTTCGATGCTCTTTTCGAAGTGGCAAACTCACCGCAGTTTGGTGCTCACATCCGAGTCACGACTCCGGAGCCGGACCGGCGGTCGGACGTGTCGGCGGCACACTTCCCGACCCTCACCGAGTCCACGCTGAGCCTGCTCCCCCCACGGCCCCAGTCCGAGCCGAGCTCACCCGCCACCTCGGCTCGCACCTCCACGCCTTCGACGCCAACACCGCAACGTTCGTCCACTGAAGGTTTTGATTGAGAGTGCGGTTTGAGTTTGAAAACGCGTGATCATCGACTAACCCGACTCGTCATAATAATTTAGCATGGTTATTTGGCGAAATAACAGCATTAATGCTTCACTAGGCACGTATCACGCCCATGAGGTTTTACATAACTGTGTGAGGGTTTTTGAATTGATTAATGATAGATTTTCGGAAACTTGCATGTGATTTAACACTGAGTTTACTCTGTTTTTCACAGGTCCAAATCCTAAGTCGAAGAAAGTTAGTTTCTTTCGTAAGCTGAGTCGAGCGAAAGAGCCGGCGCTGCCGCGCCCTGCCACCATGCAGCAGCAGCCGTCCGTGGAGATGGCGCTGCGCGAGCTCACCCACCCCACGCATAACGAACAGCTCAAGAACCAACAGCAAGTCACATTCAAATTGGTGAAAACAGGTGAGTGAATAAAGTTATTCTAAAGCCATTGTATATTTTTTAATCATGGTCTACGAGTATGTTAAATACAGAACACTAAATACGTAAAACGTTTTCATTGTTCCAAAGTGAAATACTCCTAGACAGTTCATTTACGATCTGTTAATTGAATTTCACTGCTGCAGCCGTCAGTTTGACTTGACTTTGGGATATGTTGAATACACATTGGATAATTCCCGTGCAACGTGGACTAGATAATACAGTGTGAGCTGAGCTGAATAATACATATCTAGCCTGACCCTACCGTACCATGAATATTTTATTACCTATTAAATGTATTTTGATAAAGCTCTACAGACAGCAGTAGGCTATAAACTTCCCACATTGCTCAAGAAAGAAATGGTCAGTTTATTTAAGCACCTACTTCGCGCAAAGGAAGTCGCCATTCGTATCGCCGATAAAACATTCGAATGCCAAAAAAACTCTTGGACGTAGAGTATACCTTTTACTCAGAGACTTAAAAACTCATTGGCAATCATTTAGGGGTATCATTGTGCTCATAAAAGAATATGAACGTATTTTATCATACGTAAAAGACGTACGATTTTTGTTGTCAAAGTATAACAAAATTGACAGTAGGCAGAGTAATTTGGTCGAGGAACATTTATTCATTTATTTATAACTTTATTGCACACCATAGCTAACATTATTGTTAATGAGGCCGATGTACCTGAGAACGCAGCGTTGGAAGCAGTAATTGTGGCGACAATTAGGGGAGGCCCATGCCTAGCAGTGGCCGTCTTACAGCTGAAAAGATGATAACCATGGTGATTTTTCTTGATGGGTTTGGCTTTTGTTCTACAGTAAAAGTTATTTAAACTCAATAGCACTTTTACTCCATTAAAGATTAAAAATTTTTGTATTAGAAACTTCGATTTTAAGAAAGACTTTTTAAAGAAAAAAGCTAAAACTTTCTGCGATTTTCCTGCAATAAATTGTTTAAATTCATACCACCCTTCGATTAAATCACGTACTTGAAGAACCGATCAACATGTGAAAGCGGCTCAAACGAAGTAGTATGCAATGAAACTAGTTTCGTACTTTGCAGTTTCGACTCGTTCCTCTTTTATTTCACACTACAAAGCGGAACAATGTCACTATTTCACAAGCCTCGTCTGTTTCACAAAGGGAGGCCTATTATTTGAGTTCTCCTGTATAGTGTAAATTCGTCACATCGGAACACGTTCCACCGTCAAACTAGAATCATTCGCAGGCTTACTCCCTTTGTGTACTTTTTCGTGGGTTCCATGTAGCTGGCTTACGCACGCTGCCCGGGGGCTGGCAGGTGACGTAAAGCCAAGGCCACAATGAATTCCCGACACGTTCGCGCAATTTTGATTTTAGACTAGAAATTCGTTGAAACAAGTTTTCAATGAAATTAAAATTTCATAATAAGCTTTTATAGCGGTGATCTATACCTACCTATTAAAACTCGTCAAGACGATTCACACGAGCCTAAACTCGATGTGGTTGTGCCGTTTATTTACAGAGTTCCTATATCCACCTCCCGGTTCTATCATCACATCAACTCCATGACATAATAATTTTGCATTGTCATCTGATTGATACATGCATGCTGAATTTCAGCTTGATACATGCATGCTGAATTTCAGCTTGATACATGCATGCTGAATCTCGGTAATCGAGAAGTGGATCAAATTTAATTTGAAAGATTTGATCACAAACATATTCGGACAGGTGAAACTAATATAAAACTTTTAAAAAACAATTTTATTGTATAATACCGTTAACAACGACTCTTGCCCACGACTTTATCCGCGTGAGAGTTGTTGCGGACACAAAGTTGAAGTCTAAGCCAGATAAATACGAGTAGTAGTCTATTACGTCCCTCATTAGGAAGCTCCAAAGGCTATTATTCAGTTCCATACCTATATTTTATCTATATATATATTTATCATTATTTTTTGTTTCTCTGTACTTTCAGAAACAGTGACAAATCATCAAACTTTTTAACTAGTCTGAGAGTAGTTTTAAAAGGTTTTGTGTCCTATTAACTATTGCTACAGAAGGGTTTTTCCTATTAGATGATCGTTTAAAAAAAGTCCAAAACATTTTTTTACTTTCAAAATTTAATCTCTAGCGTAAGAGACAAATAAAAACATTACTGACAGTTTCAGTTAACGTAAAACAAATATGAAATAAGCTTCCATATTTTTTTGATAATTTACGATTTCAGGTACAAACGTTAATCAAACCTAAAATATACGAGATAATTGAGCAAAAACGAGCATCTTTGATTTATCCTATTTCGGTTTGCTACTCAAAGTACGCTTACGCTTCCGGAGAGAGATCGTGCTTTGACTTCGAAATACGCTAACGATAAATAAATGTTGGTTAAGGTTTTGGCGCGTTAATTTGGACGCTTCGTAAATACCGAGACTGATGAGGAAGTTTATCCATAAATCAAAGAGTATTTGGGAATATACGAGTATATGCATTTTTTTGCTAAATAAAATACTGTTTAACACTGGTAAACAAATATGACAAAAATTAAAATATTTGTATCAACTACGAAGTTGTGTGTATGTGTAAATGACTGGCCTGTTGGCCTAGTGGTTAGTGGCCCTGACTGCTATGCCTGAGCCGTGGGTTCGATTCCCACCCAGGACAAATGTTTGTGTGATGAGCTCGATCATTTGTTCTGTGTCTGGGTGTAATTTATCTTGCTTAGCTTGGGGTTAGACGACGTTGTGTGACAGTTGAAGAAAAAAAAAAGTTATAAAACTTCAAAGCTGCTAATAAGAAAGAGAAACTCGACATAGTGTTTAATGTCAAAGATCATGTCACTCCTACATAACAGCCGCCATAAAAAATGGTGCCTTGGCGAGAGAGATAGATTTGTTTAAAATTATTATTATCATGTTTGCTTTCCTAGCCATTTAGATATTGTTTTCATATTCTTGTACATTTATTGCCAAACTGTTTAGCTAAAAATATTATTTTCAATTCTCTATTGTCCACTGATGTATCAAATTAACTAGATATCCCTGTCTTAGACAGGAAGCTTGAGTCTTAGCCATAGGATTAATCCAAGGCCGACTATTATAAGTAGATAGGGATTTATCATATTATCCAGATAGGCCAACGATGCATCGAAGATAATGACGAAATGAAATTTTTTCTTCGCCTACAGACCTTTTCCCCTACTTTTCTTGATCACATATCACTGGTATAACAACACTCAGTCTAAAGCCTGAGGAATCTTTTTTATAGTAACAAATAACAGCAAACCACATACAAAAACTAAACCTCGATATGCTCAACCGTATACTGTACCAACCGAGTTAGCATATTCATTTTATGAGCTGAATACGGCCGTCTCAATTCGCTGGTCGAATCTCGTTGCTCGGTCTAGCATTGCAATTTGTAGGTCGGCCGCAGCGGTGGTTTGGACGCGGGATTACCTACGTTACAACAAAGAGCAAAACACTTTGTTACACTACCGCTTTTTGGGACGAATTTCCCATTTGATGATGCTATCCATTTATTTCCGGCAATGGGAATAAAAGCCTCGGAGGTAAAGTTACACAGAATGCTCTATTCCGCATGAGGTGAAAAATTGTACGAGGTTACCGAAATGTTGTCGGTTATTACAACTAGTCTGTGGGTTATTTGTCGCCTGTTTATGAATCTTACTAATATTATAAATGCGAAACTTACGATGTTTGGATGTTTTTTTACTCAATCACGCCAAAACGGCTGGACGGATCTGGATAAAATTTGGCACAGGCATAGGATACACTCCGGAATACGACATAGGCTAATTTTTAACCCGGAAAAACTTAAGGTTCCTGTGGGATTTCACATTTCGTTTGATCAAGTGTAAAATTATATAGGGCATCCCCAATACCACGCAGGCGAAGCCGCGGGCAAAAGCTAGTGAAACCATAAGACGAACTGATTTCGTATTGTGCAATTGTACGCATTGGTTGACAACATAGCTGGAAAATAAGTTCGAAGAAGCGAACTCACTGGAGGCACGATTTCATTTGTAGGTATTGTTTTCTTTACTTTAACATGTTTGTTGCCACTTGTCAGTTGCTAATAGTGCTAATATGCTTATTCAATAACAATATTTAATTGCTGTAGGGCTACAGAAAAAGTAAATAAAGGGGATCGGAAATGGTAACATCTCTCGCTCCAAAAAGGATCAGCTGATTAAATTCTTAAACTGAATAAACCTCGTAGCTTTATATGAAAATTATATCCGTAAAAAGAAATGAATATGGTTTTTTCTCTCCACACAAAAATGCTGAGAGCGCCGTCTGCAAATGATATTAACAATCAAGCGGCCCCACTTGTTACTTTTACAAGCACGTCGTTCTAGCATACACACTTAACTTACATATATTGCTATCTAAAAGTTTTAGTGTCTCATAAATAACAGAAACCGCTATCTTGTCTCCGTAAATTAGGCTGAACGTACAAACTCTAGCAATTAACTTTCAAAAACCCACCCAACAAAAATTTATTATTTTTCTGATCAACTTCTTAATTCGCTTAAAGAGTTTCTCTAGAGGCCTAATAAATGTTTGGTGAAAGTTTGCTTTGTTGAAAACAGTTGTCGAATGAATCCCTAGACATGAAACTTAGGCCATGTATACCTCTCTAGAACTTAGTAACCTCTGCCTCTACCGCAACTTTCCATTTGTGTACTATTAAACGCAAGTGAATACAGAAATTAGGAGACAACTTTCCTAAAGTAAAACCAAAGTTGTTTAAAAAAAACATAAAAACTTTCGTATCTTAAAATCCGAATGCTTATAAATTGTATAGCTTTTGAAATGCCTTGTTGATACTTCGCTTGATTCAAACGACTTGCTTTTACCTTGGACAGATAGTAAGTTTTAACCATGCACCGTGGCAATTTCACCAGCCTTTTTAGTCTTATGGACTTCGCTTCACCGTTTATACCACGAACATTGAAGGACTGGAAAAATTTTGCCTGCTGCGCTCGTCCCGTCCGATTATAATTTTGGTGTCTATAATGCTAGAGTGAATAAGCTCCTCACCATCAACGATTGCAACACTGCTTACCATTATGTGGGATTGCAACCAAATACTGGTTTATTAAGAGGCGTAATCCACCACGCAGGCCCAGTGCTGGTTAGTGGATGTCACAGTGGAAATTAAATAAATTACACAAAGTAATGTGCCTGGCTAGGTTTGAACCCGCGACCTACAACTCGTAAGTCGGGGCCGTTACCACTCGCCTACCACTGCTCTCAGTAAATTCATAGTATAAGTATAAACCTGTAAATTTATGTAATTATCGTTAAAGATAATTTCATACTATGAGATACAAAAGAAAAACCATTCATCCAAAGCAATACAAACATTCCACCAACTTGTTTATTCGTTAAATATAAACAATAACTGGTCACCAACTCTACACACAAAGCACCAGATATACTTATTCAATTGCACATTGATATGTCCAACCGGCTGATTACATATGCACAATGATGAAGCAGAGGAAGCGAAAAAAGCGCTGAACGAATTAACAAGCGCAGCTGTCCAAAATGCAGACGTAGATAGTGATATAACTTGTTTAAAGTCCGCTGAATGCGCTTTATTCCAACCAAATTGTATGAATACGTGCTTTGGGAAGTGGAAACAAGAGATTCCATTGTTACTATGAGAACTTTTGAATTTCTGACGATTGGCTGGATAATTTATAACACAGTTTGCCATAACAAGGAACAACAGAATAGCTGCTGTGCTATTTTAACATACACAAACATTTTCCGTGAATGTTACATAGGTAAATGTAGTCAGCCATGCCTTAATAATGCAGTGCTCAAGCGCCACGACTAGTAATAAAGTTGCCAGTTTAGCATCGCGGTTGAATAATGAATTGCAAACTGTGGAATGAACCATTTTTAATGAAGGCTACAGTTGCGAATTTTGTGCCAATAGTTTTATGGTTCAGGAGGAGATTGGTAAAGGTTTGTTCTCTTAATAAAGTGGATAGTACAATATTATTACACATACTCACTAAATATGACAAAAGTACTTTTAAACAATCGATTTAAGAAATATTATAGCTTAATAATTGTTAATACTCAAACTGAAATTAATAATTATGTACGTACCATCTAATAAAAAAATAACTCAATGAGCGTCAAAATTTTTATCCAGATACATTAATGCCAAGGGCTGATGCGAAAGCAGATCACCGGGGCCTTGGAGCTGAGGCCACGAATCCGGTGCAGGAATCTCACGAACTTCCCACGTCCGGTGAGAACCTGCGTCATGACGAAAGTGAGGTCGCCATGAAGTTTATCCAGCCACGCCTCAAAGAGGGGACTTACCGCCGATATTTTGGCGTGCCCTTACATTCTGAAGATTTAAGCATCGTCTTTGCACCTTTTTTGGTTCTCTCTCATTATTTATCTATTATTTTATTAATATTTGTGTTAAATAAAAAATAGTATTGTAATTCCGTAAGTGACGGAAAACTTCATTACGTTCGTTAATCATTAATTCCGCTGCTATAATACCACAAGCTATGTTTTTGTTATGAAAATAATCTTCAAAACAAAAAAGAATCGTTAAAATTTGTTTACAATTGACAAACCACTGATCATCTGACAAAAGTCATTAAATACAACTGAATGTTTATTATTGAACACTTACACGACTACGAGCAAGGCCGCTGTTTGGCCGTCCGGTAATGGCCAAGTCGTCGATAGCTGCCTCAAAGACTTATAACAGCAAACCCGTAGGGGCCTAACAGGGCCGGCCTCCGCTAGGGTTTGAGAGATTTCTGAAAGAATTCCTCAGTACCTAACTCCTAGAACGCAAAGTGCAAGTAATGGATAAAATTGAGTTTTAATTAATAAAGACTGACATGCCATCTATCGCGAGGATAATCAAACGTCTCCTCGAGTCTCATTTAAAAAAAAACTAGGTTATCTGTTATATTATTAATACCACCCTATATAGGTACTTATACTTCTTTCGATCATGACAAAATGCATCGTAAATGATGGGGGAGTGAACGTTATCTAGCCGATATGATAATGATGATGAATGTACCGTAATGAACTTTTAATCGAGCAAACTTTGATGAAAATATTGTTTTGAGTTGTAAATTTGAGGATTCTATACCTATAATAATATGTTCTTATTGAGGACTCCGTACGTAAAGAGAAACGGAACCCTAATAAAATTGTAACCTACTTTGTTAACTATTTGTCAAGATCCTTTATCTCGGGAACACATGGTCGTTATAAGTTTAAATTTAAACCATACGTATGCTCAAGTCTGTGGTACATTGAAGCTGTGAAAAAAACGGACTTCTAAGTTAGGTAGTTAACAAAGATACGGCTGTTTAAGTTGCAAAAAAATATATATTCCAAAATCTGTGTCTCACACACAGACGGAAAAGAGGAGATATCAGAATATATAATTTTTGTTCTCAAGAGAGCACAAAATTCAGAGGGCACTTCCCGATGACCCGGAATCCTGAAATTAGGCATAAAGCAAGATTTCTCTTTCTTTACTCAATTTAAAAATAAATAGCTTATTTCTTAAGATTATTTGACTGCTCTTTCAGAACCGTTCTCTTGATTTTATATCAATGTTTAAAAGATACCATTTACGTAAGTAAGAAAAATATATTTAAAAGCAGTTTTATTATATACTAAAAAAAACGCTTTCCTGAAAGAAAACTTAGTCTTCTTCTTTTCGAATCGATGGTAAGCTCGTTAAATGGTTTGTGCCCAAAACGTGGCCACGTTGACTGCAGCATCGCTGGCAATCCTTATATCCTCCAAAGTGCAGGTGTAAGATCACCTGGGACACTCCAACGTATTGCTCATGAACAGCATCGCACTCCCATTGAGTATCCGACGGGTCTATAAACCCCCATTTTGCCAAGATGTGAAAAAGTGTCGAAACCTACTGGAGCCCAGGGTTTTTTCTGAAAGGAAGCCTTGGCTGGGGCACTGGGGTGCGAAGGGCAAAGAATGAACGTTGTGGGGTGTTTAGTCAGTAAGAGCCTGACACTGTTACCTACCTGGTTTGCCTACCTGGGAGTGCAGTAAAACTAAGTGACATCAATAGTTTGGTAAGTACATGATTACTTCATGTCCAGATATTATTTTGCCGGTTTTTATATTTTCCAACAAGAAAACGAATTATAATCAACAATACATATACAATTTTATTTAGTACGTTGGTACTGCTGTTAGTCTCCTTGTTTATCCACTATGCCATCTGGAAGTAGGTCGTTAAGGACACCGACTGTGTTCCCTTTTATGCACAGTTCAGTCTCTTTAGATGTATTTTTAATTGTGCACACGGCTTTATTCAGTGTGTAGTCTGAACGATAGTAAAACCTGTTTAATGATAACTAAAGATGTTTTGTATTGGCTTAAGTTTATTGTCTATTACTTTAAGTTTACACCTATTGTGAACATAACACTTTTCTGAAACCTTTTAGAGGTTTATGTCACAAAGTGGAGGAAATAAGCTCTCTTACAAGTTGTATCAAAACAAATAATACTTATTCAGTACTTAAATAAATAATACTTAATTCTTAAGATGTGTTGTCACCGGTATTCTAATGTTTTTTCTAGGTAAAACATTTTTTTTAGTTTTTAATCTTATTCAAATTTACTATTACCTAATATGTATATTTCCAAATTTTTGATAGAGATATTAGATACTAGCTTTTGTCAGCGGCTTCGCCAGCGTACATAAAATATAGCCTATGTCACTCAGGAGTAAAGCAGCTTTCTATTGTTGCTAAAATTATTCAAATCGGACCAGTAGTTCCAGAGATTACCCCCTACAAAAAGAAGAAGAAAAGAAAGAAAGAAAAACAGTTTATTTACGCGTAATGAACGCAAAACTTAAAGGTAGATTACAACATAACCAAGTGACATAAGGAAGATATGCGCCACTTCCGCGCAAATCGGCCGAACGCTCAGCATAAGGCTGTGGCTTCACGCACATTGCGATGGGCCACAGCGCTGGTTTTCAGCGTGGGCCGGTGGCTAAGTCGACATAAGACACCGGGACGGTGCAGAGTGCAGATTTAGATGAAAAATAAATAAATACAAGGAAATAACAAATAAATAAAAAGAATAAATAAAAAGGAAATAAAAATGCAGACGAATTATAAATACATAAATAAAAAAAAATAATGTGTCTTCAATACAATTATTGAAGGTTGCAACACCATGACGCGTCCAAACTACTAACCGTTGACCTAAATTTATGTAATCTGTGGCAAATTGCATAGACACGAATACGCGATTGGACGGATTCGCGCCATGCCGCTGACACTTTGTCAGCAAAAAGGAAATGACCGAATGTGACGCCGAGCTATAATGGTTTTGCAAAATTCAAAAAATTGATTACACAGAAAACTGGATATTTGATATTTGTGAAAGTATTAGCAATTGTGACAAAAATATGTATTGGATGAAGTCAAGAAAATCGAAAGCGGAAAACAGGTAAGGTAGATCAATTGTTAACTTACAAACTTTATGAAAAATACTTCCAAGAACATAGGTACTTATAGGAGAATGGCAGGACGAATGCATAAAAAGAATCGGTTTAACTATAATGCGAATAACAAAGACAATGAGTCGATGAGCCAACAAGTCAGAATAATTGTAATAAAATAAATAATAATAAAGTTGCTTGCAGTATATGTAAATGATTGTAGATAGAAAAGATACTAATATGAAAATAAAATCTCTGAATAAATTATCATTTGCTTTGTTTGTAGGTTCTAGGATGAAGTACAAAAAATAGGTATAGCAACATATGCCGATAAGCAGCGAAACAAAACACAGGAACAAAAACACACAATGCCAAGCCATAGCACCGCTGCTAAAAAGGCCAAACCATGCACTACAGGTCAAGACCCATGAGGTGATAAAAAAAATTAAATAAATAATGTATTATTGTAAAAGTTGTGCCTGCAAGAGTAACTTTTTATGGTTATACTTAAAAGATTGTATTGATTTTAGACCTCGCAGCGGTGGAGGCAAATTATTCCAGCAACGAGTAGCGGAGTACCTAAAGGAACCCCTGAAGGCTGTGGTTTTGTGTCGCGTTGCTGACAGTGGTCCCACAACAGAGCGAAGACCATATTTATAGTGTGTTTGTCGCCAAGTAAGTTTGTCAAATAAATAGCGTGGCTTTTGAGTTGTTACAATGCCAAACAACAAACTAGCTAAATGCTGCTCACGCCTAGCAGCCATTTTCAACATCTTAAGTTGATTTATGTATGGAGTGACATGACTCCTACGTGGAACATTCACACAAAAACGAATACATGCATTCTGGATGCGCTGAATCAGTCTATCTGTCCTGGCAAGCAAGCAGGGCCCATACACAGTGTCACAGTAGTTGAGTTTTGATAAGATTAGGCTGTCAACAAGTAGTTTGCGAAGTGGGATGCTTAGATACTTTCTTATTGCATACAAAACCTTTAGCCTGTAAAAACAGTACCTTAGTGCACTTTTTATATGGGCCTCAAAACGCAGCTCTGGATCCAGAATCAGCCCCAGGCTGCACGCCTGCTCCACTCGCTCAATTTCCTCCCCCCCTATCAAGACCTTAGGTCTGGCTAACAGTATTGCACCAACCTGTTTCCTAGTGCCCAGAACCATAAATTTAGATTTCAGGGGATTCAGGACCAGTGAGTTTTCCTCAGACCAAGCCACAACTCGAGCCAAGTCCTCATTCACCTTCTTCACAGCCAATGATGTGTCGTTCCCTTTAACAGATATGTATAACTGAATGTCATCAGCATACAGATGGTATTTGCAGTTGATAAGACATTCAGTCACATCAGCACTGTAAAGGATGTACAGGAGTGGACCCAAGATTGATCCTTGTGGGACTCCTCTTGTCTCAGGAAGTCGGAGGGATGAGATTTTTGATCCATCTTCCCTATGAATTTCCACGTACTGAGACCTACCAGTAAGGTAGCTACTGAACCAATCCACTGCGTCTCTGTCGAATCCATAGTAGGCTAATTTAGAAAGCAGCAAATTGGTATTGATAGCATCAAAAGCCCGTGAAAAATCCAGTAGGACCAGGAGTGAACCCTCCCCCTGATCACGTGCCTCAAGGATATTACCCACAACATCAGCAAGAGCTGTTGCTGTACCTCTACCTTTCCGGAAGCCCGACTGGAGGTCCGGAAGAATGTCATTTGTTTCCAGATACTCTATAATTTGAGAGTACACAACGCGCTCCAAAATCTTAGAAAGGCAGGGCAGGATGCTGATAGGCCTTAGATGCTTTACATTAGCTGGGTCGTTGGTTTTGGGGATAGGGCGCACCATTGCAGTTCTCCACAGCTTAGGGAAGGTGCGCGATTCTATAGACTTGTTGATGATGTCGGTGATGGCCCCCAAGGTAGTTGGTAACGTCAGAGATAACATGTCCAGACTGATACCATCAACACCCTGAGCATTAGACCTTAGATCTCTAATTATTTTCCCTACTGTCTCCTGACTGGTTGTGGTAAGAGAAAACTCAGCTGGACTATGTCTGCGAGACTTGAAGAAAGCAATCTTTGAAGCATTATCACAACTATTACCAGGGACATCCAAAAATGCTGCATTAATGTTGTCCGGGTTATCAAAATGACTAGGCAGAACTTTCTGGGAGTGATCTGGAAGTACATCTGATTTCAGATTTTGCCATAGCCGTTTGGGGTCCAGCCTTTGATCATTGATGTTTTTGGCAAAGTATGCTGTTTTCTCCCTCGCTAACGCGGCGGCGGCTTCATGCTTGAGATCTAGATAGTACTTCCTATGATTCGGTTCCCTAGTCAAATGATATCTGGCTCTAGCTTTATCTCGCAATCTGAACAACAGACGCACACTATCAGTTATCCATGGCGTAGGTGGTTTCCTAAAGGTCCTACGCTTAAGAGGAGCATGAAGGTCAAACAGCTGGATCATGTATGAACTGAAAGTGTGCACCATAGTGTCAACATCAGACATAACCCCTATAGTTGACCATGGAATCATGTTTAGATCAGCATCAAACTGATCCCGTAAGATGTCTGAAAAAGAGCGATATTCAACCAACCTAGGTTTAGCCTTAGGTTTTTTAAAAACAGCTTCACAAGTGATAAAGGAATGATGGTTGAGCTCACTGATGTGATTCACCACAACATTCCGTGTTGTGGCATCGGTGCATATTATATCAATGAGCGAACTGCTATCACCAACAAAGTGTGTTGCGGTTTGAACAAGCTGAGCAAGGTTTGTGCAGTCCAAAAAAGCTGTAAGCTGCTTAGCCTTTGAGCTATTTGCATCTAACAGATTGACATTTAGATCACCCAACAAAACCAGATTGTCATACGGGGCCAAAGCACTAATACTGGCAGTTATAGCATCAAGAAAA
This sequence comes from Mythimna loreyi, assembly GCA_029852875.1. Taxonomy (NCBI): domain Eukaryota; kingdom Metazoa; phylum Arthropoda; class Insecta; order Lepidoptera; family Noctuidae; genus Mythimna; species Mythimna loreyi. Next base: position 10,710,913 of record CM056782.1, on the reverse strand, counting down.
ACCTCCAAATCCTGCCAAGGCGGACGATACGCGGTACCAATGAGAAGCTTTTTTCTATTTATTGTCAAGCCCAGCCAAAGTTGTTCCACATTAGGGTGTTCAGGGTGAGCTTTTACCCTCGCGTTTATTCCATTTCTAATGTAAAAACCTACCCCCCCGCCACGACCCCCCCGCGTAGACACAGGTCGAGGTATATGCCTTAGCTTGTACCCAGGCACACTAGGGGCACGATCCTCTTCCCCTTTGCGTAACCAAGTCTCATTGATAGCCATAATGTCCACAGAATAATTGCTCATGGCTATCAGAAACTCATCTTGATTTGTGCATAGAGACCCTGCATTCAGAAGACCAAACTTAATACATTTGCTAGGAGTCATGGTGATGTGTGAAAGATGTAGATAATAGGTATGTAAGTGTGTGAGCAAAGAACCAGAAAATGAATAACATTATTTTATAAGTATTGTAAGTAAATGCAGTTGTATATAAGTGTGATATGTGTGAATATTGGGAGCAGTTTGTAAGTGTATTTGTATAGGTATATGGTGTATGAACATGAGTGGGCTGTGGTGAGCTTATTTGGTAAGATGTACTCAACCTGGCTATGTGAGAGGTGTAGGTAAAGATAGATATATATAGTTTTGTAAATTGTATAGATAAATTGTATGAAATAAATATTACAATGTTATGTAAAATATAAGGTTGTGTTATATATAAATTTAAAAATGGAAAAACTAAACCTGCATACTTGCAGTGGAGCAATATGCAAACACAGCAGCGACGCATATCTTCACCCATGACAACTATAAATGTAAACATTTCCAACAATAAAATAACAACACAAAAAACTATGACTAGTAAATAATACACTAAATTAATGCTAGACTGTATTATCGACAGGTCCGAAAATACGGGTAATGTCTGTTTCGGAGCGAATTCTGTGAGTGGCGTCTCCTGGCTTCCTTCTGGCGAGAATGCGGCCCCGCTTGACCCACACAAACCTCCAGTCAGCGAGACCAGCAGCATCACGCGCCCTGCGGAACAGCTGTCGGTTGGTCTTCGTGAGCCGCTCGTTGAGAAAAAACCGGCGGGCGGGCCCAGGCATGTCGAGATCGGCTGTGGTCGCGCCGCGCCGCACGCGCGCGCTCGACAGCAGCTTGTCGCGCAGATCCCGTCGAGCCAGGCGCACGACAATGGCGCGTGGCCGAGATTCTGTCGCCCCGGCTGAACTTGTCGCGTTGAGCTGCCTTCCACCGACCCGCTCGGCGCTCACAATATCACGCTCGTCGATTGTGACGCCCAGCTTCAGGCCAATGACCTGTATGATATGGGCTGGGTTATCGGCCGTAGCCTCTGGGATATTTGAGACCTCGATGTCATTCGCCAGCAGTTCCTGGTCCCTGTCGTTGAGCTCACGCTTTAAGTCCTCAACAATTCCATCGACCGCCCCTGGCCTAGGCAGGTCGGAGGCCCTTTGTTCCAGAGCATCCAGCCGCGCCTCCAAGCGGTCGACACGCGCACTGCAGGTGTTCATGGAGGCTTTTAAGCCCGCCATTTCAAGCTCCATGTCCTTCCTAAACAATTGTAATTCCGCTCGCATCGCTCGCAACTCCTCCAAAATCAAACTTGCGTCAGGGGCGGTGAGTAGTGGCTCAATTTCAGCAGAACTATCGCGCGGCGGTGTGACAGGGCTAACTGGTTTGGAGCCGACCGCAGTAATGACTGGAGTGCAGACTTGCTCCACAGATTTTTTCACGGAGCTCTCCGTCGCGCCTCTGACGGGGGTGTCGGCTCTGTTATCTCGCACGACACCTTTTGTGCATTCAGGACAGCGCCAGCCATTGGAGACAGTCGCCTTAGGAGCAATGCCTACACAAGCTCGATGATAGTGAGCTTGACACTTGCTACATCTAACGCCCTCCTGCGACGAAGTGAAGCGACCGCAACCACCGCATTTAAGACCAGGCATTGTATGACGCTAAGGCAACAACTTCGCAACGCGATACAAGGTCGACTCCCTAGATGGCGCCAGTGGTTACCCAGTATGGATCGATATTTGCGCTTGCAAAGGTAGATGGCTCTGTAGCAAATTAAGTAGCTCACCCTATTGATTAAAATAGAGGGTACCTAATTATTAAGCCAATTTCTGTTACGTTTTAACGATGTTATAATGTCCTTTAATCTCACTCAATATTGCTCACTCCAATAAATGTCACTTATCTTTGAACTGTCTTTATTATAAAAAACTTTTTATGTGGTAAAACGAGTTGTTTTATTTATTATTTCCGACCCAAGCAATACAATGCTACACCGTCACAGACGTCAAACGTCAACTCCCAAACAAAAAACATAAAAACAAAAAAACAAACTTTACCTCTTTATTATATTAGTGTAGATTATATTATATTATATATAAGTGTAGATTTAATACTGCGTATTTACAAGATTTTCTGTATCTTAAAATATTTGTTAGTACTAAATTGATCGAACTGCAATTTTGCAAAAATGGTAAGTTTGTATGACGATACATCCTTAGTTAAGTGACGTCATTCTAAATCCAATATGGCGGACCCTTACTATATTCATTATAGCTGTTTTTTTTTTTGGAAATATTTTGTTTTTAACAGTCTCCACAGTTTTTGCATTAAAAAAATCTAATCAAATCCTTAATTAACAAACAGATGATACCTATGTAAAACTTGAAAAAAAAATATTAATAAGAAACTAGGCTTTATTTTACGAATGAAATTCTTTGAGAGTAATCATGATAACAATTTTCCATTTATAACGTTTTTACTATATTGAAAATTCAACCCTAATTACAATCACTACTAAGTACACTAGCACAAATTCGTGTAACCCACTCAGTTGTTACTGACAGCTCACTGTTGTGGTTTCCCCTCGTACGCAAACGTCACGACATGTCTTTGTATGCTAATCCTTATACAGGCTGATGTTTATTGTACGCGTATAGTAAATATCTTGGTTTACAGTCACAGCGGAGATGCGGTTGACACCTTAACACTGCCTTACGGCTTCTGAGAAACGTCACTCATGTGTGAAAGAGACAGCACTATGATTACCGACAAATCCGACACCATTGTGATAATCACCCGCTTGATATTTAACAAGAATATAATTATATCTGAGCCCGAAATCGTTCAAAGTTTCAACGGAATTTCTAAGTTTGATTGCTTTAAGCACTTCCGTCTTCCTCTACTTTAGGAAATGTTGGCAGATTAATTAGTTGGTACGTACTATATTTAATGACAAAATGAAAGTTTTAACAGTTGGTACGATGAATCAAGCTCACAAAGAGATGTAATTGGTATGATAATGGATAGAATGTTTTGATAATTCTTACAGTAATGAAAATATAGAATAATAGATATTGTTATTGAAATTAAGTACTTTGTAAATCTATACATATAATAAAACAGTAACGAAAGAAAAACTGTACATTGAGAATTTTCTGGAAAAAATGAGTGGGTTTTGTTAGAAAAACGTAACTGATGACAAAAAGTGACTTTTTAGAATTTTTGTCTGTTTGTCTGTTTGTCTGTTTTTCTGTGCCTATGGTACGGGTTGGCGCCAAAACTACTGGATAGATTGATTTGAAATTCAGCAAAAATGTTCCTTGTAAACCAAGGAAGGCTTTAGGCTACATATTATCACGCCGTAAGTTATGAGAGGTAAGCAATATTGAATTTAAATGGTGCAATGGATGCAAGGGTGTAACTTTTTTTTCCGTGGGCCGATCGACTCAAAACTTAGCATAAACATTACCCTAAATGAGTTATCCAGGATGCCATATTTATTTTTTCAGTAGTACCCCCAATGCAAGATTTAGGGGATGTTAAAGTTTGTATGGGAGAATCTTATTGCTTGGGTTAATTAACTTGAAACTTGGCACGTAAATTTATTTAGGTAAATAATAAAGATTCCCATTATTCATTTTTCAAAACTACGTAATTTAGACAAAGAAACATAGTTTAATGAATATTAGTAGTATAAAGACATATTTTAAAAAGCGCCATCTATGAGATTACACAAAAATCAAATCAAGTTACATTTTGACACTTTTTGGAAATTAATAATTTTTTGACCATGTTGGCAAGGTTAGCAGTTAGTTATTCTTAAAATTCATAGATGGTAGTGCGCATTTTCTTCATAAAAGTCGTATAATTCGTTTTGACAAATTTCAGTTTAAAAAAACCCTCAAAATCTCACGACATAGGTCGTGTTCAAGATTTCATAATCTCTTACTGCGCGGTCGAATTTACTCACAACTGGGAATAAAAAATGAAAAAAAAAACAAGCCCAAACAGAGCAAATGTTACTTATTTATTTTTAGGGAAATATCTTAGGTAGTGGTGGGTTCGTTTTACGAAAAAATGTGGGTTATATTTAATACATAATTTTTAAAAATAGTTTATCTCTTTAATGGTGAAACGGCGTTCTCCATGTTTATATGAAATGTCTTATTCTTATTCCAACGGTTTAACGGATTTATTTTGCAACGCAACCTAATCTTTCAATGTTATTTATATACGTACAACGACATCTACTGACTCAAATTAGTACAAACGAAAATATTACATTAACAAAATAATATTATTTTTACCTTTCGACTACTTACAGTAATTACAGACACAATTAAACGACAACAGTTGTACGGAAATTTGTGTCCTCTTGGGACTTAACTAAAGAGTTTTACGAATAATCTATACATATAGGTAATTATAATTAAATCGTAGGAAAGTCAAAACTGTTCATTAAATATTTTTTTAAAAGAATACTTGGGAAGTGATCTACAATCGATATCGAAGCCAAAAATATAGTTTTTAGAATTTTTGTCCGTTTGTCTGTATGTATGTCCAGGCTAAACTCAAAAACTTACTTGGATATATATTTATACATACTGCATGGATTATCTTCAAATTTTGCTTGAATAAAGGATGGGCCAACATATAGGCTACATATTATCACGCTATCACTTACGGGTAAGGAGTTGTGAATACTTATTTTTCTTACGCATTCTGTGACAGTGTTTAATCTAACGACGCATATTTAAATGTTGTTTTTGAGTAAGCCATGCTATTATCTGGCTTTACACTATAAATACTACGACATTTAAGTAACTTGGGCAGAGAAACATAGTTGAATGTACATATAGAAAATTTTAAAACAGCGCCATCTATTTGATTTCATAAAAATCAAATTCTTCCTAAACGTGGTATCGTATATTATTTATTTTTTACTATAAGCTTTATTGTACACCTCATAATGTGGACAGGATATACAAATACAAAATCGCACAGGGCAATATATAGGGCAGGGTATAGTTCGTTTTGAAAAATTCAAGTTCCAAAAAACCCTGAAATATCTTGAGCAGAGTTGAGCAAGACTATTAAAAAAAAATGCGGCGTTAAGTATTACAAAAAAGTTATGTTCGTTAAAATATCACCATCATCTGTCTGAAGATTTTCTGCGAGTTTTGAGGCGTGCTACTAGAGACGAAGTCGATGTAACTGATGATCGTGTGCTGAACACCTGTCTCAGTTCACTTCAAGATGTGGACATTTCTATCGGCGGCAATCTACTGATCTAATATGGATTACTAGCTCCCCAATCGTCACCGCATCAAGACTATGGAAATCGAGAGTATAACGCTGAGACAGAGTTCTCTTCAGAGCAAAAACAGATTTATAACACCGTCCTTGAAAGCGTTGTGCAAAACCAGGGCAAAATGTTTTTCTTGTGTTGCTCCTGTTGGAACAGGATAAACATGGCATACTTGCAGAGGTCAGGAGACAAGGCAATATTGCTATTGCTGTCGCGTCGTTGGGAATTGCTGCCACACTGCTTCCGAGTGGCAAGACAGCACATGCCATCTTCAAATTCCCATCGATTTAGAGAGCGTCAAAACGCCTGTTTGTGGTGTGTCAGGTAACAGCGATAAGGGACACGTGCTTAAGGATTGCTCTTTGATCATATGGGATGAGCATATTATGGCCAATAGGAAGGCAGTTGAGGCCGAGGACAGAACCTTGCAGGACATCCGCGGGAACGAACATTTGATAGGTGGTGTCACAGTTTGTTCAGTGGCGATTTCGGGCAAACGCTTCCCGTTTGCTACGTTGAAACCTTGGCTTCGATCCTTTTGGGCTCCTACAGTTGCTGCCGACTGCTGGAGGCGCAGGGAATAGTACGCGCCGTCGACGTCTATCGAATGGGTGGACAAAGAGCTACCCATTGCTCGGCGGTCACAAGCCCGCGCCTACTGTGGCCGGAAATCGGGATTGGAGACACGGCGGCGGTAGCTGCGGCTTGAGCGCCTTTGCTTTTCCCTGATGCAGTCGACCCCCTTTTTTAGCCGCTAGCATTACTGCTTCGCAGAAAGAGGCGACCGCCTGCCACTCTTCTTTGCTCCGGATCATGACCTCTGCCAAAGTCCGCTGCAACTCAAAGCCCACTGCGAGAGAGGTGGACAGGAGGTGCTTCCAAAGTCTCTCGATAGAGCGTTAGCCAGCTTAGAAGAATTCATTTGCTGTGTGTACGGGGACAACAGTCATTTACTGCACCAGCAGAATTTCTTGAGTGTGTGAGCGGGCCATTTTGACGTCCAAAAATGATCAGGCTGCAGCAATTAACGAATACATTCTCTCGGAAATTGAGGGAAATGCAGTGATCTATACCTCAATAAACACTGTCGTCGAGCAAGATGACGCCACCCATTATCCCGTGGAATTTTTGAACTCCCAGCCAGCAAGTGGACTTCAAGCGCATACCATAAATCTGAAAGTCGGAGTCCCGATTATGCATTTTCGGAATTACCTATCTCCTCCAAAGTGGTGTAATGAGACCCGTCTTAAAGTCATCTCGCTGCACAGACACATCATTGAAGCAAAAATTCTTACGGTTTATGGCGAAGTCGAGGCAGTATTTATACCTCTTAACTTCCCGTTCCAGTTCAAGCGCGTACAGTTCCCCGTGAGGGTTTGCATCACGATGACCATCAGTCGAAGGGGCAGACACTGAGTGCAGCGGATGTCAACTTCAGAACGAGTTGTCTCTTACGCGGGCAACTGTATGTCGCTTGCTCCCGCGTCACCAGTCCTGAGTCTCTTTACATTTTGGTTTTTGGCAGCATAACTACCATCGTAGTGTGGTGGCGGAGTGGTAAAGGCTCCGACTCAGTGGTGGCGAAGTAGTAAAGGCTCCGACTTACAAGTTGTAGGTCTGTCGTTCAAACCCAGCCAGGCGCATTACTTTGTGTATTTTATTTCATAACCACTGCTCAACGGTGAAGGAAAACATCATGAGGAAACTGTGACTGTGAATGTTTTAGAACCAAAAATTCATCAAGTGTCATCCACCAAACCGTATTGGACTCGCGTGGTGGATTATGGCCCATTCCCTCTCCTAGAAATGAGGTCTGTGTCCCAGCAGCGGGAACTTTATAAGGCTGATGCAATGCTATTTTAAAATTTGTTTACTTATAATGCTATGCCATCTGATATACACTGATCATACACTGCCATCTTAGGTTTTTTGGTGCTGTAGAGCCTTCACGCAGACAACGTCGCGGGCAGCAGCTAGTAGTAAATAAGAAGTTACAATGGGAGAATATAACTTAATGTTAATTAACCTTTGTTATGTAAAACTATAAGCGACCCCATTTTTTAAAATTTTGTTTATTATTTCAGCTAGTAATTTATTCACATATAAAAAAAAATTAACATACTTTTACTAACAGCATTTAATTACATCCTGTAATTGGAATGGAATAAAAAACAATAACAAAAATTTACTAAAAAAAATATTTAAAAATCTAAAATAATTACCAAATTGTAAAATAATGAAACTGCCTAAGCCTAAAGGCATTAAGTCCACCTTTGTAGAAAAGGTCGATTTAATGCCTTTATCCTTAGGCATTTTCTACCAGTCGACCTTAGGACCTTATATATAAACATTTGCACAGGAATAAAACTGTATTTACCTTTGGCGGCTAAATATCTTAAATTTCTCACTTGACTCAAGTTTCTATATTAACAGTGCTGCTGCAGTACTCGGGAGTTAATTATTTAAGACTTAGTAACTTTTGTTTCGAACGGAATTTAACATTCTGGTCGCGATTTTAAAACCACTACTTTGTCCCCTAATCACGTACTTATCTATTTATTTTAAACTGGACTCGTACGAATGTCAATGCAGTATGTTGGTGACCAACAAACATTTTACGGTAAACGGCATTGGGACGAATATCCATGACGCTTATGTCTACCACAATAGAGTACCAATATAACCTAAATGACGAGATAAAAAGTTTTTGGTTGGCATAATCGTATCAAGTACCTACCAATTTTCGTGGTCGGAAATATTCCACAGAGCATATCCCTGATAAGGATTTATGTTTTGAAACGGATGACTTGCTTCAAAAATCCAACAAACTAACTAACTCTTTGAGAATTCAAAAGTCTTCCTGTGATACCTGTAAGTAGTTGAAATGAAATCCTTTGACTTTGGCTGGACGCAGCAAGACACTCTGAAAATCTTGAGCTGTATAATAAAAGCAACATGCTCAAATTAATGCGCAAAATTACTGCAGCTTCTACAAGCAAGTGCACAGTTCTGTGTTCAGAACTTTCTGAGAGCATGTTTTCTTCAAAGGCAAAAAACGAAAAACCAAGATACAACCATGAGACTGTTCTACCTAAAACAAAAGACCTTCAGGATGCAGTTTTATGCTACCTCCCGCAACAAAAAACTCCGTACTGTGTGGTTTATGAAAACCTTGGTGTGAAAAATAACAATTTTACTGAAGTTACATTGTTTCCGAAATAGACAGCCATTATAGTAGTTAATATTAACATCTCTATTTCAATGCTTAACAATTTTTGTTTTATGCTACACTAACTGCTACTAGCAGCTTCGCCCGCGTGAATGTAGAAAACTGTCTCAAAGGAAACACTCCTGGGATAAAAAATAATCTATGTGCTATTCCAAGACGTAATCTATCGGCTGAACGAATTTGGATCATAGTGTGTCTTTGATCTAAATCTGTTTAACCGTTCGAGCGTGAAGAAGTAACAAATATACACTCAGAAACTTTCGCCATTACAATATTAGTATGATTGTATTCCCCTGTTAGGCAAAGGCCTCCTCTTTTTTCTTTGAAGCCTCTCTGTTTTGAATGGTCTCTTGTAAAGTATGTCCCGCAAACTTGATCAGATCGTCACACCACCTTCGCTGCGGGCGACGTCCTCCCAGAGGCGTCCAATGAGTGACAATCTTCACCCATATCTTCAGATGCATTCGTACAACCACTAGCCATCGGATCACCAGCCAGCCTCCTACCACTTCAACCTAGCTACTTATTTCACCACATCAGCTTAGGTTTTAGAGCGCAGCGCAAATTATTTGAATACATTAATTTGATGAGAGCTCCCTTCAAAATACCAGCCTTAGGGACACATCATTGTCACAGATGATTGCAAAACCGCAATATACACCGTAATAATGGATCCAATTAGAGAAATGGATCTGTATTATCGTCATGTTCCTGATCAAAGTAGGACACGTAATACATCAAACGGATATCAAAACCGATTAAAATTTAGATGTATGTGTGGACAGTGTTCAGTCACACTTGAGGTAAGTATGCTAAAAAAGGATCCTTTGACCAGACAGGAATTTCTGGTCCGGGCAACTGCGAAAAACCCCGGTAGTTGATTTTGAGAGAAAACTTATTCATTTTAGTCAATGTGTAGCGTCTAAGGAAAGAAATTAATTGTTATTATTATTATTTTTTTTTAATTGCTATAAACTAGTGCTTGACTGCGATCCTACCTGATGGTAAGCAGTGATGCAATCGTTGATGGTAAGGCGCACTAGTTTATTAATCACCACTGTATTGCAATATGCAACATACCAACATTTTTATGGTTATAAGACGGCAAAAGTAGAAGGAGCACTTGAACTTTGTCTTCTTGGTCATTCCACTCTTGGCAGAGTGATTGTATGTATCATGGTGATCCAGAAGCCATCTTTTGTTTTTCATTCCCGCCACTTTTGCCTTTTAATATTCACACGGGCGCACTCGTTCATCGAATCGTATCGGTGATCTGCCACGCGACCTTGTTCCGTCCAACTTCCTTTATAAAACAAGGCGTCTAAGCAAAAAGAAATATCTGAAAAGCATTTCATGAATTAAAAGTAAAAACATACTAATTTCTATTCGGGTCTACTGACTAAGATCCAATCTTCCCGTCGTCTATGATATACTAGTAGGTAAAGGCACTAAAACGGATATTGCCACTTCCAAGGAAGTGGTCTGCCTCTAGCCGTAGCTTCATTAATTTTATGACCTAAAGTAGATAAATCTCACATACTGGAGTAAGTGGCATTTAATCCGCTTGTACTGTTTATTTGTAGCAAGCCAATGAAATTAAGGGTAAAGTAAACGTTTCTGTAGATAGGTCAGTAACAATAGTATTTTATTAAGTAGTCTCCAGGCTTAAATTGGTATCCAAAGAACAGAAGAATATAGTTGGTATCCATATTGGCAATATTGAATTTCAAAATCGTCGAATTAAAAAATTTTGTAAACGTTTATTTGTTTTTAATTACGTTTTTTTTTTTTTTTTTTTTTTTATTGATTATAGGTTCGCGCTTGACCGCTGTCTCACCTGATGGAAAGCGACGATGCGGTCGACGATGGAGCGCGCTTACCTAGAAGTAACCTATTCACTCTTGACTTAAAGATACCCGGATTGTAGCTATCAGGAAACACCGACTCCGGCAAAGAATTCCACTCCTTGGCTGTACTCATAATGAATGTGCTCCCAAAACGTTTTGTACGTATATGTGGGACATCCACCATGTACCGGTGGCGCAATGCCGTACGTCTGGTGGTCCGATGATGGAACGGGCTAGGCGGAATTAAATTATGTAATTCCGACTCACACTCCCCGAAATGCAACCGGTAGAAAACCGACAGGCTAGCAACTCGGCGTCGATGCTCAAGACTTTGAAGTCTCGACTCGACAAGTGCATCATCGCCAATGATCCTCTTGGCTCGCCTCTCAATAGACTCAAGCGCATCAAGTTGGTATCGGGCAGATCCGTCCCAAAGATGAGAGCAGTACTCCATAACCGATCGAACTTGCGTCTGATAAAGTTTAAGCAGCTGTTCCGGCGTGAAGTATTGTCTAACCTTTGCGAGGATTCCCAACTTTTTTGCAGCCAGTTGAGCTTTTGCTTCGATGTATGGCCCAAAATTGAGACGTGCTTTTAGGGACGCTCTTTCTTTACCTTTCTTTGTCTTTTTCCCAGCAGAACGACCTCCTCCTTGTGTCTTATTCTTAAAAGCTGAGAGTCGTGACCATCCTGCTTCATCACCTTCACTGTTATGTTGTTTTTCCATCTATTCCTGTCTCCGGCGGGGTGGAGGGCTCCATATATTGTTGCGTCAAGCTCCATATATTTTAGAGCCGTTGCCGGTCTGGTCTACGAGGTCTTTTTCCATTAATTTTACTGGTCACAATGAGCCTTTCGAGGTTCCCACCATCCTTACTTGCAATTTGACCGAAGTACTGCAGAATTTTATGAAGACACTCGGACGACAACCGCGAGGAAATTTTTAGTTCTCGCAATATTAGGTAATACACGTTGGTCCGAAATGCAGTCCATGGGATACAGAGCATTTTTCTTCAGCACCACATCTCAAAGGCGTCAATGCGTTTGCGATCTGCAGATTTCAGCGTCCATGTCTCAACGTCATACGTAAAGATCGAGAAGACTAGAGTCCGTACCAAGTTTACGAGTTTATTTTTGGTCTTTACGACGATGTTGCGATCCCTCCAGATTTGTAAAGCTGAGACAGTTAAGGTTAAAAAAATATAACTCTATATTTATTTTTGGGTTAGGTTTATACATCCCAATGTGTTCGTTATGTTTGATGTCAATCAACATTATAAAAAAAAATAAGAAATAGGACAGCAGACAAGAATTTAATTTTAAAGCTTAAAGGACCCGACAATGAAAAATACCATTCGACCAGTATTTATTTAGAGGAGTTTCACGTTTCAAGTTAATTCTTTATAAATACTTGGTTTCTAGTTGCATTAGTTAAGGCACCTAAAACCGCGCTTATTTGTTTTTTGTTGCCTAGCTTAAATTAACTTAAGTAACTATGCTGAAACGATGCCAACGTCGCTCTGACCCATTTTGTAAATCGTACAAATTGGTTGTGTGTGATAGATATAATAGATAGCTATTATGTACTCTCTATAGTAGATACATTAAAAAATAAACAGTAGGAGCTTATACTAAAACAAATACATGATATACCAATATATTAATTTATTAATTCAAAAATCTCGTGGAAAATATAAGTGACTTTTAAATCGTGTTTGTAAAAGTGGTATTAAATTAATTTGAAAAAAATAATTTTAATCTAAGGGCCTGTTTTTGTACTTGACATGTCATGTAGAAAAGTTGGGTGACAAATGTCTCTCACCCAACTCTCCTGTCGCAGGTCTGCTAGAAAAAATATTATAATCAAATTTTATTCAAAATTTAGGCTACCTAAGTGTCTCTTCACATGGGATGGCAAGAGACTAAGCCAGTAAATCCTACAATAATTGGATTTCATGATAGAATTTTGTGAACACGCTTGACGTTGTGATGTTTAGAATTTCGTAAGTACAAATATTTTGTAAGCACATATTGAACCCACGTGTTTCCATAATGTTGGAACAACTATTTTATATGAAAAGAGCTTTTGCCTATGATTTAAAGACTTTTCCTTTTTGAAACAGATTCGCGACCTTTCAATAGCTTTCATTGCTATTTATAACATCAAAACAGAAGTAGTTTTGATTCCAAGATGTGGGTGTAACAATTATTGAAATCAATACCTTATTTTCAAACTTCCATATGGGCAACATCTTTCAAAGAGAACTAAAGCATTTTCTTTCATAAAATATGAATCGTTTAGAATTCCAAAATTACACTTCAAAAGTCATGCATAAATCATGAAGGTTCTTCTAATACCTAACTAAAACCAACAGATTCAAACGAGAAAATCTAATTACAACGGTGACATTGTGACTGGTAGTATACGAATTCCAATCATATCATAATCTGGGAGAACTACTTTAGGATTAAGCTCGCTCCACCATCCATAATTCTCTTAAATTAATTCTCTCAACAATGCATTCAGGATTCCTTTTAAATTTATTTTTTCACTCTACAACATTACTGCATTAGTGTTTCAAAGCTGCACTGCTGTAGCACGCAAATATGTGGTTCATGTAACTACGTAATTAGTTTTCGTAAAAAAAATTACGAACGTATGCATTTCCAGTTCGCGTAGATAATTTAAAATGGCGAGAAGCCAATTTTTTTATCACTATTAGACATATATTAGTGTTTAATTTTGTATATTTTTCATGCAGAAATTGTGCCGATTTTAATCGGTAAATGTCCAATCTTAATTACCATAAGATTGGACATTTACCGATTAAAATCACGCTGCGGCTGTCGTAGGTAAGGTGAATCCGGGATTACTGGTGAACGGACCGACGTGGATATTTAATACTAGAATGTCCCAGTGGTAATAAAATGGCTGCAAAGAATTAAATTTCTCGTGCATTCCCTTGTGGTAATTGGTATAAATGTGGAACACTATAGTCGAATGTATTCAATTCGACATCGTGTTTTACATCAGAAGACAATACAATAATCATGTTCCATTAGACCTCGGTTGGAACATTTTAACCTAAATGTCCATTTACTGTGTCTTTTTTGTCTGGTTAGGGCAATTCTATAATATAGTTTATTTTGTAACATCATGGCTTATGTGAATATTGAAATAGTCTTTATGTCATTGCTGTGTGAGACTGAAACACTATGAAAATAATTGTACTTTCACTTAATAATATTTCCGTTGGCTTCATTGAGGCAAAGATAGATTATGAAAAAGAAATGTAATAAAGAGATAAACATTTTAATTTGGTGTGCAATAAAGTTTTATTCTATACTATTCTGCATTTGATATATTGGATTTCTAAATCCAAATATATCAAATGCAGAAAAGTAAGAGAAGTGTGTAGAATAGTATAGAATAAAACTTTAAGTAGAGTAAATTTAAAAAATATTTTCTCTAAAATAAGAAATGGTTGGTGTTTTACTTTTCGATTGAATCTATGCCTCTTTTTCATTACTGATTAAAACCCACCGCCTTCCTTCAGTTGCTCTTTGCGATCCCAGGCCGTGGTAACTCTGTGGAACATTCCCACAACTCTGAAACTGAACAATACTTTATTAAAATTTTCAGCGTTGATACATTTATGCCTATGTTTACACCCTTACATGCTATTATACAACATTAATTAATGTTATCTGTATTATACCACGTCTAAAACATTAAGCAAATGGATTCCTTTCGTGTGATCGTTAAATCCGTGCTTTATATAAATAACGGTCTTATTTTTAACCCTCCATTCTGAATCTGATTTCGTTTTTGTTCAAACGATGTAAAAGCTCCGCAAAATGAAATTACTCAGTAACATCAAGGAACATATATTGTTGTTTTACCGTCGACTGAAACACACTTGTAAAAATTTGACTGTGCACGGTCCCAGCTACCTCGTGCGTAAAGATGTCCACATTGTGTACAGACTCATATACTTCGTGATTTACGTGCATGTGTGGATTATTGCCGTAGCCACAATCCACAAGTACTATGACCATTACCAGGAAAACACTATACGGTTCACGACGCGCACTGACTACCTCGACTGGAATACAACATTTGCCTCAGTCACCGTCTGCGAGATTGCCAACATTGAAAAACTTTGGTCACTCAGCAAGCTATTCGACATTCATGACGGAGAAAAATATGATCGCTTCCTCGCCGAAATAATATTCTTCAGTGGAACATGCTTCAGTTGCACATCCACGTGCCAAAATACTACCATGTGCTCACGTGATTATTCTGAAATTGTATCTAAGTTCCGCACTTCCTGCAAATACCTGTTTAGATCATGTAAGTGGAATGGCAAAGAGATAAACTGTTGTAAATATTTCAAACCTCTGCAAACAGAGTACGGCAAATGTTACACGATTAACAACAAGCACGTCGGTGGAAATCACAAAATGTTTTCCACGTCCGCTCTCGCAAAAAACCCAGAGGCGGGCGTTCTCGAAATAACTCTATCACAAGATTACGAGTCATTCATTCATTCACCCGAAGACATACCCTTTTGGAATATGGAATATGATCGAAGAATAACGACGCTATACGGAGCAGAAGCCACAGTGAGGTTTTCAATTATGGATGTGGTGAATGAGCCGGAAGTACCTTTGATCGCTCCTGAGATACGGCAATGTAGGTTCCCTGACGAGGTTCCAAAGAGCTACATTGCGTTCCAGCAATACAGCTACTCGGTGTGTATTATTCAATGTCGCATCGAGACCCAACTGAAGCTCTGTAACTGTACACACCATTTGTCTCCGGTCCAATACAAAGATCGATATTGCGGCTTGGAGGGATTACAATGCTTGACGAAACACTATAAAACACTAAGAAAACTGCAAGTTCCGGGCACGAACGAGACGGGCTTAAATTGTGATTGTTTGCCGTCGTGTACGGAGCCGGATTACAACGTGGTGTCGAAGAAATTGCTGGAGCCTGAAAAGGAGTTAAAAGTTAAGCCAGCACGGTTTATTCTGAACAACCGACCGTACCAGCGCGTGACTCGGCAGGTCGCACGCACTACGCTGGATTTAGTTGTCGCTATAGGCAACTGCTTTGGGCTTTGTTTTGGTGGATCCCTGCTTTCGATCGTCGAAATCATTTACTACCTATGTTTTAAAAGGTGGAAGTATGCCTAAAAATAGAAAATACAACAATTACTTGAACTGTGTGATTTTGACTCAAAGCATTCAAAAATGGACTAGACACATGAAGTAGAAAAACGTTTAAAGCAACAAGACTTTCATGCACTCCGTTTTTCTCGAACAAATGCAACGTGTGAAGGATTGAATTTGCAAAAAGGGTTTATCGAAACCAGCTGCTGGCACATCCCAGCCAAGTCCATTCGTCCCAAACTCGGGGCAGACAAAATCGGTAAACAAGTTTAGCTAAAGCGCGAAGTTGTACGTTCGGACTATTACTAGCAACAGAAATTGTTTGTAGTTGATGTTTGTTATTAGTTTTTCTGTCTTACTTTGGTTTGTAAGTGTTACCAGCTGTCAGTTTCTGTCTTTTATCACGAGATTGTATTTCCGCGTCGCAAATTGCCTATATGTAAAGGATTTGTGCGTTTTGTTAATACACAAATGTACGAAAATCCGATCTACAGACAGCCAGGAAATGGCGGGATTTATCGGTATCTTGGGATTTACTGTTATTTATTTAGACATGTGGTTTTAAATAGGTTAAGAAAGCTGGTAGACGTTGCCTTTAAGAGGAGTATTATGTTGTTAACCAATGTTATTTAAAGATACCTTTTGCCAGAGGCTTCACTCGTGTGAAAGTAGAATATAGGTATAATATAGCATTTTACTTAATGATAAAGTAGCATTATATTAGTGAAAGTGTTTGTAAAATCGATCCCATATTTTTTAGTTTATCATTTAAAAGTAGTTTTTCTTTATGATATTGTAGAATAGATGGTAATTATCTATTTTTTAAATATCTTATATTTGTTACTATTAACGTAAATTAATCTACACCAATACGGTGTACAAAATCAGTTTACTTACTTGAAAGATTTGTTAAGAATAAAATAATTTCGCACAGAGTAAGTATATACAATGAATATGCATTAAAGAAAGACAAAAGATACTGAATACCTACTTAAAAAGATAAATAGCCCAAAATGTAAACCTATTTCAAATACTGAGGATTATACCTGTTTTGTTTTCAGGTTGTTTATCGCTTTGTTGGCATTTTAATATTATGGTTAATTGTCGTAATTACTAAACAGTAAAATGTTGTAATGAAATTTACTGAGAAAATTTGTTTTTAGTTGAAATGTAATTTTATTTATTAGTTTAATTTTATTTTTATTTTTTATTAGCGTTTTTACGTAGCACTGACGCCGCTTTTTTAGGGAGTCGACTTTTCACTTGGCTGCTTACACCAGTTTAAGTGGCGTGGCGTAATTGTTGCATTAACGCAGACAAATTTAGGGGTGAAATTTGTCGTCACAGCATTATTTTAATTATTTACGATTTTTAATACATGTACATTATAGCAATCTTGAAGTAGAAATAAATATTTAATTTACAAACCATTTCTCACAAATAATTTATTTATGAAAAATAAGTAGCAGTAATGGTATCTGAAACACTATAATACTAATTAACTAGGCATTTTAACAACTATAATTTTATAATAAAACTGGCGTCATGTATGTTTTGACTTTATTACAAAAATATACCAACAATGAATTAATTAAAATAAATAGTATATATGTGAATGTTGAGTTTACACTGAAATGTCATGAGCAATCCAATTTCCGCGTAGATTTTATTAGATTGATAAAAATCCCCAAACCGTACGTATTCGATTTAGTTATCTTCGTCAAAGAGAAAAAGGATAAAATAACTTTCTGAAATATATACTTTTATTATTAATATATTGTGCATAATGTTGCACAATATATGAATAATTTAATTAAGTATGCCTAGTGATAGGTATACTTAATTATCTTCTAGAAAAAAATAAAATAGAATTAAATCCTACGTTCCCAATAATACTGCTTTTGGATTAATAGATAAGGAAGTGAACCACCAAAATCTCCAAGATACTTAAACTTTTTTACTGAAGCTTTTTTTATGAATTAATCAAATCACTTTTCCTGCTCTAGGTTTTTTTTTTATGGTAGGTGAAAATCATCCAATGACGAAACCCGCTCTTGGGCGGAGCGGGAGACCAGTGTCAGACTCTTACTGACTAAAAAACCTACCCCGTACCTTCCTTGCCTTATTTCTGGAGTCGAGGTAACAGTTTGCACATACCCTCTAGGCTCCAGGAGGCTTCGACCCTGAAGGGCCCCTGCAGTTTGCTGACAACTCCTTTCCTGCTCTAGGTGGAGTGAGAGAGAGGTATTATACTTTTATTGACTAAAACTTGGACTTTGCGAGCTTCATGGTAACTCTTTCGAATAATCCATCTTTTAAAAAAATCACAATTGCTAAAGCATTTTATAAAAGCTGTTTTTTTTTTATTATAAGTACGTAAAATTTTTGTCGCGTAAATATAGCTTGTTGGCTGTAATCCGTTTATCTCAGCTTTTGGCGTGGGGGCCCGACGCCAACTTTTAATCGACGAATCGCGACATTTTTTGTAAAAAGGGGACTTATCGCCATGTTTATGGCGTCCCTACTTAATAATGATAATAATTTTTATTTGCTCAGTTAGCAGCTACATGATATAAATTGTTCAGAAAATTTGTACAAGGATAAGTTAGTACTTATGTAAGTATGCAAAACAGATTAATATAATTTGAATTCAAAGGAGACATACCTAACAGCTGATTAGAATTATTACCGTTTGAATTCAAATGAATGTCTTTAATATTTACGTGTAAAATGTCAAATGATAAAAATGATGTATTGGAAATTAATCCAAATTGATCGCTCGCCACTACGACGTGCCCAAGAAAAACATTACTTTTTTTTTGTTAGCCTGTTCTGTCCCACTCCTGGCCTTCCTCCACTTCATTACAACATTATTTCCATTTTTTTTAAACTTTATCACGTAACTGACGCGCTCTTTTAAAAGATTTGACAAGAATTAGTTTTAATTAGTTCATTGTTATCAAGTTAATTTGATTTCGACGTATTTTTTCGCTCTCACGAGACATGTAAAGGACACAGGTCTAATTTGTTTTCTGGAATACTTAACATGTCACCAAAAAACTGGCGATTTAATTATTTTTTCTTCACTTTCATGTAAAAATTTTTAGACATCCATTTTCACTCTTTGATCCAAATTGATGACTAGATTAAAGTTATAACTTACTTTTTATCAATTAAAGTAGATCGTAACTATACTTACATTATACTTAAAAAAAAATATTATTATTATTCTCCCAACTAATAACACACATTTCAAGCTAAAATGCAACAAGCCATTTTGGTGTTATACGCCAAAGAAATGAAACACTCAAAAAAAAAACTCCAAAAAGAAGAAAAGAGTTTCCTTTTCGCCCAATTGGGTAATAAAAAGTCTAAGAGTAATCCCGTAATACATTTTCATGTTTCTTTGATTCCATTTAAATTCATAGAATCCAGTGGATATATTGGTCAGCGTAGTTTCCAATTTCCATCCGAAAACTTTTTGCTTTCGTAACAAATTTTCGTCACAATATCCGAAGGGTCAATTTTGTCGCTACGATTTCTTACTTCAGACCCTCATTTCTTGTGACTGATATCTGAATAACGAAGTATTGACGAAGTAAGTTTGACTTGAGTAATCAAAGTTAAACTTCTCTTAAATTGAATTACGTACTGCCTTGTATTCAGAATTATTGAACTATTTGTGTCAATAGCTGTGGTGGGAATTGAGATAGATATTTCAAATTATGTGTAGACATTAGTTAAACAAGTTTATTTATACCTTAGAGTTTAGAAAGCTTTTAAATTTAAAAAAAAATGTGTCAAAAGGGACATAATATGTCATGGGATTTTCCCAAAGTCCTATTTCCTCAGTAGCCACACAGAATTGATGCAGGTACCTACAGTCAGATCACTTTTTAATATCATTTATGTGCCAAAGAAGGAACGGTGGGACGTTTAGTCAGTAGTAGTCTGACACTGTCTCCTGGTCCTTGCAAGGGATTTGTCATTCGATGATTTTTCCCACCATATACCGCATAAGGAAAATTTTTCAATCCTTCAATGTACGAGGTAACGAGGCGAAACGCTTAGTTTGGACTGCAGATGTTTAAGTACGTGTATCTATATATTATAATTCTTTATTGTCACAAGGATGGTATGATTTATGTTAACACCTGAACTAAACCAAAGTTTATGTACCTAGAAGTGAAATATCTTGTCTGTAATGACCATGTAATGACCTACTTCAGAGCAAAAAAAAAACTTTTTTAACAAAATGATGCATAGTCGAGCTTAACTAACAATTGGTTTTTCTTACAACAAACTAATACAGACCGGGAAAGGTTCTACTTGAGGATAATCATCAAAAATATACAACAAATATTCAATCACATGTTAATTTGAGTCGTTTGTATATCTGATATAGATATAATACCTTAATATTTCTGTTTTTTATTAATGTACTCAAAAACTACCGGTCTTCAAGTACAACAATAGAATGCTACTTCATCACTTAGTAACAAAGGTAGTCACTAAGTAAGACAGTTATTAGTGAGCTTCACATTGTCGATTTTTAAACACATTAATTAAATTATATTAAACAAATGTTTGAAAAGTTTGTTTCAGCGTGACTGTTTGTCCAGTCAACGGACTAATAAAATAGAATTAAATGAAGCAACGATGCACAAAGTGACTGTCACACGACATATCTACGGTCAATCGTAAGATTTTTATTGCAAAAACCACTCCTGTCACTATAAAATAGGCATGTCCTCTTTACTGAACCGACTCACTGTTTCGGAACATTTTAGTGATCCGAAAGATTGGAACGGCACAAAGTAACAGTTTGAATGCGTCATTTGGAACAATTGGAACTCTGGAACACTAAGCCATTGAAGTGGCATGCAATCTTTATAAATTTCCAGTTAAATCGTAAGTAGTGTAAATTGACCTGAACTAAAACATCTGCTCTAAATTATTCTCAAATCAAATTCAATTAAACAAAACTTTAAGTATATGTATATGACGAAACGTTACAGATCACGATTCATAACAGTCAGTGTCTGTGTTAGTATCTTTTGAGCCGTTCTTCCAAATGTTCCGTTTCTATCTTATCTACACTAATATAATAAAGAGGTAAAGTTTGTTTTTGTGTTTGTAGGAGGTAATCTCTGAAACTACTAGTCCAATCAGAAAAATTTTAGCAACAATAGAAAGCTGCTTTACTCCTGAGTGACATAGGCTATATTTTATATACGCGGGCGAAGCCGCTGACAAAAGCTAGTGTAAAATATTCCGTTTGAATCTTTTGAGCTGGTGTTCCAAACGTTCCGTTTCTATAGTTTATGAGCCAATGTTCCAAGTGATCCAAATGATACTTATCACTGTTTCGGAACATTTCAGTGATTTTTATGCAAATTTTCCAATCGCGAAGATGAGACATTTTGCCCACGCCTACTATAAAATAAAAATGTGTTGCAAAGTCAACTCATTACCATAGACATTACGCGGTTCATGACTCTACTCTGACATTTGTTTGACGTAAAACCGATCGTATTTTCTCCTCGTCTTAATGCGAAAGGACTTTGTGGTCACCTACGCGTACTGGCTAAATGGGATCTTTAACACGCTTTTAGGGCCGACACTACGTAAAACAGTAACCT
Organism: Mythimna loreyi; assembly: GCA_029852875.1. Lineage (NCBI taxonomy): Eukaryota > Metazoa > Arthropoda > Insecta > Lepidoptera > Noctuidae > Mythimna > Mythimna loreyi. Next base: position 10,689,395 of record CM056782.1, on the reverse strand, counting down.
GCGCAAATGTGCGCGCGGGGTCTTGTCGCGTGTCATCGCGCGTGTGTAGTTTTAGCGGAAACCAGACAATTACTTGCACAATGTCACTTATTCAACTTCGATAGTGTGCATGTAGTCATATCGATAGCGAGCTTTAATGTATTATTACGTAGCAAAAGAGCACCACCACTGCCCTCAAAACGGTGAAGTAAAACATCGTGAGAAAACCGGCATGTCCTGAACCAAAACTTCGAAGATAGGGGACACCACAAATCCGCACTGGGCCCGCGTGTTGGTTTATAGCCCGTTCCCTTTTCTAGCTTTTGGGACTCGCTTTTTAGGCCCTTTTCTATTAAAATGGCTGATGATGATGAAAAAAGGAGCAGGGAGTGGCTCACGCGACAGGTCCCCGCGTGACGATCACGTTTGTATGGGACCGTACGAGCTCCCGTTTTGCGCAGTGGTGGCCCTAATAATATTACGAAACTTCAAAACTATTTCGTTCAACGTTGTCAAAGTTAAATGTATCTGACACTAACCCGAAGTGTCGGCTAACGTAATGCTCGTAAGAGGTCGCTATCTATGTGAGCCGACGTTTTAACAGCCTATCGTGATTGAGACAATTTATCTTAATTACATACTGAAAGCTTAAATATCGTCGAAACATTAAAACTTTGTTCCTAACATCTGTTAACGTAGTTAACAGCTTTGCTTTTACTAAATAAAGTTTAAATAATACAGTGTAAGTCTTTTTATTTTTGGTGGGAAATCATCAAGTAACTCGTGCTGCTCTGGGTGGAACGAAGGAGAATTTCAGACTTCAAGTGACTAAAACTCGCCAGTGTTCAGTTACCTTTTGACTCGTTAGGAAATTCATGTGAACCTATGATGTGAACCCTTTTTATTCTTTATTGTACACAAAACCTTTAATATAGTTCAACGTAGTTAGACAATTCATGTACAAAGGCGAGCTTAACTCGACAATGAGTTTTCTGCCAGTAAGCCTTTGAGTGACAGAGAGAGGAAACAATCCAGGGTAGAATGAAGTGTACAATATAAATCTACATGTATTATGTATATAACTCTACATAAATAAGTCTAATATATAAAAATATACGTACATACTAGTAAATACAAATGCACTTAACCCATAATTTAAAATCGTTGGGGCCCAACAGCACCCAAGCCTACTTGGGTCATGGATTAATTTCTGAAAGAAAAAAATACGTGTGGCACTCGGGGACTGCCGCGGTAAAGCTATTGCATAGCATTCTGTATCAACTTATGCAATTATAATTATTTATTTTTTTATTTTTATTTTATTCATACAATATTTCTTTTTCTTTCGATTCGGGCGAGTTCCGTAAAGTCGTACAATACGTCTAATCGCACGACACACAGCGCCGTGTCGAAGACTGCCGAACTGACACGACGTTAGACGATGCACGGCCTTCAAGCCACACCTCCGTGCCTGTCGGAGTGGGGAGCGTGAGGTTTTTTCGTTACGGAATTTCTGGATTTAGTCCCCGCGCTCAAGGCCTGCGATAGAAGCTATGCAATAGCTTAAAAACCTGTAGTCTTGGAACGCAAAGGGCAATAAAATAAGGGGACATAGGTATGGTTTAAGACAGTTAAAGTCTGACACACCCTCTGACTTCGCCTTAGAGGAGGAGAAATCGTTGGAGTATTTCCCACGATAAAAAACTGCCCATACATTTTATACAGGTAAATCTGAAATAGCAAATAATATCGTGACCTCATACTAAGTTTGCAAATTCAACCCTAAAATAAATATAATTATCATAATTCGTCAGAAGCTCCCAAATGACTATCCATGAACTATAATTATCCGGTACAATATCATCGCACAATTTCCGCAGTATTTTGCCAGCATTTCCTTAATTATTCTCCGCCCCTTAACCCTAAATCTAAATTGCTAACAAATCAAAGATTTCATAATTAATTCATTGTTAATTGCTGGATTTGATAAGGGTAAATTAATATTTTTGCTGGTATCCAAAATTATTTCTATTTCGGATCTATGTAGGAGTATTTTCAAAGTAATGTATCTATTCTTAGATTCGTGTTTCAGTTTCCTACAAACTGTAGATGGTATAGTTTCTAAACTGATCGGGTTTCCTTCCGAATTCTATCGGCAATTTAACCTGTAAACGCTTCAAAACTATGAAATAGATTCTCTAGAAACTGTAATAGACTTTGATAAAGGTGTTGTTGTTTGCCGTTGTTAGACTAACGTTACTCTGTTCTTTAACAACGTATGTAAAACAGATTGAATAGTATATAACTAAAACAAAAGTTTAAGAGACATTACATTTTACGCATCTACACTTTTGTGCCATGGCTCTAAGAATAAAGATTTATCTTATAATGAATAAGAAATGATAATACAATTTACCTAGGTACATAGTAGACACTTAAAGGCGAGAAGGATTCCTGCAGGTGTATACTAGCTTTGTCTAGCTCAGAACGTAAGTTACATTCTCTCAGAAAAAAATATATCCAGCTCAAATTAAACAGGAAAAACCCTTGATTAAAAAAATTCAATCAACTGGCTAACCCCATCTACTGTCAGGTTAACCTTTAACGGCATAATGTATTACCTTATTAGATAGTCTCACGGCGTCAGATTAATTTTACGTCCAGATTGTCTAAACAAGCGGAGTGATTGACCTTAGAGCGTTTTCACACTGGAGCTTCGTGAGCTTTAACTAAGTGGTGGAATTGTTTCTGTATCAACTACGGGTTCATTGCGTCGCAATATTGCGGTTACATGACGTTTCCCTCTAGGCCAGTAAATGGTAATGGTGGTGGTTTAATACCAAGAAATGCGACTTTTGGGTATTGAGTAAATAATCTTTAAGTCACCAACTTTTCACACAGCGCCGTCTAGTCCCAAAACTAAGCTGCGTAGTATGAATACTAGACAGTACGTGATGAACTTGCTTATACGTTTCTAAATACACACAATTATATAAATTCCCACCCACAGTGAATAGGTTACTTCTAGGCAAACGAGCTCCATCGTCGATCACATTGTCACTTTCAATCAGGCGAGAAATCGAACGCGTGCCTATGATAAGTAGGAAAAAAAGCGTGTATGCGTATTCCTCATGATGAATGCGTTGGCAGTATGTTTCTCTAGAAAGTGCGATAAGTCGCTAGTGTGATAAAGCCCTAACCATCTGCCCTGACTTATGAACTCTATTATTCAAGCTTTGCCTGCCATCTGTTTCGTGGTTCACATTATACTGAAGATATTGTCGGTCTGCTTCAGAGCCCTTTGTGAATTGTTTTAAAATTCGCAATAGGACGGCTGACGGGAATCGAATTGTTGCAAAGAGAAATAACAGATTTTTCGCGACCCGTTTTATAGCGAGGTTGTTTCCGAGCATTTGTTTTCTTTACCAGTGTTTGTACTCTGTACTAACAGTATTTTATAAATTCACAAACTGTAGTGGTTTCGGATCTCTTTATGCAGATATTTTTTTGTTAAATTATCTACAAACATGAATTTTTTTATTTGCTGCATTGAGCGTATCTGTCCGCTTTTTGGACTCCCACTTTTGAGAGCAGTGACGGTCGAGTCGTAATAGGCCCAATTTATGAGTTGTAGGTCGCCAGTTCAAACCCAGCCAGGCGCATTACTTTCTCAAAACAATAAAGAAAAGCGTCGTGAAGAAAAAGGCATGTCCGAGAATCAGAAATTCGAAGACATGTGCCACGTACTGGATCCACGTTCTGGATACGGCATTATTGTCTGCTAGAGAGAAGAGTAGGCCTGAGTTCGAGCAGTGGGAACATTATAAGGCTGATGCTCCGCTACACTCTGATGCTACACTCTTCACTCTTTTACCTACTTTGTGAATATTGCCGTAGTGCTGTGTGGCCTACTAAAATTTTCTGTAATTTATTACTCCTTATATATTCCTGTAATCATAATAAGATATGTAAGAACACTTAAAGCAAAATCAGCACTCAATAAACCCCATTAACAGCAATGAAGTTCTCTCTCAATCCAAACTAAAATACCTCGGTAATAGTTTCCCAGCGCAACTTCTCAAAACCGAGCTCCATTTTGATGAAAACTAATTATTAGATTCCAATAGGCAAATTGGTATACCATTGGATCATAACAGTGAAATTCAAATTTCAGACTATAGTTGGTAAAACACTAACAACCTCTTAAGAGGCTTGAGAGGTAAGATTGTACTTATCATTATGAACAAATTTTACTATGGGTCCAAACCTGAAAAAAAATATTAAATAAAAATTTTCTGAGCAATTGTGTTAAAAAATGGTATTTTCATAGATAAAACCAAATACTATAATTATATTTTACAAGAGTTGACTGTCTAATGGAATGAGTAATAATGTTCCCAATGCTGTAATACGTTTAGGTACTAATAAATTAATGTATCATTATTATTACAACCCTATCAGGGACAATGTCTTGGTACATGCGATTATTATAGTAAATTGCTGAGTACACCGTTCTGTTGAATGAATTAGTAGTTATATACTAGAACTTAATGCATAAATTAAACGACCTTTATATTATTTAGGTATGTGCATACCTGGTGACTGACTATTCTTATTCTCAATCATATAAAATGTCAACCTACTCTGGCTGGAGTAAAAGAGAGCATCAGTCTTTTACTAACTAAACCCACTTGTTATCCTTAAATTACCCTTTGCATTCCAGGGCTGTAGTTTCTCTTTTATACAATCCCGTAGTCCTCGTCAATCACGCTGACATCTCTTTGAAGGGTGCATGGACTGACATGGCAACACAACGCCCTCGAAGACGCCCGACCCAACTCCTATCAGACAGTACTACGTAGTAGGTACGCAAGTCAATGCTGGAAGCCGGAAATCACCCTGCGACTTCTGATGCCTCCAAGCATCTCCTAACAGCCGAGGAGGACGGATAGCCGCCGCTTTCGCTAGTAATATTGCTTTACAGAAGATGATGATTGCTTTCCATACCCTCTCACACCATGGCATGTCCTGTACAAGAGCCAAACGCAGGTTCGCCACCAATCTCCTGTATGAAACGCGGTGGTGTTCTAAACCAATATGACAGACACCTACCGTATACTCTACCGTGTCCACAATGATGACAACCAAATACCTAACCCCTTATAAAATAAAGGATTCATATCTTATTTTTATCGAAAACTTTTTTGACATATTAAAGTTGTAACAAAACATCAAAGAGTAAGTAGGAACGACATGAAGTCGGGCTAATAGAACTATAAAATTAGTCTGGCCTGGATAGAACCTAAGCATTACGAATAGTTCTAAACGCGCTTCGAATGTGCTAGTACAATGTTTCAGGATATACGGGTTTCAAACTTGCACGTAGCTAGTTCGAAACTCGTATATCCTGAAACATTGGGATTATTTAACATATTTACGAATTCCGTACCTATGCATAAATCTCCTTAAAATTCTCCCAATTTCTGTGTGCATGACTTTTTATTTGAAAAGTTTGTGGGGCCGCTCTTGCTTCGTACAATATTCAGAATCGAAAGACTTTGGTCGGTCAGGGCCGGCCATCTCTTAAGTTGGACAAACTTTTAACTTTTACACCGAACTAACTTGAGTTTTCATTTTCTCACAGTCCTGAAATTTAATGGGAACCACGGGTACTATTTGTTTACTTTATCTAGTCGAATCATAAACCAGGTACAAGAAAAAAAAATATTTTCTATTGCACAGAACATTACTATAATGTAATCCGTATTAATTTACACCTCAAATAATCTATTAAAGTATAGAACATACGAATATTTGGTCTCCTTTTTCATGAAAAATATTGTTCAGTTATTCGTTGATAGTGACACACCAAACCATCTCTGAAATCAGATAATATTCACGTTGTACTCTGCTGACCAATTAAGAAGCTTATATAGCTCTGAGCAAAAATTCGGTCATTCTGCTTGTTTTGATTTTTTTTACTATGAGCTATGTTTTAACATAGCTCATAGTAAAAAAAAAAAAATTACGATGTTAAATAAAAAAAAACTAGTGCGTTTTTATTGTAATACCTTATACATTTTTAATTAATTATCAGTTAAATAATTACCAGTTCTTCCTGGAAACGCAGCAAGTCGCTCAATCATCTTTTAAAATACATGACTTGGTTCTAGGTACTATTATATTTTACTATATTCATTTCCCGAGATAAAATTAAGCGGGATTTCTTCGAACTCATTCATTCTTTGCTTTGATCGCCTGTTCTGTACGTATATACGTGGACGGCCAAGCGTTTTCTGTCACAAATATAAGAGATATCTATCAATAGCTCGTTACACAGACAATACATTAATTACATTTGACTCCATACCGAATTTGTAGAATGCTATCACGGCAATTCTATAAGTGCCCTAATTCACGTAAAATCAAACAATCCCAATTCCATTGTCGTTCGATCGTAGTCCGATCCAAAATCGGTATTCACGTGTTCCTTGATAGGGATTCGATAGAACGACAATCGAACGACTTCTAAACGACCTGTCAATGTTTTATTGAAAAAAAAAATCTGTCAAAATCAATCTGTCTGTTTGTTACGGGACTCCATTTTAATATGACATTGTGGTGTCTCTTCCACAAAGGCCATTCATTAAGAGTTGAAGTTGAAGTTTTAATATGACAAAAATGAGTAAACAATGAATATCCGTTGGTTCCAAATTCAAAATACAATATTGTTTTTTATAACTGTAACAATCTTTATAGCCAGACTAAGTACGATTAATAGGTACGTTATTATTCTTAAAAACAGAAATACATTTGTTAGAAGTTCGAGTTATTTTCGTTTTAGTCACCTAAGTCTAAAAATAAACCGAACTTGAAAAAAAAGGTTCGACCTACTGCATTGGAATATAGATCTCACCATTGTAACATATTGATATTTTACCATATTTTGTACATAATTCATGAAAACGGTCTTTTTACCATAACAGAACAAAATGTTCTCATATTCAATTTACTGAATACGATTTATCTACGGAACACATTTTCCAAATCGATTAACTTCTGCAGAAGATTTAACTGTGTCTACCTTCAACGATTTTAAAGTAAATTACCTTAGCTGTGCAAGTGAAGTTTGTTTTAATAGGAACCGAGTTACCCGATACAAAGTACGAGGCAGCGAAGTACGGCGATCGCATTTCTTTGAAAGAATATCGCGGTAGTCTAATCCCGCTGCGGTAATCCATCATTAAATTCCTTAATGTATTTGCAATGAACGATTGGATATAAATTATCTTAGGTTATTATAGACTTATCATGTTTATAAAGAAAACAGAGAGAGAAACGATTTTTATTTTATTGCTATAAACTAGTACTTGACTGCGATCCCACCTGATGGTAAGCAATGTTACAATCGTTGATGGCGAGGCGTACTAGTTTATTAAGAGCCTATTCATTCTAACCTTGAAGACACCTAAATTATAATCGGACGGATATACAGCCGGCAAATTGTTCCATTTTCATTAGGTATACATTTTTCAGTATCAGTGAAGCGAAAGCAAACAAAATTCTACATGCATTCACACGCTCAGTGGCCTGAAAGTAATTAAATTAGACTTTAACATCTACCTACAATATACTACGTTACTTAAAAGGGGTAGATTTACACCGGTCGCTACGCATTTCGTACACACCGGTTTTTATGAATTAATAATTGCGCAAGCAAGAGATTCATTTTAATTCACATTAGATTAGAAATATTGGCGGTTAATTTGTAGAATAACAATATTAAATTAGTAAAAGTAAAGTGGTAGTTAGCAATAATAAAATTAAATAAGTTTGGTCTTTGATAAATATGTGCTACAATTGTCCAGGAATTATGGTTTGGATTTCTTTCACCATTGTGACAGATTTTTTTAATTCGAACGATTAGTTCCTGACATCAACGCGCCGAAAAACTAAACACACAACTAAAAAATGTAAAGATAAAGCCTCAAAAAAAAACATAATTTTATTATTGATTCTTCAAGCTGAAACGGATGAAATTTGGCATACGGTTAAACCATGTCATGGAATAGAATAAAATACTTCTTATTCCGAGATTACCCTTGAGACAACTTGCGACTTTACCGCTAGCAAAGCCGCTGCAGCGCGCAGGCTAATAGAAAGACAAAGCATTATAAATGCTCATCTTGTGTTATCATTTTCGCGGATAAAGTACATAATTTTTTAAACACTTTCTATGAAACGCACGTGAGTAAATCCTTAGAGACTTCAGTAATTCAATCCTCAACAGGAGTTAGCAGGGTATTTCTAATAGAGACGTTCTCAAACGAAACCCGAACATTCTCGTGTCAAAGAAGATTAAAGTTTTTAGATCAAACAACTGAATGCTAGAAGATCGGATTGCCTGAATATCTCGCGTTCTCACTTATTTTGTCGACACAACTTTAGTACGAGTTACCCAGGAACATAACGCGATTAGCATTAAGAGTGCCCAACCCCTACTAATCCTGAGTGTACAACCACTTTAAATTATGATATCATTACAAGACTTTCATATATTTAAAGCGTCAAAATCTTGTGGTATAGAAGCGTATATATAATATACGTTTGACGTTGAAATAAAAATTTAGTTTGTGTAAAAGTATAAAGTATTTTTTTTGAATAAGGAAACTTAAAAAAAATGTTTAAAAAACCCGCATGCAACATACGTATTTTCTGCAACAAATTTTGTCTATGATTGAATCACCGAAAAACAACGGAGTATTCAGACGTTTTTGCGTTGCGCTTTATCTAACAATGCGTTGACTGAAACAACAAGCTTTTAAACCATGCTCTCGTTGACACTAAACGGATAGGGAAAGGACCTCTTAAGAAAATTTTCTCTTACAAGGTTACACGTGGCGTGGCTCTTTCTTAATTAATTTACCTCCCGGGTGCACCTTTAATGAACCCATATTGAACCTGCGGGAACAGTAGACCTGCTTTTTCAACTTTTAATGAGACATAAAATAACGTGTATTAGGAATATATGTATCAACAAGTTTTCGATAAACATGGTCGCAAAGTTTCAAGAACAAATATTGTTGTGTTTGGCTTGATGTGGGATTATCTTTACCTAAAGAACATGTAAGAAGCGATACTTCCACTCCTGAACCGATCATCTAGTTGTTCGGAATTTAACTCGATAAAGGTTTTTTTTTCAATCAAATCAACTACGAAACGGATCAACTGTTTTCTTTCTCAACGATACAACTTTTTTTTTATTGCTCTCAGGTACGTAAAATAGTAGAGTAGCGACCGGCTCGATCTTCTTTGGGTTATGTTATGTCTGAGTATGGTTTCCGTGCTTAGTCCTATGCAGACCATTGTACGTATACCATGGCGGCCTAAAAAACCTGTAAATCAGGGGATTTACAAGTTTGAAAAAAATGTTCTGTAGACTGTAACGTTACGACATAATTTGTAGTAAAATATATTCTATTCTATTTTTTTTTAATTGATATTTTTGTTCCAGTGGCTGACTTCACGACGCAGCTGTCCCAGCTGTACGAGCACCACTCCGCAGAGCTGCAGGTCCTCGTCGCCAGCTTCCGAAAGAGAAGCAGCGAGTTGAGGAAGGAAAGGTAAGTTACTACAATTACTGAGTTTACAGAAGTTAATATAATTGAGATAAAATAGCAATTAAGAGCTGAAAATCTTTTCATAAGTTTATCAATAGATTATAAAATCGGGCTCCATCGTCCATAAATCACGATCTTCATCAATAATAAAATAGCTTTAACAAAGATTGTTTGAATAGTATTTGGTAGAACAAATTTTCGCTATAGTATTCGTCCTGCAGCCTCTTAATAGCGTCCTTCCTAAAGTACATTTTCATATAACCGCTCAAAATCAAAATCAAAACCAAAATCAAAATGGTTTTTATTTCATATAGGCCTACATGGGCACTTATAAAACGTCAGAAGCTAGTGCACGGTTCCAAATTGGTCGTTTCCTATGGAGAAGAACCGGCAAGAAACTCCATGGTTACTCTTTTAAAAAAATGGTTTCTTACAATATTATCTCGTTATTACAGTATTTATGTCATTATGTAAGAACAGTGTAGACCAGTCAATATTGTACTCAAAAGCACAATAAAAATAATCATAATAATAAAAAATCAAAGGTGAGTCGTAATAGGATTTGCGAAGTCTACAGTGTTCTTACTTTACAACGTGAGATGTAAAGAAAGAAATATTATATAAAACAAAAAAATTAATAAGTATGAAAAAAAAAAAATACATATATCACCACAACAGTTACACTGCGAGATGCTAACAAAATAAATTATTATTTAATTTAAAAGTTTTTAAATCTTAATAATATAAATATTGCAAAAGCAATGTGTCGAAAAAACAGATAATATTTATTCTCTTGCTCTTCTGCTGCTCTTTCATGATTATGACGTTACACATCTTTCTCAAGATATTGTGGAAAGACAGATAATATTTATATTAAGTGGGTTTCTATTGAAATAAAATCATGAATGTAAGTAAGTCTAAACCTATGAAAATCTATCTACTATGTTGTAAACTTTGGCGCCTTCATAATCTCACAAATTAAACAAAAAAAAATAAAGAAAACCATTGTAATGATGATGTTTTTAAAAAAAATATGATTTTCCCTGAAAAAGTTGTCTGAAATATTCGAATAAATGACGTTTTTATCGATTGGAAACATAGCGTTCAAATATTATCTCTCCTTTTTTCTCATTACCTCTACACAGATTGCGTTGGCAGCACATCTGCAGTCAACGCAATGTTCTACACTATAAATACCTATTTGACCCATCGGTCACGAAGGGTCCTTTTAACTAAAGAATTGCCTTTATACACCGTCATTTGTTTTAATCCGAAAACGAAATCTCACAGACAGGATTTTGGCAAAAACAATCAGTGCCGTTGACAAAGTGGCTTGGCAAAGCATTCAAGCCATCGCTTTCAATTCGAGCCTTTTTACAATCCAAAAAGCTACCATACAGAGAAAACCAGATTTTCCTAGAATGAACTCACTAAGCCTATCGAGCTCGGTTCGAAAAAATGGATTTGTACCGTTTGGAGTTGTAACCGGATAAACCTCACATAGCTCTAAATGATAACGATGAGATGTTATCAGATAAATCGATATATCCGATTAATCGATAATCGATTTGAGTAATATCGAGTCAATTTCACTAAATAAATAAAATTAATTACAAACACATAAGTTGAAATACAAATAAGTTGTCAATGAAGAACATTTTTGCATTACCCCGACCCTTCTGCGGGGTCCCTACAAATTTAAAAACGTTGGGATTTTCTTATTGCGCTTGGTTAATTTCTGTGATCATTAGCGCTATCATCAACTCTTATGATACTATATTAATATATTGCCATCTAAGTTATTTAATGCAATATTATCAATATATACACCGTGAAATTTAAATGGTTGTTTTCCCGCGGCAGAATGACTTGCCATAAGGAGTACTTTTGAAGTATAGAGTTAAAATAAAAAATAACAAGTTTTTTTTTTATAAATAATTATTAAAAATATTCATCAACTCAAAAAAGCGAAAACAATAGTAACATTAGACGTAATGTGTAGGTACTACTAGAGTCGCATGCGCAGCACGCCGTCAAAGGAAACCGATTCATTAAATATTTAAACCAAAATAAGCTCTCGCACGTTGTGATAGATACGTCATAATTAGCTTGCACTCTACAAGTCCATTTTTTGTTTTTAATATTTTATTTTTTTATCAAACGTTTGTATTACCAAGACACAACCATTTCGCTGAGGGAAAACAACCATTAAAATTTCACGGTGTATAAAACGAGAAACTGACTGACTGACATTTCAACGCACAGCCGAAACTACTCGGCCTAGGAGCTTGAAATTTTGCACAAGGCTTCCTTTTATGACGTCGACGAACACTAAGAAAGGGTTTTCCAAAATTTAGTTCCTAAAGGGATATAATGGGGTTCCAAAATTTGTATGGAAAACCTTAATTTCACGCGGGCGAAGCCGCTGGCAGAAGGTTAGTCCTGCATAAAAACTTTATGATTGAAACTCTTCAATTCTTTTTGTCGGATTAGACGCTTTATTTTTAAGTATGTATTCGATAATTTGAAAAGAATAGTCATCAGTAAAGCAAATAAAAATATCTGGCTTAAAATTCGTTTGTAAGATTAGCCCTGCCTTAACATACAACTTTAATAAAAAAATAAATAACAAACTACATCCATCATGTTTAAGAAATATTCGATTTATCAAAACATGAGGGAACGTTTCTCAACGATTACAAAATAATATTAGAAAATTTTTAAAATGTTATTTGATATTTTCATCTTCGATTTGATTTGTAAAGAGAGCTTTGTGATATTAATGTATTTGTGCTAATGTTCGTCAATTTCGAAATCAGAATTTCATTTCAATTTCAAAGCTTTGATTGTCAACGTAGTAATAGAGAGTTGTATTGAGCATTATCGTGACAATATAAATATTGAAATAAAAATACACACCCATTATAAAGCCAATTCAGGGTTTTCTTCTTTGTTGTTAAATAAAACAGCAATTAGCATTTCAAACATCCATAAGAAGATAAGTGAGGCTGTGTTACGAACATCTCGCTTACTCTTGAATGCTTGTAACCTAATAGCCGCGACGTCACATTTCAATTAGTGCATCCTCGTTCGTTCATTTGGTAAATGACGAGGGATTTCTTTGTGAGAATAACATTCAGTGATGATGACCAATTAGAGAAAAGATATAATAATTCATTTATTTAAAGTACCAAAGACTCATTTCAGTTTCATGTCATAAACATATAGGTACAGACAACACAACATGAAATTTATTATCATCATCAGCCTTTTTAATGTTCTCACTGCTGGGACCCAGGCCTCCTCTGTAGGAACGGAGTGGGCCACCACGCGGGCCCAGTGCGGATTAGTGGATGTCACATGTCTTCGAATTTTTGGTACTAGGACATGCCGGTTTCCTAACGATGTTTCCTTCACCGTTTCGAGAGCAGTGGTGATGAATAAACTACACAAAGTAATGCGCCTGGCTGAGTTTGAACCCGCGACCTACAACTCGTAAGTCGGGGCCACCACTCGGCGGTTACCACTCAGCCATCACTGCTCTCAAAATGAAATTATTAAAATTAAATATAAACTAGAGTTATTCTCTATGTCTATGCTCGTTAATGGACTACTAAAGTAGAAATCAAACAGGCTGTACGGAATGTAGTGATGCTGTCATTCTGTGAACGGCATCTGATATGCCGCCAAACGAGGCATCTCTTTGATGTTCATGATAGCTATCTGGACAGCTTATGCAGTGATTGCGTTATAATGATGTATGTCTATATCCTGTTACAAATTGTGTATCTGAATTGAGTACCTAAATCTATTGTGTACTAAGGTAATCATATTTAATATAGTATTGAAGTCTTTGTTACTAACATAGATTGTAAACGTTTGGTATAGTCATGAAATCAAACAAACTGGCAGATTTGAAAAAAAATGCAAATTATTTGACAAGACTGTTTTAAATCATTAATTAGAGTGTCTTGTGTATGTAAGAATTTTTGAACGCTCTTAGAGTTACTCAATGTTACTCATAAAAAAAAAAAATTTACAAAAAAAAACCGTCTTCAAAAAAGTTGAAAATAAAAATTTGAATTGCTGTAAAGAAACTTAATTTATAGGTAAACTTATTTGACATTAATATTTTGCAAATATTCAAAATTTATTACTTCTTTTTGGAGTCGGTGCCAGCCAAGGCAAGGAATTACGAAAAAAATGGGACCAATCTGGAAGCATATCCTTTCAAGTATAAAAAAAAATTTGCAAATCCATCCATAAACAACGGAGTTCTGAGGTAACAAACATAAAAAAAAAATTAAAAAAAATACTATCGAATTGAGAACCTCCTCCTTTTTTTGAAGTCGGTTAAAAAATATGTATATTTAACGAAAAGATATGTAACTATTTACAATTTTAAACTTTAATGTAAGAATTATAAATCATACTCAAATATCTAACTATCGATATGAGGTATCCACCTCATATCGATAGTTAGGTATTTGAGTATGATTTATATATTTTTTTTAAACCTTTTTGAAATTACGTAAGTATTTACTTACTGTCAAGGTTTTTCTTAAAAAAAACCTTTTAAAATATGTAAATTTTTAAATAGGTAATCCCTGGGTAGTCCATCTTCATTAACCTAGATCCAAGTATTAATAATAAAAAAAAACATTCAATTCTAAAGTCCGATTTTCACAGAGTTCTTTCACAGTCTTCCTTTCCCCGAGGGTTAATAACATTAAGTGTTTAATTAAATGAAGGCCTAGGATAAATGAAAGCCATATTTACTCAGATGTCCGCCATAACTCTACCTGTGACGTCATTCAGGTACCTGACCCCAAGCTCGTAAATATCACGATACAAGTAAAAGGAAAATGTTGCCATCTTGATAATGTGATACCTAAATTCCGTACAAAGATTAGATCCTTGGCTTTTTCGCTATTACCCTTTTTATAGGCTGAAACTAGAATAGAATAAACTTTATTGTACACTAAAATCTACTACTACAACTACTACCATAGACTAGAATTTTTTATTTTACTTTTTTACTTACGTTAGTTTTAGCCACTTGACCTCCTTTTTAGGCTAGATCTAGCCCCTGATTTTAAAGAGCTAATTTCCGTTACTTAAATGTGATAAATCACTGTGCCTTTTGTAACACCCACTTAACGTTAAATAGAGTTAGTAAATACAATTATTTAGTTACTCATGCGTCAGTTTCCCTAACAAGTTATTTATTTATTTAAACTTCATGTATAATAGTGGTACATAGGCGGACTTATTGCAATAAGGCTTTCTATACCAGTCAACCTTTGGATTAAAAAAAGATAACACTATGGTAGGTGTGCACACTAAATAAATAACATATATTTTAAATAGATTGTAATATAAGATAATAATAAAATACGTATAAAAACTATGTCGGCAGTCACTTTAGTAACTAATCAGTTATTAACTTTTAGTCTATATATAGGTAATCTGTGTTGGGAGGACGCAACACAGATTATCTATATAGTTTAACAAAAGGCCGCTCACACACTCCTATTAGGAACATTAGATATAGGTACATTAAGGCAATAAGCTACCTAAAGGTAATCAATTCGTCTAGAGTGGGCCTTTGTATCCCAATGGTCCGTAACACTGATCGATCAGAGAGAGATATTCAATCAAAGACTTCGTTTACAATCTCAAGAGCAGGTAATCTTTATTTGAACAATAAAAATATTATTATTCAAGCTACACGGCATCTTTGCTCCTCACAATATGTTTTTCAAGCCTTGTATGATCTGAAAATTCTAACAAAGAAGCACCTGACATGTTTTAGATAGGTTCTTTATCCCCTTTTCTTTTCTCATCTTAACTATATGCATACATTTCTGCTTCCATAGAAGGATCGACGTATGAAAAGCCTTGCTATGACAGACAGATAGACAAGAGCTAAAACCGTGAGCAAACAAAGAACATTTTGATCTCCGTACCGACGTCAAACTTTTTCTGTTATCATATTGTTAGTGTATCTGTGTATCTAGTGTAGATAATGTTATATTACCTTTTAATCTTTCTTTCCATTACTTTTTGGTTAAACTAGTCTTACAAATGTCGTGAAACTCTGTAATTGACTTAAGTGATAATTGTTATCATCTCGTTATCACTGTGCAGCGTGAGCAGACCTCACTTTTTCACTTTTCCATGCTAGTTATCTTTCATGAAACTGCATTAGGCTGTACATTGATGGTGTGATGTGTATTCTCAACCCATGTAATTTATTAATAAGCTGTTGAGTTTCCAAATAAATAAAATAAATGAATAAATCATTCGCTGTCTCAATATAATATTTTGCATGACACTCGATACTACAGATAAAAGAACATTATTATAATTGTTTCTAGGTTAAATATTGATATTTTTTCATTGTCTGTTATCTTTGACAACGATAATACGCAGGTATATTTTTTGAGCGAAATAAATGAACGGCAAGAAGAGAATAAACTTCTTGTGTTACATTCAATATTCATTTGTTTTCTCGACAATTCTCGGTTTCCTTTGTTTCAAACGACACGTCAGGGACAAATGTTTGTAACTCATCAATATAATCATTATTTTGTCTTTACTCCAACTTATTTAATGTCAGCGCAATTCTATCACTTTTATTCTTCTTAATTGAAAGGAGAATGAGCAACAAAAATATCTATTATTCGATCAATCTGTCTAGCGTCTTCCTGATTTTTTTAATAGTTTGGCGTTTTACCACTATGCAACCAAATAGTAAGAGATGATGTGGCGACGGTGAAGCACGCTTGCCTAGAAGTAACCTATTCACTTTTGACTTAAAGGCTCCCTCATGAGGTTGGCTCCCAGCCCAATCAGATGCAGCCGGATACCAGTATTGTACAAGAAATGACTGTCTGTCTGACTATTACCCAGTAACTGAGTATCCTCTTAGTAAGACTGATGTCAGATTTTCTGACTTCCTACTGTCCCTAATAACTATCAATCATGTACAAATGACAGCTAGGACCAACGGTTTGACTTATTTCCCGAGGTAGGAATTAAATTTGTTAGTTATACAATGGTCACCCATCCACAAAACGACCTCGGTAAACGTAACTTAACCTCGTTATCATTTATCCAAGAACTTCTCTAATGTATTATTCAATGAAATATGTAAATATTACAACATATTTCAAACAGACATTTCGCTCCAATAAGCTCAAGTAATAAGCTTATCCGTCGGTGCCGTGTCAGCGCATCCGCGTTTTCATCTCGTAACAGTTGCTTTCACTAGTTACTTGTTCGCTACCTGCGCCTTATTTCATATACGCAACTTATTTATAAGAACAGGAAACTCTTCGCGAGATATTGACATTATTCTGAAAGGAAAAACACGGGGTATTTTTAGATCCATAGATTAGGTAAAATATATGTAAGTGTCAAGTATAATGTTGTCGTCATGCTCTTTTAGATGTCACTGCTTGTCGTAATGTCGGGGGTCGGGTTACTTGCTTCCCTAAAATATGGAGAGGGGACTAATGGCTTATCGTTACGTTATGCATAGGTACACTTATGGTGACTTTTCGCCTTTTTTGTTATGGTTTTCTTATTGTCTTTTCCTTCTTTCATATTTGATTCAAATGTTTTTCCAGCCAATATTTAGGCAGCGAGCCTGAGCAGTCAGTTCAGGGATTTCCAGATTGGTCACTGAGTTTCCTAGTTATGACAAGTAATTTATGAATTGGCCCTTTGTATATTTTTTTTCTGTGATTTATTATTAGTAATATTGATCACAGACAGAAGTGTTATTGAAGACCTCGTTGTTATTTATTTATTTTATATTTTTGTACTATGTATAAAAAGTATAAAAAATTATACAAAGTCCCAATTTAAAGACTAGGGGGCGTCGGGTGGGTTTTAGAAGACTCCCCACCAAAAAGCCCACCCGTCAATTTTACATAATTAGGTTTAAAGTGCTTTTAGCCTACTTTGAATAAAATAACTAGTTTTTAATTCAGACTCACACTCATCTTCAACCATACCTTACTAATATAAAGTTACAATATACCTATATAATTGTATATTATTCTTTTAACCTAAAAGCTTATTAAATATACATTGCATATCTAGTACAAAAGCTATTTCCCTTAAAATTGAATATAAATAAAATTCATTTTGTTACCCAAACGTAACTGAAAAAGGGTAACATTCTGTTCAAATTACTTTCCTTTATAAACAAACATAAAAATGAAAACACGACGCTTAGAAAATGTGTATGAAATGTATATTTTTCAAAGCAATTTTGTTTTAATATGAGAGGAATTTTAGGAGACTAGAGAATTTAACTATACGAGTTCATGTAAAACGTATCAAATAAAAGTAAGACTCACACAGTTCACGTTTCCCGTACAAAATATTCACGAAAACCTTTGGAACGACGTGCCAAGCCTTTGTGAATCACAAATGGTGGCAGTAAATCAACTCATAATTTATTCATCAGTGAAGAATTGTGAGATATATTGGAGGCGACTGCCTTGGAACAACTCCTTCTTTAACTAAAACGAGACAATCCAATTATTGTCGAGGAATCAAATCCAAAGGCACTTAACTCTGCCATTACTGGCAAATAAAAGGAATGCTCCATTCCCCCAGCCTGATGCAATGGTCGACTGTTGAGGAAAGTTACTCGTTAGCTACAAAGATAAAATAAATCCCAGAAGGACTGATGTAGTAAAGTCTATTGATATTTTTTTATTTAGACTGGTCTGTCAGCCTAGTAGTTAGTAACCCTGACTGCTATGCCGGAGGTCGTGGGTTCGATTCCCACCAAGGACAAATGTTTGTGTGATGAGCACGATCATTTGTTCTGTATCTGGGTGTAATTTATCTATAATATGTATGTATTTAGAAATATATATATGTTTATCAGTTGTCTAGTACTCATAACACAAGCTCAGCTTAGCTTGAGACTAGACGGCGTTGTGTGATGGTTGTCGAATATTATATTATTATTATATATTGTCTATTCCAAAGAAACTCCGTAATATTAACCAAAACCATCAGATATCCGGAAAAATATCTGAAACTGATATAAAAAATTCGGATAGTTTCGTATTTAAGTGTGGCTTATCCACAATTAGATGTAAATGTCTTAAAAATAGTAGTAGCTTTTTTTTCAACAGATTTTTTTTATTTGTTTTGCTGGTAGCTTAGCCAGGAAAACAAATAAAAAAATCTGTTTTAGACAAAAACGAAAAGTCTAATTTTGCAATTTATTTTTACTTTAACTTATAATTTTAATATTGGTTACCGTATCCGAAACCGGTATAATATTATATCTATATCCGTATCCAGATTCGAAATTTCATATCCAGAACATTCCTATTCCAAAGTTTTATTTATATTTCCTTTATATTCAAGTGGGCTTTTTGTTGTATATAGTTTATTGCCAACTGTTTCAAAGACTTTTAAATTAAAAACTTAAGACAATTAAAAACTTAAATAAAATTGATACCCTATTTACAACGTTCTACTTTTTGGAACATTTTATTACGAAACACGAATAATCTTTTACTAAAAAAATCATGTTAATGATCAAGAAATGGAAGTACTTGATCTGAACCGGACTTCCATTAAGATCAAGAACACTTTTTCCTTAACCCTCTAAGGAGACTGTCTAATCATCGTGTATCCTTAATTCAAGCTGCTAAAAAAGGTTTTTATCAGGCGTCTCAACTGGGGCCCATAGTAGGACATCCATACATAAGTAAGAACATATATGTACATGCCTTACTTCGTGTGCCTATCCCAATAAAATTTACTTACTGCGTCCCCAGAGGCCGACCTAAACTTGTCCAGAAATACGACCTATCTCTTTATTCTAACAAAACTTTCAGGTATAACTTTAGTGATAATAATTTTCAAATATTAACAACTCTTCAAGTTCGTGCTAAAATGTTCTTTCTTGTCACTTTTAGATAAAACCGTCAAGTTGTTCAGAGATCTGGGTGACTTTAATGAGTGAAAAGTGATATTATTCGTAGGCAGTAAAGATATACAATTTAAATTCTGTTTTTAGCCGACTCCAAAAAAGGTGGTTCCGTATTTCTCTCGTAGTTATGTACATAATGTGTTAGCATGCCCCGATTTTCTCAAAAACTAATACGGTTTGAACAAGTTTTTCATTATATCTGATGAAGATTGTCGGAAATAGACAAAAGAACGCATCAATAATTAACAACAATGCAATTAGTGCGATCGTTATCTATGTATTATCAACATCATTTCACAATATAAGGTAAGGTTTTGCAGATGCGTATACAGTTCACAGTTCATTATATTAATATTGTTGACACCCTAGAACTTGCTCTTAGAATGTAATAAACACCGGCTTCCAAAATTAAATACATTTTCCTTTTTTGTCGTTTCATTTTTTACAAAAATAGTTGCTAGAATATTGCTAACCTAAGGAATATTTTTTTTTACAACAGCTGATTATTTTGCTCTCAATTTCTAACATTCTTTGAAGAAAATAGTTAACTTTTCTCATAGTTGATTTTCCAAATTCAAAGTGAACGTGACACAATTAGGTTTAGGCACGAAAAGTGTCCTTGTGAAGTAACACTTTACACCTGAGGGAATAGCAGCTACAAGGCAACTATAAAACTAAACTAATTAATACTGTAACATACATAAGTTACACTACATTTGTCAATGCCATGCTAGTAGTCCCCTAAGGTGACGCTTAAATATGCTGTTGGAGACCTAACAATTTGCTGATGGAGTAAGTCAAATTGCCTACCTGAAAAACAATAGCAAGGTTGCTGAAACAGTTAATTTCATAAAAGGACTCAATTGTTACTTGTTGAAAGGTAAAGCTAACGACCGTAAATTCACTCATGATTGACTTTATTACGATGAACTGAAACACAAATGAGAAATCTCATTTTGATTCAGCTTCGAATCAAAACCCTAAGTATGATATTGTCACGATCATAAATATATGACGTTTAGCTAAGAGTCTTATGCTCGACACGGTGGGAGAGACTGGCTAAAAAATAATGGATGGATTGTGTGAGAAGTGAAGTGAAAGAAAAGGGAGTAAGTGACAGCGTGACAGGACAGCGTGGAAGAAAAATACGTCTTTCGTCGACCCTAAATAAAATGGGCCAAGGGCAGGAAGATGATGATGACTTAAGTAGCTACTGCAAGTGTTTTCGCCCGCGTGATAGTAGAAAATTATCCTAAAGGGAATATAGGTACTCCAGGTATAAAAAAACTTATGTGCTACTCCAGGGCATGGTTTACCGTTTTACCTTGTACCAAGTTTCGTGCAGTGATTCAATTCCATATTTAGCGTGAAGAAGTAATAACTACACAAATATAAATTATAGGAGTAAATGTGCGATTACGCAAATCCAAAACGATTTTCCCCTAAAACCTGTATCGATAAAAATTGTGTTCATAACAGCGATATAAACGACAGAAAAACTGTCAATTTAAGCCAACACGCAACCGTTTCATAGCTATTGTAAACACATGCTGCAATAAAGAACTAGCTGTGTCCTATAAACTGAAATATGCAAATACGACGAGCTTTGTCCCAAAAGCGAGCCCGTATTTTATTCAAAGCTAGATGGTACTAGCAATCAGGCTTAAGGTACCCGCTGACAGGTGTTAGGCGACAATGCGACTAGGATAAGACAACGTTTTGTTACAAAAAACTAGTTAGTGGTCGTCCCGTGGTCGTTATTATACATATAAAAATAAATCCTTATATCTGTTGGTCACATAATCATATGGCAGGACCAATATCGCTAATTCTTGTATTTATTTATTGTCATGAGATTTTTATGAAAGAAAAGAAAAGTTAAGCAGAAAATTTGAAAATGTCAGTAGACTGCGACGAGTGTTAACGGGTATTCATAGCTAAAAGAGGATTATATTATTAGATATTTGTTGGGTCAGCCAGTTAGATGCACAAATTACAGATTATGTACTCCTTGTTCTTTATACTAAATAAATGTATGCCATGTCTCACACATGTATCAAGTGTGGTTACAGTAAAGCCGTTCTAACTTGTCGAGTTTGAAGTTAGGCTCTGCAAACGTTAGCGCTTGTGCACTCTCGCTATCTAATCTATAAAGCACTTTTAGAATTAGGTCTCCAAAATCGCATCATCGTAGCGTTGTCGCACTGTCGCATCAGGCGTGTCTGTCAAAGTCTTAACAGAATACACACATAGACAATAGAAAATTATATGAAAAATTCAAAGTTGTACGTCGTGTAGTTTCTACGTGTTTCACTTCCTTTTGTTACAAGATTTTTCGAACCCGCCGCTGCAGCGATTCGCTGTTTTATTCAATTCAGAAACAATAGTAGTAAGAATACACAATACTTATTTGAACTGAGTTGAATAAGTACTTACAGATTTAGGTAAAGTTGATGATCGTTCGAGTTGATTCGTACTTTGAGAAAGAGGTCAATCGTCGAATCCGACTCGGCTGAGCAGCGTTTGGGAAGCTACGCGGTGTCTTCTCGTCTAATATACCACAATGCCTCAAGACGAAAGTCTATAATCAGTGCGTGTTGCCAGTGATGACGTATGGCTCTGAAACGTGGTCGCTTACAATGGGCCTTATAAAAAGACTCAAGGTCACTCAAAGGGCAATGGAAAGGGCTATGCTCGGAGTATCCTTGCGTGATAGAATCAGAAATGAGGATATCCGCAAGAGAACCAAGGTTGCCGACATAGCGAAAAGAATCGCCAAACTTAAGTGGCAATGGGCAGGGCACATTGCACGCAGAACGGATGGCCGCTGGGGCCGAAAGGTTCTGGAGTGGCGACCGCGTACCGGAAGACGTAGCGTTGGAAGGCCTCCCACAAGGTGGACCGATGACCTGGTCAGGTTTGCTGGAAGCCGATAGATGCGAGACGCACAGGACCGGTCTCTGTGGCGGCGCTTGGGGGAGGCCTATGTCCAGCAGTGGACGTCTTTCGGCTGAAATGATGATGATGATGATGATCGTTCGTATTCTCAAATTTTATTCGAACCAATTCAGAAAATTCCGATTTTTTTTTTAAATTCGTAAGTTGTTTGATCGTTCGAATTCTCAGATTTTATTTGAACTCTATTTAAATTGAATATTTATTCGGTGATCACAACTTATGTAGAACTTTGAATTATAGCGTCTCAAAACTATTTGAATATCAAAGAAAGCCATTATTCACTGAAGTCCAATTCCAAAAAGTAATGTATAAATGTAGACTACACAAATAAATTGCCACATTATCAAAGAAGACGGTTTTCGATTAATATTGTGGTCACATAACCAATCAAGGAGCGCCTAAACCTTTCTGATGAAGGCAAATTCACGAGATTTCCCGACTGATGTTTTCAGAAATTGGACTCAATAGGCTCTTACTGATTATAATTACGTTTATATATTGGTGTCAATCTTCGCACCAGGCAGCGAGTATCTAATTGAATTTCTGTAAATATAATCTTCTAGTCTAGTAGATTTGATTTTCGAGTCTTTAGAAGTGAGGGCCAAATTTTGAAGCTGTAGTTGCCGAGCAAATTTCAAGGGTCTTCTCTCTGAAAATACGCCTAATTAAATACCTGCGGCCGTAATTTAATATCGCACTAATTGCTTTACAGATGACCTCGGTGGTGATGATAAAAAACAATTATATCTACAACTAGATTTAATAAATCTGATGTAGGTACCAAAATAAAATGACCTTTAAAAAGTACGTAAGTACTAAAAGTAATGTGCATAAAACCATAAATAAGCAAAAAGGGTAGATAATTCTAAATATGCTTCAAAACATTTTTAAATTATTTTACAACCTTAATAATTTCGATTGAAGCAATCGTAAGGAAAATTGTGTCGTTAGGTGCCTCTATTTATTGTTAAAATGAAATTCTGAAGCAATAAACCATCAATCAACTTTGCACGAACAATTCGGGATCATTTGTCATAATTCTGCTAATAACCGCCACCCAACAACGATACGTTTGTAATAAAGAATCATTTCTCGTCAGCCAATCGGCTATTTATATCGTCTTTTGTCGCCTTGTTAGACCCCACACGTTTTTTCATTTTTTAAATATTTTATGTATGAGAGTACCGTCTTTTTACCCGTACGGTAAGTGATACCGATACAAAATATATTAGAACCTTTTATATTTTTAGTATCGAGGTAATGGATTTAAAGATTACGGTGTACGACAGAAACCTTCGTTTAACCTCTTTTCACAATTGAATTTTATATTATTTGTGGCTCCGTGGCTCAAAGTCCTATTTTAGGAATGATAAGTGCAACCAGTGTTACTGTTCTAAAATACACTTCTCATCAAAAAAATCGAAACACTTCCGTTTTCATTGTTTCTGTCCGAATTTAACACAAAAAAGAATTCATACGATGAAAAAAAATACATATATTATAGCTGGCAGTTTGGCCATTACAGTAATAAGCGAAAATTCTAAATTCAAAATTAGAATTTCATTTGTTTATCTTATAAACGAAATGAATCACTGTTTTGAGACAAATGTGTGTTTAGGGTTGGAGTACATTTAGCGTTTAAAAACTAAAAATTGGCGCCTATCCTTAAACTTTTTGTTTTTTATTTCAATACTGTGACTTTGGGACGTCTGAAAAAAGGTTTTTTTTCTAAAACGTATGGATACTTCGCCCACAGAAGCCGCCCAAGTTGTGGCATTGCTGGATTCTGGCCTTAGTCAGCGTGTTGTGGCTGCAAGACTGCATCTAAGCCTGTCATCTGTTCATAGAGTCTATAAACGTTATCGGGAGACTGGTTTGTTCACGCGCCGTTCAGGATCTGGCAGGAATCGGGTCACTTCTGAGCGAGATGATCGATTTATTGTAACAACTTCTTTAAGAAATCGACGCCTTAACGCTTTTCAACTGCAGCAGCGGCTTCGTGTTGTACGAAGGGTGGCTGTAAGTGACTCTACAATTAGAAGAAGGTTGAAGGATCGTGGACTGGTACCGCATAAGCCAGCAAATGGGCCGAAATTAACTGCAGACCATCGAAGAGCGCGCCTTAACTTTGCACGTGAGCACCTAAATTGGTCATACCTACAGTGGAGCAAAGTTCTCTTTTCTGATGAGTGTAAAATTATGCTGTATGGTAACGACGGAAGGAACAAGGTCTACAGAAGAGACGGAGAACGCTATGCACAATGCTGCATTGAAGAAAAGGTCAGCTATGGTGGCGGTTCGTGGACGGTTTGGGGAGGAATCAGCGCCGACGGTAAGACAGAGCTTGCTTTCGTGTCTGGGCCACGTCTGCCTGCACTAAACTGTCATCGGTACGTCGAAGAGTGTCTCGAGCCTCATGTGATGCCCTATGCACATTTTATTGGCAACGGCTTCATATTCATGCACGACAATGCTAGGGCTCACACCGCGGGCGTCGTACGAGATTATCTTAACGAAGTCGATATCTCTATTATGGAATGGCCAGCAAGAAGCCCGGACATGAATCCCATTGAACATCTATGGGATGAATTAAAGAGACGAATTCGAGCAAGAGATCCTGCCCCAGAAACACTTAGCCAGCTGCAAGATGCAATCCAAGAGGAATGGGACAATATACCACAGCATGTGATCGTGACTCTCATCCGATCGATGAAGAACCGTATGGAAGCAGTAATTAGAGCTCGGGGAGGGAATACAAGTTATTAAATAAACGTTTTTTAGCTTTTTTTTTCATTTACGTGTGTTGTTTTATCCATTTCCTTTATACTCCATACGGAATAAAAATGACTCATTTAACAAAATACGAAACCTATGAAAAATTCATTTAAATTTAGAACATTAACATTAAGATTTGATAAGCTCATATTACTCACTATTAAACGACATTTAACATTTATTCCTAAATGTACACATTTTTCTGATAATCCTGACAAAACGTAAACTTGCAAGGTGTTTCGATTTTTTTGATGAGAAGTGTATATAGATTATCTAGTGTTTTTTTTTTTATTTGGGGTGGTAAATCCTTTAATGTCTTGCGAAAGGGCACGTCAGACTTTTAACTTAAACTACACTTAAGTTCCTTGATTTACCCTTTGCTTTCTGGGATCATGGGCAAACTTTTCTCAAGTCAAACCAGTAGGCTTCGTCCCTGCTGGGATTATTTGGCTGACATCTCTTTTAGACCCGTAAGGAGCACTACGCGTCATCGACAACTCTGGTTCGATCTGGACGGTTACCGAAAAGCCGGGCGGCGAGCTACCCATTGCTCATCGTCCGCAAGCCATTACCAATGGTGGCCAGTAGTCGTAGTTGAGGCCTCGGCAACTGGGGCGTGTAAATTTATATTCACTCACGCGGCCGTCATCAGCTCTAGCAGTACTGCACCGTAGGAGACAAACACCTGCCATTCACCTGGTGCAAGAAGTTACTGCCACCTATAAGGATATGGGTGATAACTAGTCTATTATTTATATTTTACTACAATAATCATCAACTAAACCATATCCCAACCTACAAATATAAATTCACCAATCAAAATAACGTATCTCTCAAATAATCAATTTAAAATGAAAAAAAAAAACATTAAAGAAAATTCACTCACAAATACATCATCGTTACTGTAAAAAGAATGAATGATGAAATGTTCTTTTTCAACGAATATTCCATTGAAAACATACTTTTTCATATTCGTTGCAACGCATTTCACAGGAGTTTTTTTACAGCTTGCTTATTCGGTACAAGAACACACTGTTACAATAAAATGGGTACACGTATATCTACAAGTTTTAAATTAGTATGTATAGTGGTAGTGTAGTATTAGTAGTACCTACAGACTCAAACTAAATTGTATCCTATACATTCACAACACATAGTGCATAAAGTATACATCTTGCACAGGATATGGTTTGGCCCGCCAGCGTTATGATAATGTATATTATCTCGCTGGCGGGTTAAACTGTATCCTGCAGAGTACATAAGCTTGACTATGTCATAACACAGTAATCTTCTAAGTCTCCAGTACACTCGGCACCTATTGGCTCATAGTTTGTACTAAAAACGGAACACTTTTAGACTTATTTAAGAATTTTAAAAAGCCAGGTTGATTTGTGAAAAAATCCAACCAAACTTCCCGAATAATAAAGGTTTTAGTAAAAATTTTACAGTTGACAGTTTTATAGACGACCATGAAAAAATTATTAAAATTAATAAAGCACATCGTCCATGGTAGCTGAAATATTTAATAGGAAAATGAGAATGGCATTGCTAAGCGATGAAATCTAAAGCCTTCTAAAAATTTGTCATGTTATGTATATATCTATAAACGAAAAAGTTGTAGATACTGGACTAAATAGAAAAATATTTCAACTACAATTTCCGTACTTCATAGTTCTAAACCTATTGATTACAAATATGGCTGTCTGTCAGTCTCTTTTCTAAAATTTAAACTCGCACCATGTTTGAATTTAGCTGTCAAAAGCAAGGCTTTACAGAAAATGCAGGCATGTGAAATTGTAACTCTGCACGTCAAACGTAACTTTGTTTCAATAAAAAAAACTAGTTCTACAAAAACACGAATCCATGCAAACCACTCTTCTTCAACCTGCAAATCGTCGAAAAGCAATAAACATTTCAATGTAGGGCGTCTTATTAACATCTACAAATTCGAGCAAACCAGAGAATACCATTTCTAATTTTGATAATAAGACTCCCTTGTGCCTAAACGATTTTAATATCATCCTGACCTGCTCGTACTAAATTAGAATGCCTTATAATATTTGCCTTTCGAAATAATTCCACGTTTGTAATTCGAATTATTATTTTACATGTGTGAGTGCTTGAAGCTTCGAAGCGTACGGTCCTTACATAGTTCAGTGCTTTCTACACTTTCATGATACAGGTCATTGAAGCATGTCGACGCTCGGGAATCCTAGCGTCATAAGAGTTCACATTTCTACATATGTTTAATATGATTGTCTTCATAACTGATGAACACTGCACGATTATAAATTTAGTATTGAGAGCAAAGTGGATATTATCTAGGCTCCTATAGAGATTGGACCCTAAATTTGTGTAGGACAAGCTGAAAACCTGCTAAATGAATCCTTGCAATAATGATTCTTCATAATGTTTTTTTTTTTCCAAAAACTTTCAATTAAAAAAAACATATTTCGAGAGAAGGACAGTGGAAGAATTTGAAATGCGATGATGATTTTATTATCTAGTTGCTCAACTCAAATGTAATATCATAAAAGTTCTACAATATGAGTAATAATAAATTAATATTATTAACTCTTTTTCATAAGTTTGCTAAAAGAAATAGCTAGTATTGCGTGTTGGTTTCTGTTTCTGTTTTCATCAAATATTTTCTATGTAACATAACAAAATCATAGATTACTATTTAGGAATTTATCATCCCGAATTATCACACTACCTCGTCTAGTCTCAAGCTAAGCAGAGCTTGTGTTATGGGCACCTACTAAACAACTGATAAATATACTTATATGTTTCTAAATACATACATATTATAGATAAATAAAATATATCATTGCTGCAACTCTCAAATAAACATATAAAAGAAGCCGCATGGCCACGTATTGGACCGCATTTTACAATATTACAAAGCAAATTGACATTAATGTTCATGCTCACTATTAATGGCTTATATTTGCATACCATTTATTACAATCGGATGCTGTGGAACTACATAGAGCAATCGGCTACAAATCTGTGATTTATTTAAGAACCGTGAACTTCATTCTTAGCTTAATAACTTCCTGTTTATAGTGGCTTATAAATTGCAATCTTCTTACCGGCAACTAAACCTAATTGATCCAGCCATTCTTAAGTTTTAGCGAGACGAACAGCTATTTATTTATATGTGTAAGAAGATTGTACCAACATTGACGGGGCAAAGGCCTTTTCCAAATTCTTTTAGGTATCTTTCACTTGATTTACCCCAAACAATTTCTTGAGAAGTATTTAGTATCTATCTAAATAATATTTCGAATATAAATTTTGTTTTAAATCGTCTTAATACTACCTTAAGCTCCTTACCTCATCGATCAAAACGTTTCTTCATATATAATATTCTAGATCCCAATAACCAGCCATTTAAGACTTAAACCAGCGTTGCTCAAGTGCAACGTCTCAAGGCACCTTTGAACTTTACCAACCCTTGACCTGCCTCCCCTAGTTGAATTTTCGCGGGAAATTACCACGTTAATTGCTTAAGTTTGGTGTATCCATCGCGCTATGTAGAGAATATTGAATGAGGCATTGTGTGTTCTTTCATACTCAATTTTGTTACAAGTAGAAAAGATTTCGCAATGAAAGTAATATGTATAGTATTTTTGAAGGAATGTTCCAAGCATACTACTACAACGATATTATTATATTTAGTTTAGTAAAAGTATTAGGAGTAGTAAATAGTTCATAGTAAAGACCTATATCTCCCTATATCACAAAATTCTGCAACCTGCCAATTATTTTTTGCTTTTTGCGTTCTAACACCTCGGTAATTCTTACGGAATTTCTCCATTGGTATTCCGCTAGTGCATTCACTTCTTTTGGCAAAAGTAGAACTCGTTACACCTTTTCATATTGGTTTGCTGTGACGTTGCGTTGTCTGTCAATTATTTTTCTGATTATTAAAGTACCTAAAAATTCAGGAAAGGTTAGTAAGAGGCCATGGACTCAAAAATCGAAATGCAATATATGCAATGCAAATACAACAAAAACCTTCGAATAATGGTCGAATCGAATATGAGGCTCATTGTTATATTTTGTGTAAAGGTATTTCGACGTATGGGGTCACCGACTTACGCTCTGCATTATGGATGAGGTCAAAGCCTAAATTCGAATATAGTCGCAGTGCGGGATCGAAACCAAGTCCAAATTGGTTTTTCTGTTTCTATTATCGTTTCAATTGAACTCACGAATCGTCTTAATCAGCTGTCTCTAATTCAGTGAATTCATGATTCTAAAAATAGTATCTTATTACAACATTTTGTACTTTAGAATCTTAATTTACTATTTTCTGTTTTATAAAAACTTTTTATTTTCACGCCATAAAATAACCACCAGGAGCTTAATATGATTCATCATCATCAGCCTTTTTAATGTTCCTGTTACGGGTAAAGCTAGAAGGTGGAGTAAACCTAGGTTTACCCTGGTTAACTTAGTATTACCCAAGCTTCTTGGGTAAAGTCCGAATAATAAGTAAAATAAATTTTGATTCGGGGTTTACCCATGCTCACCTAGGTCTACCAAACTCTGGCTGGGTAATGTTAGGTGTTGCGTAATTTTGGAGCCGTAATGCAGAGCTGCAATGGTGATTTCATGGAATTATGAATTACCACTTTCAGAACAAGGAGATGGGAAAGGAAATAGAAACAGAAGTTTTAAATACAAAAGAAGGTGAAAGGCAAGTTTTACAAGAAATAAATTAAGAAGAAATGGAAAGAAAGTTTCTGTGTGTCATGATAAACTGATTGATATCTAAAATATATCACCGAAAAAAAGCTTACGAGAGCTTGCAAATGAACGGATTTTGCTCTTCTAACGATTACGTTCGCCTAAAAATGTCCTTGGATTTTCATTTTACTAATTAATTATGTAAATTTTTAACATTACCCAGCCAGAGTTGGGTAGACGTTCG
Organism: Mythimna loreyi; assembly: GCA_029852875.1. Taxonomy (NCBI): domain Eukaryota; kingdom Metazoa; phylum Arthropoda; class Insecta; order Lepidoptera; family Noctuidae; genus Mythimna; species Mythimna loreyi. The sequence continues at coordinate 10,659,148 of CM056782.1, read as the reverse complement.
AGAGTATTATAATTCCATGGAATCACCATTGCAGCTCTGCATTACGGTTCGAAAATTATGCAACACCTAACATTACCCAGCCAGAGTTGGGTAGACCTAGGTGAGCATGGGTAAACCCCGAATTAAAATTTATTTGACTTATTATTCGGACTTTACCCAAGAAGCTTGGGTAATACTAAGTTAACCCGGGTAAACCTAGGTTTACTCCACCTTCTAGCTTTACCCGTAACATTCCCACTGCAGGGACACAGGCCTCCTCTCTCTAGGAGAGGGAATGGGCCATGATCCACCACGCGGGCACAGTGCGGATTGGTGGATGTCACATGTCTTCGAATTTTTGGTTCTAGGACATGCCGGTTTCCTCACGATGTTTTCCTTCACCGTTTTGAGAGCAGTGGTGATGAAATAAATCACACAAAGTAATTAATATTATTAGGTTGTAACAATAGGCAGTCTTATCATAAAATATTTACATAGAGTTTAAGCAAATCAATATTCAGACAAAAGACATCCTTAGGGTACCAGCTTAAACAAACAAGAAAGAATTAAGTCTATCCCTTTAATACCTAGGTACCAATTCCCCAGATAAGTACAAGCCACTTGAAAAACCGCAACATAGTTACCAGCCATTTGATTAAAAGCAGTAATTCCCAATAGTGTCGGCACATATCGTATTATGGTAGCTACAAAGTTACTAATTAACTAAAGTTGAGCCATATTTAATCACTGCACTACGCAGCTTTGGACAGTGGTTTCGCCCTCGTCAGTGTTAGGAATTATCTCACGGGAACATGAGTGCTAGCGGGGAAAAATTATATTCTAGACTAAATTTTTATCTTTTTTTCTCAGTATTATTTCTAAACTGTATGTGTCCATCAATCATTCTTTCTTTTTCTCTTTATTTTCTTATGTCTTTTTTTCTTTATTTGTTTACGCATTCACCAGTCACCACCGCCGTGCCTCGAAGTCAGCCAAACGAATGTCCCGCTTTTCAGCTATTTAAAAATTGAATTTGCAAAACTACCCTTGTTGCTCGTCTGCATCAAAGGAAAAAAAAATGCAATCTTAGACCCAGTACTTTTGGTTGTATGTTGATATGTCAGTCAGTTTCTCTTTTTATTTACATACTAATAGACTGGTAAATTAGTAATACTGTAACAACATTACACACAATCAGTTATACATTACAAACAAAATAAATGATTATGATTAACATCATTGTTTTCTATAAGTAGTATTTAAAAAATGAATAGTAGATAATTTCCTATTATTACATTTCATCTCTCAAAGACTAAAATGCCAGTTACAATAGAAGAATCTGAACAAGTCTCCTCGAAAAAGTTTTCTGTTACGTACTCATTTAGGTTTTTTATTTCTTCAAGACTTTTTCTTCAACTGTAATCAAGTTTACTTCCATGGAGATTACAATTTTCGTTGGCCACTAATTTAATTTCAGGGTCTGTCTTCGTTTTGGTTTTTCTATATTAAAAGAAAACGGCCGCTTGTATTTTGTGAAATATTTCGTGACACAGTTTATTTTGCACCAGCATGAAAAGTACAATATAGTTTGAACGGTAATTTTGCACTAGTTGCGCCCTGTTTGTTGTATGTGCATAGTTTTAAGTTTTTTAAATTGCGATAAATAGTTATCAGGTTTTTTTTTTATGGTGGGCAAAAATCATCAAATAATGAATCCCGCTCTTGGGTGTATCGGGAAACAGTGTCGGATTCTCACTGACTAAGCACCCCACCCCGTTCCTTCTTTGCCCTTCGCACTGAGCCTTCCTCGCAGAAAGAGACCCTGGACCCTAGCGGGTCCACTGCAAAAGGGTCAAAGCCGGTGTCTATACAAGAGACCGCGCCGTCAACTTGGATTTAGTCCGGACTATTACCAGACAGCCGGACGGCGAGCTACCCATTGCTTGTCGTCCGCAAGCCCATAGATGTTTAGGTACTGTATTTAGATACTTCAAGACTTGCGATATCCGACTATAAATCTACCTTTAAGTAGCTTAGTACCATATATATAAGAAAAGAGAGATATTTCTATGCTTAGTACCATAAAAAAATAAACACGATAAATTATGTACGTTCAGCTATGCAAACGAATTCAAATCTCCCTTAGGTACCTACATACGATTACCGTGATTCTTTCCCCTCGCCCTGCTCCATATTATCCCATTTAACTGTGATTAAGGTTAAACTGGCGTCCCTAGTAATTAGGTTCATTTCGACGGCTGTTCAGGGCATCAACCACGCGTACGTACGTAGGTATATTTTGTAGCATAGATATAAGTAAATGTTATTGGATGATTTTTACCTGCCATAAAAAAAAAACATAGTTACCAGCCACTTGATTAAAAGCACTAATTCCCAGTTATGTCGGCACATATTGTATTATGGTAGCTACAAAGTTACTAATTAACTAAAGTTGAGCCATATTTAATCACTGCACTACGCAGCTTTGGACAGTTCGCCCTCGCCAGTGCAGTGGCTAGCTTTAAAATCATTGTGAGTAAAAAAAGAAACTCGATTACGCCTTAGTAATACGTTACTACCGGATACACATTGACTTTGATTTTTTATTCGCTTTAATTCGTATAAATCAAAGAAAACTTTTGACATAGACACATTACTCAAGATTTAAATTGTTTAACACAAGGCCTTTTCATTCACGCATGAAGGCGAATTCTTTAAATAAAATGTAGTTGCAAAAATAGTTTTATCTAGGCATTTAAATCGAAATAATCTTTGTTTAATCACACTAACATTGATATTATGTAATATATAATATACTAGCGACCCGCCCCAGCTTTGCACGGGTACCGATTTTGAATATATTATGCATGTATACACATAAACCTTCCTCTTAAATCACTCTATCTATTAAAAAAAAACCCGCATCAAAATCCGTTGCGTAGGTACTTTTAAAGATCTAAGCATACATCGAAGACAGCGGTAAGCAACTTTGTTTTATACTATGTATGATGATAATATATTCGACAACTATCATACAACGCCATCTGGTCCCAAGCAAAGCAGAGTTTGTGTTATGAGAACTAGACAACTGATAAACATACTTATATTTTTCTAAATACCTACATATTATAGACACAGAACAAATAATCGTGCTCATCACACAAACGTTTATCTTGGGTGGGAATCGACCACTAGACCAACAGGTCAGTCAAACACTATAATAAAAACGAAAAGTGTGTTAGTTACTTCTTCAAGCTAAAATAACTGAATGGCTTTGAACAAAATTTGGTTCCAGGTTAACTATATATCTTGCACAAAGGCATTTATAAAGGTAGAAAGAACAAATTCATCGCAAACGCCAGCATAATTCTTTTCACCACTCACCTAGCTATTTTAAACGGAACACAAATAACATCTGTATTTAATAGAATGTATGACATCATTAACACTTAAGAGCCGTACAATCGCGTTCGATAATTTAACAATTTTAGTGGCTAGTTAATAAATCAGTAGGAATTGGTGCGAAACAAACACGTCATTATCTAAAGCTGAACTTACACAAACTTTTTTTACAACAGTAATTGCCCAGCAACTGTTTTCGGGGGCAGTGGAACGACTTGTCGACGTGAAAGTTATGTATAATATTTGTCAAGTCTAATTTCATAATAATCAGTATACTTGCCAGGATTACGGGATCGTTCGAAATAGTTATAATGACCTCCAATTTGAATATAATTTATGTATTAGTAAAGAGAAGAAGCCATAATAACCCATAAAAGTTTCTAAATTTTAGACACAAATATCATGAGACACATAATATTATAAATACAATAAAATTCATAATAAATGTCAAAAATTATTAATACAGTGAGTTGACTTTGGCAAAGGGCGTGTGACCAAACACATATGGGTTTGGTCATTATAAGTCTGACACTCTCTTTTGCTCCATCCAGAGTGGAAGGAAATATAAAAAAACTACCTACTTGATCTCGTTCAAACCAATTTTCTTTGTAAGTTTACATGGTAGTCAAACATTTTTTTCTTAGTTTTTTCATTCTCTTGTTTTAGAAGTTACGGGGAGGAGACACATTATATCACTTTGAAAGCGTCTCTGTCGCAAACTATTGAGTTAAGAAAATAAATCTTCGGCAAAAAATGCAACGGAACCCTAAAAACATATTGATTTGTTATCCAGCTAATTAAGTTACTTAATTGAATATTGATTGTAATGATGTAAGTTACCTCTAGCAGTAGCAACTGTTATTTGCTACATGATAAAAAGCCGAATACTTTCATATAGTCATAAATGGCTATTTTTAGTCCACATTGTCCCACTACTGAGCAAATTCCCTGCCTACCCTCTTTATATCAAAAAAGTGTCTGATATTGCGCGGAATTATTAATTTCCCCGTGTTAGTGCACCTTTACAGACGTTGCCAAAGTGCCGGTAGCACACGCCCGTCATAATTAACCTTGTCTACGGAACGCTCTTGATCTTGACAGTACAGTCGCCAGCGCAATCAATTAAATCGCTGGAAGAGCCAATTTATTTTACTAAATTTTTTGGGTTTTAATGAAAAAAATTGACGGTAAACTACATATTTAGGCGTCTCAACTAAAGGCACTCTATGAGGTTTTAATTTGAAAAATCTGATATTCTCTCCTGCTCCACCCCTGCCGGGAGAGGTTATTTGTAGTTTTTCCACTTTTTTCTGCTTCTGTTCTTGTCGATTCGACTCAAATTTTGTCCGTTCAATATTAGCGACCTGGATTGCTCTTTCGTTGTTCCTTGGTGTTTCGTTTGCCACTTAAAATAGAGATAATAGATAATTCCATTAGAAAATAGTCGACTAATTTTTACAAAGGATTGTCTTCTTTCTCTTATTTCCCGCCTAAAAACTGAGTAATTCATAAGCAATCATTGTAGTAAGTTTGCTAGCGAAAAGTAAAACCATAAACTCTTACAGTTATACATAGAACATGACAAGATGGTGATAAAATCGGTCATCAACTAGTTGGTGTACAGTTGTATATTATAAATCTTTCTGAAAAACATTTCATAGTAATTCTAGAAGATAATAAATTACAGTAGAGCGTAGGTACGCACAAATTTATTCTGCTAACCCTTCCAGTAGTAAATTTAATGGTAGAATGATTGCGTAGCCATGTGACACCGCTAATACGATTGGCTTCAGTACTACGATACGGGGACGAACGCCAGCCGTTGGCAATGTCCCAGATTGAGACCAGATGACAGACGAACGGGCATTCATGCATTGTAAACTGTTCGCGACATTGAATACTTAAGCTTTATTTACCTAGATACTATTTAGGTACGGTGACCAGACGTTAAGGCGGTGCCCTGATGTGTCACATGACTAATTCCGATTTATTTTGCTGAATTTATCAAAATTCAAGGCCCATATTTCATTGAGCCCTTCTCTTGGCTCAAATGTTGCAGCCATACGGCACACAACGTGGCACAACGGTGTATGCAAGCAATTTAACGTGGACGCGATTACAGAGCGAAGCGGTGTAACTGGAACAAACTAATATATTCTATTGTAGTGGCTCATTTGACCAAGATTTTTGCGCGATTTTTTACGGTTTGTTTTAAGCAAATTGGGTTTGAAGCGGCTACTTTACGTGGACGTAGTACAGAATCGCTGCGTCGCGTTGAATTCACATAAACTTCATTGGAATGCTTAAACCCGGAATTCTACGTATGCGATTCACACGTAGAATTCTGCGTAAACCATTAGCCTCAGCATTCATTAGTAGAGACATTTAACAGCCCCCCTAGCCAAATTACAATCGTTTCACTAACGTGGAACGCTTGGAATAGACCATTCAAATTCCCCTTTTCAAAGCACCTGACTGAGCGTTGGGATGACGTCAGAACAAAGGAATTGGGGGCGTGGCCAACTCAAAGCGTTCGACGTTAACAAAACGTTCAGTGATTAGCTAGGAGGCAGGGTTGGAATCGTTTAAACTATAAACCGAATATAAATATAAATATATATATATATCATAAATATATATTTTTAGTAAGAAAGCTAGGCAAACGATAGAGCCACCTAATATTACTGGTATAAAAACTGGCGCTACAAACTTTCCGTAATATTTTTTTCAAAGTATGTTTTGACATGTTGTAGAAACATTCCGTTTTTAATTGTAGACTCGTAGTGATTTTGTGTCTGATGCAGAACAAACGTCTTTAGTATGTTTGAATAATAGCAGCGGCTATTTATATGTCGAGGACAACGCGAGGAATGTTATATGAGCACAGTAGTATATGAGTGATAACTGATATAGTTATTTATTGTTTGTTTGGTTACTTTAGATATTCTTGGGTTAGCTATTTTCCATTTATCACTCATCCTAACCTCTTAACGATTTCACAATTGACTTTCGGTATGATGCGTGTTACGTATCCAATCTATGAAATCTATACTTCTATACTATCTATACTAATATAATAAAGAGGTAAAGTTTGTTTTTTTGTTTTTTTGTTTTTTTGTTTGTAGGGGGTAATCTCTGGAACTACTGGTCCGATTGGAAAAATTTAAGCAACGATAGAAAGCTGCTTTACTCCTGAGTGACATAGGCTATATTTTATGTACGCGGGCGAAGCTGCGGGCGAAATCTAGTTATCAATAAAAAAATAAGAATCATTTCGTAGTCGTTTTCGTCGTGTTCATTTTTAGCTTCTTTTTAGAGTTCCATAGTCAACCTTTATAGTTTCGCCAAGTCTGTTTGTCTGTCTGTCCGTACGCGGATAATCTCAGCGACCGTTAGCACTAGAAAGCTGAAATTTGGTATCAATATGTATATCAACTACGCCGACAATGGGCACAAACAAAAAGTGGTAAAAAATGTTTTATTAGTTTACTTCCCCTACACGTAAAGTGGGAAGTGTTTTGTTTTTCCAAATTGTAATGGAATCAGCTTCCAGTTTAACCTGATACAGTTTAGTTATTACATGGAGTAAGTGCCTATCTGATATCTAATATCGTAATTAGTCATTGTAGAATACAAGTAATAAACCCATATTATATATTATTGCGACATCGTAACATCTGTCAAATATATTTACAAAAAGTTATAGTTAGTAAGGATGTGAAGGAAACTACGTGCAGACCCGCTATATAGCCAGTAAGGTAATATCGTAATTCTTGTTTGGATGTCTCGTAAGTAAGTTTGGATAAGAGGCCTAAAATAGCAAACATATGGGACGTTCATTTTCTTAAGGCAGAGCTCAACATGACACCAAATGGTACCATGCGATGTCACGCACGGCAATAACGTATCGAATTTAAATATCGAATTGGATCGGCCGGTAACTCTACGCCTTAAATTACCGAATTGATGATGCGATGGTATTGAAGATAGGAAAAATTAGATTGTGATAAATTAACTTTTAAAAATTCGTTAAGAATATAATAGAAAACTCTTGGTCTTGGTCTGGTGTGTTACGAGACGAACGGTCGGCGAGCTACCCATTGCTTGCCGTCCACAAACCCGCGCCTAAACAATAAAATAATAATTAGTACCTATCAAACATTATGAACGTCTTTCACCTTTTTTCTAGCTAGCCTGTGCTCTCCCACTGCTGAGCAAAGGTCTCCCTCCATTCTTTCCAATTATCGCGGTCATTTGCTTTATCGTTCCAATTCCTAGGGAAGACATCCAGGTCGTCCCGCCATCTCCTTCGTGGTCTGCTGCGTGTTTTACGGGCCCACAGCTCGTTAGCCATTCGGCAGACATATCCTGCCCAGTCCCATTTGAGCCACTTATTATAGTTAGGCAGCTTTTTGGGCCACAGCAACGATTTGTGTATTGGAGCAAAGTCTTTTTTTATCTTTCTTTTGCATAAAACAAAACAGTATAATCACAAAATTGCTCTCAACATTGTCAACCTTTTGAGAAATATCAGGAACAGGTCGATTGATTAATCTGCCAAATATCAGCCACGCAATTAATTATCGCCGGTATAACAATAATGGATATCACGAAACAAGGTCCTATTAACAAATAGGAAATTAAGGCCTCAAATAATTTCCGACAGTATAAATTACTTTGTACTTTGTGACAACCTGACAGTCAGGCAAGTGCCTTTTGTGCGGTGAATATTATCGATCCATTACCCCACGTAGATTTAATCGACAAACAAATGCAAAGGGTGCTAACTGAAAGAATACAGGTGAGATTCAAGTGGTCAAAGTTTGTCATTCCTCTCGCTCCTCCAAAAGTTGTTAGGATTTTACCTTTAGTTCAGTCCCTTAATTCATAAACTTGTATGTAAATCGATTCAATTCTCGTTTTTATTTTTTAACTACTTTATCTACAATCGCAAATAGAAAGATTATTTAATATTATCATGTTTATTTTTATTTTATTGGTTTAGTTTAAAATATTATACGCAAAAAAGCTTTGTGCTATTAAAGATTTATCTAAAAACTTGAATAGCCTGATCTCAAAAAAATAGGTTTTTAGTCCTCCACGATTTTACTTACGTTAAGTAAGAGTAAGCAGAGTAAGTGATGCGTATATAGTCTATACTAAATTATTCATGAACTTGGTCGTCTTATATTGAAAGATTTTCCAATCTGGCTGTTAAAGATTGTTTTTAGTGCATTTAAAAGAACAAAGCAACGTTTCAGCTTTATTATATAAGTATAAATGATCTATATATTAGTCAAATATATGTGCACTACAAAACAAGTGGAAAAACAGGCATAAAAACTTTTAAATTATTTTAAGTTTTTGAATTTTACTATCACAACTAATATATTACAACTTTACATTGAAATAATAGATGTTACAACAAAGTATTTATTTTTCCCTTGGGTAGCATCATAGCCAAGTTTTGTGAGATATACAAACTTTGCACTCATTAAGATCAATTCGTAAAATGTTAAATTTATAAAGTTTGTCCGCAACAGTTTTCAGTATAATTACAAAACTTTTAAAACTTTCCCTCAATGTTTTCGCATTAGGTATATATAAGCTGAATGCCAAGTGGGACTGTTGTTTTTAGAAACTATATGTTAATGTTCGCTGGCAGCAAAACATAACGAACGCTGCTACTTTGGCCGTGTTAACATATATTATGTCTATGTCATTCAGTGTTGATATAAGGTGGATATTTATTAGAGAAGAAATGAACGAGCGAAGCACGAGCCGCAAACTCGTGTAGTGTGAACAAACTCTAGAGGAACCGAAAACAATTTACAAGTTACAAATTTTAACTTTTCTACGGTTTGTCTAGCGCAAACCCAAGTTTATAGTATAACAAAGGTAAAAGATTTTTTAAAATCAGTCTACTTGATTTTGAATTTGGTCAACTGGTGGTAGAAAATGCCTTAAGCATTAAGGTCGCCTTTGTACTTTTTAAAATAAATAAATTGTAAAATAAATAAAGTAATAATAAATTTATTACTGACAAAAATAAATTTTTTTTCTCTTTATAATATTGTAGAAATATTAGTCAAAATTATCAGGGAATTAACCTTCTCTACCGATATACAGACGTGATGCAAAAACGGTTCCACGACCATATTTCATAGAAATTGTTCTTCGCATAATATACTTGTAGAAAATAAAACCTATAAGTAAACAATGATTATTTTATCATTTATCACTTAAGTACTTGATTAATCCTTAACTTAAATAAAAATAATCTCATAGTTTTATACATATAAAAAATAAATAAGTTCTAAAGTCACGATTTCTCAGAATCTTGTAATGCAATATTATTATATCTAGTATTTTCTTCTTATCTGCAAATGACGTAGGCGTACAGACACGCCTACATTATTTTTGTCTTATTCATCTTATAACTGAAGACCTACGTAAAAAACCTCACATGACCTGTTGCGTTTGGTTTTTTTTATAAAAACTAACGACCCGCCCTAGCTTTGCTAGGGTGCAATGGTGATATTAAATATATTATGCGTGTATTTACATATAAATTCCTTTTGATTCACTCTATCTATAAAAAAAACATATCAAAATCTGTTGCGTAGTTTTAAAAACCTAAACATACAGACAGCGACTTTATTGTTTACTATGTATGTGATTTTATTTTTATTTCAGTACAATGGCAATGTCTCGTAAAATAACACACAAGAAACATTTCTTGCAATTTATTTCAATGAACTAACATTGAAAATGTGAAAATCGCAAGAAGATTTTTTGATATAGAGCTTAAAAACAGATTACAGTACAGTTGAAAGTAAACAGAATTGTCTAATTTAAACTTTTTCTTGTTCCAACGTTAAATTCAATAAGTCGTTTTTTAAAACTGTTTGCTTTGAAATGTATATCTTAGTGTTTTCTAATTTCTTAAATTTTAAGTTCAAAAACTTAAATTAAAAGTACATTTATGTACCTTTAAATTGAATTTTATTTGACCCGTTTTAAAAAGTTACAATTTGAAAATCTTGTGTAAGTGTAGGTACATATCGAACTCCTCCGAAATATTTAACTTGACCAATTTTTATGACTTGTTTTAATGTAGATTTGGTAGGTATAAGAATAATTCGAAGGCTATATTTCCTTGCTAATTTATATCAAAGAGCTACATTTGCCGAGACAGCTAGTCTAGAATAATATTTTTAAGAAAGAATCACAACAACTTCAATTGTGGAAAAAGGCGACAAATACCTGTAGGTGTATATCACAAAGTCAAGAATACAGTGCGCTCAGGATAATAGCGCTACAAAGGTAGTGGTTGCCTTGAGGGATTTAAAGGACAAAATAACATTGTAGGTGGATTATTTTGCTTGATGTCCTACGAAAGCTATGAATACGATGCCATGTAAAGCGATTCAATTGTTATTTCGACTTCAAAAAACGATGTTCTAAAACCTTTGATATAATATAGGCAACTTACTGTAGAACTTGCTCACTTTTTAGTATTAGTATTAGAGAGTGCATCAATTATTAAATTAGGCTTTCGAGCCCCAAGCGAACGCCAGCGTTCACACAACTTTTGTTCTTTAATTGTTTCTCTAATTACGGTAGACGATAAGTTAAATCGATTTAAAACAATTATCGATGCATACAAACTTATTACTTTTACCTTTATAATATTAGTTTAATATTTAAAATAATAAAACTTTATTTCGGACCTTTTTTGATCATGGAGGTACAGATCCATAACAATTTCTATATAAATAGCCCACAACCGAGCGACGTTACATTAATAAATAGACACTGAGAAGCCAATGTTTCACGCATCGCATACCATCTTATGGCACTTCCGCCCTCACAGGGCGCTGAAAGAAATAGCTTTTACACAGCATGACCAGCATCATAACGAAGTATAGTGTTTTGTTTATAAAATACATTTAAAATACCGTAATTAAAGACACAATAGAAAGACATTAGGTGTGCGAACGTGGTGAGCGTTCGCTTAGGGCTAAAGAGTTTAAATAGAAGTGTACCAGCCATATTGTAGATGGGTTGCTGTGTTTACAATTGCATTAATGGTGACTTTTTATTTCTAACTGCTACCCCCTGCACCTTGTAAAGGTGTATGTAAGTATTTAACTGGTTAGTTAGTTCCTTTGTTTTATTAGACTACCTCTATATTAGTGCGACTTAGTTAGTAAAAAAGAAACATTGAAAACAGTCAAGACGATTTTGAATTTTATCAAGACTAGGGAACAGCACAGGTTCTGCCAGCGGCTACGCCCTGCGGAAATTTCTCATTGCTAACCGACCACCGACAACTTAAAGCCACAAATCCTCATAGATTTTAGTCAGTAAAAGTAAGACAATCCTTCTCGTTAAGTCGACAAAATATGTTCTAGGATTGAAAAATATTTCATGAGTTTCCTCTGAAAAACAACAAGATGGTTTTAGTGCTTAAAACCGTTTTATTTTATTCAACCGACTTCGGAAAAGAGAAGGTTCTAGGTATGTCCAGCTGTATGTATGTAATGAAATGACATTTCATTAATCTAAACTTGCCGCGCTTCGCGCGTTTGTAAGTTGTCAATGAAAGTGGAACGGGGTAAAGCATGATTTAATGGCGGAGGTTGTTGAGACTATTTTGTGCATTTTGATGTTTTAATAACTTGTAGATAGAAAAAACAAAGGGATATTTAATCGAGAGTGCGATATTAGTGAACTTCAAATGTCGTTTCTTTGTATTTTCAGAGAAACAATTTGTGGTTTACTTTGAAATCCTCAATAGCATCATTACATAGTATAAAACAAAGTTGCTTATCCCTATGTCTGCTTAGATCTATAAAAGTTCACAACGGATTATGATGCGGTTTTTTTTAATAGATAGAGTGATTCCAGATGAAGGTTTATAGGCATAATATATCACCTTTGCACCCGCGCGAAGCTGGGGCGGGTCGCTAGTATCTTATAATATGTATTTTTAATGATCGATACTAAAATAAAGAACTATTCTTTTGTATATTTATTTACCAACATTCTAAGGTTATCCTGTGATGTATCGTCAGCTTAAGCTATAGTGACACACACTTTATGCGAACATCGTAAGCTTCGCCTTTCGTTTATCTCTGAAGTACCCCATTTCTTATGCACGTACAACGTCTATTGTTAACTTATTCTGATTTAGCTCTTAGGATTTAGCAGCTTAACTTGACATATAAAATAACAAACAATATACTCGTAGCAATAGGATTTTCGTCACAGTAAAGTAATATTATCAGTGGAACACTTGACACTTAATGCTTAATGGTACAACGAGTACAACGAGGTTTTTATAGCAACGTCAATCAGTCATCATCGTTTCAGCCGAAAGACGTCCACTGTTGGACATAGCCTCCCTTAAGTGTCGCATCCACCGGATTCCCAGAACCCTCACCAGATCATAGGGCCTACCTTGTGGAAGGCCTTACAAAGCGGCGTCTTTCCATATGACCATTCCATATTCTTTTGTCCCCTTTGACCATCAGCTGTTCTGTGAGTATGGCCCCCTAACAACCGCCACTTAAGTTTGATGATTCTTCGAGCTATCTTTCGATCTAATTGCATCTATCGTTTACAAACATCACCAAACTTATCTGAAACAATAGGGAATGCCAAACAATACACTTAAGCGGAATATACACCTATATTTGAAAGGCTCCAGAAATTTTTCTTCATTCCTTACCGCGTCTGTGTGTTTGTGATTAAGTAAAAAATTACTGAATAATTATTGTACTTTCTTTAACAGATAAAAGTAGTGGTTTATGAGGACGGTTTAAGTGTATACTCGTAACATATTATAGTAGAGATGTATCTACCTACAATTTCAAAAAATCACCACGATTTTTCATCACCCTTACGCTGTTGGGGCAGGTTGGCTAGTTTATGAAAATATAAGAATTTTTTTTTGGTTAGGAAGTCATTCAATAAGTACACTACAGTGGTAGTGTAGTAGTACTTTTGGGTGGTTTCCAATAATCACACTTCCCTGGATTCAATAAGAGAGGACCTAGTAGGTACTTACTGTAGTTTCATGTTTTTAGGTACAATATAATTTCATTGGCATTTAAAAAAGGAAAGGTGGCGAAGATTTAACAGAATGATTAATGTAACTAACTATCTTGGACAATTTTTTTCTCCCCACACAGGCAATATAAACTGAGATTACGCAGTCACAGTAACCCAATAACGAAGAAAAACTTTTAGGTATTAACTGCTATAAAATTCTATTTCATAAGCAATATTTCCCTTTACAGCACACTGAGGGATAAAAATGTATTTATTTTGTGAAATTGAAAGTTTTCTCTCACAAATATTAAAGGGATTAAAGTGAATATTTGTCGGTGCCATTTGGCTTAGCCCAGGGGTGCTCAGGCTTTTAGGAGTAATTTTGAATTGAGCACTCGATGTTGAATATTTAAGCTTAAAAAAAGTTAAAATTTAGTTTTAAAAAGTAAACTGTCATCTGTGTGCTATATAAATGTATTTTTTTTCTTTCTTTTCTTATAATAAATTCTCAATTTGGAAACAACCCATAGTGTTGGCGAACCAACATATTTAGGCGCTAATCTACTATCCTTTTATTACAGTGAACGGATAATTCAGTAGATCTTCTTAGTAAAATAGACTAAATTTCAGTAAGTATTAATAAAAAAAAATATCACGTAAATGTTGTCAGGGTTAGCTCATGCAAAGGTAAACTGCGAATATAAGAATGTTTACTTTAGGTAAAACGCACCGAACTTATCTTCAAGCATTAAGATACTAAAGATTCTGAACGAAGAAGAATTTCGTTAATTTTCTGGTTTGGAAAACTCACTCAATGGACCATTGGATAGACGGTTTGAACAACCCTAGAACAGCAGGTCGAGAGGTGGGTAATTCCAGATTGCTGACAGTGATAGCTATGAGTTGTAAGCACCGGATAAAAGCTCTCACCTCATTATACCCGACTAATGATCAACAGTACTCGCTCTGAATAATTACCAAAATCTCACCTAATGATTTTCAGACCGGAGGCGTAAAAATAATTTACTCTTTCCTGTGCAAACAACTGGATTTATTTCAAGGAAAAAATGCTTGCAAAAAACTAATAGTATTAACGGATTGTTTTTGTTTTTGTTACGCTAACAAAGATAATGGAAATACTGTTGTTTTTAAACATTCCTTTTATATTTAGCTCCGTCTGTTCTTAATTCAATTTAATTACAAAGAGTAAAATAAATCGGAAATACCTACAATAATTAAGTCTTTGTTTCTCTAAAAGGTTTTTTTTTTAATTTCTACTGTTTTCTATAAAAAATTAGTTAAATTAGATATCCGATTTTAAATGGGAAAATGTTCCTTAACAACCCTATTTAGAGAAAATGTTTAGCGAATTCATTAAAATATTTAATCATGAGTTAAGCTGCTATACACTATACTCTAGCTTCTGCCAACGGCTTCACCTGCGTGATAGTAGAAAATATATAACCTATATCATTCACTTATAAAGTAGGTAACTCTTAGTAACTACTGGTAAAAAAAAATCAATATCAGTCAAGTTTTTTATTTAGTTTATTTATTACAAACATTTTTCCTCTTTGTCCGCCTTCTAAATATCATCTCTTTCTCTCTTCATTTACTCTCTCTCTCTTCTTATAAAATAATATTATATTAAATAATACTACACAAAAACACTGACACATTGTCTCTAAAGCCTCGTTTAAATCTCAATATACCTATGTGCTCGAAATAACATCGTTAAAAGGGTCTGCGGGAAATTGATTTACGTAAGTGCCGATTTCTTTCAATAAGTCAAGAGATATTTGAGCTTGATAGAATTGAGCTTTTGGGCCCCGCCGCATAAAGTACTCGTTACAAGATGTAATA
The DNA here is from genome assembly GCA_029852875.1 of Mythimna loreyi. Taxonomy (NCBI): domain Eukaryota; kingdom Metazoa; phylum Arthropoda; class Insecta; order Lepidoptera; family Noctuidae; genus Mythimna; species Mythimna loreyi. The sequence goes on along the minus strand of CM056782.1, from coordinate 10,643,845 downwards.
CATTAGAAAATTATTCAGAACGTGAAGTATATAAAGGGGCACCATGAATCAAAGATAAATTGAAATTGGTAGGTATTTTCTCTTTAAGAGGACTACACGGCTTAAAGCGCAGTCACTCTCGGATTGCATACAAAAAAGAGATTTAATACACAAATACACAGTACATAATAGTACTAGCTTTTGCCCGCGGCTTCACCCACGTGGTATTGGGGTTGCCCTATACCATATGATAATTTTTATACTTGATCAAACAAAATGTGAAATCCCACAGGAACCTTATGTTTTTCCGGGATAAAAAGTAGCCTATGTCCTATTCCGGAGTGTATCCTATGCATGTGCCAAATTAATAATAATAATAATAATATATAATTATTATAATATAATATAAATATAAATTTCATCCAGATCCATCCAGCCATTTTGGCGTGATTGAGTTACAAAAATCCAAAAATCCAAACAAGCTAACTTTCGCATTTACAATATTAGTAAGATAAGATCTATAGTGTGTCGACCCATATTTAAACAGCCTCCCCACCAGTTGTAGCTGAATTTTACTAGAATATCTAACCTCCAAAACCCAGTAATTGGGAAACCTAATAACCCTTAACATTTATTTAAACATGTACCTATAAAGTTGCGTGTACGCTTCCTCCCACTTCCTGAGACATAATATTCGAAATTTACAAATTACTTCAAAAGTGTTTTGTTATTATTATTAGGTACGGTCTTAAATAAATTTCCTACAAATAGAACGCGTAATATCTAATGACGAAGAATGACTCTACGTGAACAACGGCGTTCGCTTGGTGTTTAACAAAATGGCGCGAAAGCATGTGCGAGCGCCGGCGTTCGCTTGGGAATTGAGCATAAGGCTCCTGGCTTCTGACACCGTGAAGACCTAATGGTCTTCACGGAGTTACTAACGATGCTAACTTTTAAGCATACTGGTACACTGAATGAGATTTTTCACAGGAACAAAATTACCTCATTTCACCCCTTTAAAGATTGAATTTTCATAAACGTATTCATAGCGCTCTCCTACGTCTTAAAAGGCCCTGTGCAAAATTAAGTTGCGACTGTGCGCTGATATATCAGTCAGTTTCTCCTTTTACATAAGTATACCCACATACATAGATTATGAAGTCGTTTACCAAAGATAGTAATTATATACCCGACGATTCAAGGTATGCTTAAAATTTGCTTGCCTTCTTGTTACCGTGTGAAAAGTAGCAATTCATCTTTAGCTTCGGAAAAAGGAGCAAAAAGCAGGTTACGAGCATTTAATTGCATCATTTAGCAACGTCATTTGCTGAAAAGGTAATGGCTTGGGTGCATTTTGAAAATAAATGGATTCACCATTTTATGGAGTGCTTAGTTTTCCACTCTTAATCCTAACTACGTACTTTGATTGCAGGATTTAAAGTATTAATTATAGAATTTCCTTCCTACATTTCAATTTCTTGATGACGTCACGTCATGGATGTTTGTAGCGAATACTATAAACTTTTTCAGCAACATTTATTTATCAAAGAAAGTTCCTCAAGGAAATGTACTTCTAGGATAGTATTCGTACAGCGTTGCAACGTTGGTCAATCTCCTACGGGGTGGACCGATGACCTGCTGAAGGTTAAGGGCATCCGATGAATGCGAGACGCACAAACCCGATCGTGGCAACTTTAGGAGTAAGCATATGTCTATATGTGTGAAATGATAAGCTACTAAACCTGTTTAACAAACGTTTAAAATATCAGAAGTTATTTAGATAACGGTCAAGCGCGAGCCTACAATCAATAAAAAAAAACAGTATAAATTCAAAATCAGTTTTTTGACGGTTCCCGCTACCTGTTAGATCTTCGGAATTGATCAGTAGAATTATCGTGGTTCTGAAACACAAAGTCACTGAAAAAACACGTGTGGGTTTTACCCAGTAAAGTCCGACACTTCCCGCTTTGGGTGGAGTTTCTCAGTCCACCAAACACGGGTGAAATTTTTAGACGATTACCTCAAAAAAGATAAGTAGATTGGAACACATCCAGAACAACAGAATCATACAAAATTTAAACACTATTTATATAGCTACAACCTAGGGGTATTTAAATCAAGAGGAATTACTTCTAAACAAGCTTGCTCCTCACGCCGACCACCTGGGTGGTGTAGTAATCAAGCCTACCTATTAACAATAAAAATAAAATCTTAATAAGAATCCGACACTTACCTAATCTAGGTAATTCTTTCAAACTAACCCTTAAAATAAAAAAGTGGCCTATTAAATAAAGATAGATAGACTACTTTTTATTTTGTTATCAGTGACAAAGTATCTGGGAATCATTTCAGCTATCTGATGCCAAGTCACTCCGTTGAAAGATGCTATTTTCTCTCGGGACACATCTATTTTGGTTTGCGGAAAACATGAAAAGCCCTCCTAATTTTAGCCATGAGCATTATACATAAATTGTGAATTATGGTTAAACGTGATTCTAAACTTCTGGCGAATAACAAAACATTAACATTTTATTCATTCACTAGCTGCTGCCAGCGACTTAGCCAGCGTAATAATTTTTTTTATATTGGGGAAAATTATAAAATGACTTGACTTCCGCCCTTGAGAGAATGCGGGAGATTATGTCAGACTTTTACTGACTAAATCCCCACCTCGGTTCTTCGTAACCTTCCTTCCAGGGCCCTGATTTTCACTTTCATATTTACCCATGGCCCCAGTAAACTTCGACCCCGCTGAGCTACGCGCCGTCGATTTTGAAGTTGGCCTTGGACGCAATCAAGATTTATCAAGAACCAGCTTCTTCTTCTTTTCTCCACCTTAGGGGGTGAATTTAAGAAAATGTTCTCAAGTGCTTTCCTGCGTTAAAAAAGAAAATCTTTTGAAAAATTCCACGTTCCTAGTCCCAGTAGTTTCGGCTATTCGTTGATATATCAGTCAGTCATTTCCCTTTTTATTTTTAGATATTTATCAAAAACATAGTATTTTTTTAAACTGATTATTTTAGAATAAAATAATACGGATTACATACTATAAAAAATACTGTAATAGACTCAGTAGCTGATTCCAAATAATGACTACTTTCAAAATAATCGTTTAATACTTATTTCCATACATGCACACTTCTTCTTGAATACTTCTTTCCATTTTTAGAGCCTTTGTTTCTGATCTCAATCCCCACTAACACAAAATAAACAAGATCTAAGCGGTAGTGCGGTGACAAAGCGTTATTTGTACTAGAGGTGTTCCGTGATCCAATAATACCTGTTGCGGAAGGAACAATGTATCGATTTTAGTATAAATAGTATTGTGAGAACTAAACAGCTGTCTAATACCGCTTAATTTGTTCCTTCTATGCTCCATTACGTTGATTTGTTAAGGCTACTTCGATATTGGACTGACATATGTAATTGTAGGATATAACGAGGATATAAATGATAATACCTGCTTGTAATAGTACTTAGTAGATACTTTAATGAATAAAGACTAACATTTCGTTACGTAATGTTTTTATTTTGTATTATGCACTACTAGATACTAAGTCGGTATAACTAAGTAGATCGTTCTCTGGATATTTTTAATCATAGTAACATTGACCCGTGCGACGGATGTCTCAAATCATTCACGTGAAAACATTTCGAGGATGCTTCAATAGTTCTGAACACATTCACCTTTATTAACGATGGTCATTTATATTATAAAGGCTAGCCTTTATAATGTAAATTTTGAGAATTTTAGCGAAAACACTAACTGCAGCTAGCTGCAGTTAGTGTGCTAAAATTCACTGAAAGGAACATAATCCTGGGATAAAAAATATTCTATAAGCAATTTCAGGACATGGTCTACACGAATGCCACCTTCCTATGCATACTTTAGCCGTTCGACCGTGAAATTTGTGTGATAATGTCATCTTATATTCTTTATTGTACATAAATTACAGAAAAATAAATAACAAAACAGGTGATATACATAGGCGAGCTTAACCCATGGTTAGGTTTTCTTTCAGCAAAACTTTAAAAACGTAATAAAATTTTAAAACACGAGGACAATTCATATGCACGAAAGAATTTAGTTACTCCGAAAATAATTGTATTAAAATTAAAATAAATTACACAAATAAATAAAAATACTGTCTATATACAATAGATAAAAGTAATACATACATACTTATGGGCCATATTGACAAGAAATGTTTCCTAATTCTTCCCCTGTAAACCTCCAACGAGGGGCTATCCCGAATTGTCATCAATAGTGTTTACAAGATAAATCTGTCAGTTACACAATAACTTAGATATGGACTATCCACTTCCCTCATAAACTAACCTACAAAGCTTGATAACGTCATGATTATAGTATAATTAGCAATCCAATTTTATTTATAAATTAAAACATTTTTTAATATTTTTTTTTTAATATTTTTTTTTTATTTTATTTGTAAATTGAAGCCACCACTAGAAACTACTCTTGTATCGTTGTAAACTCACATAGACAAATACGCCAAATTCAATAACTATCAGTCTGTATGCTATACAAGTATTTGTTTCGTGCGCCACTTAGATACATCACTTATAGTTATATAACATAATACATATATACACAATATAACCATGACGTCACCTGTATTAAGACTTCGATTTCCATCAACGTCAGTGTCAATCATCGACATGCTCATTCAATATTAGATGGACTTCAGACTGTCAGAAGTTTGGAAACCAAACTAATCCATTTGTTGACTATACCAAACTCGAAAACAAAAGACAGACATATTCGAACTTCCAACCGTAGTTTGCTTGTATTTGTGTATCTATCAATAAGAGAGTTAGGCTATGCTCAAACTGATTCCAAGCTGTCTCTAGAGACGGACTATATTTCTATAGTAAACAAACAAAAGCGCATATACTCGCAATAAAAATAAAATGTTTACAGCAAAATCTGTTAACAAAACTATTGAAAATTATAACAAAACTATTTTTTATGTCAATTTAAAACTACTTAATATACTTAGAGACTGCTAGCTAAACTAATTATGGCGTCAATAAATTCCTCAGCATAGCTGTCGCCTGGAAATGTGCTCAAAAATATTGTATTGCAGTGCTTAATCTCTGACCCAAGCAAAAGCCAGCCCTTGTTATGATAGTTCTTTAAAAAGCATAATTATGAACATTCAGACTTCTCGTCTCATGAGTTTCAACCCGAAACTGCTCGAAAATATAATGGCTGTCGACAATACTTCCGCCGCTTGAGGTTCTCCACAGCGGCTAACAGCACAGCGCGACTAATTTTTTTGCTCTCAAAATCATATCAATCAAATTATAAGTGACTTTGCTGATATTATCTTTTAATTGAAATTCGTCTTCCAAGAAAAGAATAAAGAAAGAGTTAATAATGACAACACTGCATATCATTTTGACATGACGACCCCTTTGAATTAATATAATATTGGCAGTACCTTGCTCTTTTAACTCAAATGTACACTGTACCTAATCCATTCCTACACCTATCAATAACAGAGTTCCAGTAACTATCGGAGTAACATAAACTTGTAGTATATAGGCAAATATGAATTCTCGTGTGAGAATTACATTCTAGAGTGAAGACTGATTGGATTTATAGATAGCGTACAGTATTATGTAACCTAGTTCATACAGTAAAAGGGAAGTCAGGACTGGAATTTAATAAGGACTATAGTGCATGTGCATACACTCGTATTCTACGGTTCAATAGAATATTCAGTAGGAGTATAAGTACATTAACGTTATCCGACAGCATTTTGAAGCTGATTACACAAGCTAGTATTACACACAGAGTTCCTTTTTAGATCTCTGTACTTTAGAATGAATAAACGGATCCTGAACACACATGTTTGCGAGATAACAACATATGCATACACACTTACTTTAAGTTTGAAAAGATCATGAGTTTCATCAGTACCAGATATCTACATTATCAAGAAAGTTACAAGAAAATAAATACTGCTTGTACAAATAATCCATTTTTCATTTATTACCTAGAGAAGTTAATAAGGCCACAGCCGTTGAGAACTTAATAAGACCAATTAATTATGGCCGACCGGCCATTTTCACCTCTACAACGCTGAACTAGATATTTGACTTGCTAGAGTAAACCTGGATAGCTGGTACAAGCTATTAATTTCCATCCACGAAACCCTTTGTTACGTTGGATTCGTGACGTTACAGTTCCTCTTAATTACTGTAATCGTACTAAACAATGGTCATAGTCATCAAAGATCCATTTCAGAAGAGTAAAGTCTTGAAACTTTGTTAATTAAAAGCGTTTATTAATGATCTATTGTGTTCTCGTCTGCGCTAAAGTCATCCTAAAGAAATGCGCCTTAACTTTTTTCTGAGCTATTGTTAGGAACAAGTTGTCTGTCTGAGCGGTTCTATTCCTGAAGAAACCTCCGGGTCTTTATAAGTTAGTTATCTCAACTCTTATTTATAGACTTCCGAAGTATAAGCGTGTTCTGACAGTAGGCATTCGCTCGACGCGAATTCAGCAGAGTCTCAGAGACATAATCTCCCCTGTGTATGGAATATCAAATCAATTCCGTCTTCCTATTTTAGTCTCGCTATTTTAGAGGAACAGTACACCTTAAACATTGTTTTTGTTTGTGTTCGTGTTACGTATTGTTTGGTTAATTGAATAATTCATTAAGTTTTAATGTAGCGCCAACTTATTTTGATTGACCACTTTATAGCACGTAAAGTCTGAATTATGTTCGGACTTTGTTTTATTTTTCTGTAAATTAATTTATTATTCAAACTAAGTTCATTATAGTAGTACCTTTTTAAAGGCGATTTAAATCTATTAAATGTACAATGAAACAAAAATCAGCTTTTAAGAATTACATATTTTCTTTCATATTATTATTAAACTTTTTTTTTTCATTTTTTACTATTAAAACTCTCACATTTAACCTCTATCTCACGTGATGGTAACCGATAATGGGATTGGAGTTGGAGCACGCTTGCCTACAATTAGAAATAATTCACTTTTGACTTAAACACTTCTAGGTTGTTACTATCTAGTAACACAGGTAGAGACATAGTAGGGAATTCCACTCCATAACTGTACGCAAGATGAAAGTGTTCCCAAAACGTTTCGTACATAAGGGAGCGATGTCCATTAAGTTGATTATTATTTTTTGCTTTACCGTGTTTTTCTATTTTTTATCACTGAAAACAAAGTTTCCGTAACCACGTGGAAGACGAATTGTCTATTTCAATTTGCTTAGTGATTTTCTTTCCGAACGAGAGTGATAGCATGTCCCAAGAGACCAAACAACTTTGAAAGCTGTTCGTGATATAGTTTTACCAACAATATTACTTAGATAAAATAACGTGTTCCTATAAATTCAGCTACTGGCAGTAGATGATATGATCACATAACTCGACATAATTGAAGGGTTTATTGTAGGTAGATGTTTTGTTTTCGCGTATTGGTACAGACCAATACCATACCAATTCTTCTTTTGAACAAACGAACATATAATAATTTATATTTGTTTCTCCCGCCAAGAAGGCGTTTTCTATAGCGGCCTTACGGGTTTCATGTTCTTTGACGTCAAAGACCATGTTGGGTTTCTCTTTTATAATACTCGTAGCTGCTCGGAAGTTTTATAACTTCGTTGTTGATGAACATATTATTCTTATTCATTTTGAAGTATTTAAGCCTAAAACTAAAATTTTGAAGATGATGAGATATGTGACATCTACCAATCTGTGCTGGGCTCACGTAGTGGATTAAGGGCCTTAATTTAAGGCTCATTGTTCTTTGAAAAGGAGGCCTGAATACCAGTGGTGTGGGAACATTATAAAGCTGTCTATGCTATGCTTTATGTTAGGTGTATAATTAGGACTATAAATAAATGGTCACGTAAAACCACTAGAGCTTAGTTTTATGACTATATTCTCGGTTAATTATATAAATAAAATAAAAACACATACATTGTTCTCTTTATTTGTATTTAAACTGAGGCCCAGGTGTTTGAAATTGGTCTTTGCAAGCAATTAGTATGATAAACTGCAAAGTACTTAAGTTTGTACATTAGCATCTAGAATCCCCGTAATAAATATTGCAAATATTCAAGAATTTTACATCTTAATAATGTTCACTTATACAACTGTTTATAAGTAAGACGCTTAAAATAATTGACTGCACTGTTCCATTAAAGTACCTATTATAAAACCGGGAGCAAATTTGGAGTCTTAAAGTAAGTTTAAATTGTGTAACAATGTGACAAATTAGCATTTCTATTCTACGTGGTAATATTGCTAGTCTTCTGGGAACATTATGTTCGATGTAGAGGAATACTTTAACGCCTGAGTTTATTTTTCATATGTCATCGGAAAACTGCAGACACCGTGTAATTGTAATAAATGTTCATTAGATTGATAATTTCTACTTAGAAAAAATAGTTCCCAATTCCTCGCGATATTCCTAAATTTTACAAGTGTTTTTTTTTTGGTTTGAAAGTTTTTATTTAAATTCATAAATAAAAACTTTTATTCGCATTCGCCTAGGTTACACATAGCTTTAGTATAGATATCTACTTGCACTTAGTTAACATTTAATTTTCTCTTGTACGAGTATGTGTTCGATTTGTTTTTGTTTTTTGTTTAGTTTACTGTTTGTGATATTTGTAATATGTACGTAATGTTTATTATGTATTTTTGTAACATTATGTCTTTTATCTATGCCCATGGATAGAAGATAATATTTTCTCTATTGTCAAGAAAGTAAGGCCCCTTAGTTTCCTGACAATAGAGAAAATAATTATTATTTTCTAAACCTCATAATATAAACAGACTGTTCATTTTCTCTAGCACCCCACTTCCAGCTTCGCATGATTGTTAAAAATTCTCTCTATTTCTTTGAATACCATAATTAGAGACACAATAGAAAGACAAAAGAAGTGCAAATGCAGGCATTAGCTTGAAGTTTGACTAACTGCACATTTCTGATTCAACTACAGTCCGGTCCACTAATAAACCAAAACAATACCATATTACAAGCTTCCACATTTCATTAGAACTGTGCACATGATTGAGTCTAAACCCGTGTAAGTATTTACTACGTGGTCTGAACTAAGCTCTGAATTTCAATTGCTCGTCACGTTTTGCTCCACTAAGCATTAGCTCTGTGAACTACGGTAGGCTTATGTATGCTAGTAGTAGCAGTGCATGCGTTGTAGCTTTGATTCAACCATGCAGTAATTAACTTGATTCTACGGTATATAATTACGTAAATATGTAGGACAACCAACAACATAGAGTCAACTCTTTCTTGGTATTATGTATATAATTTGAGTACATGTATAATTGTACATTATACATCAATGGCGCTCAAGGGGTTAACGTGTCCGCACTTAACTTGCACCTTTATAGCGATAATAAAAAGTAAAAAAAAAACTAAAAACTGATTACGACAAAAAAACGATGCTAAAACACGATTTTCTGGATGATGAATTAAAGAAGGTTATTAGAAAAACAAGAACAGAACAAAAAGAAATGTATTAGAGATCCGTAACACTTTAATACTCATAGTAGATTATAATTACTGGTAACCGAAATCGGCGACGGTGTATAATATTATACATAGGAGTATATATTTGAGTACATTATAAATGTTCACCAAATTATTTATTTGTTCCTATTTTAAGTTCCAAATATATTAACATATAAAATAAACTCACGCGAAAAATATTTTTTTAATTCTAAAATACACTCTTCGGAATATTTTTTTTCGTTCCATATTTAAATTCTTTTTGCTTATCAAAATGAATAATTATGGTCATCAAATATGTCCTAAAACAAGTGAACCGAGCTCGGAATTATAGGGTACCGTAAGACTAGAAAGGAATAATGGGGACGAGTGAGTGAGAAAAAAACTAAATAGTTTTTATTTTACTTTGGCCAACATGAGCACTTATAAAATCTAAGAAGCTAGTGCACGGTTCCAAAGTCGTTTTCTATGGAGAATATCCGGCAAGAAACTCCATTAAGCCGAAAACTAAAATCAACAACAAACATTTAAACTGTTGTATAAAAAGTGTACTGTTTTCTTCCTCCTGTAAAGTTCCTTATTTTACATATTTGGTTTACTTTACAATTGCTGTAAAGGAAATTATGGCAAGTTTTGAAAAAAGTATTCTGAAGCTGTAACTGTTTTTTGTAACATAATTAAATAATTAAAGGTTGTCTGTAAGAGATTGCCTTGTGCGATAAGACCGCCCATTGTACCTACCCTTATTTTTTTTAATAATGTTTGTCCTATTTATTTGTAATGCGGTGTACAATAAAGTATAAATAAATAAATATACACATACATTTAATATTACAGAAGAAGTTATTAATCTACAGGTAGGTACAATTCATAAAGAACAAAAAATAGATATAAAATAGATTACTTACCTAAATAAAAAAGTCTTTAACTTTTTATACCCTTTTTGTGACAAGAACCAACAAAAACTCATTTCAGTGATAAAATCTTTGATATGACGTCTCTCACTGGGTCAGGCTGGTTTGTCCGGATACTTCGCGGAAATCAAACAAAGCTCTGCAAAGTAAATTCTATTTCACATTTCACCGCTGACGAACGTTTGGTCAAATTGTACGTTTCATTCTTTCATGTTCCATTATGTTGCCGAAGCTTTTCAGTGGGCATTTTAATTATTTATATGGAAATTTCAATTTTACTGGATATCGGTGCATTGTATTATTTTAGTAATTTTCGCTCTCACAAAAATTCCAATAGCAGCCATTTATTTCAACAATTTTGTTCTCATAAAACCTGTATTAAAATCTGGGTTTTCCAATATGCCATTTATTTTAACATTTTTGTTCTCATAAAACCTATAACAAAATCTGGGTTAATTACTGTAACTACTATGCATTTATCTGTAGGTTTTTACGGTAAAAGTTGAAGTAATTATATTTTACAATCAGTAGTCAAAGAAATTAATAGCGTGAATATAACATTACAACGTCTTTTTACGCCACACATAATTGTTTATCTACGAGTATTTTACAAACAGTCGACCTTAGTAAACTTTCAATTGACTTAGAATTGTAATCAAAATATAATGTAGCTCTATCATTATTTTTAATTTATTTAACCTTTCGAGTTTAATTAGAGACATAATAAAAAGACAAAGGTGTGCGAACGCCGGCGATCGTTTAAGGCTCAAGAGTCTAAACTTCATGCAACAAGGCATTCTCATTCGAGACTTTCTCTTATCTTTTCACTAATTAAAAAATCTTATAATTTAAATCGTACCTAACATTTAAAAGTTTATATTGCTTCTTATTTTATACATACTGACAGTTATTTCTGACCACTTTTGATCTTGTAACATTATAAGGAGTCTCGGAACCCTGTGGGTAGTATGAGAGTGGAAATATAATGAAAGGTTTCCGTGATCTTATTACCAGGTATATTCTTCGAAGCACTATTTATATATATGTAGGAAGACCATAGATTTCGAAATTGTGATAGAAGATAAGATAATATGATCCGGATGGAGTTGTTAAGGAGACTATCAAATTGAACTAGCAACACCACATTTAAATGAAAGTAGCGTGACCTTAATAAATCCACCACAAATGGTGGAAATCCCTCATATACGTACAAAATGTTTTGGCAACCCTTTATTGTGTGTACAGCCAAGGAGTGGAATTCCTTGCCGGAGTCTGTGAGATAGCGGTCAAGCGCAAACCTATAAACAATAAAAAAAAATTATAGAAAATTTAAGTTAAATCGACAAATTATTCGGCTGTATAATATTTTAAACTACATTTTAAAACAACATACACAAAGTTCATTTCCATTATACACGTCCTTATTTAAACCAGCAGGTATAAGCTAAAACTACATAATGTACTTGTATGTACATAGCTAATAACTGTTAGGTCATTCAGTGTTGTCGCTTCGATTACAGCCCGTGGGTGGCTCTAGGCGAAATTAATTTGCGGTCCCTTTATCCTATGTGGTGCTGTTCTGATGAAATCGCTCGTTCGAGCGTTTGTTTGTGAGCTCTTGACGAAAATCGGCTTAAATGCAGTAAGAGGAAGTTGTGGGTGCGAAGTATACTAGGAACCTTTGAATGTAATGGACTTACTACCTCAATGTATTATTTTGTAAGCTATTGTATAGTTTTATATAGTACAGTTAGTAAGCTCTTTAGTTTACTAGTTTTGCGAGTTACAGTACGGCCCTCAGATATTGGGAAGTCTGAAGTAAAGCGCTGAATTTGTGCGCTTCAAAGTCGTTCAAAATAAATGATTTATACTCTTGATTCCCGAGCGAACACCGGCGCTCTCACACCTATTGTCTTTCTAGTATGTCTCTAATTACGGTATTCGAAAGTTTAAACAAATAAATGCATTTTGTAGTTGTTATTGTTGTTAAAAACTGTGGTTGGCATTTATTTTTTTTAAATAAATGCCAACCAAATATCCGAACCAACAACCAAATATCACAAAATAAATTAATTAAAACACTTTTCCACTATGATTATAGTACATCAACACAAAAAATATACAATGAAACAAAGCTAATGAATATATCACAAATATACTTATATAATACTTGTATTCTAATAAGAAAAATACTTAATAAAAACATTCACACACAAATACATTTTACGAGAAAACATCAAATACACAAAATAGGGCTTAGAAATGCCAATGACATACAGTTGTACTCACCACGCACAAGCTATGGCAAAAAAAATGTAATGCACGAAGGTGCCGCACTATATAATAAAATTACCAAATAATATTAAAAATGCAAAATCCATGTCAATATTCAAAAAATACTTAAAATCATACATCTATAAAAAACCGAGCGCACCTTAGTACAATGCCACTTCTAGCTGTTCGTACTCCGTGTATGTTTACATTACTACTTTGCAAGTATTTATCAACTACCTACATTTTTATTTATTTTTTTATATTTATTACCTGTTAAGTCAAAACTGTTACTGTACGCAGTGTACGCCAGTTACTATTATATAACTAGTTTCTCATGTAAGTGAATTGTAATTCTTATGGGAAATAAAGATCTCTCTCTCAAACCTCAAACTTTAAAAATTTGTTATTGTACGAGTTTTCAAGTGCTGAAATTCTCAGACTCGCCAAGATTCGACGGCCGTACAGTACTAGCTGTACACTGGCTTAGGTACTACAAGAAAGACTATACAATAGTTACTAAAATATTGTACATTTGTAATATATATATATATATATTTAATTACTTGTGTATGAGAGATGATAAGACGCACAAGACCCGTCGTAGTGATGATGCCAACAGAGACTTTTCGTGTCGATTTGACTCAAATTTTTTCCGACCAATATTGATCAATATTGAGAACAGCTCTTTCGTTAGCCTCGTACAAGTCATTAAAGTTAGGTGGTAGTGCACGCTGAGCAGGAAAGGAGGTGATGCAAATCCAGTGAAGGGGCTCCACATTGGCACTGTACTTGCGACGGGTCAAGGAAACCCCATTTGGCCAGATTATCTCTGCAGCGACCAACTTGAACCTCACAGTCGGTTCAGAGATCTCACAAATAAAATGATAAAACAAACAGAAAGACATGCAAACATACATAATTTTTATTACAAATAGGCGCCAATCTAATGACACATTGTCTACCGGAAAAATACGTTTTAAAATAAAAAATGTAAGGTAATTGAGCCATAAATTACATTTACACGCTTGGTTGTCCTATCGGTAATCCCCGTAATAATATAGTCATAACTTATAATCGGAAAAGGGTTGTTTTTTTTATGGTAGATAAAAATCATTCAATGACTAATCCCGCCATTGGGCGGAGCGGTAAACATTGTCAGACTCTTACTGACTAAGCAACCTACCCATTGCTTTGCCATGCATGGATACCATGGCCCAGGTAATACGCTTTTGCATGAACTCTTGGTCCCAGGAGGCTTCGGCCCTGCTGGGCTAATACAGTTTGCTGACAACTCTTTGAGGCGCGCGGGTAACTGTAATACAGTAGAATTATTTTTTTTATCAGATTTTTTATTACTTCATGCATTAGATAGCAATCATTGACAGGGTATAAACAGAAGTAATCTCGACATGAAATAAATAATAATATAATAATAATAATAATATGTCCACAACTATCACACAACGTCGTCTAGTCCCAAGCTAAGCAGAGCTTGTGTTATGGGTACTAGACAACTGATAAACATACTTATATATTTCTAAATACATACATATCATAGATAAATTACGCCCAGACACAGAACAAATGATTGAGCTCATCACAAAAACATTTGCCCTAAATGGGAATCGAACCCACGACCTCCGGCATAGCAGTTAGGGTCACTAACCAACAAGCCAGTCAATCAGAAAAAAGTCCGTTTACTGTGTTTATTATTATTTTATTTCGATACCTATTTTATTTTATTATACCTACCTCTGGGAGTGTGACCGTGGCGTCACTGCGGGCCCTAACAGAATACCAGCGCTATAAATTGTCGTTACTTACATTTTATGAAGCAGATAATGCGAACAAAAGTGTGGCTATTTTGTTTTTACTCCTTATCGCAACTCTAATTACTAATTATGTAAGAATATTAAAAACCAACGACAAACAAAAATCGATTTGTAATTCAAGCAGCTTTGCAAAGTTACAACGGCATTAGATCAATAACGAGCTATGTAAACGATTTCACGCTGATATGAATATTTGTCCAACGTGCTGCCGTACGACTGACACGACAGACCAGGGCCATTCTACTTTCTGGTAGACAATACCTTGTGTATGAATTTAGTGATGTTCTTATTGAAGTGTTAGTTTTCATAAATAATACGTATAGATAGACAGATATATTCTTTATTGCACACCAAAAATAAAAATTACAATAGGAACTTAAAATTAATAGGGTGTCACAATGGACGATCTTATCGCTGAAAGCGATTTTTATAAAGACAACCTTTGTATTATTTGCTTGCTTTGTATTATATGTATTATGCCATTAAGTTAAGATTTATATTATGCACACTATTCAAAGTTACAGAAGAGTAAAATCGTTACAAAAAGAGAAACAATGTGTAGCTATATCGTTTGAAATCCATCTTAGAACATTAAGATTTAAAAAAAAATAAGAAGTAGTTATGCGAATATTCATAAGTATTATTTACTTGACAAACGGTAACATACATGAAAACAAAGCTGAAATCTATTTTGTACCAATAACGTATGTGTCGAGGGGTGGAATACTTAAATAATTTCTTTTGCTGTAAGATGAAGCGAGAGGACGTGTCATACTTTCACTGACGAAAACCTACCTATTTTCCTTTATTTTCCCTTCGGTTTAACTCTTTCAGATATTCCTGGGGCTCTCAGAAAAGACGTTACAAGACAGAGATAGTGATTTTTTACCATAACTTTGTCAGTGAACAAAGATTGAGTACAACTTACCGACACAGGCAGGGTTTCATTTCAGTAGGTACCTCTTGAGTCATTCATTTATGAACCCTATTGTGTTATAAATTACGAGCTAATTAATTTATTTCATAGGCAGATAAACTGCGTATATGTATGACAATTAAACGAAGGGTGTATGCAAGGAACGATTCTTACATAAACTTGCTTTGAAGCAGGTAATGTTCTATAGTAAATGCCCACCCTCATAAAAAATACATGGGATTTTATGTACAATATACGTGGAAATAACGTTATATTTCTTCGATAACGCAATCGTTTCCAATACTTGCAAATTATCTATCGTATAGTAGAATAGCCCACTACTGAGTTGAATGACCGACGCCGTTTTTAAACTAAGAACGATATCGATTGGTTGTAATAACGGCCAGTATGACAATTATTAAATTTGTTATTTATGGTCGGTTTATGAGGTTTTCGAATAGTAAACATAAATATTATAGTTCGCATATCACATTGTAAATAGTTTTTATAGCTGTTTTATTTTTTTAACGTTATTTTGTACTTTTTATTGTTTTTTTTTTTTATGTTTACGTATTTTTTTGGGCACACTGTTGTAATACTTACGTACATACCTACCTACTTAACTTTTTGTTGAGTCAAGAAAACTTAGTTTATATACACATTAGATTTTCGTAAGGCCAAAAAAATATTTTTAGGCTAACAAACCGAGGCCATTTTATTGAAAACTACCTATTCCGAGAATTTGCAGCTTTATCTGTAGATATGTCTATAAACGTGAATAAAACACAAATCGCATAGGTCACGAATGGAGCCTGAATAATATACACCGTGAAATTTTAATGGTTGTTTTCCCTGAGCGAAATGGTTGTGTCTTGGTAATACAAACGTTTGATAAGAAAATAAAATATTAAAAACAAAAAATGGACCTGTAGAGTGCAAGCTAATTATGACGTATCACAATGTGCGAGAGCTTATTTTTGTTTAAATATTTAATGAATCGGTTTCCTTTGACGACGTGCTGCTCATGCGACTCTAGTAGTACCTAAAAATTAGGTCTAATGTTACTATTGTTTTCGCTTTTGTGAGTTGATGAATATTTTTAATAATTATTTATAAAAAAAAACTTTTCATTTTTTTATTTTTACTGTATGCTTCGAAAGTACTCCTTATGGCAAGTCATTCTGCCGCGGGAAAACAACCATTTAAATTTCACGGTGTATTTGCCTTAAGGTAAGAACCATGTTTTGTAAGGGCAAAGAAATCGTGCATACAAATTCTCTTGCATTGCAAAGTCGATATGTACCTATATGAATTTCTATGAGTCAACGTTGAATTATATTGAAGGTGCTCTTATAATATGCATAACTACAATACACAATTGGATGTTTCCGAGGTTTTGATTTGCCAACAATAAGTTTAAAGATACCACTTAGTCATAATACCACAAGTTTCCCAACCTTTACACAAAAGCGCCTTTTCATTCGACACACAAAGATATTAAACCATTCCACCGTTATCGAAACGAAAGCACGAATTTGAAAAATCGAATATGAATTTTACGAAATTCAAACTTCAATTTTATTGTAACCGAGCGTTTACGGCAAAGATTTAGTATTATCCGAATCGCTTTGTGGTAGTTTCGCCCGAAGCCATCGGCAGTCGCCTAGTTCCTACGGAAATGGGACGGTAGACGCAATCTCACGCTTTTTAAGACCTACCAGCGTCTTTTTCCTTTTTAAATTGCTCGACTCAACACTACAGGCTCGACGACGACTCTAAACGTACTTACAAACTGATCTTTGAGTCAAAGCGAACGTTTGAATTTCATTTGAAATAAGAACGTTTATTTGATAGGTTGGTAAAGGCTGCAGACGGCAACTGCACTCGGTTTATGAACAGATTGACCTCTCTCAGAACTTTGTCGTAATAATGGTTTCAAAGACGTTGTATCCAAGTTATGAAGTTGCTATATTTATTTCGTTGTAGCATGGCCTTTTTTATTAAATTGCCGGCATTGTCCTTTTGGCAATATTTAAATACAAATATTGTAAGTTCGGTGTTTTCATTTGCGAAAATTCAGTCCAACTTTATGAAGTTTTGTTTAAAAAAAAAAGAAATGGTTGTCAATAAGTATCAGTAACCAGCCCATATAATAGCAATCTAACGAGTTTTTATTCTTTTTATTCATTGCAAAACCTAGGTCTTTGCGACTATTTATTAAAATCTAAACTTGATTTACCATTCATATTTCTACAAATTTTTACACACGCCAAAATTATGATATAAGGATAATTTATAGCACTCAGGGATATTGCAGCAATTCATTTCAGATTTCAAAGATTAAAGAGCCTACGTACAAACTTACTTCTTCTTTATAATATTAGTACATATAGAGTTTAAGTTAACGTGATTGAAAATGAATTTCAATCACAACTTCCCTTCATCTCTGTACTTGTGTTCAAATAATAACAGCCGCAAGGGTCGGGTTTCGAAGTTAAGCTACACTAACCGGGGTCGGGCCGTGGATAGGTGATCATCAATTGCATATCAAGTCTCTTGGAAATCACTATAGTCTCGGGTGCCCCTCGAACATTCTTAAGAGTTGGTTGAGTTTAAATCTGGATAAACAATAAAAAATTTGAATTGACCATGATTTTTGTTAGTCTAAATTGCGTGCATAATTAGTGCGTTCATATTCAGTGGAAGAAGTATATATATATATTACATCAGATGATGCACATATTGCACATAGACTTGAATATAACTATATAAGGATTTCCTTTTCAGTTAATGTACCTTCTTTTCATTGTAATTCTCGAGACTAATAATATAAGAGGATAATCTGTCTTGAAAGCAGATTCCAGACCTAAACTTAAATTAAGTAAATTTACTTGAACTCGAGCTTTTCAATGGTTGAACATTGTGGTAATGCATAGTTATAAGCTTTATTCTACAACGAAGTGAAGACTTTAAGGTCTTATAACCTAAAATGATTTTAATTTGAAAAATTGCTTAGTTCAAGATAGCACACAACTTTGTCAAGTTTTATTTATGGAATTAAAATTAACATTTAACTCTCTCAATAAATCTTACCGTAGTAACTGTAGGATATATTGATACAGCCATTTTCAAAAATTTCTAATTTAAAGTAACAATTTTTTAACTTTTTTTGTTATTGAATTCAATTACCGGCTACTGGTTAACCGGCCACTTAAGAGCATCTACCTTAACATTTAGTACTGTTTACGTAGTCTTGGTTTTATTTTTTATTTGTTATAAACAAATGCTTGACTGTGATCCCACCTGATGGTAAGCAGTGATAAAATCGTTGTTGAATAGTTTAAAAATAATATTTTCACCACCAATTACCATTTTTATCTTAAAAATAAAAAAACAACACCAAATCCATGTTTCCAAATGACGTACATAATTACAACAGCGTAGGGATTTTTCAATTGTCCAAGTGTAACAAAAGGGATCTAACTCTTAATCCCCAATTAAGTCATAATTGAGGATTAAGAATGAAATCCCTTCCATGTACCTACCTAAAGGGTTTCACGCGGTTTAAGGAAGCACTCGAGTCGTTGGTGTAATTATGTATAAAGCATCTATGTATAGAGCCCGATTGTAAACCATTTTGTTTAGAATATAGTTTAGAATTAAAATCTAATTGCATAACAAATCATAATTTAAATTAAGTTAATTTGTTAGTTTAAACTTTTGAACTTAAATCAAGAGGCAATCGTTATGTCAAAAGTGAAGAGATTACTTCTAAACAAGCATGCTCTATCATCGGAGCTTTGCATCCGGCGAGAAAGTGGTTAACCACTTTTAAATGTAAAAAAAAAACTTGTGTACCAAGACTGAAGAATTAAATTGTAATATTCTCGATTTAGTTATTTTAGCTTGTCAATTATGGTCTTTCATCCAAGGCAAGGAAGGAACGGGGTAAGTTGTTAAGTCAGTACGAGTCTGAGACTGTTTCCCGCTCCGCCCAAGAGCGGGTATTGTCACTGGATGATTTTTAACTACCATAAAAAAGTACATTTTCTTACATCTTTCATTTCAAAACACGGAACAAAATTTGTCGTGAAGCTCAACATCGTCAACATTGTTTCTTTTATCGTATTTTTACGAAGACTTATTATTAGAAGGCAATGACCGTAATTACCTACGATGCTAAACCGCAAGAACCACAGGTCCCTACATGACAATTGACAGTAAAGTAATTAAGGTCGGTCTAATCGGTCTTGTTCATATTTAATTAAAAGGTATCAACGTTGTAACATGGCCTAGTTTAATAGTAATTTATTAATACTTATTTCATTGAACTTTACCTGTGGTTTGACCTCAAATTAACAGAAGAAAGTATAAAAAAAATCAAAATGGTTTTTATTTCACACTAGCTTTTGTCAGCGGCTTCGCTCGCATACATAAAATATAGCCTATGTCACTCAGGAGTAAAGCAGCTTTCTATGTTGCTAAAATTTTTCGAATCGGACCAGTAGTTCCAGAGATTACCTCCTACAAACAAAAAAACAAACTTTACCTCTTTATTAACGTGTAGATAGGCCTACATGGGCACTTATAAAACGTCAGAAACGAATAGTGCACGATTCCAAATTGGTCTCCAGGTTAAAAGTCAAAAGGTTTTCCAGATACATACTAGTCTCCAGTAGCCGTAGGATATTTTAAATAAGTTGTAAGTTACTCAGCAGAATCGTGATACCGACATAAAGTCGTAATTTTTAGTCCATAGTCATGATTGTTCTACCTTTTTTTGTTATGAGTAATCGTCAGATAACTTTTTGAGTTCTGAGAGGAGCAAGAAGCTGTGATATTTACTCACTATGCCCCCATCGGTATTTCTTTCGTTACCCTTTTCGTTCTAGGGCCGGTCTTTAGAATATTCCCACAGCCTTTTCGTTATTTCCTGTAGAATATTAACAAAGCACAAGTTAAAAATCCAATCCTACAATATTTAACAACTCTTCCTTATGATATTTATAAATATATTATTATGATAAAAACATTACTATCAGTTTCTGATAGTAATGTTTTTATCTTTTGATCATTCCTGCAGCTCTAGCAAGAAAGTTTAAAGTCTTGTATCTAGGACAATTCTAAATATAAAATTTTACCAAAAACCATTCATCCGTTTAGGCCTCATTAATTTAAAAACCATACGGACTTTCATAATCATAAATGCCCTTATTTAAGAACAGCATTTTTCATTAAGCTAACGACAAAATTACTTAGTGTGTTGGAACTTAATATAAAATTAAGAATCAGACTTAAATGTCAGCTTCGATAGGGTTCGTCAAGGTTGAATAAATGGGTTAGCAACCCCATTAATTCAATGTAGACAAGACTTTACTTACAACCAAATATAATATTCATGGTCAAACCTTTTCAGTAATTTATTACCTTAGTAGCTGCTTGGATATTACTAATAACGTTTAAGTCAACCATTTCGAATATTATCAACTTTCTTTTTCCACGGCCTTGTCTTCGTGATGTATTAAACAAGAATTGAAAGTTGATATTTAAAGAAATCGATGATACAATGATATTTGTAGAGTAAATTATAAATGTTGGTTACCTCTTGGGTGTTGTCTATGATTTCATTAAAAAAAAGTTTTAGGCTTTTTAAAATTTAACAATTATTTTTGTTTACTGAGGTTAGGTTAGTTTTTTTAGGTATTTTTTTTAGTAAGATTAACTCGTTTACTGATTAAAAACCGTTCACCCTTGACAAAGTGGTCGTGGTTAATAAAGTTGCATTTTCGTTGGCTAGTGAGGCTCCCGCGATGCGTCTCCACTTAACACGGTTTACGGCGTCTCGGGAACTCTGGACCATGTAGGTTAAAAACCACTTATGTTCCTTCAATTGTCCTTTGTCTTCTAGACTACGCTTTTTCGAATATTCTCACAGCCCTTTTGTTATTATATCCTATAGAAATGAAAGAAAATGTAATTAAATGACGTGATGAATTTACAATTAAAAAATCCAATCCTACAATATTGAATAACACTGTTACCAACTCTTTCTCATGATAAAAATTCGTTTATAACAAATAAAACGTTATGAATATGTAAATATCGGTTACCGGCAGTGATCTCTGCCAACACAAAAGGAAAATTATTGATACAGTGAATATTAATCTATTTTTGTTTTTACATGGAATCACGATGTTTTATTTTTCATAACATTTTTTCACTGGATAACTTATAAGCTGTGTAACAAAATACCATAGGATTTATATTCACATAACTCGACAGAATATATGGAGCTACGGGTTTTTTTCGTGATTTTTGGCTTGGTTTCATAGTAAAAGTTGTTCAAATTGGAGTGTACAATGATCCTTTTTAAGGCAATCGTCGTCGTGTCGTGTCAACTTTGTACACCTTTAAGATGAACAGTTTGTTAAGACTATGAATGCAAATAGGTATATTATTATACACACACATGACACGACACGACAAGACTGAGGTGATATTATACCTCCGTCGTTCCATGTGGAGATGACCGACTTTGGCAATCACTCGCGTCCAGGTCTGGTTCAGGCCTGGTCCGGACGCGAAAGGTAATAGGAAGTGTCTTGTATATGAAGAAGTAATGCGAGCGAAGAAGGTCGCCGCAATGGAGATCCTCAGACCCCGAATGAACCGCTTCAAGCATCGAGATTCACATGACGATTTTCGGCTTGGCCCTCATAAGGAGATGGGAATCTTCTGGTAAGGGCCAAGCCTAAATTAACAAGGCGTAGTATTCCCCGCGCGCCTTAAAGAGCTGTCAGCAAATTTGAAGGAACCCAGTAAACTCGATGCCTGCTAGGGCTTCGAATACGTTTGAAACAGTAACAACATAAGGGTATTTTAGTCAGTAGAAGACTGTCACGCCTCGTTCCATTGTAGAGCTAGAGAAGTCATTTGATAATTACCCACCTCAAAATAAGGTATATAATTAAATAGTGCCTTCACCTTTTAGAACGTCCTAGTTACTTATTTAAAGCGTAAAACTTAGAAGCATTGACCCCATTACATGTTACTCTTCCTTGAAAGAAACACTCGCCAAAATTACCTCACAGCTTTAAAAGGAGCGTCTTCAAAAGAGGTCAAAACTCGCAAGATTCATATTTTGGCATGCATAGCCATGCCTTGGAATGGGGTTAATTAGTGTAGCATATAATATGTAGATAGATCACAAGTATGGCGCTATCAGGCGGGCACACACGTCGGCACATGCTTAATTGGATGACTCCTGCATAAGTGATACTAGGGGGTATGTAGTTTAGGCACTAGACGACGCGACGTCGCGAAGCCTCTTAGAAACTACCGCTCTCGTGTAATTATGCGGAAAACACTACAACTTTACAATTAATCCTAGAGAAAACCAACCAGTAAAATTATTATTTTATCTAAAAGAAAAAATGCTCGTTTTCCAAACCCTTGAACACCATTTTCATATTGCAAAAAATACACCGCCTCCGCGGCTTTAAATCCCTAGATGCCGCTATAAATATGGACCTAATATCTTTACAGAAACATTATGTCAGCTTTGAACCACAGGGGCCTTACTGAAAACCAGCTTTATTTTTCGTAAATGTAATAAGTTTTTGTTTAACAATGTGGACATGAAAATAAACACGCAATTTAATTTTAAAACTTACACGAATGTTGTTGGTGTAATTTTTCACACAAACACGACAAAATTGAGTTCATGCAACTGAGGTAATTAAAAGGCGGCTAGGTGTAACAATGTTATTCCTTTGAAATTTTAATTTAAGTTCCCCGAGCATTGACCTAAAACTTAACAATGTCACATGAGTTAATACCTGTAGCTAAAACATAAAAACGTGTTTAAGTAAGCACAGCTGTGCAAGTTTATATTTATTACTTTATTTATTTTTGGGTTAACTTTCTTACATACTCGTATTATTTAACTGTGTGTGTTTTTGGGAAATAAATTTCTTTAAACCAAAGCAGGGATCAGGACCTGTATGTTAAAGGTCTGTTAGCAAATGTAGAGGCTCAACTGCAGGTCCGAAGCTTACTGGGACCCCGGTATGGTTTCTGACAGAAAGGTCCGACCCCGATATGAATGCTAAGAAGGAAAGAAATGTGTCGTTTACTCAGTAGAGGTCAGACACTGTTACCCGCTACGCCCAAGGACGGAATTCGTCATTATATGATTTTTCCCACCATAAAAAAACCTGTATATTAAAGGTTCGTTAAAGGTTTAATGAAAAAAAAACTAGTCAACTGCAAAATTCGACCGTCAAAATGAAAAATCGTAGGAACCTTTACAAGGTTCAATTTCAGCGAAGTTAAATCGTTTTTCCACAAATAACCCCGTTATTTGTTAGGCAACTGCTAAAAAGTTTTAAATTTCGTCAAACCCCTCTGAAATGGAGAATGGCTATTAATTTATTAATAGTAGCAAGTTGTGCGTACCGAATTGTGTTAATAACTGAATAAATTATTATCGAAATATTCTATGACATAATTTAATTAACTTTGGTATAAGCCTTTAATATGCGAATATCATCACAAATGATTGGATAAACGACACTACTTACTTTAATTTTTATTATTAAGGCGTTATTTTTGGCGAATTTGCCATATTTTTTAATGTAGTCACCAATATTAAAAGTAGAGGACTATTTAACTGACACCAACATTATAATAATATTATTATGGAGTGTGCAAACACACTGTAATTATAAAACAAGTGTTTAAATATGTAAACCATACGTTTCATTTAACTTGACAGCTGTCAAAATATTATATTGTACGTTGAGTTTTGTTGCCATTTATTAATTACAGCTAATTAGAGAATGTGGTCCGTGGTAATACATATGATATTTGATATTAAATAATATATAGGAAGGGTTTATTGTGACTGCCCTGTTGGCGTAGTAGTTAGCGGCCCTGACTGATATGCCGGAGGTCGTTTATTCGATTTCCACCCTAGCACAAATGTTTTTTCTGATGATCAATTGACTATATGTATAATTTATCTATAATATGAAATTATAAATATATAAGTATGTTTATCAATTATCTAGTACTGAGAGTACAATCTCTGCTTACTTTGAGACTAGATGGCGTTGTGTGAAAGTTGTAGAATATTCGGTATAAACAGATAATTTGATTACAAGCAAAGATTACTTAACTACCAGGTATCTACAAAATCTTATTGATGAAAATATTCCAATTCCAATACAGAGTTCAAAACAAATGAATAAACTACAATTCGAAGTCTACAGTAAATAAAAACCCCATTATACCGGTAACTAAATTTGTCAATTCGTGGAAATATTTTACACCAGAGAACCATCAATCAAGTACAAAAAATCGTTTCGTTGAATAAACGAGGCGCGCTACCAATTTGCAGTTATTTAGTAAGATCGAATTTTAATTGGAGAAAAAATCAACATCAGTGACAAGTGTTAGGGGAACCTTAGATTTAATTAAAAGGGCGAAAGTTAGTGTTTTTCTCCTCTAAACGATCCCTGAAATCAGACCCCGTCGCCTAATTTCGATAACGCATTTTCTCACGACATGCGATAGTCCCGCCCTTACCTCTGTCCTTGTCTATCAGTGACTGTAGGTTTGCAACTGTGATGATACTGTATAGATGTCTGAGTTTCGACTCCAAGTTTTCTGATTGCTATGTTAGCGTGTAATTTAACTTTTCTTACAATGTCATCATCATCATCATCAGCCTTTTAATGTTCCCACTGCTGGGACACAGGCCTCCTCTCTATGAGAGGGAATGCATCACGCGGGCCCAGTGCGGATTGGTGGATGTCACATGTCACATGTCTTCGAATTTTTGGTTCTAAGACATGCCGGTTTCCTCACGATGTTTTCATTCACCGTTTTGAGAGCAGTGGTGATGAAATAAATTACACAAAGTAATGCGCCTGGCTGGGTTTGAACATGCGACCTACAACTCGTAAGTCGGGACCGATACCACTTGGCCACCATCCAGAAAACCTGGAGTCGAAACTCAGACATCTATACTGTACACCTATTGTCTTTTAATTGTTTTTTTATTTTTATTGCTATAAATCAGTAAGCAGTGATGCATTCGCTGATGGTAAGGCGCACTAGTTTATTAAGAGCCTATTCACTCTAGCCTTGAAGACACCTAAATTATAATCGGACGGAAAGACTGCAGCCGGCAAACTGTTCCAGTCCCTGTGTCTGTAGTCATAAGGCTAATTTTTTCTCTTCATATTTACGAACAATAAAAATACTTCAAAGCCTCCTCGATAGTGGTAAATTTAAAAAGCGATACAAAGTTAATGGTGACATCGGTCCCACCGCAGTGGTGTCAGCTTCGCTCGCTCCGCTCTGCGCTCTGTCAGTTGTGGCGAAACTCCATTAAGATACCAAACCCGAATATATTCAGCTCGTTTAATGTTTCATATCGTATTTTACAAGCCAAATTCAATACTGAAACCAAACATATCGTCAAATGAATGAGATACGATTTTTTTTATTGAGATAAACTAATGCTTGACTGCTATCTCACCTGATGGTAAGCAGTGATGCAATAGTTGATGATAAGAAGCACTAGTTTATTAAGAGCCTATTCATTTCGCCTTGAAGAAACTTAAATTAAAATCTGACGGGAAGACCGCAGCTGGCAAACTGATCTAGTCTCTCGATGTATGCGGTATAAAGGCCGAAGCAAAACGCTTAGTCCGGACCGTAGATATCTCAACAACATGGGGTGTATCATGTAAAGTAAAGGTCAAACAGCGCGGCCATGTTTTTTTTTTACATTTACAGGGGAATAAATTGCTTTATCAGAGAACTTGTATCCTGTTCAAACAACAAAAAAGTACCTAAATGTTGTTTCACATTATAATGTTTGAAAACGTGAGAAAAGTATGTTAATTACTTTAAAATCAGTCAAGTTTGAGTAGGACTTTTGGACTGAAGGTTCCGTATAAACTTACGTAGGTAAAAAATACGATTCCCGGATCAAATCAAGTTTTCCGAATCGCATAAATAATTTGTGACAAGCAAGAACACGATTTTTACACTACTACTTTATTTGTGCTCTGAGACCTTTCTTCTTGCTTAATTTCAAACATTCAGCATACTAAATCATCGGGAAATATATTATAGGTTTTGATTTCCTTCTAAGAATCAAAATATGCGCCTAAAAAGAACATAAACAGGCTAACATGCTTAATTTACACTGAGGATTGGGAGCCCCAAGTAGATCAGATTATTTAATATTAATTTGAGCTCAATAACTCCAACAAAAAATAATCTTGACAAATAGACAACATAGTGATCCTATACGGGTTCTGGTTTTGCTGAATGAAGTATGGAACCTTAATAATTGATCTTTGCTAATTGAAACCCATGAGGTTTTATCCTAAACAAACAGTCTGGCCACACAATAACCTTAAATCCATTTAGGTACGAGTATTTGCGTAAACTGATCTGCTGAACCGATCGTGTTGAAACATAAAATATTATGTACATTTTATTTTATTTCCATTTAACATAATATATTATTCACAATTTCAATAAAACCCAAGAGCTCGATTCTTCAAAGCTTTTGACATTGGAATACTTCTACAATTTTTTTTCCATACATGGCAGGTAAACGTACCTTTAGAAATCTCAAAGCGAACCGCTTTGTGCTAATAACACTGAAGCAATAAAGAAAAGCTTTTAAAGCCATCACGCACAAAACGTTCAGGTGTAACAATACAATTGGCATATTAAGAGAAGTGAAAATCGTTTTATTACGAACAAAGCACTTATCGGATACATGGAACAAGGAACAATTATCAACATATCCAAAATCAAATTGGCGATTCTTTAAAACTGAGAGAACGTCTCATTCATCTGGCCTAGCTTTCGTACAATCTATTTTGTGTCGCAGTTCACTGGACACAAATGAGTGCCTTTGATACAGTAAATGATGGGGGAAAATGAATAAGCAAATAAAAATAACTAATAATAAAATAACGAAGAACCATATTACAGAGTTTTTGGGGTACTCGGAAAGGGTTGCGGTCCTCAAACTCAATATCACTGATAAAAGCTGCTTAACTATTGTTCAGACGTACGCACCAACGTCGTCACACAGCGATGATGAGCTCGAAGACTTTTATGATGTCCTTAACAAAGCGTGCGAAGAAAACCGTAGCACATGGAACATCGTTACTGGTGACTTCAACGCCAAGATCGGGGTCAGGCAAGATCAGGATAGTACGGAAATTCTCGGCCTACATGGTTTAGGTACTAGAAACGACCGAGGCAATGCACTCCTTCAGTTCGCGTTTGGTCAAGGATTTAAAATAATGAACAGTTTTTTCCCCAAAAAGTCACAACGTCGATGGACATGGATTTCGCCAGATGGAAAATCAAAAAACGAAATCGATTTTGTACTTTCAAGCAACCCTCATAATATAGTTAAAGATGTTAGCGTAATAAATAGATTTAAATACAGTTCTGATCATAGGCCAGTGCGTGCAAAAATTGTTCTTGATGTAAAACTAAATCGCAAAGCAATATTTAAAAACAGAATAAGGAACCTCAACAAAGATGCTTTAATTAGTAACATCGATAAATTTAACTTAGAGTTAAAAAATTCATTTGACATACTGCCAATCGAAACAGACCAAGACCCTCAGTGCCAGTACCATAACATTATAGAAAATATTTCAACAGCTTCAAAGAAAATTAAATGTACTAGAAGAAATAATAACAAATTAAGTAATAGAACATTATCATTAATAGAGCATAGGGAAACATTGAGACATAATAGAGTAGAATATAACCAAATAGATAAATTAGTTAAACGAAGTATCAGAAAAGACATTAGAAATTGTAATACCAATATGATTAAATTAGCTTTGCTGAATAACAACTCTTTAAGACTTGCCAAACAGGGTATCACGAAAGGAAAGACCTGGATCTCTAACCTGAAGGATGAAAATGGGGTGAAACAAGGTAGTTCTAACAAAATTATCGAAGTTTCGACCAATTTTTATCAAAATCTGTACCAGGATCAGCACAAACAGCTTAGACACTTCGCTTATTACTGTCCTGACTCTGTGCATCCCATCAGTTCCTACGAAGTTCAGCGAGCTCTTCGCGAGATGAAATATAATAAAAGCCCGGGAACAGACCGAATAACTACCGAAGTTTTGAAGTTGGGGCGAAACGTTCTAGTGCCTCACATTACATCTTTTTTTAACACCGTTCTACACACCGGTCAAATTCCCCCTGAAATGTGTCACTCAAATATAATTTTACTTCACAAAAAAGGAGACAAAGCTGACATATCAAACTATCGACCCATTAGCCTAATTTCTCATTTATATAAACTGTTTATCAAAATAATTCAAAACCGTATCGCACCGACGCTTGATATTCATCAACCTCCAGAACAAGCAGGATTTCGGCCCCATTTCTCTACAACCGACCACCTCCATGCCATCAATCAAGTTATAGAAAAATATAATGAATTTAATAAACCACTTTATCTAGCCTTTGTCGACTATGCTAAGGCATTCGACAGTATAGACCACCAATCAGTAATCAGTGCTTTAGAATCTCAAAATGTCGAACACACGTACATTGATCTCATTGATATAATTTATAGAAATAGTTCTGCAAACATAAAATTACAAATACCTGGTCCAAATTTCAAAATAGAAAGAGGTGTTAAACAAGGCGACCCACTCTCACCCAAACTGTTCACAAGCGCACTGCAGGAGGTTTTCAACAACTTGCCCGATTCATGGCAGTCACGAGGCATAAATGTTGGCGGCCACCAGCTAACAAACCTCCGCTTTGCTGACGACATTGTGCTGCTCTCCACATCACCTTCAGAACTTGAAGAAATGCTAAAAGATCTGAGCTCGGCAAGTCTTAAGGTTGGACTTAAAATGAACAGATCTAAGACCCAGGTCATGACCAACAGCACGAAACGTAGGATCGAGGTAGACGGGCAAGTGTTACAATATGTCGATGAGTATACATACTTAGGCCAGATTGTTTCTTTTAAAAATAGGCAAGACAAGGAAGTCGAAAGACGAATCCAGAATGCTTGGAAGACCTTCTGGGCCTTTAAAGAGCATATGAAGGGTAGCCTTCCGATGACATTAAAACGTAAACTCATCGACATGTGTATCCTGCCCGTTCTAACCTACGGTGCCCAAAGCTGGTCACTTACTGAACAACAAAAGTCCAAACTTAAGATTTGTCAAAAGGCAATGGAGCGCAGCATAATAGGTGTTAAGCGAATAGATCGGGTTAGGAACACCACGCTGCGCTCCATAACTCAAATAGCAGATGTTGGAGAAAAAACAGCCAGGTTGAAGTGGGAGTGGGCTGGCCACGTCGCACGAATGCACCCGGACAGATGGGCGAAGATCGTCACTCTCTGGACACCTGAGGGAGGTCGACGCCGTCCAGGTCGACCGCGGCGAAGGTGGAGTGACGATCTCATCATGTTCGCGGGGCAAACATGGCCGGAGGTCGCCGTAGATAGAGAGGTCTGGAAGGAAAAAGGGGAGGCCTTTGCCCAGCAGTGGGACATACAATAGGCTATAAAAAAAAAAAAAAAAAAAAAATAACAATAAAAATTAGGACAGACGAATGAGACGCTCTCGGTTTCAAATAATCACCTAAATCTTGGTTTCGATGTTTGAAAGTTCTATTCTGCCGGGCAGTTACTAAATAGGATTTAATTTAGTTCCTCGGGTATACTCTCAACATGCCCTTTTAGTAGTAGACGTCGGTGATTAGTTTCAGGGGCTCTTAACCGACGTGTCGTCCTCGAACCCTGTAGCTGCCAAACGTTGATAGATGACTTCCATACTAGTTAGAAATTGAGTTGTGTGATCCTTGCTAATAGCGTGCTAATGGAAGAGCGGTCACAGTTTACCTCACAAATGTTTGTTTAAGACAACAAAAAACAAACTTTAAACTACCTGGAGAACTGAAGTGCAGTAAAGTTTAATCAGATTGACGACACTAATTTGTTGCAAGCGTTTCCAAGTGGGAGAACTTTCAGTTGATTTAAGTATAAGCTTTTCCGAAGTTCTAAAAGAAATTAAGACTCTTTTCTCGGGGTGAATAATAAAAAACCACTAATAACCACTGAAACAATCCTTTAAGGTTATGAATATTTATTGGAGTAAAGATGGAAAGCTCTTTGAAAAACAGTGACCATTTTTTTAGGCGTTTAAAAATTAAGTTCTATTTAAACTCTAGTTCTATTTACGTCAGTCAAATAGTCGAGAGTGTAAAAAAGTGGACCTCCGTCTAAGTGACTGACAGGACAGTCGAGAAGACAAATGGCCATTAAAGTGCTCCGAGGAACTATAAAATGGGTTACGAAACTACGACTGGTACAGTTAAGTGCAAACTTTATGACATGTAGTGAAACACTAGAGTAAATTGGAATTTAATATTTACAGTTGTTTGTAAAGCCTTTGTCGGAAACTGAATTTCAACATTTAAAAATGCTTAACAGAATGCAATGTTTGGATGTTAATATTTTATTTGTTAATTACTGAGTATATTAACTGAATAAAAATGTTTGCTAATTAGAACAAATTTAGTTAATTCAATAATTAGTTGACAGAATTGGGTGAAGTTTTTGTAATGAAGTTATGAAAATAATAAACAATTAACGTTGTGTGATAGTTGTGGAATAAAAAAAATGATTTTTAATCACAATTTGTGAAGTTATTTGTAATGGTCACCAAATGTCATCAATTTTTTTCATCAATGTCATCTCCCGCACTGACTAGAGCAAGACATGTCTGCTACTCACTGTCAAACTTTTACCTGTGTTCCTATAATTGCCCTTTGTGTTTCAAGGCTACGGTAATTCAGGAACAATCCCACAGCCACAGCTTACAGTTACTATAGACCAACCAGTTCTCTTTAATTAAATCGGAAAAATCAAGTCAAGACAAGCAAATCCAATTACGTATCTAAGTGTTCTCAAAGAAGAATTTGCAATTCGTGTTAACAGATTAGCAGTTGTTTTCTTTTCTCGTAAGAACTCGAGGCGACAAGGGACTTAGTTGTTGTTCGTGTCAATACTGCCAGTGTTGTTCGTAGGAAAATAAAGTCACCAAGAGGAATGTGTGTACACTGAAGTATGTAGGCGCTTGTACAATCAAAGTTGTTAGTAAGATTTTTGTAAAGAGTTCTTGTCATTTAATCAATACACATTTATTGCTTTCCACAATAAACACAAGCTTAGGTTTTTTTTTATGGTAGGTAAAAATCATCCAATGACGAGTCCCGCTAGCATTATTGCTTCGCAGAAGGTGGCGACCGCCTGCCACTCCTCCTCACTCCGAACCATGGCTTCTTCCAAGGCCTGGCGCGGGAGATCGCCGCCACCGATCGCTCCCACGAGGACACAGCGATGCTCTGCCCAAGCAGGGCACACCTCAACCGTGTGCTCCACCGTGTCCTCCGGGCGGTCCACACAGTGGCGACACCCGGGCGTCTCTTCCGCACGAATCCGATGCAGGTACCTCCCGAACTTACCATGTCCGGTGAGGACCTGCGTCATGCGGAAAGTGAGAACGCCGTGAGTTCTTTTCAGCCACTGTGAGTTCATCATCAATGGCAACTCCCGCTCTTAAGTTTTTTTTTTATGGTAAGTAAAAATCATCCAATGACGAATCCCACCCTTGGGCGAAGCGGGAAACAGTGTCAGACTCTTACTGACTTAACAACCTGAACGGGGTAGGTACTCCGTTTCTCCCTTGCCTTAGTCCTAGAACCCTTCGTCACAGGAGGCGTAGCGGAATATAGTGTCAGACTTTTACTGACTAAAACCCACGCTGTTCCTTATTCGCCTTTGTTCCAGGGTCTTGGTGTTAATTTTCACATTAGCCAAGGCACATGCTTAGGTAGTAGGTGAAATATTATTACACACATTCGTGGACTCTATGACTCTATTATAGTTAGTAATTACCTAATGTTGAAGAGGACTTAGAATCTCACTTATTTTTATGTACATTTTTATTTTATTTTATATTAAAATTCATTACATTAAACATTCATTAAGTTATTATTATAGGAGCTGTACAACTTTGTCATTATAAACTCTTGAGCCCCGAGCGAACGCCTGCGTTCGCTCACACACCTATTGTCTTTCTATTTTGATATTTGACTGGCCTGTCAGTCTAGTAGTTAGTGACCCTGACTGCTATGCGGGAGGTCGTGGGTTCGATTCCCACCCAGGACAAATGTTTGTGTGATGAGCACGATCATTTGTTCTGTGTCTGGGTGTAATTTATCTATAATATGTATGTATTTAGACATATATAAGTATGTTTATCAGTTGTCTAGTGCCCATAACACAAGCTCTGCTTAGCTTGGGACTAGATGGCGTTGTGTGATAGTTGTGGACATATATTATATTATATATTATTATATTATGTCTCTAATTAAGGTATTCGAAAGGTTAAATATTAGTTTATGCTTTAATAATATGTAATCAGTAATATTGTATTAGTTATCATTTAGTTAGTCATATTATAGTACGCCCATTATTTTTGAAATAGGTGCTTTTAAACACTTCAAACCTTTAAGAGAATTAAAGTTGTGCGTTACGTAAAATCTTTATTTTTTTGAGGTAGTAAAGAAGTATCATTAAATAAATTCTCGCTTTCTAGGTCAAACGGGGATGTCAGACTTACTGACTAAAAACCACCGGTGTTCTTACAGTTGTCCTTTGTAAAGCCTCGGCGACTCTTTCATACAATCCTTCAACGTACAATCTGTCTGAAGCCCTCTTTCTCGCCGACATTTGTCAATGCTATTTGTTAATGACACTTCACTTGTAAAAGAGGATGAAATAGAATTGTGGTCAGCCGAGTGGTAAATGGGGTTTTGTAATTCGCAATCCACTTATTCTGGAAAATTGTATTTAAAATCACATTTTCTTATTTTTATTCATTCAGTTTTTTGTTTCTTTATACTTACGGCTTTTCTCTGTACTAGTTATGTAAATAGCATTGGCTGAAAAGGCTCTAAATTATTCAACATCAAATAAAACCACAACTGCTTGCAAACAAATTCTTGATTGTCTGCCCTAAAAATATAGACAAATTCTGCTGAAGCAATTTGTCAAATCAACAAACATTTCCATTTCAATTTATCAATAGTCACGAAAAGGTCCAACTGCGGAATAATACAATGCCTAGCCTTGAAAAAACGGCCTTTGAATAACTCGAAGCAACAAAAGATAATTGAAACTAATCTTTAAGTGATGCCTCGCTTTTTCCAATAATTCCAAGTGTTGAGCGGGGTTCACAATATCCACTCCAGCACGTCTGTGACGGACTGAGGGCCCTCCATGTCGTGTCGTTATCCGCTGTATCATGTAAACCAAGCTTTAAAAAATATTCAAAGCAAAATAATAGGCGGAGTTAGGTCAACTGCACAGTGGAACTTTACGACGAGATCGTGTTTTAAATTCCCTGATCTATCTTCTTTTTTTTGCAAAGTTTTAACAATCTATAAACGTGAAAAGTTTGTTGGTGTTGGTTATCGAAAACTACTGTAATATACAAATTAGTAATAAATTTTAAAAATAAGTGTTGCAGTATTGCAAATATTATTATTTTTTTTTACTTACGACTTATTACACATGAATAAAAAATATAAGTGTGCAACTGCGCCTGAGCTAGGCTGAGCCTGTATTTCAAGACGCAGTTCTCTTCCAGAAAATAAGTTACCAGTACAACAGCATTTTACCAGTATAATACATCCAGATTTTTAGATTGTTTAATTAATTGTATGTTAAATATAAAAATGCTGACACGATTAAACTTTATTTTTATTTCATGATTTTATTAAAAAGGTCATCAACGTGCTAATGTTTTACACCATAACATAAAAGACAAAATCAAATTATAAATAAATCTCGATTATACTCATCTGAAAATTAAATTCAATAACCTTCAATTTATGATGATACAAAGGCCTTTAATCTCTCGCTCCCAGTGGCGAGCCTTCACCTAGGCTCGACCTAATTTGGCGGATTTGAAATTCAAATTAAAACTATGTAATTGCTGAGCTCGTTGTCCACTGTGCAAAGTACATACTCATGTTTTATTATATAAACCCATTTGAAATTTGGGCTAAAGTATCATTCTTATTAGGGTTCCGTACCTAAACAAAAAAAGGGTACCTTTATGGGGACTCAAGTCAAGTCAAGACTCTTTATCTAAGGAACGCGAAGAGGTATCGAGTTGAAATTCAAACCATACTTATCAACAAATAACATTTTCAAATGTGGTAGTGGGAGAAACTGTCAAGTAACTGAATAAGGATGCACGATCAGAATTGTGACGTCATCGTCATTAAGTTACGTGTGTAGAAAAGAGAGATAGCAAAATGCCCCACCACAACCCAACTCTTCAACTTACCAATATTGAAAATGCTGATTGCTGTATCATGTAGTAATCAATTTCTACGAGTATACTGTTTTCAGATAAAAAGACTTATTTTTGGTGTTATTTGTTGTTTAGAAATTTTGTACAACTTACAAGCTGTTATAAAATTAGAAAACGTATTGTTAAAAATTTTACAAAGCTGAGGCAGCCAAATAGATAGGCGCTCTTTAAAAAAAATATTCAGCTGCATCAGATTAGACTAAAAGCCGTCCCTAAAAAGGGCTGAACATATAGATTGAAGTGCAAAAACTGCAAGCAAAAAAATGTTTCCATTTATTTTGGCCTAAAAGCTTGAATTACAACTCTAGATATAAAAGGATTAATCAATGATAAAAAAAATATGTAATATCGATATTTTTGCATTAAGTATGTGCCCTAAATTGTGCATATCAAAAGCCTGTGACCCGGTTTCCCGCGCAATAGCTGCTATCTCCCCACTTAACGATCGTCAGACCACGTCAGGAGAAGTCACTGCACTTATTGACTATTTGATATTGATAAAATTGTATTACTGTCTTTATTTTGAATTTTCGAATATATGTAGAATTTTCAAGCAGTATAACTCTTTGTTTACAAGTTGAAGCATCATAGCGGTCGACCTGGGGTCCAAGTCTGCTATTTTCAAAATATTGTCATTCCAACACGATTCCATTGAAGGGGCCCGACCTAGCGGACGACCAGTTCGGGTTTCGCAGGATGCGCTCCACCGTGGACGCCATCATGCGTGTGCGAGCCCTCACGACGGGGGATGCGGTGTCCCGGGGCAGGTGTGTCTTGGCGGTGTCATTGGACATTGCCAACGCCTTTAATTCCCTGCCCTGGAGTTGCATTAGGACGGCACTCCGATATCACCGGGTGCCCGACTACCTCTGTCGTGTGATCGAGGCCTACCTGTCAGAGAGGTTCATTATCTACCCCGGTCACCAGGGTGAATGGAAACGGCGAGAGATGTCGTGCGGTGTCCCACAGGGATCGGTACTAGGGCCGCCCTTGTGGAACATCGGGTACGACTACGTGCTGCGCGCCGACCTCCCCATCGGGGTCAGCGTGGTCTGTTACGCAGACGACACGCTGGTCCTAGCGCGGGGAGAGTCATACCAGGCGGCGGTCGAACTAGCGACACGTGGGGTTGCGACAGTCGTAGAGAGGATCCAGCAGTTGGGACTAGAGGTGGCGCTGCACAAGTCCGAGGCCATGTGTTTTCACGGCCCTCGGAACGCGCCACCAATAGGTTCCCAACTAACGGTAGGAGGAGTTCACATCGGCGTCGGGTTGACGATGAAGTACCTGGGACTTGTCCTCGACAGCCGGTGGAATTTCGAGGAGCATTTCCGACGTCTGGCTCCTAAACTCAATCGGACAGGAGCTGCCCTGAAGCGGCTCCTGCCGAACCTGGGGGGTCCAGACGCCTCCTGCCGGAGGCTCTACGCCGGCATCGTTCGGTCCATGGCCCTTTATGGGGCACCAGTGTGGGCGCCGTCGCTGCGTAAACGCCCGGCGGCCCAGCTGAACGCCTGCCAGAGGGTCATGGCCATCCGGATGGTGCGGGGATACCGCACGGTGTCCCGCGAAGCGGCGAGCCTCCTTGCTGGCCTACCACCATGGGATTTGGAGGCAACAGTCCTTGCACACATGCACGATCTGCGCGTGGAGATGCAACGCCGGGGCGAAACTCCGCTGCCTGAACATGTTAAGGCATGGCGGAAAGAGCTCCGGCGGGATCTCATGGTGAAATGGAAACAGCGACTGTCGCAACCTAGCGCTGGGCACGCCATAATTTCGGCAGTAGTGCCCCTCTTTGAGGCGTGGCTGGATAGACCTCACGGCGTCCTCACCTTCCGCATGACGCAGGTCCTCACCGGACATGGCAAGTTCGGGAGGTTCCTGCACCGGATCCGTGCGGAAGAGACGCCCGGGTGTCGCCACTGTGTGGCCAGCCCGGAGGACACGGTGGAGCACACGGTAGAAGTGTGCCCCGCTTGGGAAGAGCAACGCCGTGCCCTCGTGGGGGTGATCGGCGGCGGCGACCTCTCGCGCTGGGCCTTGGTTCAGGCCATGGTCCGCAGCGAGGAGGAGTGGCAGGCGGTCGCCTCCTTCTGCGAGGCAGTAATGCTCGTAAAGGAGGAGGCTGACCGCATAAGGCAAAGGCAACGGCGCACTCGCCGTAGCCGTCGTCGCCGCGATCCTGCCGATATCCGGCCACTGTAGACACTGGCTTGCGGACGGTGAGCAATGGGTAGCTCGCCGTCCGGTCGTCTGGTAGCAGTCCAGACCGAGCCCAAGTCGTCGACGGCGCGCTCCGTTCCCGCGCGCCTCAAGGAGTTGTCAGCACACCGTAGGGGCCCAACAGGGTCGAAGCCTCCCGGAGCTGAGGGTTGATGCGAAAGCGTTATACCGGGGCTCTGGGAATAAGGCAAGGAAGGCACGGGGTAGGTTCTTTAGTCAGTAAGAGTCTGACACTGTTTCCCGCTCCGCCCAAGAGTGGGATTCGTCATTCGATGATTTTTACCTACCATAAAAAAAAAACACGATTCCATTGACATTTTGCTAAAAGTCCGTAATCTGTTAATTCATAATGGCATCAGTGGTGTCGTAATAGAATTGTGGTACGAGCTGTTTTGTAACGAATTAAAAATAATAACTGCACAATAACATTCTAATCATAAGTCTAATTAAAGGAACTCTCAAAATTTTATTAATTAATTTGTCAATGTTATATGCGAGATTATATATACTTTTTCTGGAGGGAAAACATATTTATGTTTCATGCAACACAAAAGTCAAAGGCATCAAAATGGATGAATGAATTCATAAAAGTGTTCATTAAAAAGAAAATGTGTCATTGTACATAATAAAAATATCACACTGTTTCGTTCGCTGTCTGAGCTTTAATTAAATATTCCAATAGTTACATACTATAAATGCGACAAAGAAACTCTAGGTGTCTGTTTTTTTACTTTATTTATTTACTAGCTTTTGCCAGCGGCTTCGCCCGCGTCCATAAAATATAGCCTATGTCACTCAGGAGAAAAGCAGCTTTCTATTGTTACTATTTTTTTTTCCAATCGGACCAGTAGTTCCAGAGATTACCCCCTACAAACAAAAAAACAAAAAAACAAACTTTACCTCTTTATTATATTAGTGTAGATTATTGATACGTTCGCATTTGACCACTTTTTCACCTGCAGATGATGTGGCCAACGTTGGAGCACGCTTGCCTAGAATCTAAGTACCTCCGTGCCTTCCTCACTTGGCACACAGATACGCTTTATCCGGGACTAATATGTTCCCTTGGGATTTATTCTAAGTATCATTCAAGTGAAGCCACCGGTGGAAGAAAATAAAATATATGATAAAAATATCCTATTTCTAGACATTTTACATTTCTCTCTATTGTCTATAAACGTTTATACAGTTAATTTAAAAAAAACACTTAATTTCCAAAGATTTTTTTTTTTTTATTGGTAATAGGTTTGCGCTTGACCGCTATCTCACCTGATGGAAAGCGACGATGCGGTCGACGATGGAGCGCGCTTACCTAGAAGTCTACTTCTTTGTCAATATAAAAAAGTTCCCAGAGCGCTGGCAACATCGTCATGACACCGAATGAGGCTTAAATAAAAGTTAGGTATTTGGATAAATATACCTAATTGTCCCGACTCGTTGTACAGGGACAAGTAGAGGGGAAACGGTCTCGTAGGCGCTTATATACGCGTTGGACAAACCTCATTAGAGTTGCAACACAAACCTCCATGGTTCTAAGTTCCCAAGACGCCGTAAACCGTGTCAACTTGGCATGCATCGCGGGAGCCTCACTAGCCAACGAAAACGCCAGATTGTCAACAACGACCACACTATCAAGAGTGAACGCCTAAGGATTGGACCTAATTGTAGATGCCTACTTTATTCAAAAACACTCGAAAATAAACATTACTTGTTGTCCATAAATTCGTCGAAATTGTAATTTTGACAAGACTTTTATGAATAAGAAAGTAGGAACATCGTTTCCTTTAATGTTAGATTCATTTATCTGCTCTTGTCAAATTATAGACTTGATTTTACTTTCAAGCAATTGTCAAGATATTCAAATACTTAATGATGAATTGTTGTTATCATCTGTTTGATATAGTACATTTCGATTCAAGTGCAGAAAGTTTTTCAGCGACTGAGTATTATGAAGTCGAAGGCTGCAGTGAATGAAAGCAAAAACTTTTATTTATGTATTATTTATTTATTCTTCATGCAACACAAGGTACAAAGGCGGACTTAATGCCTTAGGCATAGGTAGAGAACTACCAGTCAACCTAGGGTGGTGAAGAGACGATATGGTAGGTGCATAAAAAAGAAAATGTGAAAACTCATTGAAAATAAAAAAAATGATAAAGATAAAAACATTAAAATTTACTCTGGTCTGTTTCTGATTTCGTGGGATTACGCTTGAAGGGAAAAATAATGTCTTTTAACCTTTCGAGTACCGTAATTACAGACATAATAGAAAGGCAATAGGTATGTGAACGCCGGCGATCGGTTGGGGCTCAAGATTATCAAATTATAATGGGTATTATTTTATTTTATTTGCTTTATCATCATCACTACCACCAATGTTTGACATAGTCCTCCGCCAACTTGGTCCTGTGCATCCCGCATCCATCGAATGTCACAGAGTCTTCTGGTATGCAGTCGCTAATTCAAAACCCTCCTCTCGCTATCTATTCTGCAGGCAATGTGCCCAGCCCACACATTACTTTATCAAATCAATAAAAATTGGCAAAGATAAAACACATCAAAGTTCAACAAGAATGGGAGCTGGTTACGTCACTGCTAAGCCTGTATTACCTTTTTTACGTAAGCATGAGGGCGTGAGAAATATATACGCACTATATATCTTTCTTTTTTTTATGGGACAATCCAAAAGCATGTTCAGCCTTCTAATGTCTCCCCACTGCTAGGAGTCAGGCCTTCTTAATCCATATGAAGAATTGGCCATAATCTAGCACGCGGGCCCAGTACGGATTGGTGAATGCCACATGTTTTCGAATGTTGGGTTCTAGGGCATATCGGTCACGATATTTTCCCTCATCGTTTTAAGAGCAGCGGTGTAAAAAAAAAATACTGAAAGTAACGCGCTTTGCTGAATCCGCGTCCTAGAACTGGTAAATGGGTTCTATTACCAATAAGCTACCACTGCACTCAAAGGTAAAAAAATAAGATTGAAAAAGTATTATAGACGACCAAAATGTTTCATCGAATTGACTGATGAACCAAAAATATCTATATATATTATAGTCTGATTACCGAACTTAGTCCTTAGTAGACCATTCATGGCAGCTTTCACTGCAACTAGTCCGCCCTTCTCTCGAACCAAACGAGTCTTTTCAGCATACACAGGGTGTCTATAACTAAATACGGTGTTCCCAATAATTAGTATCCCCCCGCACTAACCGATTTAAAACTTACAAATCGAATTGATAGTCTATATCGTTTCAAGTTTAATTTCAACTGTCCATTTCAATTATCTAAGCGGGAAAAAACAATTGTTTCTTTAGAAAAACACACTGTAACTATAAAACAATAATACACTAGACGTGCGGTCGAATTATTAAAGTGGGTGCTTTTAACCTTATTGACGTTTCATTTGCAGGCACCAGGATGCCGGGAAACTGTTCCATACACATCCTGAAATAATTAAACTTCCGTAGTTGTTTATTTGGCAAATTGAATTCAAACATAGTGAGTTTTATTTCACACTAGCTGTCCCTCCGGTTTCACCCGCATATTTAGTTACTGCCCTGCTCCCGTAATTTGTAGCGCAATATTTTATATAGCCTATAGCCTTCCTCAATAAATGGGCTATCCTACATTGAAATATTTTTTTAGATCGGACCGATAGTTAATGAGATTAGCGTGTTCAACCAAACAAATAAACTCTTCAGCTTCATAATATTAATATGTATTTTCAAAATCAACCTATCCAATCTACACTAATATAATAAAGAGGTAAAGTTTGTTTTTTTGTTTGTAGGGGGTAATCTCTGGAACTACTGGTCCGATTGGAAAAATTTAAGCAACAATAGAAAGCTGCTTTACTCCTGAGTGACATAGGCTATATTTTATGTAGGTACGCGGGCGAAGCTGCGGGCAAAAGCTAGTTCTTTATAAAATCCTCCTCGGGAAATAATTAAATCAGGAACCTTAATTGGTTTTCATAGAACAACAGCATTAAGTTTCCAATTAGTTGCTCTCGATAGCAGTCCGTATTTTTTCGCACTACTGGCAATTGACGTCATAATCCATTATACAATTGGAACGTGTTACATGCATTTTCGAACGAAGCAATTTCATTACTTCTGCTGACATCAAATGATTCTGAGTATATAGTGTCAGTTCGTTACAAGTAAAAATCGTGATCGTATAGTTGTCTACACTATCTACTTCTACACTAATATAATAAAGAGGTAAAGTTTGTTTTTTTTTATTTTTTTGTTTGTAGGGGTAATCTCTGGAACTAATGGTTCGATTGGAAAAATTGAAGCTATAATAGAAAGTTGATTTACGCCTGAGTGACATAGGCTATAAATTATTTATATAACGTGGATATTAACCGAGCTATCACAATTTTTGTCTCACAAATTTTCCGCGGACGAAGTCGCGGGCAGAAGCTAGTATATTATAATAAGACTAGCTTTCTACCAGCGGCTTTGCCCACTTCAAAATAGGTTTTCGCACAAACTTTGGACACGCGTTTCATCTCTTTAGGGAGTGAATTTTGGAAAATCCTTTCTTAGTGTTCACCTACGTCATAAAAGGAAGGCTTGTGCAAAATGTCACTCTCCTAGTCCCAATAGTTTCGGCTGTGCATTGATATGTTAGTCAGTCAGTTTCTCCTTTTATATATATAGATAGAAGATAGAATAAGAAGGACAAATACATTACCTCACTCCTTTTCCCATGACAAAAACAATAGATCGCCACCTCACCTCACCATAACTTCGATCCTTACAATAGTCCTTTCTATGATGGACAAAT
This sequence comes from Mythimna loreyi, assembly GCA_029852875.1. Lineage (NCBI taxonomy): Eukaryota > Metazoa > Arthropoda > Insecta > Lepidoptera > Noctuidae > Mythimna > Mythimna loreyi. Next base: position 10,601,879 of record CM056782.1, on the reverse strand, counting down.
TCAAATTCAAATTCAAATTCAAAGCATTTATTTCAAATAAACCTTTACAGGCACTTTTGAAATGTCATAAAGTCGGTCTGTCAGAAAAAAATGACGCTAATTGCACATTCCAAAAAGTAGGTCTCAATGGAGAAGAATGTGCAAGAAACTCCATGAAACTCCTTTTATGTTTTACCTTTCAATATTTTCTGAACGCAAGGGGGTTAATGGAATAAACCATTTTTTTTGACAAATAACTTCACCCATTAAGAGTAGCGCGAGAGGATGTAACTTACTGACTATATCACTCCTATGTTCCTTTAGTTAGACATTACTTTCCAGTGCCATTGTAATTGTTTCGAACTATCCGGTAACCCAAGGTACAAAACATAACAGAAATATTAGTTCAAGAACTTGAATTGAACTAATATTTCTATTATGTTTTGTTTTATGCGACTTATTTTGTGATATGAAATAAAAGGGAGATAGTGATAGTGTGACGGGTGACAGGACAGAGTGGAAGAAAAAAACATGTTGCACCGACCCCAAGTAACATGGGATAAGGGTAGGATGATGATATTTTGTTTTATGCGACGGCAAAAATCAAAACAAGATTTTCAAACTCACCAATGAAAACATTAACTGATTAACGATGAAGTTGAAAATGGAACAGACCAATAAATTACTTGTCGATATTACACAATGGGATTACAACAATGAACCAGTTTCGTAATCCGCCGATATGCCAGCCAACTGAATTCTATCATACAGCACATCGTGTGCCGACGTTTCTAAGATCGATGACATGTCGAGTATATGGATAGGTACCACAGTACCATGGTACGATGAGCTATGAGAAGTAAATTACTTTGTCATTCAATGATAGATCACTGTTGATCACCACATTTACGGAATACCGACGTATTTTCTTATGGTGTACTAATTTTGCAGGAGTCTTGAAGTGCTTTTGAGATCACTTCAAAACTGGGTAGTATTGACTTCTTTTTGAGCGGAAATCGCCCTGCGACTCTTGATTAGCGAGAATTTCCTCTACCTCACGGTTTTTGCCACCAAGTGGCCTTCAGTCGTGGGATTATATTGGCTCGAAGAGCAGTGTAACATTCTGTTTGGCTTTTAAAGTGATTAGGTAGATATACATTATCCGTTTTTTTTTGTATAGTGGGAAAAATCATCTAATGACGAATCTTCAGGCTTCGGCCCTGGAGTTAGGCCTCTACATTTCCTGACAACTCCTTAAGGCGCGCTCTGTTTTCGCGTTGTACTGTTTTTTAGTTATACGATGAACGAGATGCCGTGACACATATATCCGACAAGATGCTATATGTTTTTTTTTCTATTCACAGCTGGCAACTCCCTAACGTAATTAGAAGACCGCGTTACTTACTCTACCCACAAAATTAGATCAAGGAACTTTTTGCCTAGGTGTCATATACCTTGTAATACAATACAATCTTGTCCTAAGTTAACCAATATAATTATCGAACTATCCAATATTATAAAGGCTAAAGTTGGCTTGTAAGTGTTTGTGTGCGTATGCTTCATACTCCTATAAGATCAAACGGATTTGATTGAAATTTGGCGCAGGGGTAGAATATCAAGACGTACGTGAGTAGGTTACTTTTGATCCCGAGTACATTCCCTTGGGATAATATCCTATTTTCACAGCAAAGCTGCTGGATGTAGTTAATTTAATTCATATCAACGATTCAACGGTCCCAATAAAACGTATTTCCGTACTCGGGTCCACCAAGGATCGAGTGAAGTAACCCAAACAAAATCCACGATATTTGACAACGTTCAACATTGTGCAGATGAATATAGCAGTTTTTCACTAAAATTTCTCTGTAAAGAAAGTTCAATAACCCCACTTGGCAGTCGCCTTGGTGACCGATTTTCGTGGTATTTAGAAGACAGGATGGCGCTAGCGACTAAAAAATAAAGCCCCACTCCGAAACAAAAGCTCCTCTCCACTTCTTTAAATGGAAACTTGCTCGTCAATATACTGAATTATAGTTTTCCTTTTTCAGAGCAACATGTCCATCATCACTGTTCCACACGTGGGAGACGTTGCTCCAAGAGGTGGAAGCAGATGTCATCGGATTCAATAACGCAGCGCAATCGTTGGAGAGGCTGGTGTCGACGCCACTTATAGAGAAGACCTTCCATATGAAGGTTCAGGCTCGGAAGCTGTTCGCACATCGGGAGGGATGTGAAGTGATCCTCGGGAAAGCTGACGACCAACTGAACAAGGTATAGAAAAGAATGCACTTTAGTAAAACCAATAAAGTAACATAAATTATGCTTCTTTAGTCGTTCACTCTTGGCAGAGTGGTCGTGGTTGATAATGTGGTGAGGCTCCCGCGATTCGTCTCCACTCTAAAAAAGGTTATCGTCGGTTGTGCAAGTATGACTCCTCAAATATTTCGGTCACATTGTTCGCAACGGACACACCATCTTGACTAGTTGTCCAACGATAAGTGGAGGGGAAGTAGTCACGCGGGCGGCGCTCACTTACGCGTTGGTCCGACCTCATTAGAGCTGCAACACAAACCAGCCCAGAGTTCCCGAGACGCCGTAAACCGTAACAACATAACTTATACACAAAATTTAATTTATGGGTCTACCAAACAACCTTTGGCTGGGACGTACGAACTTCAATACTCGGGTCTTCGGTGTACCTACTACTAAAAATTAATCAAGGTATTTGTGGTTTACGAATTTGATGTTGAAAGGATGAAAGAAAAGGGAACGATTGACAGCGTGACACGGGTTGAAAGGAATGAAGAAAACGTGTTACGCAACCAGAAATAATCACACTAATATTAGAGAGACGATTGGTTGTATGTATTTGTGAATGTGTGTGTACACGCTTGGATAGATAGACCATGTCTTGGATTACGACATACGGTATAGGATACATTTTATGCTGTATTTTTTCTTGGAATAATGGTTTTTAACTTCTACGCGAGCGTATTGAATAATGACAGAAAAAATACGGTTAAAGAAAAATTTTTACAGTTTTTCGAAACATAATTCCTTGTTCTTTTGTTTTTCACTCAATAAGTAGGCACGCTGTCACGCAAATCAAAGTTTGGTCAGTTTAAAAACAAACAACATAACGGTATCGTGCAGCCCCTTCGAACTACTAATAACAATATTTTACGAACTTTCAACAAAGTCACGTTTGGGCACTTAAACAATTTATGTATTGATATGGGTCTAGTAGATAAATGACTGACCCAATTTGATGGAACCCTTACTAATATTGCCGTTTAGCAAGTCACGCTAATAACTAATTAATTAATAAACATAACACTAACATAACGCTTGATAGTATAGAAGGGAATTCGCAAGACTGTCGCAGAAGAAATACAAATACAAAAGTTTGTTGTAAGTTTATTTGTACTGCGCTCTAGCCAAATTTTGATCTTTTCATTAACGTCGAACGTCAGGAGAAGTTATTTGATGATTTTCCACATTAAAAAGAGGGGTCAGCAGGAGAGACTATAGAGGATTGTGGAAGACATGGTTTCGAATTCAAAAACCTTAATTGAAAAGAGAAAATCCTTTGACTAGACGGGCATTTTGTCTTCTTGGGCTAGGTACTATAATTGTAAATGTTACACTGGCACAGAGAATTTTGTTTGCATAATGCATTTTGTTTTATTTTTGGTCCCAAAATACTACCAAAATAGTGATATTTTATAGGTTTCAGTTGAGACCGCATTCTCGGTCTGAAAAGCCCCTAGATCCAGTAACACTTCACCGAAAGCAGGAATAGTTTTTGATTTCTCACCCCAAAAAAGAACCCAAGGTTTGCTTGACGTTAAACCCAATTGTTATTCGTATGTAGTGGTACAACCACAAGACCACGGAGTTCCCACGAGCAACGAGGCCGTAAAAGCTGCTAACCTGATAATATATAGTGCTTTTATCGAACTACCGCTCTTATCGGTCGCGTTATGTATCTGGAACAAGACCTTTTAACACAATTTTGTATTATGATGTGTTTTATAATTATGTCCTAATAATATGTGTTTTAATCGCATAGAAGTTTATATGATACTTTTAGAAATAATGTAATATTTTGAATAGAACAATTCCATCATGGTATAATTTTGTAATAGGTGTTATGTTTTTTTTTAACAATTTTATTCTTAAATTAAGTTTTTTGGTCTAAAACACTTCTTCTTAAGGCTTAAAGTATGTCGATGGTGGTTAAAATTGAGAAACTTTAGCCAATATGTAACTAATTAACTACTACCATTAGACTTTCAGTATCTTTTAGATGTGAAACGTAATTATATTGGTGAAAACGCTCGTTGCATCGTGTTCATCACTGATTGCCGGCTTTGGCCAAAAGCCTACGTGTAAGTTCAGCAGTAACTATTGGCTATTATGGTAGGTAGTTAAAAATCATTTAATGATGAATCCTGCCCCTAGGCGAAGCGGGTAACAGTATCAGGCTTTTACTGACTAAACAACCTACCTTCTTCCTACGTCGCCATATATACCAGTCCTAAATCCTTCCTTTCAGACACGAACCCTCGGCCCCAGTTGGCTTCGATCCTTCTGCGGGGTCCCTTGGCTATCTCCTCTCTACAATTCGTAAACACAAGTCGAAAAACAAGCACTGAAAAATATAAAAAGCACATTCACTTGACAGAACATTGATTTTATCTTAACCACTAAAAACTATAGCGTAGAAATAGTGGCGAATCTATCCGGAAAACTAAAAGAAATTGGATTTAAGCATCCGTCCAATCCCGAAGCGAAATGTGAGTGTTCGAATCTATTTGATGCTCCCAAAAGGACAGCGAGATCTGTTAAAACAAGATTACTTGGCAATTCTCTTAAATCATTTTTGAGGACTAATTTTTATTAACTTAAGAAATTCCTAAAGCATGGTTAAGAAAAATTAAAAAAAACTAAACCATGCACTGACAAGAACTAAAAAGTTTATTTGGCACACCAACATACACACAAATTTTAAAAAGGAAATAAAACCGGATAAGAGCGTGTCGAGCCACGCTCAATGTAGGGTTCCGTAGTTTCCCGTCCATCACAAATTTCTCACAATCTAACGAACCCTTAAACTACGACTCAACAGCGCGAAGTAGTAGTTGTAGACTACGGAACCTTAAAAACAATAACATAAGTATCTTGTGTCTCGCGACTGCACGACCTCATGTCTTTTTCCTTGTTTCAAAGTGCAAATGTGACGTTCCTGTACATTTACAAAGAAAACTCATACCGTAAGTGCCTATAAATAATTCAAAGCTGAATTTTCCTTGCACAACTAGATAACCTCTACATAATGCATTTGAATATCTTTGAGATCGAGACGACGGCGCTATTAATCTTTTATTACTTTTACTGAAACGTTGGTGACAATATCACCTCAGAATATGCTGACTTAACATCTGTTTCAAAGCTAAAACCACATTTACGATTGAACAATTTTTAAAACATTGACTAATATTGTCGAAACGAATGTCAAACACGTAATGGGACATAAAATCAAAGCTAAACTCTTTACATAATTTGATGTCGGTAAACCGCGCGCTTCCACCATTTTCCCATTTTATTTTCCCATCCGATAAGTACACAAATAATCTCGATTGCTTTGAACATTTTTCTTTTGACGAGTTCCTGTCTACAATAAACATAAAACAACACAATTTTAATTTCATTTGCTTTATTCATTCGCCCTCTTGGGTAATTTAAATTTGACAAACGACTGTTTATCTAATATTTGTGAGGTTTACTTTTGAACCACATTGTAGGTTAAGAGGCGTCTGCAGTCATACAGCATTTGTAGGTACTGGTCCGGGTCTACATCAATTTCAAAGCCCCGTTACAGCTATAAATAATAACAAATACAACAACAAATAAACATAGTAATCATTCATGACTTTTGTTTTTGGCAGACCCTTTTAAAAAACAATCTTAATTATTATAGTAGGTATCTTTCAAATATCTTCATAACGTAATCTCGTAGATAAAGTTATGGTCACATTTTTCAAGCCAACTAATTTATGTCGTGTTTTACCTAATATTTCCTTAGCAGTTTATCATAATTATGATCAATTTTAATAAAATAATTTTTCATGATGTTCTCTTTCATATTGGTGGGTTTCCAAAGGTTTCAAAATTAGTGTATCCTCGTTTCATCATAAGTAGAACCCATCGCTTCATAGTGATGCATTCGCTCTCATTTCAATTTATTCTGCCAGTGACATCCGCTTTTACGGTCTGTATTCCAAGTATCGTCAGCATTGACAGAAAAAATCTGGATCGCTTTATCTCATCACGTAGTCACCCATTCTGGTGGTGCTATGCAAAAATCGCCGTCGAGAAATTAATTGCGATCGCATGTGATCTTTGTACGCTTCGTCGGGAGCACACTGGAAACCAATCAGCCGTGCGGTCGGACGACCCGCTATAGATTGTCGAGTATCTATAAAATTGAACCCTACGCTAAAAGCTGATCACGTGTAGGTATTTTCATAGCCCATCGATTTTCCTAGACTTCAACAGGAGATTAAATATAAGGCAATAATAGAACAAAACCACACGTTACAAATTTTACGAAGCGAAACTAATTTTAAGTGTCATGAATACAGAAGTATGTAGACACACAAAGTCAGCATTACTGTGTGGTCGTTGTGAAACAACTCAAGCATTGTTAATTTCCGTGTGTGAATATCTTGCTGAGCCAAATTTTCGTAGAGAACGGTAATGGAACACGACATTTTAATTTTAATAGCGGCGTTTAACTTGGGCGTTCATTGTACGACTGTGCGACACGATTGTGAACATTTTACTGTGACAACATACAATAAGCGGCTTAAGTTCAGTTTGCAAGTCGAAAATGAAACAATCAGCTAATGGAAACAGAAAACTGATGCTATTCCGTACTATAAATTTGTTGCTAGTAATATTTTGATGAAAGAATAAAGAAAAGCAGAATACAAACCTCAAGATGAACAGACAATATTGAAAGAATCGGATTGCTGTTGAGAAGTTTTCTAGTATGTCTGAATGCAACATGTATATTGTGTGCTTCGTAGTTTCATAAGTAAATATCGAACAGGAGATTGTTTATTTTATGACTGCTGTACCGTAAACATCGAAGTAGTTTTACTTGCAGCGTCCCTTTTTAAATGTCTGATTTCTTTTTAAGCCAGGAAATGTGCAACCTCTTGTTGCTTTTGGCTAACTCAAACACAATCTTTAGTAAACAACAACAATTTTGTTACTAAAAGATTAACTTTTAGAAGTATGTAAAACAAATGGTAAAGACCCGCAAAACTCTGTTGGGTGTTACAAATCTTTAAAATTTTCGGATTTAAAAGCATGTATTATGTACCTAAACCTTTCTCATGAATCACTCTGCCTGCGAATATTGTCATCATCACCTTTTTAATGTTCCCACTGCTGGGACACAGGCCTCCTCTCTAAGAAAGGAATATTGAAAATATTGGGAAAAAATTGTTTTTTTTTTTATATAGAGAATATTGTATGAAAATCTTTTCAGTAGTTTTTGAGTTCATAATGTTCATACTGACTGTATGAGACATGAGACTGTATTGCATAATAAGGTGGGAGTACTCAAAAACATCCGAATTAAGAACCTCCTCCTTTTTTAGAAGTCGGTTAAAAAGCGTTTTAAATGTAATATAAAAAAAATCCGCGCTTTTCATAATATATTATAAAAACAGAAAAGATTTTTATCTTTTGTAATGAATAAATTAAAAGACTAGTGAACCTATTGTAATAAATTCTTTCAGCAGTAGAATTAATTTACCACTAAACGACAATTTAAGATATATTATTCACAAGTGAAGCTGCTGGCAAAAGCTGATATTAAATATGAAAAGATAATATTCAAACATTAGAAGAAGCAAATAAGTAAATACATTTATTAATTAAATAACTAGTAGATTACAGCTCTTCCAATTAATTAATTAGATGTCTATGCGAATAACTGTGTGCAAAAATAAACTAAGGCCCTTTGCCACTGTAGTGTAATTAATAATTTTCCCTAAGCATTAATTCCATTGCTAGTTGCCATATTAATTACTTACAATTACCTCATCATACAGCATTGCCCTAGAATAATTTTCAAGTCATTCCTATTAGCGATCCGCCCCAGTTTTTGTTTTTTTTTTTTGTTGGGTGTCCAACTGCCCATCTGAAGTAATAAAAGAACCTTATAGGTAAATCACACGTGTGTTTGTTACTTCTTCACACTCGAAGGGCTTTACGGATTTCGATGGAACTTGCTACACCGGTAGACCATGTCTTGAGATAGCAAATAGCTCTTTTCGACTACCGTGATTATAGAAACACTTAAAAGACTATAGGTGTGCGGACACCGGTGTCCTCTTGGGGCTTAACGAATGACTGACTGACTGCCTGCCGGACTATGTGGTCTTGTAATGTTCTTGACACTCGAACTACTGAATAGATTTTGATGAAATTTGACACACTAATGTCCATGTCCTATAGTTAGACTATATTTCAAGAGTAAGTTTCTTTGGAATGATTTGCTAATATCACGTGGTTACTGGTAGCAACTAGATATTATAAAGATGAAAGTTCGGCGGCGGCGATCTCTAGCGCAGGGCCTTCTTGTAGAAGTCATGGTCCAGAGCGAGGAGAAGTCGGTCGCCGGACCTCTAGACAGCAAGACGCCGCCGGGATTTCGATCTCGATTTCCGGCCACCGTAGGAGAGGGCTTACGGACGGCGAGCAATGGGTAGCTCGCCGTTCGGTCGTCTGTTTACGGTTCGGAGCAAGCCCAGTCGTCGAGGGCGCGCACTGTTCCCGCGCGCTTCAAGGAGTTGTCAGCAACCGTAGGGGACCCAGCAGAAGGGTCGAAGCTAACTAGGGACAAAAGAGTTCGTGTCTGAAAGGAAGGCTCTGGCCCTAGTGTGTATGGCAACGTAGGAACAGGGTAGGTTGTTTAGTCAGTAAAAGTCTGACACTATTTCCCGCTCCACCAAACAACGGGATTCGTCATTGATTGTACCTACTATAAAAAAAGGCGAAAGCTTTTATGCATGGGACATGGGTAGGCTATGTCCTGGAATAGGATATAAGATTTTTATTTCGGGAATACATTATGTTTATTTGTTATTATCGCATAGGCGAAGCCGCTGCCTGAATCTGATATACCTAGTTACAACATTATTGAATGCACCTAATGACTGGCCTGTCAGTCTAGTAGTTAGTGACCCTGACTGCTATGCGGGAGGTCGTGGGTTCGATTCCCATCCAGGACAAATGTTTGTGTGATGAGCACGATCATTTGTTCTGTGTCTGGGTGTAATTTATCTATAATATGTATGTATTTAGAAATATATAAGTATGTTTATCAGTTGTCTAGTACCCATAACACAAGCTCTGCTTAGCTTGGGACTAGATGACGTTGTGTGATAGTTGTAAAAAAAAAAAAAAACCTATTGATAAAAAGGTACTAACTTAAATTAGCATAAACACACAAGCTTTGCCGCACGTATAACCTTAAACCATTAAGTCGTATTCCGCGTTGTCCTAAATTCTTAGTATAAAAGACAAGACAATACCAGCGCAGTTAGATAAAAGAGGGAGGTTTACAAATGGCCCGTTTTACCGTCGACTTTACCCACTTAGGTAGAGTCACAATTGCTTCGAAGAATCGCATCGTTTATGAAAATAGTTGGTAGTGCAGTTATGTTTAGTGTTAGGTTGGTAGTTCCTAAGTGTAAGGTGCATTTTTTAAAGTGACGTCAAATAATAATTTCTATGGCTTCGCAAGAATCGAAGTCCCAGTTAGTTTTTTTTTTTTTGAGGTGGGTTGGGTTTTCGTCAAATAATTCCTCTATCTTCGCAAAAATTCGAAGGCCTAGTTAGTACCTATTAGTTAGATAATTAAACAGGCTTCTTTTTAATAGCACTATTTGCCTATAAAAATCCAGTTTACGAAGGTCTATACCACAAAACTAACCCGTCCGTGTCGGAGTGTCTTACAATTCCGAGTTCGTTTCGCTCGCTTTTGGGTTAAAAATAGTTGATTGGCATTGTAAAAAAGACGAATTAGTTTATTAGAGGCTATCTCAAGATATCGTTGTTAGTTATAAAATAAAAAAAATTGATTACCTGGAAAATAATGTAACAACTAGCTTGATTCATAATATCTGGTCCGAAATCTTCAAATAAGAGGGGGTGAGTGAGAGGCAGTGTCAGACTTTTACCGAATAAAAACCTACCTGTGTTCTCTCAATGGCCCTTTGTGTTCCAGAACTGCGCTAACTTAAAAAAAACCCACAGTCCTACTATAAGGTGATAGTACAATAAGATCCAGTTCCTAAATTGGATGCCAGTTCCTAAATTGGATGCCAGTCCCTAAATTGGATGTTTAAAGTTGCAAAACCGTGGATTAATTTGCTTGTACCATCACTTTAAAGTTTGACAGCTTTTCAGGCTTAAACACAGTTTGACAACTACGCAACTTCTAATTCCTAATTTAGAAAGCGGAAGTAATATTACAGTGGGAAAGTTTTTACAGTGATCATAGATCATAGTTTAAAAAAAAAAGTACACATTGGCTATACTATTGTAGAGGATAATGTTTTTATTCCTTAAAAAAATGTGATAAACAGTGTGTACCATGTAGAAACTTAAAATTAAACATCCTACATCGTGTTATTTGAGGTCAACTGCTTGTAATAGGTATCGGACAGTCGACTTCGTCAAACTTAACGCAAACCGTGACGTCACTTAAATAGTTCCATAAGGATTTCCTCTGCGTTACGGCGTTACACAGCTTTTATTTAAGCTGACGTTTACGTAGTAGCGTCACTCGTGATTAAGACCGAAGGCCTATGGATAAGTTTTTGAGGGTAAGTAATAACTTACCCTCAAAAACTTATCCATATCTATCAAACGTAGATAGGGCTTTTCGATAAATAATAGGTAAATACCACACGGTTGAATTCTCAAGGTAAAGGTATACACCTAGTACGCATGTTGAGGTCATGTATAAAGTTTTTTGTAAGTGGAAAATTATCCAATTTTAGCTTTAGGGTGATATCAGGGCGTGTTTGATGTTTACTGTTTAAAACCAACCTGTGTTCATCAGTTGCTCTGAGCATTCTGGAGCCACGGTCATCTTTTAAGCGTTCCCGCAACCCTAATGAGCATTGGTCCTGCTAAACCTCTTTAGATCTACTGACAATTTTTTGAGGCCCGCGCGGAACATTACACGGCGTCGACTCGAATATGGTCCTTAGAAGACAAGTGGACGATGAAACCCATTGGTCATTTTTGGCAAATTCACGCTTATAAAAATGGCCAGAAAGCGAAGGTCAGACCATGATTGGATCCAGGACCATTGAACTTCGAGACTTTTCCGTGCTAGACCGCTTGTTCTCGAATAGAAATTGTAGGTAGGAGTAGCATACTCCAGTAAAACAGAACTGTAGAAGCCTTAAAATCTGAAATTTAATTTTATCAAGGGTTATTGTATTAACCAATCACTAGGCTGAAAAGGCCAGGAATCATTTAATATAAACTGATGGTATAACGACATCCGTCTTAACGAGAAATCATGACAGCTGAAAAAAGCTCGGCAGATTAGCTCATAGAGGCTTATATTAGTCATAACTGATTTAATAAGCGATTCTCTTCCCAAATTCCAGAGTCGTCAGGACTACAGAGGAGCTTTCCTGAACTACTGCAACAACCCGACTCCCGCCACATTAGCCACGTACTATGACTCCCACAATACGTACGTGCAACAGCTGACGGCCACCAACGCCATGCTGGATCAGTACCATAAGCATACACTGCCGACTATACTGCAGGTGAGCCAAAACCAAGACAAAATTGTTTGTTTTTTTTTTAGGAAAACAAGATTCACAAAATTTCCTTAATTGATCAAATTTAGTATATACATATCAATTTAAGGTTAATAATGTATGTGTAACTCATAATGTTATTCACATGTTAACATAATTTTTATATTGATTGAATACAGTAAGGAGACAAAGTGCAGTTGCAATAACTAAAGAAATATTATTTTCATAGTAGACTTTTGCGACTACACTTTTGACGGTTTTTTTTTTTTGTTGGGAAAGTACCGGGTAAAATGGGGTGGATAGAAACTCAGGGGGTCAATAAAAACAACATTTTTAGTAGGATCATTACTTTGATTTCATATATTTAGTTTTAATAAAGCGTTTTTGTCTTCAATATTGAATTCATAAAAATATTTAAATGCTACAAAAAAAAATTTAATAACGTGGAAAAACAACAAAATGTTGTTTCTAATCACCCCCGATTTGTTTCTATTCACCCCGTTTTACGGTATCAAATACTGTACAACAACACTAACTCTTTCGAACATTCCCACAGTCCTGGACAATCCCGCAGCGTTTGGCTTTTAGATTATTGACTGTACATTTCCCGCAACTTGTCATCTAATTCCGTATTATTTTTTAAATATTTTTTTGTTGTTGCATTTCAATCATGAGCGAGACCCTATAAATATGCGCATGGTTTTTATGCTAACCCAATGATCTCCATATGGCTTTTGGCAAATATTCCACCACAACTATTTTCAAGCCAATAATGAGACAAAAGGCTCTCCTACTGCACGCCACTGAATTCCATTCTTGGCTACTATCGTATACTTTTACTACCATTCAAAGACGGCCACTACACTAAGCCTCTTTATTCTTCATAAAAAAAAGCGAGAAAAAAGCCGTATTCTTACATTTCCACTTTCCTAAGTCACTTGTGTAATACTACTTTATTTCAATAAAACTTTTGAATCTTTGAAAGCTTACGTCGGCCAGTAGACATTGTATATTTCTAAGAATCAGGGCTACCCTTATGTATGCAAACATTCGGATGTTATATAAAATAAACACAGCTTAGACCTACTTTGTTTTCGAATAAACACGTTACGTCTGTCTGAAGTACAAGTTCTATATTTGGGTTTTGCTTTTTGTTTATGAAAGATTTAAATATAGTGTGCTTATGTTCGAGTAACACATTTAAAGTGCATTGGGCACTTTAAATGTGTTACATCCGCAGGTAAAGGAAAATGGGCACTTTTTTATAGATATCCTACACAGTTCTGTATCAAGTGGCCAAACTTAATTGTACTGCACCAACAGTTACTCACTTATTTCGAGATGAAGATTTGAGTAATGTATTTTCCATTCCATAAATCACTCTAACTTCAATTTTTATCTTCATAGACAAAAACTTGAATTCTTTCATTGAAGAACGATCCCCCCATTTTGATTGAACTCTATTGGCACCTACTAATCGGAAGTTACTTTGGGTTCAGGTACCCGGTACTAAAGTAGGTATGAATAGATAAGCTACTGGCAAGTTTGACTTTCTAACCCATCAAATCACAAGAAAAAATACCGCCTAATCACTATTTACTATCAAGGAGCTTGTCAGCAACGATGTTTCATATCACTGGCAACACGCTCCTTTTTTGGCACATATCCGTTTGTGTTATAAAATAAAAGGACGCTATTACTTACGCACTTATGGCACTATTTGATACAGATACAAAACGCCCATTCTCCTTTTTTTCGATACTCTAGAATTATAAGATTAAATATTTATCTACCAATATGTATCCCACATCATCCTTTTAAGAAATTGATCACTTAAAGAGGACGTAAAAAGAGATCCATTTCCTGAAAATATGAAACAATAAATATGTCTAAAATTTCACAGCCAATAGAAGAAATAATATTTATTAATACACTTACAGGAAGATACGGCCTTTTATGATACTATAAAACGTTCCAATCACTTAACGTATTACTTAGTGTTTTACTTACTAAGTAATAAAACTAAACATTTCGGATGAACATTAATAAGAGTACTGATGTACGTAATAAATAACTTTAGGGACAATCCAATTTTTTTAATGGGATAATTTCAATCGCAGCAAATAGTAACGATATAGGTAAGCTCGCGACAAAAATTTTGAAACATGGTAGTCGACATAGCACTCATGAATATTACAATATATCCTATGTCATCCAACTTTACCTTGCGGGAATCTTCAGGACAAAACAAAAAAATCACTAAACAAACTAGAGTTGAAGTCTCAAACTCGAAGTTCGGTTCAAGTTTGAAATACGAAAATCTGTGATACCACAAAATTGCCTGATGAAATTGAAAAAGAAGTAGGTCACATCCCAAGACAATTGGTATTGACATGTGACAGCGAATGGGATGGTATTCGTACGTAGATCGAATTTGCGGCGCTTGACAGCCCTGCACACGTAGTTGAAGGAGCTAGAGGCTCCAAACAGACTTGAACTTACTCTGGCTTTAATTAAACTGACGCTCACGAAGCTTCCGATTCCAGTAGCTGACTTATTATTGAATAAATTAACTTGTTCTCCTATAGTATTTTGAATTAAGACAACAAAAAAATATTCGACAACACCCTAAGATGGCTTTTGTTTTTTGATCCCTGAAAACTGACCACTTGATGCAATCAATTACCTGAGTAGGTATCTAATCGAAAAACTTAGATATTTATTTACTATTTCTATTTTTATTTCAGGAATTGGAAGAGATACTGACCGACGTGACCTCGGCAGTCAGCGAAGCAATTTGTCAAGAGGGAGAAATTGTTACGGATAAGGTAAATACTGGTTTCTGGTAGATCGATTGCCCAATGAAGAAAACGTTCAAGTTCTAGGGGGAAGGAAATTCGACTATTCGTTGGAAAGAAAAAGTTTTTTTTTTTACTTTTCTGATTGATTGTGAAACTCTCTTTTAATAACTTTTACGTAAAGGACAATAATGTAACCTTTTACTTAACGGTAATGAAGTAGAAAACTGAAGCCAAAAAAGTACTCGAGATTTTCTTCTCTCGAACATTTCGCAATAATATAAATTAAATAACTAGTTGAACTTCCTATTAAAAGTTCTTTACAAACTGTCAGCTCAGTCAACTGTCATTCGAAAACCATTGTGGAATCTACGAGGAAAATTAATATTGATTGACACAAAATGAAAACTAAATAAGTTATCACTGAATCAGAATTAATACAAAGTCTTTAATTGTTTATTGTACACAAAATTTGACCCCTTGAAAAATTCTTAATTGTCACACATTTTTACAAAATTTATTTGATTTCTATGATAAATGATAAATGATAAATGATAAATGATCTTTATTTTGCAAGTAGGTTTAAAAAACACTTTTACACGTCATTTTTTTTTTTTATGCTAGATGAGTCCGGTGTTTCCTAGCGGACTACCCTGAGAAGAAACACCGAAACAAACTCAGGGGTCAAAGTCTCTTTTAAAGTCCATACAGAAAATATGTATTGGTCAAATCACATAAGAACCATGCAGATTTGTCTGAGATGGTCTTTTGAAGAAAGATCCATACAAATTTGAGTAGACCTGTCCAGTCAGTGCAAGCATTTGTCAGTATTCGCAAAGCTCAACTCAGGACTACTAAGGAGCTCAACACGACCCGACGAACAATACCAAGGAAAGGACATTTGAGTAGGTCGTCAAATACTCAAATTGCCAGACATACGCTAAATTTACTAAAGAGACAGAAACAAAAAAGAAAATACATATAGCATAATCCACATAGTCCTCATGTTCACAAAAATAATATATTTAGTTTACAAATGTAAATTTTTTTAAAAATAAACATTAATGTCAAATCGAGAGAAGATAATAATAATAAAAACAAAGAAAACGTTACAACAGTTAAAGTGAGTACTGGAGCAGGTCAATCCCAAGCCTTTACGTCCTCAATATAATCCTTTACACTATAAAAGGCTTTTTGGCAAAGTTTACGCTTAACAAAGGCTTTAAGTTTATTAAGGCTTAGTTCTTGGATATTACTAGGAAGTTTATTATAGAAGTGTATACATTGGCATCTAAATGAGCCCCCTATTTTTTTGAGCCTGGTAGCAGGAACTACATATTTATTTTTGTTTCTAGTATTAAAATTATGAACATCACTGTATTTTTTAAACATACATTTATTTTTATGTGCATACAAAATATTCTCGTAAATATACTGCGATGGGACAGTCATTATATTTATATCTTTAAATTTATCCCTGAGGGAGTATCTGGGACTTAATTTATAAATCGAACGAATAGCCCTTTTCTGTAAAACAAAAACTGTCTGGATGTCGGCGGCATTCCCCCACAGTAAAATACCGTACGACATGACGCTATGGAAATAGCCAAAGTAAACTATGTTTTATTTTTATCTAGAAAAAAATTGTGAAAGTTTTTTTGTTAATTTATTTGTTTTAAAAAGAGGGAGTCAATCCCCCGTAGTTCGAGGGATTAATACAATAATTTGTTTGACAATTCATGTACAAAGTCGAGCTTAACAACAACAACAAGTTTTCTGCCAGTAAACCTTTAGGTGGTAAAGAAATCGCATTCATTCAGCGTCATAAGAAAATGCTTTTGACCTGGCTTAAATATTTTGACTGTGCGTCAAATATCCCTTTATATCTCCAAATATAATGGCAAAGTTGCCAAAATACTCACAGAACTTTAATAAATGCTGCGTCATGTCAAAATGACAGTTTGAGAGTCATCCATCTTGTGTCCGTATTAGTTGCCTCTTCAACTTTGCCTCCCTGATGAAGTTAGACAGTTATTATATGGATCCATTAGATAGCTTCCGAAGATAAAGTGGCTTGCCCTGTATCTTTTATTCCTCGAGGGAAGAGCGCTCGTAAGGAAACTCTTGAGATTTAAGAGATTAAAGGTTATGGCGCATAAAGTAGTAATAGTTTTTTCATACTGCTTGTTGAAACATTGATGTTTGACGATTTGAGCAAACAGATAAAACGGTGTTCCAGTTACTTATCTACAAATTGAACAATATGATGTTGTAATGTTGATTTGTTTTTTGTTTGTGTAACAGTCAAGTTCGATTGTTTGTTCATATAAATGTATTGCTGTATTGCGGCTATTATAACTCTTTTAATGCAAGTATAGTAATCAATAAATCGTCACTGGAGATCTTAAAGTTCTTAAGTCGAAAATGGTTAGTGCTTACGTACGAGAAAATAATATTAATAATTTTATTAAATACTAATAATAATATAAGTTAATAATTCAGTCGCGTTTTGCCTCGTCATTTATACCGCGTACATCGAGGGATTGGAACAGTTTGCCGACTGCAGTCTTTCCGTCCGAATATAATTTGGGTTTCTTCAAGGCTAGAGTGAATAGGCTCTTAATAAACTAGTGCGCCTTACCATCAACGATTGCATCACTGCTTACCATCAGGTGGGATCGCAGTCAAGCACTAGTTTATTGCAAGTAAAAAAAAAAAAAAAAGTCTTCACACAAAAAAATGAAGCTCGGCATTGAAGTTCTAACATTATGTTAGTTATAATGTTAGAACTTCATTGCCGACATATAGTACGGCCGTTGTAACTTGGCAAGCCTAAACTTAGGCTCTGCGAACTTTAACGCTTGTGCACATCTAAAAAAATAAATGGTTTAAAAAAATAAATGCCCTTACCATTTGTTATTGCTGTTAATGTCGTTGGCATTAATTTTTATTTCAGACAGTATTGTACTTTCTTATGAGATAAAGTAACGTAAAATGAGAGTGATGATATAACCCTATGTAATTATAGAACTAGTTATGTAAAAACGTAAACCTTTAAAACCGTTCATTGTTAACGGTTTTAAAGGTTTCCGTTTTTAACCAATTAAAAAAAAAGAAAACACAAACAACTTCAATTCATCGTAACATCGTAAAAAAATACACTACAACCATTACATATTTCCAGCACGCTAAACCAACAAAAGGGGATTCTCATAACGTCTGTGCCATCGAGCTTATTGTGGTTGCTAACAGGCACTTCTTATTCAAATAAGGCAATTAAAATATCCTGTTTACACAATACCGTACTGATATTATATCGGGATTTACACAACAGTTGTTCCCGACTTGCAAGTTATTTGGTGTGCTCAGCTGCCCAACTTTTGATCTTAGTTGGGAACTGATATCCGAAAATACATTAGCAGATTCAATACCGGTTACGTATATTGTTAGTATACAAAGCTATGTGTTACATCACAGTATTGTTATAAGGGAAGTTTGTCTATGTACACTTGAGCGGAAAGGAGTAACTATTGACGGCGCACACTGTTGCGTCAAGGAGTTGTCAGCATACTGTAAGGCCCCAGGGATCAAGGCAAGGAAGGTAGGATGATTTTTACCTACCATAAAAAATAAGAAACACATTGTTTGGAGTGGCTGGTAATTAGTGACCGATACGTACCTAACCTATCAAACAGGGCGCGGACACCGATGTCCTCGCGTGGTTTAACGGAAAGGTTTGTTTATTTTTGATATTTAAATGTTGTCTTTAAAAAGCTTCTAATTTCAGTTCTTGGATAAATAACGTATAAAAAAAACGCTCAATATTTTATAATCTATGTGAACGCTATGTTCGCTTGGTGTTTATTCTAGTGGTATTTAGCCGAATAGCTCGAAATCACGAATGGACACCGGTGTCCTCTCGGGGATCAAGGAGTACACGGAATTGTATGAAATATAGAAAAAGATCTGTCGATTTCAGGTTTGGTCTCATAGTAAAAAATGTATGTTATCATGACTACAATTGCGTGTTTAGGTATCGATCACTACCAGTCACCCTATATACAAACTGTCGCTCTCTTTTTAGTGTGAAGTGTGATTAAAATAAGTATTGCTCAAAAGGCTGGCAGCATTGCCACGTTGTATGGCAATGCTTATTCTCTGCTCAAGGTAAAAAAGCCAACGAGTTGCGGAAGAGTTTTTTAGATTAGGTTAGGTACTTTTAGTTAAGTTTAAGTTCTAAGGGTTTTATTTTATTTTTTTCATTAAATCATTTCCAGAAAATTCATTTCGGAATAGTATTGCTTGTAAATTGGGAAGTTATATCCGAATCAAACATCGATTTCAAAAAAACTTTCCGTGTCAGAAAATTGTCTTAGAGATTCACGTATTTTATCGTTGAACACACTGTTCGTTGATCATTGGCCACGAAAGTAAAGCTGTGGGGAAACGCTAGTATTTCATATTGGCATTTTATATTCACATAAATATCTGTATGAGTCTCGATGGCTGCGTCGTAAATCACGCTAGAGAATGACTGATATTCCCATTTCCATGAATGGCCGCTGTCTAAATGGCGTTTGTCGTTAGGAATGAGTAAAATCAACATTTCGATAAATCCAATCCTGGATTATTTATATTCTCTTGCAGGAAGTCAAGGAAATTACACTTATGTTATAAAATCTAAATTTTGCGTGTATGTGTTAATGTTTGTTAGTCTCATCACGCATCACGCTCAAAAGGTTGAACAAGAAAGAGTCCTGGAACAACTCATTGGATATCTCTATAGTAAGATTTAAAACAAAAAAGTACTTTCACGGTGGCAGTGGCTAGTATAAATAAAATATAAAAAATACCTACATTATGAATGGCCAAAATTCACGCAAAATAGCAAATTTTCAGATGGTTTTTTTGGTGATGGTGCTGTGAATGCGTTTGGCTTTTCTTCACAAAATAATATAGAGAAAAATGTAAGAGCGGTTGTGTGAGAACCTTCTAAACCTTCAAAATAGACACGACAATGAAACTGCAATGCGTTTCGTAAAAGCTTTTATATGGACACAATGTGTCTACTATCCAGAGAGAACTGAGTGGTTTATACCAGTATATCATATAGCTATATCATTGTATACCAATTGTCCCAACCTGATATTACACTTTTTTTTTACTTTTTATTCGATTGGAGGATTCCCCCTTTTCAGTCATGATTAAACTGGTTGTCTTTGCCTAAATCACGTGCTTCTTCTTAAAAATCTCAAAATCTGACTATACCTGAGTAGTTTAATAAGAACCCTTATTCTAAATAATAAATACATCACGTTTCAATCAAGTCAAAGCGCTTAGTTTTATCATCAATCTTAAACAGTTGAATGTTGTTTAGGTTCCAATTTATACATAAGAGTACAATACTTTATACTCTTATGTATAATTTATATAAAGATTTCGGTTCTTTATTATAATATAGAACCGAAATCTTTGTTATGTATAAAGTATAATTAGCTATAGCTAATTATAAAATACTGTAATAAACCTTTCCAAGCATCTCGTGATAATTTTGATTCTTTTTTATACACCGTTTGTACCGCTGTTTCTATGATCTACACTTTTCAAATATGAAATAACCTAAACTTTTTATCTCTTTTTTAATATGTATAAGTTTAGAAATACCTGAAATAAAACTTTACATTACCTACTTTGTTTTCACCAGAGCAACAACCAACTTCGTCGCTACGAGTCACTCTGCGCACAGGCCCGCGCAGTCTCCAGCACAGCGGATCTGGCGCATCTAGCGAGGACCTTACTCACTGCCACGCCGCCCATGCGACCTCCACGGAGGGCCTTCCTACCGCCGTACCCGCCGGACAACGATGACCCACCCCTGGATGTACCCGCGGTAATATACCTTGAATTTATTATTTTTTACAAATATCTAAGTTGTGTGACTACCTCGGCGAGGTTTACCGAGAAGACCAACTCGATACCATTGCTACCAAATACTGCTAACAATTAGAAAACGTTAAATCTGTAACTGTCAGATGTCTTATGTTCTCGTCTCAGGTCTGCTGGAAGAAATTTCATCTGAAACAAGCAGTAATTATGTGATCTTATATATGTATTTGTTCTTTTCATTTTTAAATGTTTGTGTGTACATAAATAACTGGTACACTTCTCTAAAATATCATTCTAATACAAATAAAAGTGCCAGTAGCCTGTATCAAAAACTATGGGAGTGTAGGCTTTGGCTAATGGTATGTGTACTTAAAAAAATCAAACTAAACCTTGCTGTAATAATCTACACTAATATAATAAAGAGGTAAAGTTTGTTTTTTATTTTTTTGTTTTTTTGTTTGTAGGAGGTAATCTTTGGAACTACTGGTCCGATTGGAAAGATTTTAGCAATAGAAAGCTGCTTTACTCCTGAGTGACATAGGCTATATTTTATGTCACGCAGGCGAAGCCGCGGACAAAAGCTAGTAATATTATATTTTTTTTTGTTTCAAAGTGCTTTATCTGCTAGTTAATAATAAAAAAAATAACTCATGCAATCTTCTTCGATGATCACGACACTTACTTTATGTACATGGCGTGAGAAACGAAAGGATAAAAAGTACTCATTCTTTTTAATGTATGAGTACTTTAGCTTGAAGACAGTAAAAAAGCAATAGATTACCTTATTACATACGATTTAAACATAATTGGCAAAATTATAGTCGTACAATATCTACACAACGATGACCCACCCCCGAATATGCCGCTGGTAGGTAGATAGGTACCATGTTTGACTTTTGAATAAATAAAGACTCAAGAATGATGAGGGTTGAGGTTCCCTGTCAAAAGTGAAATTGATCTCGCTGTTTTGGAAATTGTTTTATCGGTAGGAGCTTTATCTTTCGCAGGGTGTTTGAATTCAGCTCTAGATAAGATTATTCTTTGCTTAAAAATATAGGTCCTAACATTAGAATCACGCCTGTATTCTTTGAATATTTATTTTTATTTATTTAATCTTCATGTACAGTAGTGGTACATAACATAGACGGACTTAGTCATCATCAGCCATTTGAATGTTCCCACTGCTGGAACACAGACCTCCTTCTAGCAGAAGGAATGGACCGTAATCCACCACGCAGGCTCAGTGCCGGTTGCTGGATGTCACATGTCTTCGAATTTTTGGTTCTAGAACATGCCGGTTTCCTCACAATATTTTCCTTCAGCGTTGTGAGAGCAATGGTGATGAAATAAAGTAAGAACTTACTCGTATGCAACAAGGCAATCTCTACCAGTCAATATGAATAAAAATGTTTCTCCTAGAACACGGATAGTGTGGAAACATGAACAAAAGTATCAAAACCTGAAATCCGTATTTTTTTAATATAATTATTTATATTAAAGGGTTCTCGAGTAATCCAAAAGCCCTTACAGCTCAGGATACATGTGGATGGAATACTAGTGGGTTTTACTTAGTAATGAGGCTTTTGGCACTCTCTAACTATCCACCCAGAGAAAGAGAAGTTATTTGATGACATCCCAACTAAAAAAAAACCCTCACTGGCAACAGAACTTTCATAGCGCGTAATGAAAGTCTGAAATTCAAATAGTTCGGTACGTCCATTAAAGTCCAAGTACCCTGCAATAACAAGTTCCATTATTAATTTATCGTTTCTAACCCGTAGCGCCATGGAGAAGGATTACTTCAAATTGCTTAGGGCCTTAGGGGATTAAACGTATAACTTCGAAACGGAGACGATTAAAATTATCCCATCTTTATTTTAATATGGAAAATTGATGTCGAGGCGATGATTTCCGCTGCTATTTAAATATATATTTGATTGAAGTTAGCTACAGATTTATACAAACTTAACAAGCGTGGCGGCTGTTTAGCCTTATAATGCTCTCACTGTTGGGACTTAGGTCTCCTCTCAAGAAGAGGAAATGGAACATAATCCATCACATAGGCACAGTGTGTGTTGGTGAACGTGACACGTCTTCGATTTTTTAGTTCTCAGACATGCAACCAGCATGTCTTCAACAAGTTTTCCTTCAAAGTTTTGACGGCAGCTGTAACGAATTAAATTGCAGACGGAAATTATAATAAGCGCTTGAAACCCAAACAAACTTATAAGTCCCCCGACTTATGAGTTTAACCTCACGGGTTATTTATTTTTACCCCTTATCACCAACCACCACTGCTCCTTTCTTATTTATTTATCTACAAATATTCATTAATTATTACTTTTTTAATAACAGCTTGGAGGCTAAGTTTTTTCTCATATTTTTTTCTTTTAATGTTCCCACTGCTGGGACTCCAGTCTCCTCTTCTAGGAGAGGGAATGGGGGTTGGCCGATGTCCCATTTCTTTGAATTTTTGGTTTTAGGCCATGCCGGTTTCCTTCACCGTTTTGCGAACAGTGGTGATGAAATAAATTAAACAAAGTAAGGCTCCTGGTTGGTTTGTTCCCGCGAATCGTAAGTCGAGCCGTTACCATTTGGCCACCTCTGCTCTGATGTTTTCCCGGTTGTGCAAGGCATTGAATTTTAAGACAACTGGCGAAATATGGTCACGCAATAGGTATTTTTGTTTCCCTCCGGAGAATTATCCTTCTGACTTCTATGAAGGTTGAAATTGCAACGAATATTAGCCTGATACGCTGAAGATATTGTAGTGCTATAGTGTGTGTGCTAATACTCAACACTCTGTTCCTTCGGTTTCATAATCCTATAGATGGCAATTCGACACGTCTAGGGGGAATCAGGCTGAGGAGTAACGGTTTTACATCCTTTCACGGGAATATCACACCACAGAAAAATTCGTAAAGGGAAACCCAACAGCAACATTTACCCAATCTGAGAATCGAATCAAAGACTCCATGCCAGCAGTCATATTTGTAACCACGAAACCAAAAAATCAGTTGGATAGAGGTTTACAGTCAAGTGGTTTCATTACAATTGCAATTCTCGTTGTGTATGCGGTTATTGTAAAATCCGCTTCAGTTCGACGTGTGTAAATAAGCCACAAGTATTTCACTTGTTGCATCATTTCATTTTGGTTGATCAACAACATCATTTTCATTTGTAATTAAATACTTTTGGCTAAATAAATCTTTGAAATTGTTGACCATTTTCTACTATAATATGCATTAACTACCTCCTATAAACCTAAACCTTGTCATGAATCACTCTGACTATTGCTGGGCACCAATTGACACAGAGTGCATTCAACCTTATTGGATTAGATTTAGATAAATATATTAACGTATATAGATTTAATGAAAGTCAGATCAGAGATTTTTGAGTTAATCGTGAACATGGCGCAGACAGATAGACACCGTGGGATCTCCACATTTTATATTACGTCATAAAAAAACTACCTGCAAATACTAAAGCATTGTACGAAAGAGCTACCGTGGCCCAGGAAAGCAACAGTGGCTCAGGAAAACAAAAGGCAATTGTAGGAGTGTAGTCTAGGATTTTGTACGTAAAATATAAATAAAAAGATAATTTCCTATTGAAAAAAAAAATAACATGCTAACTGCCTTTGATTCTTACTAAGCTTAAAAGTATGATTTACCTGTATCCACATACTTATCTAGGTTACTGTATCTATTCAATTCTGTTTCGCTTCCACCGTGTGTAGATTAATGAGGTCGTTTCCTTATTAAGAACTTTCCGGGACGACATCCCTAAGGACGTACAGAAAGTACCAAACCTAATATTGTTTGTAGATAGTTGTTTGGTAAATTAGTCCTATTCCTAGAATCACTGTAGGAACTTGATCATCAAATAGAAGGTCAGGGCTAATTCAAAAACAAAAGTTAGTCTCTAATTTGTTTAAAAATCGTTTTGAAGTATGGCTAATGACCGTATCTCCGGATAATTGCAACCTAATAAACCAGTCAACCAGGTAACGCTAAATTATCACCAAATTTTTTAAATTCTTCATTTTCAATACATCGGTTACATATTATCACATTATTAAATCATATCATTTACATTATTAAAAATGTTCTTAGCAGTAGCATCGCTAGGACTCAAACCTCCTCTGTAGAAGAGAGTATGAGCCGCCACGCGAGCCTAATTCGGTTTGGTGGATGTTTTTAGTTTCACGATATTTTCTTTCGTTATTTTTTAAATCGGTGGTAATTACATAAATTAAACAAAGTAAAGCTGGTTTGTAAATTTCTACCCACGACTTGACTGGTTGGCTTTTTCAAAATATTCTACCGGCTGTATTGATTAATAGGCCTGTACTAAATTAACTGTCTCACTGTAAAAATGTGTAAAACTAAATATTTACCGAGCTTAATAGTACTAAATTAACATAATTCACTAAAAAAAATTTTGTATATTTATTGGCAAAATTTTATTTTCGATTTTCATGAAATTCATTGATATAAAGTTAACTCGCAAATAATAACCGGGTAACTTTTAAACACAACTAACATTGAGTTTTATTGATTTGACATAGTCATACTACTAACACGAACCCTAATGAGTTCCGATTAAGATACCCACTCAATATAAATCAGTATTAGAACCTTATACAAATAGCTTTTACATTAGAACAATCTGGACTAATCTAAATTAATCTCTTGAGCCTTATCCTACAAGATACCTATCTAAATACCTGTATTACTAATGAAAGGGAAATGATACATCCTGCTATAGTTTAGGTGTAATTAAGACAGATTACTAGACATTGCAGCACATGGCCCGGAGCTTATCGTAGCCAGAGCTGCGGGTAGAAATACCCGCATCTCTATTGTTCTGCTAGCTTAATTGATATACAAGACCTGCATACATGGACTGTGCCACACAAGACCTTGTGATTATCTTTGATTACCATGACTCTGTTCCTGAATAATAATTAACACATAATACACCTGTATTGGGAATAGAGGTATTGTGTTACGTAGAGTACTTGAAATGAAGAGTACTATTGTCCGGACACCGTCATTTCATTAATAAAGTTGTTTATTTCCCTGGAAGTTAAGGTGTGAGACTCTACTTATGTCGACACTCTTGCACCATACCATTTTCCTAGCTTATCGTGCTGCGCTGCAGAGAACCTCAAGCGGCGTAAATATAACAACCTCGTCGGCAGTTATATATTTGAGCCGCTTGGGGTTGAAACTCTTAGGCTATGGGGTCTGAGTGCTCATACGCTTCTTAAAGAGATATCTGACCCAAGGCTGGCTTCCAACTCGGTTAGAGATTGTACAACGTGCCAATGCCGCCAGCCTTTAAGTCAACAGCGATGGATGTCACATGTTTTCGAATTTTTGGGTCTAGGACATGTCGGTTTTCTCACGATGTTTACCTTCACCGGTTTGAGAGCAGTGGTGATGAAATAAATTACACAAAGTAATGCGCCTGGCTGGGTTTAAACCCGCGATCTATAACTCATAAGTCGGGGCCTTTACTACTCGGCCACCACTGCTATATGCCTTTTGGTTTAATAATTTTTTTTTATATAGTCGCATTAGCCTTTTGCATAAAGTAATTAGAGACAAAATAGAAAGACAATAGGTGGGGCGCAACAGTTTAATATATACCTATCCAATCCTCGTTTCAAGTGTCGAGCTCAAGTTCTGTCAACGCGTTCAAGCAATCGTGCCGTTTAGACCTCGGTTGGCCACAGTTCTACACTAATGACCTCTTGACCAACACTGCCACTACAAGGCAAGGCCTAATTAAGATACACTAATTAATATGTCAACGACGAGTATTAACGTCACTACGCAGACGGCTAGAGTTGGTGAACGAGACTAGAGGTAAACGACGATCTTTTTGACGTTTTGATTACCGTAATTAGATACATAATAGAAAGAGAATAGGTGTGCTTACGCCGGCATCGTTTGGGGCTCAAGAGATTAAGTGTCAATTTTATCGTTGCTTAGGTTTAGATGCAGTATTTAGAGGTGGGAAATCATCGAACAACTTCTCTCGCTTCTGGGTGGAACGAAAAGGCGTATTAATTTTTACTGATTAAAACCCTAAGTGGGTTGTTAAGTTAGTAAAATTAACCTAAGTTTCTTCATTTGGCATTTTACTTAATTTTTTACTTAATGTTACTGAAATCAATTCAAACAAAATCAATTTTAGGATAAACTACATAGATTCGCCTAAGCGAAATCCGCAATATTAGTCCAAGAACGAGCGAAGCGAGCTCAGAATTTTAAGACATCCTGACACGAGCAGGTTAGGTTAGAAGAGTAAATGATTTGGCAAATCTTTGGGCTATGATTATACCTTCTTTCTCTTGTGGATATCTTCGTTTGTGATCCAATCAACCAGAAAACTCCGAGCAAAGCATATCCCTTTCCATGACCCTTCAGGTAACTTTAAGCCTTATGATGGAGAGTTGTGAGCGACCTCGTTTCAGAGCCGTATGGCATCACTAGCAACACACACTGAACTTTTATCTTGAAACAATATGATATATCTTACAAGATGAGATATTTTTTTATTAATAATAAAAAATCTGTATAGCAATACATTCTCAAAACTCTAGCGGGTCTTAATCCCGTCAAACTAACGCGGTTTTCTTTTATAAATCCATAATTTATTCACGTATTACGTAAAACTGAGAAAATGGAAATAACCGACCACAGTATTCCTTTATTACTTCAGTTTGTTTCATTTCATCAGGGGCGAGAGTTGGCATAATTGATTGCTTACTTACATTTTAATATAGTTTCCGTTCGGTAGCGGCGAAAGAAAAATGAAGAATCATGCATACTTTGGAAGGAAGTAAAGACCGCAACTGATCGATTTTATAAATTAAGTGTACATATTTTTTTCTAGATCCTGGTCATCTGGAGTTTAATCTATATATAAAACTCTTCCTGAGTGACTGACAGACTGAGAGACAACGTACAGCCGAAATTACTGGCAGTAGAGACCTGAAATTTGGCCATGTGTGTTTGTTGGGAAGAGTAGGCTACCACTAAGAGAGGATTTTTGGAAATTCTCCCCCGAAGGGGAGAAAAGTTAAAGTTAAAAAGAAAAGTTTCGTTCATAAGATACACTGTGATATAAACATATCCCAATATGTAAAATGTTATATAAAACTTAAGTTAGTAATAGATTAAAACTAGTCTACTATTTTTAGTCAAAATTAGGTGTCAAAATGTATATGTCATTATAAACCGTCTTTTAAGAAATTGCCAAAAACACTGGCATGAGAACGTTCCTCTATATGAGTATTCCCCTTTGATTTTTAAGTTAATCACTTTTGACTGTTTTTGCAACAGGAAAGTATGCCGCCCATTCTTCGAGGCGAGATCCTGCTGGACCGGATGGGTCCGCAAGCGCGAGTCAACTACGAACAGCTGAAGAAGGATGCACTAGAACTAGAAATACAAATCAAACAGCTTCAAGTTAGTAAAGAAACCTGAATTTCCCCTTTTCTATAAACTTCACTAAATGCTAATCATTATAATTATTATTTCTAGCCCATACTGTCCCACTGCAGGGTTTCCCTCCATTCTTTCCAGTGTTATCGGTCTTGAGCCACTTCTTGCCAATTCCTAAGTAAGGAGGGAAGGAATGCTAATCATATTTAAAAACAAAATCCTAGTTTCCCACTGCTGGAACGCCAGTCTCCCCTGGGAAAGGAAAGGATTTAATCCGCTACGTGAATCGTATTTGTGGAGATGGGACGATGTCTTATATCTCTCTACTTCAGACCCAATATCACCGGGACTGCGAAATTATTTAAAAGAATTACGGCAGCTCTGCTATTAAAAGGGCATCTGAAAAATCGTCTCACCAAAAGTAAAACACTATATCGATAATGCCCAATATTCTATCAACTGTCAAGTCTAAGAATAGGCCTCTACATTTATTTGAACTAAATAAATAGTTCATTCTTTCCAAATTTTAATATTTTATTGAAAATTTAAAAGCAGTTGGAAGAATATGAGAATATATTAGATACCTCCCCACCTAATTCAATTTTGTTAACAAGGTGTCAGTAATTTCATTTTCTTTGCAGGAAAGCCTCGATTCGCTGGCTCGACATCAAACCAGGGGTATAGAAAGTAATCTTTACAACAAAGTTAACGAAATACAGGTAAGTTAATGTGATCAAGTAAGAGAAACCAACAAAATACGATATGGTTACTAAAAAGGTATGGAGAAACAAGAAAACAAAGACAAAATTAGGAAAACATTTATAAAAACATCTATCTGAAACAAACTCAGGGCTAGGCCTCATAAAATAAGTACTAAAATTTAAAATGAAAAATGAAAATTATGTTTGTGAAGAATAGGTAAGAAAACACCAGTCCAGTTCTTACGTTCGCTAACGTCGAACGCTTGGAATTGGCCACGGCTTCAATTGCTTTGTTCTGTCCACGTGACTGAGCTAGGGGCATGGCCAACTTAAATAAAGCGTTCGACGTTAACGAAATAACCGTAACTTGGCTAAAGGGGCAGTCATATCAGAGTTCAAAGGCACATAATCTCTGTGTCTGTCGCATACCTACCTATGTTACATATATAAAAAAATATATATTTTTGAGTTTTATTTATAATCCAGTAAAGGAAAAATATAAGTAAAAATAGAAAAAAATATATAAGGAAAACAAAACCTTAAAATATGATTTTACGTAAGTAAATACTTCCCAGGTACTCCAGTAAGTACAACAATGTATGTATCGGAGTAGGTAATAATAACTACGGTCCTAAGGTAAAAAAATCAGTTGTCTTTATCAGTAACATGATAAAATATCTACAGTAGGTAATATAATAAAATATCTACAGTAAAAACAAAAAAATATAGATTCGGTCTATATTTTTTTTCGGATACATTTCCCTCGTAATTCGATAGAACTAATAAAAAGCGGCAAACGCCACTGTAAAGGACCCTTGTAGTTCTACTTAAGTATATCTAAGTTGAGAAACGTAAGAGAAACCTGGAAAAGTGAAGTCGACCGTAAAGTTAAATCGAAAACATTTTTGGAGCGAAAACAAAATCGGCCTGATTTCGACATCATTAAAATTTCACGCTCAGCCTCATATTGGAGAATAACACAATGGAACTACTAGTGGCAATACTTTACAGCTGTTGCTTACCTGAACATACCTGATTAATTAGGCACTAGCTAATTAATTTGGAACCTGAAGTAAAAAGCGTGAACTTTATTATTTTTTTACCAATAACCAACCGAAAGTTCAAGAATTCAAAATAACGAAATAATAGGTACATAGTTATTTCGTTATTTTTAAGTAAATATTTAGTACAGAGGCGGCGTAAGGCGTGGGCGACGTGGGCGACCGCCCGCGGCCTCGCGG
The DNA here is from genome assembly GCA_029852875.1 of Mythimna loreyi. NCBI lineage: Eukaryota > Metazoa > Arthropoda > Insecta > Lepidoptera > Noctuidae > Mythimna > Mythimna loreyi. The sequence continues at coordinate 10,571,944 of CM056782.1, read as the reverse complement.
TCCAAGGGGCCTCGCGCCTCGGAGGCCCGTGATAGCAAATGTAGATGTACTCATCTAGGAATTAATAATATTAATATCGGCTAGCAAGTATCTGGCAATACCACCGGGGGCCCGACCATCTCTGTTGTGTGAATGAGGCCTACCAATTGATCAGGTATATCATCTACCCCGAACACCAGGGAGAGTGACAACGGCGAGAGATGACTCGTTGTGTTCTGCAGGGATCGGTACTACGACCACCCTTGTGAAACATTGGGTACGACAACGTGTTGCGCGCCTATTTTGTGACGTCGTCGGTCCTAGCACAGAGAAATTGTATCAGGCGGCGGTCGAACTAGCGACACGTGTGGTCTTTGGCAGGGTTTAACAGTTGCGATTCGAGGTGGCGCTGTACAAGGTCGAGGCCATGTGGTTCCACGACCCTCGGAACAAGCTGCCAACGGGTACCCACCTAATGGAGGAGTTCGCATCGGCGTTGGGTCTACGATGAAGTACTTGGGACTCATCCTCGACAGCCGGTGGAAATTTGACGAGCATTTCCTACGTCTGGCTCCCAAACTGAATTGGACTGGGGCTATTCTCATGCGGCTCCAGCTGAACTTTGGGCCAGAAGCCTCTAGCTGGAGGCTCTACGTAGGAATCGTTCAATCCTTGGCTTTGTATGGACTGCCAGTGTAGGCGCCGTCGCTGCAAAAGCAACCGAGGGCCCAGCTTAACGCATGCCACAGGGTTATGGCAATACGGATGGTGCGGGGATACCGCACGGTTTGCCGTGAAGCGGCAAGTCTCCTAGGGATCAGGAGGCAACAGTCCTTGCACACATGCACGATTTGTGCGTGGAGATGCAACACCAGAACGAAACTCCACTGCCGCGCCAAATCGCGGGATGGCGGATTGAGTTCCTGTGGGATGTCAAGATATTATTGGCGACAGCGACTGTCACAACACAGTTCTGGGCATGCCATAATACGGCGGTAAGTCCCCTCTTTGAAGTCTGTCTGAAAATACGCGAGTTATTACCGGACATGGCAAGTTCGGTAGGTAACGGAGTTTTGTGGAGGCGATCGGCGATGGCGATCTCTCGCGCCGGGCCTACGTACAAGCCATGTTCCGGAGCGAATAGGGGTGGCAGGCGAACGCCTCCTTCTGCGAAGAAGTGATGCTAGCAAAGAAGAAGGCCAACCGCATAAATCAAAAGCAACCACGCCCCAGACGCCGCTGGGATTCCGATACCGATTTCCGGTCACCGGACAAATTCGAATATCAAAAAAAATATTCTCAACAAAATCGGTCCTTTTGCGTCGTACATCAGGGGGCCTCGCAAAATATATCTTGCCCACAACAAAATTTGGTCTTGCCCCGCCACTGATTTAGTACTTAGTAGTAGTTTTGTATAAGTAGGTACATACCCAATTATGCTGTTACCTTTCGTATACCGTAATTAGAGACACAATAAAAAAGCCATTGTGTCTCGCGTAGATCTACGCACTATGCTACTGTTGTATTTTAAGTGACATATTATTAATATTATAAAATATGGTCAGGCCTAGTAAATATGCTTCTCGTATGAGAAAACGGCGTCAAACTAAAACGGAAAATTAGCAGTTGGTCTAAGTTTTTAAATAAAATTTCCGTTATTCCGAATTTTGATTAAAGTTTGCAAAAAAGTTATATTTTATTTTTATTTTTACAATGTATTATAGGTATTAAAATTTACGTAAAATAGCAGATTTTCAGAGGTCCATACTGGATTAGTTTTAAGTAGGTACCTACACAAATTTCGAATCCTCCACAAGATAGGTGTCTGTCGGGGACCTGTGCTAACAAAATACGTGATAAAAAATAAGTAATAACATCATAATCACTTACGAACGGTTGTATGAAAAACAGTGAAAATAATTATGTCGGGTTAGACGCTCTTTAAAGTTTAAACTGTTTAAGAAAGGTGCAAAAACTTTTATTTAGGAACTACTAGCGACATCCCTTGGTCATTCATAAAATTAAACTTAGCCGCTTGAAGCGTCGCGTCCATTTTGATTTAGACACCTTACAGAAACGAAACTTTGCTGAATTCGAAGGAAGCCACGAAACTGAACGACCACAGTGTTGTATACAAGTTCATTGGTATTGGCGACAGATGTCGTGGCTTCGTTGTGGTATTATTTGGGAAATTAAAAAAAAAACTCTGTGCAACTGGCCGAAAAGAAAAATAAAAATTACTTACACAAACTTTTCAAAATTTTATTTCTTTCGTTTATGTGATTTTCGATTGTTTTTTTTTTCTGTTATTTTTTTTACGAAGTTTTTGGCGGGATTGTTTTCGAGGGAACTCAATGTTTGTTTTAATTATTCGCAAATTGATTCCTAGTCGATATTGTAGATATAAAATTGGTTTTGTATCTCAAGTGTTTACGCAACGGGGAGTTATAATATTATGTGAAATGATTGAAACAGGCACAATCTCGGTAAAATGGAGTTGAGATTTTTTTGTAGTGTTGACTGTCTCACTCAGCGAAGCTTGCTGAGAAGTTTGAGATGATACATTTACTGCCAAATAGTATAAAAACATTAGATTTTATAGTATTTAGCAGCAAATGTATCATTGTAGGTACATTCATATTCTTATGGTACAGAAATTAACTATTCATACCTACGAAGAGAAGACTTTTTGATTAGCGGTCTGAGATTGAAAAAAAAATGTTTAGGCATTCTATATTTTTGTTGTTTTGCTTTGAATTTTCAAGGATGTGTACATAATTATTATGATTTTAATATACGTTTTTACATAACAGGAGGACATATCTGTGAAGAAATACGACTACAGAGCAACGCAATTGCATCTAGCGGCCGTTAGAGCTCAGGTAAGTTTATTTCAATACCTTTATAGGTAGGTAAAGTGCGCGGCAAATAAGTTGAACCCGTTGTTGTGGACACCAGAAAATCGGTTACTACGCAATTAAAGTCGACCGTCATGATGGTTCAACTTGTATGCCGAAGATTGTAGCTACTTACCTACATTTTTAAGAATAGTTTTTAAATGTTTATCGCTTAACTAGGGCTGGGAACAAACTGCTGTAATATGCAAGGTAACATGAAAAGAGCATTTCATTAGTGATATGGACGTTTCAATTTCATTCAACTAATGTACCTAGGTACTACTACTCACATAGTTGAAATGAAATGCTCTGTTTGGGCACGTATGTGCATTTATTGTGTATTATGGCTCGTGGGCGCAAGGGCCACACTTTGTGAATACTGTTCCCTATTTTAATTAATTTTGATCTGAAATTCTTTTATTGCGTGTAACGTTACAGCAATAGTGAAGAATTGCCAAAGGAATGTTAGCTGCTATGATTGGTTGAACTACTGTAGGTACTTATGCGATTTGCAAATCGCATAAAGCGTTTATAGTTCTTTTCAAAATCCCAAGACTTTAGACAAAAATATCCAAATGTAGGTCGGTACCACGAAGTAGTAGGAGTAAAAAAAATAGATACAAAAATTTGACAGTATGACGTGACGTCACAACAATCTCGATCGGCAGTCGATCCTATTCTCATTTGGGACGCATTGTACCCATCAAACTTCGTTGCAAAAGTTTACCTAAACCCCAATATCTCCATGACCCAGCGATCCGCCGGCTATCGGTTTCATAAGAGGATTACTGTTTTCAAATGAAAAAATCCTTGAAAAAATCTCTGTCCATATTATTCGTAAAGGAGACATGAATTTGTACCTACCTATAGAAAATCAATTATATTTTGTCGGCGTATTTGTTTTGTTTGTTAAGTGATGAAGCTTACGGCTACAGCTTACAGCTTACTTCATAGTTGCTAGTGCTAAGTAAAGCTGTCATTAAGTGGATATACCTACCTATAATTTTCAAAAGATGACTTTTTGAGAAGTTGACCTTTTGCGAAGTTGTCGTTGTGAGAAATTAACATTTTGTGTACCTACGTGAAGTGGACACTTCTCACACGCTTCTCACAATGTCCACTTCTCACATTTTGCGACTGATTGACATTTTAAGCAGGGGACAAAACGAAATGATAAGCTATTTTTTCTGACTAAAAACATCCCTACATGGAGAACAAAAAGACACACTTAAAAAGTGTTTCTCCATAAGTGGCGTTATAACGTCATGGTTAATTTTCAAATAAAATCATCTAAAGACTCCTCCTGCTCTAGGGCGAAGCTTGCTGTCGTACCACATGTATGTTCCTTCCGTGCCGCCAGGACCATGAAATTCCCTTTCAGAAGCCAACCCATGGCCCCAGTAGGCTTCGGCCCTGCTGAGTCATCTTTTTGAGACATGCGTTGAACACTACGCGTCCTCAACAACTCGATATCTGATAACGAGCAATGGCTAGCTCGTCGTCCAATTTCGAGTTCGTCGTCTATGCCTACGACGGTGGCTGCAGGTCATAGTCGTGATCCCGGTGACTGAGGCGTTACAAAGTCCGTTCGTATAAAAATATTGTTATAAAACTAAAAAAAAAAATTAACAATTTTCAGACTTTTTTCTTTACTTGTGTGTTTATCATCAAACGTCAAGTTGATGAACTGTCAATAACATAATTACAAATATCACCACGTTTTTGCATTATCGTGGTAAATACCTACTACGTAGTGTTTGGTCTTTGTTTCATAAAATGGCATATATTTAATAAATACGATAATTTTAGCTAAATTGTAATTAAATCAATTGCATAAAAATGAATGAAGAAAAAAAATGTAGGTACGTTATGTTTTTACTAAAACATTTTTCGGGAGGTTTATACCCAGCTGTGGACTAGGCTACCAACAATCGGCTATTTAACTACCGTATCTACTATCACTTTTATGAAAAATACCCTTTTGTAAATTGCACTAGGTAGGTACACTAGGTACCTATAGCTTAGCGTGTTAAAAAGTTTTGATAATTTACTAAAGGCTAAAATAAATTCTATTAGGTACTCTAAATAATCTGCTTAGTAGGGAGGTACATCGATCATACAATTTTGTGTCTTGAAAAAGAAAACCACCCTTACCGGAATGCATACGGAACGACCAAAACAAAGCTTCCCATTAAAGTTAATGGACAACATTTTACTTTTCTAGTACGCGACCCTTGTAGATATATAGGTACCTAAACCATTCATAGGGATGCCTCTAGTGCGCACGCCTAGCTCTTTCTCTAGGCACATGCGAAATGACGTTCGCAATTCAAATCAATACATTCAAAACTTCCCGCGATTACGTACGTCAAAATTCAGAACAAGAAATTGCTAACGTAGGTAAAAGTTAATATTCCGTTTGGATAATTGTTTCTCTCTTTCGATAATTCGACAAAATATAAATAATCAGAATAAGGACTGGAAAAATATTAGTTCTGCGTTGGTAAGTTAGCTACTATTTTTTAGACACTCCAAACTTTAATCAAGTTAATTGAACTTTTTTTTTCATTTATTATACATTTATTTTGCAGTAATGTCTGTTTTCTCTGCATACGTGAGCAATTTGTTAATGCTTAATATTTTGTAGACAGCCGCGTTGCCGCATTGCGCACAGCCTCCCACTCAGTCCGAGAGCAGATCTCGTAGACAGTCATAACCTCCCAATTCGCGTCGCGTAAAGCCTCGGCTTTAACAACAATAGCGTTTTATTCCGCTGTTACTGGACATTTGCAATAGTGTTGTAATAGAAAACGTTAACCACGGATAATCCGAAACGTAAACTGAAGTATCGTGCCAAGATGGGGTGGATTTCCATGAAAAATCATATGGTAAGCGAAATATTTTATCGAAACATCAGAAACACTAAGGATTTTAAAGTAGGTAACATAAAACTAGTCGGTATTTGATAAGTATTTTAATTTATTAAGGTCAAATCTGCTATAACAGTTAGCAAGGTACCGACTTGATATTCATTTCTAAAGCAGTGTGTTTAGCGCAGCTTTTCAACATTATTGACATAACTTACGTACCCCCATTCTAGACGCCCAGCCATCTGCTAGAGCAAACAGTTGCCCGGCACCTACAATGTTGAGGCATAGATGTTATTTCCATTAAAAAGTGAGTTTCTACAAAAGTGTAGGCACTTCATTATATTTTTCTCAGGTGGAATAACTTTAATCTTACTTACTAATAATTCGATTTCCTTTCTGTCACAGTAAATAGGATGTCTTTAAATTATATTAATTATAATTAACTGAGCCACTCATACTTGGGTCAAATCTCTTTGTTTTTCAATGAGGTAGGGTATCTAATAATATAAAATAAAATGGACAGGTTCCTGGGAATTGACGGTATTGTAGTTATTGCCTATTTTATGAACATTATCAATAATACAAACCAACTTGAGACTTTTTAATATTTATAAACGTAATAAAACATGTATCTACTTACATGAACCTAAAAAACCCTTTTTTTTTTTAGGTCCATGCCTACTTTAAGTGTACCTACTTAATTTTTTTGCCATTGTTTTTTTTTTAATTCGAATTTAATCAAACTATTTAAAAATCTTGGTAGACAGGCACCCATATTTTCTCAGATATATAGTACGTATTTATAGATAATTAAATTACTACGGTACCACAGTGCTGAACTGAAAATTCGATGCTTCAGCCAATGTTTCAATATCTAAAATAGTAGCGAAATTACGAAAGCGTTAAAAAAAAAATTATCCAAGTTAATGTAAAATTATCTATCTATGATGTGATACAATATAATATCAATTAACTAGTTAAATCAAAATAAGATCAAAACATTGATTAATTTATGTTTTCTACTTTCTAATGTTGAACGCGGCCGTAGTTTTCCCGCGCACGACTGTTACGCCTCTAGCGGATAATTTTGGAAACACTTTGCGTCATTGAACACTCCAAATCGTGCGTGTCGTGTTTGTATTCGTGGATAATATTTATTTATTTTTGACTCTTGTGACCAACACAGTGAGTGAATACTTGGTGAATAATAATGTAACTTTATAAAGGTAAGTTTTATTTGATAAAATATTATGATTATGTAATAGTAATTGCCTCTCAAATGTTAATGATGACGAGACATTATTCTAAGCAAAACAATGGATTAGCTAACATAAATCTAATAGTTACAGTTAGTATTCCACATTGGACTAAGGTTTACAGTATATTTAATTATCTGTTCATAGAATTATACGATTTTATTAAAAGTACACTCTCATAACCTCAAAATATTATTATCTTCTATTTCCTCGCTAATGGATCCTGTTTGGTACAAATATCGTTTTTATTTGACGCGTCATGTGTAAATAATCTGTACGTTATGTAGGTTGTTGACATAACTGTGACGATAACAAATTTATTTATGCTACGTTGTTGTCCAACGTTTAGGCGGGAAAGCACTACCTACGTGAAACAATTGTCTGTTTCTCATTGAAGTAAATTCTCGTAAAGGATATAAGTTTTAGTAAAGTTTCTAATCAAAACGTTAATTCTTTTCTTTGTGACTTGCAAATTATTAATTTTGATTTTTTGTCTTATTCCAGGTTCACTGACACTTAGTAAACTTAATACTTACTGCATAATCATAATCATATCATCAAGACAATGAAACCCATATCTGCTGATAAGTCTTCATCTAAGAAAAATGGTTACCAGTCAGATGATGACAATGTGAGGTACAAGTTAAACACCAATTTCTTTAACAATGCCGCTAAATCTCCCAAACTGAAGAAGATAGAAAAAGTTGAAGAAGAAGATGATAACATACGCTATAAATTTCCTACAGTTTTAAACAAACCAAAGTCTGTTGAACAGAAACCTAAACCTGCTGAGCAGAAGCCAAAACCTAAACAAAAGATTAAGGTTAATTTCTGGAGCAACAAACAATTGGTAAGCAGACTTCATAATCCAGAACCAACTAAGCAGAAGACTAACCGCAGACATACAGTAGGAGCTACTGCCGAGGACACTAATGCCACTAAACCAAAACTCTCAGCTGTAAAAGTCAGGAAACGGGTGTCATTTTTGCCGTCCCCAATATTTTCAGAAAATCATGTCCCCATGGTAACAGTCCCCGATGATTTAACTATACAGTTAAATGAGGAAGAAGCCAATGATTTGGCTGAAGATTTGAACCTGGCATTTGTTAATAGTGGCAGCAGTAATGATAAGTCAAATAATTCACCGAAAAGAAAAGCTAAAAATGCAAATCTTATCAACCCTCGGGAAGCTAAACGTAAACGCAGTTTGGAAGATGAACCAAGAAGTCATGGAAATGAGAATGAATTGGAATTTTTCTCCAAATATATTGTCCAAAAGCTGAGAAGAATGGAAACAAATCAGCGGATTTACTCTGAAAACTTAATTAATACTGTCCTTATGTTAGGTCAGCTTGGTAAACTGAATGGTAAATCAAAGATAGCAGAATCATAATATTTTATTGCATTTGTTAATTAGTAAAATGAAGTTCATAGATTAGCATAATATTGTTCGATGATAATTTATCTACATATGAAGGACCAGAAGATTCACAAAGACATCAATCATACTTAAGTACATTTTAAATAGACTTCATCTTCTAAATATGTATGGTGCTTGTGTGTGTGCCCCATAAAGTTACATAAAACTATTGTTTTGTATTGTTGTTAATATATTGTGTTTTATTTTTCATTAAAGTACAGAATGTACATCATTGGCATAGTATATTATTAATTTTTGTGATCAGATGTACCTAAGTTTTAAGAAAGTAATGAAATTAGTTTCCGAGAGATACAATTGCACAAGCTTTTTTTTACAGCTGAATTAACTTTTGCTTTAGTATGTAGGTTCTTATCTATGTCATTGTTACCACTTTATCACTTCTATGTTTTTCTTCATAGAGCTCTTTTTTTAATAAATCAACTTAGAGCCTATAAAATAACGAAGTGGTAATTGTTTTTGAATGCACACTATGATTCCTCATTGTTGTGTTTAACACAAACATTTTATCATAACTTTTTTTTGTGAATATCACATAAAGTACATTGTAAAAAAAAGTAAATAAGGATAAATGTTATAATTTAACATAAATTATTTACTCAGGCTATGCTTATGTCAGGTGTTATTTAACTTTTACAAATATCATGTTAGTTATAATTTTTTGAAACTAGAAGAATTAAGGTTTTTGAATGTTTCTTCAAGAAGAGCTATATTTTGTTGTTTAGTACATATCACGCCAATTGTGTCTGTGATGACTGTTAACAAAATGTCTGCACAACTGTTTTAAAGCATAATCATCTATGCTAAAATCACACTAACACATTGCCAAGGTTTTAATCTAAGCAATAACATAGTGTTATTTTTGCAGATTAAATATTTACACTTGTATTTATTGATTGTTGTATATTTAAAGGGACTAGTAGAAAAATTGTGTATTGTCTTTTGACTTTTGAACACATGTCTCAATTTGTGAGACTACGAAGGTGTAATTTTCTGCCTTAAACTACTAATAAAGTATTCATAGTTATTACTTGATTGTTTAATTTATTGTATACCAATAAACCAGGGTAAAATAAAATAATTTATTATCTATCAACTGTTAATAAATCCATTAATGTTTTGTAACTGATGACAGAAGCAATTAAGTGTAGTGTGCTAAGAGATATGTTGTGCCTACTGTCTGTGACCATAATTACTGCTAATGATAAAATATTGTTCTTTTTCCTTCTTGAGAGCAATATATAAATTATGAATATTTATTTAGGTACCATCGTGATTCCATCAGGGACCATTTTGGTTACCCATTGAACGGGTTTTTGATAGGGTTTTGACAAAGTGTTGTTTTAAAACCCATTTCATATTGATTACCATCTTTTACGAAAACCCTCATCAGTGGATAACCTCTTCCAAACCCCTTCGATTTGTTTACCCGTATATTTAATAACCCATTCTTGGTGGTTATACTTTTTAATAGTAAGACGTTTTCAATGGGTTACCCCTTCAACGACTATAACAGAGTTACCCATTCGAACTACCAATATTGTAATTTTATTTCTCGTACCTTACTTTAAAGTACAAAACTGCATGCATTCGGCGGGTGTACGCGTCAAGTCGCAACACGCAGTCTAGGACCTAGCGACTCCACAGACAATATACACATACGATTATGGTCATTATTGCAGTGATTTTAAAGTTAAATGTATGTTTTTTCTGGAATAGTCGGGATTGTTTCATATGAAATCGTATACGAGTATTTCTCAGTATTCTTCCGAAATTGAAGTTATTTTCATATTTTTAGTGAAGTCGGTACCTATATTTTTTTGTAAAAAGTTTTTTATTTCACCCTTTTTAGTTGCGATACACCTATAACCAGAGTGCTATTCCTCATGACAATTTCAATAAACCCAAACATTGTTTTTTTTTTGTATAATAGTAGGTGAAAATTAGAGATGCGCCGAATAGTGGTTCAACCGAATAACCGAATAATATTGGGTTAAGTTCGTACCAAACCGAATAGGTATACCGCCGAATAATTCGGTAACCCAATCTACAGTTTTGCCGTGCAAACAAGTTTACAGAATATGCGGCATACCTACAAGTTGAACCATCTTGACGGTCAATAATGAGTAACACATTTTGGAATCTCAATCGAAGCGTAACAATGGCAACGGGTCCAACTTATTTTCCGGGTACTCTTCTACACTCTACTCACTTTTTCAAGTGCCGCAAGGAGTGAGTCATACCTTGCCTCCGTTTCTAGCTGCACCCCGAAACTGTCATTGCGTACGAAAACACAATATGGATGCCAAATTTTAGTGCAGTTCTTGAATTTTGCTGTCTTGGTTTTGAAAGATGCTAAGAATCGAACAAAATCACGTTTGTGGGAGATCTTCAAAGAAATAAAAAATTATAATAAAAATGATGTACGATGTGCAACGCAGCGTTTTCTCGTGGAGGCGCTAGGTGGAAGGAAACTTCTTCAAGTCATCATCATCATTTCATTCGAAAGACGTCCACTGTTGGACATTGGCCTCCCTTAAGTGTCATCACAATTAACGGTCCTGTGCATTCTCCAACCCTTGTCATGTCATCGGTCCACCTTGTACACTGCCACTTAAGTTTGACGATTCTTCGAGCTATCTTGATTTCTAATACGATCACACAAAGAAACTCCGAGCTTAGTCCTTTTCATTCACTTTCGCGTGACTTTAATTAAACCTTCTAAAGAGGCCCACAGTGAGCGACCACGTTTCGGAGCCAAATATCATCACTGGCTGTACACACTGGTCATAGACTTTCGTCTTGAGACGTGGTATGTTGGACGACAAGACACCGCGCAGCATACCTCTTTCTCGAAATTAGATCTACCCAACTGGATTGACTGTCCGAGGTAAACGTAATCTTTCACAACCTCGAGTGGAGAGTCTCCGATTTTGATAGGAGTGGGTTCTACATAGGTGTTTATCATGACTTTGGTTTTGTCCATGATCATTTTAAGACCCACCCTTTCAGTAGCTCTAACTAGCGAGGTCACTGAGCATTGTGCTGACCTTTTCCGTAAACCCAGTCATGACTACTATATCATCGGCAAACTGAAGGCGAATGATGCACTCGCCATTGACGTTAATGTGCAATCCACAACCTGCTTTAAACAGTTTCGGACAAATGAGGCCTCGAATCAAAGATTTTGTTGTAGTCCACAAACGCTAAGTAGAGAGGCAGATTATACTCCTCGGTCTTCTGTAAAACAGGTTATACGGCAGGCCGTAGCTTATTAATGTGATACATGGTACTGGACCCTTTTTAAAATCCGGCTTATTCGGGAGGCTGGACGTCGCCAATCCTGTGAGCGAGACATTTCGGGATGACTCTGGAAAACAACTTGAGCAGCTCTTTGATTGGTTTTCCTCTGGAATTACGCAGTTCGGCCGTAATTCCGTAATCACCGGGCGATGTGTTGTTTTTAATTTGCGTCAGAGCCTTCCTATACTCGTACAGGCTGACGTCCAGGATATTTTCGATATAGTGTCGGGGTAAACTAGCTCTCGGGTCGTTTGCTAAATTCACAATAGGTTTGGTAACTGACGTATACAACTATTCATAAAAAGCCTTGATCTAGCCAGAGGCTCCGATTTGGTGGGTATGACTCTGCCATCTGTAGTCTTCAGTTTTGTGAGCTGGCTCTGCCCAATAGGCAAAGACTTGTTCAAGTGCTATGAATGAATAATCGTATAATGCTGAAGCATGAAAGTCATTTTAACCATCGTCTAGTAGTATTAGCACAGGGAATATGGTTTCCGCACCTGGCTGGGTCATCATCGATTTCAACTGTGCAATCAACATTGCAGTATTAATTTCTTATAAAGTGGATTATTAAAGATACAAGTGCAAAACGTAGATACGTTACTTTATTTTGCCCTAAAGACTGATTTATAATGATCTATTAAACCGAATATATTCAGTATTTCAACCGAATTATTCGGCCTAACCTAATATCTCAAAATCTGCCGAATACACTGAATATAAAACGAACTATTCGGCGCATCTCTAGTAAAAATCATCCAATCACGAATCCCCTTCTTGGGCGGAGCGAGATATTTGTCAGACTCTTACTGACTAAACAACCTACCCCGTTCCTTCCTTGCCTTGAGCCCAGGGCCCTGGTAACACGCTTTCGCATCAACCCTTGGTCCCAAGAGGTTTCGACCTTGCTGGGCCCCTACAGTTTGCTGACAACTCCTTGAGGCGCGCTGGAAAAGTGCGCACCGTCAACGCTTGGACTTGGTCCGGACAGTTATAGACGACTGGATGGCGGGCTACCAATTGCTCGCCGACCGCAAGCCCGCGCATACGGTGGCCGGAAATCGGGAACCGAATTGCTGCAGCGACGGCTACGGCAAGAGCACCGTTGTCTTTGCCTTATGCGATCAGCCTCCTCCTTGGCTAGCATTATTGCTTTGCAGGAGGAGGCGACCGCCTGCCACTCCTCCTCGCTGCGGACCATGGCCTGAACCCCGGCGCAAGAGGTCTCCGCCGCATATCTCCCCCACGAGGACACGGCAATGCTCTTTCTAAGCGGGGCACACTTCAAGCGTGTGCTCCACCGCGCACCGTGTCCTCCGGGCGGACCACACAGTGGCGACACCCGGGCATTGCTTCCTCACGAATGCGGTGCAGGAACCTCCCGATCTTATCATGTCCGGTGAGAACCAGCGTCATGTGGATGGTGAGGACGCCGTGAGGTTCTTTCCAGCCACGCCTCAAAGAGGGGACTTACAGCCGAGATCATGGTGTGCCCAGCGCTGGATTGCGACAGTCGCTGTCGCCATTTCGCCATGAGATTCTGCTGGAGCTCTGTCCGCCATGCCTCGACTTGTCGTGGCAGCTGGTAGGATACATAGTTTCATTATGACGTCTTTATGTCTCCCTTCTACCTTACGACTCCATCAAGATGAGTTTGATAGTACCTTGAACCCAAAGTGCATCTCATGACAAATTTAATGAGCCCAAACACGGCTAGTAGGATACATTGATTAATTACGGAGTTCCGGTGCCTATCTTCAGGTTCCATCATCATCATCAGGTCACTTCGATGATACCTTTTTCAACATAACTACTCATAAACATTTATTTATTTGTATTGTAACGTTTTTGTGATATCTATGAGTATAATGTTCAATTGACCATTTCTGGTCTTCTTCATCAGTTCCACTTCATCAAATGTTTTTTTTTTTTACTTTAAGTGCTAAAGTTCTAGATAAAAATACCAAAATCACCAAATGTTTTGAATTGGAATTGAAGAACCTCCTCCTTTTTTGAAGGCGGGTAAAAATACCACCGCCCTATCAAACCAAGCAAGAAACACGAATGAACAATTTTATATGATTGATGAACTTTCAAGGACAAAACCTATTCTTCTACTTCAACGTAATTTAAAATTATTTGATTTAAAACCCTTTGATTACCTGACAAACCCTTTCAAAGGGGTTATCGCTTCAATTGTAAATCATAGAAGAACCGGTAACATCTTGTACTAGTTAACTTATTGAAAGGGTTACCCTAACGTTAGGGTTATGAACGGGCTAACACTTCCAAGAGGTAACATTTTCCGTTGCTGTAGGCGTACATGCTGTAACCCTTTCGAAAGAATTAACTTATATTCGGGGTTGTATGGTCCCTGGATTCCATGACCAACAAAAATTTTTTTTTTTACTTTTACAAAAACGGCTATCCACAATTCCTGCACCGGATTCGTGCTGAAGAGGGCGTCTCTTGCTGAAGAGGTGTCGCCACTGTGGCCAGCCCGGAGGACACGGTGGAGATGTGCCCCGCTTGGCCGTGTTCTCGTGGGGGTGATCGGCGGCGGCGACCTCTCGCGCCGGGCCTTGGTTCTCAGGCCATGGTCCGCAGCGAAGAGGAATGGCAGGCGGTCGCGTCCTGCGAAGCAGTAATGCTCGTAAATGAGGAGGCCAACCGCATAAGGCAAAGGCAACAGCGCCCTCGCCGTAGCCGTCGCCGCCGCCATCCCGCCGATATCCGGCCACCGTAGACACTGGCTCGCGGACGGCGAGCAATGGGTAGCTCGCCGACCGGTCGTCTGGTAACTATCCTGACCGAGTCCAAGTCGTCAACGACGCGACTGTTCCCGCAGGCCCCAAGGGGTTGTCAGCAAACTGTAGGGGCTCTGCAAGGTCGAAGCCTCCTGGGCCAAGGGTAGGTGCGAAAGCGTAACACCAAGACCCGGGAATAAGACAAGGAAGGAATGGGGTAGATTTTTTAGTCAGTTAGAGTCTGACACTGTCTCCCGCTCCGCCCAAGAGCGGGATTCGTCATTGGATAATTTTTACCTACTATAAAAAAAAGTCTGCATGATTGCCTAGCAGTGAGCTAGATATTGATATGTAGCGCTCCCTGCGTTTCATTTGCGAATAAGTCCATGCATGGTCCGATTTTATTGATTCTTACATCAATCGATACGCCTTAGTGACGCGAGTGTCACAGAGGGATAACATGGCCATAGTCCTAATTCTGTAGAGCAGCAAGCAGACGCCATATTTTGAAGAAAAAAAAGTAAAGCCGATCTATGTCATGTGGGGTATCGTTAAATAGGTGTTCTCTCTCTGATCTCAACCGAAACACGCCCATAATTGGACATAGACCTCCCCAAGTGTTGTCACGATGAACGGTATTGTGCGTCTAGCATCCATCGGGTTTCCAACGATCTTGCGACCACACAACGAAACTTCAAGCATAGTCCTTTTCTTTGCCCTTGGGGTGACTAAGCCTTTTGATGAGAGCAATTGTATCCGAGTGTAAACCCAGCCAGGAGCACTACTTTGTGCAATTTATTTCATCTCTAGGTACTGCTCTCAAAACGGTGAAGAAAAACGTCGAAAAGAAACCGGCATGTTCTAGAACCAAAAATTCGAAGACGTGACATCCACCAACCCGCGTGGTGTAATATCTACGGTCTATTCACACTCCTGGAGTCCTCTCCAGGACACCCAGGAGTCCCAGCGATGAGAACATTATAAAGCTGATGCCTGCTTAGCAGGATATTGCAAAGCCTTCTGATGAGGCCCATGTTGTAAGGGACCATCTTTTACTGCCATAATTTGGTCTGCTGGCTGGCAATACGCACTGTCGTAGACTTTTGTCTTGAGACACTGATATGTAGGACGAGAAAATACTGCGTAGCTTCCCGAACTCTGCGGTTCTTTTACCATTTTAAGGATTGAATGAATGAAAGAGCAATACTCTTTCATTAATCTATAAATTTGTAGTTACGTCACAAAAATAAAGTCTTTTTGCGAATCCGAAATATCCTCGAATATCGATTCGGGAACTGAACTGTTTTCTTTGTACGGAAACCTCAGTGCGCGAGTCGGTTTCGCAATTGCCTGGTTTTTTAATATTTTATTTATGGTCTACTAACTACCTACTCATTTCTATATTGTGTGCCTATTGACTTTTATTTCATTGTAAGTATGATGTAGGGATGGCAATATTCTGGCCTATAAAAACAACGTAAAAAAGTTATAAAAGGTGAATATTGATGAGAATCAAACCCTAGATGCCACGTAGTATAACCGACTACTTACATGAATTGAATACAAGCTACAAGTTAGATACCTATGTATGTACCTACCTACATAAGTGGGTACTCGAGGACTTGCCTACCTAAGGCGACCCCCTAGACTTGAGACTGACATCTCAATCGTGCATTGGAATAATTAATGAGTCCACTTGTTCACAATTACAAGCCTCCGCAGTTCCGTAAAGGAGGTACGTAACTACATATCTGCCATGACTAGAATAATTTAAGGGCATGAAGGAAGTTTAAGGGGGAGATATTATTCTTTTGACGATTTTAAATCAAACATCACGCCTGAACGGCTTGTTTGTATGTTCTGAAAAAAATATATGTTAAACTAGACTATTTGCCTAATAATTTGATATACGAATATTTAATTTTTTTTCATAGAACTTGGTGTGATTTATTTTCAAAATGATGTCTAACACATACACAAAAACGAAGATCAGGCAAAAATAACAAACTAAGAATAACTTTTATTATCTACCAATCGTTCGATAGGTATACGGTTTTTATTAATTTTGTGTAATAAATAAAGGACAATTTATTATTCGAACAATCTTGATGCGCGGGAAGTGACGCTAGCTCCTCTTTTGTTCGCTCAAGATCGCTGGCGGTCTGTGTCACCTTAAAACACGTGGATTCGCTGATTCCAATCAGTGTCCGATTAAGACAGCACGGGGCCTATGACAAACTCTACCATGTGGTTCCCTATATCTTTGTGTAAAGATAACGTATTAAAACTGTTTCATCTTATTTTATTCACCAACGGCAAGGTAGGGCCCTTAAATGGCGATATCTCTAGGCTGTTGCTAATATTGTATCTAGGGGTAATCCGGAATTTATCTTTTCTTGTACGTCCAAACAGGTACCTATCCCAACAGGGCCTGTAGCATTTTTTTATTATACTCTTACTAGGCGCGGTTAATTCAGCACTGGTTCCAATACTTAGCAGTTTAGTAATTCGAATACGATTCGATTGTAGCGTCTGGCAGCGTTCGGCTTATAGGTAATAATATAAGTCAATATTAGGTGTTTGGCTTCAGGCATTGCTACTCTGGAGACTAAGTATCTTTGGGTGGGAAAATCATCCAATGACATCTCCTGCCGTTGACGCCGATCGCCCCCACGAGGACACGGCGGTGTTATTCCCAAGCGGGGCACACCTCCACCGTGTCCTTCAGACAGTTAGGTAACCTGATAAGAGGATCCAAATAAACGGACATTACCTATTTGCAATAACTAGATATAAGTATAATACCTAGTCTAAAATATAATTTCAACTTTGATTTTCAACATTGATGGCATTTGTAAAAGGGACAAACAAGATCCTAATTTTAGACCGTCGAATGCTGAAAAATATTTAGTGAGTGGGTATATAAACAGTAAATAAAAAAATTCTAAAATTCGAAATAGAAAAAAAACATCGCAGACGCAGACACTTGATGAAGATGAATAGAAATTGGAAAATCTGATTGGTAGGTAGGTAGGTATTATCTACCATTGATACCGAATCGTCACTTCATAAATGGCAAATTTGAATTCCTTTTTTTTTTCTTTTTTATTTTAATCTTATCTCTTGGTTATCACTGATAGAACGTCACCATAGCGTAAATGTCTAGAGATCAAGAACGACGAGAGGAGACAATGGTTTAGAAAGTTATCGTCGAACAAAGGAATTGTCTATCATTCTTTAGATGCATTTTCTTTGTCACCCTTTTCAACAAGTTCGCAATTGCAAGATCCTTTTTTTTTAATCTTATTGTTTATGACCAATGACATGAAAGTGTAGGTAGACAGAGAGTCGTAAGTTTCGAGCTTTTTCTTTGAATGTACCAATCTGCCAACCCGTCTAGACCACCGCGTCACTCCGATGCGGTATCCTTCGTTTGGAAGTCTAGATAGGTGGGATAGGTCTACCCATCTTATATTGACTGCTTAGGCAGACATTTTAATTTGTTGTAGGTAGGTACTTACTTACTTACGTTACTTTTTACGTGAAACGTACTTACCTATTTTGATTGGGTACCTATAACTTTTCACAAGCATTAGTTGGATACCTACGTAGATAATATTGAGTGTCTATGTATATTGGATTCAAAAATAACTTCTTTGTACTTTATTTAACATGAAGCTATCGTTCGACTGAAACTTGAAAAGAATGTCAAATTAAAATTATGGTTAAGGCTTTCTTTTAATTCTCACGTGACTCCAGAGTGTTCAAGGCCTCAACGCCGGAGTTGTCACAGCTCGGTTTTTTTTTTATGGTAGGTGAAAATCATCGAATGACGAAACCCGCTCTTGGGCGGAGCGAGAGACCAGTGTTAGACTCTTACTGACTAAAAAACCTACCCCGTACCTTCCTTGCCTTATTCCTAGAGTCGAGGTATCAGTTTGCACCACCCTAGGCTCCAGGAGGCTTCGACCCTGAAGGGTACAGTTGCTGACAACTCCTTGAGGCGCGCGGGAACGGTGCGCGCCGTTGACGACTTGGACTCGGTCTGGACAGTTACCAGACGACCGGACGGCGAGCTACCCATTGCTCACCGTCCGCTGTCACAGCTCGGTGCGATCTCTTTTCGTCTGGGTCTGTTAGATCGTTAGATCAGTGTTCCATAAAGAGAGTGCCGCGGCATACTAGTGTGCAGTACGGCCGTGGGATCTTGTCGAGCCAGAAATTAGACTCTGTGAATTTTAGCGCTTGAAAAGTCATAAAAAATAAATGGTTCAAACAAATATGCGATTTGCAGTTGTTATTGTTATTAAAAACTAGATGCCAATAAGGTATCTATTTTTTTAATATTTGCGTGAGATTAGATAAAATTGTACCTAATCTCATAATATCATCATAATAGAAAAATGTAAATCAACCTTATAGACTGGAATTTTTTTATGGTAGGTAAAAATCATCCAATGACAATTCCCGCCCTAGGGTTTTTTATGGTGGGAGAAATCATCGAATGACGAATCCGGCCCTAGGGCGGAGCGGGAGACAGTGTTAGACTTCTACTGACTAAACGACCCACCGTTCCTTCCTACCTTAGTTCCAGGGCCCCTGTGTTTCGCTTTCGCATCAACCCTTGGCTTTAGAATCCCGCCCTTGGATGGAGGAGCAGATAGTGTCAGACTCTTACTGACTAAAAACCACCCCGTTCCTACGTAACGTTTATACCAGGGCCGAGCGGGCCCGAGCCTTGCTTTCAGACGCGAACATATAGACTGGTTTCGAATTTCATTCTCCAAGAGCTGTCCATTTTTAGCACTTAACGGTAAAAACGGATCGCTCATTTATTATTTTATATGTGTATAATATATTTATATTTTTTTTTAATAAATAAACCTGAAAAAAAGATTTTTCATTTATGCTGTTGGTACCCACCTCCAAATTTTCCGTTTTCCTATATGTAAGTACTTCCCTTGAACACAAATAGTTTGCGGTACACCGTGTTAGATGACAGCCTGGCGCATTCATAAACGGTACCTACCTCTGACCGCAGATTTGATTTGTTTGTTTCATCGATGGCCTTTGTGGTAGCATGGTGGTAGCTATTCCACCTTGAAATATGGCCAAAGAATTTTGTTATTCGAGATACGAAATTCTTAAAGTAGGTAAGAAGGTACCGTTTTTGTTGTCGAGGGGAAACCTTCAAAAGGGGCCTGGACTTTTGTGGACAAGTCCGGGGATTGTTGAATCTTAACCTGACTAAAACCACCCTGATAACCGGTGATGATAATCCCGTTACCTTTTAAAAGATCATTCCTGCACCTCCTTATAAAGGGACATTTGTTTTTGTATTGGTGAATATTCCCATGAAATCATATTTCAATCTCATTTCTTATAGATATTTTACTATAGATAATAGGTACACACATGTCTTTGCGTACGGAAATACGAGTAAATAAATCTGTAAAATACAAAAGTCTACTAAGATGCCTGATCTGAATATGCTGTCTCAAGATTGTCCCATCTTAGTGGCTGAACCCTACAGTCACAAATGTTTTTTTTCGCCAGCAAAAATTAGATACATAAAGCGTTAAAACAACAAAACAAAATCAACAAAAACAAAATCGCAACTCAATATGAACGTATTTGCGCAGATATGCTTTTTTATACAATCTACAATAAAAATGCGGTGCGGTAATTGCAAGTAGGTACTATTTATTTATCAACCAAATTAAAAGACGTCAAGCTATTGTTTTTAGCTGGTTCTAGTCTCGATACCTTTTTAGATTTAAATTCTGCCTAATTGAAACCGTAATTGGGCAGTATATTTCGTCTGTACCTCTAAACATCTTAGGATTGCGTGTTGTTTGCAAACGGTTGCCGGGTTACGTCGGATCGCCGCCACGCTACATCCGGCGCCCAGTCCACAGTCACTCCGCGCCCGCCCTAACTAGCGGGCGCCATACCACGCTCGCGTAAACTCGCTTTGATATTCAGTTTAAGTTACTGATAATCTCGCCCCGTTGTGATTCCAACCTACTTATTTTTTATATATAAAAAAATACTTTTCTTTATCTATTTCCAACGCAATTCAATTGCTGAAAAAGAAAAACTCATTTTCTTCAAAAACTTTTAGAATAACTTAAACTTATAAGGAAAATAAAATTTTATACACTGTTTTACAACCTTTCGTCTGACGACAGGACGAACGCTTTCATAAATATAAACTTGAACATTTAAATTAATTAAAAATGGATATAATTCATCGGTTACACTATTTAGTGTTATCGCAGAAATCTGATCTGATGACGATGGACCGTGAGCAAAGGATGCGTGTGCGGAGACAGTCCAGCCTCCCTGAATACACCAAAGCTAACAGGACTCGACAGCGGCTGGAGCAAGCTTATTTCAATGATGTGAGTGTCTGGTTATTTTGTTGCCTTCATGCTTAAGTTTCGTATTGTGTTCTTAGGAACAAGCTTAAGCCTAGCGAACAGTGGATAGGTAGTAGTAGAGTAGACAGTCCAATCTCATTAATTTCATCTGTTGAATTTTTGGCTCGCATATTCTAATTCATATTTTTAGGGGTCGATGTCTGGTTTTCTTTTCTATAAAAGTATGTAGGCTTATAGTACCTACCTCTTGTTTCTAGGGCATGCCGCTGGCCTATGATCTGGTAAACATTAGTAATATAATGTTGTATTGATAAGTTTAGTTTTGCCGCTTCATTCAGCTGGCAGACTTAATCAGTTTTGGTTTATTTCTTAGGGGACGAAAAGCCTTTATTTTTTTAATGTAAAGTCTCGTAGTTAGCCGTTGCGCAAGTTGATAAAATTTTTTGTTTTGGTTTTAACCCTCGTAAAAAGCAGACAAACGAATAAGTAGACTTCTTTCATCTTATACTTATATATGAATCTTTGGACGTCGGTTAAAGTAGGTAGGTAAGCTACGCCCTTTTTATTGTTCTGCCGATTTCGTAGGGGCTGCTACGGCTTTATGGGTTCTTTCTTATAAAGGATTAGGTACATACAGTAAGTGTTGTGTTACTAGGCCACGCTTTTAGACTGAGTTCATGTAAACAATTGTGAGTAATCTGAGGTAGCTCTAACCTCAGATATGGACCAAAGGACTAGTCGAGATAGATCCGTGTCATATTCATCTGTTGAATTGTTTGAACATAATAATAGAGGCTGATTGGAAAAGGGCTAATAAAGCTTGTAGACTTACTGATAAACATACTCTTTAAGTAGTGTGTTGCTGTTGCTGGGTCCTTTTTCTGAACTGAGTTCATGTAAACAGTGGGTATGTGGATAATATAGGCTTATAACAAACTGAGATGTGGCATTATTTGTCAAATAAGATTAAACTGGGGTTTTGTAGAGATCGTATACTTAATTTTCTAATTTAAGTTAAAGTCGCAGCAAAAATTTTAATCATTTATTTAGGTATGAGGCTATGTAAGTATTAATTCTTAGTTTTTGCAATTAGCCAAAACTCGAATGGTAAGTTATAATTACAAAAAAGTAGGTTGTAGATAGAAGAGATTTCCTAAATATCCTATACAATAGTCTCCACATTCATTGTGAATAGGTATCTACTATAAAAAATCTATGAAAGTTTTACCTTAACAGGAAAAGAATTGAAAAGAAAAGAGAAAGATTTTTTTATTGAAAACCTTTTATTTTACTTCCTGGAAAGCTTTTGAATGCCGCGAGGTCAAGATTCAGAAAGGCATGTAAACCCATTGGTGAGACTTGGGTATTTGCGTTCTCATGAAATATTACGATTCGATAATCTAAACCTATATCTATTATGCTTTCTAATTCCAAAGTAGATTAGGTAGTTGCCATTTCATTAGGTAAATATGTTGAATCCCTAGAAACACTCCGTCTTGAAAAGATCATAGTGATATTTAAGTTCCCCAGACGATTTTCTACTTAATGTCTACACGTTTGTACATATTACTTTTAATTTATATACCTATATAGTTATCAAGTTTTAATATTTATTTGTTTAGTTGTTTATAAGTATTTGTAAAAATTACTATATAATTTAAATGCTTAATTAAATTAAATAAGTATCTACATTTTCAGCAAAGCTTAATAACAATTAAAATATTAAGTAGGTTTGGCTACCTACGTCTCACTGCGGAGGAATCGACAATATTTCTTTTTTGCTTTAAAGTTTTTTTTTTCATCAGTATGTATTTAAGATAATCTTATGCAAACATTTTTTTTTTAATATTTTTAACCATTTATATTGCAATACCTTAACAGGCAACTAAGTTGCAAGAACCTAACATTTATTGTAAGCATCTCAAAACTTGAATCTTATTTAAGAATTTGAATTTGAACACTATTTGAGCCTGTAGTTTAGCAACCAATCAAAATCGGTATGGTATTATTTTGTACCCGATTTCCATTTATTTTTTGTATAAGATATCTTACTCTACAAATAATGACCCCATAAGTATATTCTTCAAAATAAATGTTATGTTGTCCGTTGTAGTATTTACAAATTCGGTGATTAATATTGTTTTAGGTCGAACCACTCCCTTAGAGTACCTAAAGAATGGCAAATAGGTACCTAGATAGTCATATTTACTTAATCCGTCAGGTACGGAACCCTAACATTGTTTTCACCTTGAAACAACCAACAATCAGTAAAAGGCACCCACTTTAAAAATTCCAAGGTAAAGGAGTAGATTCTGGAGCCGGTTAAATAAAAGAGGATATAAAGGGTATGGTAGATAAGTCGCTTCACGTCATCGTCCATCCGCCGCGATAAGGTGCTTTATGGTCCCGGCCTTTATTTGAACTTGACACGATTCTCTTCTCTATCTTGATGCAGTTAAATTTCAAAGACATAAAGTTGTTTTTGTTGATGTCTACATTAAAAATCTAGGTAGACAGACATCTATTTAAGAATATAAACAACAAGAAAAAATATAAACTTTTGCGACCGTGAAAATCACATTTACTGTTCAGTACCATGTATGTAATAGTTGGACCAGCAAATTGCCATTTACTGCGCGCCATTCCGAACTTCAACCGCCCTGAGACTTTCCTAACTGAAAAATCCAATAACAACACTTGGCTCGGTCTGGAAATCAAACTTAAACTTTGATATTAGTAGAGCAATGCGGCGGCCTAAAAAAATCACTCTATCTGAAAAATAGTGGCTCACGCAATAGTTTTCGGGCAGTGAACGCACGGCATTGTGTTCGCTTCGCATGACTAATAACGCAGTGCTTTTAGTGTTTCAAAGTCAAAGTGCTAATGTTTTGTACGCAACTTAATCGATAGAAACTTTTACACAGCCCTACTCTCCCTAAATTGACTCCCTGGCATAATAAATACCGTCAAACAACCTCCAGGAATAAGGAACAGTGTTTGCTGAAATTATCATATTATTTAGAACTTCACTTAAGTTTTATTTAAGTATGAATGAATATTCTATGAATCCTACAAGTTGTTTTTGCGATTCGACTTCCTTTGTTTTTGTAGAATTCAATGAATTTATGTTTCTGTATTGAATCTTAACGCTGGCAACCTTGGCAGTTCACAGTTGACCTTAGTTTTCTCCAGTTCACTAACATAATAATTTAATTGTCTAGGCAATCAATACAGTGGTTAAA
Organism: Mythimna loreyi; assembly: GCA_029852875.1. NCBI lineage: Eukaryota > Metazoa > Arthropoda > Insecta > Lepidoptera > Noctuidae > Mythimna > Mythimna loreyi. The sequence goes on along the minus strand of CM056782.1, from coordinate 10,547,829 downwards.
TAATTGCAGTTTAACAAGCCTACACTAGCTCTAAAACAATGTTTTTCGTGTTTTAGGTACCTAATCTTTTATCTTTCTGTTTTTGTGCTTTAACACAATCCCATCACTCGGTTGAAGGATTTTACATTTCAAATTATAGTCTTGTTAACATGACACTGCATTTATCCAAAATCTTGTTACAATTCAACTTAATTTGATTTCACTGAATACAAATTGCACGAATAAAACTGTTGTCTGTTTCAGAAACATAATGTATTCCATTGTCGTAGATCTAATACATAAATATTTTGGTCTGTCGACCAGACTGGTGTACAAACTTAAGCGAAAAATTTAAAATATCACCTTAAAAAGTTGAGAAAGGCTTCAAGAATGAAAGGGATGTAAATGACTCAATTTGCATCACATAGTGCGCGGGTAAGGTTAAAGCTCTATTCTAAAACTGAGGCCCAATGTACAGGTTTAAAATTCATTATTATGGCAGCCTTAACCTTCGGTCCTTTTTTAATTCCTATTCCTTTAAGATAGTGTTTTGTCTTTTATGTATGAAATTGTCATATTATGAAAGTGCATAATCTAAATCGTGATAAATTACTTCCAAATTAACTTGAAATTATAATTTCATACAAACGGCAACTTTGTAGAAAAGTACCTAACTAAAAAAAAACGTTTTTTTTTACCTTTATGCTTTACAAGAACAAGGTAAATACACAATCTTCTACCCATAATTGATCGATTTATCAATATCAATAGGTGGGTTGATTGCAATCAAATAGCTATAGGTGGGTAACACGATCGTTGACATTCGATTACTTGAATGTGAGTATTTTACCTCAGAGAGCCTTTACCTATCTAAGTGGGTATATGTATACTGGTAGTACTTAGCTACCAGATGAACAATACTCTTCCGATCCATGTAATTTGATCCTCTTTATGTTTTAAGCATGTATTTTAGGTACTATACCTAGTAAATAGATACATTGTATTATACATAGAAGGCAATGCTCTATAACAATAAAACCAATGTCTTTGAAAAAAACAATGGCTATTGGCTACAGCATTTATTTTAGTACCACCTGCATCAAATCGATTGATCGCTATTAAGTTGCGTATTTCTAAAATCAATCATTTTAAAATCTATTTCATCTTTAATGGAAAAATACAAGTCTGGAGGTATGCGGAACAGAGAGTACCTACAGTCCTACATACTTCCGTTGAAAAGGGAGGATCCTCCAACCAGACGTGTATTAATGTCTGATGGGCAACTGCCCGATAGTTGATTACAGGCTGTCATACGAGTGTATGTTCAAATCGCGCGGAGAACTTTGATTGCGCGTTGCAGGATTACGTATATTTAAAATTCATATGTGGTGTCATAGAAACCGCTGCTACACTAACTATTTTACAACATTATTTTGATACGTGTGTTTGGCTCGTTATACGAGTACAATACCTACCTTTATTTGAGGTCCCTGTGTATTAAATTTGTCAATAAGCTATGACTTTTGATCTCAAAATTGGAAGTTTAGGTACGATATGAGACTAAGTATAAAAGAAACATTTCTACATTGTTATCTGTTGAATCTTATTCGACAATACATGGCACTGTACATACAGCTGTAATATCAAAGTTTTCCATAGAGGTGCGTATTACTGTGAAAACTTCCCTTTACTTCCCGTACAAAAGAAATCCCTGGTACCTACGCGAAAGCTACAAAAAGCGTTTTGAAATAAAAGAAAAGAACATTTTTTTGAATACGAGTTGGCTGTTTTTCTTAGCGGGCCCTGCCATCATTAGGTAAACGAAACACTTATGAAATCCCTCGGTATTATATGTATTGTGTCTACTTATTCCGGAGTCAAGGACCCTGCCTTCGACCTTTCGAAGAAGACGTATGTTTTTGGGTCATTAAGTATATTCTGTTTTGAACCATACTTGTGGAAACATGTAGTGACACCTTTCATATACCCTACCAGATTAGTTACCCACCTTATATAACTTTATATAAGGGTAGGGTAGGCTAAACAAGTAGGTTACTTACACAATCTTTCTTAAAATCAACCTGCAATAAATTCATTACCTTGGCTTATCACGGCCAGCCTCCAGCCTGTTAATGTTCCTACAGATGGTAGTGAGGCATCCTATCTAGGAGAGGTCAGGAGATTGGTCGTAATCCACTTCGTTGACCCAGTGTGGCTTGGTGGATATCACATATCTTCAAAGTTTTATTTGGGACACGCTGGTTTCTTCACAATGTTTTCCTTCGTCGTTTTAAAAGCAGTGGTAGGCAATGAAAAAATTAAACAAACTAGATAATGTGGTGTGTGCGCGGTATGTGGGTTTTGAATCCATTACTAGCGACACAACTCCTATGTCGGGGCCATCACCTCTGGGACCCCGCCGCTCATCCATCCATTACCCATTATTAGAACTTGAACTAGGCTCGTAAAAGAAAAGCCCGCAACATCCACTTTTACTGATAATCTAGAACTTTTTTTTATTCATTTTTAATCATTTCCCTAGGACACAGATTTTATGAAAAAAAAAATGTTGTACAGCACGTAACATAATAAAGGCATGTAGTATATTTAAAATCGGCAACTTAATCTTAAAAACTTACAATTGGCAGCCTTATCGTGTTTTGCGATAAAGAAAATTGATCATGAAAAGTTGACGCAAAGTTTTTACTAGTTACATAAAAATTGGCAAAATAATAAAATAGAATAATTCAATAATTCAATAATTCAATTCGTAGGTAAGGCAACAGCTATCTGAGTTAGAAATGTTCCTTAATTTAAAACAGTAATTACTAGGTAAGTTGTAAGCTTTCATTCTCGATAGACTATTAGTTCTACATAAAGAAGCCAATCTGTACAATTACTTAGCTACTAACAAGATTAGTAGCCTACGTATCTACGAGGTAGGTACCTAAGGGTATAATGGATATTAAGAATTTGCTTGTAATATTTTAATCAATATGCAACTGTTTATTTACATACATTGAATGTAATGTCAATACAAAAATAACATTTAAAGTATAAAAAAGTGTATGTTATACAAATTAAAAATAATAATATGTTTAGCGGGTAGAAAAAGATCTAGAGCATCAAAAAACTCATCCACATCAATGTCAATGGGAAAAGTGCCCTGAATACTGGCAAACCATACGGTATGGCTACATACTGCTAGTATTCTGGGCATTTTATTTCTTCGTTGGATAGCAATGCTGATTCGTTGACCGAATAAAAGCTTAGTCTTGTGCCTGGCTCTGCCCTTTGCTTGTTAATTTTAAAACCTATCTATAAAAAAATATTCGGATTTTATTAACACGTAGTAAAATAAGCGTGACAACCGCACTGCAGCCGCGCTGTAGCCGCGCTGGCTTTGCAAGAAATAACAGAAGTTGCAGTATATTTTACAACTGATACCAATAATAGATTTCTTCGACAGTCCTATAATGTGTAAACAAGCTAGACATTATTGATTACATTAACACGTGTAGGAACGTAAAGACTTCACCATGACTCGGTCTCGTCAGACGAACAAAAGCTTTTCTTCGAATCCTTGAGAAAAAATAACTAGGTACACAACATAAGTAGGTCCTGTCAATTCGACGAGGAGGAAAAACAAAGTGGGTAATATTTTGCGTGACTCTTTTCGCAAATCGGTCGAAGGAATACTTTGGAAAGCTAAATTTTTTGGCCCCTTATCATTCGATGATTGATTGAAAGTGGTTCTACCTGTTTATTGAAATTGAACAGGCTTGTACCAGTAATGTGGGCACTCAGGCTGAATAAATATTAGACTAGTTAAAATTTATTTTTCTTTGATGCACAAAGGTTAAAATGAGACCTATGCTAAAGTGTAAACGTCTAATTGAATTATTACTAAAGTTCAAAATCGTCACTCCGATATCGTTCTTCTACCAGCACGTAAGTCAAAATCGGAAACTTTTTAGAAGGGCCAATTAACTGTTTTGGAGCACGTAACTTGATTTTGAGAAGACTAAGTTACATGCTGTTGCTATGGAAGAACAACTAAGTTCCGTTTCCAGTAGTTTTTTTTCTCTTCAACACAGACATAGGTACATTTAGTATTGTTTTTAATTAAAATGACGCGTCACTATTGTTTCAAATTTTCTTGTTTCATCATTGTTTAGTGTTTAGTGTAGGTGATCATTTGTTATGGTTTGAAAGTAATACCCAGAAAGTCTGAAAATCACCTTTACCAACATAGAGCTTGAAAGATAGACACATCCGTATTGTAGATACCTAATCATACTCGTGTCGAAGAGGTCCTTGACAACTTCCCTTTGAATACGTTGAATAAAATCACGGAATTTTCCACCTGTCCTACAGGGGAGTTACGTTACAAAGACTCAACTACTAGTAGAATAATTGGGACTTATAACTACACACATAATATCTTTGGTAAAATAAACATTAAGTTTGACTATCATTTATGTGTTGTTACCTACGTAATTATTGTTTTCATTCGTTAGAAATCTTGATACCTACCATAAAAAACAGGATTTATTTTCATAATTTAGTCGAAAGACGTTCCTTGCTGGGAATAGGTCTCCCTAAAGTGTCTTAATTCTTTATTGTACACAAAAACTAACTTACAGTAAAGCAATTTTCTAGTGTTGCCACAACGACCAGTTCTGTGCGTCTGTCATATATCGAATTCCCGCATCCCTCACCTTGCCTCGATTCTGACAGCGCAAAAAAGTCATTAAATGAGTCCTAATAATCTGTTGGCGAAGTATAAAATGATTCAGATTTCTTTATTTGCTGAAACATGAAAAGGTTCATACAATTATTTTGGAAAACAATGCATGCAAGGTATTACAAAACAATGGAGTTGGGCTATAGATATATTTACCATAATGGTCATAGTGTGTCATGGTCCTTAATATAAATAATAACGATAAAAATAAAGCTCACCAAGGCACGTAGAATACTTAGTATCCTGGCCGTCGAGCCATTTATTTCAGTTGAGTTTCAGTATATTTTGATTGACTGCGTTGTTAAAAAAATGTACCGTGCCAAATCCCTACCGAAGGTAAACACATTGTTTTATGTGCTGACTATAAATAAATCAAGTAGATATCATAGAAGATCAGACAACAACATTCTTGAAATGATGCTATCGTAGGTCGTAAAAAACTTTCAAGGGAACCGGCAATCTGTAAGTTGTCCTGACTCACTCACTGACTCATCAACGCGCGGCCTTTAAACCTAGAATGCTGAAATTTTGCACATTAGTTCCTTTTATGATGTGTACAAAGAACAAAATGGAACATTTAAAAATTTTGCCTTTCATGGTTGCTCCACATTAGGGCCGTGAAGCTCCAAAAACGAGCGTGAACGTGAATGTGGACGGTTTATGCCGGAAAAAAAGTCATGGCGTAAAGTGAATGAATAGTGTCGTAAAATCATGGCGTAAATTCACGGCATTAATCATCCTACCCTTATCCCATAATGCTTGGGGTTGGCGTAACATGTTTTTTTCTTCCACTCTGTGGCGCCGCCATAAGAGGATGAAATGAGCCAAAGTTTGTATTGCGAAACCTACTATCACGCGAGCAAACCCGCTGGGAGAAGCTATTAAATTCGTAATATAGATATATATACACAAAAAATATATACCTATATGGTACAAAGCTGTACAAACTTAGGTATATCTCATAGAACAATGAATTTGATAAATAACGAAATTCGACAGTAGGTAAAATAGCAGAAAAATGGTTGGCAAGCATTGTTGGCGTACACTAGCTAAAACCTGCCATGTGTGAAGCTATACATCAAGATAAGAAATAGAATAAAAGCAAGGTTTGGCAAAATATTTCATGAAAATACATGAGTTAATTTTGAGTTTCTAGTAGCTGGTATTTGACTATAGAAAGCCACTATTTTGAGATTATCGAATTATCTTCCCAGTCTCGGTGGGTTGAAAGTAAGTGACTAGTTTTACTGACTAAAAACCTTCTGTTTTCTTTTAGTTACTCTTTGCATTTCAGGGGCCCTAGACAAGTGGCAATCGCTCCGTGTCGAATTCATTTCTAAGTTCGATTTCGCCTTAACGATGTCGACCACAAAATGGTAGACAAAGTGACATCGACTAACATATCGATAAGTCGAAGCGTTGGTTCGATAAAATAACAACTTTTTGGCTATGGTTATCGAATGAAAACGTCCAATTTGACGTATAAACAACTAATAACAATTAGCGAATCGAAAACGTTTGACCACGTGACTTTTCGAAGGCATATGTCAGTTCCATACATTTCGGAGTTTCGAATTTCGTTATCGTTAGTGAGATGTGACTTTGTCTAAGCCCCCTGGGCCGTTAGGTAAACAAGGGGTTACCCGACGGATCATTTGACAGACCATTGTCGAATACACGGCATCACGCACCGCCGCCGGGGTAAACGGTGAAGCGGATCTCATATTGCATTGGCTTCTAATAAATCCGTTGATGCCTAACACACGTACAGTACGGCCGTCGGCCATCTTAGCGAGTCTGAAGATAGGCTCTGCGAATTTTAGCACTTGAAAACTCGTACAAAAATAAAGATATTAAAAAAATGCCAATAACAGTTTAAAAAAAAAAATAACAAATACGAAAATGCATTTATTTGTTTAAACCATTTATTTTTTTACTAGTTTTCAAGCGCTGAAACTCGCAGAACCATACAGACTCGCCAAGATCCGACGGCCGTACTGTACACCGCCTCACCGCGCGGTCGAGCGGACTAAATCTGCTTTACAACCACCAATCTCCGCGATGGAGCGCGATGCCGTGTGATAATCGCCTAAGTTAATTTTTATAAGCATATTGGTTCCCTAGTATAGCTCTTATAGTAGCTTGATCCGAGCGAAGAGCATACAGATTTGTAGCTAGCTATGTATATCGATCTAGTATGTTCCTGAATTCCGTTCTCGTGGACACGTCTGGTCAAACTATAATGCCAGTCAACACTGCATTGAACCAATCGAGCAGATTCTACAGATACCAACATGGTTTGAGAGAACATGTCATGTACGTCTTTAAATCTATTGATTTGAACGTTTATAAAATATTAGTGGCCCACCCGAGCTTTCAAGGAGTTGTCAGCAAACTGTAGGGGCCCAGCAGGGTTGAAGCCACCAGGAACCAAGGGTTGATACGAAAGCGTATTACCGGGAAGGATGGGGGTTCGTTTTGTCAGTAAGAGTCTGACACTGTTTCCCGCTCCGCCCAAGAGCGCGATTCGTCATAGAATGATTTTTACCCATCATAAAAAAACCCCAACTTCGCACAGGTGTTACAAACCTTTAATCTTTTTTTTTAATTTCTCTTTTATATACCTAAACCTTCCTCATTTCACTGATCTCCAAAAAAAAAATAATTTTGCAGGCTAAACTTAAAAAAAAAATGATAATACACTTCGTATCACTTTCTTTGAAGGTCTTTCTTGTAATATATTTCACCCCTCTGACCCTCTTATAGAGAAATGATTACATAAGGCAAGTCTTTCTTATTGAACGATCACCTGGAAAAGGCACTTAGCGCCGCGTGAGACTTGGCAGGGTTGTATAATGTACCTATGTAAACATTATTAAGCAAAAACGGGTGACATAAGATTTTGTTCCATTAACTTGCTGTTGGAATCATTAAGGAACGATATTATTTCTTTACAGCTAGGTACATTCTTTTGTAAACCTTACCTAAGGGTACCATTTTACTTAGTTACTGCAAGGGTTGTAGAACTTGTAGATGTCAATTAGGCCTTAACTCTATATAATGTAATAACTACTACCTATATAATGTAATCTGATTCCGAATTTAGTTCTACTCTAATATTGTTGAAAAAAGCAACGCGATTCTTAGGTAAATTGTAAATCAATAATGATTATTTTATTTTGTAGTAGTTATTATTTAAGCTGTAGCATTTATATTTTCTTAGTAAAGTACTTAAAATTATGTTGATAATAAAACTCGTACATATCTAAAACTAAACTAAAACCATCAGTAAACAATAAACAATAAATCCTATTGTAAAAATAATTAAATTACAAATAAAAGTTCACATTGAAATTAAAAATATAGGTATTGATAAGTCGAATCATAAGCATACGTATTGAATTCATTTAAAAATATGTATTATTAAGTTATCTATATAACATTGATTTCAATAAATTAATTAAAATCCACAAAATTGATTAAAACAGCAATTGAATGCCATTGAGATTAAATAGAATGTGATGGCCTTTAAAATATTTTTTTCCTAAGGTTTCCCTAACGTGAAAAATTTTTTTTTGTTAACAGAGAGAGTTGTTCGCGGCAAAAGCAGACAGCGGATCCGCTGCAGTCGACCGAAAGCTATCCTCATCATCAGCTGGAAGCATGAAGAATAAGTGGCTAAAGGCTTTCCGCAGCCTAAAACCCCCCAGTGCCCCTCCACCCCACGCGGCACCCCCAGACAAGTAAGATAAAACTTTTTAATTCAAAACTGAAAAAAACATAAACTAATTAATCAAATAAGTTCATAAATAAAAGCATGGGAATCCAGTTAACATCACAGGTTACAATTTTGCTGTATGTATCATCAAAATGGATGCTGAAACTAGGTTAGGATGGTGTAGTGTTGAATAATCGTACATAGTTGGTTTATTTTTAGGTACACTTACACACACAATCGTAATTTGCTTAGATCTTTTTCAATAACATAAGGACAGAATATATCAAAAAAGGATCTCAAGAACCTTCTGCCCCAGCCTTAGGTCGACTAGTCCCAGTGCTTGGCACACCATAGTAATGGCGGCAAGTCTCTTTGAGGAGTGCTTGGAAAGTGGTCATGGTGTCCTCATCTTCCATTATGAATGGGAGGTTCTTGCACCGGATGCATGCGGAAGAACCATTCGGATGTCACCACTATATGGACCGTATGGAAAACACGATGGTCCACACAGTAACATGTGCCGTGCTTGGGAATAGCACCATCGTGCCAAGTATCGGCAGCATTCAGGGCCCTGACCCAAAGCAAGATCCGGAGCGAGGAGAAATGGCGGGCTGTCTCCTCCTTCTGCAAAGCAGTAATGCTAGCGAAGGAGGTCGAGCCTTCGAATCCATCCTTTGACTTCTCCTAAACAAAGTCGTGTAAGTTATACAATTTATAACTAAAGAACGGCTGGACCAACTCTAATGATCTTTGTTGGATTCGTTTTTGCCCAGAATAACTATTAAAATATTGAAAATTACAACAACTGTCAAATTCATTGGTCTCAACCACTCCATCATTCGGTTGATACCGTGTCAGCTAGTTAATAAATAAAAATCTCGTCCCTTAGACAACGGAAAACTTTTGTTTCAATAAACGTAGAAAGCAGTAACAATCCTATGAAGACTGTAAGAGGAAATTATCCCAGCAAGCAATAACCGAGGCCAGGAAATAACAGTTTGTAATGGCTTATACACACGTGTTCCAAGTCTATGTTAATTATAAATTTAAATGGCTTTAATTTACAAAAGTTGTAGGAGTGAAAATAATAACAGTAATCGAAATAGTTAAGAAAATTTATTTTACAGATTTAGATGGTAAAGGCTTAATTTCATATTATAAAAACCTAGACATAAAAGTGGATAACCATCACAGAATCATCTAACTGACTTGACCACTGTAAACTATCACATTATGGCGTTACAAGAAATGTAATAAATTTCCTAGAGGGCACCCTACCGTGTGACGGTTATTAAGCACAATTTCCATTTTCTTATTTAGAAGGTAGATAAACTCGATGGAGCAAGTTCCATTAAACAGTGCCGTGTACTCCAAAATTGAACGAGCCTGATTTAAATCTACAAGGCAGAGAGACTCGTTGTATACGTGGTCACAAACTTTCAGTTGGGAAATCGGATCCATCGTAGTCCTAGAACGCAAAGGATAACTGAGTGGATATAGTTGTGGGTTTAGTCAGAAAAAACTGACACGCTCACCCTCTCACTCCACTATAGAAGATATAGATACTCGTACTATGGAAGAGAAGTAGTAATAGAAGAGCATTAGAAGATGTCTCATCTAAAAAAAATGTCTCGTTTGTCATAGAAATCAGATTACAGTTATTGATCACACGCATTATGTAAGAACCTTATGTCTCATTGCAAACAAGATTACTAACGCAAGTATCGCTTTACAATGTAAGGCTTCTAAATGTGCTTAACAAAGTTAATTATTTTATTATTTGAAACGGCAATGGAAAACTGTTACACGGTTGTTAAACTTAAAACCCATATGGTGTCAACTTAGGGTCAGTTATTTACCCGACTTGAAAAAAGAAAGAGGTTAGTTTTTTATCTGTAACCCTGACCCGATTTTTAACATTATCTTTTGGTACAGATTGGTTACGTTTTTAACAATATAAAATGAAAAATTAAATATAAAACAGTCAAGCGACTATGACGAGGCATTAAAGGAAAAGTTCTGAAGAAAATTGTGCCATCGATTGATAAGATGGTTAAGCCGGGAGGCAGACGTGTTTGGGTTTATAAGAGTATGAGAAGGAGTAGATCATTCGCCTCCCTCTTTAAACCAACTCATCATCATTTATGAGTTTAAAAACTTGTATTAACTGCGGCATCTGATCCAGTAAAACTGTAAATAAAACAAGATAATTCAAGCATATAACACTGAATCTTTAACAAGGGTGTTGAGTTTCTCGCAAACTATAAGAAATTCCGTTGCTGGCGATATTTCGAGCGCTCTATACAAATAGTTGAACTCAAGATAACGAGATGCACACAATAGTCAGAACTACGAACTAGACTGTTGACACAATACATAAGAGTGCTACTTCACCAAATATCATTCTTATTTTTTCACTTCAGTTCACGCGTTCACGGATTTTGAATTCGGATTAAGTAGATGGCGACATCATTATCATTTCATTAAATATTTTTTCATCTGCTGTAAATTGCTGAAACATTTTCACTTGTAATAAGTTTTCAAGCTGTATCATCCCGCTGCGTCTTCAGTCAAGGCGACATTTTTATATTTGACGTATTCTCATTACACCAATAGATATTGGTAATGTTATTTCTTGATCCTACGTTTTACATCCATTTTGAAGCTGAAATTTAATAACTAATCATGCCTCGTGTCTAGTGAGAACCAATGCGTTGAGTGTAAGTCATTTAATTGCATCTAAAATACGAAAAAACTATGGTCTCTCCATTAGAATAATTTGTAACAATAACAATTGAATCACTTACACTTGTAAATGTAATCTGTGATGATGTTAATACTCATCGGAAGATAATAAAACTCAGAAACCTTTGTAATCAAATACCATTTGTTTGTTATCAAGCGCATCGCTATCTCACAGGTTTCTGCACTAATTGTATTTGATCACGTTTATTTCGTGTTATGTTCATCTTGATGTTTCTCTCTTTTTGCATCGATAAAGAAAAAATCAAATGTACCACGCGGTGTCGACGGTAATGGCAATGAGGTAACTGTGCCCCGTAGGTGTGAGCCTATGTTTGTAAATGTTTCATTTTATCCAGATATTGGAACTATACCGCTCATCCTTTGACACGTAGAAACAATCCCGAAAAGCATGTTTATATTATATTTTATGCTTGTATACTGACACACAATATATATATTTTAGCAATAACTTTTCACCAGCTTTTAGATATGAAATACACACTTCTACCAAGTAATGTGCTTGGACTCTTTTCAGTTGTAAGTACTCAATCCTTTCGGCTTTCAATTCACTGCGCAATAAATAAAAATATGTGTGCTTGCTTTGTTTTCAGTCTGATTCAATGTTAATTGATTGAATTGATAATGCTACTCGTGTTGGAGATAGTTCGTGTTTGGAACATACCGCGCGAACCGGTGTAGGGAGGCCATTACCGAACAGTTCATTTGGTGTTGTGCCGGTGTCGGCAGGGGACTGATTACCAACCACCTCGTAGACTGATCCACGAACTGTCTCCCCTTGACCTTGGACGTCATCGATCAATATTCATGACGTACAAATATTATAATGTGCCTATACATACACCAAATTAATGAATGTTACTGTTAAGTATCTTGCTAGAATAACAGAGAGAACTTGATCCAGCTAAAATAAAAACTTAGATGAAATATATACCATTAGGCTTCCTATCTACTGTTCTATTAGAAACAATAAGCATGTAGAAAAGCTAAAATCTGTGTTTGAATTTGAGACTGAATCTTTAGCTGACTTGATGCCGTCTTCTGAAACATACAAATAAAATTGGAACATTAGTGTGTAAATGTGTACTGTTTTGTAGGAGAAACGGAGCGGCCAGAGACGCAATGCGCGCCGGCGGAGATTCCGAGGCACATAACTTTCAAGAATACACGTACAAGAAAATAACGCCTTGCGATGTCTGCTCACAAGTGCTTAGAGGTAAGTGAAATATCGTAACGAAAATTCTTATTCACTCATAACTACACCCTACACTCCCTTCGACAAATAATGAATTACGTGTTGGGCTTGTTCATTAACAAATAGGTCACATAAAATATTTTATTATACTTATTTTATGTTATAAAATGCTAAAACAATCCCACTAATTAATGAAAAACCAGGTGATGTCGACAGTAAATGGTTGTATGTATTCCCTAGAGTTCCAACGACACGCCTTAACACTTAACTGTTTTTTTTTGTTCATTGCTATATAGCCTAATGACTATAGTCACTGTATAAGTCTATGAGACCAGTGACTTACTGAAAATTGATTTTATTGGATTTATAAATTGAGTCGGTGAACTACAGTGAATGTGAACCCTTATACGAGAAAGCAAAGCCATTAGTGTGTACACGTGATTCTTGTTTTCATCGTGGCTTTTATAGAAGAAAATTAAATTGAATGTCTAGTCTATTAAGTTGGAAAAAAAACAATTATAAAATGTAATTAACTCGGTTTTAAGGTTTCCGTAGTCCTAACGAAGAACTTGAACCATTATAAGTTCACCATGTTCATCAAGCCGCCTTCTAAATATATTTTTAGGTATATTGTTTTTCTGAAATTACTTCTTCTGCTCTAGGGGTGATACAAGAGGGTGTGTCTGAATTGTACTGACTAAAACTGAACGTGGTGTTCTTCAGTAGGCTTCTTTAGCATGCTCGTAGCGTTGACAGTAACTCTTTATAAATTCCCTCGGCTCTTTTGGGCATTGGGCCCTATGATTTAGCAAATATTTCGATGCGTGCGTTAAACTATACGAGCTGCTAGCTATCGACGACTCTGACTCAGTCCTTACTGAACAGCCAGACGGTGAGCTACCCATTGCCCGTCGTCCACAAGTCTTAGATGTAACCGTTCATGCCCCCAAGCATTATCTTCTAATGATGAAAAAAAACTGCTTTTGAAATTGCCACTATAAGTAAATACATTTTACAAGTAGGCACATTTATTTACTATTCCCGAAAGCTTTCTCAGTTTGTCATTGACATACAAGACAACAATAAGTACTTCAAGTTTACAGTTATTATCTGCCACGATATCGTTAAATCTGAATAAAGGTTTTATTACATGCACATACCTTATTTACTAGACAGGTGTTTCTGAAATTGGAAAACGAGTTTCTAAATACGTGAGGTAAGTACGTTAGCTTTGGCTTTATATTCGCAGTGCTTGACACGAAGGTGATTGAGTTTATTGATATTTATGTGTGCATATGTTGCGATAGTTTGCCTTCTAGAAACATTTAAGGGTACACTATCTGGCATGGATCGTCTCATAACCACTGAGCCTTGACTGTTGAAACTACCATATACGAGTACATATGTACTCGACTTGGCCACCCCATTAATGCGGTGGGGCCAAATGGAACTATATTTTGTCACCGAAGACAATTTTTGCTGTTGTTTGATTTTTGGGTAAATTGTTGCAATCCCATTCCAGATAGTTAAGACCATGTTACATCTTATAAATTTTGTTGTAAAAGTCCAACGAGAAAAAGGTTTCATGTTACAATAGTAACATGAAACCTGATGCATTGTATTCAATGCATCATCATTTCATAGCCTTTTTCCAAGTAGCTTGGGGTTAGCTTCCTTGCTAACCTGATGCGAACAGTAATTAACAATTTTTTTTTTATTTTAAGTACAAATCGCCCCATGTTCGACAGGTTCTTCGCCTGCGTTGTAGTGGGATAACTAATGAAGTATACGACAATTTGATGACGAACAGGATATATAAGATCCTTGGCCGGACACGACAAAATGCTGACACTTTTTTAAGCAGCAATCAAGTGAAGATTATATCTGTTCCTTATAGCTTCTTTTAAAGTTATGTACATCCAATGTAGCCATTTTGTAGATATAAATCTATTCTCAGTTTGGAATATCAAGTGATGTGTGGAAAAATTTGATTCCTTTAACATGTATTTCAAAGAGGTTATCATAGAAGGTCTGAAATTCAGTTACTACTCATAATGTATTCCATTGACCACGGGCGATCAATTCCTTTTGAAGGTCTGCCTGAGAGCATGTATTACCTTCATCTTATCCCAGTCTTTGACGTATTATTATGTACAAATATGCTATTGTTCAGTACACGCGTTCTTAGACTTTCTTTTAAACCAACAACATTACATGTCAAGATAAGGTATTGATATAACAATGACAAAATGACAACAACACGAACATTTGAACAATCAATATTATTTTCGGCTGCGGCGTCCTTGAATAGGTCTTTATAGAATGTGTCAGGCTTGACATTGTTTATACTTTATTACCCGTGCTTTGCGAGCTTGTGCTTGCGAAATAAATTGCTAAAATTTTCTGTCTCATGACATGGAATTTTGAATCAGCATGAGTAAGCAGTTTCAGCGGAACTATAACTACCGCTTGCTATGACTCAATCAGAAAGGTACAAGAATGTTACGAGAAACTTGGTACTGATTTACGGTGATTGCATTTTCGCGTGGGGCTAGTTTAGTTTAACTTTCCTTTATTAATTTATGTACTAGCTTCTCCGAGCGACTTTACCTGCATCGCAATCGGAATAACATAGTCGAGCCTTTTTAGGAAAACCGTCGTAAGCGATTGTTTGCTCACTCTTTGTAGAAAAGGGTTTTCCTTTCGTTCGTTATGAAGTAATTATAATAATATGTTAATGGAAACTATATTAATTATAATAATTAATTAATTATGAGTAGTTACTAAGTAATTATAATAATATGTTAATAGAAACTATATTAATATATCAGTAGTTGCATAAATAACAAATCTGTTTTTTTTAAAACATTGCTTGCTTCTGAATTTTAATAATTATCCCAAGGCAATATATTCCCGCGATTAAAGTGGGCCCTATTCCAGAACCCAAGTTTGGTCTGAATCAGTTTAGCTGTTAAGGCCTTTTTTTATGGTAGGTGAAAATCATCGAATGACGAAACCCGCTCTTGGGCGGAGCGTTAGACCAGTGTCAGACTTTTACTGACAACAAAACCTACCCCGTACCTTCCTTGCCTTATTCCTGGAGTCGAGGTAACAGTTTGCACCACCCTCGGCTCCAGGAGGCTTCGACCCTGAAGGGCCCCTGCAGAGTCGTTAAGGCCTGGAATCATAACTTACACACAAACTTACATTCGCATTTTTTAACTTAACTATGAATTGAGTTATAGTAATTGAAATTTTTTCGGTAAAAATGTGTATCAAGATACCTTTCGTAACTTTTATGTATCTATATGAACACTCCTTAATTCAGTCTCAAAGGTGTCTATATAATGTATCAGATAGATGCTAATCTCTTCGTCGATAGAATCCTGTGAGAACTAAGGCAGCATAACTTAAGTACCTAGTAGTAAGATATACAAGCTACGATTATGCTATATACTATATATGCTACATACTATATTAGGTTCACAAACCTTATAGAAAAACATTGTATTAACAAAAGCCTACAAAAACTACCCCTGTACGCGATTTCTGTACTTATTTTATACTAGCTTTTGCCCGCAGCTTCGCCCGCGTACATAAAATATAGCCTATGTCACTCAGGAGTAAAGCAGCTTTCTATTGTTGCTTAAATTTTTCCAATCGGACCAGTAGTTCCAGAGATTACCCCCTACAAACAAAAAAACAAAAAAACAAACTTTACCTCTTTATTATATTAGTGTAGATATACATGCAATATGTCGTAGTGGCTAGAAGTTTGGGAACCCAACTTCTCAAACATTCAGTTGGGTCGAAAGCAAAACTTAGTAATCAAGATTGATCTACGGTCGTTGTATTTTCTACACGAGAGGAGACTTTGGCCTGGAGAAGAACGATTGAGGACTGGTTTCATGTCAGTTGCAATATGCCAAAAGACGTCCACTGTTGTCCATTTTTATACTAATAAAATTAAAAATATTGTCTGAATAGCCAGCCGACCCAAGAACAAAAAATAAACAAAATAGGCGGGTAAACGATAGTATGTCTCTATAATCTGTGGCCGATTTGATCTTTTTTGCTTTTTTCGAGTAGTAAAGTTTTATTTATACTTTACTAAATCTCTGTTATAAGAAATTTGCATTTGCTGCTGTCCAGCAGTGGACGTCTTTCTCTTGTCATTCTCGATGGATGTCTTTGTAGGTCTCTTCCAAGTATCGCCATAGTGATCAGACCTGTGAGTCTCACGTTAATTGGATTTCCTCAATCCTCACCAGGTCGGCTGGAGGTGAACTACGGTCCACCTCCGGCGATCATTATCGTCTGCATAATCTTTTCCCATCATTGATAATCGACTTCTCGACTAACATGAAGCGACATGTGTGACCTTCTACTCAGTGACAGAGTAAACACTACAAGTACTACTCGTCAGACTATCTCTTTAGATATTATCGCCACTGACAACAAAATAATTTTGTTTATCAGACAGTCATTTTAATAATTTGAATAAGTACTTATATATTATGTCATACACTTATACTCGTATAGATAGATAGCTTCTACCAGCGATGGATCAGTTATTAGAGATGAGTTTTTAACCGGAGGTAGAAAACTACTCAAGATAAACAATACAAAAAACATCCTATGGGCGTGTCTAAGACGTGAATTGAAAGAACACAGATAGCTCTTCTTTCGATAGTGATCTTTTAATCCAAATCATTTCTGCCGTTTGAGCATAAAAGAGTTACAAACAGACTCACGTACGTACAAAATTTCACCTCTATGTTATTAACTAAGCAGTTATCCTGTCATCAGCGACTTCGCCCGCCTAGTAATAATACTTAACTTAGCTTACAAACTGTGGACTTCAATTTAATCCTCTTGGAACTTAGCACATGCCTGCATTATAATAACTAACTGCGTGCCAAATTTCAGTGCATTTCGAGTTGTGTGTCGATGAATCAATCAGTTAGTAACAATTGCCTTCTATATATAGTGTGATAATAACCTTGTTACATATTTGATTAAGAGGTTAACGATCAGCCTACGTAAAGTAGTCCAAGTTACATCTATATGTATAGTATTCTTGGTAGCGTGATGTTTGCGATTTAGGTAATCAAGGGTGGAAAATCAGGAGTAACTTGGATTAAAAACACCGTGCGTGCTAACATTTTTTTGTTAAAGGCACCAAACTTTTATAAGAAATTCAGGAAACACGGCGTTTGATTGATATCGTAACTTTTTTGTTACAGAAATATTAATCTGTTACCTAATTATAAGGCATTTCTTTGAACGGGTCAATGTAATTACAATGTCTTATTATAGAAAGAGAATAGTTTTTGGTTAAATAACTATTTACGCTCCATTTGAATGAAAGCTTAACTTCCAAACTAAATACTTTTGTTATCCATGTTAGTTTATGTTATTATTCAAAAAGGAGAGTAGTAGGTACTTCGACGCAGGTTTAGTATAAATACTTAATTAATATTTAAGTTAAAGTAGGAATGTATTTATTAGGAAACCTATACCTTAAATAAAAGAGATCTCACTTAATCTAAATGCCACTTGAAAAATCATTAAAAATAGAACAAAAAGACAGGTAAATAATTAAGCTTTGGAGTATAGTAATAGACATCGTAGTCATCTTGATCTGCGGGATTGTTCGGAAGACTTACCCTAGCCTAGGAATTGCAAGAGGAACTGGGGGAACACAAGTGGGTTTTTGGTCAGCAAACGTTTGAAACCTATCTGTCTCCAGGAAGAAGATACTTGATGACCAAACCTTAATAAAAGCTCCATATCTTGCAGTTTCTTATAATAAACAATAATATATTCCACAACTGTCACACAACGTCGTCTAGTCCCAAGCTAAGCGGAGCTTGTGTTATGGGTACTGGACAACTGATAAACATACTTATATATTTCTAAATACATACATATTATAGATAAATTACACCCAAACACAAAACAATTGATCGTGCTCATCACACAAACATTTAATTTTGTCCTGGGTGGGAATCGACCCCACGACCTCCGACATAGCAGTTAGGACCACTAGATCAACAGGCCAGTCAAATGCGTTAACTAAGGAATTTTCCTGGTCCTCATAAAGAGTAGGTATATCTTTATTTAAATGGGATTATAGAAATTTCATAGGAATTTACGTCCCATTTCTATCTCACCGGAATTTAGCAAAATATCGATCCCTTTTGGGACGAATATCGAAAGCGACCGTCTGTTTCTGCTGTTTGCAAAAAAGTAATATTCTTTTTAAAAAGTATTTCTAATTAAAGCTTTTCTAAATAAATCTTTTGTACTTAAATTAAAAGGTATTAATAATAAATATCCTATTACGTAATTAACAATATCGACGCTCAATCAGGTACAGATGAGGATGTTCAGATGAGGGTGAGGGGCTCTCAAAACTTCAATGCCTATGAGAACTAAGACATTCTGCTATGCAAATTTGCATGAGCTGTTGCTTCCCAGCCTTTCTTAAATTCTTCTCTAGCTTCTTGGATAATTGCTATATGTCATTGTTCGTGATCTTTCGGAAATTGTGAAAGGTGCTAGTGGTCCATTATTTGCTTGTTTTTTTTTATAGTACGATACATATATAACGGATGACAGCGTCGAGTATGGATTACAGATTAATCTTCAATGTGACAAAGTGTAATGTAGGTAGTGCCCTTCACACAGGCCGGACAGAGTTACTCTTCTAATTTCTACAATTATATTCGTAAATGTGAATATATACTAAGTATAGATGAACGTTGCTATTTGGGCGAATAACAAAGGTATAAATCGCGTACGTGAAATATTTTCATTCTTATCAGGATTTTTTTCATTTTGTTTTGAAACTTGCTTACTGAATTCCAATTGGTAACAATCTGTTTTTAATTGATCAAAACCCCAATTAGCTTTTCTGCCTATATAATCCAACCTTTTGTTTTAGGATTCATTCAACCCTAAACTTATACTTAACCTACCGTTAACTTACCGTTATGTTTACACATTTTTTGGGTCACTGACTACTTAGATAAATAGCAAGTTTAACTAACCTATATAATTTGATTGATGTACAATAAAAGATGAGCTGAAAATCAGTTCATGTTTAAACTGTTTTCGTATCTCAAGAGGGTGTGCGCGTGCTTAGCATCCATAACTTACTTTTCTACGTTCACAACATGTTTACTTTATAAATTACTCAATAAAAATTCTGGCTTTGGAGTTATGGTCTTATTTATAACTAGTTACTAATAGAGGGAACTTTCCCCCAGGACGTACAAGTATCCTATGTGCTATTCCAAGACACGGTTTAACAATGTGCCAAATTCTTTCAACTGTTTGTGTGTGATGGAATAACATACCTACATAAAAAAAATTCATTTAATATTTTCTCTCAGAGGCATCGCTCGCATAAAAAAAAATATTTCAAGAAATTATACTATCAGGATAAAAAGTATCTTAAATACTATTCCAGGTCTTCTCCTTTTCATCCAAACCCTTTCTGCAGTTTCAGCGTTAGGACATAACAAATATTGTACTCACAAAATATCGCTTTTAGCTATAATATTGATGTACTTAGTCTACTTGCCGAAGCCTACTGGGGTCCCGGTCCGGTTTCTGAAAGGAAGGTCCGACCCTGGTATGAAGGCTAAGTGGGAATTGGGGTGGGTCGTTTATTCAGTAAGAGTCTGGCACGTAAGGATGTGACATTAGATGATTTTACCTACCTTAAAAAAAAGTGTACTTAATTATTTATTACCCGGAGAAATAATTCTGATTTAAGCTGTTTTGAATGATAATTCATCATTCAAAATAGCTTAAATCAATAAAGCCAATTCAGTATTCATATCATCATCTGACTAAAGCCTCCTTTGCTCAATGATATTGAAATCAAATTCCAGCCTAAACAGGAAATACTGAATGTCATGATGCTACAGTGAAAGCCTATCTGGTCACAATAACCCAATTACTAGGTAACATAGGATATCCTTTGGTAAAATTACCGGTCGCGGCTTTGAGGCTTTTAGCAACCTTTAACGTATATTTAGTATGATAACATTTTGTAATTTTGTTTGTACAGGACATACACGCCAAGGGCTGCGCTGTCGACTATGCAAGCTGAACGTGCACACCGATTGCATGCCTCAGGTCGGCAGGTGTCAGACCAAGTCCAGGCTCTTGCGCCGCCAGAAGAGCACTTCCGAGATAGAGTCCCACAGAGTACTAGAAACAGCCTTCGACGATGAAAGTAAGAATTTATTGAAGCTCGTATTTTAATTGGAAATCATTAGTTACAGAATTAAAAAAAAAAACAACTTTCGTCAATGATAATAATTAATGATTGAAATGAACTGTTTACTAATCATGACAGTTTATATATTATTTAACAATCATGACAGTTTAAATTTAAGTAATAATAATAATGTCAACTTAAATACAGTCAGATAATGAACATATAACATAATACGAATTCATTTATTGATACTTACAACATTTACTGCCTACCTAATAGACCATGCTTTCAGAAGTTTTGGTAAGTCCTGTTAAACTGTAATTGGAACAGTTAACAAAAATTTAATAATTACCATGATGTACTGTTGGGAATGTTGTTTGAACACACGTTATGATAAATGAATGAATCACTTTGAAAGTGAGAACATAATACACAGCCTCATCGAGCTTGCAAAGACACACAACGATCATATTCACGTAAAGCTATGAACACAGTCGGAAGCTAACCTCACGTTGTCCAGGGGTGCAGGACGGGTGGCTGCCGGGACAGAGACTCACCAAGATTTCGTTCAAGGGAGTCGAATTCGATGATGATTTCGATAGCTACTGTGACTCGGGTACGGTATCAGACAGGAGTGACCCCTGTGCACCCTCCCGAAGCCGAGCGCTTGACTAACAACGATATGACTAACAACACTCAACGATCCTGTGCCCAACTACAAATACTGTACATAAACGGTTAACCTACTAACAAGCGAGTTCCAGACATGATACGCTACCCGCACACCATAACAGTTCGAGTATATCACTAAACTGTCGTCGTACCGCGAACCTGAATCTAATCGCATTTCGCTCGATGCTCAGAGGAGGAAGTGGATCAGACCTACCAAGTTCTGAAGCGCGCCAACGAAATTGGGAAGCCGGGCGGCGGCGGGGAAGCGCGCGGGGGGCCGGTAGTGCGCGTGTCGGCTCCGGAGGAGACGCCGCCCGCGCGCTCGCCGGCGCGGCCCAGCGCCGGCCTGGCCGTGGCGCCGCAGCCCGTGTCCTCCAGCTCAGGTGCCGCACCCGAGCTCGCTCGCTTGTCCGCTCGAGTCGCGCCGTAGGCCGGCGGCCGCTCGCGTCCGAGCGACGCGCGGCGGCCGTTCGGCAGCTTCACTCAAATTTCACTCGTTTTCAGTAGTGTCGAGTTGTTTTTTGCACGCATTGTATAGTCGCGGGCGCAGGGCGGGGGCGGGGTGCGGTCAGTACTGACGCTGCTTGTCGGTAGGCTCGACGCGGCCCGACGGCGGAGTGCGGCGGAAGCTGTTCGCCGGCGTCAAGAGTTTGTCCATGTGGGGCTCGCGGTCGCGCCGCGGCTCGCCACAGCACCGGTCCATTTCCCTGCCAGAAAGTACGCGCCCTCGGCTGCCGTAGCGCATCGCTCTCTCAGTCTCACAGCTTTATTTGTCCCGTCTTCTGGGTTACGGTGCCACATTTACGTTGTGTGTTCAATATTTTATGTTCATTTATTTTTATTTCGCGATTGCAGTGTTAGATTAGACCATAGGACTAAACAATAGTCGAAGCTCGGCAAGCACCTTAGATGCTTTATCCTGTCCCTGCAGGGTTCATGTATACCTTTCCTAAACAGGCATTTTTTGACGATCTCGGCCAAATGTTACACTCGACCCCAACATTTCCTTATGTTTTCCTACTGTTTTGTTTTTATTTATGTTACTGTATTATTTTTTGTTATATGTTGCTTTTATTTATTTTGTTTTGTCCGCACATTGTCTTTACAGAGACGGAGGTGACGACCACGCGACCTTTCGGGCAGCCCCTATGTTTAGTTAACGAAAACGGCGATCCACCGCCTTCGATTCTCAAGTCCACAGCGAGCGTCCGCAAGAAATGATTAGCGACGTAGAACCCCAAGGGATCGAGACAATGATCATATCGCCTTGTAGGCAAGAGCACTGACTCAGCGCGGCAGTTTGGCATGTCCTCAATAACCGCTTCTCGGATGTCTTTGTTATAACTACCCCGAAGCGCCCCGCGTACTGTGATATATATAATTATATTGTTACTGTTACAATAAACGTCAAAAATAAGCTTCCTTTTCTCTGATTACCCTCGAGCACTCTCTTTTACTCTTGATTCGGAGTCGTCTGTACATTATCTGCGAGTGCGTTTTGATTAATGTAAGTGGTGCATGGCTTAAGGCGGGCGCCGATGTTTGCATGCGTTTTGGCATCGGCAGTACACACTTGACACGAAGCCTCTCTTCTCTTACTGCACTCACGACCTGTCACTTGCCTTTCATGATTCAAGTCCACTTCGATCGTTTCACGATGTATCAGCTCACGTTAACCCGTAACGAACACGCCGAGCAAACATCACAGAACACGCAACTCTCTACTGACCCCACCTAACCGCTAATTGACTAAGATTTCGTTTCGTTTCGCTTTCTCTAGGATTTACCCAGCGTTTGATTTTAGATTTGCGCAGGGCATCACCCGCAAAAGGAATAAGTAGAATTAGTATTGAAATAATTATAGATTGGCTCCTGTTTACTTGTCCACACAGGTTCAATGAAGAACTCCAAGAGTGCCCAAATGTTGAGGCAAGCAGACCGCACCAGTCCCTTACCTGGTACCGATATTGACATCGTATATAAGCGAATCCCCGTAGATTACTTCCACGTTGTTGGTTACGACATACGTTGCATCGATGAGCATTTTGACAGCAAACCTCATTCATGATGCCACATTTATGTTACTATCTGAAAGCTGCTGATGACAAGCTGTAACTGATAATAGATTAATGAGCCACTAGTTGTCACAAGTCAAGCGTCACAACCAAAGAGTAGCTTTCACTATAGTAGTCTACTTACTACTGTTTGTAGCTGATAGGTTTTTACTATCGTCTTACTTTTTGCATCTCTACTCTTCTCTTATTCTAACTTTTCTTTTGTTCGCACTGCTTACGCACATGGAATTTTTAGATTGTTTATTTTATATTACTATCTATAGTTTGCCTGTATTCTCGTTCTGATTGTTAACATACAAACAACTAAGACCTTATACGCAGTCTCCAACAAGTTTCTTTGTTTAACTTGCAACCTTGCCATTTAAAGCTGGAGAGTGATTCACAAGTGCATGAAGTTTTCAGTTGAAGATTGTGAATAAGGCTGTCTTAGTATTATCAACTCTTACTGTATAAAGTCATTGAAATTCAGTAAACTTGAATACTTGCCCCACAAAACAAAATTTGTTATCATTTCACCAATCAAGCTAGACTTACATACAGTACCATACTGACAAATAATTGAAGTCCTTTTTCCCTTTTCATTACAAAATTCATGAACAGTAAACATACAATCACGCATAAACATTTAGAACTGAAATCATAACAAATGGTGTGGGTGAGTATTAGGCTGTAAGCTCATACTGCATCAATTTTATAGCGCCGCATTCTCCGAGACGACAAAAGTTGAACCTTAGGATGAAGAGTTTGTCGCTGGACTCGCCGGAGTGTGGCGAGCTGCGGCGGCGGCCCGCGCGCGACCAGACCGCGCAGAGCAGCCGCGTGCTATGTACGGCTCACAGTAATACTCACGCCTGGGTCCAAATAACCTCTCGCTTCTATTTATCGCTTTTCAGGGGTCGTCCATTTGACCATATCAATTGTCCCAATTAGAGAAGCCGTTGCATCTATTGCTTTTTGAAGATCATCAAAACGAGGAGTGTGATGTTGTTTCCGCATGCCGTGTCACCAAAGCTCTACATAATTTTAACGAGCTGGAGATAGAACCCTAGATTTTTATGTCTAACAATGGGGACAGTTGGTGAGATTAATTGGACGTCTCCACTGCGCAAAGAGCTTCGCTTTGACGCCATGCCTACGAAGTCGTTATACAACCTCAACGACGAAAGAGGTTTATAATTTGGCTGATTTTTTTGGTTCTTTGGACTCTGGTAGGTACTTGATGTCAAGCTGTGTTGTAAGCACAAGCAATGTTCACCTCCAATGTCTATCCCTCCGGCTTAGCTTGTGTGTGTTAGAACGTTGGTAGGTACCCACTGGTTATTTATTCTGTCTAGACATTCTTGCAGTATTCGACGTCGTTCTCAAACGTAAAAAGATCTGCTGTCTGTGGATTTCTCGCCTCCTACGTCTTTCTGTTATCTCCTACGACGTGAACAGAATTCCCAACTAATATTGGCACTTAAAGAACGGTTTTCATAATCGAAAATTTATTCGTCTTTTGTCAGGAAAAATCACCTCAATGTTAAATCAATTTGTCATTAAAAATTCTGTACACTCACTGCCAATTATTAGATTTCTTCCACGATATAACCGTAAGTAAAGTCTTTAGCATGCCATGTATGATTTATTTTTATTTTTTCTAGGTAATTGCAGAGCAGTTTGCATGAGGCATGGCTTTAATAGAATAAATAACTATTCGATTCATAGTTATACACGATCATGTACGTTATTTTACTTGTAATTATTGCTAAACAATGCTTGTAACAGCAAAAGGAAAAATGATCAGAAAAATAAAATAGTAGAGCTTTTATGAAGTATCTAATAACAAGCGAATGGTACTATTGTCAAAGATAATAGACAACATAATACCCTGTATAAAGATCGCGTATTCATTAGTAGTCTTATCGATTTACTGATACAACATTGTTTTTCAGCGTTATTTAATAGATAAGTAGCCTTAATCTAATAAGTCACTTGAGTGTTTATGACCCCTGAAACATAGTGACGAACTCAGCATGTTTTCATGACTATCTATCTGTACTATCTACCTGTCTATTAGTAACTATATTGATTTACTATACTATATTGAATTTTTAATAATATCACCATGTAACCAGCTACCGCAAGGCAAGTTATCACCACTGAAGATTATTCTTGTTAAATGTTGTCGTATGCAATGCAAATTGTCTAACACGATCTCAATTCGAAGACAATATATATTTGCAAGGGCTACCTTTTATAACAAATGGACTAAAAGATCCGATTTGAATACGAAACCCTAGAACGTGACAGCTTTTCTTTTAATGCAAAGGAATTGATAAAAAGTAGGTCTCAGTTATAAATGGATGTCCTTAGCTCAATGGGATTCGCTGACACTAACGCTATTTGTCAAAGGCATTGGCCAACTGTGAAAAATGATTATATTTAAATTGGTAAATTAGGTCGGGCCGGACGTCGCGTTGGCAACAAAGACTTGAATAATTAAACTTAATTGTTAAGCAGTTACGCTTTTATGTTATAAAATCTAGGGTTCATTAACATGCCTATTACAAAAGCAATTTAAACATGATGAAACTTAATAATATCAACCTAAAAATCATCTCACAGTTGGTTAAAGTCAATGTTTTTTGGTGTGTTAACAATCCAAGCTGCGTATTTGCGTACTATATCTCTGTATGAATATGCACAGCTCCATCATCTCCGGTGCATAGCCGTAGAATGCTGACAGCGCGCGTGGGTCGCATGAGCAGTGTGGAACTTCCTGATGAACCGGATAAGAGCCTGTCTTCTAACAGTGCCAGCCCATGCCCTTCGCCGGTTAAGCAAATGAGCGTAAGTACCTTCTTCAAAACCTTTGTCTTAGAATTTGAAGTCGGGTGTATTGAATTTGGTATCCAGGATGTCGGATGATGGTATCCGACTTATGCTCACTCAAACCAAGTGGTGGTTAATGCTATCCAGACGACTCATCCTTGACAGTCATTTAAATATTTCAAATATCCTTAGTTAATTGTGAATTATTCATTTCGCTGTAATTATTCAATTAGTAGATTACTCAGGCAGTAGGTACGTAAGTTAACACCATAATTACCAACCGCTATTGACGATCCGTCTTTAATAAAGAATACCGCAGAGGCGCAGACAGGTGCGGTGCTATAATGTGACGAATAATGCGTTTTCATAGTGTTTGTTCCAAAGTTTCTCAAGACAGATTCATTTTATGACAAAGCTCCATGGCACCGTTGTCGCTTTGTCGCATCGCATCTGTCTGCCTAACCCCAGTGATTATCAACGTACCAATCTCCGATTCTCTTTTGTATTATTATGAATTAATAGGCTCTCATTCTACTAGTATCTCATCTGATTATTTGAATCTCTATTATTGCACAAAGTTCGAAGAACCAATTACCAAAAACCAACTATTAAAAACCTAACCAAAAAAGCTTTACTTTTGAAGACTTCTGCCCTTAACTTTTAAACCACCCTGGCGTATAATTTCTTTACGCCATTCTCTAATAGATTCTGTTGTCTTTCTTCATAATTATATCAATACAGCTTTGTCTATTTGTCTAACATTTCCTGAATCAGAAACTGGTACACATAATTCCTTCCTAACCACACCCCAATTAGGTTCGAAAATCGATTATATATTGGGATAGCAACCAGGCCAAATGCATAGGAACGAAAACTAACGCCCGGAGTTTCGAAGATTTTGTTTTATTCGTAGAAACAGAAAGAATTACGTTCATATGTTAATTAATGTTAAACACAAACGAGTGTTTGTATGGTACGTAATTATGTAGATTAAAAAGGGCACATTGGCATTGTTCCAATAGATTTTATCAGGCAAATTTTTCAGGATATTACTGAACTAACTTTTACCAGCGGCTTAACTCGCGTGTAAATAAGTTTCTCTATACCTACCAACTTTAGACCTCTATTTTAGGGAGTGAATTTGGAAAATCTCATGGCATGATCACACGTATCAAGTAAAATGGCAAAACAGTAAAATATTGCTTGGCCGAGACAGTGATGTAAACAAGTTGTAGAGCAGTTCATACGTATCGAGTATTCGGCCGAGGGCACTGTCTCGCGCGTTTGTTCGGTACGTGTGATCAAGGCACTAGTACTCGCTTACATCGTAAAAGATAATATCATGTAAAATTATATGCTCCTAGGCTATAATTATAGTTTCGGCTGACATTCAGGCAGTCAGTTTCTCTTCTTTTATATTTAACTTAATAGGAAGTCAATCAAGCCATTAAATTAGCTTCCAAACCATATCGGGGTAAACAACCAAGCGCTATACACATAAACAAGATAGCACTTTTATTACCATCTGAAGCTGTAAAATTCCTGGAATAGATGCGAAAATAAATGTTTATGTTGACGTATAATATATGAAAATCGAACTGTAAGTACATACAGATTTATCTCTTTATTTTTATACGGCTCGGGTCGTTGTACTCTCTGAAATGCTCCTAAGACAATACTGAAACGCGCGCATGCTTAATAAAGTATCTACTTACATTTTTTCCAATCCACTAGTGCAGGGGTGGACAACTGATCGATCGCAGCTAGTTAATCGTGGCAAATAGTATATGGTACTGCGTGCCACGATCGCGACATTCCTTTAGGCATCGTTATTCGATAAAGTAACTTCCTTAAAATAAAAGACAATTTTAGCACACCCAAGTTTCTTCTTCTTCATCCTACCCTTATCCCATAATATTACCAACACGCAC
Source organism: Mythimna loreyi (assembly GCA_029852875.1). Taxonomy (NCBI): domain Eukaryota; kingdom Metazoa; phylum Arthropoda; class Insecta; order Lepidoptera; family Noctuidae; genus Mythimna; species Mythimna loreyi. The sequence continues at coordinate 10,519,699 of CM056782.1, read as the reverse complement.
TGGGCCCGCGTAGTGGATTACGGGCTACGGCCCATATCCTCTCCTAGAGAGGAGACCTAAGTCCCTGCTGTGAGAATTGTAAGGCTGATGCTATGCTATGCTTAACCCATATTACTTGGGTTCGACGCAACACCACTCAAGCATTGGACTAAAAATTTTGAATACTATTCTCTCAATTTTGATATTAATCTTTTAGGCATAAAGTTTATTTAAATCTGTCAGTATTTTTTAATTACAAAATGTAATAATGAGTAAAATACAATTCGATGATAGATCACACCGAGTATTGCATACACCGAGAAAAATATACAATAGATCTAAGGTCGCATTATGTTGGGCACCTCTGCACTACCGTAATATATGCTCTATCTATTCATGAATTTAGAGCGGGAAAACCGCTTGAATTGTATATAAAGTAAATCTTTTATTTCATGAGATTTGTTTTCCAACATTTATACACATTCTTTGAATATGCAATAGATAAACGTAGTAATATAAGAGTAATTTGAAAGTAAATATGAAAAGTGGAGTTGTGATTGCAGAACATAAAGACGGATTTATTTATAAAGCCTTGAACGTCTCGTGCATATCTGATGAAGACATAATGTATTCTATGGAGCATAGTTGAAAAATGACACGTTTTATTATAAAATGTGCGGTACCTAATCTGCAAAGATTTATGACACAAGTGAAGCTTTTATTTAACAATTTATTTTATAATTATTAGGGGTTTTATACCTATTTCAGCATAAATGGAATTCTTATAGGATCACTTTATTGCCCGTCTTTCCGACTGTCTGTTTATCCATCTGTCAAATGAAGTGCCACGAAGCATGAAGCTACTCAGGTCTGCTACCCCATGTTGCAATGAAAAATCAAACTTCTAATCCTTTTAATATGTTGACAATCGCTAAGAAATCAAAACCTATAGCCCGCTGATCTAGAATCTTGAAATTTAGCATCAGAAGCAATGTCAAGTTCTCAACTATGGAGAAATAACTGTAAATTTTTAGTTAAGTCCCAAGAAATAAAATGCAATTAGGATAAATTTTGAAGAATTAATTCGGGAATTATAGGATTTATAGACCGTTTAAGGTACTTATGGACCTAAGTTTGTACGGCACACTAAACTTGTTTTGTAAACGGTTTATTTTGTATAAATGTATAAAAAAAACTTAAGTAAATATTAATTAAACCAAGTATCTTAGTACTTGTACCAAATACATACAACATAAAAACATATAAGTAGTATCTAATACATTGCATTGGAGTACTCCTCTACATCGTTCTGTCATACGGAAATGTGCTAATTCTTTGGGCATATAACGAACCACAAATTGCTACATACTATTTAGGCGCTTGTTAAATAAAATTGAATTAGCTAATAATAATTAATCAAAACTAGTCTAAATCTCACTAGGTATGTAATATATATAAATTAACTGCGTACACATATGTCTACAAATATAAAAAAATAATAACATTCTAGCGTCGAAGTACTCCTCCATATCACCATCATCTAGGCTCGATGGAAACGAGCCTAGAAGACTGACAGCATTTCGATTGCGATACAACATGACAATGCTAATTCTTTCTACAAAGTAGGAGAAAGTCCTTTGAGAGCATTATGACGTTCGGCGCTCCGATTGGCCCACTCCAAGCTTTTATCCAATCAGAGAGTCGAACACGGTAAGCGTTTCTGTAACGTAAACATAAAGACACATTCAGTGCACTGGTCACGCAAGGTGACTAATTAAAAACCTTTGATTGCACATTTCCTGAAATAAAAATTAAAATATGACCAGTTCTCACGTTTCGTTACTTACACAAGTGTATCTTGATGTTGATTAAGTCATTAGTAGTTCCTTATTAACTCTATAACTGTTTTCCCCAGAAGCATCAGCGCCTACTACCAACCAACTTATACGTGGTTCTGTACAACTTCAAGTCACGCCACGCTGACGAACTTGACCTTAAGGCTGGCTACAAGGTCACTGTGATCGACACCTCGGACCCTGATTGGTGGAAGGGCAAATGTCTTGGCAAGATTGGATACTTCCCTTCCAAGTATTGCACTAAGCTGCAAGCTGGGGAAAGGGCACTGCAAGTCACGCATAATCTTCAGGTAACTATATTGCTTTCTTTCATGTTTTTCCATAGTATGACTTGAGATCAAAGTTGACCATCTTGAACTTGGAAAAAATATTTGTAGGCTTTTAAAACATTAGAGAACCGTTCAAATAATAAACACCCTCGCCATGCCTCTTAGGACAAAAGCCTAAGTAAACTTTCCTTTCAATACCTTGATATGTTTTTAGGTCAGAAAGTTTCAAGTGTCACATTCACATATAGGTAACTTAGGTACTTAAACAAACCTAATACTTACCTACTTAGATTACTAAAGCACCTAAGAATCTACGCGTGAATACTCTTCATCATGCTACAAAATTTGTTAAAGAATTTAAGAGGGTCTTTCTTGACCAATCTATCGTAAACCTAAGCATGGTTTAAATGCTCGTTGGCTCATCCAACGCAATGTTGGATAACGAAGCAACGTGCAAAAAATTATAACATCTGAACACCCTGTCGGCATTCGGTAATTCAATCGAATATTTCACAAAACTTGGTCCAGGAAATACGATTTTTTTTTTAAACTTCAAATAGTTTTAGAAAAAAAACACTATTCAGAATCTATAAAGAGTGTTTCAGTGCTCATTACTGGATTAATTTTAAGCTTTAAAATTTGATTTAATTAGAAACCTAGAAAATATCCACAAGATATGTCTACAAAATATTTAAAGAAAAATGTGTAATAACGTCATAATCACGTAAGAGCGTTTGTATGAAAAATATTAAAAACGTATCTCGGGGTGGACGCTCTTAATTTACTTTAAATACGGGAAAAAAGCGCTTATCCTTTTCTGAGCCAAGAAACAAAAGTTAAATCAAGTAATAATTTATTCAATTCAACTCCTATTGTATTATATTCTGTCTTTGTAGTGAGCGGAAGTCCGAACGATGAAAACTCAAGGTTACAGTTGGTGCATTGTCTGCTGCCTATAGTTATGTAACATTCTTGACAGTGCAGACCTGCAGTGAATAAATAATGCCACTTCGACTGGCTAACCAACATTTTTTATTAATAACAGCGTTACAAATACTCGTATACGCTCTTTTGCTGTTATGGGTTTGCCGGAAAATGGATAACTGTAGTTTTTTGGCACATTACCAATATGTGCTGCGATCGCATCCATTGGTGGTGCCTATTATTACTGCCCACCGCGTAGTTCATTAAATTGTAAACTAAATTCCTTTTTGATAAATGGTTTTAACCTACGTGTCATTTCATAAAATGTAATAATTGTACTTAACTAATTAATGATGAAATATAATATATACGTAACTAAGACAAAATTAATAAGGATACTTATATCATAATTCATTTCTTTTTTTTTCAACACTTTTTTCAAAAACCTCCGTCTAAATGTACCTAAATATAAAGTTAGCAAGTCATTTAGTGCTAGCAAGAGAGAAGAATCAGGGATAGCCCCAATCCTTCTTTTTTGCTTACGCCCGCCAGTCTAGGATTCAACAAAAAATATTTACTAAGAGAGAAAGAAACAATGTCACTTTAATATTATAAAGGCCAAAGTATGTTTGTTACTTCTTCACACTCGAACAGCCACACTAATTAAGATAAAATACGGCACAAGGGTAAATCATGTCATGTTCCCCTAATATTACGTAGATACCTAATAATACGTAGATACGTGACTATGGCATACCAACTTTCTACCATGCCTCAAAAACACGATAAGATGTAGGTTCCGGCTGTCATTTGAAAATCTTTGACAGTCGTTACTTAGACAGCACTCCTCACATAAAAAGAATTTACGTACCTAATACAGGTAAGTAAGTTTAAATTTACTGGTCAGTTTATATAACTGGTGTTCACATTTATGTTCGTCTAATTGGTCAAAAATTCAAAATGTACTGAACTTGGCTGATTTTAATAGTAACAATTGTTTGTTATAATGAGTCACGTGTTTAAGTATCGGTCACAAATTATATATTATATAATAGGTACTATAACTTAATAGGGTATGCCAAGTTTTAAAATACTAGCCGTTCCCCGTGGTTTTACTGGCCGCGTCTTTGTTTTGCTCTTTTGAGTCGTAGCGTGATGTTTTAAAGGTAATATGATAATATCATATGCCTTCTTCGATTGTGTTTGTTGTGACTTCGATAGGACCGAATCAAATTTTGTTTTAATTAAATTAAAATATGATTTAAAAAAAATGCACATTAATCCGCAGGTATCAGACGGCGAATGCGGCATGATGCTACTCCGCGACCAGATCGTGATCCAAGTGGGCGAGGAGGTGGACGGCATGATGCTCATCCGCTCCGGCGACAACCGCCAGGCCGTGTGTCCGGTGAAGTTCCTACAGGAAGTGTGACGCTTCAAGCTGCCCAGTTTCGATTTTATGAGAGTAAGTATAGAAGCCATTTATTTGAAACTAGCGGACAGCCTCAGCTTCGCACGGATGCAATGGTGATATTAAATATATTATGCATGTATTATACATATAAACCTTCCTCTTCAATCACTCTATCTATTTGAGAAACCGCATCAAGATCCATTGCGTAGTTGTAAAGATCTAAGCACACATATGAACAGCGGGAAGTGACTTTGTTTTATACTATGTAATGATTAATAAACAGGTCCGAAATTGTCCCACTACAAAGCAAATATCATCTTAGCATCATCCTTAAGAACAGTGGTATCCAAGCGATAAAGGCCCCGACTTACGAGTTCTAGGTCGCGGGTTAAAATCCAGCTAGGCGCTTTACTTTGTGTAATTTATTTTATCACCACTGCTCTCAAATCAATGAAGGAAAACATTGTGAGGAAACCGGCATATCCTAGAACCAAAAATTCGAAGACTTGTGACATTCACCAAACCGAACTGGGCCCGCGTACTGGATTACGGCCCATTCACTCTCCTAGAGTGGAGGCCTGAGTCCCAGTATTGTGAATAATAAAAAGTTGATGCTCCGCTATAATAAATCATCTTAATTAGGAAAGAATGCATTAGCGATTCCATCTGTTCCGCCATAATTAGTTATGTATTGAAGTCTTTCACATCAAGAATTAAAATAGAGTAAAACAAAGGAGTTATTTATATAGTAAATGCCAGGTTTGGTTTTTTAATTCTTTGTTGTACCTGAAATTACAACACATTTAAGTTAATGTAATTTGATTAAGTAACGTAAATTTTACCTAAGAGTACAGTCACATGCCGTTTCATTATAATACTTATTCATATTTAATTACTTATTTAAATAGTGCATTTTTATGACATAACTACTGCAACTAGAACGGAAATGACGTCACGCCCTTTCACTACGACTTTTCATAGACGCACTCCATTCACTCTACAGACTTATACAAAGTTATTATTTACTATATTTTCTTATAGATTTTGAAATCCCATATTCGTCGCTTTTAACTACAGAAATATACGAGTGCTTAAAAACCATCTCAATGCAATAACTGTAAAGCAACTTGAAGCTAGAAAAAAGTGTAAAGAGGAAAGATATTTTAACCATATAAATTAATATGGTCCACTGAAGAGCAGGGTCTCAAGTCTGCTATTACAATAGTGTCAGAATAGTCTATCATTGATTTCATGACTTTTATTTTGTCAAGTTTGGTGATCTATCTACTAATAATGTAGCGTCAATAGGACTTTCCAGCGATTAACCACTGACATAATGATGTACATAATGACAAATGAATTCCGAAATTTTCGATTATTCCCGATGTCTACCACTTGTCTGGCCACCACTGGGGGACAGCGAGACAACTTTAAAACATTATTCTCGTTGTCCACCATTGGGGGACAGCGTCACACTTTGTAAATTATTTCCATTCGCCACCACTGGTGGACAGCGACACGGATTTTTTAACATTCCCTATGGCCGCCGTAGGGGGATAAAGGCACAATTCTTTTGATCAATTCCCACTGGCCATCTATTTAAATTATTATATCTAGAGACCATTTGGTTTTATGCTAAAATTACTTTTATCCAATTCTAATGCTTAAGTAATAATAATGACATAATATTTCTTTTCTTGTAATTCATTAAAATTAAATTTTATTTTCTTGCTAATGCTTATTATAATTATCTATTGATACTATTCACTTCATCAAGATATTTACAAAAAGTGTTGCTATGAAGGAAAGTACAGATGCCAACATATCAAGTTACTTTGTAGTAACTAAATAAAAAAAATAAATAATTAATAGTAATTTTTCAATACACTTACTCGAAAACTGCCTCTTATCGCACTCCTATTAGGTTCAATATAGCATGTATATCACCCAAGTGCTTTTTTGAGTTTATCACAACAAGGGCGTTTTTATTCCTTCCTTATCGTCACGGTCACGGGTGATTATTTTGTTTTACTTAGTTTATCGAATCAGGCGCGAGGCGTCCCCCAGAGTCGCTGGACGACCCCCACGAAATTAGAAACAGACCACAGCAGATTTGAATGCTATATTTCTTATATTTCTACTGTATGTTTGAGATACGATTAAACATTTTTTCTTTCTTTATTTATTTCACAAGTTGTAAGTGTATTGAAAAACGTCGTTTGATACACGTGCAGATTTGTCATTGCAGCCCTCGGCTCCATAACACACTCGCCTACGGCTCGTGTGAATTTCGCCTCGGTCGCAATGACAAACTTCCTGCACTTGTATCAAAATGTACTATAATAGTAATAAATATAATAGTAGTAGTTATATAGTAGTATGTATGTTTTATTAATAGTAATATTAATAGTAATTTTTGTAGTAAATAAGAAAATTTTACAGTTTGTACTGTAAAATTTTCTTATTTGATTTTGAACGAGTTACTTACAACGTTTTAAGGTTTAAATCATTTGGAGAAATTTGCTAGTGGGAATTGGATCAAAAGAATTGTGCTTTTATCCCCCTACGGCGGCCATAGGGAATGTTAAAAAATCCGTGTCGCTGTCCACCAGTGGTGGCGAATGGAAATAATTTACAAAGTGTGACGCTGTCCCCCAGTGGTGGACAACGAGAACAATGTTTTAAAGTTGTCTCGCTGTCCCCCAGTGGTGGCCAAACAAGTGGTGGACATCGGGAATAATTGGAAATTTTGACAGTTCCTTTGATCAGTGACTTAGCATTGGAACACTATTATGCAGTCATTGCTTTTAATTCGTTTCAAGACAACTCTTACCACAATTCTACCACGAGACCACTGACCGACCAATGACCAGCTATGATGAATTAACAGATTACAAACTTTCAGCAACATGACAAAAGAGATCATGTTGAAATGGCGATGTTTTAAAAATAGTAGACTTGATTCCTTTACAGAAAGACACTCGAAGCAATACAATACCTTAAAACATACCTGCTTATAGCAAAAGCTGATTGCAGGTAAAGTATAGAAAAAAACCTCTTAAATGAACCCTTCATACACAAGCAATAAGCAGATAAAAACGCTCGTTAGCAACAAGTGGCAATTAGAGATGAGTAGCTAATTAATATAACGATATTAAATATTATCTCAACCCTTGATAAGCACATGTGTTACTGACAGGGTACACTTATAGCATGGCATAGCATCAGCCATAGAATGTTCCCCACAGCTGGGACCCAAGCCTCTTCAGAATGGGCCGTGATCCACCACGCGAGCCAAGTTCGGTTTAGTGAATGTCACATGATATTTTCGAATTTTTTAATCTAGAATGATGTCATCTCACGATGTTTTCCTTCACTGATTTGAGAGTAATGATGATTACATAAATTACACAAATTAATACGCCTAGCTGGGTTTGAAACCCAAACCCGCGTCCACCAATGCTCTAAGTCTACGCGGCAAGTAAGTTAAATATATATTGTAGACGGGGTCTATATGTATAGCAACATAATATACACTGTTAAATCTTGATCGTTTTAATCCCTTGGAGGATCGATTCAGTACATGAAACACTATCGATTGGTAAAGTTAGAATGAAAAAACAAAGTACTTTTTTTTTAAACTCGAATTAATTTACGCATGTTCTGACGCAGAAATCAATTTATGCTGGGCGAGTTCAATGACCTGTAGGTAGTTAGTACGCAACGACCGACAACTACCTACAAGGTCAATGACTCGTTTACTTAAAGAAATTAATTTCGTAAATGCGTATATCAGTAAGAGATTAAGAAAAAAAGTACTTTATTTTTTTATTTTATCTACACAAATCGATAGTGTTTCATGTACTGGATCGACCCTCTTCGAGATTAAAACGACTAAAATTTACCGGTGTTGGTTATCCGATCCCACTTCAATTTAGACCCGAAAATCCGTTTTTGAGCATTCAAGGTCGACCGCCATCATAGTTCAACTTGTGTGTCGAGGTTAAGACCTGTTATATCGTTCACGTGCTTCATACCAATCATAACTAAATTAACAGGATTCAGTTCAGACTTAGGACTTGTGTGCGAGCCAAATCGACACACCTTAGTGGCTACTAACCTAATATTATGGAGTAGAAGTGATTAACCTAAATGGCTGTTTATTAGACATGAATATTTGTAGAGCCAGAAGGACATCTAGATTAATCGATATCATAAAGCTTAATCTCATTAAAGCATAACTACATAAACCATTAAGTTCGCCTCTGTAAGTAAACTTGAACGTATTCAAAACATGGTCACTTAAGTAATAGATTTTCGTATGATATTGAAGCGTGAGTGTTCAAGAATCACTACCTCTTCCTTTGAACGTCATTATTTTTTTTTAAGAATAAATATGTATACATATTTCTCTGCTATTATATATTTTATACCCTTAAAGAGTTCACCACGATGTACCTGCGTATCTTGCTTACTTCTCTGTCAAATCCAACCAAAGATGGTAAATAAAAGAACCTGCACATTGAACTCACTGTACTGTTTTTGTTTATTTTATACAATAAGGGCTTTACCAGTATCTATCTACATAAATAATATGTTATATACAAAAATATTAGTTTAATATATATTTATGCATTATATAAATCTATGTTAATATATATTTTCAGAAACGCGGCTCCCTAACTGATCAAACGATACCAATACGCTCTATACCGAAAACAGCCCGAAGTGCTCCAGTGACGCCTTGCGACAGCGAGACGTCAACCTGGTCGGACCGCTTCCGTAGCAAGACCGGCTACGATCTGCCCTCGGGCTCGGGGTACGCCACCAGCTACGGCGACTACGAGAAATCTAGCTACAGCTACGACAAATCCGGCTACGAAGCTAGCTACGAAGCTTCCACCTCAACCGCGTCAGGGTCGCAAACTAAAGACAACTACGAATCGGGGGCATACGCAAAGAGTTACGAGTCGTCGTACGACAAGGCGGGATACGACGGCTCGTATAGGACTTACGAAGGGTCTACAGGGTACGATAAGGGGACTGGGAACGAGGATTTTAAGCACAGTTATGAGTCTGAGGGGGTGTGGTGGTGGCGGCGGCCGCTGGGCGTGCGGCGCAGCTCGTGCCGGCGCTGCGGCGCGTCGTCGGCCACGCGGCCGCTGCGCATGACGCCGTGCGCCGGCGACGCGTGCGACCCCGAGCCGCGCGCGCGCAGGCCCGTCATGTCGCGCGACCGACCATTGCTTTTCGTTAAGCAACTGTTTTTGTAATTTTTATAATATATTATTATATATATATTTCGCAAATATAAATTGAGTATGTACTTTTTTCTATTCGTAATATTTTTCGTAGTTAATTGTTTTTGGCTTCAGAATTGCCTTTAAATTTTTACAATTCAATATTTTGGTATTTTATTAATTTAGTACTTGGCGTACCTTTATTTACACGTGTAAATGTTTGTGTTTAGCTTTTGGGCTAAGGCAATATTGTCTACGTAAAAAAACACGGCCTACGATGACATATTAATTTCGGTGATTTCGTAATCTCCCAATTTACATGATTTTATAATATTATATAATTATATATTATACACATTATAATAAGTCCATTTACGAAAATTACTTGGCTACATATCATTTTTCGAACAATGTGATTAAAATTTAAATTAATTTAATTGGAATATAAAATATGTACTATTGTATAAAATAAGACTTATGTAAAAAAATAAGCGTGATCAACAAACAGAAATTCTTTGCGCATTTACTAAATTTGTTGTATAAATTAAATTTAAATTATTTCCAATGCTTAAAGCTGATGAAAATAAAACGGAGTAAGAGAAAATAGTAATAAGAGAATATTGGTAGATAGTGAAGAGATAGTGGAGTAAAATAGTGTATCGAAGTATAGATTAGATCCGCACGTTGTTTAAGTTAAATATATCATTAGTTAATTGCAGGAATGTTTAGTTTACACTATAGTTACATTGTAGTTTGGAGTAGTCGGAGTATTGGTAATAGGTAAGTATCTATCGTACGTGACGAGGAACGGTGCCCACTCGTTCTTTAGGAAGATACATCATAATTATAACGGTTATATAAAATCATCATAAATCATAAAGTCATCATTCCGTCTCAGGGCAATGCCCTAATCCTTCCACTAAGCAATTATTTCTAGCGTGAGGTCGTCGCCAAAATATTGCTCAGTCTTTTATAACGAAATTCATGCAGTTTTATTCTTGTCTTAATCGCGAAAATCTCACAATTTTAAGTCAGTTGTAAAATAAAACTGATTTTAAATACTTACGTTTTTACCGATTACTAGTTTCAGTGTTTTTATGAGTGACGAAACACAACAATAGACCTACAACAAAAACGCAGCGTTTAGTTTGAATTTCAGCTTGTATCAAATACTTAGTTTTTGCTGCGCCACCGTACTTTCAACATTACAAAATCCGTAGTATTGAGATACATTAAATTCAAAGGTAAGTAAACCTAAATCACAATATTTAAAATAATCAAAATATATCTTGAAAAAATTATTTTATAAATAAATTGACTTCGTAACTCAGCAGATATCCAAGTGGCCTTTATTTCCTTTGAAGAGTAAAGATTGCTAGATACCGACTTGCTGATTGCTGAAAAACAGCCCTACCTATCAAACTAAATTATATAATAAATTAATTAAATATATCAAACTTAATCATTATTCGTCTAAATGTAGGTAGTATCAGAATAATATCAAATTCGTAGGAAAAATAAATAATTGTAGAATATTAAATTGAGAGGTCTCATCTCGCTGCATAGCGAATTAGTAAATAATTAGTATAATGATAGTATTTTGTGTTTGTGAAAATACGCTGCTGTATTTTAAAGAAAAATAATTCATGTTTTCCTACTAAGCCAAACTCACACTCTACATCTTTATTTATATTTAGATTTGATATCTATTGAATGCTACGCCAGCCTTAATAATATATAAAATTATAATAATTATATTCATCATAATTATAATATGTATTTATATTTGCTGGCATTATTTTTGCCTTTTATCTCAGTACAATGTCCCATGAATCGGGAATCGTAGATAATTTTCAATAGTTTAATTAACCTCTCGCAGTATGAATAACATGTTTAATGTGACAGCCAATTAGTTTATATGAAATGACGTTTTTATCACCTTGTCATAATTATATGTAGTTAGTTATGATTTATTTATTTTTTAATTGTCTTAGCCGTCGATTAGCCTTTCGTATCATGAGAACAACATATTACTATACCTAGTCATGTTTATGTATATTGTTAATATTTCTACTTTTTTTCTATTAATTTATTGTCGATTTAGTACTTAGATAAGTAAAATTAGGACATAATATGATATTTAGATAGAAACGCATTAAAGTGTTGACTACTTATTTATTTGTTCATATATATACTTAGATCCAAATGAAAGTCTATTTCCTAAATATTTATAAAAACTATTTTTCATAACCTGACATTATAGAATTTCCTATACCTACTTCTTATATAGGGTGTCCAACTCTGATGTATACAACTTTTTTCCACCATTTTGAATTGAGGTTACTTATTCTGATTTTGAAACTCATTTTTAGTTCGAAAATTGTAATTCTGGTTATTTTGAAGACAATAATCATTATAATATCTTCACAAACTGTATCCAAAAACTCCCAACTTAAAAAATAAAATGACTTAATGTAACGAACCAATAAACCCTAAACTTACGTCATGCTCCCCAGATGCCCCATCATCTATTTGTTTGTTTATAAATCCATACTACAATGGTACGCAATAATATATATATATATATACCCATCAGTAACTATTATAAAAAAAATAAGTACAATAATACGTTAAAAAGTATCTGCAATTGAATTATGACTTGCTGTAGATCATCTCCCCAGCAACCCCAAGTAAAATTGAATAAATGTTACGTAGACACTTACTTATTAGGCAAACGAGGGTTTTATAAAATTCTACTCTTACTTTTATCACTAGAAATGTGCTAGCTATTGCTACTTACAACCTCTATTTCAATTTTGATTATAAGCGCCTGCAAAGAATAAATAGCAACGTGTATTTCAAACAGGGGAACATGTCGTCCAGACTAACGGGTTATAAAAGATACTACTTTTTTTCTGTAAGGTTACCTGAATGGGGGTGTCGTGGTTAATCGTGAACACTTAAAACAGAATGTTTATTGTTTTAAGCCTAAACATTCATGTTTTTTCTAATACCACCCGTGCAATAATTTGAATTGTAAAAAGTATTTGTTTGAAATTGTTTATAAAAAAATATTTTAATGTAAAGTTATACACATCCGAGTTGTCATCCCTGTATTTATTATTCCAGATCAAATTCAGAAATTATATTTACAATATTCTCTATTCCTAATTTCTTAATGAAAAGAGTAAAGAACTATTTATTTCATGACATATATATTCATCATGAAAAGATCCTAAATTATCGATAACTTTATTAATGTTAACGCATTATTTTAGTTAACACGTTAAGCCGTCCCCTGAAGTTTTAAGAATATATACGTATATGAATATATAAAATATATACATGATACCAAATTATAATAAGAGGCACATATAGATAGCTTAGTACGTAAAACGTAAAGTAGTAGGGGCGAACTTTGGGAGGTAATATCAGATTTACTGATGTAGTGGCGGTACGTACTAGCTGCTAGGTTTTTCATACTAGTTTGAGAATCCGTCTCAAAAGATGGCACATCCACACTGCACTGATTTACACCCAAAACGTTGAAATGGCACGATCAGCCATTCTAGTTAACTTCTATAATTCAGTCGCCAAAACTATTAAACAATAGTTTTTTACAGCATACGGAAGGCGATAACAAATTACCTGAGAACAATTTAGTGGTAAATGTTCGACCTTGCGAAACCACTGGCACACAACCTTGTGCGGGGGCTTTTGTTAGAAAAATTGTCTCTAGAGAAATTTCAAGTAAGTTTCACGTATTTATTGTTAGCATTTTTCAGAGCTATTATTTTAGCCGTAGATACAATGCGCCAGGTTCCTTGCAAATAATGTGCATATGATGCTCTAGTCTTATTTATATTTTGTCTAACTAGAAAAGCTTTATGAAAGTTTATTTTTATTGATAAAGACAGATGATTTGTGATCGATATGGACCTGAAATCTATGACAGAATAGATATAACTAAACACCTATGAAAAAGATAAAAATTTGAATATTTTCGTGAAACTGGCATGACAGATTATAAGCAAATAACTTCCATTAACAATGATATATAGATCCATAAAAATACATGTAGAAGGAACTCCCTATTTCAAAAGCAGTACATTTCAAAAATATTGTATGCATTATCAACCAATTTATTATTGTATTTTCCTACTGACATAACTCGTTCTTAACTAAATTAAAAAAGGAGAGTATAATAAAATTATGTTCAAAAGTTTAAGTCAGTGAAGATTTGAATAAAATATCTATTACAGGCCTGACTCCGCCTGACCTTTTAAAACATGGTAAATGCAACCCATATTCCAATCTTGGATGTTACTCGTATAATTATAAATTTACAAAGAATAATATATAATAGTTATACCTAATAATAGTTGATGTTCTTCTTGTTCATTATTATTTTCCAAATTCCTCGTATAATTGTCAGGAAATATTTTAAACTGTACTACGTTGTAGTGTTAAGATACCATCTGCACGTTACCTTTTTTGGCGAAAGATGGAACGTTAACTAACCATAGACTATTAATTAATATTTGACATATATTTATATACCATAACCTTTCTCTCCAATTTGCTTCTTCCTTCTAATTCGAACATATTATTGTTCTACAAGAACTATTCTCAAATCTACATATTGCCTTTTCATTATAACCAACCGACATGACACAGATGGGTATTAGCTGAACCTTTACTATATCTATTACAAAGCTAATTAAACCATTAACCGTCGGTTAAAAATATCAGAACAGTAACTTAAATAAAAAAATCTATAAAGTTTTCTTGTTTTTTTGATAAATCAACAATTTCAGATGGAGTCCTGAATAATCCTTTATTTTAAATACTGATGACCTAATCGTAAATAATAAACTTATAGTTATATTTTCCAGATTGAATATTAATTTATTTATCTTATAGAATATATAGACTATATATGAAAGATTATCTAGTATCCGTATAGACTCATTTGTAGGCGTAGCACCGTGCCACGAAATGTAACTATTCCTTAGTCTAGTTAGGTGTTCGTGCTAAATGTTCTAAAATATAAAGATATCAAACACTTAGATGGTGTTCCACCTTAAACTTACATGTTATACCTTTATCCATATAAATATTCATTATAAGTATAATAAAAAAAATAAAAACACTTACGAAAAACGGAACCAAATTATTAAATATTACGTATTAGCATAGGCCCTAGATACCTGCGAAACGAATCCCAAGTGAGATGTTTGTATTATAATTAATGGATATTTTAATAATATACAAATGATGATATATTACATTATAATTGATGTTTCGGTCTGTCTCTAACTATGAAGTATAACAACTACCTACTAACTGAATCGTGATTTCATGCTCGTTTGGTGCATTTTTTGTGAGTAGAGCGTTAAGTATGAGGAACTCTAAGCTTGACTTTTTTCTAAAGGAATAAAACCTTATTTACTACCTATGAGATTGAACGAATACGAACTAATTTCTTGAATCTTCCACTGAATATTTACTCGATATGTATTATATTTACTAAACTCTATTTAATCCAAATAAATTAAGTTTTTGAAATTATATTGATAAGATTGTATTCAATTGTTTCAAATAAATTTAAATTACCTTAAATATTCCCTAAAATACCTAATTATGTAATTATAATATTCTAATTTAATCCCAATGCAATTTAAGTGTGAAGACTGAAAAAACAAATTGTTGTAAAGTTTTGGACGGAGTAATTATACTTGTAGTTAGAAATGGCCACACTTAAATGTTAATCGTGAACACGAATTATCCAATGAGCTATTATTGTAAGTCACACCGACCTAGGTTTAGCTGACGTGCAGATTATGTGACTTATCGTTTAGTTTAGTTTAGGCAACGTCCTAAAGAGAATGATTGTTTAGAAAAACTTAATATCGCTTAATTTATGTTGACGATGCGTTCGTTTAATTCCGAGATTTATTGAGAATGTTGTGTTAGAAATAAAGATTGTGTCTTGAAGCTGTAGTTTTATTTGCAAAGTTCCTTGTTATCAGCCCCATTTAAAATTTTTAAGCTAGATATGAAAGCCGCTATAGATCAACCAACTAAACCACAGCCTATTTGACCTTTTTGGGGTCCTGCCAAACAAAACATCACCCCCTCTTACAATATAACTATTTATTGAACAACGAGCAAGGTTGTTCTGAATTTATAACAACTACACACGTCGCAAAATGATTTCGCCCTAAATACTTATGCTCGCTCTAATTGAAAACATCCCAATAATCTAATTACACAATGTCATCTAGTGTCAGGAATGTAAATATACAAGTGACAGTACATATACCTCAAGTAGCCGATAGATGGCGGCACCAGTGTTGTTAATATATCAAAGTATGCAGTAAGCATGCATAGCGTTTGCAACACATTCTAGTGATGCGAGATACAAAGAGAGCTGTCGACAAATGCACAGCTGCTTAACAACGAGCATTAGAAGGATCTTTGTAGATCAGTACATAAAAAAGCGCTTTTAATCAACAGTTGGACGGTTAGTTCCCTCTTTTTCGATTACTACCATACTAATAAGAAATGTAATTCTCTTACGTCATGGTCGAGAAATTCCATAATCTTAAATTATAAATTCTAACGAAAGTATCGAACCGAAACAGTGTGTTATGCTACATGCGCAGGCCCGGCATGGCGGCATCGCTGGCGACCCTACTCCTCGCCTCCACGCCATGTGTCGATAACCCTGCAGCAGACGCGGCTTACCAACATCACGCCTGCGCCGGTGACGTCTCCCAGCGGCGGCAATAAACTGGACGCATTCCAATGAATTTGCGAACGCGCCGCGACACTTTCTTATTCTCTCTAAGGTCCCAACCAAATCTGTAATAAAGACTTATTGACATATTATAACAAAAGAAAACCATAACTAATAGTTTTTGACACTTTTAAAGCAAAATGTTATCTAATGAACCTGGGGGAAATAAAGTCTGTGCTGCTCCAGTGTGACGCCTCTCGCTAGCTTAACATTCTTTCACATAGATGGCAGCAGTGAAAATATTTGACATTCCTTGGATTCCAATCGTAGTGGGCTCGGCTCAAATGTCAAACGCGACTATTTCGTCAACAGAGTCGTGGCGCGATAGTTGGATTTTATGAAATAACAACAAATACTTCTACACAGTGCGTTTGACGGACAATGGATAATAAACGATAGAAGTCAGTATATTTTTTTGCGTCGCAGAGGTAACCAGCGTGTCGTGTTAATCTGACGAATGTATACAGAGTTTGTTGCGATTTCGATACTTACCTATTGATTTTTGTTCTTCGCCGGTTTTGTAACATTGTCATGAAGGTTTCAGTTGTTTAGAACAATATCAACTTTACAAACTTTAACATTACGTCGTGCTCATTTGATTAAATTATAAATATTGTGTGAAACAACATTTCCCTTGGTCTCATTGAAGAACATCGTGGGAAAAACATACTTTGTGTAAGTACCCACACTGTTTATTTGTTATTTTTTGTAGTGTTAGAATTATAAAATAAGTAGAAAATGATGAGCATTATGCTCATGTACTTATAACGTAGTTTCAGTATGTACCTAGTATCTAAATATTATCTTAACTTGTTTATGTTATGTAGACAGTGTTCACAGAATATTTGAAACTCAGTATGGCACCCTCAATTTAACTGGAATGCTGTATACTTTATAAATAAATAAAATGTAGATAAGAATTGACTAACTATAGTATGTAGATTTGTGCTTATGCGACTAAGAGTGATACGCTTCTATTTGTTATCATCATTCAACATGATCCGCCATCATCTAAGTGTCTGCTTAACGCTGCTATGCTATAAGTAATGTAATGACTAGTTACCTACCGGTTTGATTTGCGAGCGCGCCATGCAAAAAATTTCGCCGCTATACGGAGCGAAGGCAACAAGGTATTCAGCGAAGCTACATGGCATGGAATCTCGCGAACATAATAGTGTGGAATGCGACCGTACGCGGCGTACAAACGCTCTATTCCCACACAAGCGCATGTAGCGGCCGTACTTCGTGATAAGAGCACGATAAACGTCGCCCGATTAGCCAATGTTGACGGTGACCCCGTACGGATTCCATCAATTGTATTACAGCTACACAACCAAGCAGACTCGCTGCCAGACTTTTCAAATTACTCTCGAATTTATCATAGTGTGAGTAATCGTTACGGCTAAATGTGACTGTGTATATCAAATCAATTTTCCTAACACCACGTGACTAGTCAGTCAAATATTTACATTGACGATTGCCTGGAATTGAATAAACAAAGAATTCAGTATCCAGGAAAACTAAAATGGGAAAGATAACTGTTTATAAATACACTTACCAACCCATTTAACAGTTTCTAAGTTCAGTTATCCTAATTAGATAGAAGAGACTGCAAGACGAATTAACATAGTTAACGTAATTGACTACCTAGTTAAAATCGCTTACGGTATTTTTACACGTAATGATTCCAAACTTGAAGCAGCAGCGTTACTTTTTGGGAACGACGACAATACACGAGGGGGGCTCGGCATCCCTACAAAATAGTAACATCTGCCGTAGCACCGGCCCCAAGCCACGTGCGATCGAGCACAGCAGGGGTAGCGACCGTCGTAAAAGAATCCTCACCCCAAATGCGGGCCAACCGACAAAAGAATATTTAAAACCGTCTGCGTCCATACATAACCCTAACCCCTAGTCTTAAGGCATACTTTCAAAAGTTTTACGTTAAAACTGAAATAGATTATTATTTTTAACATTCGGAATGTCAAGGTTCGACTACCATGTGGTTTACGTTTGGAAACTGGTAGGTGATAACAATTTAGGTTGTATTAATTGGTATTGCCTCCTCACATTGTTTTCATTTAATTCAAGATCTTTTTAATCAATCAATCAATTTGCTTGTAGGTATTACGAAAAATCCAATGTCCTATAATAAATCAAACAATGGTCAATTTGCAAGAATAGAATATACTTACTACAGTACGACTATACGTAGTATAGTAAACAACACAATATCATGTATTTCTTTGACGTCTTCTTTATTTAAATGTTGTCTATAATTGTTTTCTGTCTAGCAACAGTTATTATTTGTTATTTATTTACTGTAAAAGGTTATATATTCTAGATAATAATTCTTCGCAGATGTTGTGCAGCTGCTGCAGTAAATGTAAACACAGCCATCCTTAGGATGGTTGTGTTTCTTTGTTGGTGTTTCAGTTTCTGGTCATATGTATTGTACTTACAATGCGTCGTGTAGACTAACATTTCAATATCATCCTAAAGCAATAAGCATTATCTAGGGTCTTCTTTATGTTTCAAATATCGCAGTAACAATATTTTCTCCCTTTTATGGCATCCCTTTTATGGCAAATTCTTAATGCGTAAATGATTAAATGAATATTAGTATTTGTTTATTAAGAAATTACACTGCATTCACTTACTCTTACCTAAATGCAATTTGGTTTTCCTTGAATTTATAATTTAGGTAACGCAAGTAAATATTTTCTGTCAATTCTTTAAATTCCTTTTTTTTTTAGCTTATTGCGGTTGTAGGGAATGTTAATTAATGATAACTAAGCATTCTGTGAATTTGTGTTTTTACTATCATACATTACAAATTGTAATTTAACCATAAACAGTTCTGATTCATTTAATGCAAGTAATGCTTTAAGAATTCAAGCTCGAGATTAACACTTTTAACAAGAAAATTAGGTCCATGTGACTTTTTAATGGAACTTACGTGTCAAATTCCATCACAACTACCATGTTCCGTTGAATGGGTTCGTGACCATCTGACTATGTGTCGAATGATCTATTCGACGTGTGTATACCGACATACCAACACTGACCGTACTCGTGACTCCGCCTCCGGCCAGAAAAATTCTATTGTGGTTAATGTACCAAATTCCTCATCATTAACGTAGTCATCGCATCACTCGTCATTCCAATGTTTTGTTTACCCTTCCCTTCTTCCACACCTCTCTCTACCTTATTCGAGAATAACACTACGCTACTTTTAAATGTAATGTCATTATTTTCCCATGAATCCAGGAATCTAACCTCGATTCGTTAGTGTTATTTGTTTATGAAATATATACAGCACTCAGTGCTCAGGGAATGCGAGTCTTTGCTTCATTCGCTTTATTGTGTCTTTAGTTAGTATCATTAATTACAGTCACTTTATTTCTTTTTATTTTATTGCTACTGACTTTCAGGTATTCAGTTAATTAAGCAATGACATTGTTATCTATTTGTTTTGGTTGGCATGACCGTCACAAAAATATGTTGCTTGGTATGCAGATTTAACTATGCGAATCTCGTTTATTATTAACACTATATTTTGGTCTGCGTTGTTCAATAATACGCAACGTTCTTGGAGTGGCCAAATTATAATTAAAATAAAATTACGATGATAATTTGGAATTTGGTCCAAAATATGCGATTCATCAATCATGAGACTAATTAAGAAATATCGGAGTCGCGCGGTTATGAATATCTCGTTAATCATTAAAGTATGGCGCACTACTAGACAAAAATAAAAGGTGTAACAATGTTTGGATGTTTCCAATACAAATACGAGTCTTAGTAACGAGCTTATGACTTTCAAGCTTATTGGTGAGGAGATATTCTTCAATGAACTGGTAACTAGCAAGTACCGCATAGATCCATTAACTATATTACTGCACAATAAAACTACAAATGAAACTGTTGTTTTATCTACAATGTCTGCTGGTGATTATTTACTATTGTCTCGCTAATGCCACTCAGATTTTCCTCGTTATTTGTATTTATCGATTCGTAAAACTTTTAACGTATGACAGTACTGAGTCGACGCTTAGATCTAATGTATAAATTAACAGTTTAAAAACAGTTGGATTGTGAATTAACTCTGTCACAAATCGCGGGGATAGGAATATGAATTCAATGTATAAATATATATATATAAATAAAATAAAATACTTACCCTTTTTCCATTATTTTTTGGATGGGAAATCATCAAACGACACTCTCGAATGTGAGACTTTTATTGACTTATGAGTAAAAGTGTGACATTCCCTTCCACCTTAAAAAAGAGGAAAAAAGTCTTAAGTACGCTTTTATTCGCATCATTTAAATCACAATCCTTATCACTGTCAGTACTTGCGTTTAAGATCTGTGCAACCTACGATTATCAAGTATTTCTAGTTTCTTTACTGTACCTACTCCTGACTCTCACCCACATTCCGCTGCACAATTTTTAACTCGTGCAAAAAAAAACAGTGGTTGCAAGTTAATTAAAGATGAAATGCTAATATTTTGGCGTAGCGTTAGTGTCTGATCTGCGATACAGTGGTCCATTGGCTTCGTTCCCGGTGCGGTCGCGGTATGCGGCCGATTGCCACGTTTCACAACTCTTTGTTTGATCATCTGATTCCTCCCTCTTATTTACGTGGTGTTCGTACGACTCGGCGCACGTCTGTCCACCGTCTAGCCGTTTACGTGCCGTGAGGAATTTCCGCCGCTTTGGTATTCGCATGCCTTTATGACTTTTAGTCTGAGATATTTAATTCCAAGCCAAACGGCTTTGCGCTGCCAGACATGAATTCCTTCAAATATTTAGACTAAATGAATGATGTCGATGTCTCGTTTCCGAACCAAAATATCTTTGGATGATATTGGATTATCATTTGTTATGATAGCTTAATTTTTTTTTAAAGCTGTTTGTAGACCTTCGTAATGATTTCACATGCCGATATGTTTGGGACAATATGCAATTTACTCTTTGTATGATTTTTCTCTGCATCAAAGACACGTTTTAAACTGTGTTTTGTTTGTTGTATCAGGTAAATATGGAGAAGGTGGAATCAGCACTGGACGTGCTATCGCGTGCTGCGACGATGGTGCAGCCATGTCCTGCGTACCCTGCCAGCGATTCAGATAGTTTCGGTAAATATTTTTTTCTCCTTTCTTGTAAAATGGATTATATAACTTTTTAAGCATCTATTTCTCCAACTAGGAACCTAATCTTAATAAATGAGGACGAAAGAATGATCGGAATGTGAAGCGATTGATTTACACTAACGATGGCAATACATCTCTACAAACGAACGAAAATAGTTGTCACTTAATAAAAAGCAAGCAAAACGAATATGATAAAAGTTGATAAAGCGTCCGCTGAATATCGACTACCTATACGCGAGATGGCACGCGGCCTTGTAGGCGGGTCGCATTCCAGATTCCACCTGACATTGTTTAATAGACATCCAACGAGACTGTCGCGTGCTAGTTGCTCTATAAGAAAAGGAATCTATAGCTCCTCAAAGATATTCATTTATTTTTAGAAACTTGTACAGTACAACTAGCCGTTTGCTTGCATCTCGGTTTTGGTTCTGCAAAACCAATTTTAATAATCATCACTGCTTTCCATGATCTGTGTCGTTCAACTCTACCGAATAGCAAACAATTCCACGTTTTTGTCAGAACTGTTGCTTCAAGCGGATTCAGACCGACAATCGTTTCACAAAGGATACTATTGTTTATCTACTTGGACTGGTTTCGCGATGAAAGGCTTCATTGACGATTAAACCTCGCTTCCTCGCGATGACCGGCTGAATATGACGGCCACGCCGACCAATTTTTTCTTGGTTATACGCACTCGAGCGTTACATCCGGGTTAAATGTGAATAAATTCGGATAAATTCGGATTTCACATGCATTGGCCGTAATTATTATGAAGTTGTAAACGATTTACCATTAATAAGCCTTTCTCTCTAAGAATAACTTAACAATGGAATTAAACACCGATGAGAAAGCAGAGCTTTCTGAGAGCCACCGCGAGAATATAGCTTGACGACGTGAAACGCATCCCGCGCGATTCTCTCCGACCCACAATCCACCAGCTCATCCGGCTTGCATCCCTCAATCAAATAGGTATCCGCATACCGATGCATACAAATAATTATTTAATAGATACCTACTTTACATCCTTAGAATATAATTACAGCCTATTTCCCCGGTAATTAGGTACGCTTCTTAGTCATTTAACATGCAATTTATCGGAATTGGTTCTAATAAATAAATTGTAGGTATATTAAACACGAGCATTTACACAGCATTGTTAACATTATCATGTAGACAATTAGTCTAAGGAATTTCACAGATAAAAATATGTAAATTGAATTCCACTTAACGATGCAGATTTGATACGCGTACCTATCTAATCAAAATACGGTCACGCAATTTAAGTGATGTGTTCTTGTTTATTGAGTGTTTACAAACAATGGTCGGATCGCGGATAATTATGCAATGCGATGACAGCGGCGCGGGCGCACGCGGCTGGCGCTCACTTTCGTTGGGCTGCGTGCTGCGCGGGCGCCGAGCATGCGTGCCCCGGCCACCACCAGCACCAGAGAAAGCGTTCAGGAATTTGGTCGGACCATGCTCTCTACCGACCAACAAATTGGCACGGCTTATGTTTTAGGGCTGCCTCGTAAACTGCGACCACGCTGCGCCCGCGCTACTTATGTAAAGCGTAGCTTACTCAAATATAGATAGAATACCTACCCACTGTTTCATAAGAGCAGCGAAAGATTTAATGGAGGCCCAAAGCCTTTAAGGCCATAAGCCTAACAAAAATTGGGCAACAATTGAGTTATCTTGGTCACACCACATCAAGTTTACTTAGTTTGAGTATTCAAATGATTACGTAATAGCGACGCCCAATACTTAAATCTACGAATATTTTAGCACTTGGAGGTGGTTATCAATTTTATCATATCAATCGCATATTACTTTGTGTACGTAGTTTTACAGCTCTCTAGAAATGCAATACCTGGCATTCTATCACATGTATCGAATTGAAATAGGTTTTATTGCGAAAGATATTGGGGTGAATGTGGCATGAACGAGTATATCCGGAACGCAGAGGCGGCGTGTTACGGTTTCGAAAAGAATGCTGAATGTAGGTTGCGTTGCGGACTACAGTTACGAACATTCTTAGGACGGCATGCAATCACTGATCACTATTGTTGTAAATACAAATATTATTTTCGAACATCGTAAATTAAAGTTCTGCATTGTTGTTTACGTCCACTAGATAGCACTGCAGACTTGCAAAGTATGAACAACAAAACAATAAATAACTATGATTATTATCTGCGTAGTTTGCCATGATACCTCATACTGATGCCCAATTAAAATAAGAAAGCTTTTATAGTTAATACATTCCAACAATTAGTTGTCGGCAAAAATGCGACTGCGTGTTACAGTGACACCTGAGGCGCTGGACACGGCACGCGCTGAAGGAATCCCGATAGCAATGAAGTCATCATGTACAGTAGAATTTCTAATGGCAACGGATTCCATTTCGTTGGCAGCGAAGCGAGAGTGCAGCTATTCCAGCTATTCGGGCCGTCTCGCATATTGTTACAATGATCTAATAGAGGCTGCTAACTAGACGCCAATGATATTTCTACAATCTTTTTTGTATTATTATCACATTTATCACATAATTCGGTTCGTTACGTAGCACGTTTAGTCTTGTATATGAAAGGAATATTTCAAAAATATCATACACAAAATATGTTGTTGTACGCTGAACTGACCCGTTTGTGTGACATTGAACGCGAATTGATATTTTATGACGCTTCGGTTGGAGACACTTTATTGTAATATTCATTCGTGAATCGTGATGGACGTCAATAAAGGACGAATATAGAAATTTATAAACGAATAAAATTACTATCAAGTTATATGGAAAACACTTCCAAATCTCTGAAATCTAATTGAAAAAAAAATGTAATTGACTTCGGGTTTCGGATAGATAATGGTCCCTTGGTAAACTATAAATTGGTTATGCACGTATTCTTGTGTGTATTAACAAATTTAAGAGCTGCATTAAGCGCGTTGCCCATTATCGATTCGTTGCGCGATTCCTGCGACATGACTTGATACTCGCATCGACTCGTACTTATTAATAAGTAAGGAATGTTAATAGCCTTCGAAGGCGTTTGATTTTTCACTTGACCTCTCTTAGAGTCATGTTATCGTGTCTTCGAATACTTAAATGTTTACGCCATCAGGAATGCACAGTTTGTACGCGTTGTAGATAATAAAATTCTCAATAAACAGTAAGTAGACAGACACTAAACATGCATGGATTCCAGACAACGCCCGTGGCCGCGGTGATGCAATGTGCAGTGTCGCGACGCCGGAACTACTTCATTTTTTACACTAAATAGTAATTTAAAAGTGCCATAGGCGATAATAGGTAAGTCGTAGAAAGTTCTTTGGAATGATTAATCAAGACAGTTTTCTCGATTATGTGCGACGTTTATGAATTGAGGTGTTCTCTACAATCCATTAGACGTTATGATAATACATTTTTTTATCCGAATTTCATTCGTATGCTTGGCTGGACGTTGTATGAAACATTAGGACAACATTTGAATCCACATAAGGGATCTCCTTATAGTTGCGATTGAATTGAACGAAGCATGTCAGGGCTACCACGTAGAGATACTTGAATGTACGTGGTGCTATGTTCTGTTATGTAATAAATAAGTTCGCCGCATACATAGCGGGGTTGGGAGACTACCTGCCCAACTGCCGACTGGACGCAATGGCCTCTTCAAACGAATTCAAGATACCTATATTACAACTTTGTTTTCTTAAGGGCTGTCTGCTCTCTCATTCTTCTTTTTTCGGTCACGAACTAAAGAATCAAAATCACAATAAAACGTTTTACTTTATTTCGTTTAACACGCAAGCATTATCACGATGACATAAATTCCAAATTTTCGAGCTAGATATTATCAAATTTCCTGTTTTTGTTGCCAAAACAAGTCATACATAATTTGACATAGATTTCAATAAAGGAAAACCGAAAATGCATCCGTATTTTGATTTTGATTCACTCGAATTCCGCGGGGCATACAGCACTATTCTGAAAAGAAAAGTTGTGGTCACATTTCACTTTTAATGATTATTGTAGTATTTCGTATTGCAGAGTCTCCAGAACATTTTCCACTTGTCTTAAAGAAACTTAGCGTTCTTTTAGTGAAAGCCTCGGGAAAGCCATCCGTCAAATCGGTAACGCACGTATAACATTTTACAAAGTTATAAAACTATTTCCAGTTTCAACTTCAATAACATTTTATTCGGAATTCTTAATTTAATAATAAAATATTTTTCTGTTACGATTTTTAATCGAATCGAATCAGCTTAAAAAATCGCGGTTCTTAGCATATGTGAGGATTATTCCATTTTGATCTAAGATTTTACAAAACAGTCGACTATTTTTTGTTAAGTTATAAACTATCGTGGTAGCTATAAACTTGACACCACCTATATTTGTATGTCGTGCTAGGTATATTTACATAATTACCTTCCTTCGAGTAAAATGAATTAAAATGTATTTTCCAAATTAATTCAGTCAAATTTGGATGAAGACAAACCGCTGTTCTCGTGATATAGCCCTCAAGATTCGAGTAGATATTTTCTCGGTAAAAACTGAAATCCTTTTAATGACTCCGCTACGAGTGGAGCAAAAGGGATTGTCAGATTATTACTGACTAAAACTGAACTGTATTTTTTCAGCTACGATTGCAAAACAATCAACGGCCGCGATTACTCTTTCGATCAATCAGTTCTTGTACCTCTACACAAAATTTGTTCCGAAGGTTAGATTCAACTACTTCTTTCCTTTGCAGTAAAGCCAGAATAAGGAATTAGTTTTCCTGAGTGTTCCTCACTCCCTGCCTTTGACTAGCGCGCGACTTTTTAACTAACTTTAAAAAAGGAGGAGGTTCTCTGTTCGTCGGAATCTTATTTTTCTTATAGACTTCAAGGTATGCAAGTACTGCAAAACAACATCAAACAATGATTTGAACCGCGTAACAGTAATTGGTGTGCAGTTAGTCGGCTTTTTTATACTCTGTAGCATAATTAGCAGAGTTGACGTTCCATTGTATTGTCAGTAAGTCGGTAATCATGATAGGTATGCGTGGCACTTTATACTGTGACTGATCATTCAGGCTTCCATATAAAAATTACGATCTACCCGCTACTTACCTTGGACGGCGACATTGTTAATTATGATTTAATCTTAGAGGACGAGAGGAGTTAATTACAGTTATAATGCGCAAAAGTCTGTGATCCACTGCAGTGAACAGAATCAAAACTATGATTTTTTTTAAGAGAAATGCCAGATAAATAATGTGTTGAAAACGCAATTCAGCTTAGTACAATACAGGACCCGACGGCTTGCCTGGAAAGGCTTGGGTCCTGGCCATGGAGGCTCTCGGGTCTCGATTGGGGGGGCTCTTTAGCGCATGTTTGGAGAGGGGCCAGTTCCCACTTCCCTGGAAGACGGGAAAACTGGTCCTCGTCGCGAAACCGGGGCGCCCTGCGGACTCTCCGTCCGCGTATCGGCCCATTGTGCTGCTTGACGAGGTGGGCAAGCTCTTTGAAAGAGTCATTGCAGACCGCCTCGTCAAGCACCTAACACTGAAGGGGCCCGATCTCGCGGACGACCAGTTCGGGTTTCGCAGGAGGCGCTCCACGGTGGACGCCATCATGCGCGTGCGAGCCCTCACGACGGGGGATGCGGTGTCCCGGGGCAGGTGTGTCTTGGCGGTGTCATTGGACATCGCCAACGCCTTTAATTCCCTGCCCTGGAGTTGCATTAGGACGGCACTCCGGTATCACCGGGTGCCCGACTACCTCTGTCGTACAATCGAGGCCTACCTGTCGGACAGGTATATAATCTACCCCGGTCACCAAGGAGATTGGAAA
Source organism: Mythimna loreyi (assembly GCA_029852875.1). Classification (NCBI taxonomy): domain Eukaryota; kingdom Metazoa; phylum Arthropoda; class Insecta; order Lepidoptera; family Noctuidae; genus Mythimna; species Mythimna loreyi. The sequence continues at coordinate 10,492,223 of CM056782.1, read as the reverse complement.
CGGCGAGAGATGTCGTGCGGTGTCCCACAGGGATCGGTACTAGGACCGCCCTTGTGGAACATCGGGTACGACTACGTGCTGCGCGCCGACCTCCCCGTAGGGGTCAGCGTGGTCTGCTACGCAGACGACACGCTGGTCCTAGCGCAGGGAAGGTCGTACCAGGCGGCGGTCGAACTAGCGACACGCGGGGTTGCGACAGTCGTTGAGAGGATCCAGCAGTTGGGACTCAAAGTGGCACTGCACAAGTCCGAGGCCATGTGCTTTCACGGCCCTCGGAACGCGCCACCAACGGGTTCCCAACTAACGGTAGAAGGAGTTCACATCGGCGTCGGGTCGACGATGAAGTACCTAGGACTTGTCCTCGACAGCCGATGGAATTTCGAGGAGCACTTCCGACGTCTGGCCCCCAAACTCAATCGGACGGGGGCTGCTCTAAAGCGGCTCCTGCCGAACCTTGGGGGTCCAGACGCCTTCTGCCGGAGGCTCTACGCCGGCATCGTCCGGTCCATGGCCCTTTATGGGGCACCAGTGTGGGCGCCGACGCTGCGTAAACGCCCGGCGGCCCAGCTGAACGCCTGCCAGAGGGTCATGGCCATCCGGATGGTGCGGGGATACCGCACGGTGTCCCGCGAGGCGGCGAGCCTCCTTGCTGGCCTACCACCATGGGATTTGGAGGCAACAGTCCTTGCACACATGCACGACCAGCGCGTGGAGATGCAACGCCGGGGCGAAGATCCGCTGCCCGAACATGTCGAGGCGTGGCGGAAGGAGCTCCGGCGAGATCTCATGGTGAAGTGGAAACAGCGACTGTCGCAACCCAGCGCTGGGCACACCGTAATCTCAGCGGTAGTGCCCCTCTTTGAGGCGTGGCTGGATAGACCTCACGGCGTCCTCACCTTCCGCATGACGCAGGTTCTCACCGGACATGGGAAGTTCGGGAGATTCCTGCACCGGATTCGTGCGGAAGAGACGTCCGGGTGTCGCCACTGTGAGGCGAGCCCGGAGGACACGGTGGAGCACACGGTGGAGGTGTGCCCTGCTTGGGAAGAGCATCGCCGTGTCCTCGTGGGGGTGATCGGCGGCGGCGACCTCTCGCGCCGGGCCCTGGTTCAGGCCATGGTCCGCAGCGAAGAGGAATGGCAGGCGGTCGCCTCCTTCTGCGAAGCAGTAATGCTCGTAAAGGAGGAGGCCGACCGCATAAGGCAAAGGCAACGGCGCACTCACCGTAGCCGTCGCCGCCGCGATCCTGCCGATATCCGGCCACCGTAGACACTGGCTCGCGGACGGTGAGCAATGGGTAGCTCGCCGTCCGGTCGTCTGTAAGACCGAGTCCTAGTCGTCAACGGCGCGCACCGTTCCCGCGCGCCTCAAGGAGTTGTCAGCAAACTGCAGGGGCCCTTCAGGGTCGAAGCCTCCTGGAGCCTAGAGGGTATGTGGAAATTGTAACCTCGACTCCAGAAATAAGGCAAGGAAGGTACGGGGTAGGTTTTTTAGTCAGTAAGAGTCTGACACTGGTCTCCCGCTCCGCCCAAGAGCGGGTTTCGTCATTGGATGATTTTCACCTACCATAAAAAAAAAAAAAAAGCTTAGTACAATAAAAAAACATCATAGTGGAGGTACCATTACTCTACACATCACTAACTTACCTTACTTTTATCAATTAAAAACTTGACTAATATACATGTGATTATTCTGATTGTTTGTTAAATTATTGTAGAAGCAGCCTCATACTGTTAATGTTATAACAATATCTGTAGATTTTTAGTAAAAAATGCTTAATATTTGCAAGCATTTAGGTCGTGAAATTCCCTTAAATGTAGTCCTAAAAAATCCTTAGTATTTGAAGATCTTGTAGACTCTTTTATTAAATAAAGTGGACAGATCCTAAGTCTTAGTTAAATATTCATTTTAATTCAATAGTCAAAATGAGGTTAATTACATTATTAGGCAATTTCACGTGATCTGAATAATTAATGATGATGGTTATGTTTAATCTGCGTTTAGCACTGGATTAAAATAACTACGTGACAATAAAAATAAACAAAAACATTTTGGGTAGGACGTTGGTCAAATATCAATTTGATCACATCTGAACTCTGAAACAAATATGTTTGTTATATTTCTTCCAGAGTTCGGTTTGGATTATTATACTCCTCACATTATCTTTCTTTGGCCTCCTACTCTCCCTTTATCCATCCATACGTATGCTCATAACTCTTAGTAACATGTGTTTCATTCGTTCTCTTCACATGGCCTTATCAAGATAAACGATTTCCTTTCAACTTTTCAGTCATTGTAATTTTCAACATCATCAAATCAAATTGTTTGTTTGCAAGAAATACATTATTTACAAAAAAAATATCTTATTTATAGCTAAAAGTTACTTCGTTTACTAACATAATTTTTCATCCTGAAAACCTTCTAATAGGCATGCCTAGCATTCAGGTACCTATCGACAGTTCTTCTACCTGTACATGATTTATTGATCATCGGATCAAAAAAGGAAAATGGACAATCATAAAATAATTTAGGTATTTAACTGAGTCAGGCTTTTATAGATTGAAAACGATCTGTGTTTTTAACTTTTATTGTTCCTTCTGTTGCTGTTAATCTTTTAAACAATGAGTTCGAGACCATATCTTGATTTCAAGACTTCTTGATTTTATGATCTTGTCTTGCACGTATTTTCAGCAACATGCAAGACTTCCAATTTATATAGTTCCATAAATTCACATTCAAATAAACGTAAAAGTCGATACTCTACACGTATAATACATACATCTCGGAAGGTCACGGGCGAAAAGTCCGTTACGCAAGCAAGCACAGTCGACCGTCATGCTCCGGCTGAAACCCCAGGGTGGCCACGCTAATTACCGACTAGTACTTACCACTCGCGCTTCATTATTACATTAGTACTGTTACTGAACTAATCTCGAGTAATCTCGACTAGGAATTAATAACAATGATGGTAGGTACGGTATTTGCTGCTAATTATTTTAAAATGGAAACTGTTCGTAGATCGTAGCCTTCTGTTCTAGCCACTAACTAAAACTTTTTGTGATTTGTAGGTACTTTGTTGTTTTTTTGCTTATATTAGTCGTTCCTATATGCAGTGCTGTCAAGGTTTGCTTTGTTGCTAGAAGTCGTACCTACTATTTTTTTACAGGTTCTAAAGAAAGTTACCAAATGCCTCGTTTTTTTAATACCGACTACAAACTTTAGATGGTTTATGAAATTAGAGTCATAGTCTTAGCATGATTCTTAGTATCATTCACTCCTTAAGGAAAACCTGACAGCGAATAAGTAAATTATTAACATTCAAGCATTCCTTTTGCATTGCGTCAAGCAGTTAAGTTTTTATTCGGACTAAAGAAGTCAAGATATTCTTCCGCAACTGAATCTCCATGATCTTATTAATATTTAATTGTGTTTAATGTGGGTAAATCATGACTATTTATGAAATTCCTTTGGTAAAGACGTTAATTTTCTTGCGATTTTTATGCTCTATAGCTCCCATAATCACTTAAATGTGGAGGAGGGGATATATATATTATAGATAGATAGATATAATTTGACATCTGTCATTATTTACAACCCGTTTCACTGACATATGCACATAATAACGCTTATCAATCGACAGCTAAAATGAGTACACCAAAACAGTTTCCACACTGTTTTTTTTTTTACGTCCAAGGTCGATAGTGCCTCCATCTTTTCGGAACTATTCGAACTACATGTTCCAAGGCATGTTTCAACTTGCTCCTACAGCCTGTTTACTCTACTTCCCGTGAAACTAGATGGCGCTTATTTGGAATATGGTTTCAGACTGTATTTTGATACGTGACAGAGGGCGCTAGTCGTATCAAAGTTACCTCTTGCTATTGATTTTTTGTATGTATTAGGGTTGGTTAGATAGAACAGCTTTATTATGCGAGACTTGATTTATACAATGGTAATAACCTTTGTAAAGTTATTCAGTGTGAAATAGAAGAAATATTTTCCCAGAAATCCAACCATGTCAGTGAGAAATAAATTCCATTTACCATCTTACCTTTATTGGTAGGTACCTAATATTCTCTGTGAAGATACTAGATTCACGTTCGCACGTTCGTTCCTTGATCTCATTGTTAGACAAGTTTACAAGTACTTGGCATTATAGGCACAGCCTGATTACCGATTCAAATTTGCCTTTTTATGAACATCTAAAAACGTGTGCATTAATTAACCACTTAAATAAAACCCGCGAATTCTTGAAACGCAGCAATCCGAAACAAATGCAGAGAGTCACGATTCGATTCAATTAGAGTTGAATATAGGTACACGTAATAGATTATCGAAATACGTAATAAGAACGCAACATATTAATGCGATTTGTAACATAACGATTGCAGAAATATGACTACGATACGAATATTAATTGAAAATTTATGTCACCTAAGAATATGCGCTGTTCAAAAATTTTTGACAGACAAAAATAACTCAATATTTGCATTAGATAAGTACTTTATGGAGACAAATGTTCAATTCTCCAAGAAAAATGATATCCTACCCACTGTATCTAAATTGATGTGTTTTAGAAAAGTTTTCGGAAGTACTTTGAGTAATGAACGACACAAACTCTACTTAAACACCATTTTTTTGCAGGTTTTCACCTTAAATACGAGTTTGAGAAATCATCTTTTTTCTGCCCTTGTCCCATATTACATGGGGTCGGCGCTACACGTTTTTTTCTTCCATTCTATCCTTTCAGCAGTCACGCTATCATTGACTCGCTTTTCTTATATAATACTACACAAACCATGGATCCACCTTTTCATTGGACTAACTCTCTATCTATCCATCTACATGTATATTCATAACTTAAAAAAAACGACTACTACTATGCATAAATCAGGGGTTAAAACGTTAAATAAATAATAATGTAAGCAGCACATTAAACTAACCAGTAGACGATGCGATGGATGGTAATAAAACAGTTAGCAATTGATAGGGACATAAAATAAATTCTAATTACGTCCACTTGAGTTGATAGGTATAGTTGTAAAACGGCGGGTATCGTACAGCATAATAGTGCAACATATTCAGCGGAATGCGGAATGATTGGTGGCGCTTCCCGTACTTTCGCTTCACACATCCGCCTCCCCAACTGTACCGGGCTTCGCTTGTTATGTAAACAAATCATTCGACACATCTTTACAGCCGTCTTCAGACAATAAGCCGTGTTTTGTAAACAGTCTTTAATATCATGTTATGTCAGCCATCGATAGACGAATCTGTTTTGACTAACCGAATTATTGGGCGCCTATTTCATGAGCTCGTCACGGCATTGTTATATTCTGATTTGTGTATTATACATGATTTCAGGAATGCAAAACTATTGAATTATTTGAGGGTTATATCATGTTTCTAGTCATAATAAACTAAGCGGTAAATTCAGTCATGTTTACCATTGGAGTGTTTGAACGAGTTGTTTACAACAATCAATTACCGACACTTAATCGGCATAAGACACACCAATTCTGGAAATTTATTAAAAAGTCTCTAAAGTACCTAATTTATTAAAAGTATTTAATATACCTAGTTTTCATTATCAACTATGGCCTAAATTCTTAGGTTGATAACTTGATTCAAAACAATAACAAAATAAAATCATAATTTCTGGTTTATTACTAAAATTTGCACTCGGGTCAGCAATTAAATCATGTATTTTCGGAGTCAAAAAAACAGACCGCGTTTGGAACACTTTATTCCAAAGTACATACGCGGACGTAGGCAACTCAGTAACTAAACTAAAAAAGAATTGCGTAAAAGCAACCACTGCATCATGAATAAAAGCAACCGGTGATGAGGTAGGCCCAGAAAGAGATGGCGTGATAGGTGAACCTGAACAATTGACTAAATGTAGCAAGGTGGTAAATGTACCATTCTTCTACTTAGGACACAACAGGCTCATAATAATAAAATTGTTACTCTAGAAACATGCACAAATTGAACGCGAACTACCAAATATATTTCGAAAATACATTAACGAACCAAACTAATTGATAAATATTGCAGCAACATTTACGAGCTAATTTGCCTTGAGTGAGGCACCACAACTGTACCTACCTACCTATCTGCACTCACAACTCACTCCATTATTTTAGGATATAGGTATAGGTACGAACTTTTGTTTGTATACATTATGTAAATGCCCTACTATACGTACAAGGTATACATAGGAAATATAAATAATATTATTCTTGGCTACAGGCTTCTGAAACTTCTTGCTGTAAAATATGCCAGCAGCTTCGCAAACATTTGAAAAATGTTATGCCATTGTATTCTAGTGTGGAACATGTTTTACCCATGTGCCAAGTTTAATTAAAATCCTTTAAGAAAAGAATAGATAACAAGAAGATTGAGTTACTTTCGTATTTATTATATTCGCATGCATTTATAATATTCGTATTAATAGTATTATTATTCCTGGCTAATAAAGATTATTATTCCTGGCTATCAAATTTTCGTGTTGTTAAAATATGCCTTAGAGGTGCGCGCGCGCTTACTCGATAAACGAAAATTCAAAATGCCTGTTCTCCATAACATAACAAGTTGATGGCTCTGCCCCAAGACACGGACGCAGCTACCGGCTTCATGTAAATGAAAACGAGATTTTGAATAAAATTAAATAATTTAAAAGGAAGGCTTTCCGGCTTCTGTCGGTAGCGATTTGCTGCACGAAAAGTTTTTATTTGGTTGCATACTAAATTAAAATATGTATATACATACTTATTATATATGACGTATGACCAGTAGTTGCAGTTTTTGCTGTATACAAATAATTGATGTTGCAAAATTTCACTTTTTTATTAGCATTTGGCATTTCATAAATTTTTATATTTTCATTAAAAAAGTCGGTTGGTAATATGGCGGCTAATTTTACATTAAATTTATTAACATTTTCTTCATTTATTCGAAACTAGCAAGTTGTAAATAAATATATAATCACAAATTGCTTAGGCATGCGGAACTGACGCCTTGAACCAGTCAGTAGATATACGTAAATGTACTTAGGGAAGCACAAGCGCCAACAACGCGGAATACTGATGTTTTCATGTAATAGGTATGCGTGATTACATGAATATGAATCCGATAACAAATTATGCAAATGTCTCACACGTAGTCCAATATGTGAAATATTTTCGTAGCAGCTTATGACTGGCATCTTGTTTATTTGGAATCAGTCGCATTTTTAAACCGACTTGATTTTCTACGTTCCGATGTGACCTATATTCTTCATAATCTTGTTTGAGGAATAAATTAACATACATAGGTACTCTGCTTCTCCTGGACGGTCAAAGGCTTTTCCATTATAGAAGACAGGCGTTGGTCTAGCAGCTGTTTCGTATAACAACGTGTTCCCTGATTGTCATACAAATTAATTCACCTTTGACATGCGTAGCGGTCGTAGCGGGTAACCCAAAGCCGGCAAATTTGACAAGCGCTCCAATCTTAAGTATAGCTTCCTCAGTAATTGGATCGTGGAGGTCAAGTAGCAGTCACTTGATGTATGAACTTGTAAGGCTCGAAGGTGACCGCCAAGTACTTGCAAAAAGGCTCTTCCTATATTCTAGCCTATGCTCATACACGATGATTGAAATTCTTTCGGTTACCCAACCTTCTATTTAAATAACATGAATTCTCCGATTCCAACGATAGGCCTACTTAGTAGGGAAACCGACGTCAATTCCCCTCAGCAGGCATTAAATCATCTCGGCACAAAGTAGAGGTATTATTACGCGAACGTAGAGTCACTTAACCTTTGCTCAAAGGGGACCCCCGAATACTTCAAACGAATATTTATGTACGTGCAGAATTTTACGATCCCGCAGATGTAGTCTGTGTAGTCTGCGTACCCTCTCTTTTAAATGATCGATATGCGTGCAAATAAGCAGGGCCTTAAGCAGCGCATTATACTGCGGGAGAACGGATGGGCGCCCCAGGCGGCCACAGCGCGCATGCGCCCACCGAATTACACCTCCCCTCCTCTCTACCAAAATATTATCCCGGTTATATTGAAAACAACACGCAAATTGCTGATAATTTTAACCTAATATTTTATATCCGTTTTATCGTTAAAAAAATGATTTGATGAGCTTCCGTTAGTCTTTTCGCTCTCTTTTAGCCTCCATTAGGGATATTACGGGATCAGATAGGGAAGATGATAAAGGTACTCCTTTATAAGGAAGTGTTAGCAAGTTCGCAAGGCTTGTATGACTAGTACTAGCTACTATAAAAATAGACATGAACGCCTAGGTTACTTTTATTGCTATCAATTTTGTGTCAAGGAGCTTCACGGCGATTTGTGGAAAGGCCACATAATGTTAACTAATTGGCAAAAAAACGAGTTGGCGATAAGGAGATAGTAGTCATGATTTCTTAAATAACGAAGAATAGCCTTCAACTGCTTTTCATCTTAAAAACAAACGTGAGCGAGCGAACATTATTATTTAGACAATAAATTAAAATAAATCGCACCTTTAAAACAAAAGTAGCATTATACTGAACATGAGTTTTGAATTGCCATTTTTAGGTAAACCTAAAACTTATCCATCTAACGCTTGTGTGCGTTGCCCATTTGTAATCTGATTGTCTAAGTCTTAGGTTCCAATAGTTAATATTTCTCAGTCATTGATTCAACTTCTCATCTAGTAAATAGGCATCGAAAACTTTATAACTATATAATATATTTAATGTATTATATGTCACTCTTTGAATATCCTTAATTATATATCAATTGAGAACAATATTTAATATTTTGTTTTTCATTAAAATCACTTTTCGTAAATTTTCAGTTTCTTTGAAGTTTTTTCCTTATTTAGGTTTTGCTCAACTCTTATACTTTCCCTGGTATCTACATTATTTTTATTTTATCCACGTTTACACCGTCGATACCATGAATAGGTACATACTTACTAGGCCAGCAGCGTCGCACTGAAATCGAATCCCAAGCAACAATGACCGACAAATGATCCGCTTCACTGGACCAACTCACAAAATAAAGTGAATTAGAAAAAAAACATCCACTTGACAATTACACCTGCCCAATAGAGGTTTATGTAGTATATTAAAGTCGATTTGATCAAAAAACGCTTGTATAGTATCTGTAGAGACTTTCTTACCTTTCTACTGACTTAGAATTGTAACTTGTTTATCCGCTTATGCACAAAAAGCTATGTAAGCTTCTAGAAGAATTCTTTCAAATATTAATTTCGATCATGTGGATGATGATAGAGCAAATTTGCCTAGTACTATATACCTATTCACTCTTGGCTTAAAACCTTCAGGTTGTAGCTATCAGGAAACAGACTTCATTAGGTATATGCACTCCTTACTTAACTGTACGTATAAATATGAGTATGGAAAATGAAATGATAGAAGTATTATAATGATTATATACAACATTTTAAATGAAAGAACACGGATGGAATTTAGTCAGTAAACGTTTGACACGCCTCTTCAATCAAAACAGAAGAAGTTATTAAACGACTTGCTATCTTCAAATAAAGTTGGTAACCATATTATATCATGTTTATCGACTTCTATCTTCATATTTAGTGTTACTGTGAAACAATAATTTCTGAAAACTGCTTTAGCTCTTTTTTAAGTATCGTGTCGATGGGTTTGTATTAATTTTAGGGCAGCGCTTTTGTCATCGTTCATTAGTTGACAAAACGTGAGATGGGTCGTGGTTTGTAACTCAACACCGTATTAACATTTAATGCCTATACCGCCTATAGAGCTTCTCAAGTCGATTATGTTCGTGTCTCGACCGAATTCATTTCGCCGAATTGGGTAAATGGCACTTCTATCATCACCTGTTGGATTATTATAACCAGAAGCATTCTTCGTAGGTATTCGTAACTGTTAATTTCTGTTTTTTGTCCCAATACCAGATTATTTGAATTCAGAATACTTGTTGATTATTAAATTTAGTTTCATTGTCTTCCTGCCCTTGTTGTATGTTATTTGGGGATTATATATGTCCTTCTTCCATTCCCTCCAGTCAAAAGTCATGCTATAATACAATTCCTTGCCATTGATATTACTTTTTAGCCTCAGACAATCCATCCATCTTTGCTAGATTAAAGAATTAATTTATACGCATATTCTCTGTTTCAATATCCACTTGTTATTCCTATAGTTAGATAAATGTACTCTCACTTTATAAAACTAAACCTATTAATTTTATCGAACTAATCCATATAAGTTTATAAACGACATCTGCTGAGGTTAAACCTTGCGTAAACCTTTAGTTAATGAACTCGTTTATCTAACCTTACGGGCACAATATTGTATTACTGGATTTATTAATAAATCTCATTAATAATAGTCTTATAGCTATAAATCTCTTATTATACGCATTTGTATGAAGAATAGATCCAATAGTCAACACAATTTTGTCACACAAAGAAAAAGTAATTATTTTCTCTGATCATCCTGTCTAATAACCGTGTTAATTCCCTTATTAATTTACCATTTCTATTCGGCGAAATCCTCAGACATAATTAAAGTACGGCGCCAAAGTCTACCTGTCGGTGTACCTTTGCCCGCCGCTCTATTAGACAATAAAAAAGTTAATGCCTATACGGGCAGCAGAGATGCGGCAACTTCTCACAGTCCCCCACCCTCGCCCCTCCCCGCGCACCTCTAACAAAAATAAAACACAACCTTCCAAGGATACAACCACCGTAATTTTAAATTCAACATAACAACACAAAATTGGCAAGCAAAATTCAACACTGCCACTTAAGAAACAACGCTCAATTTCTTTACTTGCCATGAAGCCCCTGTAGTGTCTTAAAACACAACCTAATCAAAACTTTAGTGTTATAGGAATACAGTTCAGTATTGCAAGAAAGTTAAGCAAATAAGGTTGTAGACGCAAAGGTAGGGAGAAGAGTAAAGGGGGTTCATTAATCCCCGCGCCCTGCGCGCACGCACTTTCATGAATGGACCGAACAGGTTGATGTGTTTCAACTACAGGATGATTCTTATATAGGTTCAATAATTTAATCAGTTGCTTTTTTATTTAGACGATGTATTTTTGTATATTTAAATTTATAAAACCCAAAAAGATGTAAGAGAACAAAAGATAAGATTTGAATATTTGTTTATGCGGGAATATCACGTAGGCACATTTGAATGCATTTATTCGTATCGACTAACGGAGATAATAAGGTCACTGATCAAAATTACAAAACAATGTTTTGTGTGATATCGCGAAGTCTTCGCTGACTTCCAAATTGTGTGATGTCATCAGTTCCTTTGTGTTCAGATAGTGGGCACAGATGACCGTATTTGCTCTCAATTCTTCCACCTTTGCTTCTGGTGACAATCGTCGTAGTGTTGTCAAAATCAATTGACGTCGTTTCGTTGTTAACATTTTATGATTTCGCCACTACTTTAATTTAAGAACTGTGACTTTTAGTTCGGTTATGTCTTGCTGTTCGAAAAGCTCTCTTTTATCTAGTTTCCAAGTCTTGGTCCATAAAGCTTTATCTGTAAGTGGGCAGTCCGCAGTAATGTTGGCGTGTGTGCTATGTGGCCAAACAGGTCGTTCCACTAACATCCTGTGCATGGAAGGTTCGAAGGAAGCGCCGCAACGTCCGGCCGCGTGGATGTAGCGTGATGCTCTTTTTCCTTTTCGGTTTGTTTTTTGTTCATCTCATTTATTTATTCCAATGTAATCTCTTCCAGTTCATTTTTTATTCAGTCGGCCTTCAGTGTTACCTGTGCCGGGACGCCAAAGCCTTGTCTATATTATCGCCTTAGCACATTTGCTAAAGGAACGTTTTGATAAAAAAATTCGGTGTTGTGTTTTGTTCTGCGAATATTAGTGACATTTGTAACGGAGCTTGTTGTGATTTTATGGACATGTGCCTAGTGTCTGTTGATGTCTAGTGTCGTTCTTGTGTGCTGTGATGATGGAACTTCCGCACTATCTGCTTCTCTTGGCTCGGACTTCGCTGAGCAACTTGAATCTCCACTCGATGGAACCTCCTCAGTCACCCAAGTTTAATGTGCCTCTTTGGCAGCCTTGGGTTCCTTCACCAGGGAAAGGTATCGAGCATTTATTTGTTTATTTTAGTGACCGATTGTTTTGAATTTCAATTTGAAATATTTATAATTTCAGTTTTGTTTTGAGAGCATTTAAGGTTGCTATATAAATTACGTGTAGAGAGACTCGGTAATATAACACTGAGTTCTAATATCAAAATTAATCAGGTAAAATTTCTAATCTGTGAAATTTATGAGCAGCTCTATTACCTATAGAAGTATCAGGTTCTAATATACGCGAAGTTTCGGATTGTAAACTAGTGAGCAAAGGCCTGTAACCAAATACCAATTTACTTCGTAGGAAGGAAAGCTATTAACCTAATGGTCCGGTCTCGAGTCTCGTCCATACCCAATTATTTTGCTCTTAATTCCTAAGTTGCTCGTATTTCTTTAGTATTGAGTTATATCGTAAACATAACATTATATCGATAATTTTCATTAAGATAAGAATAAAAATAACATTATATCGATGATTATTGTGGTAGAACTTCTAAAAACATCAGTACAATAACAGTAACGTTATAGGTAAAGCTGTATGTTAGTAGTCTACTTTTGGTAGAACTTTATTTTTGTTTAAAAATCTATTGACAGGAACTCTAGTTCAAGGGCCAACGTTAAAATAGTCTCCAATAATTTAATCTACAAACATGCTTTCATCTCTTGGTTTATTCGAGCTGGATCATCTTTACTCATGGACTCTTTATTTCCAGAGACCCCAAGTACTGCGTCGAGCGGCGAGTCTGAGGGCGACCGCACCCTGTCTCCAGAAACGCCGCGCGCGCAGCCCAAGGAGCTCACTGGCAAATGGCGTAGGGAGAGACGGAACACGCGCCTGCCTGATTATAGACCTAGGTAAACAATAGTGAAGTTAGATATTATAGTGTTTAGGTAAAAATTTCTAAAACCTTCTTTCGACTCAACAATTAGAATTTGTTAGAAAGAAAGCTGCTTCTTTTTCTTATTCATTGATCTTGTTTTCAATCTCATTTATTTTGATAAAAGTAAATTCTTGATATCATTCATAAGTTTCAAAATGCGAATAACTGAAATTAAGTTTAATTTGTATAAAATTCCGGAAGCTCATATCCGATCATTTCTGAAATAACTAAGTAAATTCAATTCTTAAAACAGTAGCCGTTTGGGACGACATTCCATTGGAACACAAAAATAAAACAGATTGCATCTTCCGATTTAATTTCCATAAATTAAATTTGTTTCCAGGGAGAACGGCAAGATGGCGCTTCGGTCGCAATCGTTCAACGAGCGGCGCAGCGTGGCGTCCGTGGCGCGCGCGCAGCCGCACAGCGACGGAGAACTGTCCGACGAGACTGATGACGGACCCGCTAACTTAGCTATTAATGGAAAACGTAAGGAATTATTATGCTCTCATTTGTTTCCTATTATTACTACTATTGACGAGGGTTTAGATCATCAATATTATACATGTACTACGTAGGTACACACTAGCTTAGGCGTACCCATCGAAATCTTTGCACCGTACCGTCACTTTAAATAACTTAAATGATCTGCAGGCCGCAGCAGACTTTTGTATTAACTTTTCAGTATTTTGACAAATAGTTTCTACAAACGTGCTTGTCTATCGATAAAATATAAGTTAATGGTTTAGTTGAAGTAGAATCATTCAGTAATTTGATAAGAATTAGGCTTGAAATTTTTCGATTTTCAAGCTTCGATTGAAAATCGAAATTGTTGATATGAATAGTTAGGATCCTAATCCTAACTCCGTATGGGTAAAATTAAAAGCTCTCAGTCAATATTTGACTAGCTCGTGATATGGTACCTAATCAATCTCATCATATAACTCCATAGCCGTCACAGAAGTTTAAAAAAACCTTATTTGATTACCGTAATGAAAAATGTGAATTGCTTTCAAAGCAATCCCATTTCGGCCGTGTCCTTCGCAACGATTGCGGATATCAAACAATAGCTCGGTTCCACGGCCGTGGAAGTTTATTTAACGAAAAATAAATTTAATCGGAATTGCTTGGTAAACGATTTTGCTAGCTAAACAAGCAAGACGTTATTCAACAACCTTGATTGGATTTGAACAACTTTGGCAAAATGTGAAACTAAGCCAAGGACGCGATAGAGCCACGACTCCACGAGACGAAGCCAATATAAAACTTCTTAGTAAATCCGATTCCCTACAAATCCTAACTAATGAAATTTGCCGTCCTAATCTCTTCAAAAACGTGTATTATAGTACAGGGTTTGTTGTTCGTCTTTGATATCCATTATTCGGTGTAAGGCGAAGCGAAATCAAGTTACGTGCAAATCCGGGCGGATAGCAGTCTCACATAAATATATTTACTATGAGACTCCTTTGATATAAAGCGCGTACAAAGAACAGACCTTTCTTTAACAGATAAACCGTGTTAAGTGCTTAGTCCTACCTTCTTTCGAGAAATACTTTATTGTGTTCTATTATGGATGCTAGTTGGAAGGTTGAGTTCTGATTGACGTAGTAACTAAGATGATAGAGTCCCTAGAGGTATGCTCAAGTTAAGATTAACAAAGTAAGACAGTTCTAACTAAGGTGTTATGTATTTTGACGTAATTGGGCTGATATTATAGAATATTAAATTTAAGGCTTTCGTCGTTGTTATTTTGTGAATTGTTTTTATCAATTTAATAAATTATTTTGGAACATAATAACGTACATCTTAAATGTGATGTTTATAATCAACTGCTGAATCGATTTCAGCTATTTTTAAAAAAAGTATTTTTTTTATTCAAAAGTAGTCAAGAATAATTTTAGGATAAAAATATGGAATTTTAAGTCAACATTCTTCAAAATAAATCTCTGGATTGCGTTACTAACATGCTTGTGTGTGATTGCATAAATGCCAATGCCGAAAAAACACTACGTGCGTGTAAGTGCATTGAAATATTTCAATGCATGAATTGTGATTACAACTAATTTTTTTGTTGGAATATATAAGGATGTGCATTATTCCAGTTACATATTGAATATGTATATTCTAAAATTAAGCATTTCAGCACCAAATTTAGCCTTAGCTGTGTAGGTCTCAATTCATTGTAATGCTTATCAAAGCTGTGTGAATAACAGATAAGCTTGAAATTGACGCATTTAAGCGTGTTACTAATCACTCAGATATTTATGGTATTCAGTGTGATTTCCGCTTGCTGTGGGTGGGAATGGTAAATTCATTTACGTGCGCGATGCATCTCATTACCGCGAATACGATTGTAATTTTATCCTGTGGGTTATTTGTTTTCGTTCTCTGTTATGGAGGCTTGAATTTATTTCAATGGCTTCATCGATGAATAGATTGGTAGTATTTCTATTGGCAGTATTTCTAAGGAAAGTTCAAAAACTAGTTATGAAATCTCTTCTGTGATAGCACCGAGACTGCTTGCCTGTATAAAAGTTATCGAGGTTTATGTAGATAAGACATGTATTTACTTTACTCAACTTGGAACTAATTCCGCTTCTCGTACCCTTCTTGAAATTTACTTCGTTGTCTTACTGCAAATAGTATTTGTGTGTGATTTGGTTCAGTAACTAGGCAGTTTTGAGTCTTCCCTTTGTTTCTGATCCATCTTTACTTCGTTGCTATTCATATTTTGCATATGTACAGTATATTCCTTTCATTATGTCCACCTATCGTTTATACTATAAAGATCTTCAAGCATTGGCACCTATCTATGATTGCTGTTATTGAGAACTCTGATGTATTCATTACTTATGTCACTCATATTGTATTCATACCAAACGATATACTGAATATATGTCATGTTTGTTCCAGGAGCGCCCCCGGAGTACCCGGGCGGGAAGCACGAGGCCCCGATAGACATGCGCCTGCGCTCGCGGCCGGCGCCGCCGCCCTACACCCGGCCCTCTGTCATCACCAAGAGCAATGATACGCCGCCTGGTAAGCATTCATACACATAGAACTATAAAAAATGCGGGAAAAAAAACTTAAATCATTGTTGTCGTGTAAAATTAAAAATATCTACGACTCAATGTAATTTAGACTTAACAAATATCGCTTTAAATTTTTTGAGTCGAATGATGTATTAAAAATAGTGTCGATTCCCACGTTTCTTCTACGATTGTGCAAAAGCAGAAAATATAACATGTGTATTTTTTCCAACAGGTTCAATGTCGATGTGCGACCCCGTCATCGACGAACACTTCCGACGTTCACTTGGCGATGACTACATGAACTTATTTAAGAAAAACAACCCAGAAATTCCGCAGACCGCACCAAAACCCAACATGAAAGACCGCGCCAGCAGCCCGATACAGTTCAAAACTGAAGAGCCCCCGAAACCGGCGAAAATCATTGCTATGGAAGTCGACGACGCGAGTATGTCTGTAGACGATCACTTCGCGAAGGCTTTAGGTGACACCTGGAGGCAAATACAGACATCGAGGTTAAAAGATAACGAAAAAGTACAGCCGAGCAAAGGCGGCGTCGACGACCACTTCAGTAAAGCGCTCGGCGAGACGTGGAAACAAATTCAATCGTCCAAACTGAACTTAGACACAGATAACGAGAAACCTAAAGACCAAACGACGAAAATTATTTCAAGGAGCGGAGTGGTAATATAATAACGGTTGTTAAGCCGCTGGGTGGTTCGGTTTACGGCCTTGTAAAATTTACGAGGCATTTTCATGATACTAACTGGAGTATCAATAAATTCCCACTTGTTTTACATAAAGAAAGCTATTATTTTGATAATGGGTACGGAGCGTGTGCCAGTTCTTACGGTGCCTTTCCACCTGCGTCTACCTAAAGATTTATTCCACCATATTTTTGTTACACATGTTTAGAACATGGCCGCTAGCTTTTTGGCACTCGCCACTGTTTATCGTAAAATGTTTTCAATGTTTCCGATAACATATGTCAATAACACGTTATAGCAGATAGCATAAAATATATAACATCGAATGTCAACAACAGATAACTAAGTTATTCGCGAATGGAAGCACCTTTATGTTTAATAAAATCGAGATCCATGACAATTCTGTTACCTTAGGTTTTGGGTAATATTTTTGTATTGTTATTTAATTGTAAATGATATATAAATAGTCAATTAGTCACCAGTTACACATTGTAAGTTATTACCTCAATATGAGCGCTTTTGCACAATTCACTAATAGGTTAAGTAATAATGTTGTAAATAATAGTCATGTGTGGTTGGGACCGAATGAATATTTATGAAAGAAGATATTTAGATATGTTTGACTAACTGTTTCATTTCAACATTTAATGTTCCTCGTGTAATGTGTGTATGTGCAAGTAAAACTTCGAATGTAACGAAATGCCCATCGAAATTTTACGACAGATGTGTTAAATACTTTATTTTGATATTCGATTAGAAACTGTATGAAAATGAAGAGTTAATTTTAAGGAACACTGAGAAATAATTTATAAAGATTGCTGGGAAAAATGATAGCTACTTTTTTTAGGCTCCAAATTTGTCGGTTACTTAAATATTGAGGCCTACAGCTTCCTAAAAAAAAATTATAACAACTTTAGTACCTACCATGAATGCATCACTGCTTATTATCAGGTGGGATTGCAGTTGCAGAACGAAATAAGGTTTAACTGAGTGAAATATTTTGAAAATTAATTCAAATATTCAATAATTATTTCACTATAATCTCTCAGTCACCATTCAGTTTATTTTTTTTCAGACCACTTATTAATAACCTATGTGATTATTATTTTTCTCAGCAAGCCTCCTTTACTTTAATATATCGAAGGGCAGCTGGCTGCCTCCTCGTGTCCTACGACTTAGTAATATAAATATACTTCGGTTTTGATGTATGTAAATAACGTTTTCCTATTTATGCACTGTAATTTAAGTATAATGTCGTTCAAGACGAGCAAATACACATAGCCTTTAAAATTATGCGTTTTATTTTATTTACTTACTAGCTTTTTCCCGCGGCTTCGCCCGCGTGGTATTGGGGTTGGGGTTACTGGGATAAAAAGTAGCCTATGTCCTATTCCGGAGTGTATCCTATGCCTGTGCCAAATTTCATCCAGATCCGTCCAGCCGTTTTAGCATGATTGAGTAACAAACATCCAAACATCGTAACTTTCGCATTTATAATATTAGTAAGATTCATGGACACTCTTTATTTAAACTTTTGAGCCCCGAGCGAACTCCGGTATTCGCACACCTATTGTCTTTCTGTTATGTCTTTAATTACGGCACTCGAAAAGTTAATGAGCCCTGAAATAATTACAATTCAGTTCAAAACCATTTTATTATAATTTATGAAACGTCAAAATCTAGTGTACACTAGGAATAATGCCTTGATCACACACATCAAGCAAAAGGGGCTAGATAATGCTCTCGGTCGAATACTCGGTGCGTATGAACATACTGCTACAGCTGAGCGCACAAACGATTTTCTCTACAACACATTTACATGACTGTCTCGGCCGAGCAACATTTTACTGTCTCGCCCTTTTACTCTGCACATGTGATCAAGTTGCCTCCTAAGTGTTTCCTCTCATCAAGACATTACTCCTGTATCGCGGATGCATTCACAAAACTTCTAATTTACATACACAACTTTCAGTACTCTCAACTGCTGTGGTTGTAGGCCACGTAACTATTTGTTACGCAAGGGTATTCTGAAAGAAAAACCCGGATCCCTGAAATGCAAGGCAATCACAGCGGGAGAAGTCATTAGTAATTGCTGCTCATGTAACGTCTACACCTTTTAATCCAAAAGGACTAAGCCAGTGGCATCGGTATAGGGTCCTAGGTTTATAAAGAAAAAGTGTTTTTTTTTTTACAAATGCTTGATTTACCCTACGAGACGGTTATCAGGAGAGGATAACATGTTGAAATTTTTTTCCTTCTTAGGCCCCTACATACAGAAGCCTAAGTAGGCAAAAATTTGATACGGCAGGTACACCGGGAGCTACGCCTTTGGACTAATAATATTATATGGGGTCAGGTAAGATTTTCTTACCCTGTAGCTGAACTGTAGAGACCTTCTACTGTTCTTTAGTTTGTACGCCAGATCTAAATAGGTAACTACTAAGCCATGGAGCGATTTCGCAATTGAATATTTCGAGTTAAGAACTACTCAAATCTTACTTTAAGAGCGGTCAACCCAATTTTTCTTAAAAAGATTTAAAGGTTAAAAAAGGTGTTTCCTGGAACTGAAAAAGTTTTGTAAAATATTCAAGTAATTACCGAATGCTAACGAGTTTTCAGATGTTATCTCTCATTTTTCGCGTTGCCTCTTCAGCAAACATGGTCTTAGCTTGCGTTAGATGAAGCAACAAGCTTATAAACCAAGCTCTTCGTTGACGATGGGCGAGTGGGGAAGGCCCCTCAATTTTGACAGCTTTTAAAAAAAATACTCAATAAATCAGGCATGGTTTCTTGATTAAAATATCCTGTTCATCTTTTTGATGTTAAGATCTGTCCGTAACATGAAACGATTGTTTCAGAACTTGCGGGACCCAAAAGTAATACGGCATGAAAGGTACTTAATTATCATTTGTCGTAGATATTCACGTATTAAAATACCCCAAATAATTATAAATTTTGCCCAAAGTAATGTTATAAATGAAACATTATTTTTGGTAGGTATTAACTTATGAATGGTGACGCAACATAGTACGGGATATAGGTATTCTCTTTTACGTGCATCAAATAAGTTCACTCGAAAATCGAATTGGTCATTAACTAAAAAAGTATAAAATGTGGTTACTGACGAGTCTTTAAAGAAAAGTAATGAATAAGCGTTATAGAAAATCAAAACTGTAGAATCTTGGAGTACTGATTTTTTTTTTAATTCGTAATTTGGAAGGTTAGCTGTTTTTTTTTATGGTGGGCAAAAATCATCCAATGACGAATTCCGCTCTTGGGCGGAGCAGGAAACAGTATCAGACTCTTACTGACTAAACACCCCACCCCGTTCCTTCTTTGCACTGCACTGCACTGGGGCCAAGCCTTCCTTTCAGAAAGAGACCCTGGGCCCCAAGGTTAGCTTGGAAATCTACACTAATATAATAAAGAGGTAAAGTTTGTATTTTTGTTTTTTTTGTTTGTAGGGGGTAATCTCTGGAACTACTGGTCCGATTGGAAAAATTTTAGCAACAATAGAAAGGTGCTTTACTCCTGAGTGACATAGGCTATATTTTATGTACGCGGGCGAAGCTGCGGGCAAAAGCTAGTAATACTTATATTTGTCTAAAATGTAGTTAGTTTTCGTAAATTTTCTTTTAATTATCTCAAAGATCGCCATCCAATAAGCAGCCGAATATGTCGGTCGACCCGAATATACGACCACTTTTTAGTCAAGCCCCTTTTTTGAGCCAAAAATAAACGAAACCAAAACTGTACCTTTCTGATACTTCACTTCCCTAATATAAAATTTATTTGGACGTAAAAATAACGAACCCTTATAAATTAATTCCTGAAAATGAAACGTTACCTACAATGCCCTCGACAAAAACAAGAAATTAAAAGTCCTCTTTTATTCTTCCTTTTAACAACAGCTAATTTTCTTAAGAAACTGTCTTAAAGAGTAACTGTCCGTCTTTAAGTGGAAGTTCTAATTTAGTTACACGAATTAACATAATTGCACCCAACAAGATAGACAAGGGAAAACTAATGGAATTTAACTTGAACCCTTAAGTAAACAGTGTCTTGTGACCGTTCTACAATTTTTGAATTTATCTACCGCACTTATAGTCTATGATGGACTGTAGTACGTGGAATACTTAATGTATAAATAAAGAACAGTTTGACAGAAAGGAATATTATATTTTATCGCTAAATAGCTTTGGTGGAGGTATATTTTCTACTTCTGTCATCGATTTCACCTTTGAAGGCGAGTTAGTTGATATGTCAACCTCTTTATGTCAAGAGTGAATAGGTTACTTCTAGACAAGCGTCATCGCCATCGTCGACCACATCATCGCTTACCATCAGGTGAGTTTGTTGTCAAACGCGAGACCATATATAATTAAAAAAAAATGGATTATTATTAAAAAAATATCTTGTTAACTTCAAGAAATCGTTCAATGACTTGTCCCGCTCTAGACTCTTGTCCACTCCGCAGTGGAAGAGCATGTGATCTCATTCTGTCTAAAACCACACCTATTACAAGCTTTTATTTAGTTTCACCTGTCCCGTTGTCTGTCGTTCTGTAATCAAATCTTGCAACTTAAATTTGATCCACTTCCCGGTTTCCGATTGAGCTGAAATTTGGTATACACGTTTAGTTCGGATGACAATGCAATATTATGCAGACATGGAGCTGATCTGATGATGGAATCGCGAGGTAGCCATAGGAACTCTGTAATTAAAAGGCACAACCACGTCGAGTTTGGGCTCGTGTGAATCGTCTTGACGAGTTTTATTTATATAAGTATAGACCACCGCTGTAAAAGCTTGTTATGAAAAAAAATATTTTCATTGAAAACTTGTTTTCCTTCTTTGCTTTTACATCCCAGGACAATGCGTTTCCTTTTAGGACGTCAACTCAAGACCGCAAGGTCTGGTGGCCTGATGGGTTACACACTGCATCAATACACGTCTTATAAAAGTCAACTTTACTAAATATCATTAAGTTCAGAATAAGTTACTTTTAAGCAAGTATGCTTCCACCTGATGGTAGGTACCTAAACGATATCATCGTGTGGGTACCATCAGAGAGAGTAGTTAAAGTTATCAATAATAATAAAAAAAGTGAGGTCTTTGCATTTTTTACGTCTGCAAATTCTATAATGTTTTCAAATAGTGTTATTTAAATCTATATAAAAGGATAGGTACTAGGCAAAGACAATCATTAATTTTAGACCCATTTTCAGATTTAATAAGGGCTGACATGAAGTTTCGAATCACTTATAGATAATCACATGTCTAATGAAAAATATTTACTTACGATTGTTTATTTAATCTAAGTAAGAAAACACCTTTTCAGAAAGCTAACAATGCACGCTATATGAACCATAAAGACATAGGACTTTGTAGTTATATTTACAAAAAGAAATATCATTTTATCATGTAACGTGCCTTAAACTAAATATATAAAAATCAACCCCTCGCCAACGGTGACTTTTTGTAGTCATGCTGTCGCACGCTCACGAAACGCGCGAAAGCATCGCTACTAACGCGCGTTAGTTTTTTTTTTTATGGTAGGTGAAAATCATCGAATGACGAAACCCGCTCTTGGGCGGAGCGGGAGACCAGTGTCAGACTCTTACTGACTAAAAAACCTACCCCGTACCTTTCTTGCCTTATTCCTAGAGCCAACGCGCGTTAGTAGCATTTGCAACGTGCTACAACATAGTGCGACGGTATCGACTCGAACGCGCTTCAGCATCGCTACTACATCGTTACAAAAAGTCGCCGTGGGTGGGCGAGGGGCCTTACTGAATGGATTGCTCTAATATTTTCCACGCAGATTACTATTACGACGTAGACATGCGGCAAATTCGCCGCTTATGGGGTAGAAACAAGGAATCCAAAGTTTTTTACTTTTTTCTAAACACTCAATGCTCAATTACAAGACTCTGTACAGTATATTACGCAGTAAATAAGTAGACACATTTGGTATGATTACGCGCATTCAAGGTCGATTGCCATGATGGTCCAAGTTGAGCGACGAGGCTTATAACCGATTGTTAGGTCTGAATCGAAGTGTTGGTTTGCGCGTACTGCGTAACCAAATGCGTAGAAAATGGTTTAACAAGTTTTCGGCGTACTATACCCATGTTTCCTTAGTATAATTTTATACGTTCAGGCGGGCAAAGCCGCTTGTAGAAGCTAGTCAATATACAAAAGTAAGAACTAAGAAGCTTTGTGCTATTCTAGAAAATATTTCGCGCATAAATAGACCAACTTGGTCGACCTAGTTCACACCGCCTAGCAAAATCCGAATTCGTTTGTATAATCTAGCAAAAAACCTCACCCAAAGTAGTGAATTTATTAAAACTACCTTCTTTATACCAATTTACTGTGTGATTTTGTCGCCGGTTACTATTAAGCAAATTGTAAGTTAAATTCTTGAAAAAGATAAGGCGCAAGTGTGTATTTAAGGTGACCCCATTAGAACGTAAATCGTAGGTTAATTTGGTGAAAAAGCAAATGTTATTTACATGTTTTATTCATTACTTTTCCTCAACGACGTGATATTAGAATATTTTCTTAAATACCTACAAAACACACTTAAGGGCGGCCAACCCGAGGTACAGTTTCATACAACCGCTATTATTAGAAATCGGTCTCCAGATATTTTAGATATATACCTATACCTTCTATAGAAATCAAAACGTTTTTACGTGGAGTTTAGCCCTCCATAATATACTCATACATTAAAAATATAAAAAAGTAGTTACTGCTCGAAGCCTTGCACATTTAATCGCGATTCTGAATAACGACAATTTATTTCAGAAACTTTTATATGTATATTTATGAGTTTAAAAATACGTAGTTCCTGAAACAAGTA
This sequence comes from Mythimna loreyi, assembly GCA_029852875.1. Classification (NCBI taxonomy): domain Eukaryota; kingdom Metazoa; phylum Arthropoda; class Insecta; order Lepidoptera; family Noctuidae; genus Mythimna; species Mythimna loreyi. Next base: position 10,468,639 of record CM056782.1, on the reverse strand, counting down.
TTGTAAAAAATTCGAGTAAATTGCGGAATCACAGAATGCCAACAGAGTTTTCAGGCATTATGATCTCTCTGTTCGCGTCGCCTCTTCATCCATCATCGCGTATTATTGTACGGCCGTCGTCTCTTGACGAGTCTGAAGTTAGCGGCGAATTTTATCGCTTGAAAACTCGTAAGTAGTAACGTACACTAAGTGCCACTAACAGTTTTTAACAGCAATAAGAACTGCACATTGAATTTATTTGTTTAAACCAGTGATTCCCAAAGTGGTCCAGGTGGACCCCCAGGGGTCCAAGGGGGACTTGCTGGGGGTCTACGTAGGCGTGAATAAAAAATGGGGGTCCATAAGACATTAATGGGGGTCCACGAAAATTTATCTGCTTTTGATAGTAAAGAGCAAAAATGTAAGCATAGTTTTTATAAGGGCCTACCTACATTGTTATAAGTACCTAACTAAGCAAATAATATTTTAATAAGGCAAGTGACTGTTACTTGTCCAAACTTGCGTATTTGATATTAGTAGGCGTAGGGATGTAAATGTTCACAGGTACACCCTGTATAGGGACAGAACTCAGAAGTGACACAATTTTTATTTTTTGGCGACTTTAAGAATGTGGTAGAAAAGTGCAACAGGGGGTCCACCGAAACCAGTAAAATTTTAAAAGTGGTCCACGAGAAAAATAAGTTTGGGAACTACTGGTTTAAACCATTTATTTTTTTATGAGTTACGAGCCTAACTACAGACTCGCCAAGATCCGACAGACTTACTGAACCTACGTTAGACGAAGCTACAAGCTTTTTAAATTTTAAATCATGCGCGACGTTTACGATAGGCGAGTGGCGAAGAGTCTTCTTAAGTGTATTGAATACAATAGGAACAAATGAGTCTATCATCATACATACCTATTTTGATTTGGTCTTTATGTACTCTACTTACGATTAGGTAGGATTAATCTTCATTTATCCGTTGTCGTATTTCCTTAACAATATCTCTAATAAAATTAATATTTCCAAGGAAATTAGAGATATTGAGATTCCCTAATGAAATTAGAGATAATGTTAGTGTCTGTGTCAGTCAGTTTCCATTTCATTGGTTAAAATGTAATTTTCCTTATCTATTGCTTATATAACTAGTGAAGTAGTGAATTACTTATTTATTTATAAAAAATTGAATGTAAGTACTATGTAGTAAGAAAAATTGTACAAAGACAAATTTAATGCCTTAGACGTTTTCTACTGTAGATCTGTGCTGTACAGAAACAGTGGCGGTCCCTTCATACAAGCCCAAAAGTCCGGCATGCCTTACTAAAATGCTCGATAAGAATCAATATCAAACCCGAACAATTTAAAAGTTCGCGCGCTTAATTCTTATCAAAATAACACAAAGTATCTACTTAGGCCCGCCCGCTGCATTACACATCGCGATTGTTCGCGCGCTTCGCTTACACTCGGCACTATATATAGCTATCTCGCTTACACTTACCGGCTTTTACCGGGCTTTCAATGTCTCTTTCGCACTCATAGCGATGTGCCGTATAAGTACTTAGGACGTTTTGCGTCTACAAATCGATCAGTATAGAAGATTTAAGCCGGAATTGCGCATGAAGTTGCACGCGAATGCGTGACCTTGTCGGTTTGTCACACTTTAGTGTTGCCGTTTTAGCAACGTTGTGAGATCTTGGAGATTTTTAACGAGTTTGGAGACTTTTTAAGATTTAGCAGCAGTAAAAACCAGCGACTTTTTAAAATAACGAAATTAAATATTCAAGCATTAACTTAAAAGTAAAAAAAATGCGACATTTAGCTACATTTTTCATATACCTGGCGACTTTTTTTGCCTAAATGACAACACTACAACTTTGCGTAAATAGTTTTTGACACTCGAGTGCAACTAACTTCAGTTTTATTTGTTTTCTTAGTTAGTAAGTTTTTTATGTGTTTTCTTAGTTTTCCCAGTGTTATATGTAACTGTTATGGTGACTTACCTACAACAATGGAGCTAATTGTACCTTGTGAGGATTTAAAATGCGTTCGAGTTTTGATTGGCGAAGATAAGGTAAAATCTTTAAACTTTGCTCAGAAAAAACAGTTAATTTCTTCATTAAAACCGACGCCTAATCTGTGTATTTCTCAGTCTAGTAAATCACATAAACAAAAATTTTATAGATCAGTGTATATATAAATTACTCACATTTTCCTACAGAGGGATTAGATTCATTATTTGACATTTATGCAAACTATTTCGACAAAAAAACAATAAAAAGTTAATTGATTTGCCTGTATTCTAGTCCTGATCTAAAAGATCGTAATGTTTTGAAATTGATTTCATTCATGAGAATAACCTTGAAGATGCCTTTCCTGAATTGTTAAAATTAGTGTATCTTGTTTTAACGCGTTCGACGTTCATGAAACAATCGTACCTTGTCTAGGGGGCAGCTTACATACTAAACCAGTTATTACGAGCGTGAGCCACACGAAAGGCATAAGCATATATCTGAAACCGTCTGAAACCATCCACAGTCATAGTCAAAACCTTCTTCACGTCATGTTCCTCATTCCTCATTCGCATGGCCCACACCATGACAACCTATTTCCACACAATTTTTCGGTCACCGCTACTACTTTTAGAAACGTCAATAAAAGCTGCTTTTAAATTCTTAATTAACTGGTTTCTACCAGCGGCTACGAAAATTATCCCAAAGGAATTTGCTGATCTCGAGAGGATGTCCTCTTGAGACAAAAAGTAGGAATATAGTCTTATGTGCTATTCCGGGACTGATCTACCTGTGTGCCAAATTTCATTCAAATCCATAAAACACTTACGCCCCAGCCACTGTAGACTTGAACTTACCACCCACACACACACACACACATGGACTACCAGCCACTGTAGACTTGAACTTACGGACGAGAAACAATCCGTCTGGCAGCCGACCGGACTACACATGAGCCGTCAGCAGCGTGTAGTGATCCACGCGTGCCTCAAAGAGGTACCAGCAAAACCAGGCCCAGAAGGGTTGATTCGTACTGAGACCTCGGAAAGAAAAGGGGTACGTGTCCTCGGATGCAAAGATCAGCTTAAGAAACATAGGTGTGGTTTTAGTTAGAAAAAAACTGTCAGACTCTCTTGCAGCTTAACACCACACACTACCATCCACAACTCATAAGTAACAAAACCTCCTTCAGCAAGACTCGTTTGTCAAATATTTAGACCTCCAACGGATCCGTCAGGCAGCCACTTATCGATTCCATTAAATATGGGGGTGTGTTCCTCATTAATTTACCCCGCTACTACAAAACTACGTAGGTAAGTACTTCACATAGCTAGACATAATAAATCACGGCGCTCATTACCGCTCGTGTATGCTAATAGCGTAAATTAGAGATTAACGAAACTGTCAAGCAGCATTATTCGCTAACTACACGTGTTATGTGATTATGTAACATGATTTAAATGTTAATAATAAATGTCCCTGACCTAAGTAGGTATTACTTTGTTAATAGACCAAACTAGATTAGTTTACTTTTGTTTACGACACGGATTACTCGTTTTTCCTATAATTGTGAAGTGGATCCTGTATTTGGAGTTCAACCTCCATCATCTCCAACTCACGGATATCATGGTCCCTATAGGTTTGGTTACTTTGTAATTTTACGATGTTTTGGTAAAAAAAATAATAATAATGGAAGCTACGAAACCGCTAAAAAAATGCTACGTTGACACTATGGCAGAAATACCACGGTGCTACGGCAACGCTACGATGACACTACAACACAGATACAACACCGTTACGACGGTGCTACGATAACACTCCGACACTATGACGTTGCTATTGCAAAGTTGCAATGGTGTTACGGCAAACCTACAGCGCAGCTACGACGGTGCTACGATACAGCTACAACGACGCTACAGCTTTTTCAGTAAAAGCTTAGGCACTTAGGAAGCCAAATATTATGACTAAGTTCAAGAAAATACAGAATTTACTAACCTACTACTTACAATTAGATAAAAAAATCTTGTTCACAATATTTTTAATATTAGATAGCTATGTGTACCTATTCAACAGTAAGGAGTCGGTAAGGCAATGATTTAGGAAATCGTGAATGTCCAGCGAAAGGAATTAGCAAGTCGTTAATGAAGTAAAATGAATACTTATGCGATGCTTTAAAGACTAACAATCAAAACGTTGAACATTTCATATACTTTTTTTTAAGTGAGGTGACGATCAAATAACCTCCATCATTACAGACTACTATAGGTATGTTGTAAGGGAACCCCGAGGAAAGGAAGTTCTTTGAACGCAAGGAAAAAAACGAACGTAGGTGTAATTTTAGTGAGTAAAATCTGACACCCTCACGCCCAAGAGCAGGACAAGTCATTGAATGACAACCTTAAAAAAAAGTATAATACTAACTAAAACCAAATGCTGTTTTTCTCTTGTCGACAGAGTGAGTAAAGGTAATATGTATTTATGCGGTAACACTCCGTGTACTGAGTGTACGATTTAATATCCATAAACGAATGGGTATTAAATGGGAAATGAACGTTTAACTATCTAGACACTCGATTAATCGATTGATTTTCACTTGATTTGATGGTTTGGCATTCGAGATGAAAAATTACAACAGGATGCAAATTACAATCTCGCGTAATACGATTTAAAATCGAATGTTTTTTTAAGATACGTGGGTGAGTATCTTTCTGTTTGAACTGGTAACTAGTGACCAATACTTTAACAAGTGACTGGGGCCAAGGGTTGACGCGAAAGCGGAACACCGGGGCCCTGGAACTAAGGCAGGAAGGAACGGTGGGTCGTTTAGTCAGTAGAAGTCTGACACTGTCTCCCGCATTCGTCATTCGATGACTTTTCCCACCATAAAAAATAAACATTCATTTGTTGTCATGATAACAAACATCTTTTACTATGGAAACAAACCTGAAATAGCGAAAAAAAAATCTGCTAGCCAGTACATTTATGTTCGCCATATGTCAAAATGTATGGTCAAAATAATAATAATAATAATATAACCTGAGATCCCTTTCTCCAACCGAAACCTATAAGTATTTGGGTATGTCGGAAGCGTTAGGCATCAATGCTGATGACGTGAAACAGTCGTTGAAGGAACGCTTCTTCGGCCGCCTGAACAAAGTACTCAACAGTCTTTTATCAGGCGGGAACAAGGTGCGCGCTTTCAACGGCTGGGTCATGCCGGTGTTGATGTACTCTTTCGGCATACTCAAATGGACTCAGACAGAACTTGACGCCTTGGATAGGAGGGTCCGCACGCTGCTTACCGCAAATCGGATGCATCACCCACGATCATCGGTGATGAGACTGTATATCCCGCGGAAGTGTGGGGGTCGTGGCTTCTTAAATGCTAAGACCCTGCACAACCGCGAGGTATGCAGTCTCAGGGAATATTTCCTAGAAACCGACGTGGGTATGCATCGTGATGTGGTAGCGGTGGACAAGGGCCTCACTCCGCTCTCCTTGGCTAACGAGAACTGGCGCAAACCTGTGGTACTGGATACTAATGACCGTAGGGAAGTATGGCAGAGCAAGGAGCTTCACGGGCGTTTTTACCGGGCCTTACATGGGCCCGATGTAGACTTTTTAGCGTCCGTATCCTGGCTGCGTTTTGGTGACCTTTTCGGAGAAACCGAAGGTTTTGTCTTTGCGATAATGGACGAAGTTATGATGACGAACAACTACCGGAAATACATTGTGAAGGACGGTACGGTTGACATCTGTCGGGCATGCCACCGGCCCGGGGAATCAATCCGACATATTATTTCTGGATGTTCTCATCTGGCTAACGGAGATTATTTGCATAGACACAACCTTGTAGCCAGGATCATCCACCAGCAACTTGCTCTTAAATACAACCTTGTGGAATCAGAAGTACCGTACTATAGGTATGTGCCCGACCCAGTTCTCGACAATGGCCATATCACATTGTATTGGGACCGATCTATCATCACTGACAGGACTATTGTTGCCAATAAGCCTGACATAGTGGTGATAGATCGTCTGGAGCGTCGCACAATGATTGTTGATATAGCGGTCCCTCATGACGAGAACCTCGTGAAGGCTGAGAAAGATAAACAAACTAAATATCTTGACTTGGCTCGCGAGGTTGTTAAGTAAGTAATAAATGGAATAATAATATAATAATAATAATAATAATTTATTCAAAAAGCATCAAAGGATAAATTAAACATACAGTCTTAAATATATCTTAATTCTGAGTCTTACTATGCCTGAACTAGGTGTACTGAACATGCTGATTTTTTTCGCGATTTCAGGTTCACGTGTTATTTTTTTTTTTTTATAGATTATAGGTTCGCGCTTGACCGCTATCTCACCTGATGGAAAGCGACGATGCGGTCGACGATTGAGCGCGCTTAACTAGAAATAACCTATTCACTCTTGACTTAAAGATTCCCGGATTATGGCCATCAGGAAACACAGATTCCGACAAGGAATTCCACTCCTTGGCTGTACGCACAATGAAAGTGTTCTCAAAACGTTTTGTACGTGTTTAACTGTTTAAGTATCGTTCACTAATTTACCAGTCACCCTATATACTAAAACCTATGTACTTGACACACACTAATCGATATGAGATGTGACGATTACGTGATTATTGTCTCGATTGTCTAATGTCGCGTGTTATTAATCATCCTATCAGCCTGTAACCCTCCATTACCGAGCAGGGGCGGCGGGTAATTTTTCAATTTTCATTTAAGTATTAATTCTTTAGTATGTTCGCTTTCAGTGTTATAAAACGATACTTGTGTTAATTAGTTTGTGTTCAACAGGTAAATCGGGACCCTATTACTAAGGCTCTGCTGTCCGTCCGTCCAAACGTCTGTCGACCAATCGGTATGTATGTGTTACCTATATATATAAAAGGAGAAACTGACTGACTGCCATATAACTGCCAACGTATAGAAAAAACTATTAGGCCTAGGAGCGTGCACAAACCTTCCTTTTATGACGTAGGCGAACACGAAGAAAGGATTTTTCAAAATTCAGCTTCTATAGGGATGTAATGGGGGTCTAAAGTTCGCATGGAAAAGCCTATTTTTAAGCAAGTGAAGCCGTTGGCAGAAGGCTAGTTAATAATATAACTATGTTTAGTAAGTAGGTATTAGTATGATATTTATTTTGGCTTCTATACGCGTATTTGTCACATGGGAGTGTATAAAATTTGAGTGAGTGCATGGTTCAAAAATTACAACTGGATCCGGTAGCTGGCATTACAGCCGGTTTCTCAAGTTTTTATTCTGAGCTTAAGCTAAATTTTGAGCAGTCCAACCTCTACGTTGTTGTGAGCGGAACACCGGAGCCCTGGAACTAAGGCAAGAAGGAACGGAAGGTCGTTTAGTCAGTAGAAGTCTAACACTGTCTCCCGCTCCGCCTTTGGGCGGGATTCGGCATTCGATGACTTTTCCCACCATAAAAAAAAAATGTGACATCCACCAACTTGCGCTGAGCCCGCGTGGTGGATTCAGGCCCTTTCCCTTTCCCAGAGAGGACACCTGAGTCCCAACAGTGGGAACATTATAAGGCTGATGGTATGCTATGCCATTTTTCAAAGAACCATACAAGACATAAAAAGAACAAAATATATCACAGAAAAAGCACAGCCATCGTTGCGTTAAAGAAACCTTATTCCTGAAACACGATGTAAATGTCATGTAATAGAAAAACGGTATGTAAGGTAAAAGGTGAAGCCTTGTTCAATATGTTCCCAATATCGTGGCGTTTGTATCACAATCGCACAAGTGCGACATGAATGTCGTTCAGGAAACTACACGACGTTATATGTCTCGGTGACTGGATCTTGGCTGTTGCGTATCAATCGTACGAAATATTGGGTATAGGAAGGTATTTCTTGCAGAGAATTGTTTCTGAAATGTTTTGGTAGGTTTCTATCGTTTTTTTTTTTTTTTTGAAGTAGGCTTAAAAATGGCGAAGGAGATGTTGAAAATCTTTTCACCTGAAAAAAGTATTGTGGTTCTTGCAATACAGTTTTTAATTAGCTTAGTGCCAGTTTTTTTTTAATTTGTGTGAAAACTCTATTACTTATTGTTATTGTAAATGTCGTTTACTCTTTTAGAGTTTCTTAATACTATTTATTTTAAAATTTTAGTAATTTACTGGGGCTTTCAAATGAAAATATTGCAATTTTTTAATTTACGTGGCAGTGTGGAAGATTGTCGATAGAAAAAAGAACGTCACTAGTAAGGGATATCGACTTATGAATTAAAGAGACTATTGAGAAATGATATATATATGACAAAATTTTATAGATACCAATATCTATAAAATTTTGTCCCTGTCGTAGGTATTTCATTAATATTTTTTCAGAGGAGAGCTAAAACATTTATAATAGGTATATAATTTCTAGTAACTGTTTTTTTCGCTAATAGCAGATAAAGTTGCATGTTGCATGTTAATAGGTACTCACACAATAGAAACAAGACTATCGATTTTCAATACATCGTTTATTCAAGGTAAAAAATAACAATAAAACAATGAAAATGCTCTATCACGCCATATTATCCAGAAAGTAGGTACAAGGCAGAACAATTAAATTTTCTTTGATTGAACTGAAAAACAAATTTTTAACAGGGGTAACATACGAATAGAATTGAGGAAAAAGCAAATAAATTACGAGGGAAGCAAAAAATATACGATGTTCCAATTTCAATTTCCTTCTTATTTGATGAAAATCCACATTCGAGCACTGAATTCGAATGGTGCTAGAGAATTACAACACTCTATCCACACACTCGAATACAGTTGTCAAATTATGGATCCGCGACGATTCCAACTTCTTTCTTCAAGCCTTATTCTTCTCCAATCTTCTCCGACGTTGAAATCTGCAATAAAGTAAGAGCTATCGATCTTTTGCAGGTAAACGTGTACGACTCCTTCAAGAGTCATACTCCTTCTGAATTATACGGAGAAGAAATGGGGAAACCGAGTCATGGCGAGCGGTACTTACACACAAAGATCGGTGATTATAATTACAGTATGTATTGACCCCGAATTTGTTGTTACGAAACATCATGAAGGAAATGTTACCCTTATTGGGTTTAATATTTTACTTATAAAAGCCGATGCGACCGCTCTTATTGTCCAACCTTGTTTTGGATAAGTATTAATATTTAATGTCAAGATATTTTCTCCTTCGAATACAAGGAACATTTTCTTCACCGCTCGCACCTATAGTAGACAAAAATACATAATAATTAGCCATACTAAATCTATTTCTTATAATTACACACTTCAATCAAGCTCAAATTAACTTAAGCAAATAACTTAAAGTTCTAAGCTCCTAATAACATAATTTTAGAAAACGTCGCAAAACTAATATCCGGAGGCGGAAACTATTTCTTGATTGGAGATTACATGCCTACCCGGTGCCATGTATCGTAGAACAACCCGCCCTGCCTGGCCCGCCAGTATCCATCCTACGAAACAGCTATGTATGCAAGAAATAACTTGGCTACGGAGCACGAACCAGTTTTGTATCGAGTTAATTTTGCAATATTGTTACTTATAGACATAGTTCGAATTTTATATTTTGTGATTTCAATCAAAATTTGTAATTTAAATAACCTTATCAATTTCACACTAAATACTCTGTAATTTAATAAACTTATTGAGAAGCAAAATTCAGCGTATTTATTAGTAATGCATAGTTTCTTCAAAGTTGTATAAAAACCATAATTGGACCTAACCAATGAATAATAGAGATCCTTTTCCTTGAAAATAATCGTGATATCGGTGAATAGCTATAAAAAGAGACATGGTGAGCCACGTGCCACGTCGCATCTGATTGCTATTGACATTTGACACGAGGCGTCCTCAGAGGGCCACGCTGAACGCTTTCATTATTTACGTGTAGTGTACCTGTCCGGCGAGCTATCGATCGCGCGCGCCCTCCCCCGCACCGCCCCCAACCCGCACCGCCACATCCCCTCACAACTGACTAAATATGAAAATAATTGGTTCACGTGTGCCTAATGTGATTATGACACGGAGTGAAGGTGAACTTGAACGCTTCGCAGTCGAGTCAAATTACTAGGTTATTGTTTCAATCGAACGTCGATTTTCTAGGCTACGTTATAATTAAGGAGATTTTAACAAACCTACATAAAATTGTTTAGATATAATATTGTCACCTGATTTAGCTTCTTTCGATGTCATAAAGGCACGAAACACGCGATTCGCCCACGATTAATTTCGGATCAGAATTGAGTTTTGAGTGTCGCACGATAAATTGGGTCAATGTTGTGACGTGAGCAGTTCGATCATGATGTAGCCTTATTTCTCAATTTCAGCGATGAGCTCATGAATAAATACCGCACTTAGAAAACAATGAATTAAGTAGATATGCATTAACAATCTCTTAATCAGTGTACCCTTTGTCCTGAATTTTTTAATGTAAGGTCAATGTAGAACGAAGCAGAGATTGATTATTCATGAACATTTTAAATTTAAAAGAGGAACGAATTGAAAAACCGTTGGGGTAGGTAGTAAGGTTATTTATAAAACGCATGGCGTAGGTAGTCCACACCCACTCAGAGCTAAGTCTAAAACGGGTAGAGTCACTAAACGTGATCCGCTACTCGATGAGTGGTACAATCCCTGTTTACGTATTCAGGGTCGAAACACGAAGGACTGTTTTGCTTTTTTTTCATTGTAGGACTTACATTAAAATGTTCGCTTTTTATTTAGCGTAGGTACTTTGCCGGCACTTTACCCTGGGGTAATTATAATAAAAGAAATGCGAAAGTTAAGGAAATGAGTAAATAAAGTAAGAGCAATTAGCGGGAAATGTTCATCGCGTTTCTCACGATGTTATAGAGTGCGAGACAACAACTATCTATTGTGTTTACGTCTCATGTGAATTTTGTTAGTATCGCGGACTGAAGAATACCTTCAGCACGTCAGTCACGTGCTCGACAGACTACCAACGATATTATGGGGATGTCGTGATTAAACGAACTTAACTAGATAAACAGTGCTTTTGCCGGCGGTTATAAAATTCATATTAATATTCCGTACACAATCTCCTCGAGCTATCTGCGGTAGGTAAGTACCTAATGTTGAAATATAAACTCATTTATAACTAAGTAAATGAACTAGGCTAATTGCGTTTGTCAAGGATGAGATTTTTGGATGTTTTTTCACTGTTTTTAACTTGAACACTCGCGGATTTAGATGATGTTGTGAGGTAATCCTTATGATGCTTGTTCGCTGTTGTGGTGATACTGATGCTGTTTGTCCAGGGATAGTTATTTAAAGCGTGGAGTTGTTCCGCGCGAGGGGTCCAGGACAATTAGGTGGGCGCTCGGCGTCGCGAGCTACCGGCCTGCACACAAAGCCTGTAAGGGGATACTTCCTCTAACAAAGGTTTCAGTCGGTTCTTGGGACGTTCTAGTCCGACGCTAACATGAATAGAGAGGCCCTCCACAATAACCACACTAGAGCCATCTCGTTAGTTAAATGTATCTCGAAAATATTTCAACAAAATTCGTTGATCTTTTTGATCGTGTTCAGGAGCAACTTCTTTGAAGTCTACGTAATCCCTTTGTAATTAGAAACAAGTTCCGTTACATGTGAACAGAAGGTCACGTGGTACAAGTAATTAATTCTTGATTGGCGACGCAGGGACAGCTGTTAGGTATTTAGTGTTCAGTTAATAGAGATACGACACAGTTGGGATTCATCGTACTCTGCATGTTTACTGTGACAACAAACATTAACCCTCCCAGTAACGACCAGTGAGGTCTGCGAAAAGCTGTGATCAATTATTTGAAATATTTAGTAAATTTGTCAACTGTTTGGGATGATAATATACTTTCTTAAATAAAATATATTTTTTCATAATAATCAAACAGCTACCCTCATACATACGGATAACACGGATAACCCTTAATAATACTAACCCCTAATATTAACCTAATATTAATGGGGTTAGCAATAATATATGAAAGTTGTCGCTTAACCAGTCTTTCAATAAATATCCAAAAACAGAATATTAACAGTGAAGATTATATTAAAATTGGTAAAAAAGCAAACGCGATATAGCAATGTTAAATAAATACATATTCTGGCGCGAGAGCGCCAATGGTTTTTTGACGTCAAAGAGAGAAGAAGAATCTCATCTTCTACTCTCTTTGACGTCAAAAAACTACGGCGAACTCTTCTTTCTCATTAGCAGCTTTGAAGCTTTCTTTGTTGATTATATTTGGAAAAATAAAATTATATTTGTTAATTGTATCTACAGCTAAAAATTATTTTATTTAATTTGATAAGTAAACAGCGTCTGTAAATTTTAGAGTTTGGACCAGAAATAATGTATTTGAAATTATCTGTACACGATATATCGACACAGTATAATTTACAATATCTATTACAAACAGTGTTTGCAATAATCCGATGACATATACCTACATTTAAATTGTTGTAACGTTAAAATGAATAAACAGAAAGGATGATGCCCCATTGTGGGCGGCCCACGGAGGCGCCAGGCTTTGTCATTTGATGCTACAGATCGCGTTGCGTTGGGATATACCGTTATGAATAGAAATTGTGAGGCATCACATTTTCTATTCGAGGCAAGTTAATATTCTTTTTCTTTCAGACAGTACCTATCTCACCTAAGGTGGTTAGTATATCAGGTACCTAAGTAAACTTCAACCGGTTTACTTGTAACACTTCAAAAAAAATATGTTGCTTCCAACCCCTAAGTATTTTTTTACTGCGACTGACTTTCTAATCAAAAATAACGCTGGATTAATTTTGAAAAGGTTTCCACCATGGCCGCTCGAGGCGCTTCTCGAGGGGATGTTTTAAACATTGCTTATCTTGTGAAGTCACAACGAACACGACCTCTTATTGAACAAGATTAAAAAATTCTACAGTATCCCCACCATAATTCTACATTTCTTTCACCTGTGATGAAATCTTTTTAAGTTTTAACGATTAGGGTAGGTAGACACAATTATTTTCCACACACAAGCATTTGTGACCTACTATGATTAATTAACGTTATAAAACAACAGAAGAAATGTTCGCACTATTAAAATACTTTCAAAATTAAAATCTCTTGGAATGGATATCGTCCTTTGCGCTTTACGACAACGACTCAAGAAGGCAACATTTATAGCTTCAGAGGTAGCCAAAAACGATAAAGTAAGCGTACAAACAGGTGCCAAGAACGTACACCTGGTGAACAAATAAACAAATTAAAAGTTACTCCGAAAGAAATAAGTATAATGCTCAGTCACTCAAGACTTGTGGTGGAATTGTAGGCGTCGTAACATTTACAGCTGTAAATATACTGGAATATAGGTCGCTGAAGCTCCACCAAGTTGAATGGCTATTTAATAAAGTAAGTGTACGTCCAAGTCGGCGAAAGTGGGTGGCCTGTTGAAGGGGGCTGAAGTTATTCCGCGATACAGTCAAGATATAAAATGTTCTCATTTCGCGACGGCGACAGCGACGGTTAAAGCACTGCCTATTGCTTTTAAACATATTCAACGAACATAAAATGTTTCTAAAATACTACAGCACATAAGCACATATATTTAATTTGATGTTCAAAAGCAAATTCTAAATCTTGATACGGAATATGGGTACTAATGAAAAGCAGAAGCCAGTGCACGGTTGCAATTGGTCGTTTCCTGTGGAAAAGAACCGCACACAGATCCACTATAAAAAAATAATATTATTATTTCCATAAAAATTAGAGAAAGGTGTAGTGGGTGGTGATGTTATCTCATTTTGATGTGTCAACATGAATTAAGTAAGTAATAAAAAACAAGGGCATAAAAAAAATAGAAAAGTGAATCAAAATTAGGAATAATGTATGACTCTGCGGAATCTACTATGATCTCTCATTCACATTATAAAAAAATAAGTAATATAAAATGAACAAAACAATTAGTAAATGGCATGATTATAACAATACTAAATAACTAATGAGTCAGTAAAACATTCCAAAATAAAACGCATAAACAACGAAATGATACTTATTTTCGTCCTATAGGAAAAAACCAAGCGCGTTCAGAACTACTATCGTTATATTTTATTTGCTTTTTACCAGAAGCTATTTCTGTGTTAGCATTTATTTGTAAAGAGTCAGTCAATCACGCGTCTGCCATTAGTATAAAGTACGTACGCATGTACGATGATTGCTAAGAAACAAACATTTCATATTACGCTCAGATTTGTAGAACATAATTCAATTTTCTAAATGTTACCAACTCGCATCACTGTAATGAGACAAACATAAAACTTTTCCCTGTAAACTTCTGAAGCCTTCAGGCGAAACAATAATATTTTAGGGAACTACCTGGTTACCTAGCTAAACCCGGTCTTGTTGTTAATATAACACAAAGTTTTGATAACATAATATCAAATACTTCCAGCAGCCAGAATTAAAGGTTACGCAAATTTCCGCAGAGTTTGTGTTATAGGAACATTGCATCAAAATCAATCTAATCATGATGGAGTTTAATATCAGTCTTCAGTTGAAGCCTCATACATTGAATAGGAACATGCTATGGAGCCCACACAAGTCTATACCTAAGTCTTTGTAAAATCTCGATAGGTAAACGAATCTGACTAAAGTAGGGACAAAGAGCGAGAACAATGGGACCCTTCGTAAATATCTTTTATTATCCGTCTTGCTTCCGCATCCTCGCCTCTGCTCGACTGCCTGCTTGCAATGTTTGTCGACTTTTACTGCTTAACGTTGCTTGGGTGAACTCCTTCAACCAGAGTTTTGATCGAGTAAGCATTTACCCGTTAATAATAAGATTATCCCAGAATATAGTTACATCTCTCTCATAATTTTGATGTAGCTTTTCAGTTAGACTACAATAGTACATTTTGATACAAGTGCAGGAAGTTTGTCATTGCGACCGAGGCGAAATTCGCACGAGCCGTAGGCGAGTGTGTTATGGAGCCGAGGGCTGCAATGACAAATCTGCACGTGTGTCAAACGACGTTTTTCAATACACTTACGACTTGTGAAATAAAGAAAGAAAGAAAAAAAATTTAATCGTATCTCAAACATACAGTAGAAATATAAGAAATATATAAGTACAGCATTCAAATCTGCTCTGGTCTGTTTCTAATTTCGTGGGGTCGTCCAGCGACTCTGGGGGACGCCTCGCGCCTGATTCGATAAACTAAGTAAAACAAAATAATCACCCGTGACCGTGACGATAAGGAAGGAATAAAAAAGCCCTTGTTGTGATAAACTCAAAAAAGCACTTGGGTGATATACATGCTATATTGACCCTAATAGGAGTGCGATAAGAGGCAGTTTTCGAGTAAGTGTATTGAAAAATAACTTGATATTTCAAGATAGCTAGAGATATATTGGACCCTAAAGTTAGTAATGAAAGTTCACTATTTGAAAGACCCAAATACACCAGATCCCTACATAATTCGCTAAACAACCATTTATTGGAACATACGAGTATCTACGAACGGAGCGAGCCAAGCGGCGTAGTAAATATAAATTCAGTATATTGCAGTTTTAACATTTATTTGGCAAAAAAAATTATAATATACGAGTTTCATTTTGGCTCAGTTTTAAGTTAACAAAAAAAAAAACATTACTACGGCAGACATCTTTTATGAAGAAGCCTTTTTATGAAAACTAAGTAGATGGAAACTGCGGTGGTATAAAAAGCGCTGATATTTGGCCAAGTAGGTGGTATTTGTAGAGTACTTTTAGGTACTATTTAGGACGTAATAGGTATTGACAGGCGGCCTGCAGGCTTCACGGTGATCGTCGACATGGCAAACAGCGAAACTACCGACCTGTAAACACAAAGCGGTAAGCTACTCATGCTTGCTTCGTTTCACGCTGCCTGGAGCGTGTGACGATATTCAGGACATCTTGTGAATGCACATTGAGTGTAACTAAATTGTAATTATGACCAAACCAGTATGCTTGTTTTCAAAGAAAGAATGCTGCAAGAGATGCAAGCATTGGATTTTGCAAGTTTTTAAATATTCAATTCCTGTGCTTGTAACATTCTGACTCTTTACAGGAATGACAAATTAATGAATGACAAGGGCTTTCGTATTCCACTCAACAATTTTAATTATGTAGGTACGTTTTGTGCGTGTCTCTACATCCACTTTTTTGGCAAAATGTTTCTTGAGTATATAGGCAGGTCAACACTTCCTGCCCAAATCGAACGTTGACCTCTTCTTACCCGTGGATTAGATATATGCGCACATTAACTAACTTACCTACTTTCCAAGTAGACACTTTCTTTGGCTTCGCTGCCTGTATTAAAGTGCCGACAGTCTTGTACTTTTGACTGATATGTGGGTACTTAGATATTTTTGACATGATGGTTGGTAAAGTTTATGTCTGAGAGGAAAAATAGGCAAAGTTCTCTTAACGTTACATTAGTCCTTATAAAAACAGCAGAGACATAATTCTCAATGTACCTACTTCTATTACTACAATCTACTAAGGTGTGCACAATGAAGCGACAAGACTAGAACAACGATCCATGCTCCAAGATACCTAATGGATACAAATTGATAAACGTTAGATTACTCTCGCCAAGGTGCCTCTGTATTATACGTAATTGAATTTCACGTGAACGCGACACATATACTGAATAAAAGCAGTTATTTTTAGAGAGCAGTATGAAAACAGGCAAACGGAACATAAGCGGGAATAATGGGACAATGTAAACAAAATAAACGTAACAGAGAGGTATAATGGACGCTACTAACATGTGATACACGCCTACCCTTTATCGACTTGTCCACACGACACCGACCAGTGTGTGACCTAATAAAGTAACCGACTGAAACACACACCGACAAAAATTAATTTACCTGCATTAAACTGACACTACAGCCGAGCCACATCGCGAAGCACCCACCGTTCCCTGCGTATAATATTTCTTAAAAAACATTTTTTAGTTCTGACTAGGAAATAAGTGCAAAAGAAGAACATGGCACTCTATTTAACTGAAACTTTTCGCTTCACGGTTCGCGACTTTAGTGCAATTTAAGCTTTCATAATAGAAATGTTTGAAAGTTCTTTCTGAAAGTCTGCATCGGCCTCAGAGGAATCGTTACATATTCATTTTAAATGTTACGAGAGTGTCGATTACGGAAAATAACATACAGTAACGGAAACCTTTTAGTACCTAAAAGCTTTTCTTTTAAATTAGCAGCTATAAGGTACAGGTAGTGATATTGTGGATAGACAACGGACACTCGTTCTAAACTTAATCAGCTTTAAAAGTCGTCGGCGTCAAATTGCCGTGAGACTACGGCCATTACGCGACAAGTTTTTAACTTAATGAAAGGAATTACTAACTTACTAAGTCGGTGACTTAGTTTTACGAATGATACTTTCTTAGCCGGTTGAATATTTTGAAGTAATAGTCGCGTAAGTTAGAGAGACAGCGTAGCATATTGGCACAGAGCCAAGTGGAATGTCAAGAGAGAAAATTGACGCAAGTAAGCGGGGACGGCCATCATTATACTGGAATAGTCGCTAACCGGATTCTGCTTTCTGCGATAACCCTTTTTGCCCCAATATCTTCTTTCACTGTGTTTAGTAAAGTGTCCATTTATATTTTTAGTGCAACTTTATCTAGAACAACGTTTGAAATTTTAGACAGATTGGTTTCTTAATTCTTTGTTCACATTTTTTTTTTTTAATTCATGGTTAAATTATTTTTTTTTTTATCAAGTCTTCATATACGATCGATTAGAAAAACAAGCAACCGTCGCCGATATATATTTCGTTCGGTCTAGTAGGTACAACGGTGTACGTACAGTTCGATAACGTTATTTATTTAGGAACGTTCACGGCAGCCTCGGCATATGGTAGGTCGCTGACACAAAAAAATACCTGTACTTTGTACTTAACAACTATCTTTTGTCCAGATAATATTCTGTTACCAACATCTATTTGTAGTTAGGAAATTTAACAGACATCGTCTATACCTGTAGTAAAAGCTGAGCATACAAGAAAATTCTTAACGAAAATGAACAGGGAGGAAACCATCTAACAAATTAATTGAAAATTTAATTAAGTGTGTCCTCAACGTCGTCTCTTGCATGCTCAGCAACGTAACGTCTGAACCGTAGTGATTTTTAACAGATTTTGCTTACGTACAAAAAACTTACGGATTTTGACATTTATATTTTGTCATCACCCACCCTGCCCTTTTGCCAAGTTATTGGAGGTCGGTGCAACACGTTTTCTTCTTCCATTCTGCTCTGTCACCCGACATTTATATTTTAATCTTTATTAATATTATAAAGAGGTACAAACTTACATATTTGTGTATGTATGTTAGATGTAAATATCTATCCGTGAGAGCTATAAATTATTTTCATATCATAAGTTTTACGGGCGAAGTCGATGGCAAAAGCTAGGCATACATAAAGGTCATAAAGATTGTCGAAGGCAATAGAAAATGTGAGTAAGGTCACTGAAATGTCGACGGACTTTGAGATAAAATGACGGAAAAGTTTTAGAAATGTTAGCCGAGCTACTGCGAAACATAAAAAAGAGAAACTCTTTAGAGACTGAAATAATTTTATCGCTGTATTCCCTCTTACTTCACTGTGAGCTTTTCAGTGAAGTTAAATACATTTTAAACGTCCCTTAGCAATTAAGTATTCATACATTTCGAAACATTTCCGACAGGCCCTTTAGACAGACAGTGTCAAAATCCAAGTTCATTTATTTTATCACTCTCTCAAACTGAGCCATGTCTAATAAATCAATAATAACGAAGTTCGCTCACGTAAACAGTTAACACAATAATTGCGAGCAAAATTGCCATCCGAATTCAGTAAGTATTTCTTTAACCGTTAAAGGGGAACTAAATTGTCTAGAAGCATTAGAATATGCAAATGGCGCCCTTGGCCGTTGACTGAAACTTTTGTTACGAAAACTTGAAAGAGAATATAACGCACGTAATGAATTTTTTTTGGGCTGCCAATCCGGTTGTATACAATCTGCGAATTTGAATATAATCATGGTCATTCTAGGGCGATAGTTGTTGAATATTACTAGCAGTAAAAGATAAAATAATGCTCCCTAACGACTGACAATTCACGCTAATCTCCGGTCAGACCGCAACGCCCTACAGAGCTGTGGCCACGTTTTATATCTCGCTCTGACACCGCGTCATTATATAACTCTGCCTCGCTCTTATCTTTAGAATTCTGAAATGGCAAATGTCGATCTCGATCGTCTGTCTGAAGTACTCTAAAGCCACAAGATAGCCTTCCTGTTTCAAGAAGGCTTGTGTTCAAGGAAACGGTAGAAACAACAAAAATGTGATTCAATTCTTTTTTTCTTTGCAATGAAATGAATAAATTTGTAAAAGACAATGTAGCTGATTTCACTTTAAAGGAAATAATTATTTATCAGCAGCATCAAGCTTCCTAGCAAGTCTTCAATACAGCTACTGCTTGGAAACAAATAAAATTAAACCCACAAATGAAACTCGATTCTTCCACAATATGTTATTTTCCTTTCAGTAATAAATAACGTTACGCCGGCACAGCTCATTAGATTTAGAAAAGAAACATTTTTACGATTCGGTGGTAGAGTTTCGTAAGGGTTTTCTAAAGTTTGCCTTTGACAAACCACAAACACAAGTATGTTTCACCGCGTTCCTCGGCTAACAAAGTTACTGTCCGGAAGATAAGTAGGTACGAGTACCTATGTATTTACGTAGGTACAGCCTTAATTAAACAAACAGAGGTACTACCACTGTATTTCTCGGAGACATTAGCATTTTAATTATAATTATGAACGTATCTCATTGTACAAAGACGTTTACGAACTTTCTTTATTCTTCAGTCCGTGTAAGCTTCAACATTATTCTTAATTCACTGAAAGTAGAATATGTGCTTCGACGTCTATATCTGATGTATCAGCGAATAGCTGAACTGATTCATGTCATTCGCTTTCAGGATAGCAGTGATGACAAAATCAAATTACAAAAAATATAAGTAAGTAAGTTTTTGGTTAAACTTAATGTAAGCACGTCAAACAACACTATAAGAGATCTACATTTGTTTATGATAAACCGAAATTTGGAAGTCGATAAATATTATATAATTCATATCTATCCACTTCAACTGGCACTCGAACGAGTAACGAATATCTATAATTACCGTCGCAATATCGACTGGCCTACTTATTTATCTTATTAACAACCTAATTGACATTTACGTCCGTTCGGAACTTCATTTATTACCCAGTATTTTATTGTAAAACTTTACCAAAAACTACTTAGCCAAGTCCTCCGACTGCCGAGCTTACGAGATCTGAGAAGTTCATGCGACGCCATTTTATAAAAGTTGCGAGAGGCAGATACAAAACTTTCCTTGATTACAATCGACTTGTTATTTTTACGATGAGTACTATATGCTTGAAAACCTAATATTAGGTACTTACCTGTACAAAAACAAGGAACAAAATAAGCATAAAATTTTAGGCAGAAGCTTGGCAAGGCTACGGCAGATATGCTAATATAGCAAATTGCAGTATAAATTAAGGAGAACGGGAGCGAGTGCGTCTGCTCCCGGTTCGGAGCGGAAATTTGTAAATATTTGATGTCTTTAAACTTTCACACTTCGACCACGTTCTCACCTCGTGTCGACGGCTGCGAAATGGTCCAACATCAATTCATAACTAAACACGAAGCTTGTTTGACTCACAAATTCAGCAGTTTTACGTATTCTTGCAAAAGCAATCTACAAAGTAACGGAATTGTTACGGGTGCCGAAATATGTCTGCAATTTTGTAGCATGCCTTTATAGCAGACAAAGGTGCATTTTTCTTTATTTAAGTGACATTGTATTTCGGTATGATCTGATTGCTGCATGAATACAAGCAGATATATTTAACAACGTGAAATAATTAGGCCAACAGTTTGTACTTAGCAGTCGTTAAATAATTTACTCTCAAACCCAACTGATCTGGCAATGACAGATTTGACGAGGGCGACTAAAGGGGCTGATGACGGTAATCCGGATGGAGGTGTAAGTAACTGACGTCACTAAAACTAAATATAATTACGGACTAAAATAATGCAATTTTTATAAAGCACAGATGATATAATCTATTTATACATCGAAATTAAATTGAAGAGTCTGTTTGTAATATCATTTATTTTTTAATGTCATCAGCACATAAGTGTAGGTATAACTAAGTGTATAAAATTTAAAAATATTATTTTTTATATTTTTGTCTGTTATTTTGATCCGGATAATGTCTGAAATGTCATGACAGAACACAGACCGAAATCTCATGTTTATTGGCAATATAAAAAGGTTTTTGATGTAAAGATTTTCTAATATAGGCACAAGTTAAATGCTGTATTTTTATTTATAAAATATGTCACTGAAATAATGCTCAATCGTATACACGCCCAAATACAAAACCAATATATAGTGCTGCTTACCTAAATGCACTTAAGTAGTGTTTTAAAGAAATTGGTTAATCTAATCTAACTGTAGTAACAAATAATATGGGAATCACCGCTCTACACTATTACAAACAACTGAACAGCGATTGAGTAGTCAATTTTGAACATACTTTCAGGATGCTAGCACTAGCGTTATTTTCATAACAAGTTTTCAATAAAATATATATACATACAGCGCGATATATACGAATATTTAAAATTCATCAAGACGAATCACGCAAGCCCAAACTTAACATAGTTGTGACGTTTAATTACAGAGTTTCTCTCGTTCCATCAGATCAAAGCCTCGACATAATAATTTTCCATTGTCATCTGATTGACACATGCATGCAAAATTTCAGCACAATCGGTAACAGGGATACTTCCCTGTTACCAATTCACCTGTCAGTTTCACCTTCACAGTAGTTCAAATTGAATTTACAGTATTTGATTTCAAACATCGAGACAGGTGAAACTTAATTAAAAACTTGTAAAAATACTGATGCATCGGTGTGTAGTGCAGTCCTCACGATAAAGTATCTAATTTGATACGAACTTTGATGACATGAATTTTTCAATAAAGGAAAACTTTTAAAAGAGCCTGAAAGCGACTTTATATGGCAGATAAAAAATACATAAAACCAACACACATTTACAGGTTTAATTTCACAGTAGATTGCGCAATGTAGCCGATCAATGTTAAAGACCGCGTTAAAATAAATGTTATGGAGGACCAACAAACACAATTCCAATTACGCGTTCAAAAACTTTTGTTTCATTTCAGTATTCTATCGTGTGTAAAAACAAAATACGGGAAATTAACCCACTGATGTATCCATGATGCCCCACATTCCATAATGTATTCATTTTGATACCTATCTCTAATTGATATATAACCCTCTCATTACGTAGATAAAATCCGAGAAAATTGATTTGGAAACTAATATTTATAGCTTAACGTATTATTTATTTATTTGAATTTAATGTATAACAAAGATTTTCTACCAGTAAATCTTTGGGTTTAAAAAGGCTACACTGTGGTAGATGTGCACAATAAATATATAAATATATACCAAGTAGAATGTAGGTGGTGTTGCTTATAATACCATAATTATGTATATAGATGTGCTTATGCCTTTAACATACTATTTGCCCCTAAATGTCTGCCTCATTCCAAGATAATTAGCAATGCTCTATGTGATAGTTTCGCGAAATGGAAACTAATTAGACAGTATACGAACTGAAATACTAGATTGCTTAACTTTCCTAGTTATCAAACTTTTGTAATTGCAGTTGTTCAATGTGATAGGTATCTAATGCGAATCTAACGTACATATTCCATTACTTGTGCATTATTCACATATACTTTAGGTATGCTTGAAGGATGTCTGGGCATCAATCGTCACGTATTTGATACTTGAAGACTGACGCCGTTACCGAGGCAAGACTATAAAATGCGGGCGTGAACGGATCTTCTTCTTAACAGGTTGGCTAGAGAAAACCAGACAGAAAGTTGGAAAGATATGAAGGAGTTCTTTGCCCGGCAGTGGGATAATGTAGTATAAGCAAAAACGTTTTGCCTAACTTAATTTTAGGCCACCTTTATGATTAACTACATAGTAGGACCCGTGCTCGCTACGGTACTACGCTACGCTACGCTACGCTGTGTGTGAAACAGTTTTTGACGTCATACATATACAGGAATAATGTTTTAGCTTACTATTGATGAAAAAAATATTCAAAATCCGGTCAATAGTTCCAGAGATAACGTTCTATAAGCTCACAAACTTTTCTTCTTTAGAATATTATTATAATACATAAATTTATGTAGTAATAACTCTCCTGCCGCAAGTCTGCTGAAAGAAATTTCCTTTGAAATAAAAAAGCACCGAGGTGTTTTTCTATCTGTATTTGTTCTATTCGTTTTATGTATGCAGGAACGTAGATTAATACATAATTTATATACTACGAGTATTATGGATTATATTTTTTGTTTCTTTTTTATTTATTTATTTATGGATTATTATTTGGACTGGTTATTTTTTTAGATTGGTTGGATTATTTTTTTGGATTTCGTGGTTTTGGTGCAGACAAGATTTCGAGTATAACCAAATTATTCCGAAGCTGTTAAAGTTTCAGGGCACAAATACATAGTCTTATTTTACAATAGTGTTAGAAACACAATCAACTACAAATTCCCGACACCTCTCGATGGCTCGACCTTTACAAAACACTTAATTAAGGACTAATCTGCAACAAAGGTCACGGGAATAATCAAACACGTGGAGGCGATTAATTTTGCGCAGTGACTTTTATATTGTTTCGGCCGGCTGGAAGAGAGTTTAATACAATGTAGTGGAGTGCCTGGGGGTTTTGATGTTAGATTACACTTACTTTGGATATCATATTTGTTTTTTGTAGAGGTTTCTTTCAAACCAATATTATTATTTATTGTTTTTTTTTAAATATAATTGTTATCCAAGGTTTTCATGACTTTAATACCCCAGGTACTGGTCTAATACATATAATTATTAAAATATTAGCTGACTGATTACTAGCTGTTTAAACCTTTCCTAGAGTGTAATATTTCCAGGCCAAAATTGTCCAAATTGGTCCAGCCAATCTCGATCTCGTTTCATAAAGTTTGCCTACGTCATTAATTAATTTATTTATTCTTACAGCGGAACGCCTTACAGCAATTACACCAATGAGCACTATTAGTTCAGAATCTGCTGCGTGTAGGCAACTAAGTAGCGGCTCGAACGCTGTGGTGGGGCATCAGGCCTGCACTTTTCCAGATCCCACGTGGACCAACTTCCATTGTGAATATATTTTTCAAATCTGTCTCCCATTGTGAAAGTATTTTTCAGCTGTCATAAATTGAAATCTAAAGCGAAATCTCACTCTACATCCTAGTAGTTCGTCAGTCAGTCAGTTTCTCTTTTTTAACATACAAATATAATATTTATGTACCTACATATTGCTTACGTTTAGCAGACGCCTTAAAAACCAGCACATTTTCACACTTCTTACGGTACCATTATTTTTCTGTACATAAGACAAGGCGAAAGCAGCTCACATAAGCTACATTTTACGCCTGCGAAGTACTGCAGCAATAAAATTAATATGCCACGTAGTCTGTCCGAAGTCCGTTAGTAACTTTTACATGTTCTTGAAACGTCCTTGCGAACGGCCTCACACTAGGTACAATATTACAAGATAGACTTACACTACTACTACTAGTCATGCGTGAAAATAACTTTTTAAGTCATGAGGGAACTTCCCCCCAAATCAAGTTATGATTGATTTGTTGAACGCTTGGAATTGGCCACGTCTTCAATTCCTTTGTTCTGACCAGTGACCGACAGTTGAGATGACGTCAGAACAAAGGAATCGAGGGCGTGGCCAATTCCAAGCATTGCTTATACAAGATCAACGTGCCTTGGTGAGAATATACATCTCTAATCATAAGCATAATCAGCCTTATAATGTTCCCACAGCTGGGACTCGGACCTCCTCTAGGTAAGAGAATGGGTCCTAATCCATCATGCGGGCATATTGCGGATTGGTTGTCACATGTCTTGGAATATTTGGTTCTAAGACATGCCAGTTTCTTCACGATGTGTTCCTTCACCCTTGAGAATAGGTGATGAAAATTAAGATGGTGAACCTGGCTAGTTGGAACCAGCGACATGCAACTCGAAATTTCGTAAGTCGAAATCGTTACCACAGGGCACCACCGATCCCACTGGGCAACCATGCACTGCTCTTAACCGAGTTTTTCTTTTTAAATAATCTGTAAGAGCAACGTGTAAATACTTACATATTTCTGCGGCCTATTCTATATGAAAACCAAAATCATTATCAGGATAAAACTTAATATTATTGTAAGACATGAACAATTTTCTTCTTAATACACATGTATTTTTTATGCACGTGTCTTAACGACAAATATCTGTAATATAATACATAAATACAAAATAAACATATTTTCACTAGATATGTCGCTACCAACTAGGTTCACTCGCCATTCGGTAAAAAGCCTATTATAGCTTGTTTATTAAATTAGCTACCTGGATGATATTCAACCTTTCAATTTAACAGCTAAGCAAATAATACGAATCGCGAACGTTTAACTAATTGCCTAGCCCAGACATTTTGACCCCTGTCTGCAGGGATTAAAGGAGCCTAATATCAAGGCGATGACGGGCTTCGTTCGCTAGTTTTGCTCTCTTAATCCAACAGCTGTCATCTCTTTCAAACCTAGCCTGTCCGAGTCAAAGTGCCCTCAGGTTTTTTTATTTTTTATTATATGAATGGTATAAGTAGTTAATGTACTGGCTGGCAAATATCGTAATAGACGCATCAACTCGGCTTTGGCGTACTCTCGCACTGGGCCCAAATACAGGTCATGATCCAAAGCGAGGAGGAATGTACGGCGGTTGCCTTCTTCTGCGAAGTAGCAATGTTAGCGAAGGAGTCGGCGGCAAGAGCAAAGGAAAGGACGTCCCTACACCCCAGCTGCCAGAACCCCGATCCCGAGTTCCAGCCACAGCACACAGTAAGCATGATAACCATCCGAGCCGTCGACAGCGTGTAATTACAAAAATCGTAGAGGCCCAGTGGGGTCAAATCTTACTGAACCTAAAGGCAGACTTCCGAAAGGGAAACCTGTGGTCCTGGAACGCAAATGGCAAAGAAAAAACATACGTTTGGTTAGTAAAAGCCTGACACATGACATTAGTTTGTATGCAATGGATCCATAAGAGCCTTATTTTGTATCTAGTGACACAAGACACAAGTGTGAGTTATAATGAAGTTTTCATAGTCGAATTACGACTAGAGCCTCTAAAAACAAATAAAAGAAAAAAAGCCTGACACGATCGAGCGGGAGACATCATTAAAGTAGATAATTTCCCACTTTAACAATAAAAAAAGATCATCCGCTAAATATCATTCAGGCCGCTACTTGGTCGGCACTATTTAGTTATAAATCTGTTAGCTGAATGATGAATCAGGCTTATTGATTGCGACTGATACATCATAAACAGAAAAGAGGAGCTTTCAAAACGCTTTATGTTTTTACGATAGAAAAAAAACTTGGTCAGAATTCGTTCTCTCTCAGTATGAAAATTAAACTAGGTACTGACGGTGAAGCATAACGCGTCAAAAGGAAAATATATCTTGAACTCGCTTAATTCATGATGAAACAAAATGTTTTACAAGTACACAAGATTTTCAATGTTGAACTTAATTCTAAGTTTCAAGTTAGCAGTATGTACTTTCAATTAAGCTCACTTACACAATCTCTATACTCGGTTTTCTTCCATAACTTGAGCTAATTCTCATCAAGGTCTTAAGACAGTTTCCTTTATTTATAGCTATACTCTTATGTTTTCCCAAGAGAAATTGCGTAAGTAGGAAGAAGAGCAAATTGAACAAAATAACACGAAAATATGGTGCTTGTTATTTCGTATGTATGAGATTGAGGTATGCAAGTTGGAATGTCGGGACTATGACTGGAAGGGCCAGAGAGTTAGCGGACGTATTAAAAAGAAGACGAATAAACGTAGCGTGCTTACAAGAGACTAAATGGAGAGGAACAAAAGCGAGAGAAATTGGTGAAGGATACAAGTTCTACTACTGTGGAAGTGATGGCAAAAGAAATGGTGTAGGAGTAGTATTAGACAGCTAATTGAAAGAAAGCGTGATGGAAGTACATAGGATGAATGATAGAATTATAGTTGTGAAAGTTATGTTAGAGAATGTTATGTTGAATGTAGTTAGTGTGTATGCACCACAAGTAGGATGTAATGAAACGGTGAAAGAGATGTTTTGGGAGGATTTTGATACGGCCTTGATGAA
This sequence comes from Mythimna loreyi, assembly GCA_029852875.1. Classification (NCBI taxonomy): domain Eukaryota; kingdom Metazoa; phylum Arthropoda; class Insecta; order Lepidoptera; family Noctuidae; genus Mythimna; species Mythimna loreyi. Next base: position 10,441,261 of record CM056782.1, on the reverse strand, counting down.
CATCCCTGTACATGAGGAGTTGATAGTGGGAGGTGATTTTAATGGACATGTGGGAAGAATGAGAGGTATGTATGAAAGAGTACATGGCGGATGGGGTTTCGGAAATCCAAATAATGAAGGAGAGTCACTGTTGCAATCCGCTACTGCATTTGATCTAGCAGTAGCCAATACGTGGTTCCAGAAAAAAGATGAACACCTGGCCACGTATAAAAGTGGTAATCATAAGACACAAATAGATTACTTTCTAGTTCGGCGCAACAACTTAAAGTACGTAATGGATTGCAAAGTGCTGCCAGGAGAAGACCTAGTGTCGCAACACAGACTCCTGGTTATGACATCAGTGGTTCAAATTCATTGTAGGAAAAACAAAGAGCGCCCGCCCCCTAGAATAAAATGGCACAGGCTAGAGAGGAATGACTGCGCGAAGAAGTTCAGAGAGCGAGTGATGGACAGAATGATAGAGATGGGAGACATGAATGATCGAAGTATAAATGAAAGCTGGAATGAGATGGCTGGGTGTATAATGCAAGCAGCGAGAGATATTTTGGGAGAGACGAGAGGAAAGGGCACAATAGACAGAGATACATGGTGGTGGTCGACAAAAGTTCAGAATTGAAAGAAAAGAAGAAAAAATTCAAGGAATGGCAGTGTGTACAAACAGATAATGTTAGTTTGAAAGCTGAAAGAAAGAGTGAGTATGATGCTTTAAAGAAAAAAGCCAAGAGAGCCGTGGCAATAGCAAAAGCAAAAGCCCAGGATAAACTGTATGATACATTAGATAGTCCTGCAGGCCAGAAAGAGCTGTACCGGCTCTCTAGAATGAGAGAAAGAAAGGCGAGGGATGTTTGCCAGGTAAGATGTGTAAGAGATGAAAAGGGAATGGTTCTATCTGATGATGAAAAAATCAAAGAAAGGTGGAAGGAATATTTTGAAAGACTTATGAATGAAGAAAATAATTGGAGTGGGGTTTTAGAGAATAAACCAGTGAATGTGGGGTTAGTGAGAATGGTTAGTATGGAGGAAGTCAGGGAAGCAGTGAATGGAATGAAAAATGGTAAAGCCATTGGCCCGGACGGAATACCAGTTGAGGTGTGGAAGTTATTGAGAGTGGATGGATGGGTGTGGTTAGCTTTATTCTTCAATAAGCTGTTGCAGGAAGAAGCCATACCTGATGAATGGTGCAACAGTTTCTTGGTGCCCATCTTTAAAAACAAAGGTGATGTGCTTGAGTGCAACAATTATAGAGGAATAAAGCTAATGTCGCATACCATGAAAGTATGGGAGAAAGTTATTGAACGGCGGCTGAGAGAAGAGAGTGAAATTTCACAGAACCAATTCGGTTTTATGCCTGGTCGTAGCACAACGGATGCCATATTTGCTATACGCCAGTTGTGCGAAAAATACAGAGGTGCACATAAAAACTTGCACATGGTATTCGTTGACCTCGAAAAGGCATACGACTGGGTACCTCGTGAGGTTCTGTGGTGGGCCCTTAAGGCGAAAGGTGTGCCTGAGAAGTATGTGCAGTTGATCCGAGCGATGTATAGTCGCTGCACTACACAAGTCCGGTCTGCAGCGGGCACCACTAACAACTTCAATGTGGCTGTCGGTTTACACCAAGGGTCGGCTCTTAGCCCTTACCTCTTCCTAATAATAATGGACGCTCTGACGTCGGACATTCAGGAAGAGGCTCCCTGGTGTATGCTGTTTGCCGATGATATTGTGCTGGTTGCCGAGAGTGCCCCAGAGGTCCAGAGCAGATTGGAGGTGTGGTGGCAAAGACTGGAGAGTGTTGGCCTAAAATTGAGCAGAACTAAAACCGAGTACCTGTTCTGCGATTTTGGCGGTCTCTCTAGTCCTGTGCCCATAACTCTCGCTGGAACGCCCATACCAATCTGTTCCGACTTTAGGTACCTTGGGTCGCTTATCCAAGGGAATGGTGAGGTAGACCGAGACGTGGCACATCGGATCAACTCAGGATGGATGAAATGGCGACAGGTCACTGGAACAACTTGCGACCCACGGATGCCCCTCAAATTGAAGGGTAAAATCTACAAGTCCGTGATAAGGCCTGTCCTACTTTATGGGTCAGAATGTTGGGCTATGAAAAAGACGGATGAAAAGAGATTGCATGTAGCAGAGATGAGAATGTTGAGATGGATGTGTGGTGTGACGAGAATGGATAAAGTGAGAAATGAGTATATTAGAGGAAGTCTGAAAGTGGCGCCAGTGACTGAAAAGTTGAAAGGGAACCGTCTGTCTTGGTATGGCCATGTAAAAAGGCGGGATGAAACACATGTTACAAAAAAAGCCATGAGTATAAATGTGGATGGATGGAGAGGGAGAGGGAGACCAAAGAAAATATGGATGGATTGTGTGAGAAGTGATATGAGAGAAAGAGGAGTTAGTGATAGCGAGACGGGTGACAGGACAGAGTGGAAGAAGAAGACATATTGCGCCGACCCCAAATAAAACGGGACAAGGGCAGGAAGATGATGTTATTTCGTATGTTTTCATTTCTTTATACGAAACCTACTCAGTTTTACCTACGTCTACGTTAACAAATCAACTTATTTTATAATTAATACATTTCCATACTTAATTAAATTCTAAATAATTATAGAAACAAAATTCCGAGAAAGGGCCCTTAATAAACAAATATCCTTGTTCCACGCGATAATTCATTAAAAATTTCTTGTAAGATCTAAGGAATACTTATTACAGAAGTTTTTAATTAATTTACTTTACAAGAGCCGAAGGACAAAAGCTTCAAAAGATTGGCAGTGTATCGACAACGCCAAGCGAAAAAATTTTACCTGCTTAAAAAGTAACTACAAAGCTATTTTGTTACATTAACGTTAAAATATTTATGTAGGTACTACAATAACTTGAGTTATATTTACAGTATAAAAGAACCTGTCATAATAAATAAAATTATGTCTAGATAATAAACGGAGCTGGGTCTGGTCCCAAAAGGAAAGTAGATACAATCCCGCGTCGCGGCTCGTTTTAATTTGACCAACTCCATTTTGCCGCACCTTTGTAGTGGAAAATGCGACACAGGCATAACTAGATATTTATTACAATGACCTTGTAGATGATAGTGTTTAGCCATGAAGCAATAATTGTTTCTATAGGCAGTTAGTTACTACCTACTGGTTAATTGGCTACTAAGTAACTAGGTATTAAGTAACATGTGGCTACTGCGCAGATCGATTGTTCTACTAGGTGTCTAGCTAAGGTCATGCCTTGAATGGGCGATAACTCTTTCCACGTCAACACCTTTGTGTAAAAGACAATACGTTACAATGGTCTACAGTTCCAAGTCTATCTTGAAGCCACTACAGGAACCGCAGTATTGTAGCCTAGATGAAGTGAGACTACGAGTGGAAATGATAATTATATTGGTGGAACGAGGCATCTCTAGTTCTCAGCAGCGCTGGGGCAACAATAGAGCTCATCCACCCCTAAAGCGTCGGTTCTATTCTCGGCGGGCTTGTCATTGACCCAGTTCTGTGAGGCAGACAGGCGTCGAGTTGCAACTCGCTTCTGCTAAATTAATACTAATAAAGGTAAATGGCTTAATGCAAACACAGTGGTACCAGCCGGCGCGGCGCCGCGCTCATGCCTGATGCACAAATTCCGTTTACCGCACGTTTTATCTCATTACTGTGTGGCATGAGCTTTAGTTGGATTATTTTGATGTTGCAAAAACTTTAAATGAAGTTACGGTTTTAGTGAGAGAAATGTTTGGAACGCCACGGCACGAGCAGCACAAAAGTGCTCCAGCCTTGGTAGAAAGATCTGGTAAATTTTAGCAGGGACAAAACGGCCCAAAGGCAAGCGCCCATTAGGACACTTAAAAGGGGCTTCTACATTACGAATTCATCAAAGTAATCAATGACAGAGTCGGCGTTACCAGGGAACTAGAGACAACACTTATCAATATTTCTGAAAAAAAGCTAGGTCAAATATAATAACAAAAGTTCGGAGCATCCTGCATAACAGTCAACGGAATCTGAAAAATACCGAGAATTCTAGCAATAAAATCTACTATGACAGAAAATTTACCCAGTGCATTTTGTAGAAAATAAAGAACAAATGTTGTAGTTTATTTTCTTTCTAAGTTGCTTCAAGCTTCAATAACCTTATAGAGTATCATTTCCTAAAGGAAACGTGTTGCTTTGTGTTTATGTTGCGGACAATTTATTGGCTACAATAAGAGTAATGAGTACTCTGGCGATTCTTTTAAGGGTTTGGCAATAAACATTCGCTTTCATCGCTGATTAAAGACTTGTTGGATAGACTTCATTATCAGGCTCTTGGGTCTTCGGATTTAATCCTAAGACACATTTATGGTATTGAATGTTTTTCCAGACTGTATCCGACAGAATGTTTGTCCTAAAACACTAAAGCTAGAAGAAACTGGACATTTGGTCATTTTTCTAACAAGGCGTAGGTAACTAAAGCAGAGAATATAGTAAGTAACTTTTTTTTTACACATTCAACCCCTGACTGGAAGCAAGTTGGAACATATATATGAATTACAAGCTAATGCCGGCCATACACCATCCTACCTGTCGCCCAATCGGTCTGACGCTGCCGATTGGATCAAACAAAATTGAGTGTATACCGTGTGTAAGAATAAACTAGTCTGCCAACCAATCAATTCCCACACACGGTCAAATCTGCCCGCTAGTCAAGTTACAATCGTACCGTTTAGAGTTAGCGCTTATAGATAGCCACACCCTCATTTCGTTTGTTGAGATGACGTCCGTACAACGGAATTGGGGGCGTGGCCAAGTGAAAAGCGCTAACTCTAAACGATACGATTGTAATTGGATAAGGGGACTGTTTGATGAAACCTGTAGCGTTTTACCGATTGGACGAACGGTAGGATGATGTATGGTCAGCATAACAGCTAGACTTGTCAGAGCTGCTGGATCGTTAGAAAGAGCTACCATAGCCCTCGCAAAGAGGTGCACACACACACAGCACAGGCCACAGGTGGGGTTTAGTCAGTAAAAGTCTGACTTTACCTCTAGCTCCACCCAGAACAAGACCGGTCATTATGTAATTTCCCACGTAAATAAAAGGTTAATAGCCACTAGGTATGCGTATGTTTCAATGATAACGTTGCTACGTTTTTAATTGAATTAAACAGAATTCATTAAAATTTAATGTCGGATCCCAGTATAAATTACATAAATGAAAGCAATTAGCTGTCCATGTATCAGGTAAGTGAGTCACCTAATGATACGAAATGTGTTTGATCAGTTAATTACCTATGCTGTTTTATGGAGAACGTTATGTTCATGACGGTAATTTATTTTGTTCAATTGGGATATATTGGTATACTAGCTTTTACCCACGGCTTCGTTTCCGTCGAATTACTACTTACTCTACCCTAACTACTGTACCTTAACCTTTCTACCCTGCTTACCTACCGTACTTAGGTACCTACCCTACTATTGCTTCTTTTTATTGACGTAAAAACCTTCCACTACGAAGTATTATAAAATAATTTAAAAAATATATATATGAAATCGGTTTTAAGTTATAGCGTAACCACAAGAAATAGAGAGTGGTTCATTTTTATATTTGAAGATATTTTTTAGGTAGGAAATCATCAAATGACTTCTTCCTTCTCATTCTTCCTATGATTAAAATGAAAGGGAGAGTCAGGCTTTTACTGACTAAAACTCTTTAGTGGCGACTTTTTCTACAAAAAAAATCTCGTATCGATAGGTAGGTAGGTATGTATTAGATTTTACCCCAATTTTATCCGTGACACATAAAATTGGCTTAACTTTTTATAAGATATTGGATTATACGATTATACGTACTGAAACCTGTTTTAATATTTCGTCCAATAATTTGATTACGTATTTTACTGAAGACCTTCCCTTTTTCCAATAAAAGCTTAATCATTTATACAGTCTTGTCATTGGCATCACGATAATTGTCGGAAAACCTTGACTCTATCGGGTCGTAACCTACCATTGCCATAAATCTTTTTGTACTAAAGTTACAAGCACTGTTGAGAATCGGATAAAAAAGAATCACTTTGTCATTTCGATTGTTGAATAATTAACAAAGGCTATGTCAAAAGAAATACGTATTTTGCTAAACTTAGGTATTATTTTAATGTCGATCGTTTGTTGTGTCTGGGTGTAATTTATCTAAAATATGTATGTATTTAAAAACACATAAATTAAGTATGTAGGTATTTTATCATTTGTCTAGCTACTCTAGTCCTCATAACAAGCTCTACTTATCTTAGGACTAGAAGGGGTTGAGTGAAAATTGTGATAAGTTTCTAATCGGGAAATCGGTCATATTTTAAATTCTTTTTCTGCCCATGGTAACCGAAATGAATGACCTTTTCTAAGGAAGTCATCTGAAAACCGGAAAAATCTGCCTGCAGGGTTTAAACTCTTGAGCCCGCACCTATGCCTTTCTATTATGTCGCTGATTACGGTATTCGAAAGGTTAAAAGAACTTAACATGACGAAGACGACGGTGGTTTTCTTCGCTAGATCTGCTCCTTCATAAGCTTCAGCTACCGTACCGTCCTCTCCTTCAAAACTAACTTGAACTTGTTCGCTCTAGCTATTTTTCGCCACACGTTCAACTCATTGTATGAATGGCCTAAGCATTAATCAGCGAGTTTATTAAATTTTGTTTTAGAGGCATCAACCTAATTATGTTTAAGCTGCTGGTAGAATATAGACTTAGTTATTAAGTTATATCAAAAAAATTACTTAACAATTTCTTTTCATTCCACTTTGTACTCCCAAGAGTATATGATGATTGCAAGTAAAAGGGATACACAACATAGTCAGCCTAAATTAAACGTCCTTTACAAAGCCACTACATTGAATTAAGACAGCATATTTTCCCTCAAACCTACTTTAACATTTCCAAGACAAGAAAAAACGACAATAAGAACAAAAGAATCCGCAAGTACACTTGTGTTTATAACATGGTATATTTTTATGTGCTACTTGAGCCAAAGGGCGCGGAGTCGGGGACTATTCGAAAAAAAAGAGATCTGGGGCCTTATGACGTCTTAAAATCAGTATAAATTCGGTGTGAGAGAGACGGAGTCATACAAAAATGAAGAGCAATGTCTTTTTTCACAACCAATACACTATGGTTTTAAGACAGTCTGGGAAATTTTAGCTCTGAAAACATATTTTGCCTTTTAGTTAAAACGACAGTCAGGCTTGTTTTAAGTGATTCCAACAATTTATATATCTTCAGTTTTCCAATATTAATCAAGAAGACGCCATCAAAACTACTGAAAGCCAATATCGATGCTGAAAATGTTGATGAATTGTCAACATTCCTACAGACATCTCGCTCGTAAACACGTCCCAATTATAAATAGGATCCTACCAAACATTCAAAATCCATCAATAGAGTAAATAACATTCGTTTGCGTTCGCTCCGGTGAAATATGAACGGCTAAATGAGTGTTTTCGATTTCACTTAAAATGAAAACGGAAAATAATTATTTTATAAGGGTTCAACTCAATTACACTCCAGAAACTAGAAGAGCCTTGTTTCTTTTTCAAACCGAAGTCGTGCGACATTAAAAAGGAAAAAGCGAGACCAATTTTTTTAAATTTCTTCGTGAGTGCTATACGAATTTAGACTGTATACTTAGCTATTTGTGTGGTATTGAAATGGATTTCAGCAACTTTAACTGAAAGTGCATACCTACGAGCTCTGCTGAAACCATTCAAACTATATCTTATTTTGAATTACGATATAGACATAATCTATCGAAGCTGGCGAGCGCAAATCGTTCGATAAATCAACTTACATAATGATCGCTAGACAATAATAGACATTAACTAGGCAGGTCACGTGGTGGTGAACTACATTGCTAAGGCTGGGTGTTCCTTGTTATTAAATAACTTTTATCGACCTACACCCCGCCGCTTTGCGTTTTCCCTACCGACCAAGCCCCAACCGGGGAACTTATTACAAGAAAGATCTACAAACAAGCCATATCAGAAGAAAATGAAATCATAATAGAATTGCAATTTTTGCCGAAATGGTGGTGTTTGTGAGTGTATAGAAAATCTTATTTTCTGAACTTCAGGATAATAATAAATCTCTAGAAGAAAATATATAGATACCTATGATAAGTGGTAACTGCAATGTTTTAGTAAACACAACTCCTGAAATTCTATTTGAATAACAAGCCATAGTACTGAACAATAGTTCACGTGACTCTCAAGGACTAAACTGAACGAAGCAATTTTACTGGTACATTTGATACACAAACTAAATATTACCCTTGTTGCGAAGCCCTACACATAGTTCAACAAACGTTTGATACGTTACACTTGGCATGATTGCTCAGCTTTTACGACCGGCTACAGACGTAATATTGATCTGCACTTTATGGTGTCTTAAATATAAGCACCGAAACCTCTTATTGTTAACATATAGATGCCATATAAGCAAGCATATAGCTACCGTTACATAAACAAAAACAAATAACAAAGGCTTCTAACGTTACAATTTACGGGCTGTTATTATGATACTGAAACCGCATGAAAATGAAAATATAACGTTGAAAAATTACATACCAATTAATTAAGAACGAAGTAACTAACATGTTTTTTAATTGTGAGTGTTGAAACTTGCTACCATTTAGATTAAAATTCATTATGCATATCTATCTGCACACATGTTATTCAATGAATCCAGAAATATTTCTATAGACTAGCATCTGCCTGTGGCTTAGCTCGCGTGAAAAGAAACACAGGGACTTAGGTATGTATTATCTAAAGTCGATAAAGTAGCGATCGATTGGTTATGGCGATTTTTTTTTACAAATCTTTTCTTTCTATAATATTACTTTATAAAGAAACCTCTACACATAATATTATTTATGGGTAGGTATAGATTTAACCTTTTGAATATCGTAATAAGAGACATAATAGAAAGACAATAGGTATGCAAACGTTCGCTTGTGGCTCAAAAGTTTAGTAAAACATCCTAAAGAAAGCCTAATTTGTAAACCATCTAATATCAAAATTCAATATGGAAACGGCTTTTAAACTTAAATTTATTAAACTAATACACACTGAATCAAAGAAAATCAATGTTAAACAGCCGCTTTCAAACAAAGGGAATCAAAGATCGCCCTGATGGAGGTATTTGATCGGCACGATTAAGCAATCATTGGCTCGGGTTTAAGTCAAATTGGTGGTGTTTTACAAATACACCTATATAGATACTCTGCATAACCCAGCATCTTCCTTATTCAAAGGCTTTCGGAAAGCGATTCAGTTGGAAAAGAAGGTTTTCTTTTTCAAATAAACGAAGTAATAAAATCGGTTTTTCCTTTCGTAGAGGAATTTATATTATTTGTCAATATTTTAGGGTTTTTATTCGCCGCGCTGTCTCGAGATACCAAAACAACTGTACGTGCTTTGTATAATAATGTGGTGTTATTAAAGTGGTCTTGATATTAAGATTCTTGAGGTCAGCAGTTGGCGTCAGGCAGTCTGCGACCCCAACATTCGACACCCATCTACATAAAACAACTTACGACATTCCGGAGTCAGTATTACACATTCACAGGACAGTGACGTATTTAATACTAAGTGTACTAGCTGTTGCTCGCGACTTCGTCTGTGTCAAAAGCACAAATGAAAATTTCATGGGTATTAAATAAATAATTGCGTAAACTGTATATGTATGTATTTAAAAATATATAAGTACGTTATCAGTTGTCTAGTACCCATAACACAAGCTTTGCTTAGCTTGAGACTTGATAACGTTGTGTAATAGTTGTGACTTAAAAAAATAAAAAACTATCTAATATTTTTCACAAAAGCAGTTACTCTCTATAAACGTAAGAGGTCAATGAAAATCCTGCCCAAATCGGTTCTATAGAGATTTTCCGGTACAAATAAGCAAAAAATTTAATCTGCATGTAGGTAGTAAAAAGCTGTTATTTGGACTGTACAAACAGACGCATTCATTTTATTTATTTGTTTAGATTTAAAGCTAAACTCATAAATGTGGTGTATTAGTTTTGTGTGGGAAGAATGAAGTCGCAATCTTCGCTGAAGATTAGACATCCGTCACATAAAAGTGTATGGTATTAGTCGGGAACTGAAAAAAAAACACTCTTTATTTTTCTTATTAAACAAGTAATAACAGACGAATAAGTATCAAAATCTTTTTTTTTTTTTGTTGGGATAATCATCAAATGACTAATTCTTCCACTCAGAGTGGAATGAAAGGGGGTGTCAAGATTTTTACTGACTAAAACCCACCTGCGTGCACACCAACTCAAACGAACCTCTATCAAGGATGAGAGAGTTCTAGGGCCGCGATAACTCTTCTGAATTTGCGTAGCCCTAAACTAAGCGTGCTGGTTTTTCAAATAAGAATTTCAAGTTATGAACGTATGAAATTCTAAAATCGAGTTCGTAAACTCAAACTCAAACTCATTTATTTCAAATAGACCATTTACAGGCACTTTTGAAATGTCAAAATTGAAGCTAATTTGCACGTTCCAAGGCGTAATTCGTAATTTATATTTCGTAGGTTTTTAAGAATTTTCGTAACAAAACGTAAGTAAATAAGTAGTAACGAACGTGCCTCTATCATTATCTAAATATGAACACAAATATTAGCGCAAACCTATAAACAATTAAAAAAACATGATTTTTTTATCTTATGTATACTTAACACTCAAGGTTTCTGAACAGAGACTTACAAATGAAGAACTTGTAAACCACTAGGTACTTTAAAATGTCAAAATTTAACAAGTTTTAATCTAAAGTCAAATATTTAGCATTTATCAAATTTTGCAAGATTTAATTTGACAAAAACTCGACTTTAAATTTTTAATTGAGTCCTCTTGAGTCCCAAGAAAACACCGGCGTTCACACATCTATTGTATATATGTCTCTAGTTACTGTATTCAAAAGGTTAAATATCGGGGATCCTGCCTTTAGTTAAAAATAATACCTGTAAGCTGGTGAAAAACAATAGAATACCTAAAATCCAACACCCTGATCTTTCTTTTGAGAGTAAAGTGAACATGATCTTGTGGAGAGAACGGAATCTCCAATATTAAACGCAATTCGGCATCTAACCTCCACAGAGGTCCCTGTGCGGGTCATCGGCCCCCGGAAGCGGTTCCTCGTTTCGTATTTCCCTTTGAAATTGTAATCACTCCATATAGAACTCCCTTATTGCTATTTTTTAACGTTCATTATCATGTTTTTGCGGGTGCTTATATAGGTTAAAGCTGCTTTTATTTATAACAAACTATCCCCCACAGATTCACTCGCATCTTTAGTTACTGCCCTGCTCCCGCAGGTTGTAGCGCAATGTTATATAACCTATAGCCTTCCTCGATAAATGGGCTATTTAACACAGAAAGAATTTTTCAAATCGGACCAGTAGTTCCTGCAACCAAAAAACTCTTCAAGCTTTATTATATTACTATAACTATGTTACAGGACATACCTAACACTAGCTAAGCCCAACAGTGCTTTTAAAACTAAAATATAAACAATTAAAATGATACGTGTACATCTAAGCTCGTTCGAAGGGGTAGGCACTGAGGAGGTAAAAGCCTCCACATTGCCAGATAAGGCACGCACGGGCGGCACTGCGAATTTCATCACGACCCTCCTTGTTTGCGTCTTTATTTACTTAGAAAATAAAAACACTGTTCCAGCACGTTCGCTTTTATAAAATTCTGTTAGAAATAAACAACATCAAGGACTGTTTTTCACGGCTTTGATTAAAGTTTATGACTAGTCTTGCGAATATGTTCCCTCTATCTTCAGCTACGTTATTCGTAGATTTGTATTACTTACACTTGATGTAGTCACATTCTAAATCCAAACAAAAATCCGTACTTTTTTTACAAACCTTTTTATATACAACCTTCAAATAAAGTATTTTCCGAAAAACGCGCTATGTATCGTTGCCGGAGGGATCCGACCCCGCCAAGCCGGGATTGACATTAATTTTAACTTTGAGGAAAATGTGAAGAGGCATTGATCACATTACCGTTTATATTCGCTTCGGAACCAATGATCGTGATATAAAGCGTTATTAAAAAATATGATGTAAAACATATTCGGGACCCGCTCCTGTGAAACTCGTTTAAAATAAGGATTAACGTCAGCCAAGCGGGATCATTAAAAGGTAAAGCGTAGACGGCGGGCGGAAACCAAGAGCTCAACACGACTTCACATTAATAAGTTTATTATTAACGTGAATGATTAATGAATTTTAATAAAACCATATACTTAACATTAAATCATTACCTTTATCTAGTCCCAACTCATTTCTTAAATCAATATTTTACTGCTACCGTATACATCAAATAATATATCGTTGCTTACACAATACACATATTACTTATTCAGAATATAAACTTTATGAAGGTCTGTCGCAAATAAAACAATGAATCCCCAGGCCCGTCTGGAATATCGTGAACGATTTGTATATGGGACAATAACGTGAACAAGGAATTCCTCAATATAAAAGAAACTCGGTCTAGATTCTACGAAGGAAAAAACACATTTCGATAATAGATTTTTTATCGTATACCTAAAGGGATTTAATATTATATTTAGACAATACAGGGTAATTCCATGTTATTTTAATAAGGCTATTGTATTCTGGATCTTTTGATCCAATCTCAATAGATTGTAGGTACCTATACATAAGTGAAATATCACAAATTAGGTGTGCGAACCTCGTCCCGAATCCTGCAATCACCGCAATCTACGTAAATCACGTCACATTTACATAATTCTACTAAATTAGTGGGTTCAGACAGAATGAAAGGTAACTGATTGTTCTATGAGGTTTTTTTTATTACGGTATGGGTACCTACTGATTTTCTTTACGTATTTCCAACTTAACACATAATATCTTTAGTATATCTAGCGATAGGGGTTTTTTTTAGGTGGGTAAAAATCATCCAATGAAGTCTCCACCTTTGGGTGATGCGATAGATAATGTCAGACTTTTACTGACAAAAAAACCCACTCTTGTTACATCTTTGCCGTAATTCCAGGGCCCTGGTTGATGTTTTCACGATAGCCCATAAGGGCCCAGGGGTGTTGAGGGGTTTTTCTTTTGGGTGTATATGGGGCCCTACCACAATCTTCGGGGCCCAAGTCAACCTCCCCTGCAAGTTGGGACACCTGCCGTACAGCAGATGAGGCTCTGGCGTCGGCTTTCCCTCTTAGGGTTGGGAGGTCGGACGGCAGTCGCTCCCGTAAAGGCCACAAACAGCCATTAAACATGAACAGTCTAGAAAAGGTATCTGCCACGGATAGGGCGCCGCCGCAAAACGGCGCGCAGGAGAGTCGCCCGACTCCTGTGGCAAGTGGGCAAGGGCTACCGTGTATGGGGCGAACACGGCCAAAGACGCGAGCCCCAACCCGGAAAATCCGCTTCGCCAGCCTCAACATTGGCACGCTGACCGGACGCGCGAGAGAGTTAGCCGATGTACTTCTTAGGCGAAAGGTGGCCGTGGCATTCCTGCAGGAGACTCGGTGGAAAGGCCGCAGGTCCCGGCTCATCGGGAATGGCTACAAGCTGATCTACACGGGTGCAGCCGGTGGGGAGAACGGGGTGGCCGTTGTACTCTCCGAGGAGTTTCAAGACGCAGTCCTGGAGGTGAAACGCTACAGTGATCGGCTTATGGTCGTAGGTGTGCTTATTGACGGGGTTGTAACCCACTTGATAAGTGCCTACGCACCTCAGGTCGGTTGCAGCGACACTGAAAAGGCTGCGTTCTGGGATCAACTCGGTGGGGTGCTTCGTGGCATCCCGTTGTCACAGGGAATCGTCTTGGGTGGTGATCTGAACGGTCATGTGGGTGACAGGTGCAAGGAGTTTGAGCATGTTCACGGTGGCTTTGGATACGGTAGCCGTAACGCGGAGGGGGAGAATATCCTCCAAACGTGTGCAGCTGCCGGCCTTGCCATCGTGAACACGTTCTTCAAAAAGAAACCCGAACGCCTGATTACCTACAAGAGCGGGAGGTACGCTACCCAAATCGATTTCTTACTCACACGGAGGCACCATATCAGTAAGGTAGCCAACTGCAAGGTCATACCCGGCGAGAGTCTCACTGCACAACACCGTCTCCTTGTCATGGACTTGCGCGTCAAGCCTAGGATCAAGGTTGTTGAGCGCCGACAACGCCGAATACGGTGGTGGCGACTGAATGAAGCCACGTCCCAGTCGTTCGCGTCGGCCATCGGCGACAAGTGCGATGGCACCGATGGCGAACCTGTGCAAAGCCACTGGGACAGGATTCAGGTTGCCATCACCGAGGCGGCAAAGTCGGTGCTCGGCTTGTCCAGGGGCGGCCGCAAGTGTGACAAGGAGACTTGGTGGTGGGATGACACAGTCCAGAGGGAGATCAGAGAGAAGAAAGCTCTCTTCAAAACGTGGCAAGCTTCCAAATCTCCTGAAGACCGCGACGCATACAGAGCTGCAAAACGTGCCGCCAAGAGGGCCGTAGCCAGAGCCAGACGAGACCACTTACAGCCACTTTATGATAAGTTGGAATCGTCTGAGGGGCAGAAGCTCATATATAAGCTGGCACGTTCCAGGGTCAAAGCGGCACTGGATATCACTAAGTGCCGCTGTGTAAGAGACCCTGAGGGCAATCTGTTATGCGAGGACCTCGCGGTGAAGGAGAGATGGCGCTCGTACTTCTACGAGCTGCTGAACAAGCAGCACAAAGAGGTGCTGTCTCCGGTTCTCCCTCCAAATCAGGGACTTGTGCCCCTGGTTACGCCTGAAGAAGTGCATGTGGCTCTTCGCCGCATGAAGAACCGGAAAGCTGTCGGTGCCGATGGAGTCCCCATTGAAGCCTGGAAGGCGATGGGTCCTCGTGGTGTGGGCATCTTAACCCACCTATTTAACCGCATGCTCCTCACCGGAAAGATCCCGAGTCAATGGAGACTGAGTATTATCACTCCAGTCTTCAAAGGCAAGGGATCAGTGCAGGAGTGTGGCGACTACCGGGGGATTAAGGTTATGTCCCACACCATGAAGCTCTTCGAGCGGGTGATTGACTCTCGGATCCGACAGGAGTGCACCGTCTCGGGATGTCAATATGGGTTTCGACCAGGCCATGGTGCCATGGATCCCATCTTTGCCCTAAGGGTTACCATGGAGGGATACAGATCAAAGAATACGCCTCTGCACCTCTTGTTCCTTGACATGCAGAAGGCCTTCGACTGTGTCCCCCGTGATGTGATCTGGTGGGCGCTGAGATCCAAAGGAGTGCCCGAGACCTACGTTGACATCATCCGAGATATGTACCGAGACTCCGGTTCTGTGGTTCGGACCGCTGTTGGCGATACGAAACCCTTCCCCATCACCGTCGGAGTTCACCAGGGTTCTGTCCTTAGTCCGTTTCTGTTCAGCGTGGTGCTGGACGTGCTGTCCTTCAACATCAGGGACTTACATGAGCAGCCGCCATGGCTGCTCATGTATGCAGACGACATCGCGCTGGCGGACTCGGACAGTGGGCGCTTGGTTCGACGTGTGACAGCGTGGAAGGAATCGCTGGAAAACGGCGGTCTGAAAATTAATGCGGCGAAGACCGAGTACTTGGCCTGTAACACAACAAACGCTGCTCCTGTTCGCATTGGCGAAGACACAGTCGAGCGCACGGAACAGGTCAGGTACTTGGGATCGGTGCTCCACGAGTCCGGGGATGTTGATTGCGACGTCGAGTCACGTATCTCGGCGGCCTGGGCGAAATGGCGTGAGGTGGCGGGGGTTATCTGTGACCCCAAAATGCCGGTTAAGCTCAAAGGACAGGTCTATAAGACCATCATTAGGCCTGTCCTTTTGTATGGCAGTGAAGCGTGGCCTGTACTTGAGCGGCACAAGCAGAGCCTGCGTGTCACGGAAATGAACATGCTGCGCTGGATGTCGGGAGTTTCGCGGAAAGACCGCATTAAAAACTCCCGCATCCGGGGCAGCCTTCAGGTCCGTGACATAGCGGATAAACTGCAGGAGGGTCGCCTACGCTGGTATGGCCACGTATTACGAAAACCGGCAGACTACGTTGGTAACAGATGCCTCGCCATGCCGCCTCCGCCGGGACCCGGAAAACGAGGAAGGCCTAAGAGGCGTTGGATCGACGTCGTAAGGGACGATATGCGTGCCAATGGGCTTACGGCAAAGGACGCGAAAGACCGAGCGAAGTGGAGGCGTTTAAGTCGGAAAGCGGACCCCGGGCACCGAGGTGAAAGCCAAGGAAGCAACCGGGACTAACGCTGTGATGATGATGATGGTGTTGAGGGGTTTTTCATAAAAGATGACAATAATGCTGAGTGTAAAAAATTAAATCAATTACTATAAAAACGGAGAGGATTTTTACATGTAGGTAATTGAAGAATATGTTACTCAAACATAGGAGTATGGAAACTTAGAAACAATAGATGAATAATTCAAACACAAATCTGTTGGTAAGATCTGCATGCAGAGCTAGTCGACCGCCTGTGTTGCTCCCAGCGTGTTCCATCGTATTCGGATTTTGATCACGTAAAAGGAAACTTTCAATTTTATTCCTATCTTCATTACTAAAGCTTTGTGGTAATTTACGACAAACGTACTGGAATACTGAAAACAAGCTTGAAAGATCTGCAAAGACTATCGTCCATGTACTTTCTTTTAAAGGGCAGATATACGAGTGCGATGATTTTAATTCGAATATCACGTCTAAGCGGCTGATTGCTATATTTTGAAAAAAAATATGTTATACTAGACTATTTACCTAATAATTTGATACAAGAATATTTGCATATATATATTTTTTTCAAAGAACTAGGTATGATTTTCAAAGTTACATCTAACACAGACAAAAAATATTACGCAAAAACAATTGGGAGATTTTTTATGAAACTTTCACCAACTAAAAGATAGTTTAATTAAACATCATAACGATTTTATTCATACTGTTACAAATTATATTATTCGAATAATCGTATCAAGTAACGTTAGTTCTTCTTTTGTTCACTCAATGTTGCTAACATTTAGTGTCGCCTTAGTTTTAGGTAAACCTTAATATTTAACGTGTTTGAATCCAACTGTTCTGTAGCATGCAATAATAAGCAAGGGATTGTGTGTAACCTGAGCTACAGCAGTATCCGATGTCGACCAACCGCCCTACGCATACAACTGTGTTTCAAGTACCCACACAACTATAGAATATCAAATAACCAATATATTGTAGTAATACAGAAATATTTTCAACATAGGTAAATCTGCTTAGACCTAAGCCTGGCGCAAGTTTCTCGGAGGTGTGGAATATGATATAATTAGAACATCTTAGATTTCACTAGTAAATGAGATTAACAAGTTCTTGCAAAATTTTCAATCACTAGATATGTATCTAATTGGGGAGCAGTGGTGGCCGAGTGGTACAAGTCCACTTGCGAGTTGTAGTCGCCCAACCAGGCGCATTACTTTGAGTAATTTATTTCATCTCCAATTCTCTCAAAGCGATGAACGAAAACATCATAAACAAGTTTTTAATGAAAATATTTTATTTTTTCATAACAAGCTTTAATAGCAGCGGTCTATAATTATATAATTAAAACTCGTCAAGACGATTCACACGAGTCCAAACTCGACGTGGTTGTGCCGTTTAATTACAGAGTTCCTATGGCTACCTCGTGATCCCATCATCAGATCAGCTCCATGTCATCATAATATTGCATTGTCATGCGATTTACACCGGCATGCAAAATTTCAGCTCAATCGGAAACCGGGAAGTGGATCAAATTTAAGTTGCAAAATTTGATTATAGAACGACAGACAACGGGACAGGTGAAACTAAATAAAAGCTTGTAAAAAATGTTCTTGAACCTAAAGTTCGAAGACATATCACATCCCCACTGGGTTCGCACAACCCCCACTGGGTTCGCGTGGTAAATTACGGCCCATTCCCACTCCTAGGAGGGAGGCCTGCGTCCCAACAGTGGGAACATTATGAGGCTGATGCTACGCTAGATATGTTTGTATCGAAACGTTATTCCAACAATTTCTTTCAACTGATGTCGTTAAACTGATGACACAAACAGAGCAAACGTCTTATCTAGGAATTAGCATTTATATTGAACCAGCCTTGTTCTGCCTGCAACTGTATGTCATTGCATATCTATGTGACATAAGTTATCCTGGTTGCGATCCTGGTTTAACAACTTAGAAGCCCTCAATAATTTCATGCGTAGGTATACTTACCTACTCTACAGACGAAATACGTTGAACCATTTGCTATATCCTCGTCACATTTGGACCATCATGACTTTCGAACCTGAATGCGCAGTAACGATTTTCTGGTCTCAATCGAAATGGGGAGCTGCGCGTAACCATAGGAAATGGTTCAACCTATTTTCCGCGTAAACAGGTGTTAAATTATTAATAGCGTCTGCCATAGCCATCTTTATAAAATAATGCTGCGTTGCTATTGGGAACATGCGCAGATAAAAAATGGAAGATAGAAAAGAAGTAGCTATGTAAAGTTAAATTTTCTATAGATACAAGGTATTCTTTATGAAGTTAGAATGTCGGTTGGGTACACGACGCGGGTCATGACGTCAGCGCCGGCAGACGCTGGCCGCGCTACCCTACGATCACGCGGCTTCCGCACACTGTGATACACGCACACAGACGCAACTTCTCTACACGTCTCGGTAAGCTTGCCTGCCGCCGTCCGCACGGTTTCCGTTTTCCACATGGTTTCAGCGGTCAGCTTTTACAAACACACTTGTATAAGGCCCTGCGGTGTAACCCTTGGTTTTCGTGTCAACGCTTACCATCCTAATACCATGTTCGGTGGCTTAATTAGTTTCTACTGCTATCAATTAAGTGTAGAAATGTAACGTAGGTATATTGTGCACTTTGTGTATTTATGTCATAACTATCAAATATAAATCTAAGCTTCAGCTAGCGACCAGTCGGAAGGTACATTCGGCCTGAAAACGTGATTGGGTTATATAAAGTCGCCGAGTTACACATAACATTTCAGAAAGCCGATATGAAAATACATAAGCACATTGCCTAAGGTATATTTGTGCACAGATTAGGTAAGTGAATTAGGCGAATGATGGATAGTTTGGTAAAGTCGAACTTCAGCAAATATTTTGATAGTGGCAAACTGCTCCATTTTCCGATATTTTTACGATGTGCTTAAGTTACCTACCTACATAAATATCAATTTGTTTAACATTCGGTTCGGAAACGTGGTCGGCAAAATGCCGTAAAGTTGCTCGTGTCTGAAATATTATATCTGAATTTCGCGAGTCGCTTCAGGATGCCAAGTCAGAGAGACCTCTTAAAAAATTCAAACATCTTAATATATTTGCATCTAGCGGATATGAACCGATTATTACAATGAGGCTTTTTTCGACAAGGAACTTTCATTTTGAAGGAGATGCTTGAGATGAGTCCGCATTTCTATTGACAATCACAGTAATTTTTGAAAGCCAGAATCAAGAGTGCGCCTTTAAGAAAAGCGGTGAAGCAATGAAGCTTGACGAGTCCCTAAGAAACAATTCAACAGTCTTGGATCCCGAAAACGAAATTAATCAGAAAAGAACAAGGTAAGAAAATGATTACGAAACCATTTTCGTAGCGAGCGATTTAAAATTATATTTTGAGTCTGATTGATAACAAAATGGAAGAAGTACTTACACGAAAAACGGCGACAGTTTACCCTGAAAACAAGGTCTCCCGAAGCTCCTAGGTACAAAATTATTACCCAACGATTCCTTCCAGTCTATTCTTAGATCGATAGGGCCGCCTGTTTGCTAAGTAAACATGTTTCCTCAAACATACAAGAATTTATTTAAGGGCTTGATATCGACCGAAGTTCTTACGAAAAAGATTACGTTTTTTTTTTCAGAATCTGGTGTACTGAATTTACATAGCAAAAGACAAACGTATTAACCAAGAAACCCTTATGAATATATTTTTCACCATTTCTGCAGGTTAACGCCCGCAAGTAGGTATGCCTTAAAATATTCAAGTCGACTTGCATTACCTCGGCTGCATAATTAACTTGAGCCTTGTTTATAGCCTCATTAATTTGAATGAATAATATTAGAGAGAAGCACAATAGAAATGCTAAAACATATCCAAGTTGGTAAAACTATTCATTTTCTTACTTCTTCAAGCGCCTAGTCTTGAAATAAAAATACATTCATTTATTATTTCAAAGCTTGGCGCTTGAACAAGTTTTTTGTTAAGTACTTAATATTTTTTTAGC
Organism: Mythimna loreyi; assembly: GCA_029852875.1. Classification (NCBI taxonomy): domain Eukaryota; kingdom Metazoa; phylum Arthropoda; class Insecta; order Lepidoptera; family Noctuidae; genus Mythimna; species Mythimna loreyi. Next base: position 10,420,950 of record CM056782.1, on the reverse strand, counting down.
GTTTTCATCTTAAATCACACAACACGATATTATTTGCCTGTTTTTGTACTACTAGATACAGCCAGCAGCTTCACCCGCGTGACAATAGAAATTAAATAGCCTATGTTACTTTGTGAATATGTTACTTTCCAATAGTGAAAGAAGTTTCGGTATCTGTCAAGTAATTTTTGAGTTAAATCGTAACATACAAAAAAAATCCAATATTTTCTCTTTATTATATTAGTTTAGATGTACGTTCTTATGTGGGTATTTGTCATTCATATCATCATGATGTATTGCGCCAATTTTCGTTATAGCACGTGAAAGCGAGGCAACCTGTTTAAATCGACCTCATTTAGAATCACTTTTCATGTATGAAAAATTGCAGCGTGTTTGTCTTTGGGTCCCCAGTGAGTTAGTAGTATGTAATAAATTAAAATTCATTTGAACCGCTATAAGCCTAAATGAGAATAAACTAATTAAGAATCCCCAAAAAGAAAACAAACCTTGTTTTTGTATTTAAAAAGTTCTTTTACATCGCTTGTACTTACCATGCTTTTATTTGGCAAAACAATTTTGGTGTCAAGAGTTCATAGACCCCCAAGCTAGTTTATAAAATAACATTATACAATTCGCTTTTCTCAACCATTTCATCTTTTACTATTTCACTGGATAAGATTTTATAGTCGTACCGCGATAAATTGACAGCTAAACTTCACCTTTAGCTTGGACTACGTTAAAGCACATAGGTAGTTATACTGGTCTATTAGGCAGTCGCTTTATGTAAAATTGTGGAACTTATTTAATTGGGTTAGATTAGAAGCCGTTTTCAACTTATGGGGAAAAGACTAGGCTACATGAAGATGATAAGGTGATTGGCAATTTATAACCCACTTACTAATTGATAGTAGTCTATTAATTCCTTTTAACTACATTGTCACAGCATTCATGAACTAAAGTTTCTATGTAACGAAGTCACAAATCATAAACCGAATTATCTGACTTTTACGAAGACCTTCATCAGAGAAAGTTCGGTAACTTCGAAACCGACAGAAATATACTTTACGATAATACATCAAATCTTTTATTTACCCGACGTTATTACAGAACAAAAAGTATCTCTGACATCCACATTGATAAAGTCCAAGAAAGAAGAAAAGTAATATGATGATGTTCGTGAAACTTACCAAATTCTCGTCATACAGATTAGCGCGTGACCCGACTCCCGCCAAATTGAAGCGATCACCGAATACACAGAACGCATTTCACGGATAGCGAAGTAGTCCACGATCGATAATACTCGTTCACTACAAAGGCGTGCGGGCGCTGCACGCGGCACGCCGTGCGTCCGACGCTCCTACCACACATATTATTCTCAAGTTATTATTTTACACGCACGTCCACTCATGAGAAAAGCAACTTGAGACGACCGCAGCGTTCGAAACCTTAATACTTCCCTTCGTTGCAAATATTAGGTGACAGAATCGAAGACGGAGCCAATCGAATACCTCCGAGCGAATAATTTGCACTGCTTCGAACCCAAGATGCCAACATTCTTCAACTAAGATTCAAACGAGAGTCTGCTAAAATTTCACACTGATATCTACGAATTTGTTAACGTTTTCAAAAGTAACGGCACAGAGATCGAAAACTTCGTAACGCGTCTAGCGAATACCAAAATAATATGAACAATATGGGGACAGGAACCGGAGTCGCGTAATAATAAGAGTGCTTGCGTGGGGATGGTACGGAGGGTGCATTGTGCACCGGCGAATTTTGGAAGGGCCCGTTCCGAAAGCCCTTGTTTGTTCCCCCCTGCACTTGCGCAAGATGCGAACCAGTTTTGATTTTTGTGAATCAACTCGTGGAGTTAGCCCGTTCACAAGGGGTCTTTCATCCCAATTTGCCGTTAGAGACCGGTGTCGAACTTTTGTCATACACCGTTTGTGGCTGATAAAAACATGCGTATAATTTAAACTTCAAACTAATTTTAAGATCTTATCAGATGTGAGAGAATCGCGCACACAAAAGGAACCCGAATTTTAATATTAAAATATGCAAACAGAAGGGATAATAGGTAATACCTTTTTAATGATACGTCAGAGTACCATCATACGTATGTACATAGTAGCTGACTTCAAAATTAATGACTTATGACAGCGAAGTAGGCAAAAAGAATAGTCATCTTAGTCATCAAGACAGAGACTGTAACTTACATGAGCTTTACTAAGCATTTTTAACAATCAGTGACTTCAACAAAAGTAGCCGGGAACTGGTTACCTAATACGAGTCCGGTGAATTTACATGAAATTTGTTTTTGAGCTCACATTACTAACAACCGAAACCTTCGTAATAAAAGGGTTCATTATTAGGGGTCCACGCCAACCTACTTACGCCGTCAATTTATAAAACATGCTTGCATACAATCCTGATGCGTAGGGTCCGACACATGAGGAATCATTGTTGTACGTCATAAAAGGCTGAAACTGTTGAATATTTAAATATGTTGACCAATTCTTTGTTAATCCTCAATCGTTTCGCATAATCATAAATTCTTTACTATTCTTATTCTGTACTCTCTGATGCTAATTTGACTAACATTTGATGACCACAACCAACAATCCACAGAATCTACCAGAAGGACCTAACTGTTCGATCCAAGATACACCGCTAATGATCATTTCAATCCCAGGGAGTATATGAAAAACTATCGATTTGTAAAAATAAAACTAAAAAATAAAGTACTTTTTTTCTAAAACTTGGAATTAACATACGCATGTACGAAATTAATTTCTTCAAGTAAACATCAGCTGTACAAGTGCAATGACCTGTAGGTAGTTACTAATAGCTCGTGCGTATATTGATTCGAATTTAACGGTGTATATTTCAAGCACTTTCTATGGCTTCTTTAAATTTGTGCGAATCAGGATGTAGACACGTTTGTTTAGTCATCCAAAAATAGATTTGATGACAATAAAATTAAGTCATATAGCGCCGAAACATAAGCAAACCCACGTAAGAATTCTGTGTTCTGATGATCGATTGATTATGGTATGAGGGTGATTGATTACACTTTTTCATGAACTTACCTTATACACTCCAACATCTATGATGGATTAGCAATTATTTTCTAGTCCGTTTTGAACAAATTGATAGGTAATTGAGTCATTAAATTACTTGCTTCAAAAATTTATTATAGCAAACTAGCTTTTGCTCGGGGCTTCGCTCGCGGCAACAGAAAAATTTGACAAATGAAGAACCGCTCGATCGATTTATGCAAACTACACATAAACTATTTATTAAATAGTCCGAACAAAACCTAAATATTTGGTTTGGATAGGTGAGCCCGTTCTTAAGTTATAAAATAACAACGAAAAGTGGCATTGATTTCTATATAATTATACTAGCTGGTACCCGCGACTTCGTCTGCGTCTTTTTTTCGCAATAAACGGTAGCCTATGTCCTTTCTCAGGGTCTAAATATTGTTTGTGCCAAATTTCATCAAAATCGTTTGAGAGGTTTAAGCGGGAAAGCGTAACAGACAGACAGACAGAGTTACTTTCGCCTTTATAATATTATAATATGGAAGTATATACAGATAAAAAAGATTTTCTAAATTCAAGTATGTACCTATGATAGAAACCTTTCAAATCTGTATGTGAGGGTGAGTTGTTTTTACGGTAACGTGATCGAAACCTTTAGCGCGTTTGGCTTTCTGATTGGTTAAAGAGCTTGGAGCGGACCAATCGGAGCGCCGAACGTCATAAACGTGTCAATCGCGTTAACGTTAAACAGACTCACACTAGGCACTCTGACGAAGGAGTAATTGTCAAGTAACAGAAAACGTATACACAACCTGAAATGTGACGTCTATACGATTAGGACATGCGCGAGCCAAGAGACCAAGATGATCCACTACGACCCCCACTCTTCCTCATACCAATACATGAAAAACTAATGGCTGCGTTGTTTAATAACCAATTTGAATGCCATATTCAGAAAAAATAAAGTTTAGATAAAATCTGGTGTAGGTCCTCATCTACAGCCAGATTACGGTATGAGAGGTTTTTGAACATGATTCGTGCGGATCAAACGTCCATTTGTCACCATTATGTGAAGCTCCCGAGGTACACCGTGGCGCATACGATGGACGCGTGGCCCGCTTGGGCGAAGAACCGCCAAGGGCTGATGCCTTGCTGATGCATATAGATGTGGTTTTAGAAAGTAAAACGCTGACACGGCCTACAGCGGAAACTAGAAAAGTCATTAGATCATTTTCCGCCTAAGAAAAATAAAATTAAACAAGTCACTTTTCAAGCAGTCTGATGCATCAAAAATCTCTCAATAAAGCACATAAATAGTACTTATTTTACACCTTTTTTTACGATTGGGGATTTTTTTAAATAGGTACTTAGATCTTTAAATTTCCTACATTTTTGTGACGTATATTTTAGAAATCGTTACCTCGGGGAAAATAAAGGATTATTTTGATCACCACCATGAACAAAAAAAGAGATTGGTGAGAGAAATCATCATTAAATCGTCATACATCTATGATCATTGATAATGATTACTTGACCATTTCAAATGAAAAACCATAACCTAATGATTTTCAAATATCTTTTCAACGATACCTATTAATATCGACATAGCCTGGTCGGCTTAATTTTTTTTTTTTCAATAATGAAGCCTTCTGGTTACTAATATTGAATTGTGATTAGTGACATGTCTTTCAGGACACTTGCATACGTAAAAATCATAATGTCGATAATGTTATAAGTATAAGAAACTATAATAAATATATTATATTTCAAATCTATGAACCCAGCCGTTACCGAGGGGTAGGCTTCAAAAAGTACCTACCCTTATATGGCACTAAATGGTTATAAGGCCTTAAAACATCACAATGCCATTTGGTCCCCATTTTGGGAAATCGTTTTGCTCGGATTATATTTCTTTTTATTATTTACTAGTTTTATTGTTTATAACATCAAACATCTACCAAGAAAAATCCCGACAAAAGCGGCCTACCTATATTGAAGATTAGCTGATGTAAAAAAACAGAAAGATACCCACAAAGGCCGGCTAAAAGATAGTGAGACAGTATCATATGCATTTAGGAAAAACTGTTATTTTGACATTACAAGACACCTACATTTTATTTATATGTATGTATAGACGTATATAAAGATATGCAGATCATACATTGTACAAAAATAAACACACAATCAGTTAGCAGTGTGTACAACCTCAGACTCCAAATAATTTACAAATCAGTAGAGGAAGCAACATTAATTTCTTCTAGGAATATGTTTTTTACAGAATATCTTTAACTCCCTGGATGATACTTTAACGACCGGTACAGCAAACCTAAAGTGACACAACTTTATAGATCAGCATTTTTATTAGTCAACGGCAGTGTAGGGCGTAGTTAACTACTATTTTGTAATCAGATTACTAATTACGATTAAAAGTAGTTAACTACATGTAGTTACGATTACTTTTAACTTAACTAAAGTAATCAAACTACATGAAGTAGTTACTAATTTGATTGCTGTAGTCTAGTAGTTATAACTACTGATTATTTGACTTCTAAGAACTTGTATTTTGCATTTAAATAAAATATAATGTGTTGGAATTATAAGAAGATTTTGAAAAACGGAATTGGACACTAAAATTTAATGAAAAAAAAATGGAATCCGACTGTATAAAAAAAACTTCAGTTTATTTTTCGAATGACTGAATACAAAGCTGGAAGCTGTAAATATGTTTATATTTATTCGATACTATTATTGAGCCGATTGAGTAATCAAAAAAATCAACTTTACTCAGCAAAAATCAAATTAATCCAAATTATTTACGAATAAAATAAAATAAAAAAAATGTCGATTGGGCTAATCATTCAAATTAGCCTTCAATACTACTCGTTTTTCGAACATTTCATCGGACAGCTTGTGGGATTTCGGATGATTTATCACTTTTTTAAAATAGTCTTTCCACTGGAGCCGAAGAAGGTAAAGGGGTATTGTATTTTATAAATACTTTTTTCACTTCTGGGTATCTATGAAGAGCATTTAAATCTTGTTCCATATCTGATAAATAATAGGAAACTATCAGATCGGCTTTTGACCTCTGCACTCGGTATACGTCTTCCTCAGTATCAGAAGAAGAGCTATCAAATTGAAAAAAATCATTTTTATTTTGATTTTTCATTGCTGAACTCGAATCAGTATTTTCCGAAACTTCTTTTGCAATAGCTGCTTTGAAAAATGTTTTCAATCTTTGATGCTCTTCTGTGGGAATACTTACACGAAAACCATTTTGTTTTAAATCGTGGTAAAGACATTGCACAGCGGAATGCTTTTATCTTTTATAGCATATATTTGTCCTAGTGCGTCGTAAGTACTATTCCACCTAGTATCTCCTGGCCTTGATAACGTGTGTCCCAAAACCGTTTGAATTATTTCTGCTGATTTTGGCCGACCAGCAGCATTCCATAGTTTGTTGCATTTATTTATTACTCGCTCATGCGTTTTGGATAGGATAACTAGCAAACGACATGTCGGTACATGAACGCGCGTTTGATTATTTAAAATGTGTAGGTAGTTATAAAAAGTAATCTCGTAATCGTGATTGCAACTACAATTTGTAGTTAGTAATCAAAATTTTTAACTACTTTTTACGATTATTTAATGTAATTTGTAGTTTTGATTACTAACTACAATATGTAGTTGTAGTTAGTAATCAGTAGTTAGATTTCATTTTGCCCAACACTGGTCAACGGACAAGAAAATGCTTTAAGGAACAAAGCAGTATGAAATTAAATTCTATGAAAAAGAAATCTTTCAAAAGCATATAAGCATAATTAACCTTATAACATCCCCAATGCTGGAACTTACTTCTCTTTAAGGGGAAGATAAACGACTTACCAAAGCAGAGTCTTACAAAAGATTTTAAATCCAGCATCACGCCTTAACGGCCAGTCAGTGCGTTTTGAAAAAAAAACTATATGTTAAACTAAGTTTTCCTAAAAATTTCATATACGAATACATTTTTTTTTTCATTGAACTTGGTTTAATTCATTTTCAAAGTTATGTCTAACACAGACAAAAGGCAAAGATCAGGGAACAACCATTGGATGTATTTTTTTTTTAAAGAACTTTTACAAAGTAAAAGTTAATTTTACTACCCATCTTTTGATATACGGCTTTTATTCATATTGTGTTTAATAAATTAAGAACAAATTATTATTCGAATAGTCTTTATGCGCGGCGGTTGGCGCCAATTCCTATTTTGTTCGCTCAAGTTCGCTGGCGTATATCTGTCACTAAAGAGCCGGAAAGAACCACCGCCACGCGGGCCCAGTGCGTGTTGGCTTCGAATTTTTGGTTCTAGGACTTCCTGGCTTCCTGGTTTCCTAATGATATTTTCATTTACCGTTTTGAGAGCATTAGTGAAGGAACAAATTACAGAAACTGATGCACCTTTCTGGTTTTGGAAAAAAGTTGCGACCGTTACTGCTGGGCCACCATTACTCTTAGCGAGTTTTTCATATCCAACAAAATCTCTAACAGTAACGTGTAAATAGGTATATATCTATTTCTCTAGCCTTTAGCTTTCAGTAAATCGATCAGACAAGCCTGATACTGTCAAGGCATTGCATATGCAGGTACATTTTTGATTCTCAATGTATGGTATGGTATATCGGGCTGGTGTCCGCAACTCCACGACTAAAGCGCGTATTTTGCGTACCAATGATTCTCAATGTAACTAATCGCCACAGATAAGACCATCACAGAAGATATCACTCAGTGATCACAGAGCATATACCGATAGGTATTCAATATAGCCGTCCATCAGAGGACAAGATAGTTCTGGTTCAAATTTTCGTGAGGACTGCGATTTTTATACAACAAAATGCGATTACCGATCATATTTATCAATAGCTTCTGTGAGCGGCTTCGACAGCGTACCTACAAGTAGGTTTTTCTATACAAACTTTGGGCCCACGTTTCATCCTCTTAGAGTTATTCTTATTCGTAATTCCAAACATCGGGTTAAATATCTGCACTATCAAGGTGAACAACAGTGGTCTTGTTCGTTCGTGTCAGTACCTTTTAGAGAGTACAGAAATAATTTTTTGACATGGCATTACAACCCAAAGAGAATGTTGTTTTGTTGTATTAGTCCGCGTAAATACACTGCACAAAAAGTTTAAACAAAGAAATTAATTATTCTATCTGCAAATAAATTAAATTTCAATTTTAAATATAACAATAAATTTTGTTTGACGCCTGTTATTCCTAAGTTTGTTATAAACTTTGTTGTTTTCCCTAAGTGACAGGATACATTTTTTAGATTGTAATTTTTTCCTCATCTACTAAGTTACATTGAATCATTTCCTTTTGGATCACATTGGGTAATATATTATTTCAACAATTCAACAAAAGGCGAGTTGAAATATGTAGACTTCATGGATGGACCTCAAAGTCCTTGAAACCCGACACTATACCGAAGACCTCTCACACGTCAGCTTGTACGAGAGATAAGGATGACTCTAAAGCAGTTTTAAAACGCCAAGGTTGCGTTTACGAGGGGTGATTCAAAAGAAATGATAAACGGGTATTTCTAATAAAGATAAAAATCCAAAAAAAAATTTTTTAGCTTCCTCGGTTCTTCACTACTTCCCACCTAAAAAATTTTATAAATAGGACGTCATTTGGAGGAGCTACATTCATTTGAATACCAGCAGTCGGAGCGACAACACGAAAATGGAGAAACAAGAAGTGAGATGCGTCATCAAGTACCTGTGTTTGAAAAAAATGTCTACCAAAGAGATACACGCTGATTTGGTGGAGACACTGGGGGACTCTGCTCCTCCATTTTCTACGGTGGCACGGTGGTGCAAAGACTTTAAGCTGGGTAGAACATCCACAGAAGATGAACATCACGACGGGACGCCCAACCTCGTCCCTCACTGAAGAAAACGTGAAAAAAATCGAAGATATCGTATTAGCAGACCGAACAGTAACCGTTAAACATTTAGCTGAGGTCACAGGGATCTCATATGGCAGCATCAAAAACATTTTGACCAGCAAATTGAATATGAAGAACATTCTCGGTTATCGTTAACATTCTCGGTACCCAACGCGCGGAGACCCGCGCTTTGGGTACCGAGAATGTTAACGGAAGAACAAAAGAAAAAGCGAGTTGACATTTCAAGAGCCAATCTTGCAAAGTTCCAGGCTGACAAAGAAAATTATTTATCTCGATTTGTGACCATGGACGAAACACGGATCCATCATTTTGATCCTGAGACCAAACAACAATCGATGACTTGAAAAAGGCCATCCTCACCGACGCCGAAGAAGTTCAAAGTTTCGAGCTCGGCGGGCAAGGTTATGGCGTCCGTTTTCTGGGATGCTGAGGGAATCATAATGGTTGATTACCTGGAAAAGGGAGTTACTATAACGGGCTCCCACTACGCTGAACAAATAAGATGACTGCGAGAAGCCATAAAGGAAAAAAGACGGGGCAAACTCCGAGCGAAAGTCCTGTTTAATCAGGACAACGCACATGCACACAAAGCCGAAGTTGCGATGGCTGCCATTCGAGAAGCAGGCTTCGAACTGGTCGACCACCCGCCCTATTCTTCAGATTTAGCCCCCAGTGACTTCTATCTCTTTCCACGACTCAAGGAACACCTTCGAGGCAAGAAATTTGACGATGATAGCGACCTGATGACCGCGGTTGAGGACTTTTTTGAGAGTCAAGATAAAGATTTTTTTTCGAAGGGAATTCATTGTGTTTATTATTGATTATCATTACTTTTGGATCACCCCTCGTAATTAGAGAATATGGTTTTTGATTACCAGTCTTAAGGCTCTTCAGAAGCATTTTGATTCAGTCATACTCAAGCGGAAAACACCAAGGTAGTGGTGGTGGTACTATCCTTGAGCGGCCAACCCGAGATACATTTTCTTACAACCGCTCTTACGTTATTACACATATTGTTTCAGATATTTTGGATCACTAATATCATGTGAATATTTTCTAGGCTTATATAGAAATCAAAACATAAAACGAATGCAGTAAAGTCCTGTACAAATGTTTTTTTACGTTAAATTTAACGCTCCGTAATTTACTTAAGAATTAAACATATAAAAAAGTACTTCTGCATTGCGGCATTTAATCGAGATTCTAAATGACAATATTTTTCAAATACTTTTAAGGGTTTTATAAAACACGAATTTCCTGGAACAAGTTTTGTGAAAAATTCGCGTAAATCCCGGAATTACCGAATGTTAACAGGTTTTTCAGGCGTAATTTCTCTTTTTTCACGTTGCCTCTTCGTGAAATACCACGTTGGATGAATAGATGAAGTAAAAAGCTTTTAGACTATGTTTGACGTCAACGATAGGCGAGTCAAGAAACCCTCTAAAGGAGGGTTTGATAATACGTTTCTTCAAAATTACAGGCAATCTCACCTCTGGCCCTTGTTAAACTGTTTTCCAGTCTTGCGCGACATCTAGTGTTTGTTAATAACGCGAAAACCTTTAATTTGATCGATACTTGGGCTGTAGTGAATGCTACCGGTACATTGATGAGGTGGAATATTTATACAAATATGCCAGTATGTCAGACCGATTTTAGGTTCTGACCTCGAAACCTATTCTCTTGTAGCGGGACGTGAGGCAAAGAGACAACATGTCTCCGAAACTGTTTACAGTCACAATTGAAGATGTCTTCAAGGTTCTGAACCGATGAAAGCAAGGCAGTAAAGTCAATGTCGAAGACATCACTCACTTTCAATTTACTGACGGTATAGTAGATTGTTGCTACTATAACGCGATAACCTCAGTAGAACTTTCTAAAGAATGGGTCTTAACATGAAAATGGGCAAAAGCAAAAGCGTGTACTTGTGTATCAGAGACTTTACACACGGTATTGTAGAATATTACATTGACCTGGAAAACAGTAAACGGCAGTAGGTTGGGTACATTGCTCGTAGACCAGATGGTCGATGGAGATTGAAAGATTTTGGAGTGTCACCCGCGTTCCGAAAAATACAATTGTTGGAAGGTAGACCGATGACCTACTGAGGAAGACCTATGTACAAAGGTGAAATGAAAATTATTACAAGGCTGGCTTAATTTTATGTCATATAAGGCTGCGTAATTGGCCGAAAAAATCATTACATACGATTGAAACTAAGCCTATAAACCCATTCATTTAGGTTTAGGATTACATAAAATATACCTAGTAACGAAAAGACGAGAATTTCAAACTTTTGCTAAACCGTGAGTAGCTGGGACGAGTTGCTAGTTAGTAACACCTGATAGGAATATTATTATTGAGCAGTGGTGGCCGAGTGGTAACGGCCCTGACTTACGAGTCGTAGGTCGCGGGTTCAAACCCAGCCAGGCGCATTAGTTTGTGTAATTTATTTCATCACCACTGCTCTCAAAACGGTGAAGGAAAACATCGTGAGGAAACCGGCATGTCCTAGAACCAAAAATTCGAAGACATGTGACATTCACCAATCCGCACTGGGCCCGCGTGGTGGATTATGGCCCATTCCCTCTCCTAGAGAGGAGGCCTGTGTCCCAGCAGTGGGAACATTGAAAGGCTGATGATGATGATGATGATGATAGGAATATTGTCTTTCACACGTCAATTCACATGCATTGATCCAAAGTAACCCAGGTCACAGAAGATCGGGCTGGAGTGTTTTCGAAAGAGTAAAAGCGGCCCTGATACACAAAGGTCAATATTGAGAGAACACGGATGACTTTTGTCATTAAAAAATTGATATTATCTTGCTCCACCTAGAGTAGAATGAGTTTTTTGATGGTTTATCACCTCAAAAAAGACTGAATCTTTGCTCCTTTTTTATTAAAGTGAAACGGATTGACAAAAATCAAAAAATTATTCGTTCAGCTACAAACTGTCAACCTGTAGCACTTAAAAAAAGAAATTAGCTATTTTTGCCCAATTATACTATACTGTTCAAATTGAAGTAATAGAAAGTAAAAGAAAAAAACATTTTGACGTTTTATATGACTAAGGTAATCAATTCAGGATTCTCTGGTAATTTTTAAGAATCAGGCAGGACATATATTCACTATCTCAACATACAATATACATATATGTTAAGATAGTGAATATATGTCCCGCCCGATTCTTAAAAATTACCATATCATCTTGTACCGGGGTCGGTACACCATCACCGACACGACTATGTTGATAATTAGCAACAGCTACGGCTTATTATAATAAGCCGGATGTGGAGGTGATAGACCGATTAAAGTGCTACACAATGATAGCCAAAATTATCGTCCCACAGCTATTCTTTATTCTAGAGTTTTTTTTTCATTTACAGTGAAATACATTGGAATTTTATTGCAATGCATGTGAGGTCATTTCGTTGCTCGATATTTTCACAGTAAATATGTTGATAAAAAAACGATGACGATTTATACTACCACCTACTTTAATTAATTAATTGAATATGACACAATTTTGAGGTATTTGGTTAATTCTCCAATGAATACTATCATATCTATTAAACATGAAGGACAGGTATCTAATAACGTGCGTGCGCAAATATTGATAAAAAAGTCAGATGAATACATTATTACCTACCTAAACAACTTGTTGAAAAATAAAACGATAGCATGATTTGTCATCTAACAGATCACGTACGCAAAGCATTATAATCTTTATCTCGTGTCGCCGTCATAATTTGGGTCTACAGACTCTACAGTAATTCACTAACTACGATTCGAACAGTTTAAATTAGTTACTTTTAAATTGTTCCCGAACGAATAATTTTAGTGTATCTGGTGCCTACAAGATGGCGCAGACATCAGTTTTGTCAGTTCTCTTTGGTTTAGCGTTGCGCTAGTATATCGATTTTACAAACAACACTCAGTGTGGACACATGAAAATATGTATAAAAGGAAAACATTTTTATCTCGAGAATCTAAGGTATATTTCGGATTCACTGATGACTATTAAGATTAAAGAAGACACTTGCAACTGTAGATACACTTGTTATTAATAGAACTGCTACTTTGAACATTTTGATAATATACAATTTTAAGTGAACTATTCTGGCAACACACAAATGTCTATGAATTTGACCCCGAAGCTCGTGTCCGGAGCAGAAGGAGAGTGTGGTGTAGGGCCAGGCCCTTCGTTTTTGATCTTCATCTTGTCGAATATTGTGTAAAATGGGCACATAATAGGTAAATAAGATATTTTCAAACGCAACTAGCGGGCATTTTCTCCTTCTATTTGAATGAACTTATTTTGTACCATTAAAAAATATCGCGAGCCATACGTACGAGTTCGTAACGCTAAGAATATCGTCCAAAGTCGCGTAATGATAATTTTATTAGTAAAAAATTTAATATCAGTGATATTTTTAAACTATTTGTGGCTTTGTGTTTGGGACTTGTCTCGTGATCAGAACACATATATTAAATTCGTTATGAAGCCCTCGGGATTTTGGTGAATGTGTTGAGACAATGGTGTATCGATTATTTTGCGCTAACTAAATGTCATCCCGGTGCCGTAGTGTTAATATTAGAAGTCTATGTTTGTGACCACGATTACTATTGTCTAGGCATCTACGCGTTTTATATTAAGCATGCAGAACTTCAATTTAGCTTGAGTGACCAAAATAGTGCCGACGTTTTTCATTCGGATAAATTCATCCGCTCCTTGACATTATCTATTTTCTGACTATTTCGTGAGTGGAATAAGAACAGCAAGATATAACAGAAAATATAAATAGCACTTATAGTTCAAACTGTAACTACCGACTCATGGGTTTATAAAACATTTCATATACCTATAGGAATGATAAAGCGCACAAAAAATTATCAAAAGATCGATATGCATTTAAAAAACTTGTTTGGATAGATGACGATGTAATTGTATTGTTTCGTGTATTTGTATCACTACTCCATTTTATTTGTTTTTATGACTAAATACGTTTTCAAGTCTGTTACTCTATATATTGTACCAAAATATTTATTTGTATTTATTATTATTAGAGTATATCAGTATGTCGATCGTTGTAAATTTTTGACATCTATTAAAATAGTCCAATTATAGAACTATACTACGCAGTCATGACATGACATTACAATAAAAACAAGTTTATTTTAATAACACTTACGTTTCTTTTTTTTTGTTGCAGTTACATACTCAGATTTTGAAGTACGTGCTCAAAGTTTACGCAGTAAGTTAACGATTACAACCTGGTGAGTATACTGTGTTAAAATGGCCAATCCAAACCGTGAAACTGTGAGTACGCGATTTTCTGATAACTATGATCTGAAAGAAGAATTAGGAAAAGGAGCCTTTTCAATTGTGCGGCGGGCTGTGCAAAAATCAACTGGTTATGAATTTGCGGCCAAAATTATAAATACTAAAAAACTCTCAGCCAGAGACTTTCAAAAGTTGGAGAGAGAGGCGCGAATTTGCCGAAAACTTCAGCATCCCAATATCGTAAGACTTCATGATTCTATTCAAGAGGAGCATTTTCACTATCTGGTATTCGACTTGGTAACAGGCGGTGAATTGTTTGAAGACATTGTTGCCAGAGAATTTTACTCTGAGGCTGATGCATCGCACTGTATACAACAAATTCTTGAATCGGTACATCATTGTCACCATAATGGAGTTGTGCATAGAGACTTAAAACCAGAAAATCTTTTACTAGCCAGCAAAGCTAAAGGAGCGGCTGTGAAACTTGCTGATTTTGGATTAGCCATTGAAGTGCAAGGCGACCAACAAGCGTGGTTTGGTTTTGCCGGTACTCCTGGCTATTTATCACCCGAAGTACTTAAAAAAGAACCGTATGGTAAGCCAGTAGATATCTGGGCGTGCGGTGTGATCTTATATATTTTGCTTGTTGGCTATCCACCATTTTGGGATGAAGATCAGCATCGACTGTATGGACAAATTAAAGCGGGTGCTTATGATTACCCATCTCCCGAATGGGATACGGTGACACCCGAAGCGAAAAGCCTCATAAATCAGATGTTAACTGTAAACCCAAGCAAGAGAATAACGGCTTCCGAAGCCCTTAAGCACCCATGGATTTGCCACCGGGAACGTGTTGCTTCTGTTATGCACAGGCAAGAGACCGTGGATTGCTTGAAGAAATTCAATGCACGGCGCAAGTTGAAGGGTGCCATCTTGACGACCATGCTTGCTACGCGCAACTTCTCTGGAAAATCTATGGTGAACAAGAAAGGAGATGGTTCGCAGGTAAAAGAGTCGACCGACAGCAGCACAACGTTGGAAGATGATGATCTGGACAAGGATAAGAAGGGCGTAGATAGAGCATGTACTGTAATTTCCAAAGAGCATGATGAGGAAGCGTTAACGAAAGCCGATTCGTTTGGAAAAGCTCGTGGCGACAGTAACGCTTCTTTACGTCGAGCAGAAGTAATCAAAGTAACCGAAGTGCTCATAGATGCAATCAATAATGGGGACTACGAAACTTATTCCAAATTATGTGATCCTAACGTGACAGCGTTTGATCCTGATGCACTAGGTAACCTAGTGGAAGGCGTCGAGTTTCATAAGTTCTTTATTGATAACACGCCGACGCATGTGAAAACCAATACGACGATCTTAAATCCTAGAGTGCATCTTCTCGGTGATGATGTAGCTGTAATCGCATACGTATGCGTAACGCAAAGTGTGGACGCCGAGGGCCGGCGAGCTACACACCAATCGCAAGAGACTCGCATATGGCACAAACGCCACAACAAGTGGACGGCAATACATTTCCATCGCTCCTAACTAGTCCCTTCTACAACCCACTCTTGTACGGTAGAGGATAATGGTCTCGCAAATCAGATTATCTGTAATGGTGATGCCGTTGCTACAATTATAACTTTTCCAAAGTATTGAATGAGACCACGAAACTACGATCCTCTTCCTCGTACAATATAAGATTTATTATCCAATTCTGCTATAAAACTTACACGAATTTTATTAGAATTCTTTGTAATCCAAAAAATTAAGTTAATTACTTATAGGTAAATGTTATTGACACCGGTATAAGCGATTCGGAAGTTGATTCTTATCCGTTAAAGTCACTTAATAAAAATTTACGATGTGGCTAAAATGTGATACCGTTAAATTCAATGCTTTGTGCTAGTTATAGTAGAGTGTACAAACAATCTGATCTCTGACAAAATCGAAGATATGTCAACGAATATCAAGGCAAAGTGTTGTTTATCAACATATTTCATGAAATCTCAACATAACAACAGATCTGATACTAATGAATCTATATTATAAATAAATCAGCAAAAATTTTCAAGATTTAGAATATTTAGCACATTTCTCAGTAAGTCTCTCTACATTTTTAACTATGAATGTTTTGTCGTGCTTAAAAATGGTGTTCTATTTGTTATCAAATACCTAGTTAATAAGATTTAAGTAACTAATAAATCATGCAGTTATTGGCACTATGCACTTAGAGTTATCTGAACAACGGGGTTGTAGTTTATTAAAATTAACTTTCATCTATAATATATTTGTAGAATACCTCAATTGCGTTACATTTTCTTCAACTACTTAGAACCTCGTGTATGTATTAGCTAGTGCAGCATCAATGCGCGTATTATATTTTAAGTGGATTATATCAATTTCGTCAATTTTAGATTTTAATGTTAATAACATTATTCTGCTTTTGGCTTTCCTCACCAGAGCATTAGTGTGATATGAGGTTTCCTTTTATTAATATTTGATTGAGCTGAAATGATTGTTTGCTGTATTGGTTCTGTACCTGATTATCAAAACAAATCATACTTCAGATAGTTTAGAATTTTAAAGTGATAACTGTGCAAGAGAATGGTCTGCTTGTTGGTATTCGTATTTACTAAGAGGAGCTTTGTCAACAGTGATATTAATGTAATAAATGTAAAGTGTTTTTTGCACAGTTTCACTTAAGAAATGTGCTTTAAATATTGGATCTATAACTGTAAGTCTGCAGTAAATTCAGTATTTCCTATAAATGTAATTAGATATAAATGACATTTAACCACGTTTTTTACAATTTTGTAATATATTTTAGTATAGTTAGCAAAACTTAATTTACGAACATCAAAGAGAGTTGGAATTGTAATATTAAAATGCATAATAAAAAAATCTACATTGTTAATCAACTATTCATGTTGGTATTTTCACTGTATACAGAGTACATAGTTGTGCCATTATCATTGAAATTAGTGCCAATAACTGTAAAAACTAAAAATGTATTCTAGTCTTTATTGTTACCTACGCATATTTAGTAATTAATCAATATTTTAAATTAATTTTGAACATATATATTTACATACATAGGTACATAAACTTACATTGTGTACATAGATATTGATTTGCACACTGCATGTTTAAAAGTGTCGTCTTCGTCATTAGCTAAATAAAATATTTTCTTTGAAAATATTTAATGAGGGTTTGTTATCTAGATCATGTTGAATTTATTTAATAATTTACTTATACGAAAATAGTGGCTCTCCGTTGATGTTAAAAGACTAGAACTTGCTCACGGAGCTTACCGAGCCCCAGAAGGCATAGATATACCTAGAAACATCTATTCAAGTGCTAATCCGTCGTTGGAAAATAGCGTTACATAGGCATAACACAGCTTGTTACTTTTTTTACGCTCAGCCTGTAAACTCAGTTAACATCACTAGTAATTTTAATGGTTTAATATACTAAGTTATAATTTCTGAATTTTATTTTTTATTTGTTATACAGTAGCCTAACAGCTAACGTATTGTAAATTCGCTTTGTTTACCTTTGTATAATGTATAACTATAGCTGAGAGTTTGCATTGGGTCTAATAAAATCCCTTTACCCAATAAAATCTTTTGGGTACCTACTTATTATATGTATACATTTTTAAAATATTAATATACATAGTCAACACTCCAAATCAAACACCAACATTATTACTGGTATTAAAAGATATAATATTTTATTAAATAGATTAATATGTTAAATGACTTTCAATGAAATACAATATTTACTATTGAACTGTTAAATTTTGTCAGAATTTAATCAAATACTAATGTGAAAATGTGATGTATATATATATATTACCTACCTAATTCAGTATGATGCACAAATCTATCATCATAATTGTATCTTCCAGAGTATTTCACAAATCTTTTGAGAACAAGAATAATTTAAGTATTTATGTATACTTTTAGTCTTCCCTGGACAAGAGTCCATTCACCAAATTAAAGGGATACCTACACACAGCTACTATCAGCTTAAATTCAATAGTTTAACTTTTCAAAAATTTTATCTGCTCTCCGCAAATTGTTAATAATGCACATTTACCTGTTTGCATGCATTTATCTCACTGGCTTATACATTTAGGGGGGCTTTTAAAATGACATTTAACTTTTTCCATTGGCTGCTTTTTATTATGTACATTTACAATACTTATAATAATATATAATAATAAATTATTTTACATTAAAGATGTACTTAAACTTTACCATTACATGTGACCATTTGTACCAACACAAAAGTACCTATTATAGAGACTAACACAATTGTGACATAACAATGCCTGCAAGGCTGGATACAAATGGTTTCATGACATTAAAATTATAAACATAATATGGGTGCATTGCAATAGGGGTACATTTTTTAAATATACTAGAATAAAATCGTTTTTGTGTCATAATTTTCAATGAATAATTACTTGTGTAGTAAAGTTGCTGATAATCCTCAATAGATTAACATTATCTATATTCAGCTAGAATTGTGTTTAATGGTTTGAAGCCAAACATAATATTGCGCAGTAAATATTTGTAAGGCTATATCAGCATTAACTTGAAATCATTATTAGGGTGTTGAATAAGTGAATATGAACAATGTGTTTAGTCAAAATTCCAAACAAATTGCACCCTTGCCTAGGTATGTGGTTGAGATTATTTTATAATATGTTTTATAGTTAGAAATATTATCAAGTATTTTATACTTTAATGCACCACAAACTTCATTTAGATTTGCTCTGTTTATCATGAAGGCTAAGTTTGTTGTAGATTAATATCCAAATGTGGAGTATAGGTGTATTAAAGAATTGTCAGTATATTTGTATTCAACATAATTTCTTGGACCTCTGCATTGCCGATTATCATGTAAAATTCTCTAAAATAAAGTTCTTTTGATCTACAATAACATGTGGTATTTATTTATTTTTCCATTACAAGCTACTTGCAGTATTACATAATCTACAGAATTATCTATTGAATAATAAAACAACACTAATAACCCTGTACTCAATTTATTTACATAACACTACATTTATTCAATACAACTAAAATACAATTCTACTTTGCCAACTACTTACAATACAATACAGATGACATTGTTTACGAAAATGAGAACATACCTCAAACAATGTTCAGATACTTCATCTTAGAGTGAACACCTTTACAGCCATCAACGGACACATTAAAGTTCTTTAAAATGTCCTCTAGTTCTTTGTCATTAAGTACTCTGCCACCTAGTTCTTGCTTAATACACTCTTTTAGATGTGTTATTGTCAAAGGCTTAAATTCCACCAACTTTTTTACTGCCTTTATCTCAGCAAAGTTATCTAATAGTCTTTTATGAAATGACTTATCACAGTTTTTGACAAAGTCTTTAGTTGATTCAAAACAATTGTATATTAATATCACAGTTATGTCTTTTCCATAGTTCTCACTTTTCTCTGTTACTTCCTTTATTTGTGCCTTGATGTGCATGTCATCTACAGTTAAATCATCCACTATTATTAATGACTTCTTGCACATGGTCAGACCATACATAAAGTCTGTTGAAAATGTGTTAGTAAAACTAGGCATTGTGTAATGGTATACATTTGAGCAAGGTCCTGCAGCATTTAACAGAATAGAAGAGGCAAAAGATTTTCCAACACCTGTCCCTCCAGAGAATAATAATAGTTTACTTCGTTCTTGTAGTTCTAATGTCTGCATTATATTATTGACAGCTTCTGTCTGACCAAATAATTTGTTAGAAAGTGTTTGTCTCAATTCTTCAATATTAAACTCGTCAAAGCACTTTAAACTATAGATGTGGAGTGCAAATGTTGATACTAAGATAATTATTCCGACGGATAGTGACTGAAATACCGTGTTCTTGTTACTTTTTGGTGATTTCTGCATATTGATGTGAAATTTCTTCACAGTAGGTTGACCATCTGGCATCTTGGTATTATTGGTTAGTTTTACCTTTTCAGTAGAATCATCTAATTTTTCAGTCTTTATACGAGTCTTCATGGGAAAGTATTCATTGAAAGAAATATCCATTTCTTTAATAGATTGTCCACTTGTATCAATATCCATTGGCTCAAAACTTAAATTATGATTTTCCATTTTAGACACATCAGTTACTCACATAACCTCTGCAGACTTCAGTAATTAGAATCAATCGCATAAAATATCGATATTTTTTAATTAATTGTAAAAATATCGAATATTGAAGTTTTTCGAATTTAACCACCATTTATGGATGACAGACTAATTGACAGTAGCTATGACATTGACAACAGTTGACAATGACAATAATTACAAAACGATTGACTGCTTCTCTAATGCCAGGCAAAAATATTCAAAATTATTCGACTATTCCAAAGAGTACTTTGGACTGCGCCATCATGAATTACGCCAATGCACAAAGTTTCCACTGTTTGCTTCAGTTACCTTACTTTTTCTGTATTATAACACAAAATGCCACTGCGTAAATTTAAACTCCGTTCATACGAAGTATGAAGCTCCTATTTTTTGTGTATGGATGACATAACTTTTAGTTTGGTATGTTCCTAGCGTAGGCCGTAAAAGTAACTTACTAAAACAAAATCTATCAGGGTCTCTGATTTGATTACCAACTATGATTTTTCAATATTTATCCTGTAATGAAATATTATATACATATTTTTATAATGTGTTACAGTTACTTTTTATGAGAAGCGATGTATCAACAATAAAGCAACTAAAGTTGCTTTATTGTTGATTCACTAGCAATTTTTCTAAATATAATCTCCTTCTTATGTAATCTCTCTCTGTTATTTAAAGGTTTGCTGGGAGAAAACTCGTTGTTGAGTTAAGCTCGCCTTTGTACATGAAATGTCAAATAAGTGTATCTATATTATATTGTTGTGTACAATAAAGAATTAAAGACTAAAGAATTAAAGACTATATAAGTACAATCCGTTCCAAATGAGAATAGGATCGATGGCAATGTTGTGACGTCACGTCAAACTGTCAAATCGAAGAAATTAGGTAGAGTGAACAAAAAAAGATGTTTAAAAAAAATAATTTACGTACGAATCGTGAATGAAAAAAGTTTAATCAGAATACAGTTTTTCAATTTTTCAGTGGTAAATAGAAGAAAAAGGCGAATTGTTTCTAACAATGAAAATAAGAAAGAAAATAGTTTTTTTTTTTGTAAACTATTTATGACTTAAAACAATATATTTGGCAAATTTATAATAAACCCTAACGTTTTTACTTCAACTAGAATTAACTAAAATTTAGTCATACAAAGCAAAACAAAAACTTTTTATTGATACGCAAATAAGATTTTTTTGCAAACCGTACTTTTCACTCAAAATTTGACAGATCGAGGTTATTGACTTTCCTGTTCTTATTTGAAACGCATAATACAATGTTACAGACTGAGGATGTGATATTGGCGAGAGTTCTCCCGATGCAAGAAATCCACTGGTACCTCTTCTGATATACAATTTATACTAAATTAATCTGTTTTATTATTAGAAAATATCAGCGTCATTTTTCGTTCAGGTTCAGGTTCCGTATACTGATTTTCTAACGTCGAATTACGATGTCAGTCGAAATCAGAGAAAAATTAACAATAATTTTTAATACTGCCACTGGATATTATGATCACGCAGAGAAGTGGCGTCATACAGTTGCTAGGTACATCACTTCCCTCCAGTTTGAGGACAATGGATTTTTGATGAAGCTGGGGGTGGTTATCAGGTGTGTATGACTAAGTAGGCGTTTAGAATAACTTTTAAGGCCATGGGTACAAATGGTATGGCTCGCTGTTCGAAAGCTTGAGGAAGGAATGAAGATGTTACGATGTAGCACAGTGCGCTGACGTTCGTAGTCGATGATTGTTATATTTTTAACTAGCGACCCGCCCCAGCTTCGCACGGGTGCAATGGTGATATTAAATATATTATGCATGTAATTTACACATACACCTTCCTCTTGAATCACTCTATCTATTAAAAAAAAAAACCATCAAAATCCGCTATTTATAGGCACGCTCTTGCCAAACCGGGCGGTAGGCCGGTACCGCCGCAAACGCTACGTCCCGCAATTTTTAAATCTGTAATATCTTCAAAAATATTCACTTAAATCATACGGTGTAAAGCGCCATATAGATCTATATTAAATGAATAATGTATTCAAGGTATTTAATTGGTTAGGGATTAATGGTATTGGTTAAAATCGCTTCGAAAATTAGCCATTATTTGTCGTAAAAAGTAAATGACAAAAAAAAGTTATTGTGGATTATCCATAAGAGATAGACATATACCATCGCGGACTTTTCTGTAGACCTTTTCAATGTGTACAATACTTAGTACATTATTTTGATAAAACTCGTAGGATTCAGCCTGCGTTTGCAATGTAAGCGGAAAAAATGTAATTATTTACGACATCACATTAGAAACCTCAAAAATAACAGTACTTCTCCACTATTTAATGGATATTATTATACATTTATAAACCTTTGTCTTGAATCACTCTATATATTAAAAAAAACCGCATCAAAATCCGTTGCGTAGTTTCAAAGATTTAAGCATTCAAAGGGACATTGGGACAGAGAAAGCGACTTTGTTTTATACTATGTAGTGATACGCGGTAAATAAATTGAAAAGTAGAGCTTCCCAACGAATGGGTCTTAAAATCAATATGGACAAAACCAAAGTCATGTTTTATCATGACAATTAGCCACGTAGCATATACTCTTATCAAGATCGGAGACTCTACATTCAACGATTATGTCTACGTCGGACATATTACGTAGTGAGCTAGACCTAATTTCGAGAAAGAGATAGGTTACTTCTAGGTAAGAGCATTCCATCGTCGACCGCATCGTCACTTTCCATCAGGTGAGATAGCAGCCAAGCGCGAATTTGAAAAAAATTAAGTCAACCATTAAATTCTACTCGGACGGCAGCGTTCGAGAAGCTAAACAGTATCTTTTCATCCAATATACCACAGTGTCTCAAGATTAAAGCGTACGACCAGTGCGTGTTGCCAGTGCTGACATATGGCTCTGAAACGAGATCACTCTTATAGTAAGCAATCATCAGAAAGCTTAGAGTCACCCAAGCGGGAATGGTAAGGGCTATGCTCGCAGTTTCATTACGCGGTCAAATCAGGAATGAAGATATCCATAGAAAAACAAAGGTTGCTGACATAACACGAAGAATCTCTAAGCTAAAGTAACAATGGGCACGGTATTACTTGCAGAGCAGATGGCCGTAGGGGCTGAAAGGTTCTAGAGTAAGATAGATGTCGCGGGTTTAACACCAGCCAGGTGCATTAGCTTGTGCACTCTATTCCATCATTACTAGCTATCGAACCGGTGAAAAAAACATCGTGAGGAAACTAGCATGACCTAGAACCAAAAAAAAATCATTGGGAGACATGTGAGGTTCACCAACCCGCATGTGAGTATTAGCCATGGGAACACTATAAAGAGCTTATTACACCTTCCTAAATTCAGAATCCGATATTTAGGAGTTGGTTATGGGAAGGTGTAATAATAAATGATTATGCTATCATGGTCTATGAAACTGGTCGTATTATTTTCTAACATGGATGTTAAAACTAAGTATCTAAATGAACACCTATACTTTGAAAAATTAAGTGTTATTCCGTGTTCATAATACAACCACAAAGTGTTTGATTGTTTTGACCCATGCTGTTTATAAGCAAATAGGGTATTTATCGGGTAAATACCCGATCGGGATAAAGCCAGAGCCCAACTCTTTGTCAACTAAAGTCAAAACGGATAGGTGGGTCGTGCATGGATTGAGTTAGTTATTTAAAAAATTCAGAACTTCAGTCGTTCACGTATGTTTATAACATAATAGTCTCTTATAATGGCAGTTGTAAATTTACTTTGAAATCGGTATGTTGACGACGACGTGAAAATCATTGCATCGACAGCAACTAAAGTCGCAAGGTATACACATGTACTTAGCATTAGCTATATTGATTGTTCGTAGTATATATAAGATTCTATAGATTGATTACCAATAAAACACTCAAATCGAATATAGAAAACAACAATTTATTTAACAATGAAAAAGGTTTTTTTTTTTTAATCGACTTGGTTTTACTACAATAAACATATTGATCGACTGATTGGACATCTCTATCCCATGGACACGGACAGGAGGAGGGGTCAATGTGCCTTGCCTGTCAAGAAATAGCATCAACAAAAGTAACGTTAATTTCGAAATGGGTGACAAAAATGATGGCCAAAATAATATTTACAAATCAACGCCTCCGCCAACTAACAGAAAAGTTCGTAATCCCTTTGATAAAGCGTTGATTGACAAGCTACACAAACCAATATGCAGGTAAGTTCGCATTCGTTTTTCACTAGCGATTTTGAAATCGTAGGACATGTGAATTTTTAAGAGTTGTGTTATTTTTTTACTAGTCCGGGTATGTGCAAGATATATAAGAAGAAGAGCAATGGATCCTTTCGCTGGGACATTGACCAGGCGTGTACTCTGGTCCCAGCAGACATTGTGGCCTGCAACAGTCAGTTCGAGCCTACACCAGATCCTGCTTTGGAGAAGATTGCAGAAGAGGCTACTGACAGGTATTTATGAAGATATCCAAAGTAAATTGACATAGTTTGTGCATAAACATCAGTGATGCAAACTGGAATCGAATTGAATGTGATTCCAGGCAGCAGCTTATTACATGATACATCATGATAATATGTGATGTAAAATAAGGCTTAGCATTAAGTAATGAACCAACTTCTTAGAAGTTGTATCTTCACACAACATTAGTAACCCAGTTTTGGTCATATAATCAAATAAAAAACATGATATTTGATTCGGTATTTGATCAAAACTGTATTGTAATTTAATTTATAACATTACTTTTCAGTCATTTTTAGTTTCTCAAAATATTGATTGAACTAAACCCATTAGCAGTGTCACAAATAAGATCTTTAGTTTCTGTATAGAAGAAGAAAAAAAAATGGTAGAGACTGTAGTATCTAGCTATCTAATATGTAAAGCTTAAAATGAAGGTTACATTAATAAAAACAGTTTGCTATGTAGAGGGTCTTATAATGGTGCAGTACATCCTGTTTTTTCTCAGGCTTCTGCTACCAGTGATAACATAATAGGATTATACTTTATACTTATGCAAAGGAAAATAATGCATTCTTTCGACTTTTAACATAATGATGACCATTAGTTTAACATTTTGGTGTCAAGGACCCAGGCCCAGAGTGTTGTCTTATAACAAATAGACAATTTAAAAATTCTATGTAGACAATTGTATTAGACATGAACACAAGACGTCATATTGTAATGCTTGCACGGTAATTCTTTTCCAGATATTTTATAGAGTAAATGTGATAGTTAGGAATATTATCTTCAGGGTATTATTAATATACTGCAAATTTCATCATGGATGTAGCCCCAACAAACATCCTTTTCATACAATTATTTATTGTAATGTGTGGAATATGCACTTGGGACATAGGGCCTGATATTGGGCAGTGGCTGTGCTTGTGGATCAATTCTGCATGAGTGATGAAAATCTGCATGAATTAAAACACCCATAGTGTGGTTGACCACACTAAAAAAAAATTGTGTTGTCACAATTATGTATATACTTTACATTTCATGACAACAACTTGGTAGATGGGTGAGGGGACTAATCAATTGATACCATATTCTGAGTAATGAAAAGGTAAAAAACCTGCATGGTTTAAAGTAAACATTTTTTTTAGGTTCTTTTCCCAAGAAATGGTCATGCCCAGTCCATTGATAGAGTCTTCCAAAAAGGTGAAGCCACTGCTGCAGACATCTTCAGAAACCAGTATTCACATTGACAGTTTAATAACAGAAAAAATTGTGGTGACAAAAGAAGGTATGTTTTTAATTGAAACAACATGTTTATGTTATTGTATGTCATGTTTTAATTTAAAGTTATTTACATGCATAGATGATTCTGTGGAATAATAATAGTTTGTGCCTTTTATTGACATTTTGACCACCACAGTATTCATGACAGAGCAAAAAGTGTACAGCATGTCAACATGACCCTGATCTCTTGTTACTCAACTTGTTAGTTAACATTATGTCTACTAATAATCTTCTTTGCATCTATCTGTATGTATGTAAAATTTGAATGTGACTGAATGACATAACAGTGAGTGTAAAATTTAGCACAAGGTATCTCAAAATTCGCCTACTAAAAGGGATGAACCGAGGATCCAAACTTTGAATGGCCTAATGGGCAAGCCGCTGGCAGAATCCAGTCATAATATAATAATCAGTCTTTTTCCACATCAGTTTTTATAACTATAAAATGGTTTTTGATGCAGTTTTCACCAATTAGCACTTGTGCCAGTCATAGATAAGGTGTCTTATGCAACCATTGTTTGACATCAGCATTTTAGTTTCAGCACAAACAGTTCTCACTCTGCCACCAGAACTACCTCCAGAGCTTGAACTTCTGCTTCAGCCATTTTGTACATTTACACAGGTAAACATCTTTAGGTCCTAAATAACAACTATAGTTATTAACAAATCCTGCATAATTCCATCATAAAATGCAGGAGGAAAAGTCGAGTAAGTATTCATTGAACAAAGGTATAAAATTATTAACTTTATTATTATTTTATGACATTTTCATTAGTGAATCAGGTGCTGTGGATATCCTCAATAATTTTGAGGATTTCTCACTGAAAAAAAGAAGGCGAATTATAATGGCGGCTCCAGATTAGTACCGTGGAGCTCCGTAAACAGGCGTGAACGTGGTTGTGGACGGTTTTCACTGGGTGTTCGTGGGGTACGACTTCTGAAGTTTATTTAAGGCATGAATTCGCGCTTGAATTCCACCATATGAGCCGCAATAATATCGGTATTATATATAACTAGGTTTTTTTTTGTGGTAGGTAAAAATCATCCAATGACTAATCCCGCCCTTGTGCGGAGCGGGAAACAGTGTCAGACTCTTACTGACTAAACAACCTACCCCGTTCCTACATCGCCATCCATACCAGGGCTAGAGCCTTCCTTTCATACACGAACCCTTGGCCCCAGTTGGCTTCGACCCTTCTGCAGGGTCCCTACGGTTTGCTGACAACTCCTTGAGGCGCGCGACAACAGTGCGCGCCGTCGACGACTAGGCTTGGTATGGGCGATATATAATTAGGTTGTGTTGTGGAAGTCAGCCAGGGAGTTGCTCCATATAAAATTCAGCAGCTGTAGGTATTAATTAAAGAAAAATTAAAAGCGGATCAGTCAATTCTGTTTATTCTACTTTTAAAGCTAAGGCATCGCACAAATATAGGTAAGGATCTTTGTCTATCATATTTAATTTCCGTTTACAGGAACAAAACATGTCCGGTGAATATGAGATCACGGCAAATGGCTCCCTACGGCGAAAGTTGTTCTTCGAAGAGCACAGCGACATGGATCACTATGACTCGGAACAGACAGATGATGAGGTCCATGTGGAACCACGCCCTCCGTCCAGCTTTGAGGCTCACACGCCTGTGGTGTTTAGTCCAGATCTTGTAAGTATTACTTGTATTAAAATAGTAAGGCGTACATCTCGCAGCGCGTCGGACAATTTTTCTACCTACAGAGAAAATAAGCGTCCATTACTGTCTGACTGAAAAGCTTACATCAACTGGTCAATGTGAACAAGGCCTTCTAATTTGCTATAATCTTATTGGTCAAGGGGCGTGGCTAAGCTGAGAGACAACGATGAGTCACTATTTTCTTCAGGCGAATTGAGTATATTATTTCTAGTTTGTATTTGGCGAGAAATGGACAATATAGAAATTATCTTGTAACAAAATAACGTACTCCATTGCTATCAGTCGGGGTGGTTCACGTCTGCGATGCACGATTTACAAACGAGACTGACAAAAGGTTCCGCTGCAGGCATTGCATCGGCCACAGTAAGAAATATCCCCGATTGTTCGTACAGTTGCGTGCAAAGCCACGGGTTTTGCCACGCGTCGTTGCTACATTTTACTGTTTACGAAAAATTGCGGAAATAGCTGTCTGAAATGTTGCGTGAGCCGCCACGATAAAAGTCGCGATGGTGCCATTTGCGAGCCCCTGCATTTCAAGCAAACTTGTATAAAATCGCTTTTCCGTAAATACGTTACCATAATATGTTTGAATGTAGTGCAAACCCGTACCGCATAACATGTCGCGCGACGCCCTGAGTCTTTGTGAAGCCTTTTGATTTAGGCAAATAGGTTTTGACTTCAAAGGGCGAAAGTGCGCGTTTGGCTCCTTTGCGAGACACTTAGAGCTAAGGGAGAAGTAGGTACGCACACATTAGGCTACATTAGGAAACGTTTAATACGATGGTTTTATTTTACTACTCGCAACTTTGCTAAACTAGGGCGTTGATTTTTTTTTACTTGTCATTGATAGAGCGGTGGAGGTGTGTCTGTGAATGGGAAATGTATAGGCCATGACTTCGAATTTATCTTGTTTTTTTTTTTCTGTACCATTAGAGCCGAGACTACGTATCAAAAGGCATGAAGCGTACTTTCGGCACCCCTCTAAAGAAGGGACCAACAAGCCACAGTAAGCCGTGCTATCGCAACAAGATCCTGGATGTGGTGGACGTTGGGGAGCCGTGCTTCAGTCCCATAGGGTTCCGCACCCCGCAGCGCACAGAAACTGCGCAGTGTCAGGGGTCCGCTACTTCGTCGTCTTTAGCCTCTATATCACCGGTTATGAAGGTGACTTCGAGTGATGAAGAGGTAATGTATATACACCATTAAGTTTTTGGTCGTAAGTAAGTCGTCGTTAAGTAGTATGGCCGAGGGAAAAATAGACTTATCTTTTTATAACTGTATAAAAAACTAGCAACACTAGTTAGCTATTTTAGCTAACTAGCTTTTTTCCAGTACCTCTCAAGTTTCAGAAAATTGAGTGTTAGAGACTGAAACAGATAAAATTATACAAAGTCCACTTTGTGCGAAATTGTACTTTAACGGCCGGCGGCCGCATAATGTTAACAACAGAACGGAAACGTGATAACTTTGTTTTTCTTTTAGAAAAATAACTTCACTTCACCCGAAACGGAAACAATGGCTACCTGTCTAGATTGTATTGAAGCAGAACCGAAAAGCGAGAAGAAGGGCCCATGTTTCTGTAAGCTAACTCCGAACAAGATAAAACGAAGCACGTCTCTCAAGGAGTCCCCACATAAGAACAGGAAGAGTTCCTTTTCGTTCTCTGAGAAACGCAGTCTTAGTATGTCGAGTCTACACCGAAGTCGCTCAGTACAGAAGTTGGACTTTAGTATGGACATGAGTGTTGACGGCTCCTTCCATAACCATTCACAAGGTACTTACCTACTTTATGTTTACAATACTAGGCTTATAAATTGAACCAAAATGACGATCGACCTTTAATAACAGATTAAGTAACAGATTCTTGATTCAAAAATTTAGTTCAATTTACTTGCCGCGTAAATTATTGATAAACAATACATTAATATTTTTCATTTATTTTCAGCTGATTCTGAGTCGAGTTCGCCACACAGAAAAGAAGCAGCCTGGTCACTCGAAGAAGAACCCAGCATTCACCATTTAGTCAAAGTCGAATCTTCGAAATGTTCACCCATCATACAGTCGTCTAACAATATTCATACTATTAACACTAATTTAGACGACACGCCTATAAAAGGCAAATCAAAGAGCAGTATACGCGCTCATGAAATTAGTAAAATTCGCGCACCGATGCCTCTGAGCCCGCTGCACATGTCACTAGATACTAGTTTAGATAATTCAGATAATCCCCTCAGCTTGGAAGATAAAAAGATAGATTTTAATAAAGTTGATCTCAAATTATTGACTGAAAACATATCTCAATTTGATTACACCACCAATAACATGACCAAAGTAGGTGGAGATAGCTCAACTAGTTTTAAGAGAGTAGATAGTGGATTTAATGAGAACACGTTCTATGCAAACGCTTCTAGTTACTATGAAAGTGCCATAAAACCGTCAGAACTGACCGTGACCAATGTATCAAAGAGTAAGAATGCTTTGAAAGAGATCTCTAATATTAATTGGATGAGAGTTGATAGCGGATTTAAAGATGAAAACTCTTCGGACGGGACTCAGTTTTATCCCTCGCACGAGAACGCGAAAAAGTTCACAAGCTTTCATTTTTCCGAAGCAAAGTTGGAGGATAAAGAGAACTTGGCTACTGACGAGTTTGACAAGTTCCTAGTTCAGTCCACCAACAAAAGTGAAACAATGTCGATGTCGGATATATTCACTGACGACATGGCGTTCAACTGTAATTTCTCATCAACTCCATCTAAAAATAAGTCACGCAAAGTTCTTTCGTAATTTAGTAATAAGCTTTTTTTGTAAGACTATGAATTTATATGCATTTATAAAACTAGATGTTTAATTCCTAGCCTGTTTTTGACTGTGCTCCATTATTGTGGATGACTTATATAATTATGATGAATTGATTTTGTAGGCGGTACGAGTAAGGAGTAATATTTATGCATGAATTAATATTTTTTTGTGACTTTTGAGATGTGTGTTTACTTGGTCAAGTAAAATTTATTGAATAAAGTTTCAAGACTGAAATGATAAAAAATAATGTGTAGTTTCCTTGACTTGATTGATTTGTATGTAACAATAGTCTCATGAGGAATTACGCGTTGTACAGACGAGTGTCCATCACGAGTCTGAACTATTTGTCTCATGACCTCTTTAATTAATAGGCAACAATATCTGCCAAGATAATGTTGCTATTTTAAATTTAGCTCTAGTGTATCCTTCAATATGTCGCGTGCAATCAACTACATAATTATTCTTGGAATGTAAATGTTTACTCAATAGTTAATTTCGTTAATTAGAGGACATTATCAATACGACCGCTCCAAAGTCCGTGTTTTGTTTACTCTTATTTTTAATGATATTTTATCTTGTTTCTTCTATCATGGGGTTGTTTTTTTTTTTAATTTAATAAACTTCCTCTTAATTAATTGTGATTTTAAATTAAATTTTATTACTACCTTTGAATAATTCTAAAGTCGTTGTTGTTTATTTTATGAACTGATGCATATCATAGTTGTCATAATACTGCAAAACCAAATAGGAAGGTTGTAATTCACTAATAAAGACAATTAGTTATCCTTATTTACAAATCAGTGAATTAATGTTTGTCTTAATGTGCATTAATAAAGTGGATTGCTGCATACAATAGTACCTATTACAACACGTATACACACTACCGTCGAGACTTCGTGCGTCAATCGTTTTTAACAAATAACCGAACGATAACGTTGTAACCTCTGTTATCGCCGTATCCCGGAACGTCTGCGAACCTCGAGCGCTGGGCGCTGGGGATACGTTAGGTAACAACGGCGGATACTGTTCGGTGCATTTACAACTCTCTATATAAGCCACCGTCCAGCTCCATACATGTCATTTCACATTACACTTTGATGGTGACAATTAGCAACATCGTATTGTACTACTGCTCGGACAGCTCGTATTACACGCCGCTTGGACATTATTGATAACGTACGCAGTGACGTATGCACGTATGCTGCTGTCTAATGAGACTTTTTGATTGATTATTTTTTGTGAATATTGTGCACGGTCGCCGAAATGTATAACAAGACAAGTGCCACGTTGATGCTGCAGACGATCATGGTGTTAATGGATAAACAGAATTCGACTGATGTCACCAACTTCCCGGGTTCTTATAGCGGTTTGTTGTTTTGTTTACTACACGTTTCTAGTTAAAAGTTTTTGACTCGATTCAAAAGTAGGTTACAATTAAATTATGTACTACAGATCTCAAAAAATATGTTTGCAATAATGCAATTTGTTAGTAGGTACTTTTTCTGCACACATAATTACCTGCCTACGTGTTAACCATTGTACTCCCAATCACTTGTAATAAAAAGTAAACTTTCATATTGTATTGTAACTGTACCTATCAATTCTTTTTGCAAATGAAACTAATTTTTCATATAAATAGAAGTGATAATGTTCGAAAAAACATTATCTTGTTCGGCGTAAAAGGGCATGTGCTAGCAAATTTGAAACTATTCAATTACGCTGATAACTTATAATAGCTTTATAATAATTAGATATTACTCATTGTTTTCGTATCTTTTATGTTTATTCGACTCTAATTTAATATGGCTATGTTCTTGTATTGCTTTAAGATATATTTTAATAAATGATGCAAAAAAACTAAATGATTTGTGTGTTTTGAAGATGATGCGGAGCTGGAGCGTTGCTACGGCGTTTACGGGTGTTTCTCAAAGGCGTACCCGTGGACGGAAAACCGACCTGATAACTATTTTCCTGTATCACCCGAAGCTATGGCTGTGCGGTGAGTTATCAATTTATTAAAAAGTAGATGTATACACACACACACACACAATATACAGCATACAATATGTATACACACACAGTACAGAGCAGTTTTCTGGAAAGAACACGTATAGACTTCGCGTGGGCTTTTATTGCTCATGCAAGTAAAATGCGATGAACGATAAAATCTTCAAATTTGCGAACTCCTCGATGTTTTTTCTTTTTGTTGGCACGAACAAAAACTAAAGAAAACTTCATGGTAGCCACAGAATTTTATAAGGTAGCCAGCAACGGTAATTGGTCTAACAGCTTCTCGATTTCGTCTGCAGCCATCGCCTACAGTTTCTACTATCGTAGGCAACCCAACGTATCTACGGCGAGTGTCCACCCTTACTTTGTTAATGGACTAGCGTTTCGTC
The DNA here is from genome assembly GCA_029852875.1 of Mythimna loreyi. Lineage (NCBI taxonomy): Eukaryota > Metazoa > Arthropoda > Insecta > Lepidoptera > Noctuidae > Mythimna > Mythimna loreyi. The sequence continues at coordinate 10,387,870 of CM056782.1, read as the reverse complement.
TCGTCGCTTTTACCGCATACATCGAAAGACTGGATCAATTTGCCTGCTGAGGTATTCCAATTGTAATTTAGGTGTCATCAGGGTTACAGTAAAGAGGCTCTTAATAAACTTGTGCGCTTTACCATCAACGATATTATCTCTGATTACCATCAGATGGGCACAATTTACCTTTCGAGTATAGTAATTAGAGACAATAGAAAGACAATAGGTGTGCGAACACGGCTCAATAGTTTAAGCACTAGTTCATGTTACAAGTGGGTCTCAATGTATGGTCCCGTTACCGCGGAACAAAAAAGAAATATTGACCTTTTATTCGTTCAGTCACTTATCGTGTTATCATTAGATATAAACAATGGCGAGCTGCCCCCTTTCGTCCCATTTTGTTGAAGGTGACTATGCTAAATGAGTGCTGATATCTCGTTGGTCACTTTGTGTGATGTCCTACTAGGTTCGATATCCGGGTCAAGCAAATTTCAAATTAAGCTGACTCGAAAAATGTTTGTTTATTTATTTGACACTTCATGCACATAACAGCACAGAGGCGGACTTAATGTCTTAGGCATTTTCTACCAGTCAACCTTTAGATAATGCAGAGAATCATGATGGCAGGTGCAATAAAAGAGAGAAAAAACAAGTGAATATATAAATAGATAAGTAAATGAATCATATATGCAATAAAAATATATAATATGTACTCAATCGCAAAATCCAAACGAATCAATCGTTGTTTGGCTTTCTGAAAAGAAAATCGCGATTATAAAATGGAGGCGTTGGAAAAATAAATACCAAATATACGCGAAAAATTTCATAAAAATCGGTCAAGCCGTTTCAAAGCAGTTCGATAAGAGACATTGACATGAGATTTTTATATTTACACTAGCCTTCTGCCAGCGGCTTCGCCCATGCGAAAGTAGGGTTCTCCATACAAATTTTAGAGCCCTATTCCATCCCTTTATGAGCTGAATTTTGTAAAACCATTTCTTAGTGTTCGCCTACGTCATAAAAGAAAGCCTGGTTCAAAATTTCACGCTCCTGAGCCCAGTAGTTTCGGCTGTGCGTTGATATGTCAGTCAGTCAGCATTTGAAACCGTAGGAACGTGGTTGTAACAAACTCAACCAGTAATTATGGTGTGGTCTGAAACAGGCTTTACAAGCTCGGCCATTAAATTTTTTTTCAACAATCCATATTTCTACCTACCTATAAAAGCGGTAGAGATAGCATGCAGCGGGTTTTCAAATGTGTCTATAAAGTGTATTCTAATTTCTATGTTGTTTTTTTTTTTTATGGTGGGTTAAAATCATGCAACGACAAATCCCGTCCGTGACTGGCTAAATAACTTGCCCCATTTCCTACGTTGTCTTTATACAAGCGCCTCAGCCTTCCTTTTAGACGGGAACTTTTGGCCCAAGTAGGCTTCGATCCTTCTGCAGGGTCCCGAAGTTTTGAGGCGCGCGAGAACAGTGCGCGCTGTCGACGACTTGAACTTGGTTAGAGGGTTACCAGAAGATCGGACGGCGAACTACCCATTGCCCGCCGTTCGCAAGCCCTATAATTAATATTCCGTTCTGATGCACATGCAAGAGTACTCCGCAGGTTACCGCTTATTATGAAAAGCTTTTTCCAGTGCTTCTATAATGGTTCTACCACACACACAAACTTCACCACAGCATTGCCTGCACATGTCGATTTGAAAAAGGAACATGTGTAAAATTGTATGCGATTTATCAACCACGTTACTACAAGCACAGACAAAACTGTGTTGAAGCTTGTGCGTGTGATAGGCCCATTATAGCAAACAATACCGCCGCCGGAGTTGATACTATTGGTATCTTACAAGTTCATCAACTGTGACTGAACACGCCCGAGCCCAGTAAGGGAAGCAATCGACCGAACAAAGCGCTACATCCAAGTTGGTCGCAGTTAACTAGCAAATAGCCAAGGTATTAGAAATAGTTCTGAACGTATAGTACGCGGCAATTAGTTAAACCGTTTGCTTTAGTTACACGCAGCCTTCCACTTAAATTGACAACCGAAAATCGGTTATAATCTTCGTCACACAAGTTGAACAATCATGGCGGTCGACATTGAATGCGTAGTAACCGATTTTTGGGACCGATTTTCGTTACCATAGCAATCGGTTCAACTTATTTGCCGCATACTATACCATCTCGATCATTAAGAAGGACTATAAAGTCATGTGTAAATAGAGATAACAAATTTCTAGATTTCTTCGGAAATTAGAATAAAAACAATTTTCTGATAGATTTGTAGTGCAAGTTAATATTTATTTTGTTTTACTAGTGGGTAGGTGCAGAACACATATTGTAATTATTATTAACTGCCCTTAAAGTAGTACTACATTGCGCACACACGGGCCACGTATGCCTATTTCCATATATTGAATATGGAAACTAGACTTGTAGAGCTATAGTAAATCCACGCCATGCGACGTCGTTTTACGTACAAATCTGAGGCGTGGACCACGTTACGTCGATCTTATGTATGTTAGTAGGGATGTTACGGAGGTGGTTATATCAGAATCGAAGCCGAAACCGGAGATTTGAAATTTGTTTTAACGGAACCGAAACCGGAACCGGTGAACCATGGAGTGTCGGGGACAAATGAAGATCTATGTTCAGGCCAGGTCGGATACACACAAATATACTGATTCGCGACTGTGACACGCAAATAAAAAACCGGTGTGCTGGTATAACCTCCGCTTCAAATCATTCGGAAGTTGGAACCGGAGCCGAAACCGATGGTGTGAAATCAAACTAAAGTTTTGGTATATCGGAACCGAAGCCGGAACTCCGTAACAACTCTAGTATGTAGTTCTAGCTTTATACGAGGAAATAAATGTGTCGTCATGGGTTTACCCAGGGAGCTGTTTATGTCATTATCTATCACTTTTGAGGAACATCGTGAGCTGTGTGAATTATCGAATTATTACTAAGTAGGACTTAGATATTTAATTAGGTATAAGTACCACATATTTATTTTAGTAAGAATGACTTTGATTTTTACAAGCTTTTTATTAACTTGTTATAAGATTAAAGAAGCTAAGGGTCTCTACTAGTACGCCTCAATAATGTGTTTACCTTGCGGTGCATTGATTGTAAAAAACAATTGCGTTTTAAAAGTTCTTCTCCATAGAAAACGACCAATTGGAACCGTGCGCTAACTTTTGACGCATGTAAGCGGAAGCCTATGTAAAATAAATCATTTTAAGTATTTGGTGCGACTAAAAAAAAAATTATGTTGCCATTATGGTGGGCGTAACTTTATTTTGGTTTAGTTTACGAAAGAATTGAAAATTTATATATATTTTAAAACAGAATGCTTTGGTGTAGGTATCTACTTTAATACATAGTTTTGACCTCTTACCGAACATAGTCAAAAAAAGCTTTGTGAAAGTTACGAGGTCTAACAAACCCTTACCGCCATAATGACAGTTTTCAAACGAGGTCTTAAACGCCCCGTGCCACAGGAATGAAAATAATCAAAATGGGTGCCGCTGTCAACATGTTCACCCTATTTAGTTTGTCATCACCAGTAATTAGAAATGGAATAAAGTAATTAAACTTAAGGTCAGATTGTAGGCGTGGACCTCAATGATTCTAAGAAATTATGTCATTTCCTATCGATAACAGTTGTTTATCTTCGCAGAAGCGTGCATCGATAAAGGCTAAATCCAAAGGCCTCATTACTAGTACCTACCATACATAAACTTGATATACAAGATCCGCTTCGTTATTTACTATCTTATTTGTATGTACAAGTCTCGGAGAGATAAGGCCGGGGGCTCGTCCGTGACATCAATCAATCATGAACGGAGACAAAACAACTGTTTACGTCCCATAATTGCATAGTGACGTTGTTATCAACTATTTTAAACAATGTGTTTTTATTTTTGATGCAACGAGAACTTATCTAGTGCATAGTTTATTCGAGGTCTGTTGACCTTTGAACGTTGGACGAAGAATATTCATTAATTATAATTGTACCTATCGATAACGTTCGTGCTGGGTCAGTTCTCACATTAATTTGTGATACGTAGAAAAGTTTTTCAAAACAAGCTTTTATGTAAACTTTGATGTCATTAATAGATATGATTTATTCCTACTGTCTATATGTTACTTCAAATACTTACTCTATTTGTAATCTGAACTTGGAGTTGATACTATTGGTCTCTTACGTGTTCATCAATCTCTGTGACTAAACACGCCCGAGCCTAGCGAGGGAAGCCATCGACCCAACAAAGCGCTCCAAGGGTTTATGCGAAAGCGTAACACCAGGGCTCTAGGACTAAGGCAAGGAAGGAATGGGGTAGGTTGTTTAGTCATTAAGAGTCTGACACTGTTTCCGGGTCCGCCCAAGCGCGGGATACGTCATTAGATGATTTTTACCGACCATAAAAAAAAAAAACATCTAAGTTCGCAGTTCACTAGACTTGGTCGCAACGCAAATAGAGGATCGAGTAAATTATTGTATGGATTCATATATTTAAGATAGCTAGAATAGGATTTATTTGAGGTTTGACTAAATTTATATTTTTTAACTAACCCTTTCTATTCCAAACCAGCTCCCCTAACCAAATTACTATCGTTGCGTTAATGTCGAACGCTTAGAACAGGCCACGCATCCAATTGCTTTGGTCTGAGCACGTGACTAAGCGTTGAAACGACGACGTCAGTACAAAAGAATTGGGGGCGTGGTCAACTCGAATGCATTCGACGTTAACGATACGATCGTACCTTGGCTAAAGAGGCTGGGTATCTAAAGGCCTTACTCCACTTCGTCGTGCGGAATCCGTCCAGTTCATTAATCTCTGCGTGGTCTTCGTGGTCTACTGCGACCCATCTCACTAACTTGGGTCGTCAATTGTGGCCTACTTTGCTTTGCATTTTGTGGGCTTACTACAGACATGTCCCGCCCATTTAAGTTGACCAGTTTTTGAGCCTTTTCAGCTACCTAGTCCTTGAGCTCTTAATACATAATTATACAATATTCAATTGTATTTTTGTTACAGTTATCCTGCGTTTACTAGAAGAAACCGCAAGATACCAGTCTTATTCGAGGCAGATAATAAGGAAAAAATAGCAAATGCGAATCTCGATCCCAGAGGACCTTTCTACTTTATATCTCACGGGTTCTTGGAAGGTGGACATAAACTATGGGTAAGGAACTTGGAAATCATACACAGCCTAAAACATGCTGAGCATATGCACATCGTGTTATACACAGGCCTTTGCCTGTAAATAAAGTATATTTTTTATTAAAAAAACTCACAGAGCAGTGGTGGCCTAGTGGTAACGGCCCCGACTTACGAGTCGCGGGTTCAATACCAGCCAGGCGCATTACTACTTTTGTGTCAAAGTCAAAATCTTTTTATTTCACATAGGCCTACATGGGCACTTGTAAAACGTCAGAAGCTAGTGCACGGTTCCAAATTGGTCGTTTCCTATGGAGAAGAACCGGCAAGAAACTCCATGGTTACTCTTTTAAAATAATTGTTTTTTTTTACAATATTTCCATATTACAGTATTATCACATAGATTATGTCAGGACAGTGCAGACAACTCAATATTGAAATCGTACCGTAAAAATGGTAGGAAGTAATCTAAGATTTGCGTTTACAGTGTTCTCACATTCAATTATTGAAAGAGGCTATATAAATTATTTCATCAACACTGCTCTCAAAACGGTGAAAAAAAACATCGTAAGGAAACATCCTAGAACCAAATATTCGAAGACGTGTGACATCTACCAACCCGAATCGGTGAAACCAGCTTGGTGTATCATAGCCCATTCCATCTCCTAGAGACGACGCCTGAGTCCCAACTGTGGGAACATTAAAAGGGCTGCTAATAATGATTAAAATACTCAATCAATAAAATAATCAATTTTATGTTATAAAATATTTCGACCTCTTTGAACTTGGTATTCCGAAATATCGCGCATACTTGAAACAATGGCGCAATACCCATTCATCAGCTAATTGTTCAAAGTTGGAGTGGCCAAGTTATTTCGACCATACTATAATATCTGCACAAAATCAATTTACGTCGGTTTTCTGAAGGTCTATTTATTACATATGGATGGTCTCTACCCTTCTTTTGTAGTCGGCTAAAAGTTGTTAAGTATATTGGTATATTAGTAGTTAGTTATGTATTTATATTGCAATTTTTTAAACAATCATGTTATTGAAAACTCTTATCCAAGTTTTTTTCCGTACCTACCTAATTCTTATCTTTTGCACTCAAAAACAACAAGACCCTGGGTTATCCCGACCAAACGAATTAACAATACCTATATTGTTTTATTTATACAATTGTTTTTTTTTTATTTTTTCAAGGAACTGTATAAAAATAGTACCTACCTACCTAATGTTTAAATTTGTTGCGCAGATTCAGAATTTAGCGGATGCTCTGCTGAACCTACAAGGCAACGAAGCGGCAACTGTGATCGTTGTGGACTGGCGAGGTGGATCTCAGCCGCCTTACGGACAAGCGGTGGCCAATATTAGACTTGTTGGTGTCATGACTGCGCATCTCATACATAATATTTATGTAAGCATATTTTATTATCGACTATCTTATTCATTTTTACAAGCTTTTATTTACTTTCACCTGTCCCGTTGTCTGTCGTTCTGTAATCAAATCTTGCAACTTAAATTTGATCCACTTCCCGGTTTCCGATTGAGCTGAAATTTGGTATACACGTTTAGTTCGGATGACAATGCAATATTATGATGACATGGAGCTGATCTGATGATGGAATCGCGAGGTAGCCATAGGAACTCTGTAATTAAACGGCACAACCACGTCGAGTTTGGGCTCGTGTGAATCGTCTTGACGAGTTTTATTTATATTTAAAGTATAGACCACCGCTATAAAAGCTTGTTATGAAAAAAAAATTTTTCATTGAAAACTTGTTTTTATTCTACAACGTCGTCTAGTCCCAAGCTTGTGTTACGAGTACTAGGCAAGCTCGTTACACTGTTGGGGCCCAGTAGGAACGAGCCGTTCTACCTTAGAACGGGAGAAGATATTACTGACTTCCAGCTCAGATTAGGCTTTTAGGATTTCTACAATCTGGTAATAATCTTGTACCGTTAATCCTAGAACGCAAAGGAACACTGAGGGGACACAGGAAGGTGGGTTTTAGTCAAAAGTCTGACACTTCCCCACGCTACACCCACAGCGGAAGGGGTTATTATTTGAAGATTTACCACCAATAAAACGGTACATGTATACGGCAAACCGCACATCATATCATTTAACTACACTTAGCCATATTATCACTTTGCTCGTCTACGCGAAACGATGAAAATGATTAATCTAACAAATCAGTACGTGATCAGATCGACTGAACCTTTCGAATACCGTAATTAGAGACATAATAGAAAGACAAATAGATGTGCGAACGCCGGCGTTTCTTTGGGGCTCAATAGTTTAAGGGACGTCGCGCGTGCTCCCTCGCTCCTTCATTAACATACTAGCGACCCGCCCCAGCTTCGCACGGGTGCAATGGGTATTATACATATAAACCTTCCTCTTGAATCACTCTATCTATTAAAAAAAGATGCATCAAAATCCGTTGCTTAGTTTTAAAGGTTTAAGCATACATAGACAGGAAGCGACTTTGTTTTATACTATGTAATGATATTGTTAATACATATTCTATCTATCATTTAACATTCCAACACACACCTTTACAATATGACTACTTTGAAGCTTTCTCTATACCCAAATATAGACCTATGTGATGTCACATTGAATCTTTTCTATACTAAAATTGTTCGTTTTTATTGCAGGAAACACTGGGGCTGCAGCATATAGACAATTTCCACTTCATCGGCCACTCTCTGGGAGCTCATTTAGGTGGCTACTGTGGACATGCGTTGCAAAAGGTAAGGCGAGCGTTAGTTTATTTCAGTCATAGACCTTCAACATCATCCTAACCTTGTCCCATATTACATGGGATCTACGCAAAATGTTTTTTTTTCTATCACTCTGTCCTGTCACCCGTCACACTATCACTAACTCCCTTTTCTTTCATATCACTCCTCACACAATCCATCCATCTCTTCTTCGGCCTCCCTCTTCCTCTCTATCCATCTACGCGTAAACTCAGAACTCTTTTGGTGTCATGCGTTTTATCTCTTCTCTTCACATGACCGTACCAAGACAAACGATTTCCTTTTAACTTTTCAGTCACTGGCGCCACTTTCAAACTTCCTCTAATATACTCATTTCTCACTTTATCCATTTTCGTTACACCATACATCCATCACAACATTCTCATCCCCGCTACATGCAGTCTTTTTTTATCCATCTTTTTCACAGCCCAGCGTTCTGATTCAGACATAGACCTTATGTACACAAAATTCCCTGGTTTATATGAAAGTGAAACTCGGGGTCCTGAAATGAAAGCAAAGAAGAAGGAATGGGTATTAGTCAATCGAGTCAGTCTGACACGCTATCACGTTTCGCTCAGGGCGACAAAAATCATTCGACGATTTCTCAAAAATATATGTACACAAAATTAAATTCGAATTAAAGATTTAAAAATAGATATTAAAATGAGATAAACAATATCACAGATATAATTCAATTAATTACGAGTGAAATAATACATGTTAACACATAAAATTAGATGCACAACAATTAATACAAACAGCCATTTAATCTACAATTATGTGTTGTTTGAAGAGACTCTTTAGAATGACATTGCTCTTGCGCAAGTACTTTCTGCAATTGTCTGGCATTTATAAAGTTATTTTATTGAAAAGTATTACCTTATAATAAATTACAAATAGCTCAATTTTCCTCGGACAGTGGTTGCCTTGGTGGTCTTCTGTTTTCACACTAAGTTTTATTTGTGTTTCTTTTCAGAGGTTCTACTTGAAATTGGGCAGGATAACGGGCTTGGACCCTGCAGCTCCTTACTTCACGAAGACAGTTACTTTGGTGCGTCTTGACCGGTCCGACGCTAAATATGTAGACATTATTCACAGTAACGCAATGCCGCTGTACTTCTCAGGTAATTATGATAAATGGTTAAAGAAGTTGTGTTCTACTTTAAGCTCTTAGTACATTTCTTCTTCTTAGTCGGGCACTCTCGTCAGAATCGTTTTGGGTGTTGTCGATATTAAGGCTGTGCCGCGCCGTCGAACAATATCTCTCCATTTTTTTTTTCTTTTCTTAAATAACATGAATATATTCATGTTAACATATTAACATACCAGAACTTACCATCGCGGGTTTATCAGCGGTATGTCAGAAGCGATAGCGTCACTTTTTGAGTACTCATTTCTGGAGATGTGCCCAAAGATATCTTTGAGGATGGAGTTATTGGTGCGGCATGCTGTCCATGGTATTTTTAAGATCCATCTCGAAGGCATCGAGTCCAGTCTATTCTACTCGTTTGCTGTATGTTTCTGAAACAAAAATTAAATATTGACTTTAAACAGTAAAAATAGTAGCGTGAAAATCTACATTTCTGATAGTGGAATATTAATTGAGATTCTGAAAAATTAATATGATTGAATTTTTAACATGAAACCTCCAGGGTTGCCCACGAAGTTCCAATTTACGTACGTTTGCTCTACAATTTGCAGTTCAGTATTGAATAGCAAAAAACAAAAAATGCCATAACATGAGTGTAAACACAATTATCTCCGAAAATATTTATTTTACCGTAGTCTGAACTGCAATTTGAAAAAAATAAATAAACCGTAGACTACCCTGGGGCATTCACCTAGCATCGAGAGATCATTTAAAATAATAATTTATACATTATTATATGTTTGTTGTTTTATGATATCATTATTACTGCAAAGTATAAAACATAGTGATAATTTCGTTTCCTGTATTTCATTTCAGGTTTTGGTATAAGCGAACCGATAGGCCACGTGGATTTCTACCCAAACGGTGGTTCAACCCAGCCAGGCTGCACGCAAGCGAGCTCTCCAAACGGTGGCTCGAACGACTTGTCGTACCAGCAGGTTGTCAAGTACGTCGGGTGTAACCACGAGAGGAGCTATGAGTTCTTTACTGAGAGTGTGGCACCGAGCTGTCCCTTTATGGCTGTGCAGTGCGAGTCTTATGATGTGAGTATTTACTTGTTTTTATGTTTTTGTTTTGACTTCACATTCTTTCTGCCAATTCAAAACAAAACATTTAGCCAGTGTCAAGTTTTGTAAGAGTATCTATTTATTTCTTCAGTCACTTTGACTTCCATTAGAATACAGGTGTTGAATTCCAATTTTGAATTTTGCAAATATTTGCTATATGTATCGAGTTGGCTTTCATGGCAAGCTTTTATGAGGTAGTCAATACATACCATAAAATTATGCATACATTGATGCAGAGTGAGTAGACCTACCCTCCGCTAAATGCTCACTGCGCGGCACCACACTTACTCGACTCCGTTCTGTCCGGTTCGAGGCCGTGTGTTAATTTGTTTTATTTCAGAGTCCGCTCAGCTCCCCTCCGCTTCACTTACACTGTTTCCACTAATGCGGAGCGAAGATTTCGTGAACAGTGATTGGTCAAATCACATTTCTCCGCCCACTTCGCCCGCACCCTTTTAGTGCTTGTTTACGGAGATGCGGGGCGATGCGTTTAGCGTTCATCGTACATTGCAGCAGCGGGCCGCGTCATCGTATGCACAAACATATATGGCATTTTTTTTTTGACAGCCATCACATCACATCACACTGTGCCGTCTAGTCTCAACCAGCAGAGCTTGTGAAATGAGTACTACACAACTGTTATATTTTTCTCTAATATTATAGATAAATTACACCCAGACACAGGATAAATGATCGTACTTAACACACAAACATTTGTCCTGGGTAGGAATCGAACCGACGACCTCCGGCTTAGCAGTCAGGGTCACTAACTACTAGGCTGACTGGCCAGCCAAGGCATTGTACGATAAACGCCCAACGCACCGCGTCTTTCGATCTTAACAAAATTGATCACATTACATTACATACATTTGTACTAGCGACGCTAGTTTTTTGCACACGTGAGGTCATTTGGGCCAATGTTCGATAAATGTATATCCACACAGGCCAATTGGGATCAGATACAAAATACGCCTTATTCTCGTGTTATCAAAAAAACTTTGTTATGTCACATAAATGGTTGACGTTATATATTTTTTTGGGTAAGCCGGATGTCTGTTTATAAATGAAATTGCGCAATAAAACAATTTTAAGATAAGATAATATGGCCCGCCCCCTATTACAGAGGTATTGAACTTAAATGGCAAAATCTAGGTAGGTGTATGATTAACATTAATATATGTGGGAAACCAAATGTCTTCTCTCACTCCGGGTGTATGTCCATCTTGCTGATATGATATCTCTTTGAGGCGTGCGTCGTCCCGGGTTTAGTCTTTATTAGACGGATAGCTCGCTTTCCGAAAATGGTCGGAAGTTGTTTTGTGTCTATAATGTTTGGCAATCTGTATTGCCAAACATCGAATTAACGAAGAGAATTTAACGCCTGTGCGGTAAATTCTCTTATTCGTAATTAAATTGATGTAAATAAAGTGCCAATATGATGATTACACTTCATAACTTGACTCAATAATGCTTTGATGTTTATTTTTTTTTGCTTTAATAAAATCTATTAAATAGTATGAAATAAAGTTGTTCCCTGCATCTGTTTGTTTCTCCACGTCACCTAAACCTTTCTTGATGCCTTCGTTTTCGTATTTGCTAGTTTATTTTTTTTGTGGCGTTGGATTATTTGTGCTTATTGCCACTGACAATATAGTTGCCAGTTTCTTAGTAAAACCGTTTTTCCTTTTTTTTCCAGGCCTTCGTTGCTGGGAACTGTACGAGGTGTGATAAACATCACTACTGTATACCGATGGGCTATCACTCGTTCAACATCTACAATCGACTACAAGTGGGTGGACTCGTAGATACCAACTCGAATATCGCGCTGTATGCTCTGACCGGCAGTTCCAAGCCTTTTTGCAGTAAGTATGTCAAGAATAGTGCTGGCTGTTCTAAAAAACTTCACTACAATTTTTTTTTCAAAGTTACAACTTTTCAAAATTAGAATCTCTTATTATTGATTGCCAGCTTCTATATTCGTTATAATCCCCGATAAACAAAATAAACCGTGGCCGTCGACCGAAAATACGCAATAACTGATTTTTTTTTGGTCTCAAATGAGGTGGAGGTCTGCAACATATACTAAGTATACTGGCTGTTCAAAAACTTGACGGTCAAAATGCTATCGTCTGTTTTTTTTTTTAGATTTTATAATTAGAAACTATTATTATTGAGTGCTAGTTTCTAACTTTTGTTATATACTTTATTGTTAACCTCACACATGGCACAAGAATTTTCTTCCTTTACTATTGTAGTTATTATGTCTTTTTTCTGTATCTATTTCATTTTGTTGCTTCCTGTAATGTGAGGCAAATTAGACCTTATACTAAGAATGTACTTATTTAACTTTACAGGAGTCCATTACGAGGTAAAAGTGAAAGTGGCGAACACAACAGCGAGCATAAGTCACGGGCCCGAATCAGGGAAACTGTCGATAACATTAATTGATAGAAACAATAATAAGAGCGAGCACATGTTTTTGGAGGATGAACAGTAAGTTGAGAAACTTAATTATGATCTAGAGCAATGTTCAAGTCAATCTGTTGACTTCAAAGCAGCTTTGGTTGGTATGATAAGAAATTATAACAAGAATATAGAAGATTTATGCCTTACTTCGAGCCTATGCAAAACTAAGTGGATAGCTGCTAGTTTTGTTGTTGTTTTGTTCTAGTTTTGTTCTGCTTGACTTAATTTCTCTCTCTGAACTGTCTTTGTGTCCGAATTATACTGACTAAAGCCTTGGGGTTTTAGTCGGTAAAATACTGACATAGTAGTGGCCTATATTCTTTCTTTGACTAACATTCCAGGACCCCGAGGTTCCCTTTCCTCAGTGGGTTTCAATTTTGCTAACTTCTTTTTTGAGGTGCTTGTGGAACAATACGCGCCGAAGACGTTGATTGTATTCGAGAGCACGGCGAGATAGATAGATATCGCGGCGAATTTCTCGCGATTTTGTTTTGGATAGGCTTGAAGATCGACAGAAGGCATACAGTTTCTATATCCCTTGTAACTGCGTGCGTGGGATAAGTTCGACGAGTAGTTTCATGCTCTATTCGCCAGCCCAGTGTGTTTGACTGGGTACTCTTACATCTCGTTTAGCTCTGCAATCTCCATAAATGAAGGAAGAGCTCATGAGATGGATTATTTGGTCGTGGATGACGTGGAGAAATAATAATAATAATAAGCATTTATTTCATAAAAACATAGTTTGCATGTTTTTTAAATAATAATTTCCGAATAATGTATACCAATACATTATTCGGAAATTATTATTTACAATATGATGCAATAATAGACTCAAATAAAATGTCCGACGTCGTCGGTTAAAAGGTTGATTTTACGTGTTTTAAGTAGAAGCACAGCATTCAAAGCGCTAAAACGAAAGTTAATCATTTTTTTTTTCAGTAGTATTGACGTAATTCCATGTTTTTTTTTTGTGTAATCCGGTTCATTTTATATTTATGGTAAAATAATTATATCTAAAGTAAAAATATAAAACCAAATAAAATGTTTTATCAGATCAAATAAATACGAGTAAGTCATATTTTTAACTAGCGACCCGCCCCAGCTTCGCACGGGTACTGATATTGATTATATTATGCACATAAACCTTCCTCTTGAATCACTCTATCTATTTAAAAAAACCGCATCAAAATCCGTTGCCTACTTTTAAAGATCTAAGCATACATAGGGAAAGGTAACTTTGTTTTATACTATGTAATGATTTCATGAAATGCGTCATCAGTAATGTAAATAATGTCTTTTAACCTATTGAATACCGTAATTAGAGACATAATAGAAATACAATAGGTATGCGCGAACGCCGGCGTTAGTGGGGCTCAAAAGTTTGATTGATTGAATAAAATAGGCCATGCCCTTAGGGATCCCAGCAATAAACTTTCAATATCATGGCGCTGGATATGCATATATTTGCGAGTTTATGTTCTAGTTAATACCATAGCAAAAAACAAAAATGTACATTTTGGTTTTTTATCTTACAGAAAGTTCTACAAACCCGGTGTGTTAGAGACAAAAATGGTGGCAGTTAAAGATACGGGCTACCCACCCGTGTTCGTGATCGTCGAGTGGAAATATGAGACGAATTTGTTCAACCCCATGACCTGGAGGCTCTTGAAGAGTCCCAGCATCTATGTCGAGTATATAAAGCTGTCATCGATTGAATATAATACTGAGTAAGTAATATTATTGCACTTGTACAACTTTCCTGTTGGTCTTGCAGTCATAAGCGCAACTGTAAAATGTTCGATCTTGAGTTGGATTCTCAGGTCGGGCAACGACCGATATAAAATTAGATTTTAACATTACACATTAAGATTTACAGTACAGACGTATAGATTACCAAATTAGGTCAAGTTAACCCCGTTTTTCGGACAACACGTAAAGCTTTTGGGCCCGAACCTAGTCTTTTTCGGGTCGTTTTAGATTGTCGTCTCATTGAATTATGAGTACGAAAGGGAAAAGAGTCCATCTGTGTTTTTGTACGCACTTGTCCCATATAAATACAGGGTGTCATTGACATTTAACGCAAACGAATACCATAGATCCAGTATATAATTCTGGACACCGCAGTGGTGGAATTTTTTCGTCTCTCGTCTCCAGCCCACAATATCCGTCAAACCCTTCTTCTACACGTATTCTGTTTGTATTTAGGTACAACATAATTTATTTTAAATGCGTTAAAAAAATATTAGTATTCATTTGTATTGTGTTTTTCAGCATCACAGTGTGCCCAAAACGAAACAAGCCCGTTGTCGCCAATATGCCTACAATAATGAAGCCGAAATATTGTAAATTCAGAAAATAAATTATTTCTTATGATCCTGGCGGGCATCAAATATGAAATATTCGGACAATGCACTTAAGACAATGCAAAACGTCTACAAAAAGTATTATAGTGTTTTAATGTTTACTGATAATTATTATTCTAGTATAAAATATGTAAGGATATTTAAATAAGGTGCTAAATTAATTTTATATTAAAGCAGCTGTAAATAGATAATAATTACAATTTTTGTAAAATGAATTTAGTGTAAATAAAAACATATTATTCGCAAGTATACTCCGTATTTTTTTTTGTGTGCATACCTAAGTGAAATACGACGACGACTCCGTTACTAAAATATCCGGTAACTAAACCTGCTTGATGCCTGGTATCCACAGCGAAGAAAAGAAACGAGAGATGTGTTTGAATAAACCAATCTGATTACGTTATTTAATGGAAATACGTAATAAGATTGGTTTATTCAAAAACATCCTCTCATCTCTCACCTCATCTCTCTTTCACTTAGATTAAGTGGAAATGGATCAAGCGGAGAGATGTCTCATTTTTCTATAGAATATTGCGTTGCGAGCGAGCAAGTGGTGTCGCAGAGTGAAGTAGATACTTCCGCCCGACTAGATAGTCGGGAGGCCGGACGGTGCACCCATTCGCGCACCCCGCACTCCGCTGCCTTGTCAGGCGCCTCTTCTCTCACAGATCAAAGCTCGCATCTCTCTGCTACACGTCTATTAGCTTTGGTGGAAATAACCAGCCGGCTTCGCAACACATCTCTCGTTTTTTTCTCTGCATTATATCGATACTGAGCCTGAAACAAAAACTTTAAAACTGTCTGTCTTAAGGCCAATGCTATGTATACCTAATATATAAACGTAAAAAGGGAGCCCGCGCGATCTCCTGCCTCCTGAGATCAAGCCTTGATGCGAAGGCATAAAAACCAGGGCCCTGGAATCGAATCAAGGCAAGGAGAAAACAGGGTGCGTTGTTTAGTTGGTAAGAGTCTGACACTGTTTCTCGTTCCGCACAAAGGGATTCGTCTTTAGATGATTTTTCCCACCATAAAAAAAACACCTTTAAAGACAGTATCTGCTACAGGGTCCATGGCGGTCCCACGAAAATCGTACATGCGCCCAGGGGCGTACGCGTTACGCATTGTTAATTTGCCCCAATAATTTACTTCCCTCACTAAAAAGATAGTATAATCTGGAGGATCGTAGTTAAATAGAAAAAAGAACCTCGTTTTACAGAAAACAATTCAGTAAATATTTTTGAAGCAGAAACGTTTAGATTGTACACTGAAATCTACTGTATGTAAAGTTTTAGTCGATTACTATAGCTACATGTTGTAAGTCGATTAACTTTTTTAACCATGATAACAGCACTAGTTGTAATCTATTTGACGTTTCACTGACACTTTAGTGACATTACGTTACGGATGTTGATGCTGTTGTGTTATTGAATTCTTAATCATAATTCGACTCAATACGTAACACATAATATTTCGTTATATCATCACAGTCCGCCATCATAACCATATTGTAACTGCACTTTGTGCTTATCAGTCTACATTATGGGCGATACTCGGAAGAAGAAAAAGTTTTACTTTCGTAAACGCAGAAACAAATACTTCTTGGAACCCGGCTTTAGGGGCTTCTTTTGCACGTGTAACTTCAGAGAAAAAGACTGCGTGAAAGAAGTTTATAATCTGCTAAACGAGTATGCTGGGAAGCTGTATCCGGACCTCGGGCTTGAGCAGCAGTCGGCAGTGCCGGAGTCCGCCGCGCCGGAAGACAGGTCAGACAGCGAGTCGGAAGACGAGACAGACATCGGGGACATGCTGCGGCGAGAAGTGGATTCCTTGAAAAAAGATTCCCAAAAATCTCTAAGGCATAAAAGATTCCAGGTGGTTGAAACAGGAGCATCTAATTGCATTTTTGTCAAAACAAATTTACCTAGTCCAGAAGAGTTAACCACAGCCATAATCAAAGATTTGGTTACTACAAGGCTCTCAAAGACGCGGCACGTGTTACGTCTCCTTCCGATAATGGCTACTTGCAAGGCTAACTTACCAGACATAATGGAGTGTGCGGGCAAGCTCTTTGATAAGTATTTCCTGAAGCAGTCCTCATCGTTTGCCATCATATTCAACAAGCGCTTCAACAGCAGTGTTTGCAGAGACTTGATTATCAAAGAGCTGGCCGAGATGGTCGTCCTGAAGAATGCGAACAACAAAGCTGATTTGAAAAATCCTGGGCTCTGTATAATAGTGGAAATTATAAAGGGTATTTGCTTGTTAAGCATTGTGGACAATTACTTTACATATAAGAAATATAATTTGAATGAGCTGTCTAAAGACGAAGCATCAAATGATTCCGAGGGTAGTCAGGCTAAGAAGTTTAAGGGTAATGTGGCCACTCCAGCTGCTGAAGAGACCAATGACACTGAAGTCATCAATTTAGAAGTGACTTCGATAATTTAAATGCTATTGTAATACTGTAATTCAGGTTAACAATAAGCTGACCATTAATGTTAAGTCTTTATCTTATATTTCTACTCTACTTAAATGTATTTGTAGTCCTATTAAATTTCTAGGTTGTACCTAGAACTTCGATACCAACTCTTATACCAAAATTTGTCTTATACCTAAATTTTTTCATAAATTATTATAAACCCATATTAAATATACATGTGAAGTACTGTTTGGTTTCTTTGACAATGTGTCCCTCCCAGTCGTTCGTAAGCTGAGGTATGTTTTATTCATGGTTACGTAAAATAAATGAGTCGAGGTCGTGGTTATGTAACTGGGCGTATAACGAGCTGTTAAGTAATTTTATGATACCTACGTAGTACCTACTGTCGTTACATAACCAGAGAGCGACAGGCTGGCGAGGCTAGCCGGCCGGGAAGGCGCGGCATGTGCGCGCGCGGCAACACGTGTTTCAAAAAGTTCGCCGACTCTCTTTAAACTCAATCTAAAATTTCCTAAGCTTTTATTTAACTTTTCATTATCTTATTTAATTTTATTCTACCTATTCTAAATTACGAAATAACGGTACACACTGGAACAACGAGACCCCCCATCTATCCCGTTTCGCGTCGAGCACTCCAGCTGCTTTACGTAATTGGAGCTATCCACAACAGATGTCTCTTATTGATATGACTTTCATTTGCAACTATCTCAATCCCATTACATTGTTATAACAATATTATGCAACCCACGACATTGTTCAATATTCATTGTTAGTAAGGTATGCCATTTTAATAATAAATCAAATTGTTGCTACTAGATGTCGCTGCATGTATAACTTAGCGCGTCATTAGTTTTTGGAACTTTGTAAATTAATTTCGATAAAAAGTTTCAGATTAAGCTAATTCAAACTTGTTAGGATTCTGTTGGTTTGCTCAGGAGGAAAGTTTATCCAAATAGGAAGCGTGAGTACCTACGTTGGAATGAGCATTCATGGGTCTAATGATTAGATTCATATCGGCCGTTGACCCTTATTCAGCTCGGATTGAATGACCCTAAACCCGAAACTTCGTTTCCGGGGCATCCGGCGATCTACAAGGTAAACAAGAGGTAGAACTAGATAACACAATCAGAAATAAACCTGACTTATGAGTTAAGTTAACAAGCCCTTGGTACAGTGGTTGTATGAGCGAACGGGTTAAATCTTCAATCCGGAGCCGACAACTCGGCTCGGATTAGTCTTAAACAGACTGCGATTAAAGTGGTGATGACGTCAACCTGATCCGCTGACTATTGCCAACAAAAACAATCGTGAAGTACTGTAGTTTTTTTGTTAGGAGGAAGGATAATATCTGATGACTTCTTCCGCGCTGTAGGTATGTGAGCGAGAGAGTGCATCAGACTATTACCGACTAAAACGTTCGTTCCTACGTTCCTTCTTTTTTTATGGTAAGTAAAAATCATCGAATGATGAACTTATGATGAATCCCGCTCTTGGGCGGAACGGGAAACAGTGTCAGACTCTTACTGACTAAACAACCTACCCCGTTCCTATGTCGCCATTATATATACCAGGGCTGGAGTCTTTCTTTCAGACACGCTTTCAGTTGGCTTCCACCCTTCTACAGGGTCCTTACGGTTTACTGACAACTCCTTGAGGCGCGCGGGGCGGGAACAATGTGCGCCTCCCGGGATAACAAATAGGTTCCTATGTACCTAGGTACTTAATGTTTACAGGGTTATTGGTAAAACACTAACAACCTGTTAATATTTTCACCCCCGAGCGAACGCCGGCGTTCGCGGGTTTTAACGGAAAGTTATTTGTCTATAAAACTTTTTATTTACGTTCTTGGATAAATATCAAAATACCCTATAAAAAAAAATGCTCAAATATTGTACATTCTATTTTTTTAAATTTGACAACGGCGCGTGGCGCTAAATCATGCCGCGAGCGCCGGCGCTCGCTTGGGTGTCGACGTATGGTCATTGTACTCATCATTATGAAAAACTTTTACAGTGGGACCAAACCTAAAATCGCGAAAAAAAAAATTAGTTTCCCTACATTTAGTTCGTTTATCTCGTCAAAATGTAGAAAATAAGTAGTTGATTTTTTTTCGCGTTTTCGTGTTTAGTCCCATAGTAAAAGTTGTTCATAATTATTAAGTACCTACCTATTTACTGTTTTACCAATAACCCTGAACAGAACCTAAACTTTAAGTTCCTACTAAAAAGTATCTAAAAAACCGAAAACACCTAAAACTTACCATACCTACATAATGTTAATAGGTACAGCGAGAAATGAATTAAGTTCTTTAAGTCTAAAAGGGTACCATGGACTAAATTCCAGAAGGCGTTATCTATTCTCCCGTGTAAGTTCACTAATGTAATGGGCTATTTTACACTATTACCCACCTATCTGAATCCAATATGTTATTTGCTTTACGTGACTTCTAATGGATGTTCCTTGCACTTTGTATTGGATCTTACCTCTTCCACATAGGAAATAGTAGTTAGAAGCTTTCCCTTACGTGAGGAATGAAAAACTATAGAGGTGCTTTTTGTATTCTTTTTTATTTTATCTTTTTATTTTTCCTCTGCTAGAGAGGAGGCCTGTGTCCCTGCAGTGGGAACATTGAAAGGCTGATGATGATGATGATGAATTTTCCTCTCATAAACATGACAATAATGTTAGTTGTAGTTAAGGTGGCCAGATGTCCGGAATTTTCGGGATTGTCCCGGAATTTACAACTTGTCTCGTGTCCAATCCAAATGACACGGATTCCGAAATATTGAATAATTGAAAAATATAATAGGCGGCTGGCAGTTTGCGGCAGCGGCTTTGCTTCTTTCGCCTCGACTCCCGTCGACTCTTATCATCAATCTCTTTCATTTATTTTATCAGGACTTCCTAATCAAAGTATACATTTGAAAAATAAAATGCATGTATCTATTCCTGCCCTTCTCCTAAGTTATTTGAAGTCGGTTCAACACGTTTTTCTCTTCCATTCTGCCATGTCACCCGTCATGCTTATGCTTCCACAAGTTCCTTTTCCTTCATATCATTCTTCAGACACATTCATTCCATCTTTTCTTTTGCCTCCCTCTCTCTCTCCCTACATCCATCCATCCACATTGTGAACTTTTCTTTCTTAAGTCTTTTATTAACATGATTGTGTTTGTATACTCATAACTCTTTTAGTAACATGTGTTTCATCCCTCCTGTTTAGGTACATGACCACACGAATAGGTACAAATTATTTTCCTTTAACTTTTCTGTAATTGTCAGCCTTCTAGAAAGATAAAATGTGTTTTCCTTTAAAAATAAATACAAATATAAAATTAGACAGGTATCCCGTAATTTATAGGTATTTATATACTGAATTATCTCGGATTCGATAAGTTTCGATCTGGCAACTCTAGTTTGTAGTTCATCTGACGAACATGAGCCAAATCACTCAGTGATTATACTTAACTGAATTAGTCATTAGTCAGTTAGGTATCTCTCTCATTTAGTAATTTGAAAACCATACTTGTATTCCTACTTCCTTCTACCTACTGATTAAAAAGTAATTGTACATTAACTAGGTATCTAGGTATCTATCTAATGAATTTCCTACGTTGAGAAAAGCTTAGGTACACCCACTATATTTTGGTGTCTAATTTTGAAACATTAAAGCAACCTGATGTTTAGCATTTTGTTCAGTAATTTAAGTATCCTAAAGGCGTTAGTCACACTAAATTAAATTAGATGTCTTTCCTTTTTTCTAGAAGGATATCTACAAAATGCTTCTATTCCCATTTTTCTGATTTTGCCCACAATTTAGGAATAATTAAGTAGGTAATTAGATACTTTAAAGTGCAATGACAGATAGACAGAGTTTGTAGGTAGGGTAGGTACCTAATTGTTTGTTAGAGTAGCCAATTAAAAGTTTATAAGGGCTGCCGCAATTGGAATTAAGCCAAATACTTCTGTAATAAATTGCTGTCCGTGATAAGAATACTCTAACAATATAATTTGTTCTTTCATAGTGTGCGGGTATGAAAAAGTTTAGGTTGTGGAAGGTAATGAATTCCTGATGTAGAACCGCAGTAAAAAGACCGCCCGTAATGGATTGATACCTCCCTAACTTTCTTTTTACTGGCGGGAATACCTCGTTTATCTTAAGATTGAATTAAATTAATGAAAATGTAAGTCTTCTAGAAAAATAAGTTCCCATTGTGTTCTGTATTTAATTGAGCATTTGGAATTTTTATAATGCCAGAATATAATTTGAGTGTACCGGCACTAACGATACAGAAATAATTTCTGGGTGGTGCGTATTTAGGGGAAAAAAACAAGCAATTAGATATTATTATCAATTATTTAGCTATGGAATAGTTGCAGGTAAAGAATGCTTTTGTTTTCACACACAATACATATCCACGTCTGAAATTTTATGAGGTTAACTAGGAACCTAGAGTCTGTACGCTGCAATTTTACTAGTTGTCGGCTTGTCTTGAAGGTTTAGAGTAACACAATTTTCTACGAGTTTCCGGACAATTAAGCCAAGCTGGTTGGACGCAAATAGACCTTCCATAAAAATGCAATTATAGGCAGTTAAGCATGAGCATACCTAAGTCAGTGACCCACGCAGTCGTGTCGAAGATATCCCCTCTTACATTCGAGATGAGTCTAATTCGAATCATGCGGCAGTGGACATCAGCTAATGACATCCCCTGACGGTCGTTAAGGCTGGCTCCTCGTTTTATTTTTTCCCTTGAGTGACTAAGTCAGCGAGTTTCCTTTTTCAACGGCTACATTTTCACGAAACTAGTGAATTTTGTGCTGCAAATTGACGACATTTTTCATAAACTTTTTTGTACAGAGTCAAGGGTCAAAATTGCAGTTGCACTTACAAATATTTATTTTTTGGTATTAGGTAGAAGTTCAATGGCCTACAATTAGTTTATTTAATGGTTTAAAATCATTGCTACATAAGCCATTATGAACCATTGACTTTCTTCTACAAAGATAGATCCTTTACCATTAGTAAGTAGAGTGTCACTGCAGTTTTCTCTCATGACTTTGTTTGGCTGATAATAATCATGACTGCATTGGTTTTGTTTATTAGTAAAAAATATATGTAGGTACCTACTGAGGCCTTGGGCGTGGGATAACATCAAAAACTTTTCTTACAAAAAAAACCCACCTGTGTCCTTTACATTTCAGAGCCACTGTAACTATTTCGAAGAATTCGCAGCCCTAGCAGGCTTAGTGCAGAACGACGCGGCGTGCTCAGTACTCTATCTAGATTTCTCATTCGTTTTCGTCGTGTGTGTGTGCGAAACTACCTATCTTTGAATACAGCACTTCGCTATAATTTAAGCTCCTTAGCTCGACAATGTAAGAGGTAATGTTCCTTCCTCCGATTTCTAAATGCACGCTAGTTAATCTTACACCCGTCAGATCCACCTTCTCTCCACAAGGATTGCATTTCACTTTGATGTAGCCGAGAACTTCCGAGAATGATGTGAGCTCAACGTCGTTAAGATAGTAGGTATACAATCTCGAGTGTTGTCTTAAGGAAATGCTTTGAAATTTATAGAAGCTTGTCAAAGATTCTGAGACATATCAAAATAGAATCACGAATTTAAATATATTTAGTTTACCTTGGTATAGCTGTTATGCAATTGGCCTGTTAGACTTCGTGGAGAACCAGATCATGTTTTGATCTTATACGGTAGGTAGAGTCCGAAAGTCTTTAAATGCTTACATTTTTTAAAACTTTGTATTCAATCCTTTTTTTTTGCAAACTGTTGCGTGATCTATTCGTCCGCAATAATTCTATAATCGTGTTTATAATGTCCAAAGGACGAGATCCGATTTCCGTTTTTAGGCATGGACTAGTGATGACGTGGGATGAGTAAATCGGATCACGAAACAGGGAGTGCTTTAGGCAGTACATATCTTTGATTTTTTTCGTACTTAGGTAACATGTTTTGTGAAATTATCTTTCAATAGGAAATTCTGTGCGATTTTTTTTTTGTAACCGCACAAAAACATTGTAGCTCCAAGAACTCGATATGGTTCATTGTGTAGGGAGAGTTTCTCTACTGTATGAGCTAAACTTAAGCTTGCGCCCAGTCTGGCAGCGTTGGAATAACAAGCACAAAACGGACACCGGCAAATCCAACCCAAGTCCCGGATTTGTAACAAAGTACGGCTTATTCCGCTCACTTCTACATAATATGGCCGAAACACTTGGAGCGCAGATGCTTGCTGCAGATTTTCAATGTGGTTTCAATTTCTTAGCGTCGTCTTTTCCCAGATTTGTGTGAGGTAAATAACGTACGTACGATGTAGGTTAAACATGTCAGACACTCGAACATTTTGCTGGAGTAAATTTTGTTTGCGCTGTGGCGTGCACCTACTCTGTTTTTTAATTAGATTATGTGTGTTTGGTATTTGCTTCAGGAGGTAAATATTTGGTAGAAAATTTTGATCGGAACGTTACTGATTTCATGCCGTTTTAGGAAAATAATGCTAAGTTAATACAGGTAGATATTTTTATCGGCTTTTTAGTTCTTTCGTTATTACATTTGGCTAATATCGTTAACAAACTAACAGCAACATGTGCTCTGTTTATTTTTAATTTTCCAAAGTGTTGCCAAAAATTGCGAACGAAATGTTCAACAAAATATGTAAGCACTTATGCATACAATTACCTACATGCACTGCATGTGTAACATTTGCCGTCACTCTGGGAAAAATTAAAAACGCTTTTCAGTAATAACGACACACCACAATAGGCTGGATGTGAGGCACGTGCAATTTTTCACTATGAAAGTAATATAACCCAATTCAGCGGCTTTACATCGCGACAGGCGGCCGCCAATTACTGGCCGGCAATTTGTCGTGTCAGCCGGACGGTGGCGGCTGTGGAACATGACACCATCACCGGACACCTTTCCACACTGTTACACGATCATGATCCGCGCGATGCTGAAGTAAATCGTACCGGACAGTTTGAATTACTTTATACGCACAGGTTGTATTGCTATTGCTAACTTTGCTCTAATTTGCGTTTTGTATTGTTGGCTGAAGGGGATCAGTAAAAAGTTATTCTATCTATTCGCTCAGCACAATATTTTACTAGCGATGTCGTGTGTATAGGTACACATTTTTTTAAGCTTTGGCTTGACTGAAACTGTTTGTAAAAATGTAGAGTAGTCGTTTCAAGCGTGTTTTGTTTGTATTCTAATAAAAAATCACTTGTGTGGGTGGTTGGGAACCACGTTGGGAACTGTCGATCAATATTATTTTTGTTATTGAAGGTATTTCATCTAGTAACAAGTTTTTTATGTTGGGAAATTTCATCTAATGACGAATTTCGCCCTTGGGCGGTGTGGGAAACAGTGTCAGACTCTTACTGACTAAACAACCCACTCCTTTCCTTCGTAGCCTTTATAACAGGGTCGGACCTTGCTTTCAGAAATAGAACCGAACTAGTGATAGGTAAGCGATAATATCATCGACAAAGGAGTACGAAGAATTTTGCAAAAGACCAACCTGCTAAGATACAGCGTTCTCCTAAACGAAGAGCACATCTATATACATCGCACTGATAACCTAACCAGGTCTTAAAGCGATGCCAAAACATGTTAGAAGTAACTCTGCGAAGAAATATGTATAAACCTGGATAAAACCTCTTGATTTGGAAGCGAACGCCAGCGTTTGGCATTAACGGAAAGTTGATAATTTTCCATTTTTAAATTTATTTCTATATGAAAAACTTTTTATTTACGTTCTTGGATAAATACCAAAATACCCTATAAAAACAAACGCTCAATATTTTATAATCTTCTAGGGACACGCCCCAGTTTCGCACGGGTACTGTATACTGAATATATTTTGCATGTATGATGTACATAAACTTTCCTCTTGAACCACTCTATCTATTAAAAAAACCGTATCAAAATCCGTTGTGTACTTTTAAAGATCTAATCATAAACAGGAACAGTGGTACAACTTTGTTTTATACTATGCCATGATGATCAGCCCCGGATCTTCAATTTTTTTTAGGCGGGGCAAAAACTGAAAAATGCCGCCCCGCCTACCTACTTACTTATGTTTATTTTCACCTTGATCATCCATATAATTTCAGCTATCAATATGTTTTTTTATGGTAGGTGAAAATCACCCAATGACGAATCCCGCTCTTGGGCGGAGTGGAAGACAGTGTCAGACTCTTACTGACATAAAAATCTACCCTATTCCTTCCTTGCCTTATTCCCAGAGCCGCGGTAACACTTTCGCACCAACCCTCGGCTCCAGAAGGCTTCGACCATGAAGGGCCCCTACAGTTTGCTGACAGCTCCTTGAGGCGCGCGGGAACAGTGCGCGCCGTTGACGACTTGGACTCGGTCTGGACAGTTACCAGACGACCGGACGGCGAGCTACCCATTGCTCACTGTCCGCGAGCCAGTGTCTACGGTGGCCGGATATCGGCGGGATCGCGGCGGCGACGGCTACGGCGAGGGCGCTGTTGCCTTTGCCTTATGCGGTCGGCCCCCTGCTTTACAAGCATTACTGCCTCGCAGAAGGAGGCGACCGCCTGCCATTCCTCTTCGCTGCAGACCATGGACTGAAGCAAGGCCCGGCACGAGTGGTCGCCGCCGCCGATCACTCTCACGAGGACACGACGATGCTCTTCCCAAGCAGGGCACACCTCCACCGTGTGCTCCACCGTGTCCTCCGGGCTTGCTATATAGTGGCGACACCCGGGCGTCTCTTCCGCACGAATCCGGTGCAGGAATCTCCCGAACTTCCCATGTCCGGTGAGAACCTGCGTCATGCGGAAGGTGAGGACGCCTCAAAGAGGGGACTTACCGCCGAGTTTATGGCTTGGGTTGCGACAGTGGCTGTTTCCACTTCACCATGAGATCCCACCGGAGCTCTTTCCGCCACGCCTCGACATGTTCAGGCAGCAGAGTTTCGCTCTGGCGTTGCATCTCCACGCGCAGATCGTGCATGCGTGCAAGGACTGTTGCCTCCAAATCCTATGGTGGTAGGCCAGCAAGGAGGCTCGCCGCCTCGCGGGACACGGTGCGGTATCCCCGCACCATCCGGACGGCCATGACCATTAAGAGTTGGGGTACCGGCGGTGGCCGACGAGATAAGGATCACCGAGCCGCTCAGATCCTGAACCCAGTCAGCTCTGGGCAGGACAAAGTATGGCTTGGAGATCACGGTGACGTTTATCGACCACCGCGCCATGTTCTGGAGTAACAGATCCTGAGCGGGGGCGCAGTGGTTGACATTCGCCTGGAGGAGACGAAACGGTCGCTGAGATTATCCGCGGTCGGACAGATATACAGACAGACAGACAGACTTGGCGAAACTATAAGGGTTCCTTGTTGATTAAGAACCCTAAAAAGCAGTCTCAAAAATTGGCATTAATTATTATATAATTAACTAGCTTTTGTCAGCGGCTTCGCCCGCGTACATAAAATATAGCCTATGTCACTCAGGAGTAAAGCAGCTTTCTATTGTTGCTAAAATTTTTCCAATCGGACCAGCAGTTCCAGAGATTACCCCCTACAAACAAAAAAACAAACTAACAAAAAAACAAACTTTACCTCTTTATTATATTAGTGTAGATTATGATACTATTTCAATCATTATGGGTCGTTTATCTTGTGGTTTGAGAGACGATGTTAATTGCAAAACGATTTAGATCACGGAGGTGCATTTAACATCAATGCTATCATTTAGAATCCAATGAATGCGAGACGCACAAGACCGGACATTAAAGTGCATAAATGACACGCGGCAGCGCGGTAGAAGTGTGAGCACGAGAAATATCTAAATATGTTTATCTGTTGTTTAGTACTCATAACACAAGCTCTGCTTACCTCTTGGGACTAGATGTCGTTGTGTGATAGTTGTGAAATATTATTATTAGTTCCTTGTTTGTTCCTTGTTGTGTGACGTTTATCGACCACCGCGCCATGTTCTGGAGTAACAGATCCTGAGCGGGGGCGCAGTGGTTGACATTCGCCTGGAGGAGACGAAATGGCGCCGTAATTGGCAGTGCATTGTCTCCTCACGAGCCCTCTATGAGGGCACTGCCGCAGTGGTTGCGGCGGCGGCGACAGCGGCAGCGGCATTAGAAGCGGCGGTGGCGGTGGTGGTGGCGGCCCGACGGAGTCTGGCCTTGAAACAAAACACTGTCGTGGAGAGAGATCGACGAGGAAGTTTTCGAATATAGCTTTATCTCTTTCGCACTCACGGTAACCAGACGCCTGCAGCGATCTGCGATTTCTGCAGGCGAACGGGAGCCGGGCGCGTATTTTGAACTATGCCTACGCGCCTCGCGAATAATAAATGTTCGTGCAGTCGTGCAACATGTCTCACTCCGCGCTCAGGATATCGGTCAAGTTGATATGGCCATAAAATTGCTGTACTTGTGCTATTATTTATTCCGTGGTCAAAGTTAAATAAATGATGAGTTGTCCATTGGTCTGTGAAGTATGAATTTGGCCGCCCCCTGATTTTGCCGCCCGGGGCATGGGCCCCGGCTTGCCCCCCCCTAGATCCGGGGCTGATGATGATATGAACAATTGTTATTCAACTGAATGATCAGCGAATCACGCGCGAATTCGCTTGGGGATCAAGAGGACAAAGAAAATGCCAACCATGTAGATATTAGTAGTGTAGTTGTACTAAGATCTTAAACACACTCTTTTCATTTCAAATCTTTAAGCATTTCATTTGAAAATAGTCACAAAAGATTTGAGGAGACTTACAAAAGAAAAACTTGCGCGGCCACTCTTCTTGAAACTGCAAGTTTTCATAAGAATGTTATGGTTATGAAGTTACACAGGACTTTTCTAGAACTCATTCTAGATTTATATTACATTTAACCGTCTTTGAGGTTAAATTCTATTTGAAAGTGTCAGTGTACCTACCCTGTAACCTGGGGCCTTGCAAAAGTAATGCGAAAAAAGGGAGAAAGGTTTATAACCAGGGTTTATAAGTGACGACTTTTTATTGACTGACAGTCCAACTAACTGTTCCTAATCTGTGTTTTTAGCTGTAAGTCCTCCATGTTACTTAAATAATATAATATAATAATAATCTTTAATTCATAAAAATCCTTACAAACTAATGAAGAAACTTTATTTCAGGAGTCAGTTTTTCTCCCTAAAAACATTGTGCTATAATTATAGAAAACAGCAAAATCATTTGAACACAATAAATTGACAATATGAAGTTAAATTAAAATAATTAAATTCGAATTAAAATATAATAATAATTACTATTAATACTAACTAATACCATTTTAAAATGTTTTGTTTAATAATTTGTTTTTGTAAAGAAATGTTTAAAAATGTAATCAATATGTAAGTATATATAAATAAATGAAAATAATTAAAACTTTTCAAATCATATTAGTAATTCTTTATATAAAAAAATAATAATATAAGAGACAAATTGATTAGTTTTAGCGGGTATCGCGAGATGTCAATCATTTATACTTAAATAGACTTATGTACATTATTAAATTTATTGCAGATTAAAATATAAACTTTAAATCATTTTAAAGTTTAAACATATCATTATAACGGAGAGTTTAAAGAAACAAGGAAATAAAGCGTATTCTGCGAAATTGGGGGTGTATAAGGGTGGGAGAGGGTGCATTTGTATAGTTTAGAGTGTGTAATTTTGAAGAGACCAAACGTGCTTCACATAAGCTGTAATAAATAATAAATAAAGTCCTTTCAGTATAAAAAGCAAAGCCAATGTTGTCGTACAATGGCTAACAAAGAACAGCAGGGTAACAAGAAAAAAGCTAAATCGACTAGCAAACGACATATCACAATCAACTTTTACAAGCTTTGATTTAGTTCGTCCCGATGTTTGTGACCGTCACAAATAGTCCTGCATACCAATTTTTAGCTTTCTACCTTGAAAATTGCGGAATGCACCGTACAAACTTCCACCACCACTTGTAGGGAAGTGGAGGCTTAAAAAGAGACAAAATTAGCCTATGTCACTCTCAATCCCTTCAACCGTCAACGACTGGCTTGTTGGTCTAGTACTTAGTAGCCCTGATTGCTATACCGGAGGTCGTGGGTTCGATTTCCACCCAGGACAAATGTTTGTGTGATGAGCATGATCATTTGCTCTGTGTCTGGGTGTAATTTATCTATAATATGTGTGTATTTAGAAATATATAAGTATATTTATCAGTTGTCTAGTACTCATAACACAAGCTTTGCTTAGCTTGGAGCTAGACGACGTTATGTGACAGTTGTGGAATATATTATAAACTATCTCCACTTAAAAATCTACAACTTATCGCTCCGTTTTGCCGTGAAAGACGGACAAACAAACAAACACAGTTACTTTCCCATTTACAATATTAGTATAGATATAGATACCGTGGTATAAAAGCTTGCTATAAAAAAAATATTTTCATTGAATTCATTTCATCCTCAACGATTTCAAAATACCCATATCTGTCGGTATACATTAAAAATAAATATAAGTACGTTATTCTATTCAGAGTGGTCCAGTGGTCAGTGGGTGGTCTCCTCTATCAATATCCGAGTCCTCGGGTTATTTTGACATCGCTTTTGTCAACTCGACTTAGAATTACATACAAGTCAGCCCCAGATGTATTATAAGGCACATAAAAATGTTATTAGCTGAATTATTGGTTTGTAAATAGATTACGGATTTATTTGACTTCATTATTTGTTTTGATTTCTGACGGTACTGTTGGCGCAACAGTTGAGGGAATGGCTGCTGCACTGCGTGTGTGAGAGTTCGATTTTCACACGAAATTAATATTTATTCGATCTTCCGGGTCTGGGTGTCTTGTGTGCGCGTCCTTTTAATTGTTATGGGTACTAAACGTACATTAAAGATTTTATTAAAAATGTTTTTCTTATGTAAACAAAACTTTTGTCTTTCTCGTTGTCATTGGACATTGTAAGTTCGGGATGTAGGTATCTATAACGGATTCGCGTGGAAGTGACGCCTAGGTGTCGCCACTGTGTGGACCGCTCGAAAGAAAGACACGGTAGAGCATACAGTAAAAATGTGTCTCGCTTGGGCAGAGTTTCGCCGTGTCCTTATGGGGGTGATCGGAGAATACTAAAATTTATCCAAAACTCGAATAATTATAAATGAAGAGCAAATTCACAACATTCCAAGTACGAAACAAAACTAACAAGTGAAAGAAAAATCGACAGAAAGCTCGGAAGGAAGGATATTTCCTCTTTTTGTACCCTGTGCGACAGGTAGGTATAAAGTTTTTATATCTCCGATATAAGTTCCAATTTTTATCGAAACCAAAATCGAAAGCGGGAAAATCAATTCGAAGTACCCCGCCTTTCTCAATCGAAACTTTCTCCCCACTTACACGAAACCTGACACATTTCAAGTTTCATTTCTTAGCTAAACTATTGTTATTAATAAATCCGAAGCACCCCAACATTTTCTTGTTTGAACGTTTAATTTTAAAATATTATCCCGAGCGTGGAGTGTTTGTTGATATTATGAAAGTACACTCACGTTCATAAACGTGGTTTGAAATGTTGGTATATATAAGACTAGGTACACACCAACACACGGTAATTTAGTGTATGTGTTTGTAGTAATAAGGCAGGGTTTACAATAGGTAATATCCTGCTTATGATCATTGGCTTATTAAAGATTTTTATTGGGGGATGGCCGCTAATTATACCTGATTTTTTGTGTAAACTTAACAACATTTTAACGCCCATCGTAGAATTTCGAATAGGTAGCCCAATATCCAAGGGTGGACGGTAGACCTTACTGGGTTGCCTATGCTTATGATACAGTTAAATCCATTCTTTATTAATTATAATCAGATTTTTTAATGTTCCCACTGGAGCCTCCTCCCTAGAAAAGCAAAAATGGGTCATAATCCACCATGCGGGCCTAGTTCTGGTTGGTGGATGTCACATGTCTTCAAATTTTTGGTTCCAGTACATGCCGGTTTCCTCACGATGTTTTTCTTCACCGTTTTGAGAGCAGTGGTGATGAAATAAATTGCACAAAGAAATGCGTCTGGCTGGGTTTGAACCCGTGACATACAACTCGTAAGTCGGGGCCGTTACCACTCCGCCACCACTGCTTTCCGGTCACCACTGCTCTCCAATCCAGTCTTTACAGACGCCAAAAAAAAAAATGTGACAACGTAAGAAGGAATAAAATTGATTACTGATTCTTGCGAAGCGATAACGCAAAATGCTTAAAAAACTTCATGTGGCTCTTGTACTGTAATGAACAAACAGTTACGCGTCGTCTGTACGCCCAGTAACGAGTCTGTGATGGCCTGTAATAATGTTTAATTGTAGACAAAAATGTTGTGGTCCGTTAATGACTGGACTTTGTGGACGTCAAACCACAACTCACACACCTCGAACTTTGTTTTGTTAGTCTGGGGTATCTGTTTATAGCTGTTGTAGGATTTATTAGTATACCGCTGACTACGTCTCTTAACTTTTGGAGGACACGGTGGAGCACACGGTGGAGGTGTGCCCTGCTTGGGAAGAGCATCGCCGTGTCCTCGTGGGGGTGATCGGCGGCGGCGACCTCTCGCGCCGGGCCCTGGTTCAAGCCATGGTCCGCAGCGAAGAGGAATGGCAGGCGGTCGCCTCCTTCTGCGAAGCAGTAATGCTCGTAAAGGAGGAGGCCGACCGCATAAGGCAAAGGCAACGGCGTACTCGCCGTAGCCGTCGCCGCCGCGATCCTGCCGATATCCGGCCACCGTAGACACTGGCTCGCGGACGGTGAGCAATGGGTAGCTCGCCGTCCGATCGTCTGGTAAGACCGAGTCCAAGTCGTCTGGTAAGACCGAGTCCAAGTCGTCAACGGCGCGCACCGTTCCCGCGCGCCTCAAGGAGTTGTCAGCAAACTGCAGGGGCCCTTCAGGGTCGAAGCCTCCTGGAGCCTAGAGGGTATGTGCAAACTGTCACCTCGACTCCAGAAATAAGGCAAGGAAGGTACGGGGTAGGTTTTTTAGTCAGTAAGAGTCTGACACTGGTCTCCCGCTCCGCCCAAGAGCGGGTTTCGTCATTGGATGATTTTCACCTACCATAAAAAAAAAATAAACGTCTCTTAACTTTAAGATCTATTTAAAGATAGGCACCACTTTACGTTCAAATGGCTGAACGGATATGGATGAAATTTGGGGCACAAGTAGACCGTACCCTGGTCTATACCAGGGTACGGTCTACTTGTGCCCATACTTGTACTTGTGCCACTCATACATAAGTTACTTTTTATATTTTTTCTTGTTGTCACATATAAAAAATTATCATTAAATACACAATAATATAGCATCGCCTCAACCTTAAAAATGTTCCCGCTCCTGGGAGTAACTCAGACAGGATGAGTTAGTCCCAAGAGAGGGAATGGTATTTAATATGTCATCGATATCAATTTAAAAAAAACACTTGTAGCAATAGTTGGATAAATTAAACTTATTCTTTGATTGTGTTCTAATTTTATACCGTTAAAATTATAATAAAGAAAAATCGTCATATAAAGGTAAGTAATATTTTCTGGCTTAGTTATTACAAAATTATTTTTGTGCGTAATAAACGTAGGTGTTTACTTGTCTCATTTCAACAGAATAATCTATACTAATATAATAAAGAGGTAAAGTTTGTTTTTTTGTTTTTTTGGTTGGTAATCTCTGGAACTACTGGTCCGATTGGGAAAAATTAAGCAATAATAGAAAGCTGCTTTGCTCCTGAGTGACATAGGCTATATTTTATGCACGCGGGCGAAGCCGTTGGGAAAATCTAGTTGTTTATATTTATACATAAATATCTTATAGTTCTATTCTTTCCAAAATCTTTGTTATTTTTTCCTGAGAACCTTGCCAATACTAAACACACAAAACATAGCTAATAAAAAGTTATCCAATAATGCTGAATTATATTATGTAGGCATGGGAGAACATCCTACCTGGAATTGTAACTTAATAAATTAGCTAGGAATATTGAACATCTGACCTTTGTCTTAGATAAAAGTAAAAGGTAAGAAAATACTCTCGAACAAATTCCAACAATAATAATAATTGGAGTACAAAATCTCTGGAAATATTTGTTATTTTCTTTCTAAAGATTTTTGTTTCAACTTATGGAATTTTGAAGATCTAACAACAGAAGCAAATCCAACTATGGGTTAAACTCGCCTGTGTACATCACCTGTTTTTTTTTAATTTATGTTACCTTAATTTGTGCACAATCATTACATAGTATAAAACAAAGTTACTTTATCCCTATGTATGCTTAGATCTTAAAAGTACGCCACGGATTTTGATTCAGTTTGTTTGAATGGATATAATGACTGAAGAGGAAGGTTTACTTGCATAATACATGCATAATATATATACCCGTGCGAAGCTGGGGCGGGACGCTAGTAAATAATCTAACAATAAGGACAGCAAATCGAAAGGGTTTATATTTTATAAAACTTACTACAACAACTAGACGTAGTTTGTCTAAAATTGAGAGGGCCAGACAGAAGAATGGCTTGGAAACTTTTTTTGTAGCGTCCGACCAAGACTGGTTTTTACAATCAAACCGAATTTCAGCAACAGACATTGTTGTGTTTCGATTAATACCGAAACTTTCTTACAAGGGTCATGTTTTTACGGTAAAATCAGGAAAACCTGTTTATAATCAGTCAGTTTTTATCTTTTATATTTAAATCAAATAGGTACATACATATGTACATACTATGCAGACATTTTCACTTATTGATTATAATATAACAACACCTTATACGAAAAAAAAATGCGTCTTAAAAATACTTAAAATAGGTGAGGTATTTACTTGAATAGGTCGCTTACTCGCTTGAATGGAATTTAACATGACTGACCACAGCGTGAGAACACCTTAAATCCTAATGCAGTGTTTCGATTTCAGCCGACCATTTTTGCTGAAACTGAAACCGAATTTTCGGTTGGATGCTACTTTGCTCTGTAAGTAGTTTTTTTTATGGCAGGTAAAAATCATCCAATGACGAATCCCGCCCTTGGGTGGAGCGGAAAACAGTGTCAGACTCTTACTGACTAAATAACCTACCACGGTCCTTCCTAGCCCCAAGGCTAGGTTCCAAAACCATGGAACAATAAAGGCTAAATATCACTGTAATATTATATTAGGGAAAGTTTATGAAAGGGTAAATTTGTTACTTCTACACTTTTAAATAATTGAACAGATTTGGATGAAGTTAGGCATGAGTAGACCTGGTCCCAGATTAGAACATAAGATTTTTATCCTCCATTATCATAGGAGTTTCGTGGGAATCGATTTCTAAATTCCACACAGTTAAAGCAAAGATTCAAACCAACACTGTGAACTTTATTTTATACAGTGCTGTATTTTCAGAGTACCTGAAATAACTGTAGTTTATTTAAATTATCTTTGTCATACAAAATGGTGAATTCCTTCAATTGTTACATACCGATGCAACTGTACGAGTATGTAACAAAAGTCCGCGATTATGTAACGCGGAAGTTAGGAGTCGCTTAAAAGTTTAACGAGTCGTCGTTTCAACGAGTCGTCGTTTCAACGGGTCGTCGTTTCAACGGCTCGTGGTTTCAACGGTACGTTTTGTTTACGGGCGACATGAGACCGCGCCGATTAAATCTAAAACATGTGGTTACATGATACATGTTATTTAACTTACATAGTTACTTACACAACTCTCTGCCAGCGTCGGTTTCAGCCGCTTGAAAAGTATGAACAAAACTGAAACTAATTTTTATTATTGATAGGATATTTACCTGATGGTAAGCGATAATGTGATTTACAACGGAGCACGCTCGCTTAGAAGTACCTAACCTATTCAATGTTGACTAAAAGACCCATAGTTTGTAGCTATCAGGAAGTCTTACGTCTTATTCTTAAGTTTAAACTATCACGCGTGTTTCTAACTGTCGCGCGAGAGTAGCGCGGCTGTCGCGCGATAGACACCAGACATACATTTTTTCGGATTTAAAGTTTGAATTTCGAACATTTTATTTCTAAAGGAATATCCATTAACTGTTTCTTCTCCTTAAGTGTAGGATGAATAAAGAAATAATTTTGCGTTGTAGCCGGCGAAATCTATTCAACGAAAACCAATTT
The DNA here is from genome assembly GCA_029852875.1 of Mythimna loreyi. Taxonomy (NCBI): domain Eukaryota; kingdom Metazoa; phylum Arthropoda; class Insecta; order Lepidoptera; family Noctuidae; genus Mythimna; species Mythimna loreyi. Next base: position 10,352,304 of record CM056782.1, on the reverse strand, counting down.
ATAACTCATCAAAAAATTGTAACATCGCTTAACAGAATGGAGGTCAGACCCTTTAGAAGCAAAGAGTATTGTCCTAGACTAGACTGAGAAAATGTACAACAGTTAAGTTGAGGCATAATAAAATTTATATTGTGAGATTGTGACGAAAAGGAGCCCGGACGGTGAGAAGAGGGTCAACGTCCCGCCGTCCAGTTTGCATCAAGTTTAGGCGACATCATACCAGGATTGATAAAAAAAATAAAAATAAGTTTATTACATATCATTTTATCATACATTGCATGTCGAGGAGTCTCCAGTTAGACATAAAAATGCCTGTATTTTATGGCTCCGCTCTTCCCTTACATTATAAATATGTAACTAGGCAAATAATTAATTATTCTGTAAATACCAAGATTTCCCTGTGTATCGGTAATCATGTACAAAAGATGGTACCAAATGCGCGAACTTGCAGATGACATGCAATGGGTTGTTTGCTGTCCGGCCACTCGGTATGGACCGCACTAAAGTAATTGAAGGCGCTTAGGCAACGTGCGCCCCAAAACCGTAGGAGTCCAGCAGTGCTGATATCCGCTGGGAATTTCTGAAAGAGAAACTGTGAACTGTCCCAGGACGCAAATGGATACTTTCAGGACACAGGTGGTTTAAGTTAGCAAAAGTTTCACTCGGTCTCTCGTTTCAGGATGGAGGAGCTGGCGATTTAATTGGACGATTTAATCAAAAAAGAAAAACATTTATTTATTTTATTTATTTATTTTCATTTTTTTTTTACATCTATCTATCTAAGTTTTTTTTTGTCCCCAATGCGATAAATGCGCTTATCCTAACTTATTTATAACATGAAACAGTTGTAAAAAGACTAAACAATAAACAGTACCTACCTAAGTACGTAAAATTGAAACAAAAAAAAAACATATAACATAGTGAAAAATAAAATTGGCGTTAGATTCACAAACCAATTCACAATCCAAATCACCAATTCACAAATTACTATAACTTTACCGTTTCTGCTGTCCCCCTCAAAAGCAGGAAAGGCGTGAACATACGAAACTGAGCAAACATTTGATATACGTAAAGTTTATGTCGTCTTCGGGTTAAGTTACAAATTAGGGGATGGGCCGTTGACCCTCCAATGACTTCAGAACCGGCACGACCAGGATGGATTACACCCCAATTAGTTAAGTTACTTACTACGTGTACATAGATATATATTCAGTAGACACATACATATATGTAGGTATAAGGACTTGTACGAAAATTTACTACGTACTTAACACGCGTAATAACTACTGGCAGTGTTCAAATATGTAATTAAAAGACCGCTTGAAAGTTTATGTTAAATTAACTCGCGCTCCGACCAATACCTACTTGATGTTCATTAAGTTTCATGTTTTAAATTAAATACTCGTCATGCTGCAGTTTGTATTAACGTACGTTCTACCATTTTATGTTGTTTTCAGTAACATTTTACTGGGACTATTTACTTACATATTGGCTAAAATATAGGCTCAGGGCTGATACAGTGGGTGATACAGTGGAAATAAATTATTTGAGTTCGATTCTGCGGAATCGAACTCAAATAATTTATTTCAAATAGACCATTTACAGGCACTTTTGAATAGTCAAAATGTCGGTAAAAAAAAAAAAGTGATGCTAATTTGCACGTTCCAAAGCGTAGGTCTCTATGGAGTAGAAAGTGTAAGGAACTTCATGGACACTCTTTTAAATCATTTTATGATTTACATATACTCTTGGTTAAAACTTTACACAGCCCTGACATGTAAAAGATAACTGAACATATACAGGTGGATTTCAATTAGTTTAAGTCTGAAACCGTCTTTCGCTCTACCTCGCAGTTAGTAATGATTTTATGATTTTCCACCAGGAGTGTTTTGTGGTACCTACTATAGTTATCAGTTTACAATCACTCAGACAAACCGATAAAGCTTAAAGTAGTGTTATATCTGTGTATCTTTTTTTTCCTTCTATGTCAAACTCACTCCAAGATTGTCTTTAAAAAATCACTTTTAGCGATAAGACCGCCCATTGTGACACCGTGGCACCCTATTAATTTTAAGTTCTTATTACTATTTTATTTTTGATGTGCAATAAAGAATATCTATCTATCTATCTATATATAATCCAGAGTATAGATAGATAGACCTAGTACCAACACCAAATGTTTCTGTCTGTATAAGTATTTATGTATACACCATGTATATAAGTATTATGTGTTGTGGTTGTTACGTAGACCTTTTTCTTATGGTGGAAAAAATCATCGAATGACGAAACCCGCCCTTGGGCGAAGCGGGAGACAGTGTCAGACTTCTACTGACTAAACGACCCACCGTTCCTTCCTACCTTAGTTCCAGGGCCCCAGTTTTTCGCTTTCGCACCAACTCTTGGCTGTTACGTAGTCTTAAGTCTTATTTACTGACAATAAGTCGTAGTTACTTTACATGTGTTAGTCTATAGGCCAAACTGCCGTACAATAAATGATTTATTATTATTGTACCATTTTTGTGACATATGATTAGTATTCCAAACATGCTTATTACATTTCCCATGGCTGAACCTATAGGAGTTACCTCGGTCTACGTTCAGTAAGCCCCAGTTCGCTAATAAAAGCCCGTTATGGGATAAAAAATCCCGGCTTATACCTAGTTTTAATGCTAAACGAGGCAAATTTCCTACTTACATGGCTTGTTGAAACCTTTCAGCAATGCTGCGAACATTCATTACCTACTTAATTTTAAGGAAAATGTTTTAGCGCTTTATTTATGTTTCGTGTTTTCGTCCCAGCTTAATGGATTCAGATTTTGGTAAGAGAATAAAGATGCGTTATTACTTTTATGATCTGTTGTTGGATAAGTCTTTTCTGGGTTCCGTATCTTTTGTTTTTTGTGGGAAATCCTTCAATGGCAATTCTCGCCTTTGGGCGGAGGGGGAGCGGATGTCAGACTTCTACTGACTAAAACCCTTATTTTTTTGCGTGCCAGAACCTTGGTATTCATTTTCCAAGGGCCTAGTACGCTTCAACCTATCTGGGTCCGTACGATTAGCTGAAATATACTACTCCTTGTGGCACGCGTGTAATACTATACGCTGTCGACGACTTGGGCTTGGTCCGGACTGTTACCGGACGGCTCATTGCTCGCCGTCTAGCCTAAGCCTACGGTAGTCTGGAAATAGGGATTGGGATCCTGGCTTCTCAGGCGTGAGTGTCGTTCACTCACGCGTGCGGCCGCCTCCTTTGCTAGCATTACTGTTTCGCAGAAGGAGGCGACCGCCTGTCATTCCTCTTCGTTCCGGACCACTTATACACAGACACACGGAGTTGTTGGCGCCAATCGTTTCACGAGGATACAGCGGTGGGTTCCGTTCCTTAGCTGGAAAAGAATCAACTTTTATATATTAACTTGGGTGTCAATTTTTTAGGCTTCAAAAACATTTTTTTTTTCTAAAACGTGTAGAGAGAGATATGAAGCTGATATTATAAATACTAAAATCTATCATTTCTTGAAGTAGTAAAGGAATTTCACTTTTAAATAAACGCAATTTATCCTTTTAAGTACCGTCATTAGAAACATAATAGAAAGACAATAGGTGTGCAAACGCCGGTTTTCGCATGGGGCTCAAGAGTTTAAAGATAAGGCTGTTTATGTTTCGTTTATGGCGCATGTTTTGACGCTCGCAAAAAATACAAAACTTATGGGGTTCTTCGAGATGGCTTAGAATCATGTTTGGCATGAAGCAATGCCATGAAACTAAAGTAAAGGAATTCTATCTAAAAACCGCAAAGTAGTAACGTCAAAAAAAGGTTACTTATTTGCGATACGGAAAAATCTTTCGGGAATCGAATTAGTTTTTAGAATTAGTATTTTATAGAGAACCTTCGGTGTGCACGTCCGTATCGCACTTGTCCGGTTTATCTTTGTAGGGCTGAGCTGTCTTTGAGCTAAGCTCCATAACCTAGCCTCCATTTAAATAGTCTCTGCCTATTAATATTTTAGTTTTTTTGGTGGGAAGAATCACCGAATGACGAATCCAGCCCTCGCGCAGAGCGGGAGACTGTGTCAGACTTCTTCTGACTAAACGATCCACCGTTCCTTTCTGCCTTAGTTCTATGGCCCTGGTGTTCCGCTTTCGCATCAACCCCGCTTATTAATATTTGGACCTACAAACAGAAATAGGTAGTAGAACTTAATAAATACTTAAGTAGCAACATTATTTACTTAGTCTGTAAAATAAACAGAAATAGGCAGATAGGTAGTAGATATATATCATCTGTTTATGTCGTTTATTTCCTCATAACGATATATAGATCTATTTTCACGAGAATGTGAGTTGTGATGCTGAAATTGAATCTAACGACAAAATGGACAATGTTTTTTCGAGCATCGCCGCGGGGCGCCGCAAGCCGTTCACAACTTTCATATTATGGGCTTGTTGCGGTTCTATCAACCTTCGAAATATAGGGTTATTGAGAAAATACTGGCAAGCTTTTTTATTTACGTGTCTTAAAGAAAAATTGGTGGCAATTTTCTTGTAAAATAATCGTACTGACTGGAATAAACAATATTATTATTGGAATATAATTATAATATGAACTAGCTTTTGCCCGCGGCTTCGCCCGCGTGGTATTGGGGTTGGGGTTTCTGGGATAAAAAGTAGTCTATGTCCTATTCTGGAATGTATCCTATGCCTGTGCCAAATTTCATTCAGCCGTTTTGCCGTGATTGAGTAACAAACATCCAAACATCCAGATAATATTGTTTATTTCAGTCAGCACGTTTTTTTTTTGGAGGATTACTAAAAGAACGGAATTATTTCTGTCATACTTTTTCTTCTTTAATATCGATGCCTCCCACGTAAGTTGTTGTAACCCCAAAAATGCAATTTTACAGGGGAGCGTTTTAAAGATACTTTTTGCGATACAAGCCACATTTTACAAAGAATCTTTTTGAAATTCAGAATGAGCATACAGTTTTTAATATGTTATCGTTTACTATATGTCATTACTTTATAATTTTAACGGTTTCTTGAATTTTGTTGTTACAACTGTTTACCGCGACATGAGGTCCTCACAAAATGTTGTAACTATCACTTACATTATTATACACGGGACTTCAAGAGCCGATTTGGATCATATCTGATACTTACATCAATTTACGTCGATTACAAATAAAAAAAAAGGTGTGGTATGGGTATCATTACTTGATATAATAAAATAAATACAATGTTTTTTCAGCCTAATTTCGTTTAGGACAATACCTTTTCGTTGATACGTTACCAAAATACAAAAAAGCAGAATATTTTCAATCAAGTTTATCAAAATTTTACATTTTAGGGTTTAGAGTTTAGAATAAGAAACGATATTTTAAAGATTAGGAAAACATTAAAGATTAAGATTAATAATCATTTTAAAAAATCTGAAAATAAAAATTTAAGCTTTTTCTTAATTTAAAAGTATACTTTCAATTAATTACATCGTCCTTTAATCAAATTTTTACTATTAAGTTTAAATACTCAAAACTCAAAAAAGTATCGTAACCAAAATGATTAAGAAAATTCTAGTAACCAATGAAATTTAAAAATAAGTAAATCATCATCATGTTCCTATGTTAGTGAAATGTGATTTGGAGTCGGTGAAACAAGCTTATTCTTCTATTTTGTCGTATCACCCGTCTCACTAACACTAACCTTTTCTTTCATATCACTCCTCCCACAATCTTTACTTTGTAATCTTTTCCTTTCTCCATTTTTTCAAGTGACTATAATTATAGCTCATTCTGTAATATGCTTTATTCTTCTTCTTTTCATAACCATATCCAAGACAAACGATAGGTAAATAAGTAATGTTTAATAACTTACACTGAATCTAGAAAAGCCCGCAAATATTAAGTTTTGCTCGTAATATAGGCACAATGGAGGGTTTGTTTCCCGACCCCAAAAAGCTGGTTTCATGTACCTAACTGGTGTATTCATATCATCAGCATTTTAAGATGCCGAAATGCTGATGATATGAATACACCAGTTAGATGCATGAAACCAGCTTAAGGCATTTTCGTTGAACAACAATACCTTAAGATACCATGATGCCTGATGAAAACATTAAATTAATATTGAATCTACAGAACAAACTGGTACCTCTTTTATTTTTACGATATTATTATCTTTCAGATCTTGTTTTCTCTGTGTACCCTTTAGGCAAAAACTATACGTTTTTACTATATACACTAAAAGTTAAAACCTCTGTCTTAATATAATATTAGTGAATTTAGTCAAACGTAGTGTGACTCAACTTGCAAGCCAGTTGAAAAGACTTGAAATGGTCACAAACGATGGTTTTGACAGACCCAGACTTTTTCACAGTCTGTTAAATTTCTCTTTGATCGGGATTAATACTGCTGTTGGTATATCAAATTTAACTAACACCTTATTAAGAACTTAATCACTTATAGAAATGGGAAAACTGTTGTTTACACACGTCTGAAGTTTGAAGTTTCAGTAACGACAACAGGCAATTTATTCTTATTTACTTATGTCTCAAAATAGTATCAGCATAAATTCTAAGCTTGGCTCTCCTATAACTAAATTAGCTATAGATATACATTGCTTTCTCTGTCACATTTTTAGTTTAATTTATTTAAATAGTGCTTACAGCAGACTCAATAGACCAGTTTTCCTACTGGCTGTTTTTTATTGATATTTTATTAGAAAGGTTTTTCTTTGACGTTGTTAGTCCTTTTTGAAAAATCTCTAGTCTTTAAATGTGTATTTTTTTTATTACCTTTTTCAAACGATACTTTATTCAATCAAATAACTGATAGTGGACTTAGCTTAAAGAGTTCAACAGTGCAGAAACATGCAGGTGGTGACTAAGGTAAAAGTAACGAACAACGTTTTCTGATATGGGAAACTAGGAATAAACACGAGCAAAAAGGAAAGTCCTGGTGAGTTTTAATCAGTAAAAGTTGCTTTTACTGACTAAAACTCACATGTAATATTTTGGTGCCTTTTGTATTCCATGCCCACATTTCCTCGACACGACCTGGATGCCTTCCTTGAGAATTGGTACGATAAAGCGAGTAACTAAGATAACTGGAAAGAATGAAGGGAGGCCTTTGCCCAGCAGTATGACAGCACAGGCTAGCTATAATAATAATAATATAATATAAACACAAATGGCCTTAACAGTCGTAATCCAAATGATTATTATACTACACAGCTATGAAATACGACTAAGTGAGCAGTTTCAAGGACCAAAGTTATGAATATGCCATAATCTGTTAATTTAGTCATTTAAAACTTCTCAGATTCATTGAAAATGGTTGTCTAGAATGACTCTGACTTCAGTGATATTCATAAAACACTCCCTGAAAAATACATACAACGTACTTATTTCAAACGAATAGCGACGTAAATCATTGTATGTGATGTTACAACTTATTTTTACCTATCTAGCATCGAAGTAAAATGTTGTACGTATCACTTAACATAAAATAATTTTAAAATTAGCGACGTAAATTGTTGTATGTTATCAATACCATATTTTAAATGGTTATCATGTTAGTTAAAGATAAGATTAAACGTTGTTAATATTAAATTAATAACGTAAAAATTGCGTAAGAGGTGCAACTGGAAGTGAATTCCAGCGTAATCTGTGATATGTGTTACATACAACGGACGCACGTGGGCTTTTCTCCGTTGTAAGCCATTGCAAGTAATAAATACTATAGTCTACGCCGGAATCGTTCGAAATATACAACATTATACGTTTCAAAAGTACCTTAAATAATAGGTTTTTTGGACTTTTTGTTTTTTTGTAGGATAGTTTACATAAAATTAGACACGTTTACATAAAAAACCCAAAATCGCCATTTTGTGGGTTACAACAACTTACGTGGGAGGCATCGATATGTTTTACACAATTTGTATCAAATGTAATCAGTGTAATTGGCATTTTGTCGTTCTGGTTAGAGATTAAATAAATAAATGAACTGTAAAAAAAATGTAAGTAGTAATATAATAAAGAGATGCAGTTTGTTTCTTTGTTTTTTTTTGTTTGTAGGAAGTAATCTCTGGAACTACTGGTCCGATTGGAAAAATGTCCACAACAATAGAAAGCTGCTTTACTCCTGAGTGACATAGGCTATATTTTATGTACGCGGGCGAAGCCGCTGACAAAAGCTAGTTGGTTATAAATTAAACATTTTTGTATGTAATTAGGACGTGCGTTCTATGCTTTTTTTTATTTAAGGTGTAATAAGTTGAAAGCAATCAATATTATAATCCCAAACATTCAGTGGCGTGCCTAGGGTTTCAATATAAGGCAAGCCCAAAAATTTTAACCGATTTAAAAAAAAGAAAGTTCAGTTGTGGACTGAGTATGTAAGTACCTACGTATGGATCATCGCAATTTTCTCATAAACTACTGGTTAGATACAATAAATTAAAAGTGAATTCATCCATCTTCTTTCCTCTTTTTTCTTCAATTTCACTAACTGAAGGCATGCTCGTACTAGATTGAATATAATAAACATATCAGCAATTGCATACCTCCGGTAGCTTTGAAAAAAGCCATTTGGTTTGCTTCATTGCTTGAGGAAACAAAGTTATGGTAAGTAGTTGTTTGCTTTCTAACAGGTTACAGACAAAAAAAAAACAAAACAGAAAGTTCACCCTAAGGTTGACTGGTAGAAAATGCCTAAGGCATTAAGTCCGCCTCTGTACATTTGTGTATGAAGTATTAAATAAATAAATAAAGTTCCAAAACAAAACTAAAAAAATAGCTACATAGAATATAATAAGGGATTCAAATAAATTATTTATATTCTAATTGGAATTGTCTATCTTTCTTAAGAAATGATTAAATTACATCAGAGTAAAATGAAACCAACATTTTACTAATTCTACCAACAACTGTTTTTCAATAGCTATCATTGATAATTCAGAAAGATGCTCTTGTCCTTGTGTATTTCTCAGATAGGTACTTATGAATACTTTTAAGAGACGAAAAAGCACGTTTCGCGGAAGAACTTGTACTTAGCCGGAATAGTTAAAACACGATACACTAACAATTCGGGAAAGGCATATTCTAGGTTATTGTCATGATTGAAATCAATTAATTCCAAAACATTACGATCTTTTAGGTCAGGACTAGAATACAAGCAAATCAATTAAGTTTTTATTGTTTTTTTGTCGAAATAGTTTGCATAAATGTCAAATAATTAATCTAATCCCTCTGTAGGAAAATGTGAGTAATTTATATATACACTGATCTATTAAAGACTGAGAAATACACAGATTAAGCGTCGGTTTTAATGAAGAAATTAACTGTTTTTTCTGAGCAAAGTTTAAAGATTTTACCTTATCTTCGCCAATCAAAACTTGAACGAATTTTAAATCCTCACAAGGTACAATTACCTCCATTGTTGTAGGTAAATCACCAAAACAGTTACATATAACACTGGGAAAATGGGAAAATCTAAGAAAACACACAAAAAAGTCAACAAAATAAAACTGAAGTTAGTTGCACTCGAGTGTCAAAAACTATTTACGCAAAGTTCCAGTGTTGTCATTTATGCAAATAAAAGTCGCCAGGTATATGAAAAATCTAGCTAATTTCGCAATTTTTTTATTTTTAAGTTAACGCTTGAATATTTAATTTCGTTATTTTAAAAAGCCGCTAGTTTTTTTTAGTTGCTAAATCTTAAAAAAAGTCTCCAAACTCGTTAAAAATCTCCAAGATCTCACAACATTGCTAAAACGGCAACACAATAGAATTGGTAAGCTGACAAGGTCACGCATACGCGTCAACTTCATGCGCAATCCCGGCTTAAATCTTCTATACTGATCGTGTTTTAGACGCAAAACGTCCTAAGTACTTATACGGCACATCGCTATGAGTGCGAAAGAGACATTGAAGGCCCGGTAAAAGCCGGTAAGTGTAAGCGAGATAGCTATATGTAGTGCCGAGTGTATGCGAAGCGCGCGAACAATCACGATGTGTAGTTTAGTCACGTTTAGTGCAGCATAGGTAGATAATTTGTGTTATTTTGATAAGAATTAAGCGCGCGAACTTTTAAATAGTTCGGGTTTCATATTGATTCTTATCGAGCATTTTAGTAAGGCATGCCGGGCTTTTGGGCTTGTATGAAGGGACCGCCACTGCAAACATTACCTAATATATTGTAAGGCTTTCGTTACACCTAAATAACTATCTAACGACGTATCAAGTAGTTACTATTTCTTAGAATTCTAGGCATCTATCATATACCTATTTTGGATCTATTACCTTGAGATCGTGTTCACAATCTGAATAATAATACTTGTAAGTAATAGTATTACATAAATGTGTTGTACCTACTCCTCACATTATACCAGGTAGGTTCAAATCCTGTAATTGATTTTAATTGGTTTGTTTGCATATGATATACCTAGCACTGATAAATCTAATTGGCAAAATTGATCACCTATACCCATATAGATTAAGCAAATCAAATTGTAACTAGACTATTATCTAGATCATACCTATTAGTCGGCAAATAACTTGAACCATTTTCTATGGTTACGTCACTTCGATTGGGAAGTCACTTCGATTGTGACCCTAAAATTGGTTACTGTGCATTTAAAGTCGACCGTCACGATGGTCAGAATTATAACCGAATTTCGGGTTTTAGTCGAAGTAGTTATGAAAAAGAAGTAGCTTAGGAAATGGATCAACTTACCTGCCGCGTACTGTACAGCTGCGGAGTTTGCAATCTCATAGACAGGGATTCTTGGGAATAAACCAAGTGGAAAAGAATTGTTATGAAAGTGGACTTTAGAATATTGGTTTGAAAAATATTATACCTAAGTAAAAGCCCGACAGTAGCTCTAGCAGTATACACCGTTAAATTTTGGTCGTTTTAATCCCGTGGAAGGTCGATCCGATACATGAAACACTATCAATTTGTAAAGTTAAAATTAAAAAAGAAAGTACTTTTTTTCTAAAACTAAAATTTTAAAGATTTAAGCATACGTAGGAAACAGCGACTTTGTTTTATACTATGTAATGATGACTATGTAATGATTAGAAACACTAACGATATAATGACAATAGAATGAATGAAGATATATTGGTTATAATATATTAAGTAATTTGGTGATACTTTTAAAACACAATACCATTCGGTTCCCAATGATGTGAGGATATTTATCCACCTCATACTCGTAACAATTCCCCTACGCTGTTTCATGTTTCTTTTTGGTTCAAACTGTGATGTCATCATCATCATCATCATCAGCCTTTCAATGTTCCCACTGCTGGGATACAGGCCTCCTCTCTAGGAGAGGGAATGGGCCTTAGTCCACCACGCGGGCCCAGTGCGGATTGGTGGATGTCACATGTCTTCGAATTTTTGGTTCTAGGACATGCCAGTTTCCTCACGACGTTTTCCTTCACCGTTTTGAGAGCAGTGGTAATGAAATAAATTACACAAAGTAATGCGCCTGACTGGGTTTGAACCCGCGACCTACCACTCGGCCACCACTGCTCTTACTTGGTAACTGTGATGTATTCTGTTTAAAATAAAATTCACCAAATTACTTATTCACCAATATATTTCCCCTTACTATACATTTTGCATGTATGTAATTTTAGACTTTCGATTTTGTGCAAAAATGTCAATTAAAGCTTACACAATTCGACTTAACATATAAATTATGATTATATTTATAAATTAAATTAAAACTGGATATAAACTGAATGAATGAAATTGTAGTAATTAATTGAATTAATTATACTGTATACAGTAATTCAACAAAACATATAAATTAGAGACAAATTGAATTAAATTAGATAAAATTCTGGAAATACAATAATTTACTAATTTATTTGTCAAATTGTAAATTATTGTATTTCCAGAATTTGAATTATTTTAATTATTTTAAGAGAATGATTTGAATTATTTGAATTAATTAATTGAATTGGATTGCTTTGTAATGTCATTAATGATACTAAAATTAGGATAAAAACTGAGAATTAGAATAAAGTAAAATAATTAATTAAAATAATGACTAGTACCAGTTGACTAGTTGGGAGCCGACCACAAATCAATCAAATACAAACAATGCTTTATTAGTTCAGTTATGATGCTATCACGGAACAGGGTCAGTAATACATCAAGCGCAATTTATATGGATTTAGCAATTATATCTTATACGGTTTTTTTATGGTAGGCAAAAATGCACCAGGACGGACCAGCTTTTGAAAGGAAGGTCTAGTCCCGGTATAAGGGCTAGGAAAGAACGGAGTGGGTTTTTTAATCAGTATACGAGTAGTTTGACACTATCTCACGCTCAAGATAATAGCTATCTCTTATATTGAGCGGAGCGTGATCTCCATAATCATCATCCATCTCCCGTCCTATATCCATCGTCCGTCGATAGGACGGGAGATGTCACTGGTAGATCTTTACCCATCACAAAAAAATAGTGATTATAATGCTAAAAAAAGAATGAAACTACAAATTGGTTTCATTCTTTTTTACAAGTGAAATCATTAAATTATGTCTTTTCTGGGTGATGTGATTTATAACAAGATTTTAAAATTTTTAACATTTTTAAAAAAGGGTTGCGGCCTTTTCGATGTTGTTTCGGAAAAAATACACACAGCCGAACATATATAAATCATCGAATGACGAATCCCGCCCTCTTGGGTGGAATCGGAAACAGTGTCAGACTCTTACTGACGAAACAACCTACCCCGTTCCTTTCTTATTTTGATCCAAAGGCCCCGGTTATCCTTGTAGGGTGTAGACGGCCGCTAAGAATGGATTTTACGAAACTCCACCCCCTAGGCCATAAACAGACTATAGCGCGGGCGACGCCGCTGGCAAAAGCTAGTCTATCTACAATTTTAATTTAATCAGTATTTCCTTTGCTTAAAGCCAGAAGCATCTTATAATATAACTTTTCAGAAAGCCAACAAACAACGCCCACGTTGTTTGTTTACATTCTCTTGTTTGTGTATATTTAGAACAACCCATTTCGGGGCAAAAGCCTTTCACATGCAGAGGAGATCTAGCGGTAATTTTCACACTGGTGTATGGCCTTTGGGTCTAGATTTCCCAGATGTTATTTGAATGTACGAAATTGGTGATATCTAGACATGTTAGGATTAAGCTTCGTCACAGTTTTTTAAATACAGATATGTGTGGGAGATAGCTACAGATATCCAAAACTGCAATCTCAGCAAAGGGTATTAGTAGAGTACTGATTTGTTTACTTAAGTGCCAATAGGCAGGCCACATTGTTCGCAGAACGGATGGCCGTTAAGGTCGAAAATTTCTGGAGTGACGACCGCGTACGGGAAGCCCCAGCATTGGTAGGCCTCCAACAAGATGGACCGATGACCTGGCAAGAGTTGCGGGTATCCGATGGATGCGTGATGCACAGGACCGTTCATTATTCACAATTGTGGGAGACCTATGTCCAGCAGTGGATGTCTTTCGGCTGGAATGGTGATGATGATGATGACTTGGTTGCTTGTTGAAAAAAATCTTGCCATAAAACCCATTAAGCATTTTGGAAGTCATATAGATCCCTCGCACATCGGGATTTATATGACTTGATTTAGCCATCATCATTCTACCTTCAGCCAACCCGACGTAGTGTCTACCCTTACATAGTTATGAGCGGCCAACCCGAGGTACATTTTCATACAACCGCTAATTGTGTGTGTGTAATTGTGTATTGTATTGTGTGTTGTGTTGTGTGTGTTGTGTAATTGTGTTGTTGTGTTTGTTTTGTTGTGTTGTGTGTTTGTGTGTGTGTTGTTGTGTTTGTTGATTGTGTGTTGTGTTTGTGTGTGTACATATTTTTTTAGATATATTAGATACCTACACAGATATCTTGTAAATCAAGGTTTTTATAGAAATCAAAACATACATTTGTGTAAGAGTAATCTAATAAATACCTCTAAAAATCTGCTATTTTATATGAACTTTGATTCTCTATAATGTGAACTCCTATATTAAAAACTAGCTTTTGCCCGCGGCTTCGCCCGCGGCTTCGCCCGCGTTGTATTGGGGTTGGAGTTTACGGGATAAAAAGTAGCCTATGTCCTATTCCGGAGTGTATCCTATGCCAGTGCCAAATTTCATCTAGATCCGTCCAGCCGTTTTTGCGTGATTGAGTAACAAACATCGAAACATCCAAATATCGTAACTTTCGCATTTATAATATTAGTAAGATTAAAAAAAAGCACTTCTATAGGAGCATTGCGCTTAAATCAAGATTCTAAGTGATCCTATTTAAAAAAAATCCTTAAGGGTTTAATAAAAACACGTATTTCCTGGAACAAGTTTTGTGAAACATTCGAGTAAATCGTAGAATTACCGAATGCCAACAGAGTTTTCAGGAAATCTCTCTTTTTTCGCATTACTTTTGCATCAAACATCACTTTGGATTGTATTAAATGAAGCAACAACCTTGAAACTTGAAAATTAATGTGCGACGTTTACAATAGGCGAGTGAGGAAGGCCTACCTTAACATTTCTAGCAGACTAAGTTTTTCGTCTCTTGTCGTTTATACCGAGCCCATCGAAAGTCTGGAACAATTGCTGCGGTCCTCCCGTCCAATTAAAGTTTAGGTGTCTTCAAGTCGAAAGTAAATAGACATAATAAACTAGTACGCTTCACTACCAACGATTGCATCACTGTTTTCTATCAAGTGAGATCACAGTCCAGCACAGAACGTTTTAATCCCGTGGAGGGTCGATCAGATTCATGAAACTATCAATTTGTAAAAATAAAATAAAATAAATATTTTTCTTCCGAAACTCGAATTTGTATACGCGTGAATGAAATTCATTTCTTTAAGTAAATATAAGCTGAGCGAGTCCAATAACTTGTAGGTAGTAGTCGATGATTGTGTACTAACTAGTGTTTCATTATAAGTTATTTATTCGTCATTTCATGTACTAGATCGACCCTTCACGGGATTAAAACGATCAAAATTTAGCAGAGGGAAAAAAATGCTACAAATGTAGCAAATTAATAATATTTTGTTAATATATTTTTAATTAATTAATTATTTAAAAAATGTATACAAAATATTTATCTAATTAATTAAGTAAACAAAATATTTATAGGAAAATCTGTTAACAAAAACTGTCAAAAACATTCATAAGCAAAGTTCGTTGCTTTAATGTGCTCGATAAGTCCCGGAACACACAGATGCGAAGGTAACACACGACATCCGCGCCGGTTCCGCTCTCCTGTGCGGCGGCTTGCACGCTCGTGAGTTCCTCGCTTTGTATTTCCTTTGATTTACTGAACACTTTGATGATACTTTCTCTATTAGATATGAAAAGGACTTCTAAGTGAAGAAAAGGAAACAATATCGAGTTCCGCTTCACTTATTTGAATGTTTGTTTCTAATGAACTAGCATCACGCGGCGACTTTGCTCGCGTGAAGGTTTTTTTTATGGTGGGAAAAATCATCTAATGACGAATCCCGCCCTTGGGCGGAGCGGGAAACAATGTCAGACTCTTACTGACCCAACGACCTATCCCTTTCCTTCTTAGCCTTCATACCATTATCGGACTTTCCTTTCAGAAGCCGGACCGGGGTGGCCCGCGTGAATGTGGAAAATTATCTCATGGGGACAGAGGTACTCCAAGGACAAAAATGGTACATATGGTGTGTCTTCTTTTCTTTGTCGTAATCACTCTTGACAGAGTGGTCATGGTCTTCACTTGTTGGTGGCAAGCTAAACAATACGCCAACACTCTACTCTGATGGCTGTCTTCCTCGTGCATTCATGCAGCGATGATGAGCTACTTACTATCGCTTTTATTTGGTTAGTCCACCATATAGGGTAAATCCAAAATAGTTGCCCCAGTGGGATAGGTGCCCCGATTTCGATTACTCTAGTTGTGCGAATGAATCGTATACTATTTCAATTATTAATCAAAATATTTTCCAGCTACTATTATGTTGACTGTGTTTTACGTTTCTATGTGATTGCATCAGAAGACAAAATGCGATCAAAGTTTTTAGGGGATAGTTGCCCGTTTTGAGGGGAGGGCGTCTATCCTATAAGGCATTTATATGGATCAGGCAACAATCCCACATGTGGGATAGATGTCATAAAATATAGAGGTCTGCTAAAATCGCTTATACTCTAAAAATATAAAATAAAATGTTTTTAAATCATTACAAAGTGGTCAACGAAAAACCAAAGTACCTGCTGGTACTACAAATAACGCATTTCACTTTTTTTTACTCAGAGATATGGAATGATGTCAAAAAGTGGGGCAACTATCCGGGTTTTACCCTAGATGATCTTACTTGTAGCTTGGTATCCTCAACGCTTCCCTGTTTGAAAAGTCACTCAATAGTCACCTCCCCTCGGCGGCATACGTGACCAAAAATGTGAGGATACGAGATTGTACCAAAGACGATAAACGCTGCATGATGCTGAGTTCTCGAAGTATACTCTGTTCCCATGTGTTAAATTTTCTACCTATCTGTTCAGCTGTTACAACACAATGAAAACAATACACAAACATGTAAATCAGCTTTATATTATTACTTTGATATTTAACAAAACTCATTTTGATCAATCTTGTTTCGAAGCAAAAGTTTTGAGATGCAAATATTGTGTCTGTATTACGTCGTTACATGAAACTGTATGAAAACACTTTCACAAATATGTTTGGTAAAATTTTATATACCTACGTACGTACTTATCTCAGTGCTATTAGTAAACCCCTATAAAATACCAACCTACCTCTCTGCCGTATTTTTATATACCTTAATATGTATTTTTTACTACCAAACATCTCTCTGTACACTTTTCATACCGATAAGGATGGGCAAAGCGTGAAATTTTACGCGTCCAAAAGTATTATAGGTAATCTGTGTCGTTGTTTATGCGGTAGTATGGTAATCTCACGGGAAGCTATAAATAAGGGCCGTATTCAACAACGCCAGAAGTTGCAGGCTCTTCTCTTCGTTAGCAACTTTTATACTTTGTTTTAATTGAACGCCGGAAAACTACGCAGGGATAGGGCTGCGTTATCGGCCGCAGGGAGATTCGACTTGCAGGAAACTTATAGGTACTCGTACCTATACTTCGAAGTCCTTGTCTCTATCTTAAACTTGAGTATGAAAACGTTATCTCAAATTCTACCTTGTAATTAATGTAGAATTTATGATAGGTAATGATTTCTGCTACAACTTGTAGTCACAAATAATAAGTTATGAACATTGTTGCATTTTCTATTTATCTTCACTTTCGTCATTCAAGAAATAGGTAAGTTGTTCAGACTATAGGTTGCCAAGAATTACCTAAATGCCCTCCTAGCCAAATTACGATCGTTTCGTTAAAGTCGTACGCGTGGGATTGGCAACATCCCCAATTTCTTTGTTCTGCATCTATTCAACGCTCAGTCACGTACGTGGTCAAAACAAAGAAACGGAAGGCGAGGCGAATTCCTAGTGTTCGACGTTAACGAAACGATCTTACGTAACTTGACTAGGGGGGTTGTTTGTGGTCAGATAAATAAGTATAAATTGTGGTATATTTATTTCATGAAAAGCAGAATTTATAATGTACAGAAAATCTGATAGTCCATATTTCTTTTTGCTCTAGACTGTACCTACACCTATACAGTTATCGAATCTTCAGTTCGTCAGTTGGCTCTCAACAAAAATCACATTATGCCAGCTACTCGTGTAATTTTAATGAGCGCCTGTGAACTATTAGCCGGGTCGAGTGGCCGCTACAAGAGGAGCCGTTGACTTGCGAAGGGGGCGTGATGAACGCGCCGCGGAGATGTCGATAGAGCAGGTTCCTTCTCGAGAGCAGTCCTTACCACGACGTATTATGGTGGCCCCGTTTACACCACGCTCAAAACGAACACCTCGAGCGTTCCTTCCTGCATCCTTTATAACAGAAATGACGTCAAAAACTCACAGTTCCTCATAGAAAAAGTTGTAGCACTACACATTGTGCTGTGAACTTTTTGTTCGTTTTAAAAATATCAGTTACGTTTGAAATGCGAGCGCCACGTAAGCGCTTTAACTTTTTTACTAACTTTATTTCTACATGAATTTATACAAAAGCCAGACACAGCGATAATGTCTTCCATTTGTTAAAAGACGAGAATTACAACCGCGACGACAGAAAAGAATAAAAGGGTTGTCTTTGTTGGTAGCAAGAGGAATACATTTTATGCAACCGCTGGAGCGGTGCGGTGCGCGTACCTTTCTATCGTATAATAACCCTATTGTACCGTTTGTTGGATTTTATACAATTTCAAATATATTTGCCGAAGGAGTTCTTGTAGTCAGACAAGCGCCTTGTTCCTGTCTTGCAGTATGCTTTGAAGCAAGACAGGCCAAGCTAAGCTATGTGTTGTTCGTTACGGGTATATTTTATTACGATGTCATTGTAAAAATATCTATACCTATGACGAAAGTTACATAACTGTTATCTGTCATAGAACAATTCTACACCTCTGAAGCATAAAAAACTGGGCCACCCCTACTGTAGGTTCCGTACAAAACCAATGTAAATATACATAGTTCTATTCCCGAATCTTACAAATTTTTCCGAGTTGCAAAAAACTGTTTTCAGATTTATTCCAAAATCTGTGCTATAAGACTTTGCTTTAGGTCAAACTTCAGAATTTTAGGCCAACGGGATATCCTATGAATTTTTATTCCTTGAGAGTTTCCAAATATACGATTTTTTGCGACAAAAATACACCTACCTAAATACCCTTTACCTACCTAAATATACCTTTGTTTTATTTAGGAGTTTGAGTTTTTCACAATTACAGGGGATCGTAGACTTGAGTACCTATATGGTTTAAAGTTTAACTCGATATCTGCACACGTTACTGAAATAAAGGGTCTTGATACGCAAAATACGCGCTTTAGACGTGAAGTTGCGGAATCCAGCCCGATATACCATACCAAGGCTCTTGATAGACAGACACAGACATAGACAGCCACAGGCAGATAGAGGAATGGATCAAATAGTTCGATTCGACTGGCCTGTCAGTCTAGTAGTTAGTGACCCTGACTGCTATGCGTGAGGTCGTGGGTTCGATTCCCACCCAGGACAAGTGTTTGTGTGATGAGCACGATCATTTGTTCTGTGTCTGGGTGTAATTTATCTATAATATGTATGTATTTATGTCTAGTACCCATAACACAAGCTCTGCTTAGCTTGGGACTAGATGGCGTTGTGTGATAGTTGTATGTTTATTATATTATTATAGTTTATCCTATAAGGGTTCCGTCTTTTCCTTTTGAGGAGAATTTTACTGTACCATAACATTAAAATGACCAATTTTGAATTTATCCATTTTTCCTTTTACTCCACTCCTATATTAGAGCGAACATAACAAATAAAAACTAATGAAAACGGCTATTCTTTTCTAGCTATTAACTATGATCTAGCTATTTTCGAGATTAAGCAACGAATATCAATTAATTTTTATTTATAAATGTAGAAGTTAGATGAAACTAAAATAACAAAACTCATCATTTTTCATTTCAAGTTAAATACCAACCTGCCATCAAAGAATCGCAGTGATTAGGGTAGGGTTGCCAAAATTATTTCCAATAGAGTCACTATCCGACCGAAAACCACCAAACGGATATTGGGCCTAAGCCGAAACGACAGAACGGTGGATCGTGATAAACCTCAAAGCTGTCATATTAATTATAATGCCGAGTAGCCAGTTTCCGCATGAATCTTTTGTTATTAAACCTCTTTGTTTCATATCAAGAAGCCTTTTTGAAAGAAGTGTATCGATTGAATGAGCCTTTTAGTTTATACAGGGTATAAGTCCAGCCCCCTTAAGGGGATACCCTCAGGGGGCTGGGCTTGCGGATGGCGAGCAATACGTAGCTCGCTGTCAAGTCTTCGACGGCGCACAGAGTCGATGCCTACTAGGGCCATGAACGGGGTTTTTAATGAGTAAAAGTCTATCTTCCGCTCCACCCAAGAGCGGGAAATGTTTTTGCCCACCAACTCGCCTACGTCATAAACGAAAACCTAGTGCAAAATTTCACGCCCTTAGTCGCAATAGTGCGTTGGCACAGCACAGCCGAAAATATTGCAACATATCAATGTCAGTCAATCAGTTTTTCTTTTAAAATAGATATATGACAAGGTTTTGCTAGCGGCATTACTCATGTGAAAGTAGGTTTTCCCATACAAAATTTGGATATTTATATATATTTATTCTTCATGTACAGTAGTGGTACATAGGCGGACTTAATGCAACAAGGCATTCTCTACCAGTCAACGTTTGGGTTAAAAAGGACAACACTGTTTTTTTTTTACACCGTTGTAGGTGTGCACAATAATAAAATAAATAAATATTTTTTATTCTAAATTTCACGTTCCTAGTCCCAGTTGATTTAGTTGTGAGTTGATATGTCAGTCAGTCTGTTTCTCCTTTTATATATACAGATTAACTTTGGTACAAATCAAGTTGTATAATGATGTTACAACTTGGTGTATAAATTCAAGGTTACGAGGCCGTAGTTATGGACTGTAAAGACTTAATATTCTTCGAAAGGGATCTGCCCTTTATTCCCTTATAATATTATCTCGTAGCATACATAAATAATTCATAAAAGAATAGGATTTTCATATTATTTCACTTTGCTTCGCCGCGGAGAGTTTCGGCGCGTTTATAGGTACACCTCGACGAAATGACACCGGAATAGCTATGAGACAGGGCAGTTAAATGAATTATGATATTCTTAACAAAATTAATGTCATAAAAGTGTTCTTATTTTGTTTATAGTCCGACCTTCCCTTGCGGGCGTGGATGACAGTTTACAAAGGATTTTTTCGAGTGAATTCTTACCTTCAGTGAAGTTTTAGAATTACGGAATAAAAAGACAGAATGTAATTAAGTATAATATTTATAGTTAGCGATATTTTTATACAATAGTGACTATATTGTCTGGGTATATGGATTCTGTCAGGTTGCCTGGAAGAAATCGCCGAGTGCGAAAAGACCGCAGATTGAATTTTTTAAAGTTTTCCTTTCAATATGTTTTAGTCTTGGTGTACAAGAAAGTGTAAAATACACAAATAAATAGGTACTATGACTGTTAAGTAGGCATAAACAATTAGTTTGCCAGTGGGATATCATCTAATTACTTCTCTGTCTAACTTTTACTGACATTTTTTTCCCTTTAGTTATTCTTTCCGGTTTGTGACCAATAGATTTTTGTTAGTAATTCCCCTATGGCCCCAGCGGGCATCAGCCCTTCTGGGTCCATGTTTTTGATGACATTTGCATGACACACACGCGTGGACCGCTTACGCGCCGTCGACGACTCGGGCCTAAGGATGTATGAACCCTCACGCGGGCGTCCGCCTCCTTCGCTAGAATTACTGATTCGCAGAAGGAAGCGACCGTATCCAATTCAATTATCTTTAAATCGGATGTACAAAATAAATTAAATAATATATAAACGTCAATAAAATAGTAGAAGAGAGCAAAAACGTTGGCAGTTGTGGTACCTAATAGTACCTGTTAGTAGGTTTCTTCTTGCTCCGGTCCAGGACTTGAATCAGGGCCCGATGCGAGATCTCGAGTTTTTGACTGAAACGCTTTTGATTTCTTGAAAAGATATTTCATTTTATTATCGACGAAAATAGTGCCCATCAGCTGGTTTACTTTAAACAAACGTAAAGCAATAAAACATATTTACACACGGCAAAATTTTAATCTTTTTAGTCCTGTGGAGAGTGGTACATGAAACATTAAAGATATTTTAAAGATTTTTTTTAACCTCGAATTAATAAATGCATTTATTTAAACATCAGCTGAGCGAGTCCAATGACCTGTAGATGGTAAGTACGTATCGACCGATAACTACCATGTACCGGATTGACCTTCCACGGGATTATAACGATCAAAATTTAGTCTTGTATGTTCATATTTATGTATTGTCTTTTGTGTAATTATAATAGTTATAGGATTCAATTTTGTGTCTATGTATACTTTAGTATATGTAAATTCTTCATCAATTTGCAGTACATCGCACACTTTCCCTTTTATATTTTAAATTCTTGCAGTGCTGTTGTCAGGTAGATTTTGAGATAAGGACTTATTAATATTCTGTATTCTGTATAATTGTCTGTTAATTGCTCCATATTTTTTCATTTTTTTTTTATATACGACATCTCTTTATTCTTTTATTTTGACACATTCTCACAATATTCCTTATTCCACTTTATAGATCCATCATATAATGTAATTGTCATACTGAGACTTGTGATTATTTTTCTTGCTTTTATATAGCCTCTTTCAATAATGTAAATGTGAGAACATTGTAGACGCAAATTTTAGATTACTTCCTACCATTTTAACGGTAGGAGTTCAATATTGACTTGTGTGCACTATCCTTACATAATTTATGTGCTGTAATATGGAAATATTGTAAAGATAACAATAAATATATTATTTTTTTAAAAGAGTAACCATGGAGTTTCTTGCCGGTTCTTCTCCATAGGAAACGACCAATTTGGAACCGTGCACTAGCTTCTGACGTTTTATAAGTGCCCATGTAGGCCCATGTAAAGTAAAAAATTTTGACTTTGACTTTTGACTTTGGACGTCTATGCCCATAGACGTTAGATTAAATAAATTTGTTACTGTCTTGTTGTACAATCAAGTTTGTTCTACTTATAAAGAATATGCCTCATCAAACCAAATGATTTAATAAACCATTTCCTGAACTTTCTATTGTAGAAGAAAAGATGTCACGAGAAAATATTTATTGCTTCGGTGGAAAATTCAGTTGAAAACGTGAATATTTTACTTCGGGACAGGTAGCCAGTTAGTTTTCATTCTTAGTCAGTTCTTTATTATTGCTGGTAACATTAAATTTTACTTGGAGTTGTCGTGACCTCAGAGCTGGAAGTATTTTTAATAACATCAACTCTTGAAAGGTATCTTCGTCAAAATGTCGGAGCTGGATTTCTTCGACATTTTTCTTTACTGAAGTATTGTTGGAAATGCTTTCTATATACTATTAATTCTTTTTATAGTTTGAATACTAGAGTATCTAAAGCTAGAGCTTTCAAAGATTATAATATTGATTATCTTTGGTTTTATGGTTTCGTGCCCGAGGAGTTTTTTTTAGGGTGGAAAATCATTTGATGACACCTCTTAAAGTGATTTCCAAAGTTATTTTGACGGTGTTTTGTTGCTCGATTTTAATATATTATTCTAGCACAGGACCGGTCTTTGTGGCGGCGCTTGGGGGAGGCCTATGTCCAGCAGTGGACGTCTTACGGCTAAAATGATGTTGATGATGATTGTAGTACAGAACCCTTCTTGTGTGTATGATTTCTATCTATCCATTTCTTAACAATGTTGAGTTCGGCTTCTAGTCAGATCAGACGCAGATGAATAAATATATCGGCACGGTTGGTGCAGAGGTTCAGCAATTGGCTACTGTGCTGCGCGTGTCGCAGGTTCGGTTCCCGCACGGAACAAGTATTTGTATGACCTACATGTATTTGTTTTGGTTAAGTCCCTAATTACTGTCACAGATCTACAAATAAGTGCAGGCACTCATAGCTTAAAGTGCTTCATGAAGCAATGACTTATTTCGGTATGTTTAGTTGGCCACCCATCCACAGACCGACTTCGGTAAGTGTTGCTTAACTTTTGAAGTTAATTCATGCGGCTGTTATTATTCTAGAAAAGAGTTCCTCTGAATTTTGACTTCTAACGCACCCGGGTGCGTTTCTACTAAAGCGAAGCGCAGAAAGAGTGGCGGTGAGAGCGGTGGACGGGGGGCGTGATAACGGTAATTTTTAAGCTGTTCCAAAGATTGTGTCATTTCTCGCAAATAAATTGTTTTTCTTCCTTTTTCTTTATAAGGCAGTAAAAAGTGGCTTGTGCAGTTTCTTTTGGAGTAGAGCGAGGCGGAGTGGATTTCATTTACGCTAAACTTCGTGCTCTCAGCTCGGCACCCGACTCAGTTCTGTTTGGCTCGGTGACGCGTGTGAATTTGTTTTATTTCAAAGTCCGCTCAGCTCGATTCCGCTTCGCTTAGATTGTTTTTACTGATGTGGAGTGGAGATTTCAGCTATCTCCAGCTTCGTGCTTTCTGCTCGGCACCTTACTCCGTTCTATCCAGCTTGAACCTGTGAGATCGTTTCAGATCATTTTTCGATTTTTACAAAATTTTAAGTTTAGCTTAAAAATTTGTTTGTATGGAATTTCAAATCAAATTCGGCTTAGCTCCACGCCGCACCGCTTCTCTTATACTGTTCCGGTTTCCACTGATCCGGAGTGAAGATTTCGAGTACTATAATTGACCAATTCACGATCCGCTCCTCTCCATCCCACCCAGCTCTCCGTCACAGGAAGCGCAGCCTAAATAGCAGCGGCGGCCTTAGGGGGTGGCGAACTGTGCAATCGTCCAGGGCCTCGCTCTTGGGGGGCCTCGCGCAACAACCCAAGCTAATATGTAAAAAAAATTGTTTATAATGTATCTAAACTAAATTAAAATTTTCAACTATAATTCTTAAAAAAAGTGGTGTCCAGAAACATATTCTTGAAATTAATCCACTTGCTTATTTTTTACCTTGCGGGTGTCATAGCTGAAATCTTATCGTAGAAGGTGCAGCATCGTCTTGTTTCCAAGCAAAATCTTTTTTGGTTTGCTACAAAGGTTGTAGACTCTATTTTCCGGCTCAAGTCAGAGGTGGGCTATTTTAAACGCTCATGTAAAATTGTTATCGCTGAAAGGACAAAGGGCCTCGCAAAGACCTGCCGCTCGTAGCCTCGCAATAGGTAAGGCCGCCGCTGCTAAATAGTCATAAAGCTTGCTATTTTAAAGTCTTGCTGGCGCTTGCTTTAATTTAGGTTGAAAATAAGATTTTAATTTGTTTGTGTTTTATTTTCAAATGTTTTGGTGTTATTATTTTCTTTATGTTTATGCTTTTGGCTGCAATGTTGTCATGGATTTAGCTGAAGTTCTTAAAAGTAAGTAGGTAACATAGAGATATTAACACCTACCTCTACTAAAATTCTGTTATCATTCAGGTTCGATTTTATTATATTACTAGCTCTTGTCCGGGATAAGGGTAGGATGATGATGACTAGCTCTTGTCCGCGGCTTCGCCCGCGTACATAAATTATATCACTCAGGAGTAAAGTAGCTATCTATTGTTGCTAAAATCTTTCCAATCGGACCAGTAGTTCCAGAGATTACCTCCTACAAACAAAAAAATAAAAAAAAACAAACTTTATCTCTTTATTATATTAGTGTAGATAGTGTAGATTGTGTTTTTAGAGTTCCGTGCTAGAACTATTAAATGATTTTTGTTTTGATCTAACAGTTTTGGTATGCAACTACTAAGCATAACAAGTTTCTTCAACGTAATAATTTAGTTTAAATTCTAAATCCCCTTATGATTTCAGAATTTGAGGAAACATATATAGGTAAAAATGTGATATGTATGAAAAAGATTAGATTAAGATTTATTTCATAATCACTTTAGAGCAGTGGTGATGAATGGAAATATCGAAGAGGAAACCGGTTTCCTCTTCGATATTTTCATATCCAGATATGAGCCGGTTTGATGTGTCTAGTATTAAAAATTTATAGACATGTGACATCCAAAACCCGCTCTAGGCCCGCGTGGTATATTACAGCCCATTTTGCCTCTTAGAGAGAGAGAGGACCTCGAAGATGTCCCAGCAGTGGGAATATTGTTATATTTTAGTATTTTACTATAGGTGTCACAAAATCGCAAAATTGCAGACGGCTTTTTACATCACACCCGTCGCCTTGTTATGTAATAACCGCGATGATGTCATTCTCTTGTTCAACATTTTACGCAACACCGACGATTTAAAGTTGACTACGAAACGGATTACTGAACAAAATCAGCTTGTCATACGCAAACAGCGTGCTTCCCGTGACGTAACGTCCGCTCACCGCTCAACAGACTGCTATCGAACAAATATACCGTAACCGCACTCTTCTACGAACTAGTTTTAATCGATTCTTAGACTAAACGAGCTTTATCGCATAGTATTTATTTATCGCATAGGCTTACAAGGGTATTTACATATAAAACGTCAGAAGCTAGCGCACAGTTCCAACTGGTCGTTTCCTATTGAGAAGAACCGGCACACGTGTTTTCGTCGATTCTTTACGGTCACCCTTTTTGATCACATATCAAAATTATATAAAAATGAATGCCTCTTTTCGTTTTGATTTTATAACTAAGAACGGGCTCACCTATCCAAACCAAATGTTTAGGCTTTGTGCGGATTATTTAGTAGATGGTTTATGGGAAATTCGCACAAAATCGGTCGAGTGGTTCTTCTTCATTTACCACATTTTTTTGTTGTGTTGCTGGGAGCGAAGCTGCGAGCAAAAGCTAGTATATTCATAACTCTTTTAGTAATAGCGTTTCATTTCTCTTCTACACAGACAAACGATTCCCTTCAAATTTACAGTCACTAGTGCCACTTTCAAACTTCCTCCTAATAAAGTCATTTCTCATTTTATCCGATTCGATATGAATCAGTAAGTAATTCCCAAAGTTGCTAAAGCCCATCTCTGTGTCTCATCAATATCAGACGACTATTAAACGGAGATTATAAAATTGTAACTATATAAAATTAGAACTAGATTAGACCAATGGACACGTGTAAGACGCCTGATTTGTGCGAATAACAACGTCGTGTGGCGTGGATCAAGTGTAGCTCTACAAAACTAGTTTCCACATAAAATGTATGGAGACCGACTCGCTCAGATCAGTGTTACGTGTGCGCAGTATAGTTCTACCTTAATAACCCCAAGCCCAAAGGCCCGAGGGCGGGATTTGTCATTAGTTGATTTTTCCCACCATAAAAAAAACCTTGATAAAAATAAAAATCTTTTTTTCATGCATCAATGCAAATAGTGTGTTAGTATTTACAAAAACTTATAAGTATGTTAGTCTGACATCACAGTAATAGTACTTCCATGATATTTACACACTTATTCGCTACTCTTCACATTATGTATAACATCAATATAAAAAGTAATTAGGTATTTGAATTTTAAGTTATACCTTTTTAAACTAAATCGTTTGTTATTTTTACAAAAAATGGTTCCTAATACTATTATTTAAATTTGTACAGTAAATGATATAAGTTTAGTCAATGCATTAATTCACCGAATTTTTTGAAGGAAACACTGATTCTCTAAGGTCTTCAAATTAGCCACAAAGTGCCGTACATATAAATCAATACGTGCGGCTAAAGCCTACCACACTCAATCCCACCGGTGGAGTGGTGGATGGACTGGATTCAGTGCTTCACTCTACTTTCACACAAGTTTCTATACCTATCTTGATAATTGTTATCAAACTGAATCGCGTTTTCTCACAAGGTTTTTACGGTACGAAATCGGAAACTAGTATGTTATGTCTGAGTATGGTTTCCGCAGTGAGTCCTATGCAGACCATTGCATAGTTCGTTTTTTAATCCTAGACTATGATTTGACAACTTAAAATGTCAAACTCCTGAAAATTGGGAACATATTTCTAGAGTGCAACATTCTGAGTTGTCAAATCGTAGTCTAGAATTAAAAAACGAAGTATACGTGCCGGAAGCTTGTAAAAATAGTATTTAATCCAAATAAGCATTTTATGCGTACCTAGGGGTGCCGGCCACAGATTTAATCCGTGATATTTAACTTAACGAAATTCTAGTTGATCTGTAGCCAGAGTGCCCACGAAGAGGCCTTACTACGTTTTCAGAAATTAAATGAACGCTGTTATTGTATAGACGGATTAGCGCCGTCGGCTTCATGATATTAGCCTTTAAAGTAATCATTTCGCTCGAGAAGCAATTAATTTATTGAAACAAAAACTTTTAAAAATTGTTTTAAAACACAAAACAAAGATCCTATTCACAAGTACACAACAAAGTGAGCCGGTTGTCAAACTCATTCGTCTAATTAGGTTTTTGTTTACGTCCGCTTCAAATAGACAACATTGAATGAAACTGGCTCCATTTTGTTTCACTGGCTAAAGAGTAAATTTAATTAAGTCAAAAGGGTTCTTGAGTTTTTTTCAATCTGTAAGGCTGGCCAATTAAAAAGTTGCCGAGACTTGAACCAGCAGGATAGCGACAACCGGAGGAGAGTACTTAAACTTGCTCACTGCAACTCTGGGGCTACATTAACGGTGCTTACTACCTAACTAAATAAATTATTCCGGGTACACTCATTAAAAACTGAAAATTGTAGACTAAAGCAATTCAACATCATGTCGCTATTTTTTACCCGATTGAAGAAGGGGGTTATGTTCTTCGAGTTTATGTACAGTACGGCCGTCGGATCTTGGCTCTGCGAATTTTAGCGCTTGATAACTCGTAAAAAAATAAATGATATAAACATATAAAGCAATTTTCAGTTGTTATTGCTGATAAAAACTGTTATTAGCATTTATTTTTTTAAAGAATTATTTTAGTACGAGTTTTTAAGCGCTTCTTCAGACTTGCCAAGATCCGACGGCCGTACTGTACTTTTTTTGAGCGCGCTAGAGGCAAAATAATTTGTTTACGATTTGTCATTATATTAGTCTTAAATGTGAGAGTGACATAGGTTTTCATATTTATTTTCGTGAGATAGTCATGAATGGTGTCAAAATGTCAAAAGAGCTTAGAAAACGGTTTCAAAAGTCACTAAAATAAGAAAATAAAAAACGTTGATAGAGCCAAAGAACTCCACCATAAAAAAAAAAAAAACTAAATAGTTCGAAAGAAATCACTTAAAGCAGTCTTATGAAGTTTATTTTAATTGATATAAACTAGTCTGAGCTTGACTGGGCTCCCTACGATTATAAGTAGCGATTGATAGTGAAGAGAAATTGGTGATGGCGTTAAATATAATAGACAACTAAAATTTTCATCAACTGCATCAGATTGAGAATTGCTTAAAGTGACTAGATTTATGCGTGCAAAATAAAAACAAAATTCAGTTAATCATGGTAAAAGCAATGTGACATAATGACGCATCACTAACGCGACATGGCTTACAGCTACTATTAAGGATATAAATATTTAAGTAAGTATTTAAATATTTATCCCCTTAATGAAAACCACTCATTACCTGAGCGCTAAGCGATTGTTACCCGACTACGTTCAACTGTGCGAGCAGCGAGAGACGCCTCGTTGCTGTCCGGCAGAGAGAGGCCAAATCTTCTTACGACTCGCTACAGAGAGGAGGATTTTTAAATATTTATAGAACCGTTTTCACAAACGTTGAGCTGTTTGTTCTATTTGGAAAAATCTTGAATTTCAAGCGCAAGCTATTTACCTATAGCTTTCCTGGTAGCACGGTTCCGCTGTTAGAACCTCATCTTTCGTAATCCGCGTTTTAGTACGGTTAAGTGGAATATTCTGTGTAATGTTGTTGTTATGCTAAACACTATTTCTATGGATAAACAAAGAAATTAAAATTTTAAACAAACGTAGCTGCGAAAATGTAAAAAGCGAATATATTTTGTACTAATTTTTACCGGCAGCTTCGCTCGCGTGACAGTAAAATAATGAATAATTCCAAGGCAACATATTTCCAGCATAAAAATCTCCTTTGGATTATTCTTTAACGGTCTACCCTGGCCTGGGTACGACACCATTATGGTGGTAGTTCCCTCTTTAAGACGTGGCTGGAAGACTTTCCGCTTGATGCAGGTCTTCACCGGGCATGGTAAGTTCGGAAGGTACCTGCATCGGATTCCGAACCGCATAAGGTAACGGCGCAGACGCCGCCGGGATTCCGATCCCGATTTCTGGCCACCGTAGGCGCGGGCTTGTGTATTGTGAGTATATTGGAAGCAGTATCACCTTTGTATCTGTCGTAGGGACTCTGTAAAAGGGTTGAAGCCTATTGGGGCCCTGGATCTCTTTCTCAAAGGAAGGCTTGGCCCCAGTGCTAAGGGCAAAGAAAGAACGGGGTAGAAAGTTTAGTCAGTAAGAGTCTGACACTGTTTCCTGCTCCGCCCAAGAGCCGGATTCGTCATTGGATGATTTTTGCCCACCATAAAAAAAAAACCATTGTATCTGTTTTTTTTCTGTTTCATTCTTCTTTTTTTATTGTAATGTGTGTACATAAATTGTTAACTAAATACAACTAGACTGATCGCAGATTACATTCATGAAAAAAATCCGTTCAGCCGTTTCTTCGCGAAAGGGTAATAAACATAATATTTATACAAACACATATACATATACAAACATATACAAACTTCCACCTTCATAATACTAGTGTGATTTTTACATAAAAGCGTCATGTGATTTTTACATAAAAGCGTCAAAATCAATATGACCGTCCAAAAGAACGGATGCTGGAAGGGTGAATTTATTTTATTGCACCCTCTAAAGGTGCTTAATCGAGAAACGTTAATTTATGTGCACCGTTACGAAAGAGCAGAAAAGATCGCTTTTCCTGAGGATATGGAGCTCGGCCGAGTAGGTATTAGTATTCCGATTGAATAAGTAATTAAGTAGAGACAGTGGATCGACGCAAGCATCCATTATTTCCAATATGCCGCACATAAATACCTACTTACACGGGATTGCGTGCTCGTCTGCATTTTATTGCCATATCTTTGTAAACACCAGACCTAATTTTGTGGATGAGTGCTTATCATACGAGCCAGCGTTCTCACAAAAAAGGAAAATAAAAAAAAAAACTGCAAAGAACGAACCAATTGTTTTTGATTTATAGACTAGCTTCACAAAGAGATGTTCTATTTAGATGCGAGGAGAGGGTGACCCGTTGTTACAACACAACGAAATGTAGCTGATTCAGCAGTAAACGTTACTCGTATCAATTCTGATCTGCCCCACAATGAATGCCAAATTACTAATGGAAAAGTTTTTCTAATGAATTAAGAAAAATGCGGCCTTGTCGAATACTGATGTAATGGTACCAGCTTTAATTAGGTAAGTAGAAAGTAATGATCGGATACTCTAACTTTTATTTATGAGCACACAAATCAGATAATGGATATGTTATCGGGAAAAAACGATAGTTTGAGATTCTGTGTAGATCTAAGGTATATTTTAGGGGTATCTTTTAGGAAATCTTTGTTGTAAACCTTGGCGATAAATCTATGAAGCATAAAAAGCTAAGTATAGAGTCAGATTTTTTCTGACTATTCGATAAACCTACGCGTATTTCGTCACTTGTTTTTTTGCGTTTTACGAGCTCTGGTTATTCATTTAATAATTATATCACACAACAGTTACACATAACGCCATTTAATCTCAAAATAAGTAGCGTGTGCTGTGAGTACTAGACAACTGATTAACTTACTGATATGTTTCCGCAAGCAGTGTCATATGCGTGTTGCCATGTCCGGTGTGGACCTGCGTCATGCGGAAGGTGAGGACGCCGTGAGGTCTATCCAGACACGCCTCAAAGAGGGGCACTACCGCCGAAATTATGGCGTGCCCAGCGCTGGGTTGCGACAGTCGCTGTTTCCATTTCACCATGAGTGCTTACCATTAGGTGGGATTGCAGTCAAGCATTAGTTTATATACCGATTAAAAAAAAAAAAAAACAAAATTAAAACCCTAGAATGAGAGAATACTTATAATGATGGTCAACCATTACCAAAACCTACCCTAACTTTAAGTTATGGTCAACCATAACCTAACCCTATAAAGTTAGTATGGCCGGGTTGTAGGCAACGCCGCCGATTCACGTGTACAAGAATGCCATTTATATTAAGAAAAAAAATCGATTTCATTTCCAACAGTTGTTGGCTTATAATTACGTGACGAACGAATAGCTACGTAACAACGGTTGTGGGTGTTGAAAGGAAAACTATCGGTCATGCAACAATTTTTATCCACAGATATTCATTATCAGAATGATATATATTCCACAACTGTCACATAACGTCGTCTAGACCCAAGCTAAGCAGAGCTTGTGTTATGAGTACTAGACAACTGATAAACATACTTATATATTTCTAAATACGTACATATTATAGATAAAATTACACCCAGACACAGAACAAATGATTGAGCTTTTCACACAAACATTTGTCTTGGGTGGGAATCGAACCCATGACCTCTGGCATAGCAGTAAGTGCCACTAACCACTAGACCAGTCAGAATTTGTGAATCTTTTTTCGTCATCCGAATGTCACGCACGTTTATTGGTAAATATTGTAAAACGTTCAACTTTGTTGAGTCCTTAAAACTATAGCAAAATAAGACCCATAAAAACGTCTACCTGAACAAAACTATAGCCGTAGTAAACACCCAAAACTTCGGACAATCGAGCGGACGTTGTGTAGTAAATAAAACGATTCTCAAATAAAATGAATTCCTTCCTCAATGTGACACTATGACTGGCATCATTATTCTGAGCAACTTTTCCACGCGTGTGAAGCGAAAAATAAGTGTCGTAATAATAATTTGTCACGATCCTCCCTTCTCACTAGACATTCCATACCGGCATTATACTGGTAGTTTATGTTAATATATAGACCTGCCCACCAAAAAGAAAAAAAGTTTCCGTGTATTTGTAAACTTTATACAAAAAATAAGCTCGATTTTTCGAAGGAGCAGGGTTTTAACTAAGTCCCGGGTTAAGGAAAACTCATTTAGGGAGTATAACCAAATAGGATAACCAACGGCCGGTACAGAGGCGACGTTACTAAACTAATACGGTGGTTGCCCAATATGAAAATTAAAGTGCCAATGACCGGTTGCGAATAAGGAGGGCAACATCGAAAAGGATCGAGATTAAAGCTTGTAGACGTTAATAAAAGTAATTTAGTAGGGAGACGCGTCAACATGGAATTTTTATTGCGTAAGCATTCCGTCCGGGACTAACAGATGAAGACATATTATCCCCGAAGCCGGGCTACCCTTGAAGTGATTACAATGTTACCCCTGATGTGAGGTTAACAGCGGCTACAGATAATTAATAACGGTATACAAGGAAGGGCTATTCTTTTGTTTTACCTTAATTAATATCTCGGTGTCTCGTAACTTTATTTTTGCCTGTTTGCCGTGCCCGAAGGGCAGAGCTAATCTTGCCATATTTATTAAATATAAAAGTTCACAAAGAAGATAAAGATTTTGTATTACGGGAATTTGATAAAATGACAAAATTTGTGTTATGAATTGTATAATGAATCAATTTATAAATAAGTAGTAGGCGATGGTAGTATGAAAGTAGGTAGCTATAATGTTTTAAATGTCAATGAAAAGGTAAAAATAATTAATGTTGGTACCTATCTAACAAAAATGATGTAAACAATTTATTTTTGGATCACTTCCGTATTGCTCGATCGATGATGTTATTTAATACGCTATAAGATATTAGACATTCATTTTCGAAAGGTGAATGCTCAAAAAAAACCCAGCTCCGGCAGAAACGAGATGTATCTCAAATTATCAATCATAATAAGTTATAAAACATAACTAATTACTATCGCGTTCCTTACATGCAAACATATGTATAAAAATAGCCAGATGTAGTTCAGTAGTCGCGAGTCCCACGTTTTACGGCTGTCTACAAAGAAAATAGCATGCTGCACTTGATTACTCAGTTTATTAGGCACGCAGGTTATAGGAGTAGACAAATGCAAAAACTTAATTTATTTTTTATTTAATACTAGCTTTTGCCCGCGGCTTCGCTCCCGGCAACAGATTATTCTACTCTACCCTACTCTACCATACTCTAAAAAAAAAAGTAAAAAAAAGTATCCTATGTCATTCTCCTGGCTCTAAACTACCTCCCTGCCAATTTTCAGCTAAATCGGTTCAGCCGATCTCGAGTTATAAGTGTTGTAACAAACCCGACTTTCTTTTATATATATGTATAGATAATAATGTTATAAATACCAAGATATTAGTTTGAGTTCAACCCTATTCCCAAACTGCAAAGCTGGCGTTACTGTCGGTTGCAACATAATGATGTTGCATAGCAACCGAAACAAAACATTTTTTGTTTACATAGTATTTTCAATGACATTTGATTCTACAGAATGTTTTCGTTATGTCACCGAAGTAAATTATTTTGTTTAAGCATTTCAAGAATGAGTAAATCAATAACATTAAATAAATTAAAATTAAAAGACCCGAGAACTAAGCATTTTATTATACCACTAGCTGTGCCCGCGACTTCGTCCGCGTGGAATAGTTATTTTGGGCATCATATTTATTTTTGCAAACAACCTCCTTAGCTTTATAAATTATAGCTGTTACCCACGACTTTGCCCGTGTCAATTTCTGTTATTATTTTAGACAATTTAGTTTTTAAAAGAACATAATTATCTAAAAGTACTTCATAGAGCTACACCCCAACTTGGGCACACCATAATCTCGGCGGTAAGTCCCCTCTTTGAGGCGTGATATCTATCACGGCATCCTCACCTTCCGCATGACGTAGGTTCTCACCGGACATGGGAAGAAGGAAGAGACGCCCGGGTGTCGCCACTGTATGGTCAGCCCGGAGGATACGGTGGAGCACACGGTGGAGGTGTGCCCCGCTTGAGAAGAGCATCGCCGTGTCCTCGTGGGGGTGATCAGCGGCGGCGACCTCTCGCGCCGGGCCTTGGTTCAGGCCATAGTTCGCAGCGAAGAAGAATGGCAAGCGGTCGCCTCCTTCTGCAAAGCAGTAATGCTCGTAAAGGAGGAGGCCGACCGCATAAGGCAAAGGCAACAGCGCCCTCGCCGTAACCGTCACCGTCACCGCCGCGATCCCGCCGATATCCGGTCTCCTTAGACGCTGGCTTGTGGACGGTGAGCAATGGGTAGCTCGCCGTCCGGTTGTCTGGTAACAGTCCAGACCGAGACCAAGTCGTCGACGGCGTGCACTGCTCCCGCGCGCCTCAAGGTGTTGTCAGCAAACTGTGGGGCCCTTCAGGGGCGAAGCCTCCTGCAACTGAGGGTTGGTGCGAAAGCGTTATACCGGGGCTCTGGGAATATGGCAAGGGAGGAACGGGGTAGGTTGTTTAGTCAGTAAGAGTCTGACACTGTTTCCCGCTCCGCCCAAGAGCGGGATTCGTCATTGGATGATTTTTACCTACCATAAAAAAATACCCATCCGCGCCGCCCGCAAGCAACCCCTCTCCTCGCCCGCCGGCCAGGCGCAGCGTCAAGTTTAGCACATCATGCATCGCGTGTGAATTTTATATCGGAGTTATTTTAAAATTGTAATATCTTCTAAGATGTTCGTTGAAATTAAATGATGTCAATGACAATTTTGTTTACAATTACATACTCTTAATCAACAACATATTTATTTGGATAAAGATTATATTATTATGTTGATAGAACTCTCACAAATAATCGGTAAAAATTGGCTAAATTTGATTCGCATAAAACGGTTCTAGTAAGTTAATCTTAAAAGATAGACATAAACTGTCGCGGACAATTTTTTTGAAAATTTTAAGAGGAATAATTCTTTCATACATATTTTTTTGGTATCTTAAACCGTTTTGGCAGCGCACGCAACGGAAGCCCTCAAAGATGAATAATTTTCCCCGTTTTTTCCACATTTTCCATTGTTTCTTCGCTTCTATTAGTCGCAGCGTGATGTTATATAGCCTAAAGCCTTCCTCAATAAATGATCTATTCAACACAAAAAGAATTTTTCAATTCGGACCAGTAGTTCCTGAGATTAGCGCGTTCAAACAAACAAACAAACTCTTCAGCTTTATAATATTAGTATAGATATTTTTAAATTAAGGATTGAAAATATTTAAATAAACATTTTCTTAAAGCGAAGCCTGAAAAATAAAACTACCTAAAACCTAAACTAACAATTTTATAAGATTGCAAGTAAGCATGACGATCATGACCCATAGTTATTTTATTACTTATTAATATCGATAATTTGATATAAATTTCATTTCTGTCGAAGCTGGTTTTTTTTTCTATGGGGCTTGAGCATTCTCCTTTCAAGGTGCTATTCAAGCCTCTGTTGCAGGCTACGGAAAGAGGTGGCACACGCATGACACGTAGCCATAGCCTTTTTACGGTGGGAAAAGTCATCCAATGACGAATCCCACCGTAAAATGGAGAATGGAGAATGGAAAGAATGGAGCGGGAGACAGTGTCAGACTTCTACTGACTAATCATTGATCTGCTTTTGCATCAACCCTTGGCTCCAGAAGGCTTCGACCCTGGCCCCTATAGTTTACTTACAACCCCTTCGCTTGCTGACAACGCCGTCCACAACCCCGCGCCTACGGTGATCGGAAATCGGGATCGGAAACATGGTGGCGGCGGCTGCGGCTTGAGCGCCGTTGAGCCATAGCCTGCTTCCACAGCCGCGAGTGATTCCGATGCTGACTGCACTTTCAATTTAATATGACCGCTATTGGGACTTGTATAAACAGGTGAAGTAACTACGTGTGCAACGACATGTTGCCGCAGAACTACTGGTATGCGATCGGGTGAAGCTGCAGATCGCAGCAACACTAGCAGCCGAAACTCGGCAGCACGGCTGCAACCGCGTTCGGAATGGTTTTTACAAAAAGTCATACCTACTACTACATAGAAAACTAATCGTGCAGCTTCAGCCGGCTTCGATACTGAACCAAGTATACTAAAAATAATTTTGTATATTAGTTATTGAGAATTGGAGCGACAAAGCATGTGACCTCTCGGTCACCTGCTGCGGTGACAAAGCATGTGACCTCTCGGTCACCTGCTTTGTTGTAACTGGAAAGAATGGAGGGAGGCCTTTGCAGCAGCAGCAGTGGGATAGCACAGGCTAGTTATAATAATAATATTAGTTATTAATGTTATAAGCAAGTTAATTTTAAGCTAGCCCGTTCCATTATTGGATCACCAGACGTATGGGTTTGCGCCACCGGTACATGGTGGATATCGCACATAGGTACGTACAAAACGTTTTGGGAACACATTCATTGTGCGTATAGCCAAGGTGTGAAATTCCTTGCCAGTGTATGTGTTTCCTGATGACTACAATCCGGGAATCTTTAAGTCAAGAGTGAATAGGTTACTTCTAGGTAAGCGCGTTCCATTGTTAACCGCATCGTTGCTTTCCATCAGGTGAGATAGCGGTCAAGCGTAAACCTACAATCAATTTAAAAAAAGATTACTTTATTTTCCTTAAAATTTGCTCGACTAAAAATGCGAGTAATCATACATCATCTCAATACATCATATTTATACTCTGACGTTAAAGCAACAATACGACATTACCTATATTTTACCAAAAACAGATATCATTCGTTCATAAACCCGGATAAAAGTCTACCTACAGGAACGTTAAGAACTACCCGTTTTAGCCCGCCGGTGCGTGGGCGGAGATGTGGGTATAAGTCCAAAATCATATTTAATCTACTTACCTATTCATTTTTAGTATCATTTCTTACTTGGGCGAAATTCCTTTTTACCTTCCATCAAGTTAAACTACCGACAGTTACTAGCTCGCTCTAGGCCTACGTGATGAGTCACGGTTCATTCTCTTTTCAAAAGAGGATTCCTTAGTCCCAGCAGTGGGAACATTGCCCCTACAGTTGATTAAATTTTTTGAGTTACAGTGGGTGCTTTCATTCTCTTTATTTATTTGCTAAAGATTTCTATGCTGATGCGGTCATAACTGAGTATTAACGATATAATATTATAATAATAATAAGCTTCGACGACCATCTGTCGAAGCTGTCGTTGCGCGGTTGGATCAAGGGCCTGATACAGAAGGCAGTACTCCTCTACACGGCTCGTATTGTGAGGAAGTTCCTGTCTCTGGAGCCCTAACCACCAGTAGCTTGGACCCTGCTCCCGACACCGGCGGACTACTATTTTTTTTATATTTTTAAATGTTTTTTTATGTGTTTTTTTCTAAGAAAATATTTAAAAATGTAAAATTATATATGTATAGAAAGTAAATAAAGAGGAAATAATAATAATAATATTCGACAACTATCACACAACGTCGTCTAGTCTCAAGCTAAGCAGAGCTTGTGTTATGAGTACTAGACAACTGATAAACATACTTATATATTTCTAAATAAATACATATTATAGATAAATTACACCCAGACACAGAACAAATGATCGTGCTCATCACACAAACATTTGTCCTGGGTGGGAATCGAACCCACGACCTCCCGCATAGCAGTCAGGGTCTCTAACTACTAGACTGACAGGCCAGTCATATATATATAGCCAGATATGACTATTAAAACTTAATTCATGTTGTACAGCGCGGCCGTCGAATCTTGACGAGTTTGAAGTTTAGCTTTGCAAATTCTAGCGCTTGAAAACTCGCACAAAAATAAAGGTTTTAAAAAAATAAATGCCAATAACAGTTTTTAACAGCAATAACAACTG
Source organism: Mythimna loreyi (assembly GCA_029852875.1). NCBI lineage: Eukaryota > Metazoa > Arthropoda > Insecta > Lepidoptera > Noctuidae > Mythimna > Mythimna loreyi. The sequence goes on along the minus strand of CM056782.1, from coordinate 10,313,916 downwards.
CAAATTGCATTTATTTGTTTAACCATTTTTTTTTTACGAGTTATCAAGCGCTAAAATTCCTAAGAGGCGTTGGATCGACGTCGTAAGAGACGATATGCGTGCCAATGGGCTTACGGCAAAGGACGCGAAAGACCGAGCGAAGTGGAGGCGTTTGAGTTGGAAAGCGGACCCCGGGCACCGAGGTGAAAGCCAAGGAAGCAACCGGGACTAGCGCTGAGATGATGATGATGATCAAGCGCTAAAATTCGCAGAGCCTATCTTCAGACTCGCCAAGATCCAACGGCCGTGCTGTAACTGCGAAGCTAGTAGATTTTTTTTTTGAAATTTTAGTTTAGGTTTGTTTATTTTATAAAACTTATATAAGAGATCCGCAACGTGACCACACGGCACAAAAGATGCTAATCTTTTGTTTAGTATCGTTCCCCTGTTCCCCCAGTGAGCAACGCAACGCACAGTTATGCAACGTCGCCAAACGAATCATGCGTCACGTGTTGCGCGACAATTTGTTGCCTGTTACCTTGCGTTGAGTCACGCTCGACCTTGGTACGGACGGACCAAATTCGTCATACCAAGTTCGAGCTACACACGTTAATATTATGATATGATAGACTGTGTGCTTCATTTCATCAATGGTCTATTTACAGAGATGCGAATTCACAGTTATGAATGTAAAGTCGAGTCTATGACAAAACTGTTATATATTTATATTTCTGTTGTTGTTGCGACGTTTGGGGAAAGCCTATGTCCAACAGTGGACGTCTTTCGGCTGGAATGATGATGATGATGAAATTTCTGTTCTATATTTACGCATTTACAAAATTAATTTCTTTAAGGCAACAAGTCAATGACGAAGTAGGTAGATGTCGGTCGTTGCGTACTAACTACCTATATAAAGGTCATTGAACTGGCCCAGCTGACGTTAACTTAATAAAAAACAATTTTGAATGTAATTCGAGTTTTACAAAAAAAAACACTTTATTTTTTATTCTAATTTTGCCAATCGATAGCCTTTCATGTACCAAATCGAACCTCTATGGGATTAAAACGATCAAAATTTAACGGTATATTAGTTGGGCACAGTTTTAATGACGCGTGTATTAACAACTAGCTTTTGCCCGCGGCTTCGCCCGCGTATATTGGGGTTGGAGTTGGGGTTTCCGGGATAAAAAGTAGCCTATGTCCTATTCCGGTGTGTATCCTATGCCTGTGCCAAATTTCATCCAGATCCGTCCAGCCGTTTTGGCGTGATTGAGTAACAAACATCCAAACATCGTAACTTTCACATTTATAATATTATTAAGATTAAAATTTTTGTCGATTGTCAACTAACTATTTTAAAATAAGTATTAAATCAGAAATTGATTCGTAGACATTAAATTTATAAACATAACTTTTGAAAGGTACTCGAATACCGAGAAATTTCTGTAAATTCAGTAGAGAGCTTCAACGAGGGGTGAAAGTTTGTTAGCAAACGAAGTCGCGGGCAACAGTTAGTCGGATTACCGACAACTACGGCTAAGCTAAGGGATGGTCTACTTGTTTATTGAATTTGTACCAATCCAGCGTTCTACCACCCGGATTTACTGAGAAGAAATCGTGTATTCAGTGTTGGATACTAGAATCATTAGTGTACTAAACATCCTCTAGAGAATAATAAGGCTAATCTTGAAAATCATTGAACATTGTTCTGAAACTGATTATAGGGATGTTCGGTTACCCTTAAAGTATCGATACGCACTCATATAGAAGTACTCAAATCAATTTTCGATACCTCATACGAGTACTTTTAAATTTCGATAATTTTAGATTTTTTAATGGTAATAATAAATCCTAAAGTAAAATAATTTGGGAAGGCCAACATTTTAAGGTATGATTAACTAAAACTATCTCTTTGTTCTAGGTATTTTAAGGATCTTATATGTTTCCTTGTATACGACACTGCTACTTAGGTTTTTAGAAATTAAGCATTCACTTGGAACCTATGTTGCGACCACGATTAAAGAGAACAAAAACTTTCACTCTGAAACTTTCGGAAAGTTTAGTTCTTTAAGCCCCAAGAGGACACCGGTGTTCACACACCTATTGTCGTTAAATTGTGTCTGTAATTACGCTTGTCGAAAGGACGTTACATTCAGTCTGATTCGAGTTGATACCAAGTACTTGTATTTTGAGCCTGAGTATACTTACTATCAATCGATACTTCGCAAGATTGATTCGATCCTATTACTTGGTGTTGATAGTAGGTACTTGGTGTCAAAACAAATCTTGGTATCGAATGCTCACTCGTATTTAGTAATATCATATCGTATTCAGCTAGGGATGTTTATTCCTAGCTGAATAAACCTTGCAATACATTTGATATATACTCTAGTAAAATTTCATTCAAAGTGATTAATATCTGCAAATAGTACCATATATTTCAATTTACTGCGATACTGACGCATTGGTCGAATGATTACCAAAACGCGTTTCAGTTGCGATTATACATAATTTAGCATTGTGCTTTTTAGAGTTCATGATTATTTTTATTCTACATAATTTACCCAGTCAATATTAGTATCTTTTTGATCAAACAATGGCCCACCTATTACAGTGCCTCGACGGCGCGCACTGTTCCCGCGCGCCTCAGGGAGTTATCAGCAACTGTAGGGGCCCAGCAGGGTTGAAGCCTTCTGGGGCCAAGGGTTGATGCGAAAGCGGAACACCGGGGCCCTAGAACTAAGGCAGGAAGGAAAGGCGGGTCGTTTAGTCAGTAAGAGTCTGACACTGTCACCCGCTCCGCCCAAGGACGGGATTCGTCATTCGATGATTTTTCCCACTATGAAAAAAAAACCTATTAGAGTGCCCAAAATGTCCCTACAAATGCACGCTGGAGGACCTTAAAATGCCACTGAAGCGTGGCAACCTATTGGGCCCAAAAGCTTTGAGGGAAGCGGAATCCATCGATTCGAGAAGAAGAAGGAGTGACTTTTTAAATTTATTATTTTATCTAGCCTATACCTGTCCGATTACCATACTTACATTCTTCCTTTTGTTCCCGGCTTTGAGCTAACTTTCTTTATACGAAATAAAATTAGTCTTTATTTACTATCACAATTAATTATTTGAACAGCGCGGTGTCGTTTAGTCACCAGGGTAGATTCTAGCAAACTAAACTAGTTGATTGCTATGTATTGTGAAATTGATATTTATATATCAATTTCAAAATACTCGTACGCTATCCACACATATCACTAACTATAGTTGGATAGCGTATGCTTTAATCTTCTTATATTTTTCTTTCCAGTGGTGTTTACGTCCAATGGGATCCCTGTCTGTGACTGAAAATATCTCTCTATTTTTTACTTGGTCTCCCTTTTCTTCTGTCTCTCTCTCTTGGACTCTGTCAAACCTTGTTTTACCTATTATTATTCACTTTATAAATATGTTAGCTTACTCCATCTCAGTAATCTGATTCTTTTCTTTACATTATTATTGTAGCGCTATCTCTGGGACCTCATAAAAATGACATGAATCCTGCATTGCGCAATCAAAGTTCTCCGCGCGATTTGAACATATGCGACTGCCCGAAATTAACTATCGAGCAGTAGCCCACCAAACAATAACACCCGTCTGGTCGGAGGATCCTCCTTTTCAACAGAGGTTTGTCGGACTTTACTGTCTGTTTTGCACACCTCCAAAGTAGTGACCCCGACGTGAACGACAGTGCTGCCTTTGAGCAGCTACCACATCGTGACGTCACCATGACTTCTTCAAGCTTTCGAGCAGCGAACCTACAGCCAGCACCTACGGCTTTAAAGGGTATCCATCAGCATAACCTTTTCGTCTTACCTGCTCATCACCCTCAGCGTCATCAGCGACCTTGGCTAAGCACCTGCACCTGCACCGGCCGGTCACATGAAGAGCCTTGAATAACTTCTCGTGGTCGACGCCAGTAGTAAAGCCCAACGTTGCACAGCACTGCTCCAACTCACTGGAGTCTGCAGCATATCATGTAACACTGGTATATAGCAATTGTTTCTTCGTTCTCCATTTCCTATGATTACGTAAAGTAACAATTATGATAGTCACGGTTATTTTCTTTTTTTTCAGTAGCCCTTACTGTCCCACTGAAGGGCAAAGGCTTCTCTCAAGTCCTTCCATATCTTCTTTTCTTGTGCCATCTCGAACCAGGCTATATTCTTACATCATACAAATAAACTAGGTTCTGCCAGCGGCTTCGCCCGAGAGAAAATAGGTTTCTCCATACAAACTTTGGTCCCTCATTTCATCCATTTAGGAGGCGAATTTTAGAAAATCCTTTCGTAGTGTTTGCCTACGTCATAAAAGGAAACCTTGTGTAAAATTTCACGCTCCTTAATCCCAGTAGCTTCGGCTGTGTGTTGATATGTCAGTCAGTTTCTCCTTTTTTATATATTTAGATTCATCTTTATATTTAAATAAATTGTGTATTGAATTATTTCTTTGCCTTAATAGTTACTTCAGCCTAAAATTATCCTTCTTAGTATTTCCTTTCTGGGGCTATTACGTTATAAATGAGGTCTCTTTGCGAGAACTCGCTAGTTCACGTTGTGGTTTTTCCTCTTAACTATTCGTTTTCCGTTTCCTTATGATTTTTGAGAGTTTTCGTAAAACTAATTGGCCAATAATTTTGCTATATTTACAATACTTGAATATAAATAAAGTGAAAAAAGGTATATTATTTTGACGGGCATTTTCGGGATTTGCTAATTTTTTAGAGATATTATCGCATATCTTCATCATGATTTTTTTCGTGGTATAATCATCCAACATCACCACTGGGTCTAGAATCATGTTCTGGATCTATAGTATTCGTTTGCGTTAGCATGTCAATGACACCTTGTATGTATTATTGTAGATTTGATTTCTACAGTATTTTTATTCGTACATAGCTCTTTTCTCTGTACGTACGTAAAAATCAAAGCGTCGTATATATTCAAATCGCGCGGAGAACTTTGATTATGCGATTCAGGATTCCTGTAGTTCTTATGTAACGCCATAGATGGCGCTACAGTTTCAATTAAATCATTTACGGACACTTTGAATCGTCAAGAAGTCATCAGAAAAAAAATATGCTCTTTGCACATTTCAAAGTGTTTATTTCTACGGAGAAGAATGCGCTACATGGAAACTATTTTTTATTATTAATCATGATAAGTATATTTTCCAGGGATATAAGTGTATCTAATACTGAGTATGTCATATCCTTATATTATTTCCCTGAGGTTTGAGTTCAAGCGGGCATAAAAACAGGTAGTAGTAGGTATACAACTTATTTTTAGGTGCTTATTTTGTCCCCTAGCTACTATAATATGTAGTTTCTTTGTCTGTCACACAGGTAGGTGTTCGTTGACATAAATCATTCGTCTGTATTCCTTTCGGGTGAGTGTTTCTGACTCTCGTGTCTTCAATGTTACATTCTGAAACAACGTAAATCTATTATTGTATTTGTCCTGATCCTTGCGAGCAAGTCTTCCTGTAAGTCTTTTTTTACGTGGGAAAAATCATCGAATGACGAATCCCGCCCTTGGGTGGAATGGAAGACAGTGTCAGACTTCTACTGACTAATCAACCCACCGTTCCTTTTTGCCTTAGTTCGAGAGCCCTGGTGTTCTGCTTTCGCATTAACCCTTGGCCCCAGAAGTTCCTGAAAGTGCTTGTTTCGGTCTTCGCCTGCACGCAATGTTTTAAATTATTAAGTTGTGGTAAAAAAAATATTTTTATTTTTATAAATAGGTTTTTCAAAAAACTTTTCCACGTCAATTTTACGTCACTTTAAACTAGATGAGGCCAGTGTTTTCTAACTGACTATTCTGAGAAGAAACGCCGAAACAAACTCAGGGGTCAAAGTTTACGTTAAATTCCATACAGCATAAATATGTAATAATCAAATCCTACGAGAATCATGCAGAAGAGATGGTCTTTTGAGGAAGGAACCATACAGATTTGAGTGGACCTGTCCAGTCAGTGCAAGCGTTTGTCAATATTCGTATAGACAACGCGCACGAACAATACAATACAATACAACAACAATAACAACAACAAACAACAACAACAAAAAACAATAGCATGTGTGTGTGTGCGTGTGTGCTTGCCTCAACAGTATGTTTAGGTAAGATCGACGCTGGGGTAAGAACATAAAAGTCAAATAATCCTACTTATTGGCCTGGATTTTATAATGTGTGGCGGAACAGAACCTAATGTGTGGTACGCAATATGGCTAGCATTAAAAATATAATGAAATATATTATGTGATATTTAATTTGTAGGTTATTACCCCAGTGCTGATCTTACTACCAAGAAAAGGACATTGAGGCAGAGTTCATCTACACTAATATAATAAAGAGGTAAAGTTTGTTTTTTTATTTTTTTGTTTGTAGGAGGTAATCTCTAGAACTAATGGTCCGATTGGAGAAATTTTAGCAATAATAGAAAGCTGCTTTACTCCTGAGTGACATAGGATATATTTTATGTACGCGGGCGAAGCTGCTGACAAAAGCTAGTACTCTATATGCTACAACAAACTTTGGTATATGTGTAGTCTCCGAGACTCCGGGTACACATAGTGTAAAGTTTGCGTAGGTGATTTGTTTGCACGCTGTAAGAAACTTAAAGGTTCCAAGTTTTAAATATATTGCATAATTTTCACCGAAGGCTAACAAAATGGGGGTTGCGGGGTTGCTTCACCCCACCACTTCACTCTCTCTAATATTGTATTATGGTGACCTTCACATAGATTTTTAACTCTAGTAATTAATTAACTTTCTTTGCGAAGTCTGGAACAATGTCCGTGTACATGTGTAATATTGAGTTGGGCGTTGATAGTTGCGCCACAGTAACTTACTTTTGTAGCTATCATCGTTTTTCCCTTGTAAAACTGTAAACCAAAGTTGTTCCAAATAAACTTTATTATTATTATATTATTATTATTATTATTGTTTGAAGAAGCCACGACAAGTGACGGAACACAAGTGGGTTCTACATAGTAAACACCTACCTTGTCTTATTCTGTTTTCTTTTCATTTCTTTACACTTAACCCTAGAAAGATAATCTTATTTTGACCTACGGTAAAGATAATCATACGTCTTTGAGACGTATTCGCATTTATAAGTGCATATGGGACAAGTTACCATAAATAACCTTTTAAAAAGTTATTAAATCATTAGTTTAGGGTTTTCTACGACAAATAAAAGCATAATTACAATTAGAAAATGAATATAATTTAAAAACATAGGGAAATTTTGTAAACCTCTTACAAAATAACTAAAAAATATTAAGTCTTCCTTTGTTGAGCAATTATGGTAATCTTAAGTTTAAAATCACATTTTTTTTACTTAATATTATAGAATAAGGACTAATTAAGAGCTTCATATAGAAAATCTACAAGTTTTTAGTTTAAATCACATTTAGATACAGCCTTTACATATATCAGTTTTGTGTTCACCACAAATGCTTTTATTGCATTTATAACATGTCATTTTCGACATCCTTCTTATTTTTGAAGGACAATACGCACAATATCTCTTCTTTTCGTTTACTGGTTCTTCATTATTATCTAAAGTATTAGTTTATGGTAGCAACTCTCGGATATTTTCACGGACATATCTTTTGAGAGTAGGAGCTTCTAACCTTTTCTCCATCCAAGGTGATATAAGTTCTGTATTCAGCTTTTTCATGTAATTTCTGCGACTTAGAGGCAAACAAACTTGAAATAGATTAAAATCACCTAAAATATAAAAAAAAAAAACGATAAATAAAATTAACTATTACTTCAGAGAATGAGGTTCAAAAGTTACACAAAGGATAATCATACGTCTCTCGAACGTACGCCATCCCTATATCTACGTAATTATTGTACTTACCAGGGCGACACAGCCGTATCGTGTAAGGTCTGCCCGACCACTGGGATAAACTAGAAGGACAGAGCGCTACGATGCGAAATAAAAAAGAAATAGCAATATTTGTGTCGGCCGTGCGTCTCAAAGACGTAGTTTATCTTTCTAGGGTTAATCATGCCTATGACTCGTAGCGCCTATGCTCGTCAGGAGGTGTCCAAACTCGGTCTGGCTTTGAGCGAACTTAAGGCGTCGCGAGAGTACTGTGACCAACTGAACAAGGAAATAGATGACAATGAGAAAGTTTTCTTAGAAGCCCACGAAAATAATAGGAAGTTGAGAAATGAAATGGCTCAGATACATAATCAACTAACTGATGCCATTGGAGACCGAGATAGGCTCCAGCTTGTTGTGGATGGGTTCAACCAGTGTAGCACAGAGTATGAGCTTGCTCTGAGTCAGAAATATATGTTGCAACAACAACTGCAAGAGGCCAAGACTCAAATTTCAGACCTTGAGACAACTAACCTTAACATCACGGCCTCGTTGAACCATAGTCTGTTCAGCGAGTTGGTGCCTATTGCTCCATCAATGGTTACACAAATTAACTCAAATTGTACTATAGACTTAACTAATGATGATGATTCCAAATGCTGTAAATTAGTGAGGGTAGTCCCTAGTAAAAATAAACTAAAAAAATATGTCAAAATCAACAAGTATATAATTAAAACCAAAAAAAAATGGTAAAGAAACAAAAATTTTTATCAAAAATGTTAAATTAAATAGGGAAAGGTTACACCTTCTTGAACAATTAGATTTGTACTCTTCAAATTTAGAAAAAAGTACTAGAAAATACCAAGCTGACACTGAAGACTTACATAGTGAATTAAACTGCTTGCAACAAAAACTTAATTCAATGACTATCAAATATACAGCCTCAGAAAATCAGATGAGGGAATATGTGTTGGCGATGAACGAGCTGGTCAGCTCACAAAAAACCAATTGTGAGCATTGTGAACCAACATCTATTGCATCTGAGCCGGTTCATTCATTGACAATATGTGATACCTCTTTAACCCAGTCTAGTGTTAGTTTGCCGTTAGAAATTACTGATTGTTTGTCACAACAACACAACAATAAAGAAATTGTTATTTTCTGTGATGAAATTGGTAAAGGTTTAGGCCACCTTTTAATAAATGAATATCCGGGTCACTCAATAATAAATAACTGTATGCCTAGCTGTTCATTATTTGATATAATGAAAAAAATTATAAAATGTAAATTTCAACAGGACACTATACTTTTAATTTTTATTGGCAATAGGGGTCATGTGAGCAAAGGAGAATTATTCCAATATTATGGTACTTTGAGTAACTTGAGTGTAAAAAAAATTGTGATGTTCACATTCCCTTATAGTCAAAGTTTGCCACAGGAAGAAAACTTAATTAGATATAAGATTAATGTTACATTGCACAACCTGATAATTAATAATAGCTTATTTCACTTAATTGACACCAACAATTATGTTGGCACTCATTTTTATTTGACAAAAGATAGATATCTTGTAGATAATTACTATCTTTCAAAATCATGTATGAGACAGATAGCTGTGTCGCTATCATATTATTTTTTTATTACAGCCAAGAACTTGGCTAAACAAATTGCTCCTATTGAGCAACGCAATCACATGACTGCTGACCTTGTCAATAACTTGGCATCAAATATTTATTTAAATTAGAACATAAGACAACAGAGTCAATCTCTAGCAATCATAATATATTAATGAATAAAAATCAATCCATTAAAGTTTTAAATTCTACAAATAGCATCAATCTGGTGCATCAAAATATTCAAGGTTTAATGAACAAAGACTTAGAAGTAGATCATTTCCTTAATTGTAATAATATTGATATTCTTTGTTTAACTGAACATTGGCTTAAAAGCCACCAGCTCATGTTTAATTTTAGTAATCACCAGATTGGTAGCTCATTTAACAGAATTGATGCTTTACGTGGTGGTTCATTGATTTTAATAAATAACAACCTGAAATATAAAGAACGTAAGGATATTGTGTGTCTATCTGTTGAGCGGTCAATTGAAATAGCCTGTATTGAATTGGAGCAGTTTATTATACTAAGTGTGTACAAGCCCCCTTCTGGATTGTATGACTGCTTTGAAAAGGTAATGGATGAAGTGTTTCACAAGATTTGTAATTCAAATAAGTACATAATCACTTGTGGTGATTTTAATGTTAATTTGTTGGAAAACTCAGGTTTATGCACAAAAATTATAACTTTATTTAAGTCCTACAATCTTGTTAACTTATTTTTAGAGCCCACAAGAATAACTCCTACTAGTGCCACATGCATAGATAATATTTATACAGATGTTGTACCAAGCCACAAAGAAATTATAAATTTATTAGACTCGGATCATTGCGGGCAATTAATTACTTTTCAAATCCAAAACAAAATAATTACTAAAAAGAATATCACTGTTAATCCTAAAACTGCTGGACGTATAGAAACGTTTAAAACTAAACTCATTAATAATTTACCATACTTGTCAACACATAATGACCTCAATCATCAATATGAAAGTTTCTTTAACATGTATTGTAATCAATTTAATTCTACTTTTATACCCAAGACTATTTCGGTTAATAGTAACGTGTCATTCAGTGAATGGGCTACCATTGGTATTCATAGAAGCAGAACTCGGCTTTACGAATTGTATGATGAAAAGATTGTTGTTAATACTGCTGAATTTAATTTGTATGTGCGAAATTATTCAAAATTATTTAAAAAAATTTGTTCGGTAGCGAAATCACGTTATTTGAGTGCTAAAATTAAAAACAGTACTAATATAATTAAAACTACGTGGAATGTTATAAATAGTGAAACCGGAAGGTCTACAAAATCATCTAGTGACTATAGACTTGTAATTGATGGCAATGAGATCACATCAGATTCGCAGGTTGCAGCGGCTTTTGAGGATTTCTTTTCAGAGATTCCCATATCAACAACGAAATCTCTGAACTCATCACCGTCTGCTGCAGAATCCCTGCTTAAAGAAAACGTTAAAGTTTGCGAATCTGATTTTAATTTTGAACATGTGACTTGTGTGGATATTGTCAAAACGTTTAACTCCTTGAATGTAAAAAAGACTAAAGATTTATGGGATAATTCTGTGGACGTCGTTAAGTCTATAATCCACATTGTAGCTCCTTCTTTAGCTTTTATTTTCAATAATTGTATCGATCGCGGTGAGTTTCCTGACTTAATGAAGAATAGTAAAATAATACCATTGTTCAAAACGGGTAGTACATCTGACCCCACAAATTATAGACCTATTTCAGTACTACCCACTTTTAGTAAAATATTTGAAAAACTTATTTTAGAGCAACTTCAAAGATTTTTTAATAGACATAAATTATTGCATACCAAACAGTTTGGTTTTACAAGGGGTCGTTCAACAACCGATGCCGGTGTTGAACTTTTAGGACACATTTATGATGCATGGGAAGACAAATGCGATGCTCTAGGCATTTTTTGCGATTTGTCTAAAGCCTTCGATTGCGTTCTCCATGACACATTAATCAGGAAACTACACCATTACGGAGTCCGAAACTCCTCCCTGGATCTTCTTACGTCATATCTGAGTGAAAGGATTCAGAGAGTTGATGTAAACGGAAAAAGATCTCCCGGATCTGTATTAAGAATGGGTGTCCCCCAGGGCTCAATTCTTGGACCATTTTTGTTCCTTATTTATATAAATGACCTACCTTACCTCATAGAAGATAATCATAATATTGTATTGTTTGCTGACGACACTTCACTTTTATTCAAACTTAAACGTCAGCAGCCGGTTACTGACGACATAAATATATCTCTTTCCAAAATAGTACATTGGTTTAATGTAAATAACCTACATCTTAATGAAAAAAAAACTAAATGTATCAAGTTTACCATGCCTCATGTTAGGCAAGTAGAAACTAGTGTACTAATAAAAGGTAAAGAGTTGAGTCCTGAAGATACTACAGTGTTCTTGGGCATAACTCTAGATGCCAAGCTTCAATGGGGCCCACATTTAGACAAATTATGTAAGAAACTTAGCTCTGCAGCATACGCTGTTAGACAAATCAGAAATTTAACTGATGTAGACACAGCCCGTTTAGTTTACTTTGGCTATTTCCATAGCGTCATGTCGTACGGTATTTTACTGTGGGGGAATGCCGCCGACATCCAGACAGTTTTTGTTTTACAGTAAAGGGCTATTCGTTCGATTTATAAATTAAGTCCCAGATACTCCCTCAGGGATAAATTTAAAGATATAAATATAATGACTGTCCCATCGCAGTATATTTACGAGAATATTTTGTATGCACATAAAAATAAATGTATGTTTAAAAAATACAGTGATGTTCATAATTTTAATACTAGAAACAAAAATAAATATGTAGTTCCTGCTACCAGGCTCAAAAAAATAGGGGGCTCATTTAGATGCCAATGTATACACTTCTATAATAAACTTCCTAGTAATATACAACAACTGAGCCTTAATAAACTTAAAGCCTTTGTTAAGCGTAAACTTTGCCAAAAAGCCTTTTATAGTGTAAAGGATTATATTGAGGACGTAAAGGCTTGGGATTGACCTGCTCCAGTACTCACTTTAACTGTTGTAACGTTTTCTTTGTTTTTATTATTATTATCTTCTCTCGATTTGACATTAATGTTTATTTTTAAAAAATTTTACATTTGTAAACTATATATATTATTTTTGTGAACATGAGGACTATGTGGATTATGCTATATGTATTTTCTTTTTTGTTTCTGTCTCTTTAGTAAATTTAGCGTATGTCTGGCAATTTAAGTATTTGACGACCTACTCAAATGTCTTTTCCTTGGTATTGTTCGTCGGGTCGTGTTGAGCTCCTTAGTAGTCCTGAGTTGAGCTTTGCGAATACTGACAAATGCTTGCACTGACTGGACAGGTCTACTCAAATTTGTATGGATCTTTCTTCAAAAGACCATCTCAGACAAATCTGCATGGTTCTTATGTGATTTGACCAATACATATTTTCTGTATGGACTTTAAAAGAGACTTTGACCCCTGAGTTTGTTTCGGTGTTTCTTCTCAGGGTAGTCCGCTAGGAAACACCGGACTCATCAAGCATAAAAAAAAAATGACGTAAAGTGTTTTTTAAACCTACTTGCAAAATAAAGATCATTTATCATTTCATTTATCATTTAACAAAGGTTTAACAGTCCTTCTCGCTTGACCCATAACGGAAGAAGCTTTTTGATGATTATCTTTTCCACAAGAAAAAACTATAACTAATTTTGTTTGTGACTTTCTCAAAGGTTCACGTATGACGTCTTGACTTATCCGACCGTATGATTACATTACATACAAGACAAAAAGTTTCCAGTAAACCTGAAATTTCTTGAATAATCTATGTTACATCCCTCATTCCACGCATCACTGTTGCAGAAAAACAAAGCACAGCTGATAAAATATTCAAGCCATACATTACGAGATTGATGAGGCGAGACACAAAATTATAAACAGGAGAAGAAACATCGCGAGACTGCGGTTGACTTCTTACCCTCATTGAGGTAATCTTGTGGGAAATCAAGGCAACCGCGACCGAGCCATTTGTTATTTCTCCAACAAAACCGAGCGAATGAGACCCCACAATTGTCATGATTGCCCGCAGATCTTGTCTTAGGCCGCAGCTCACAGCTTTGTGGTTAGAATACTGATGTACATTATTTATTATGCCGAAGATATAGATGAAAACTGGCGCTAAATGGTCGCATATCGACGGTTAAGAAACAATAATGTCTATCTCATTTTTTTGCATTTTCTACTTTTTTTAAATCAGTGGATTTGAAGTCCAATTTGGCATAGGTTATTTAAACTGCTATCTTAATATTCACAATATTTCCTAAATTATTTGCCATAGAAATATCACCTATGTTAGGAACGCGTAAATTTTTCTGCGAATATGGTCTATCTCTCCTTAAAACTTCTATATCTCTGCTGTTTGTGTCCTTTCTAGCAACTTATTATCTCAAGCAAAGAAACATTTTTTATATTTACTGTAAAGTTGACTTTTGTGAGATAGACACTGTCGATTCTTAACCGTCGATATGATGAAATAAGTCGATGTAGTCATACGAATGACTATGCAATACTGTGTATGTCAGCGAATGATAATAATATGATGGGAGCATTATTCGATATCGGTAGCAATATAGAGACAATTGAGCTACATTGTGTTATGCGGCGAATGCTTGTTGAACTGAATTTAGTGAATGCGTAATAACATTCACAGAACGGGTATGATTAGGTTTAACGCTATATTAGATAGCTGTTACCGTTATTTTGAAGGATCAGTGGTTTAATAGTTATTATGGATGGTATGTTAGGCAAGTTAACACTTCTATCTAGTAAGGCTATCCTACTTTCTCGTTCTCTCTCAGAACGAGAAAGTTAAAATTTTAATTTTAAATTAAAATTTTGGAGTTTGAAGTCAAATCTTTAATGACATAATTTGTAAGATTTAGGCTAAATTTGAATTTGTCTATTCAAATACAAATTCTTAGTTCAGAAATTGGTGTAATAGGAGCAAGATTCAGAAAAGAACTGAAGGTAAAACTTGAACGAGAGTCCAGCAAACCAGAATTGCTGCAAATCTGTGTTGCAAATATCATCAACCGATATTCTACTGTATACAGAATAGAAAAACAGACAATGATGGTGAATAGTGATGTTGTATTAAAGTCTGCATCGAACTCTAGGAACGAACAATAAAAATGTTTTTTAACACAAAATTGTTGCAGGCAATTCAAACTTTTTGTTGACAACATTCGATTGACGGACCATCGGAAAGCATTTACAACACAAACCCTGGATCGACGTGTTGCAATCATGGGCGACAATGTACGAATATGAATATTTTATTTGAACGACCAATTGGCTGTCCTGTCGTCCAAACATTTGATATTCACTGTGAATACGAAAGGTTTGCTTATTAATTGGATTGTCGTACCACGTACAGAGTTCGACGACGGAAAATCGGCCGATGTGAATTGCTCTTAATTCGCTTCCTGGCTTCCGATAAAATATTGGACCGCATCGCAAACGAGATATGAATAGCAAACAAAATATTAAGCTGCAGATTAACACGGCTAGTTTATAACGTATAATGGATTTATGCAATTACAGCACGGAATAATTTGTTTTCATTATCAAAATTTATTATAATAATGAATAATATCCCACAACTGTTACACAACGCCATCTAGTCACAAACTAAGCAGAGCTTGTGCTATGGGTACTAGAGAATAAACAGCTTATAAATTTTTAAATGCATATTTATTATAGATAAATCTGTCTATCTGGGTAAGACAAAGAAGAAATGGTCGTGTTTATCACACAAATATTTGTTTTTACATTGATTCGAACCTACGACTACGGCGTAGGGAATTTGCAAAACGATCGAAGCCTACTAGGACTCAGGGTTTGTTTCTGTAAGAAGCCTTGGCCCCAGTATGAAGGGCAAAGAAGGAATGGGATGGGGTGTTTAGTCAATATATAGTTCAAAAATGCAATAAGTCCTACGACAATAATGTTTATAATATTATACTATATGTGGAGGCTTGTTGTTAGCAATATTCAAAATAATTTTTGTTTACTCACATTATAATTAGTCTGTAAGCCTTCTGTAAAATTAATAAAAAAAATATATATATTTGGGGGTAGGTGGAACAGAGAGTAAAGTCCCACATACCTCCGTTGAAAAGGGAGGATCCTCCGACCAGACAGGTGTTATCGTCTGGTGGGCTATTGCCCGATAGTTGACTTCGGGCTGTCGTATATGTTCTAATCGCGCGGAGAACTTTCATTGCGCGATGCAGGATTTCTTGTAGTTCCAATGTGGCGTCATAGATGTCGCTACATCACTCCCCTCCGGAGATCGGAGATCGATGGTTCTTGAGGCTTCTTGATGCGTGCCGGGCCAGTGGTAGGTTGGTTCCAGTGAGTCGGAACCGGAATCCGCATTGTTCTCGGTGAGTCGGAACTGTCTGCGGTGATGCCCCAGTGAGTCGGGGTGGTGCTATCCCAGTGAGTCGGGATGGTTGCTGCAGGCTCCAGTGAGTCGGAGTAATGCTGCTGGCTCCAGTGAGTCGGAACCGGATTCCGCATAGTTCTCGGTGAGTCGGAACTGTCTGCGATGATGCCCCAGTGAGTCGGGGTGGTGCTATCCCAGTGAGTCGGGATGATTACTGCAGGCTCCAGTAAGTCGGAGTAATTGCAGCTGGCTCCAGTGAGTCGGAGCGGTGCTGTGCGACGTAGGGCTTGACTGCTGTCGTCGACCAGGAAAGGTTCTTGATGGCTCTTCTTGTGACAGGCCGAAGGTGCAGGTGGTTAGCCAAGATCGCTGATGAGGCTGAAGGGGATGACCAGGTATGACCAGGATGTCATGCTGGTGGTCAGGATACCCTTTATAGCCGTGGGTACTGGCTGTACGGCTCGCTGCTCGAAAGCTTGAGGAAGTGATGATGACGTCACGAAGTACACGAAGGCTGCGCTGACGTTCATTGTCGAGGGTCACCAGTTTGGGGGTAGGTGGAACAGAGAGTAAAGTCCCACATACCTCCGTTGAAAAGGGAGGATCCTCCGACCAGACAGGTGTTATCGTCTGGTGGGCTATTGCCCGATAGTTGACTTCGGGCTGTCGTATATGTTCTAATCGCGCGGAGAACTTTCATTGCGCGATGCAGGATTTCTTGTAGTTCCAATGTGGCGTCATAGATGTCGCTACATATATATAAAAGTCTGACACTGTTTCCCGTTCCGCCCAAGAGCGGAATTCGTCACGGGATAATTTTTACCCATAATGAAAAAAAACCTACCACTACCGATATAGCAGTCAGACCAAGAGGAGAGTCAGTATTATTGAAGTTTTGTGTGACTTTAACGCGATTCATAAAGTCAGGGGACCATAATATTACAGGGCAGGTAATATAACCTTAGCGACTAAAAACATCGTCAATGCAAAAAAGTTAATTTATTTATGCAAATAAAATCAAATTCGACGCGACGAAACACTGAGGGAGATGGCTCCTTGGAGATTTACGGCATATTACGAACACCTAGATACTATGATAGGTACCTCCGTGAATTTAATTACGTTTGCATTAAATTACAATACAGGGAGTTCTATGTATAACTTCCTCATTTTGTTATCACATTACGTTACTTAACATTTGAGATATAAACAGGAGCGGATATCTTTAAAAGATTTACGCTTGAGGTACTAATGATACGGAGCTCACGCCCCACGCCACCCCGATTCCGATCCCGATTTCCGGCCACCGTAGGCCCGAGCTTGCGGACGGTGAGCAATGGGTAGCTCGCCGTCCTGTTATGTGGTAACAGTTCGGACCAAGCCAGTCGTCGACGGCGCGCTCTGTTCCCACGTGCCTCAAGGAGTTGTCAAATGGAGAGCCCCAACAGAAGAGCGAAAACCAACCGGGGCCTTGGTCCTATTTCTGAAAGGGAGATCCGACTCTGGTATGAAGGCTAAGAAAGAATGGGGTGGGTCAGATAGTAAGAGTTTGAAACTGTTGCCCGCTCCGCCCAAGTCATGAGATGATTTTTCCATCATAAAAAAGGTACTAATTTTATGGATATGAAATTTTATATGTGTGTATATTTGTTCTCTTTCACGATCAAATAGCTGAAAGGATTTGTATAAAGTTAGACCACGAACTTAGACACTGGTAGACCATGCCACGGAATAACACACTTTTTATCGCGGGTGTACGTTCCCACGGAGTAAAGGATCCATGTGTACTACTTTCAAAAGAGCAAGCGGCCTAAGACCCTGGGGAGTTTAAACCCACTTTAGTTGGAGGACTGTACAAGACTGACACGCCATCTTGCCCCACCCTAGAGAGGTAGATGTCACTTATTTTATTTTTTTTTAATGATTTTCTACCAGTGGATAAAGGAAGGAATAACCTCCTTCAGCGAAAGAAAATAATCTGAGGAAAGGAGGTGGCGGAAACTCTTATGAAGAGAACATTCTAACAACCCAGCGTTCAAGAGATGCACCGAGCGCTGAACGACTCCCGGCCACCGTAGGCATGCGCTTGCGGACAGCGAGTAATGACTAGCTCACCGTCCAAATAAACAGAGTTCCAAAAAGAGCTATCAGCAAAATAAAGACGTTGCTACTAAAGTCGATACTTGCTTGACCTTTGAACATCTAAGGGAAATCTGAAGAACTCGTTAATGTGACACCTGAACCTCGGCAATTCCCATGCCGTAAGCCAAATATGAATTCAGATAAATTTAGCACAAAATGTTCCTGAAATAAATTTGATAAATCTGATCAGATATTCTTTATAATACATCAAAGAAAAAGTTATAAATAATGTTGGTACTTCGTGAAATATTTACTGACTAGGTTTTGGCGCGGTCCTGTTTTTTATACCGAGAATAGTTAGAGGTAAAACGATTAAAACTGTTTGTTCTACAGGGGAACCTCTCATGGCTTCGCAGTAATCAATGTAACAAGATATTTAACGCGGTGTTCCCCCTATCTCCCCTTGTTTCAAACAAACGAGGAAGATTCAAGTTTCATAAATCTTTAACAGTTACCATTAGTAAGAAACCACGTAATTATAACAAGTCATTCAAATTCCGACGTCAATGTTCGAAACACTGAACAATTTGCAACAAACTCATAAAAGTTTTTAATGATAGCCAACGGCGTCCAAATCTTAGGTTTGAAATGACGCTGCTCCTAAAATATCCAAACAAATTATTTTTAAATTTCTTTTAGTTTAAATTTAGAATAAATTATCGTGCCTATTAGAGTGAGTGAGCATTTATCCTTATAATAACTTAACTTAGTTTAATGTTAACAGTTGTTTTCATTACTTTATAGACGCAAGATGTGTGAAATTTAAATTCATTCAGATTAATAATTCTGCGTCTAGCCATTGTTTCAGACTTGCTCTCTTTGTTTTTCTCTGTTATATTTATCGCGCACATAAGATATAATGCGCAGCTATTATCATAGCTTCACAAACAACCCTAATAAATAAATAAATATGAATTTTAAACTTGGCACTCGAACATATAGTTACACTTTCTAACGTTGGCATGATCTCAGAATCTTTTGAATAACAACAAAGTTAGATGTTATTGTCATAACTGCTATTCGAGCAAATCCTTTTATTGTAGGTTTTCATATACAATTCTGTGTATTGCATTTCAGCATCGCTTTGCGTGTAATGTGTAGAGGTGGTTGCTATTCCATTGAGCAACACAAAATGCTCGTTCTGATGTAGTCGCACACTAGCGCGGTCCTAACACCCGACTTGTGTGTCGGTACCGACTGATACCTTCTTCTTATAGTTTCACTCTTTATTACTACGAATATAAAACGTGACTTTCATTGTATTTAAATCCACATAAATAACATAAATAATTATACAAAAAAACAAAATAATTCTATCAAAGATACAAAGAATTTAATTTGGGAAAACCTTGCACTTCCACTTACTGGAGGCATTTTTCATTACATTCATATTACTGCGAGCAGAAGGTTTTACTAAATGTAAATACATACACATGTGTGAAAGGGCCACGGAGAAGGGTCACTTTTACTGTTTTTTTACGCAAAACACAATAAATGTATTCAAATTAGAGAGTTCGGTGTGACCACAACGAGAAAAGAATCGCAGTCGTTTCCAAGTGATCTTTGTAACGAGGGTCGGCAGATCCCCCCGTAATTGTTAGCCATAATAGTTGGGTCGCTTCCGTCGCCGCCCACCGCCTGCTGCTGA
This sequence comes from Mythimna loreyi, assembly GCA_029852875.1. NCBI lineage: Eukaryota > Metazoa > Arthropoda > Insecta > Lepidoptera > Noctuidae > Mythimna > Mythimna loreyi. The sequence goes on along the minus strand of CM056782.1, from coordinate 10,294,189 downwards.
CGTGAACATTCACCGCCAAACAGATGAATTGAGGTGAGTTGTAAACCCCGCAGCGGATGTACCGCCGATCTTCACAGATACTTGTTAATTGAACACAGTAACGAGTTACGAGCCACCTAAACGGGGATACGACCTGTATTATTGAAAATCGTAAATTGTGACCATGAAATCGAAGCCATTCGAAAAGTTTATAGGGCCCTTACGAGTGAGAGCTATGGGAAGGTCAAATAATGTCGAAGGGTTGGATAACGCGGCTCAAAGTTTTAATTAAACAGCAACATCTGCGGGCCTCGTTACCCGACAATTATTGTTACGAGAACACCAACACATTATTCGGCAAATGATAGCTTGTATTTACTGGAGCCGTTATTGTTTTCAAAATGTTCGGTAGTACAGCTTTCATCATGTTTATTTAAGGTAACGTAAACATTTCAAAGGAGAAAAATTCTAGGAATCTCTTCTACGTGCCTCGTTCGTAATTTGTGGACTTACCTCCAATACAACCAAATCCCTTCTTAACTAATTTATAGATGGTATATTTGGCCTTATTTTAGGAGCAGGTAATTTTTTGTATGCCTAACAACAACGTAGCACAACCGAAATGCGGGGAAAATAATTTAATTTGTCTCATAATAAAACATTTTTGTGAGAAAATCTCGGCGAAATTCATCGAGATTAAAATAAATTAACATAGCGATCCGAATGGAATTATTAAATAAAGCCATTAGTAGCGGCTTGAATTACAGAATGTTTGAAGTTAATGGCGGCTTCCTGTGGAGCCGGGAGACAGGCAGTGCCGCTAGGTGCGCCTTAGTTCTGCTTTACATAGTGCCGAGCAACTCTCTGTGAGAATCGCAACAATTTTCCGGAACATTTCCGAGCGGGCTAACGAACGGAAACGCAGGGGACGCGGCCAATTGGCGGATAAATGCACCTCAATTACTATATTGCGGCAACATTTTTCCTCCTAATGTCCTTTTTGGCTTTAGCGATGAAAACTTTTTATTTATTTTTTCGCTTCCTAAATGGAGACCGCTGCGGTAAAAATAGAAGGTAATATTACAAGTAAATGTCTCTTCCTTAAATGTTTTGTGAATGCGTGGTAATAACGTCGCTTTCTTTTTGAATTGGGAAGTTGTGCAGCCAAACGAATGATTTGATAAGCATATTTGTTCCTTGTCTTACTGAATATTTTATATAATAAACACTGAAGCGTAGATATAACGTTCCATATTTTCAGTTTCAATTCAGAATTTCTAAAGAAATTCAAATGTCCAATACGTCGTTTATATTGATATAAAGTGGGCACGTATTATGCGCTCGGTTTCAAGCAATACTTCACTAACAGAAGCGTACGTTACCTAACCCGGCAACTAAATGATCGCACCATTTCAGCAGTCCAAAGCCAGGGAAACATCTTATTTCTCTCAGTAGCTTGACTTGAAAAATACGAGAGGAATGTGCGCGCATTAGGTTGGGTCGTTACTTAGGTCCTCGAGTAGTGCGGGTTCGACTCCGGGTCGAGCGTGGGTGACTAATGGTTGTGGTGGAGTAAAATATGTTGCACGTAAGCGTGCGACATAACAAGTAACCAGCTGTTCGTAAACTGGACGCGTTTCTCGACTTCATGCTTCAACTTAATGTTGATGTATTGTAGGACTTACCTCCGGCTGTTGTTGCTATAGCTAGCTGCTGTAGGGATCCTCTTCCATCAGTACCTCTTTACGTTTAGAACTACTGGCACATTATAAATAAAACAAATTCTAATTCGAATTTTAAAATGAAGAGATACATAGCAAGGGTCTTATATATCCAACGGACATATAGATAGTATATAAAATCTTTGATACATAGTCAGATTAAAACCTTTAAGTCAGGTATGAGTGAATTTTTATAATCCGAATATATGAATTAGTAATTTTAACCGTTTGTTGTATCATTTTTCGGCTGAGATGATGATGATAAAATCAGCCTTATAATGTTCCCACTACTGGGACTAAGGCCACATTCTTTCTCCTAGAGAGGACTCTGGGAGAAAAAATGGGTCGTAATTAATTACGCAGGCCCAGTTGAGTTGGTGGATGTTGCAAGTCTTAGAATTTTAGTTTCAAGGACATGCTTTCTCAAGATGTTTTCCTTCACCGTTTTGGAGGAGTGGTGAGGGAATAAATTATAAAAGGTAAAGCTCTGGTGACCTGAGTGGACTGAGTTTGGACCATTGATTTCGTAGGAATTAATCTTATTTATGAAACTTAATCTAAACAATATTTTATATTATATCCGAACATAACAATATCTAAGCTACGATTACGGGCTTAATTCTGACTGGATAAAATACGGTTAATTGATTTCTATCAATTCTATGTGGACGGCGACTAATAGTCATGTCATTAGCGTGGATGCACAGAATCCAGCAAGCACAAAGGAAAGTAAACTGCAAATTCCTAATGACCGTTGTTACGAGAGGTCAGATTCCTTTGATTAATTCGAAAGGTAAACGCGTAAGTGATCACATTCTTTTTTTATTTATAACAGAAAATGGAATTCGCCTTCTCATCCTCTTGACATTATCCCTAACAAGTAGTCTTTTCTTTTCTAGTAAATAAATCTCCCAATTACTCTCGTTCTATGAAATTACGTAGACTCCGTCTCAGTTTGTGTACCCATTTTCTCGTATAATATAAAACGGACATGATAGACTCTTTATTCAGGGCGGTCTTATTATTTGAAAAGTTTTGCTTGCCACGAGCAAGTTTTCAAATAATGAGAAAGGTTTAAAGTGATAAAGACTCTCACATTGTCACGGTCTCGCGAGCGAACCTAAATGAAGTCTAGTGTGGGTTTATATGTGCTAGAAAATATTTAAAAAATTGCCTATGCTAACATTGTTACAATTTACCTATCTTATCTGCCATTTATTTAATTATTACATTTGGGAAAACTAAAACTAACAGTAGTATATTAAGAATAAACAGTGTTATCTTATAAATAAACTTATCAAATATACTACCCACAACATTTTCCACTGATTACTATATTAAATAAAAAAAACTAGAATTGGAGTGGAATAACTTGCTTGTGTCTGTCTGTGTTTCCTGATGGCTACAATCTGGGAAGCGAGCGTCGCTTTCCATCAGGTGAGATAGCTGTCAAGCGCGAACCCATCAACAATAAAAAAAAGATTCTAATATATTTTTTCGTTAACGAGACCCTAGATAACCTAATAAATACAGGTAAATGCGAGTCGGACTTGCACACTGAGGGCTTTTTACAAACTACAGCATTTTGGGCACTTTACCAGTCAACAGCGATGCGGAAAAGTTTTTTTACGCCTTATTAGATTAGGTACTTTTAGTTAAGTTCATAAGGGTTTTTTTATTTATGTGTACATACTAATAAATAAATCCAAAATAAATATCATTTATCATGATAAACACAAACATAAACAGGACCTTGTCAACCATACGAATGTTGACAAGCTTGTTCCAGGTATTTCTCTATAGAAAACCATAGACAACAAATAAAGATGGTCAACCTGTCACTAACGTAAATAGTTCAATTCCCGAATCGAGTCTCGAAGTTTTTCCGAATCGATAAAGGATCTTTTTTGTGACCTCATTTTTATTTTTAATTTCATAGGAGTTGCAACTAGAATCTCGGAATCGGAACCGAAATCCGAGACCAGAGAAGACGTGTCAAATGTTACACTACTAAAACTAATCGAAAACTCAGATAAGTGAAATGAGGAGCAAACTCGCGCCATTCCAAATATGAAACAAAACAAGTGAAAGAGTAATCGACACGGCACGGTGGGAGGGAAGTTCCGCGCGCGACAAGAAGAAACTTGTTGGTACATCCGATATAAGTTCTGATTAAAATTTATCGGAATCGAAATCGGAATCGATAGTGCAAAATCAATCGGAAGTTCCGACCTTTTGAACCTTTTCTAATCAAAACTCCATACATATTTGTTACTGCCATGATTTTTAATATTTAAATTTTTTTTTGTTGTGCAAGCGACTCATCGTTGTGAACGTCGAAAATTAACGCATGTACTTTTGGATGAAAATCTCCTACCTAATTATGTCCTTCTTCAAGATCTATTCCATACTAATTAGCTATTCTAGGTTAGGAAATATAGAATAATTATAAAAATAAATATTTGTATTATTTTATTATTTGGATATCCAAATAATAAAATTATTATTCTATATTCTATTCATCGAAATTCGAATGACGGTTTCAGTGTTAAAACAAATAAAAAGCAGACAAATCGAGTTAATTTCACATTTGTAATATGCACATATTATTATAAAAATGGAGAATTTCAATAAGAAAGTTTGTATCTCTTTGGATGTGGGAATTCAACAAATAATTCTTCCGCTCTGTGGTGGAACGAATTTCAGTCTAAAACCCAACTGTGCCCTTTTTTAGGGTGTTCTTGGGCGGTGCGGGAAACAGTGTTAGACTCTTACTTTGCAATGGGGCCAGGCCTTCCTTTCAGAGCGAGACTCTGGGCCCCAGCAGGCTTCTACTCTTTTGCAGAGTCCCTACGAACTGTGCCCTTGACCTTGGTGTTTTAAGACTATTGTTTTCCAAAAACCTGCGGTAGTGCGACAGCCCTATCTATTTGTATCTATACTTTTCCTTCTGAAGAAAGTATCAAGGAGTACTGTTTTTTATCAAGCAGAGGTTGTCACTCACAGGACGTCTGTGGCTTAGCTATCTCCGTCAAGGTAACCGCTATGGAGGTGGCGTAACGATCTAGAATGCACTTGCGGAGGAGATACGCTGTGAAATTGTGCAAGATCGAGAGATTTGTACGGAGAAAATAAAAAGCCATTTTAACTGGAACTGGAACTAATTGAAAAACTAAGACGAACAACACTTTTGTAATGTGTTCCTTGTGATGGCTGATTATTCTTTCGAATAGCGTAGTTAGAGACATAATAGAAAGAGAATTTATAGGTGTGCGAACGAGCGTTCGCTTAGGGCTCAGTTTAAATATGTCAATGAGTCAATTATGATGATGTGTCAATTTTTAAATTAAACATATACCTACCTAACAGGTGAAGTGATGCGATGTTGCGATGGATACGAGACACCCCACGCGTCCGTTGTGACGATACTTGGAATGGCCTATAGCCAAGAGTGGGCGTCTTCCTGGTAAAATAATAATGATGATGATTAATATGATTCCTGTGGCAATAAAACCTTTAACTTACACATGATGTGATGGCTGTCGAAATAAATAAATAAAATGAAAATGGCATCGTCGACTTTTGCGACAATGCGTGGCGTACCAGCGGAAAGCACCGCATCCGACGGAGTTTCATGTGAAATGCAGTGGGCGTGTTAAAAATCACTGGATTAGTTTAACATTTCGGAAAATCTAAAATATATTTTTTTAAATTTTTTTCATAAATAATTGCATTTGATTATTGCGTTAAAAATCGTATTGCACCTTTAGTGTTCCCAGGATCTGACAGAAGTAAATTAGGTGTCAATTGAGTAATGAGTCATACAATAATCCCGTTGTTATAACTCTCACTCTGGCCTCCTCCCTGTGAGAGGGAAGGGCCCGTAATCTACCCAAGCGTTCAGTGCGAGTTCGTTGATGTCTCATGTTTTTCATTTTTACTTTAAGGAATTTTCGGTTTCCTCACAATGTTTTCCTTCACCGCTTTGAAAACAGCAGTGTTGAAAGAAATTATATAAAGTGTTTGAATCTGAGATCTGGGTGTCAATTTCTTTAGATGTCAGTCCGTAGGGACGCTGCAAAAGTGTCGAAGCCTACTGGGGCCCAGGGTCTCTTTCTGAAAGAAAGGCTTAGTCGTGGGGTAGGGTGGGGTGTTTAGTCAGTAAGAGTCTGTCACTGTTTCCCGCTCCACCCAGGAGTGGGATTCGTCATTGGATGATTTTGGTCCACCATAAAAAAAAACATGTCAGTAATAGGTATTGAATTAGAAGTTTTGAGCACCATATTGTAAAAATGTTTGAAAGCATGTTATTTAGTTAATCGACCGTCGTATAAACAATAAACTTTCCGTATCTTGAATGAAGGAACCGTTTGTGCTCCCATTAACCCGCGCACGAGCAATCCATGTAAGCAGAATTGAACCTGTTGGCTTCTGGCCAGGCAAACGGAGTCAGAATCATTATAATTTCATTACAAATGTGAGCTTTTCACATGCTTCCGCTTTTTTTAGGGTTCCGTGACTCAAAAGGAAAAAAGAAACGGAACCCTTATAGGACCACTTTGTTATCCATCAGTTTGTCTGTTGTCCATGTGTGTGTCTAAACCCTTTATTTCGGGAATACGTGGAATTTTTTTTTTTTTTTTTGTTAGCCTGTTCTGTCCCACTCCTGGGCAAAGGCCTCCCTCCACTTCTTCCATCCATCGCGGTCCCGCGCTTCCTCTTGCCAGTTCGGAAGGAATCTGTCTAGCTCATCGCGCCATCTCCTTCGTGGTCTACCGCGACCCCGCCGCACTGTCTCAGGAATTATCGAATTTAAATTTAAGCCACATTTTCAGGTCTGCGGACCTTTGAAGCTGTAAAAAATCTAACTAAGTTAACGGAAGAAATATATGGCTGTTTATGTTGTAAATTTTTTTTTGTCGATTTTCATACTCTCAAGGAATCAAAATTTATAGGGTACCTATTTCTCATTGACCCACAATTCTGAAATTTGGCGCAAATCATGCTTTTGTACCAAAAATATAGGAAAAAAACTGAAAATAGTAAATTTGTTATTACACAAAAAAAAATCACTTTTTTTAAGGTTAGTCGTCTGTCTGTCAGGACCTTTTCTTTCGGACACGCGTGGAGGTATCGAGCTAAAATTTAAACCACATTGACCTACAATTCTGAAATTTGGCACAAATCATGCTTTTGTACCAAAAATATAGGAAAAAATCTGAAAATAGTAAATTTGTTATTACACAAAAAACACTTTTTTTAAGGTAAGTCGTCTGTCTGTCAGGACCTTTTCTTTCGGACACGCGTGGAGGTATCGAGCTAAAATTTAAACCATATTGGTACTCAAGTCAGTTCCTTGAAACTAAACATAAATAATGCTAAGTTAACTAAAAAAAATATACGGACTTTTATGTCGCATGTTTCGACACTCTCTCAAAGAAGTCAAAATTCATAAGGTACTTCCCGTTCACCTAAAGTCCTGAAATTTGACATGAAGCTAGGTCTTATAGCACAAGTTTGGTTAAAAATCTGAAAACTGTAAAGTAGTTACGTCACAAGAAAAAAATATGATTCGGAAAATCTTTGTAAATCAATTCGGGATTGAGTTGTTTTTATAGGTAAGTTTGCTTGGTACCCTCAATGCTCGAGTCCAACTCGCACTTGCCAGGTTTTTTCTATACATGAACACTGTAAAATAAATTGGGCCGCAGATTGAAAATTAATTTATTAATATTATAATGTTACGTAACCATTAATCACTGAACTCATAAACGTTAATTATGAAGCGTGTTACAATTAATATATTTAAGTAATATTAATAGAATGTGAACTCCCCCGTGATCGTTATGTTACCTGTGTCTCTAAGTTTTACCGTTTCATTTTTTGTTTCAGGAAGGAAAATAAAAAAGTCGGAATTACGCCTAATGTCCTTTTAGAATGTTCATTCGGAGACAAATAAGTTGAAATAATCTCAGCGTGGGTAGGTTGGTAACACAGGGCGCTCGCGGCGCGGGCCCTCTCATTATTCTTTCGCCCTCCCCGTCTAAGTGACTTCACTGTCGTTCTCACTTCCTTCCCTTCCCAGGAAATAATTTCAATTTAAGGCTTTCATTGAAATAATATTCATGTAACTTTTCTTTAAGTCTCACGGCTGACTGCTAAATGTGAATGTTTACAGTTCGTGTCTACTGAACTGTGCTCTGTAGGTGTTTAAACTCGGCCATTGTGCGCCGCTCAACAATATAGATATAAGTACAGTGAAAATGTAGAGTGGGTATATTGCAAGCAAACTTTGGTAGGAATCGGGGACGCGCGAGATATTTATGACTTCCTCTGAGCTCCCAGAGGCTCTCGGGGTTCAAAAGCTAATAAAACGATGTCACATAATGCAAAATTTTATTTAAATCTGGGACAAATTTTGACTTTGGGATAATCCTTCTAAATTTTAAGAGGATATAAATTGAAATATTGTACAACAAAATAATTCAGCATACAAATGGAAGTAATAAAAAGAGTTCAAAAAACGTATTTTCCGTTCCATTTTTTAAAACTAAAATGTTTTTCTATAAAGCTTACGTAGATATAGTACCGGCATGTAGCTGCAGTAGAATGTTTTGAAGCCTTCTGCCGAAATGATTTCATGGCAATGGTCCAGGAATGAAACGAGTGACGTGATAGAGGTTAAATCTACGTCCGACGGCAGGTACACGCAGCGTAATGAGATTTATTTACAGGTTGAAGTGCTTTTAAAATGTTTTTGTTGGTAAATTAACTTGGTTATACTTTAAAGGTTGAAAATGGCATTTGTTTGGTATAAAATATGTGTAGATAAATTGAAAAGCATCTATTTTCAGGAGCTAACACAGAGTTAGGTCGGTAAGGTGTGACGGGGCCTGGAGAGTGGGCTGTGCGCTGGTAGCCACCACCTCGTTTAGATAAACTCGCCGAGTACACTAACAACCATTTTCAGACGACTTCAGACGTAATTTAAAATGTTCCTGGTTGTGAAACAACCTACAGATACATTCGTAGGGTGTTTTAATTTGTGTGCTGTGTATTTTGCTGGCTGAATTTATTGTTTCTACTATAGCTGTTTCTAGTTGTGCTAGGTTTTATAAACTTTTAATCAAAACCATTCATCACGAACAGCTTTATAACTCTTTTTTGTTTTACTGCTTTTCAATTTCAGTGTTAAGTTCCGTGTGATTTTCGTTGTTAGGAGCACTTAAATATATTTATTGGCTTGTTTAGTTAAATTAAATTATATTAACATTTGTTTTTGTACTTATATGTAGTTAGACTTATTTCTCTCACGGGTGTTATTACTGCAGGTTAGTAGATTAAAAATCTTCGTTGAGCGAGAAAAATTCTCCTGACAACGTCATAAAGTTAATTAATAAAATGAAATCATAAAACGCTCGTCTCATCACAGCTCGGCGTAGGTTATTGAGCTAGTTCGTTCAAACCATTATCCAGCTGAGTCAATATTGGGATCTAGATGTGAATATTAAATTACTGACGTGTTCCGGACACCGGCGGTTCCACACGGAATATCGACGTTCGAAGTCCAATATCAGAGTCGTGAAGGCTCAATAACGTTTTACATTCAGGCGGAGAGCGGTAAGTGCGCCAATACGTAGCGGGAGATAAGAAATGTTACCGACAATCGCGCCGCCTCAGAGCCCATTGTACGTAATATTCGCGGCTTGTATGAAATTCATATCGAGGATACTACGGTGACGATCGACGGAATTATTCAAGGGCAACAACGCCAATAATTCATGTTCTCGCTACTGCGAATAGAGCACCTGTCTATGCGAAGTGGAGGTATAGACGTAAACCGATTTAGGTTTCCGATGGGCTCGCCGCGGTTGCTGCTAGAAAAGATTAATTTTGTGTTTGTTTATGAATATTTATTGCGGGTAACCGAAGCCTGGTATAACCGGGTTCAGAAAGTAACTGGTGTTCAATGTACGGACGTATGCCTCAGTTTCCTGTTACGCTGAAAATGCATTTGAGTTTGACCCAAAAAGCTTTTTCAAATCTCACGATTTCACATGGCGTACTAATAAGCTCAAGTTTACTGAACGTATTAAAGATAAGATGGCGGTGGATTTTGATGTAGGCTTACTTTAGCTTTGATTTAGAGATTTCAGTTATCTCGCCCTACATGATCCTTATTCTAACAAAACAAAGAATAAGATATATAGGTAATAAAACAAAGTCTCCTACCGCGTCTGTCTGTATTTTTGTTTGTTTATGATAAACTTCTTCTATACCGAAGGACTGAGTCTTTACTTTACTTTAAAAGGTTGATTATGCCTTGATTAACTTAATAACTACTGCTTTCAGTAGTTTTTATTGTCGAAAACGGCACGAAGATCTTTTTCTATACAGTTTTCAACAATAAACAGGGTTATTTATGAGGAAGATTTAAGCGTAGATTAGGTAATACCTACATACACACGTGCGAAGCTGGGGTAGCTTGCTAGTTTTAAAATATTTTAGAAAGAAAAACTTACTTGGAGTTTAAAACTAATCTTAAGTACCTTCCCGATATCTAGATTACCTTTACTTATGCAGATTATTCCCTAAATGTTCGCGCAGTGCAGCTTGGTAGCTCGTGGAACATTATCAGACCAAACTTGGAGCATTCTCGGCATTAACTACTGATCTGATCGCGATTAACTTTGACATAGGAGCTTTTTTAAGGGTGGTATCAACTAATGACTTATTTCGCTTTAGGGTGGACTGGGAGAGTGTGACATTGTTTTACTGATTAAAACCACACAGGCTTTATTATTTCTTTGCTTTTGCGTTTGCACATCAACCCATGGTTTCGGCTCTGCTGATCCATACGGCTCTTCCGTCCACAGATTTGCTAACATCTGTTTAAGGAGCGCATGGATACCGTCGACGTCTTGGGGTTGTCTCGGGGTTACCGGACGGCTAGCAGCAAGCCCACGCCTACGGTGATTGGAGATCGGGGTCCGAGTAAGGGTGCTCGTCGGGGTCTAGGGCGTTAGCTACCCTCACACATATGGCCGCCTCCTTTGTTAGCATTCCTGCTTCGCTGAAAGAGCCGACCGACTGCCATTCCTCATCGCTTCGAACCATGCCTGTATTGCCCGGCGCGAAAAGTCACTACTTCCAATCGCCCCCACGAGGACACGGTGGTACTCCAGCCAAGTGGAGCTCACCTCCAACGTTTGATATAGGAGCTGTTAGTATCAAAGCTTTTGATAACCTTTAAGCTTTAAGGGTCGCCATCAAAGCTAGTGGATTGGTAACTAGAGATTATGATTACAAAAGGTTTTTGTAAAGAGCGAATGATGAAGAGCACTTGTTTACACGTATATTAGGTGACACTATCGAAATTTGCCTAATTTACGGTATTGGAATTTGTAACTGTTACCATACAGTTTAGTAAATCGATTTTGTTCTTGATCAAATAAATAGTCAAAAATATTTGTAATAAACTAAAGTATGATAACGAATATTTCTGTTTATATAAAAATAATACTTAACTAATTGTAATAGGTACTCTTACAAATTACTAAACATATAGATGGTTTTCTTATCTATATAAACTAGTGCTTAATTGCGATCTCATCTGATGGTATACTAGTTGATTAGGAGCTTATTCACTTTAACCTTGACACACCTAAATTATAATCGGACGAGAAGGCGGTAGCAGACAAATTGCAGGCAATTTTACATAATTAGGGATGTAAACTGAATTGCCCTGGCGTGAATTCGGAACGCTTGTACACATCTCAGCATCGGCCCTGAGACTGACGCTCCGTTGCTGGCACGGACACGGACATTGTGTGATCGCGCTCTTAGAAAACCGTCTTGTGAGTGACCTCCCTTAGTCAGTAAAAGTGTAACACCCCTCTCTGCTTAGGGACCCTGCAGAAGGGTCGAAGCCAATCAGGGCCACGGGTTTGTGTCTGAAAAGGAAGGCTCTGGCCCTGGTATGTATGGCGATGTAGGAACGGGGTAGGTTGTTTAGTCAGTAAGAGTCTGACACTTGTTTTCCGCTCCGCCCAAGAGCGGGACTCGTCATTGAATGATTTTTACCTACCATAAAAAAAACACCCCTCTCTGCATTCTAGAGCGTGGGCGATCATTTCACACTTCAAAAACTCAAAGGCACACAGTGCTTCTTTAAAGTAGAAGAGAAGAAAAGGGAGAGATAGAGGGAGAAACCTAGAGTTGTACTTTTTTATTTTGAGAGTACCACTCTCAAAGTAAAAACGTTTGAAGATGTATCGACGATTTTATGGAACGATTTCGACCTCGCAACGAAACAAGATGTAGTTGATGATGATAGTTTATTTTATTGTTATTATTTGTTCATTATTTTGTATGGTTATCAATGTATTTTCTTCCATGGGCCTATGGATTATTATTATTAATGTTCCGAATACCGTAATTAGTGACATAATAGAAAGACAAAAGGTATGCGAACGCCGGCGTTCGCTCGGGGCCCAAGAGTAAAAAGAAACCATCGCTCATGTGAAGAGCCCACTAGCTGTTTGCTGACTTTCCGAACCTATTTAACCTTTCGAATACCGTAAGGAGTTGTCAGCAAACTGCAGGGGCCCTTCAGGGTCGAAGCCTCCTGGAGCCTAGAGGGTGGTGGAAAACTGTTACCTCGACTCCAGGAATAAGGCAAGGAAGGTACGGGGTAGGTTTTTTAGTCAGTAAGAGTCTGACACTGGTCTCCCGCTCCGCCCAAGAGCGGGTTTCGTCATTGGATGATTTTCACCTACCATAAAAAAAAAGCCTTTCGAATACCGTAATTACAAACACAAAAAGACAATAGGTCCGCGGACATCGGTGTCCTCTTGGAGCTTAAGCTTTCGACTTTGGTAATTACAAACACAATTAAAGAACAATAGGTATGCGAACACCGGCGTTCGCGTGGGTTACAACCGTTTCATGAATTAAACTGCAATGAGACAAAAAAAACTTAAGTCCTTGTTTAAAAGGATGATTTTCCAATAAAATAAATACAAAATTTATTGAAGCAACTGGGTCGTATAATGTTTTTCCCGGTGAGATCAAACACCATGGTAAGCTTATGTTCACTCAAGCATCATAGTTCGTATTTTTCCAGTCCAAGAACAGTGCAATATATTTGCATAAAATTGTTGTAGAATATCTGCTGTGTGTATTATAAATAGGTGGTAAGTATATAAAATCTTTCCGTAAAATCTATCTCTGTTAATTCTACACGGTACGGTCAAGCGAGTTCACTTTCTGCCTGAAACCACGAGTAATATTTGCCTACAGTTCCTCCACACCTTCCGCATGACGCAGGTTTTTATTGGAGATGGTAAGTTCTGGAGGTTTCTAAACCGGATTAAAAAAACCTACCCCTGTATTAATCCCCCGCGCACTGTTCCTACGCGCCTCAAGGAGTTGTTAGCAACTGTACAGGCCCAGCAGGGTCGAAGCTTTCTGGGGCCAAGGGTTGATGCGAAAGCAGAACACTGGGGCCCTGGAACTAAGGCAGGAAGGAACGGTGGGTCGTTTAGTCAGTAGAAGTCTTACACTGTCGCCCACTCCGCCTAAGGGCAGGATTTGTCACTCGATGATTTTGCCCACCCGTTGGTGCTAATTTAGATATAGCAACATACAGGCTTATAAGAAGTGTTGCCAAAAAAAAAAATCCGGCGACCATTTATCATGTTTTCCGTAATTGAAACAAAATGAAGCGTGTGTATAATATGAGCGAATGTCTATAGGCAAGAACCACCGTGAATTAGTAAAAGGAGAGGCCGCTTTGGATGTTTCTCAGCGAACTTCAACCTACCGTGTGATTAAAGGATGACTTGTGGTTTGAGCCTACTTATTTTGCTGCGGAGTCAACGTTCTTACGTAAACCGTATTAAGGGACTCAGATAAAGGGTTCATGTCTTTTATAATTTTGAGTAAAGATGATGTTAATTTTGTCTTAAATATTTGTACATAGGGTAACTGCTATAATTAATGACCGATACTTAAACAAGACGCACAGGACCGGTCTTTGTGGCGGCGCTTGGGGGAGGCCTATGTCCAGCAGTGGCCATCTATCGGCTGAAATAATGATGATGATGACTTAAACACGTGATTATAATCTACTTTTAGTATGGTACCAAACCTCTGGACCTGAAGGATCTTCCAAAACTCATCCCCTGACGGGACGAAACAAGGGTCCAAACTGTACATGAGGAATCTGACTGTCAAGCAGGCACAGCCACAGGCAGGAGCTAGTGCAACATAGTGACCGCGCTACCTGAAAAAAGTAAGGTCATAATCGGCTTCAGATATTTTTAAAACAGGTAATTTTCATATATTAAAATAAGTATTATATTTTATGAAACAATGACCTATTTTAGTAAATTCTTGATAAATCTTGATTGCGTCACTGGTTTTTTTTTTTTTTTTTTTTTTTTATGGTAGGTGAAAATCATCCAATGACGAAACCCGCTCTTGGGTGGAGCGGGAGACTAGTGTCAGACTCTTACTGACTAAAAAACCTACCCCGTACCTTCCTTGCCCTATTCCTGGAGTCGAGGTAACAGTTTCCCACTTCCCTCTAGACTCCGGGAGGCTTCGACCCTGAAGGGCCCCTGCAGTTTGCTGACAACTCTTGAGGCGCGCGGGAACGGTGCGCGCCGTTGACGACTAGGACTCGGTCTTACAGACGACCGGACGGCGAGCTACCCATTGCTCACCGTCCGCGAGCCAGTGTCTACGGTGGCCGGATATCGGCAGGATCGCGGCGGCGACGGCTACGGCGAGTACGCCGTTGCCTTTGCCTTATGCGGTCGGCCTCCTCCTTTACGAGCATTACTGCTTCGCGGAAGGAGGCGACCGCCTGCCATTCCTCTTCGCTGCGGACCATGGCCTGAACCAGGGCCCGGCGCGAGAGGTCGCCGCCGCCGATCACCCCCACGAGGACACGGCGATGCTCTTCCCAAGCAGGGCACACCTCCACCGTGTGCTCCACCGTGTCCTCCGGGCTCGCCTCACAGTGGCGACACCCGGACGTCTCCTCCGCACGAATCCGGTGCAGGAATCTCCCGAACTTCCCTTGTCCGGTGAGAACCTGCGTCATGCGGAAGGTGAGGACGCCGTGAGGTCTATCCAGCCACGCCTCAAAGAGGGGCACTACCGCTGAGATTACGGTGTGCCCAGCGCTGGGTTGCGACAGTCGCTGTTTCCACTTCACCATGAGATCTCGCCGGAGCTCCTTCCGCCACGTGATTGCGTCACTGGTGTGTTTCGGTGTGCGTGCTTAGAAGTCAATACCTATACGCTACCAATATATAGCGTCGACGTCTACAGTAGTAGCCTACTTTAGAAGTAATTAACTAATTTCTTAAAAAAACACTGTTTAGTGCATTTAAGTAAAATTTTAGTGCTTAAATTATGATTGTATCTAATTGGGATGTATAAGGCTGCGCATTATTTCCGCTAAGCAGGTATATTATATATATGTACGTATATGTAGGTAATGTTACAACATTTGAGAACGACTAGACCTAATTTAGTTGTCTAAGTCATTTTCCAAAAATCCGAGCTCGTTACGTCCCGATGTTTTTTGTACGAGCTCAGTAATTTGGACAGAACATCGACTTTCGGGTTTACTAGTACCTAGTATAGAAAATAGTCGTCTATTTCTTTATATAATGAAATACATCGTTATTCACGTAAATACCGAAACATTTCTATTTACAAAAATGTGATAGGTAGATACTTATATGGATACGCCAGTCTCTTTGAATTTCTTCGTTATCGGAAGTGTCCATTCCATTTCAAAATGTCCAATTTAGTCTGTTATCTCCCTTTGAAGTGCGCGCTCAGTGACAATTCGAAAGTTATAATATATTCCATGTAGCTTTTCCCGCTAGCTTTTGTTTTGTGTTTCATGGGGTTCTTTACAAAGTCAGCGTTATTTTTTTTTTGCAATCTAGGCACAGGTAAGGAATGAGACACTAATATTATATTGTGTACATGTAATTTTGAACTAGACTAGAGGGAACCTAATTGGTTTGTATAGTTAAGGCTTCAAATTGAGTAGATCAAATATCGCCTATTATTGAGGTATTATGTCTAGTCTAAAATACACGCTTTAGTCGTTATGTTGTGGACACCAGCCCCAAATACAAATTCAAATACATAAAAAATAAGTATTAAGTAAATTAATATTAAAATACTAAGTGTTACCCGTGACTTCGAAGACATGTGACATCTACCAAGCCGCACTGAGCCCATGTGGTAGATTACGGCCCATTCTCTATCCTAGACAGAAGGCTAGAGTTCCAGCAGTGGGAACATTTGAAAAGGCTGATGATAATGACCCGTGACTACGGCTATGTCATAGTCATAAATTAGCACAAAACAGCTTGATGGTTTATTTTTGGTGCGGAACACTTACACATTACTTTGTTAGTGATAGACCAGTAAAAGTCAGTCCAGAGTCCAGGCATTTCGAAAATGCAAATAGGTACATTTATTTTTAATCGTAATAAAAGTTACTTTTCGAACAGTAAATTTTCCGTTAAAAGTTCAGCCGTTTTCGAAACAAGAAACAAAAGCTCTTCTGTATCGACACATTTAGAATGTTTAAGAAGAGCTGACATGTTCTAAATTCAAATATTTCTTCTAAAATCAAATCAGTATGCAACATGGCCAGTATTATACTTTCTCCCGATCAATATCACGATAGCTGGCGATAGATTAGAGGTTTCAACACAGATACTTAATCGACTGTCAGTCGCGAGTCGAGCTGGACAGTTGACGCTCAATGAATCAATGTCGCCTCTCTACTTTATGACCTAACTGACAGGTGGCGTGCCGACGCCCTCGTCCCGAATCTGACTGTACCACATCTAGTACTTCAGTTTTTGTGGTGAACCTGTGGATCGCGGATTTCTTTGCTTTGCCTAGTAATTGGGTGACGGTGATGCCAAAAAGTACATAATATTTAAACAATATCTGCGCGATCAATGATAGGACATATCCTATTATTATGTCAATTAAAGCAGGTCAATCTCTCCCTAGGGAGATAATGTAGTATGGCCTATCTCAAGGGAATAATGAGATTTGAATTTGGAACGTCGAAAACTAAAGACATTGAATTAAAAAGAGACTGACCAAATTTGTTTGTGGCTCCGTACCAACTTATGTCAAACAAAATTTACTCTGAAAAATACAGTTATTACTTAACTTCTCATTACCTAAAATATAATGATTTAAAAAAATAATTAGTACATTATACACATAAATTAAACTTTATTTTTGGATATACTTGTCAAGTAGTGACACAATATGGTGCGAGGTATGAGCATTCTCAAATAAGTTAATTCGAAAATCGAACTGAAAAAAGAAAATTTTAAATATATACCTCACTAACGTTCGGGATTCAAATTTTGAAACCTTCGTTTCGTTCCGAATTCAATATCCCGCTTGACTTAAAGGCACCGCTTTATCTCTTAGTCACATAATCTTATATTATTTGTAATTAAATTAGAGATAGGTACCTAGTACTGGTAGACTGGAGATATGAGGCTGTTATTATTTCTATTGCTTACTTCTGTGAAAGTAGGGAATATTTACCTGATGTCTGTACCATTATAAGTGTGACCAGTCTTTTTATTTATTTTTTTCATTGCTCACTCTCAGAAAGTAAGTGTGAAGTTGCCTGCGGAGCAGGTTGACAGAAGTACTTTTCAACCCTTGGGAGAATTACTTTGAACTGACAGCTGTGAAACTAGTTCTATTTTAACATTTGTATTGAACCGTGACCCAAATTTCTATGCAACCACAAAGTACAATGAAATAATATAAAGATTTACACCGATAAAATGAAAAATATTGGCTCAATAGCCGGCCGATCACAGAAAAAAAAATAGCGGGAAAATGGTGACCTGATCTTGCTTGGTTTTTTC
Organism: Mythimna loreyi; assembly: GCA_029852875.1. Lineage (NCBI taxonomy): Eukaryota > Metazoa > Arthropoda > Insecta > Lepidoptera > Noctuidae > Mythimna > Mythimna loreyi. The sequence continues at coordinate 10,276,542 of CM056782.1, read as the reverse complement.
GAATTGTAGAGTTTTGTTTATAGTTTAGTAAATCTTTAATATGAAAAATTTGTGTTATCACGATAAGTTCAGCATCAGATTCAGTTAAGGATTTAATGTCACATTCTTATGAGAAGCGGCTAAAGCAGCAGTGGAAAGCCTTTTACCGCCGAAATAAAAAAAAAATACATCTAAAATTATACGACGACCCAGGTTTTTATTATTTTTATTTTCCTTGTATTCGTAACGAAAAGCAGTGTTTATCGCGGATTAAAGAGTTGTTTGGTCCCTCGAACTATTAGCGTCCTCGCTTCGCTTGAACGCCAAACTAAAAAATTACAAATTTATAACATCAATAATAATAAGTGGTATAGAAATATTAACTAGTACCCGCAACTTCGTCCGCGTTTTTTTTTTGTAACGTTTGGTTACAATTTCAAGACTTTTCGAGTACCTACCGTAATTAGAGACATAATATATAGACAATAGGAGTGTGTAGGAGGCTCAAGAGTTTAAACCTTGTAATGGTTTAAACTCTTCATATATTTTAATTTTATTTGTAAGTATGTAGTCTTTATGTTTAGGTATTTTATAATATTTCTAAGAAATCATGTTTCATAAATCTTACGTCCTCTGTGAAATATAATCAATCGTATCTTTCATTTTCTCCTAACCTAAAAATAAGCGAAAGCTTACAAAAACTTATCAGCTCATCTCATTTAGGAGTTAAAACACCGGTATTATCGTAGGTAAATTCAGAAATAATTTCGGTTTAGCTTATAATAGGCCGGCCTTGAGTTCCTGTCTTTACAATCCCCAGTCGGTCTGCCCCAGGGCTTTCATCCTGTAATTGAAAACACTTGTGAATGTTGTAAATTGGCAATTGCATGATTGACAGCGGTGCTGACGTGGGGTTAGGTTTGCGGCTGATGGAGACTCGTGCTAGACAACACAATGCTAGCTAAGTTCCGTTGAAAGGAACTAATATGGGATAACTAGCTTTTACCCGCGACTTCGCCCGCGTGGTATTGGGGTTGCCCTATACAATTTTACACTTGATTAAACGAAATGTGAAATCTCACAGGAATCTTAAGTTTTTTCGGGATAAAAAGTAGCCTATGTCCTATTCCGGAGTGTATCCTATGCCTGTACCAAATTTTATCCAAATCCGTCCAGCCGTTTTGGCGTGATTGAGTAACAAACATCCAAACATCGTAACTTTCGCATTTTAGTTAGATATTCGATGGATATGACGTAAGCAGCAACAATCATTAGGATTGCCTGTACAATATTCATTTTTGACACATGATAGACGCTAACTGCTTCCTATTGATCAAATCTGTCATCTTGATTCATTGTTCTTGACATTTGACAGACTATTTACAAGTTTTGTTTATTTTTAAAGAGTGATTTATTCAATACTTAATACTTTCGTTGCCCAAATTTCCACAAGTTTATGGCTGAGTTGTTTTACAACTGAACCCCTAAACATTTAAGTTGAATGCAGTACGTTTCTAATTGATGGATTAAGCTGAACTTTGTTTTGTCTCCGTCTCTAAAATACAATAAAAGCAAGAGACGAAATACTAATCCAACCTACATTAGGGCGGGGATAAAAGGATTCCGTGAATAGCCCACGATTTAAGAGCATTTACTTTAGCAAGAAAAATATATATCTCGACAACAAATTGAATTTATCAATGTGAAACGAGTGAATGTAATTAACTGTAGATAATTGTTGAAAATTAAATTAATATTCCTTAATTGACTTTGTATTGATTTATACAGAATTGAACCCTAAACTTAATTAATGTTAGACAAGTAGATATAATTTACAAATCCGTATCTCACAAGCCCCTACCGAGCGAAATGTAAGTTATATTCGGCTCATGAAAAGCCTTTTGTTGTATGGGACATCCCACTCCGTCAATCAGAGTCACAAGCACCAAAGTAATCAAAGTTTATAACGAGTTACATAATTATTAAATCCCGCGTATAATTCTAGTTCCTCTCTCATTTTGAACGTCAACTGAGATATAAAATGCATTTATTCAGCCCAAGTTCGTGACCTAAATACAACAAGTTTACTGGGTTCATGTTATCCAAAACTTGGTAATTAATGATTCGCTAATCTTTACGAACACTGACGTGCGGATAAAAGTTTTAGTCCAGTAAAAACTTTTAAAATTTTACCACAAAGTTCTTGAGCCAAAAAACACATGCATCGGAAAATGGGTCGGATAATCGATATTGATTTATAGCAATGAAATATCCTGGGATTGCGTACAGACCCCGCCACTAAGGACTCGATCCCACCTCCAACTATCTAAATTAGAAATTCGATATTTTCATAAGATAGTGTGTTAATTTGGGAACTGTTTATATCGAGCGGAAACGTGGCTGTAGTTTGCAATAACTATCAAAACTATGAGAATGAGCAAGTAGCCGTGGAGACGGTGGCGGCGAGAGGAGGCAGTTCGACGTCAGACAAGGTACGAGACAGCGACCAACTCCCTACTACAAGTAAAGCGCTTTAGCGGCAGATTAAGATATACATCAAATAGATACTGCGGTTAGCTAGATCAGATTATGAACTTGACAAATGACATGGATAACAGCTAACGGTATCTCCGCCGATGTGGTAGATGGGTTTACGTGGGTCGGTATTGATTTAATGCGAACTTGGAGCATTGTATCATTAATCATTGTTTCAAAGTGTGTAATTAAGTAGCGTTTATTTTCGCTTTTCAAGTATGGTCTTAAGTTGTTTAAGGAATCTTTGAAGTTTGAAGTTGGAACTCAATTACTCATATTTTTCCTTTGGTCCGCTGTCGCCTAAGCGCAGAACGTTTGTCGCAAGTCTCGCGGCACAGTTCTCCAAGTGTTTGAGATAACAAGTGCGCGGGTGACAAGAGTCCTCGCAACTTGCACCCGATGCTCACAACTTTCCCCGCAAATGCACCTTAACTAGTGTTGTCTTAGGTAGGGGGAGCAATCTGAATGTTCACTACGTAAACTGTAACTACGTCGCACACAAGAAAATATTCCCTTTAGGGTTCGATTTGCTGAAGTGGAACAAGTGTCTTTTTTGAAGTGGGTTTTTTTTTATTAATATTAACTAGTGTTTGACCGTGATCGCATCTGATGGTAAGCAGTCAAGTAATCGTTGATTATTACGCGTTAGTTTATTAAGAGCCTATTTATTGAAACATCTACATAAATCCAAAAAAAAAAACATCTAAATTAACATCTCATCTACATGGCATACGGTCCCTGCTGAAAACCAGCGTGCTCATCGCATTGTGCGTGAAACCACAGCCTTATGCTGAGCATTCGGCCGTTTTGCGCGGATGTGACGCATATGTTCCTTATGTAATTGGTTATGTTTGTTAACTAGTTTTAAGTTTGCGTCACACGTAAATAAACTGTTTTTCTTTCTTCTTACATTAAATTATAATCAAACGGGATTACTGCCGCAGGCAAACTATTCCAGTCCTTCGATTTACGCGGTACAAAATGTTTAATTAATTTATTTATTTATATAAACTCTATGCACATAATAAGTACAAAGGCGGACTTAATGCCATAGGCATTTTCTACCAGTCGACCTTGGGGTGGTGAAGAAACAAACACGGTAGGTGCAACTTAAAGAAAATTAAAAAAAAAACAGAGAAAGAAACAAAAACAATAATAAATACATACTTAAATACATACATATAAATAAGCAATTTATTCGTGAAAAAGAAATATAAATCCAACCAATCAGTGGTGATTTGTGGTGATTCTGCCAACTTCTTGCGAGTGTACTCACGTGCTTTCACTTTAAAAGAAAACTCGGCTAGTCGCCATCCTAACATTCAAAGTGAGCGCATTCCAGAGTGATATTGCCTGGACAAAAAAGAAGGAATGGATAAGCCCAGAGCGGTGTGAGGGACATCATAGAAGACGATTATTTGTAGATCGGAGATTTTTGTTGTGCCCTGAACCTAGAAATTGAATTACAGACATCGGATAAAGTGGGTAAGAAGGCTTTTCTAGAAAAGAGAACAGAGTAGTCAAGGCCCTAAGCGCTCTGCGCTGACGAATGGGTAACCATTTTAAAAGCAAACGATGCTATTAAATAATATTCATAAAATCAACCTCCCTTTCACCGGCACCAATCGCCTCTACGAGGATACGGCGTTCCTTCCAAGTGGAGGCCATCTGACCTAAGTAAGGGTGGAATTCATCATTCGATGATTTTTTCCACCATAAAAAAACCCGTGTCCTAAGTGAAACAAACATAGGTTATATATATAGTAGTGACGATATGGTGTAAAGGATTGAGTTTAATCAGAGCGCTGAGGAAGTACAACATCACAATTAAATACTAATTCGGTAACAGCATCACGGTTAGCGCCATCGATATATGTATATGTACTACGCACTAGATGAGGCGTGCCGTACAGTAACTTTACTCCAAATAAGTGATAAGTACCTATGCTATACACTTTTACATTGATGACATTAGTGCATTTGACGTATCAGCGCTGTAAGTATGGAAAGTTTTGATAGACGACAATGCCAATGAAGCGCTGCAGCGCACTTTTATTAACTTATTTGTTTAGTACATGGAAGACTTACAGCTCATAAAACCAGACAAATAAAGAAAACCATAGACATTCAAAAGCACAAGTCCTCACGTATTTGTATTAACATTTCAGTGTTTTGACCAATATTTTCTTTGGCCGTGCTTGTCTATCGCTAAGATATAAATCGATGGTTAGCGTAGTGGTTGTGGCTGTTGCGATGTATGTCCCGGATTTGATATCCGCTCGGTACGAAAATTTGTATGACCTAAAGATCCCAATCAAGATGTTTCGGGTGTATGGGTTTACATATATTATTGTAACGCACCCACGATACAGTAGTTATCCCTAGCGTTTAAATTTATACAAATAATTAAATAGTTACAAAACGATATCCACAGTGTAAATTGAAACATTCGTGAAAGTTTTAAATGAAAAATATATTAAAACGTTTAAAATTCATATTTCATTTGTTCCGCCAGTAGAGGAATTTAAATTAAATCTAGTATATGTTTTTGTTAAATATTTATTAACCGTATCAATTGATAATATTGACGTTGGTATCTGCGTAAATATTTACATTTGAATACAGTGCAAAAACAAAATACAATAAAAATAAACAATTACTATGCAACATAAGCTGAAAATAGATTACACACAGTACATCCACATTGTTTTCTTTCTTTGTCTGGTTTTTGGAGACTGAAGATTAGGTAAGTGATTAAAAAGAGGTTTTTTTTGGTGTTTTCACTGCTATATGGCTATATGCTATATATATATATCTGCTATATGCTAAATCTGCCGAGATTTAACTATTTCATATTAATTTAAGATACCTCTCCACGTGCTTCTGAGGAAAAGGATCTTGTCAGACGGACAGACAGATAGATGGACAATAAAAGTGACACTACTCTAAGGAATGGAACCCTAAAAGAACGCTACGAGAAAGCACTCGACTTTAAGGTCAAATGACGACCCTTTTCAGTGAGAAATATCTTCTGAATCTTTTGAGAATTTGTCCGCCAGTTGCAGTTACATTCGCCAGTTGAGCAGCGATGCAGTTTTCTGAAGGAGCGGAGGCTTGAAGTCTGCAAGATAACAGAAGCGAGCCTGTTCCGTCGACTCGGCTAGGAGTCGAGAATGCTGCCTCCCACGCTGACTTCTTGAGAAACGCTTTACGACTATGCCAGTCTCTCTTAAATATCTTTATTCAGAATTTCTCTTTAAGATTCCTAAAATTACACTGTAGAAAGGTAAATGAGAGCTTTTGTTGCGTCACAACTCAGAGGATATATGTACTAATGTATTGTTAAACTTTGAATATGGCTTCTCATACTGATCTAAAAAAAAAGAAGTTTCATCTTCGCATTTGAAATTCTGGGGTTCTGATACCCAGACGATCTGAATCTCGATCGACGATCCGATATGTCGTTCTGATGTCCAGCGGTGGATGTCTTTCGGCTGAAATGATGATACCTACATGATATCAAAATTATTTCCTCTTCTTTTTAGTGCTATTCGACATAACTGTTCCCGTCTTCTATAAAAGGAGAAACTGACTGACTGACATATCAACGCACAGCCAAAACTACTAGGCCTAGGAGCGGGAAATTTTGCACAAGGCTTCCTTTTATGACGTAGGCGAACACTAAGAAAGGGTTCTTCAAAATTCAGCTCCTAAATCGATGTAATGGGGGTCTTAATTTGTATGAAGAATCCTACTTTCGTGCGGGCGAAACCGCTGGCAGAAGGCTAGTTGGAAATAAATCCCTTTTCATATTAATACCATAAAAGTCATCAATCCCATAACAATCAGACAACCTGCCGACCAACACAAACGTATTCAATGATCGATTTTGTTTCATACAAAGCTCGCACACAGCTGGGGGTCGTAAAGGTATCTAATTAATAGGTCGCGCGTTGTCCTACGTGAATAGTTTTCGTTTGAACGAATGGCAATGATAGTCTCGCGGCCGCCCTTTGTACTGTTGGCGGGTTCGTTAGTCGTGCCACTTCAAAGCCACGCACAAAGGCCGCCGCCCGCTACCCACCTGTACCTTTATTGTTCTTTATCTCTATTTAGCGATAGTCACTAGTAACATGAGTTTACTGTAGCTATTTGAAACGAATCCCTATTTAACCTCAACCTATTGTGACGTTATCAATTTGGTGTGGAAGCTTTGTAAGTGATATTATTGTTGACTGTTTATTTTACGTTGTGGTTTTTAGGGTTCGTTTCGAAAGAGTTCAGGCCTCCCTTTTTAATCCATGGGTTATCCGAAAGGGATCTTCGGGGTTCCGGGATATTTCTTATTGGTGATAGGTTGGCGCTTGACAGCTATCTCTCCTGCCCCCCCTAGCCAAATTACAATCGTTTTAGAACAAAGGAATTGGAGATTGGCTAACTGAAAGCGTTCGACGTTAACGAAACGATAGTAACTGGCAGGCTGATGGAAAGCGACGATACGGTCGACGTAGGAACATGTTTACTTAAAAGTAACCTATTCTTGGCTTAATTCACTAAGCCCCAAGAGGACACCAGTGCCCGCACACCTGTTGTCTTGCAAAGTGTGGAAGCAGGATGCAAGGCAAATACGAAACATGGGCTGAATGGGTTTTAATCAGTAAACTTATGACACGAGCGTGACAAGTCACTGGATGATTTCCTATCAGGTGGGATCGCTGTCAAGTACTAGTGCACTAATCATTTAACCGTTATTATACCTTAATTAGATACGAGTACATAATAGAACGACAATAGGTGTGCGAACGCCGGCGTTCGCTCGAGGCTCAAGAGTTTAAAGGTCTCTGCACACAGCGGGCGCGGCGCGGCGGGACGGGACGGCGACGCGACGCTGAGCAGTTGTAATGTACTAGATATAACGGACGATGGACGACGCCACACGGAGCCGAGGTTACCGTCCCGTCCCGCCGCGCCGCGCCCGCTTTGTGCAGATACCTTAAGTATGGAGACCGACGCGCCCAGATCGGCATACGTGACACACGTGTGCGCCGTATTGTTCTAATTTTATCCTCTGCCCGAGGTAAAAGCCAGCCCTTGGGTAAACACCAAATGAGGTTCTAGTATTTATAGTTCGCACTCAACTTAGTTACCAACAGAGAAGTAACGAATTTCGAACAAAGGTTGCACTGCTATAATTAAGTGAAAATGAACAAGCTAACGAGGTACGAAGCCTTCAGCGCGTGAATGCTATTCGCACTTCGCCGGTTGTACTTGAAAGGCGAGCAGCCATAGGTAAATGAAATAGCAATTGTGTATATAATTTTCTGAAATTTCTTGAATTGAAGAAATAATAGAGATTGGTTGTCTAGACATTAAACACACCAATTTGTTATGTTCAAAATAATCATAGCCCTATTATGTTATGTAAAGAACATATAATATTCAAGATAAGCAAGAATTACATAAATTATGGAATTTTTTGTACTAAGTCTCCTACAATGTCGAAGCGGTATTGCCGCCGACAAGGCACTGTAAAAAAACTGGTGTGTCTATTTTGGTGTCCAATTTTATTAACTATTATAGATAGCATAATATATTATGCTAACTATATATATTATTGGGGTGATTAAATAATTTACTCTCAAAACGGTGAAGGATTTTTTTGTGAGATTAGCGTCCTACAATTAACATTTGTAGAATGCGATATCTACCACCTTGCTGTGCCATCGTGGCAGATGTGTAGCTTCTCTTAGGGGAAAGGCCTGAGTCTCAGCTGTGGGAAATAAAAAGTCCAGCTTTACTTATATCGTAGTATATAAGACTAGCAATGTTTAGACAAACTCACTTTTAATAGCTAGACTAGAGTGAATAGGCTCTTAATAAACTAGTGCGCCTTACTATCAACGATTGCAGCACTGCTTACCATCAGGTGGGATCGCAGTCAAGCACTAGTTTATTGCAATTTAAAAAAAAGTTAGTAGCCTATTAAAAATGATAAAACCGAGTTTATAGCAAGTTTGCCACCCTGACACAATAGAAATGTGCCAAAAGCTGAAATGAGTCTGCGTCATTAAAAGTTAGAACGAAAACCAACCCCAGGAGAAAATACCTGCAGATGTAGTAAAAACCAGGTGACACTAAATCTAGTATATTAAGTATGGGTTTGGCTTTATTTTTTAAATTGCAGCCACAGAGGATTAGGAGAAAGAAAAACTTATATGTAGTTGTGAGACATGGGTACACCATAAACATGGCGACAAGTCTCTTCTTTGAAGAGTGGCTTGAGAGACGTCGCTGGACATGGTGAGTTCGGGAGATTCCAACATCTCATGGGGAAAAAATGTAACCTTGTCTCCATCGTGTGGACGCCCGGAGGACACGGTAGAGCATATTTTTCAGATGTACTCCGCCTGGGCGGAGCATGGCCGTGTCCTCGTGTGAGTGGTTGGCGGCAACGACCTCTAGCATCGGGCTCTGATACAGGTCATGGTCGCATACTTGAGAGAACGGACCGAACCCGAGTCTCAGCAAAACTTTGTTGACATCTCTTAGCAGCTCAGGGCTCAGCAGACCTGAAGCCAAAGTATGGGTTGACTCCCGAACCCAGGGTCCTGTAACGCAAGGCAAACACAGGCGTGTGGTTTTGTCAGTAAAACATCTGACACGCCTTCTTGCTCCAATCAAGAGCAGGGATCATTAGATAATTAAAAAGTTGTGAGACAAGCTTATGTTAACTTTATAAGCAATTAATTAATTTACCGTGTGAAAGTTGGTTTCTACAAACAAACTTCATTAAAGACCTCCGTTTCATCTTATCAGGGGATGAATTTTAGAAAATACATACTATACATATACGGATCAAAAGTCTATACATAACAAAAAAAGGAGCTAGCTATTATATATAATAATATATTCATTTAATTTAGGTAACTAGACCCATAAAAGTTTATGTTATGTATATATAGTACAAAACAAATAAATTATACAAAGTTCATAATTCATATCAAAAGAAAAATAAATAAAACAAAATAATCGAGATACATGACCAAAAATTTAAATACAATAACCTATTACCAAGCTCAGTGAAGTTTACTAGGAAGCCTACTAGCTCGTTACATTTGATGCCAAATACTCCAAAAAATTACAATATTATGTTACATCACTATACTCGTAATGGAAAACCAAATGACTGTATTCTATATAAAAAGCGAAATTCTTTCAGAATTTGAAACTGGCTAAGAGCGCACGGACCGGACAAACAAAACATTACTTAATTTATCAACTTCTTTAGTTTCTCAAAAGAAAAAAACAATAGTTATGGGATCATTTGCCTGTCTATTTGTCTGTCTGTCAAGTTCATCTCAGAAACGCGTGGAGATATTAAGTTGAAAATAAAATCGTATACTCAAGTCTGTGGTCCTTTGAAGCTGTGAAAAAATCATACTTTTAAGTTAACGAAAAAATATATATAAATATGTCGTAAAAAAACATATTTTGACACTCAAGGGAATCAAAATTCATTAGGTACTTCCTGTTGACCTAGAATCCTGAAATTTACACACAAAATTAAACAGTATTTAGTTATTACTATATAGTTATAAATCTGTAAATTGTTTAGTTACGTAACAAAAGTTGCCTTTTTGAAAAGTCTTCGTCTTTGGAGAATTTGACTGTTTTCATAGGTGTTTCAGTGCGCGAGTCTAATTTACTCTTACCCGGTGTTTTTTATTACTGAAGATCTTCACTTCAACTCCAGTATCGTAATACAGCATTGGTATACCAACCGATGGTGATGTAGTGTTGGCCGAGTAGTAACGGGCCCGACTTACGAGTCATAAGTCGCCAGTTCAAACCCAGCCAGGCGCATTACTTTGTGTAATTTATTTCATCACCACTGCTCTCAAAACGGTGAAGAAAAACATGGTGAGCACCGGCATCTAGAACAGTGGTTCTTAACCTCTTAGGCATGAGGGACCATTTGATTAAATTCCTGTTTCGCCAGGGACCACTCAGTTGGTTTATTGGAAATGTATACGGTACCTAATTGTAAATAAATCATAAACACAAATAATTTTATGACTACTACGTTTTTATTAATTACTTCGTGAAAATCTATAATAAAGTTACCTACAGATTTTTGCATTGTGTTGAATCGACTCATCGCGTTACGCCACGTCACTGATTTACGATCGCTTCGCGGACCACTTGGACTGACTCCAGGGACCATCAGTGGTCCGCGGACCACCGGTTAAGAACCACTGTTCTAGAACCAAATATTCGAAGACATGTGACATCTACCAATGTGCACTGGGACCACGTGGTGCACATTATGGCCCATTTCCTCTTTTAGAGAGGGAGGCCTGTGTCCCAGCAGTGGAAACATTTAAAAAAAAGGATGATGATGATACCTATTAACTGTCGTTTGTTGATAAATAGTGAACGATTTGAAACCAGTGCCATGTACACATCGCACTATGTGTATGTCCTCAGCTTTATGTTGATTAGTGAGCCGTTTTGCGTGGACGTGGCACACTAGAAATAATATTTTGTTTATGGTTTCAACTTTTTTCCTCATTATTGATTTAATTTTTTTTTATTTCAACTTGTAAATTAGCATTAAGATTGCGTCATTTGCTGCAAATATCAAGTTTTTCTTTCTATATAACTAAGATCGTTTTCACATACCACTTCATATTATCTTCCACGTACCGTAGTATAAGTGGCCATTATTTCCAAGACAATTAAGATCAGCGCCTCGTTTGACTTACAGATAGCTTTATGAGCATTGGCGTGTGTTGAATAGCGCGATTCGCCTATTGATACTTATAACTGCATTCATTTTATGTCCCGAATCGAAGCGGTTCATACTTACCCCTTCATAAATAATATGTACATAAGATCCATGAAAATTGTCTAAAGTAACTAGGTACTGTTGGCTCCTTGTACTCTTTCCAAAGGTCCATGACCTCAGGGTCCTGAGATAAATAAATGCATGAAAATAATAATATTCCACAACTATAACATAATGTTCTCTAGCCCAAACTAGACCAACTATCAAATACTAGAGAAGTGATAAACATACTAAGACCGACAAGAAACAAAAGATTGTTCTCAAACAAGCTTTCTGAGTTCTGTCGTTGAGCGATTCAATACTGCGCTACGTGTCTTAGATTCGACGCCGCATGAAATAATTAATATCTGTATAACTTACAGATAATTGCTCCGGGTCTGTCTCGTGTATGTGAGTTTAAATATTTATGAATGGCCCACACATCACGCGGGAATTTTTTAGTGTTAAGCAACGTTTTTTATTTGACAAATAATTTTGTTAATAATTATTTTATTTTTTCAGGTGTTAAAACTGATGAAATTATATTCTTTATTTTCAAATACCAAGGAGCCAGGGATAGGAGTATATATGAATTTTATTACAATGCGCTACTTTAATATTATAAAAGTGTAGGTACTTTACTCGCTAAAAAAGAAATATAACTCTTTAATGTCTCTTTCCGTCATTTAGGGACCTATCGATACCATGTCGTTTAATACCCGAGGATGTGGATAAAAGGCAACTCGTGTGAAATTACATTAAATCAGTGACAAATTGACGTAGCTGCTGCGAGCTGCGGCCGGCGGCCGGACGGACATGACGAAATTATAAGGGTTCCCGACATCACACAAGTATAGTGTCTGCGAAACCCTAAAACGAGGAAACATTTTATACAGTTAGAGCGAGGGTCGTTTATTACAAGATTTTTGTCGTGCGCTCCGCCGCAATCAAACATTTCATTTACATAGAAAAATGAAGCTTTTATTCCGAAATGCGTTACAGGAGATGACGATTCATAAATTCACGATATTAAAACCGTTAAAATTTATAAAAATTCAAATGCGTATTTCAATGACGTTATAAAAGATTTTCCGTCTATGCTTCGGTCACATTTGTGTGAATACAACAAAGGATTCCTCTTTTCATTTGCTATTTTATTACCTGAGAGTCACATTCGCATTAATGTGGTTTTAAATTCGATCGTATGTGCTATGAGCATTAGACGGTGTGTGTTCGTAAAGGTGTGTAATCTAGTTCAATCCTGTTCGCTAAAACAGATACAGCTGCTAACTAAGAGGAGCAGAATAAGGTGTGAGAGTGACAAGGATGGATGTGTGGTACGATGGTATGTGTGAGAGGGATGGCGGAGTGTAATCCTCACCGACACAACTCACCGCCAGACTTAGGAAATGAAAGCCAACCGAACCCAAATTCATTAATGTTATCTTGTTTGCCATTCTAACACTTGCAGAGGTATGAGAACTGCAGATAGCTAGCGCCAAAACTAAAACTGTTTCAAGCCAATTCCAACTTGTTGTTGGCAATTCATTTATTATTTATTTCATCATCTGTTTTGCATTGCGCTATTTAAACATTTACTTAATTAAATCTACGATTAAAGTTGCAAACTCTCATTGTCCGTCTGACTTTCAAGCTAAAATATTTATTTAAAACGAGATTTATTTGAGTACAATCCAATGTTACAAGTATTTATTACTTTTGATATAAGATTCATGTAATTATATTCCAGAATACAGAGTTGGCATCCCTAGTTCAGGGAAACTTCGAAGAGTTATCGTGTTACCGTAATTCTGGAATTCAAGGAGCAACTGAAAAAATACTGGAGCGTTTTACTTAGTAAAAGTCTGATCCACCTTCTTGTTCCATAGAATAGTATATATATATTCTATTATCGCTATACCTGCGGCTGAACAAATTATTTTCATGAATTCTTGCTACAAAAAAAAAAGAGGAGTGACAGTCGGCTGTCTCTTTCTTCAAATACTTGAGAGAACAGACTTTCTCGTCACGATCCCGATTTTCAGCCTTCGTAGACGCGGGCTTCCGGACGACAAGCAATGGGTAGCTAGCCGTCCGGCCATTTGATCATCTGGCAATCGTCCGGACCAGGCGCGTGTCGTCAACAGCACGTAGTGCTCTCCACGCGTGTCTTAATGAGATATTAGCATAACCGACAAAAGAGCCGAAACTGACTAGGGCCATGGATCGTCCGAAAGGAAACCCTGGGATGCTGGCATGCAAGACAAAGAAGGAACATAAGAGTGGGCTTTAGTCAGTAAAAGTCTGACACACTATGCCGCTCCGCTATAGATTAATCATTGGATGATTCTCCACACAAAAAATACACGTTTTATTTTGTATTTCTTTTAGCATTTTGTGGTCACATTATGTTGTCCATAATGAGCTCCGATCAGTGGTTAATTGACTGTAAGGACACGAAAGACCTAAATTAATTAGTTCAATCTAGGATTAAGCACATGAACGTAATTGGGTGGTCATTGTAGCAACTAGTTAGTGTTGGTATCCGTGGATATTATTATGATTAAGTAGATCGTTTGGTAAAAGATAAAGAGGATTGGCGTTTTTGTACAAAATATTTCCAACCAACACAGTATAATCTTCTTCTTCTTTTTTAAAAATAATATGACTCCATCGACGGACGTCGCTCGATGATTTTGCCAATGTCAAGTAAATATCAAAGAAATTTACTTGACATTGGCAAAATAGTAGTAGTAATTAGTAATAATAGCTATAATATCAAAGAAATCAAATCAAACTAAAAAATCATGAAGACAAAATGTCCGTCCTAAAGCCCAGATATCTTCTCCAAAAATCCGCTTAAATACGTCATTGCATCAGGAGACCATTCATTATGAAGCAGTGGTACCATACAAACTCTTATTTCTCTGTTGCATGTCGATCCATAGTAAAATTATGTAATTTATGACAGATGCCATAGACAAAATATGTCATTTAATTGAGATTAAGGCAATTATATTTTGCCTAGTGTCTATGGTGCAATACATTATACCTGGTTCATACTTAACAGATTTTTGTATTATGTGCGTCTATTTTGGGCAAAATAAACACTGTTTTCTTTCTTTCTTTTCTTTTTCTTTCTTTCCTTCTTATTTAATTTACTTGCAAATAGTTGTTAGAGTAAAAATTTACAAATTCGAGTTACATAAAAAAATCCGCTCTTATCCAAGGTTGCCGACAGAGTAAAAGAATCGCCAAATGTAAGTGGCAATAGGCAGGACACATTGCACGCAGATGGCTGCTGGGGCCGAAAGGTTCTGGAGTGGCGACCGCGTACCGGAAGACGCAGCGTTGGAAGGCTTCCCACAAGGTGGGCCGATGACCTGGTCAGAGTTACTGGAATCCGATGGATACAAGACGCATAGAACCGATATTAGAGGCGGCACTTGGGGGAGGTTTATGTTCAGCAGTGGACGTTTTTAGATTGAAATGATGATGATGAATGATGAAAAAATACCAAGTGAACCTCCTTACATTGTCAGTTTAAAATGAAGCAGTTTATAAAGCCCTTTTCAAACGGTATGAACCTTATTACTGTTAGTTACTTGGACCGTTTTAACATACGAGTACAGTCCTTTATCTAACTATGCCACTAACCAGTTAGCGGAGAGATAATGTCATTTAAATGTGTTCTATGACATTCATTTGTTATAAGTGAATCTTATGTTCCTCTGCTATTAAATTATTTTTATACGTTTTAAATTACTCCTTTTTATATTGGTTAGAAGCTTACGTTGTAACATTATAAGGCTGATGCTTTACTATGCTAATATAGTACGCACTACACTATACTCGCGCGATATTGTTGCAAGTAGAACAAGTGTACTAACATTACATTACTAACACATTCTTGTTACTAACTTTACATTATTATCTTAAACTGTTAGCTCAATTTTAGATCCATTAACAAGGATGCAAACTAAACCTCAGTAAATCTCTGATCGGGAGCTTCACATCACATAACATTCTGAAAGCCTAGGTTATACCAACACATTTCTCAAGCTTAGCTAAAACCAAATGTGCGGAGTGCTTTATCAACATACATTCCAAACTTCGCCGCGACTTCGAATATTGAATTTAAAATAAACTTAAGTGCGCCGAAGTCATATTTTTCTAAGATTTTACGAAAAAAAGGACTTCAGTAAGAAGAGTTTATTTTTGAATTTTGTTTGACGATAGAGTAAACATATGAATGTTCTTTTTATGTTTAGATGTTTGCTTTAGTAAGGTCTAGAAAGTTCAGATAAAAAAGGGCAAAAAATTACCTCCCAACTGAAACGGCACTTTTTTTTAGGGAAAATCATGCAATAAAATCTCCGTGCCTTTGACCGGGGCGGGAGATAGTGTGAAGGTATTACTGACTAAATCCCCACTCCTGTTTCTTCTTTGTTTTTCATACCAGAGCCAAAACTTCCTTTAAGAAGCCGGTCCATGGTGACAGAAGTCTTTAACAACTCCTTGAGGCGCGCGTGACGACTACGACGTTACCGGACGGTCGGATGTTGACCCGTTACTGGTGGTCCGTAAGCCCAGGCATACGGTAGCTTAATATATTGGACGGCTTCCGGCGGCGGTTGGGGCGTGAAGGCCGTTGCTTCACGGGTGCGGCCTCCTCCTTTGCTAGCATTACTGCTTCGCAGAAGGCGGCGACCGCCTGCCACTCCTCAAATAGGGTCCTTACTTACACTAAGTACAACACAGGTCATGACAGGTAACTGCAGGCATTAGGAGCCAGAGCACAAGTGGGTGTGGGAACAAAACAACCCCTCAGTGGCCTGGATGGCCCGGTGACCATTCGTTTGTGTGAATAACCAGGTAACATAAAAAGCTTTAAATAACTTTGTGATTTTTGATGATACAGTTACGGAACTTTGTAAATAGATTACTTCCATAGTAGTAGTATATGCCGCTTCCAGTTGTTCGTACTTTGTGTATGTTTACGATGTAACTGTGCAAGTATTTATCAACTACCCTACACTTTCTGATTACTTCTGCATTTAGAAATTTTAATTAAGGCAAAAATGTTTCTGTACGCAACCAATAATGTTTGGTAAATTAATTTTAGTTTTTTCATTTAAGTGAATTGTAAATTCTTATGGGAAATAAAGGTATTTAAAACCTCACATAAATCAAATAGATTTTAGACACGTGTATTGGATTTCGCATGTACTTAAAATAAGGTTGTACACTTAAACTAAAATTTGCATAAAATTAATAAAATGAACTTTTAAATGAGGAAATTAAAGGATTATTTAGATTCATTAACACATTCGTATAGAGGAACTCGAGGTTATGTGAACCTTTAAGATTAAGTAGAATTTGCTGAGGTCAGTCAGTGGATGATTCTTCTGTGTCTTGGAAAGCACATGAAACTGTTGGACCCGGATGTCATTTGCCTGTTTCTCCTATTTTTGCTCTTCTCCTGTCTTCTTTTCCTCCTTTTTCTATTCCTTTATTTTTCTCCTTTTTTATTTACTTTCTTTTTTTTATTTTTGCATTTTCTGTTAATAACAGTCTAGAAGCCAGGAAATCTGACACCAATCTTACTAATACTTTTGAATGTGTTTCTCTCTATTGAGTGCAGTGAGAGTCGTGATATTGCTCCTTCTTGCTCCTTCTGTTTCTACCTTTGACTTTGTGAAAGGCATTATATACCGTAGAGTTAAGAGTGGCGTGGAACTTTGAAACCCGGGGCCCTGGAACGAAGGCAAAGAAGGAATAGGAGTGGGTTTTTTTCAGTAAAATCTGTCACGTAGAACAAAAAACCTACTATAAATCAGACATGAAGCATGCATAATTTAAAGTAAACGAATAAAAGCGCCTTACACAGGTGTTGAAAAAAGATTTTTTACATTAAATGAAATTCGTTGAAAAGTTTTACTTTGTCGAAAATAAAAATGCTCCATGCGGCGGCTACGGCGTAGCGTGCTCATGACGTCACCGCTACAAGCTACGGTGTTACGCAGTCGTAGCACTTGTAGCAGATCCAGGAATTGGTTACGCATCAATTCCATTATGAAGTACCGTTGGCAATAAATAAATACCTATCATCTTAGAAGATAAGACAAGATAAGATCATTTATTTGTATAAGCATGTGTAGGTTAAGATGGAGACATGAATGGGATCGGCTTCTAGCTTAACCGGTTACTGCTGAATTCACAACACAACCATGATAATGGCATGATATTCGTTGGATAGACTGATGTCAGACCTAAGTCTGACGTCTAAACGTCTAAGATATACAAATGTCCATTGGGACCAACAGTTTTACGTGCTCTCCGAGGCACGGGGTGTCAGTAATATCTTAAGTAAATACATATGAATTGAAAAATTGAAATGGTTCTTGCTTGGCAATAAATACTGCAATATTAAAATTTTCCAACACCAAAGAAAGTGATAAAACTTAGTCAGCTTAGCGACAAAGCTGATATCGTAACGGAAAATACTCCGATATTTTATCTATACTGAGTTTAAAATCTACTAGTTTATTTATAATCGTTTTATTGCAGCAATATGCTGTCAACTCTACTCACTTTAGTAGCTTTAAATAAAAAGCTTATAAAAAAAAAATACGTGTTGATTTTCAAAAATGGAGTATCTGTTTTTTTGTCCTAGCCCTGTACATTTGGAGGATTTTTTCAGTTTCTAGTCGAATGTTGACATTAACTTTATTTTATTTCAACAACTTTTTGTTGCAGCCTCTTGCAGCTCCAACGGTTGATGCGAAAGCGTAACACCAGGGCTTTGGTACTTAGGCACGGAAGGAACGGGGAAGTTGTTTAGTCAGTAAGAGTCTGACACTGTTTCTCGCTCTGCATAAAGGCGGTATTTTGTTGCAGCCTCTTGCAGCTCCAAGGGTTGATGCGAAAGCGTAACACCAGGGCTCTGGTACTTAGGCACGGAAGGAACGGGGAAGTTGTTTAGTCAGTAAGAGTCTGACACTGTTTCTCGCTCTGCATAAAGGCGGTATTTTGTTGCAGCCTCTTGCAGCTCCAAGGGTTGATGCGAAAGCGTAACACCAGGGCTCTGGTACTTAGGCACAGAAGGAACGGGGTAGGTTCTTTAGTCAGTAAGAGTCTGACACTGTTTCCCACTCCGTATAAAGGCGGGATTCGTTATTGGATGATTTTTACCTACCATAAAAAAAGCCTCTTGCAGCTGCTTTGGCGTATGAGATGCTTTTAATGGTGATTTTCTCTGTTGTATGACTTGTTATGACTTGGATTGTTCAGGTCAGGGCCTTTAC
The DNA here is from genome assembly GCA_029852875.1 of Mythimna loreyi. Taxonomy (NCBI): domain Eukaryota; kingdom Metazoa; phylum Arthropoda; class Insecta; order Lepidoptera; family Noctuidae; genus Mythimna; species Mythimna loreyi. The sequence continues at coordinate 10,257,894 of CM056782.1, read as the reverse complement.
CTCTTCCAGTCGGTACATTTTGTTGGGGATAATATTAGTCTGCTGAATATACCTTTACATTCATTATTATTAAAATAAAGTGACACATTCGGTACAGCGTAGCGTGCGGTTGACGTCATCACGTAACCGCTACGAGCTACGCGATCGTAGCACTCGTAGCAGATCACAGAACTGCTATATAATAATAATAATAATATTCCACAACTGTCACACAACGTCGTCTAGTCCCAAGCTAAGCAGAGCTTGTGTTATGGGTACTAGACAACTGATAAACATACTTATATATTTCTAAATACATACATATTATAGATAAATTACACCCAGAAACAGAACAAATGATTGAGCTCATCACACAAACATTTGTCCTGGGTGGGAATCGAACCCACGACCACTAGCATAGCAGTCAGGGCCACTAACCACTACACTAACAGGCCAGCAGTCAAAAGTCAAAAAGCTATCACGAAGTACTGTTGGCAACAAAACCGATAAACTGTTTATCGAGATTTTCATACTACTGAGTTCAAATAACTATGGGGTCCTATTAGATTGCGTTCTGAAAACATGGACGTCTTTCGGCTGAAATGATGATGAAGATGTTTTACCATAGAATAATTCTATTCTGTAGGTATAAGAAATAATTACATCGAACTATAGTAATCATTATTCAGAATAAAGATCCATCTATAGTACATAAAACTAGCTCACAAAAAATATTATAATGATATTATTACAATAATTATTATGTTGAAACAACAATTGCCCTAAAGACAGGAATGTTTTGCTTTTATGTTAAACTAGCTTTTGTCAGTAACTTCGCCCGCGTACATAAAATATAGCCTATGTCACTCAAGAGTACAGCAGCTTTCTATTGTTCCTAAAATTTTTCCAATCGGACCAGTAGTTCCAAAGATAAAAAAGCAAACTTTACCTCTTTATTATAATAGTGTACATTGGAATGACTGTACATATTTAAAATTGGAATGTCCTTATATCGGAGATATGAAACTAGGAATAGGTGTTTTTTTATGGTGAGAAAATAGACGATTTTTCTCACCATAAAAAAAATCGCCTATTATGAAGAATCCCGCTCTTGGGCGTAGCGGGAAACAGTGTCAGACTCTTACTGACTACATTTCAAGTTTATTTTTTTTTGTTTTATTGTTTGTAGGAGAACAAAAAAAAACAAACTTTACCTCTTTATTATATTAGTGTAGATGTAGAAAAATAATATGGTTCGGTAGTAGTAGGCAGCTTTTGCCGAAAGTCAGTCGGCTAATTCAGGCTCATTAAAATGAAGGCTATACACATTAATTTAATACACAGTAATCGAAGGTATCACCATACCGCGGTTAAGAACCACTAACGATATGTTCATACTAATTAATTACATATTATTATGTACATTCGGTAGAAATGTTGTAGTACATGGTCAAATATAAGGTTTTTTTACAAATATAAGATATGCAAAGTACGGTGAAGGAAAACATCGTCAGGAAACCGGCATGTCCTGAGAGGAGGCCTGTGTCCCAGCAGTGGGAACATTAATAGGCTGATGATGATGATGCAAAGTAAGTAGTACATAATCAACAAACGCTGTCAACGAGTAGGGTTAAAGTCTGCCTCCTAGACATGGTACCATCGTTTCGTTACGTCGAACGCTTGTAATTTGCCACGCCTTCAGTTCCTTTGTTGATCATGTGACTGAGCTTTGAGATGACGTCAGAACAAATGGATTGGGGGTGTTGCCTATTCAAAGCGTTCAACGTTAACGAAACGAAAGTAATTTGGCTAGAGGGGCTGCTAATGCTGAGTGAACGATTTAAAGAATTAATATGGCCCTAGAATGTCAGATAATTGAAGGACCAGATCAGTTCTAGTCAGTAAAAGTTTGAAACGCTCTATCATTCCACCTAAGACCGAGAAAAATTTGACGATGTCCCACCTACAAAAAAGGTATGTTCATCATTTAAACATTACGTCTGGATTATTCTTAAGAATAAAATAAATAAAAGTTAACCTACTAGTGCTACTCCCACGTTTTTCAGAGGGTTTTCGGCGATTTTTTTTCGAGTGAATTTCAGTGGAAAATCCGCTACTTACACTTACACAAAAAAATTCTCCGCAAAAACTCTCGATCCTCAAGCGAACACCGGCACTCGCGCGTGATTTCGCATCATTCATTTAAACACTAAGCGAACTAAGCGTTCTGTATTGAGCGTTTTTATGTTTTTATCCAAGAACGTAAATAAGAAGTCCTTTATAAAGTAACCTGTAAATATCGAAAATAAACAAACGTTTTCGTTAATCCCCGCTCAAACGCCGGTGTTCACGCGGGGATTGCCGGGTTCGAAAATTAATTCCTAGTGGATATATTGTCATTGTCACTAGAAATTACTGCTGTATCACGGGTGCGTTTACAAACATGTCCGACACACAAAGACCCAGGACAATTAACTGTAGACTAAACAATATTAGTTAAATGGGGAAGTTGTTTTTTTATTTTTTTGTTTGTAGGGATCTCTGGAACTACTGGTCCCATTGGAGGAATTTTAGCAATAATAGCAAGCTGCTTTAGTCCTGAGTGACATAGGCTATATTTTATGTACGCGGGCGAAGCCACTGACAAAAGCTAGTTAGTTTATAATATTCATACAATATCAATAGTAAATTATAGTAAAAATACCAAAGAATTAATTTTACAATTAAATTAGATGTCACATGTCATTAAATAACACGCCTCTTATCGTTCCTGGTGCAAAGGTGCCCATAACACTCGCTACATAAAACAATACTCGTGTACATATTTAAAAAAATGGCAAATTAAACCAATGAGGTAGGTAAGCTACTAGTGGCATCGCCCGCGTGAAAATAAAACTGTATTATGTCACTCAGTCATAATGTAGTATTTTACTGGAGATAATTATAAGTTATACAGCTACAGTTGTAGTCGTATAGCTAAGGAGTGGAATTTCCTGCCGGCGTCTGTGTTTCCTGATAGTTACAACCTAGGGGTCTTTAAGTCAAGAGTGAATAGGTTGAAGACCCCTAGGTTGTAACTATCAGGAAACACGTCAAGTCAAGATTGAATAGGTTGCCCTAGTATGTATGGCGATGTAGGAACGGGGTAGGTTGTTTAGTCAGTAAGAGTCTGACACTTGTTTTCCGCTCCGCCCAAGAGCGGGACTCGTCATTGGATGATTTTTACCTACCATAAAAAAAAGAGTGAATAGGTTACTTCTAGGCAAGCGTGCTTCATCGTCGACCACATCATCGCTTACTATCAGGTGAGATTGTAGTCAAACGCGAGCCTATCTAGACTAAAAAATAAGTTATAAGTTTTTAAAATTTGCCTACTCAAAACTAATGAACTGAATTAATTTTGAGTAGGTATATTTATTACAAACAAAAATATAAATCTTTCCTCTTCATGATATTAATGTAGATTAAAATTACTTAATAATTTTAAGTGTTTCTTGGTATTAAGTTTTAGTAACAAATTACCTGTTGTTTTACCTACAATAAAGCTGCTTTGGTAATAGTGCTCAACACCGAGTATTAAGATTTAGGTCAAGTGTAGCTACCAACCTGCTTAGTAGAAAATGGTGCTAGACGGTATCTCGAGTAGTGCGCCGTCAAATCTAGCGAAGATATTCCAGTAGTCAGAAAGCGTATGATCGTAACTTGACTTTTAAGTCTTACCTAGAAGTTTTACTAAGTAGGCTAAGTAGGATCTTCTTTCCTATTTAACTACTAATCCTTTGCTTCGGGCAAAATATTTTATACTTCCTAAATTCGAAGAATTCATTTCAATTCATTAATGCTTCAAAACTTAATTATTCTTTAACTAGATAAGTACCTACTTTAGAATAAAAAGTATAAGATAATATTTTGTGTATACATATATATAAAAAAAGAATTTAGTGATACATCAGCCTATCCCTAGAGTATTATTACCACTGTATTTCCTATAAACAAAAAAACACTAAAACAAACACATTGCAGTTAAAATTGATCGAAAACAAAACCCGGCTCTCTAGGGATTCACGCAATAGTAATTTTATTGCAATTGTCTCGAATATTCGTTTCATTCCGAGAGAATGTAGAACTGAAGTAGGTGCTGCATTATAAAATATTTTCCAGTAATTCAACAGATAAAGAACATTGTACGAGGAAATTTCAACGTTTTCAATTTACCCGTGAAGCATACAGAACCCTCGACGGATATAAAGTTACTTATCTCGTAAGATCACATCTCCACTTTTCACACACGTTTTATGATGCTGTGCTAAAAGATCGATGTTCCACGCTCGTTCTCAAAATGTGTTAGCTTCGTCTTAATCCAAGTTTTACCTGGACTAATGCCAACGATCGTTTGTTAAAGAAATAGTTCGAGCGCTTTACCAGGTGCATCCATTCTTTTAGACTTCGAATAGTTCTATGTTGTTGTCGTTTGAACTACACAAATCGTGAAACTTGATTTTCTCTTTGATTGTGAAATGAACATAAAATTACAACAATTATATATCTGAATAACCGGACGCCCCGATTCTGAGATACTTGGTGACTTTTTAGTGCGACAAAAGCAATCTTGTCGTTCATAATGTGTTCGACTTTTGTATTTTTTTTTTGTTTAAGTTATTTACATTTTGATTCAGTTTTTTTACTAACAAATTAGCCTGAGGTGTCAATAAACAAAATAGCTTCTGCTGCAGCTTTGCCCGCGCAAAAGTCGATTTCTCCATATAAACTTTGGACCCCAGTTTCATCGCCTTTAGGAAAATTCTATTTTTCCGCCCTAGGTTTCAGCTGCCTTGTGTCAGTCAGTTTTTCCCTTTGTATGTGTCAGTCAGTTTATATACACCGTGAAATTTTAATGGTTGTTTTCCCTCAGCGAAATGGTTGTGTCTTGGTAATACAAACGCTTGATAAAAAAATAAAATATTAAAAACAAAAATTGGACCTGTAGAGTGCAAGCTGATGACGTATCACAACGTGCGAGAGCTTATTTTGGTTTAAATATTTAATGAATCGGTTTCCTTTGACGGCGTGCTGCGCGTGCGACCCTAGTAGTACCTACAAATTACGTCTAATGTTACTATTGTTTTCGCTTTTTTGAGTTGATGAATATTTTTTATAATTATTTATAAAAAAAAAATGTATTTTTACTGTATGCTTCAAAAGTACTCCTTATGGCAAGTCGTTCTGCCGCGGGAAAACAACCATTAAAATTTCACGGTGTATATATATACATTATATTATTATCTTGTGGTCGGAAACATAGATTATTGTGCTAGAATACTCATAGCTTAGGACTACGTCATAACAGCTCCATTAGCTCATGGTTGAGCGATTGGATTCGGTCGGCACTAGGAATTATGCTTGGCTAGCTTACAGATTGTTCCGGCCATGAGTGTCTTGTACAAGAGGATTGGGTTTTTACAAGTATTTTCAAAGTTACCACTTCTATAGGTGAGCTGAGCTGCTTTTATTTTGTGAGTACTGGATGAAATAAAGCCGTCACGTTCGGATTGTAACGCTCGTTCGGGTAAGGTCGGCTCAAGTCGGTCGACCTAACCCGAAAAAAAAGGTATGGTAGTTATATCTCAAAAAAACGTATATTTCAATACTCTCAAAGGAATCAAAATTCATAGGGTACTTCTCGTTGACCCAAAGTCCTGAAGTTTAGCATAAACTAAGACACAGGGATAGGAAAACATCTGAAAACAGTAAATATTTTTGAGACTACCTATATACGGGAATTGAACGGTTATCATAGATATTTTGCATGGCAACAACGAATGCCAGGTCAACAGTATATAGCTATTAAAAAAACCGGGAAAGTGCAAAGCGGTCTCGCCCATGAAGGGACATTGTCAATAAAAACGATGAAAAATCATGTTCGATGTATGGGACCCCTTAATTTTATTCTGTTTTTAATATATTTATTGTTGTTAAAGCGGCAACAGAAGTAAATCATTGGTGAAAATTTCTAGTGTCTAACTATCACAGTTCGTGAGATACAGCCTAGTGACAGATGGACGGATAGCGGTGTCTTAGTCTTAGTAATAGACTATACCTTCAGGGTCGAAGCCTCCTGAAGCTGCCGGTTTGTGTGAAACTGTTACCGCTGCTCTAGGAATAAGGCAAGGAAGGTACGGGGTAGGTTTTTTAGTCAGTAAGAGTCTGACACTGGTCTCCCGCTCCGCCCAAGAGCGGGTTTCGTCATTCGATGATTTTCACCTACCATAAAAAAAAGTCTTAGTAATAGAGTCCCGTTTTAGCCCTTGAGTACGAAACTCTAAATTTTTTTAGATTAAATTGTAAATCACAGTTAATATAATGTTAGGTCGTCGTAGAATAGGATTTTATTTGACCACAGCTTATAACGTCTTTAACAACCCTCATGAGACTAACTGTGTTTTATCATTAAACTTAACTTATTTTATTGTTTCGTACCACAATAAAACGAACCTAAATAAAGTTATATTTTAAAGTCGTAAATTTCGATGACAGTCCGCGGCTATTAAAAGTTGTTTGTATTTCATAATGAAACTCGTCGAGTTAATTACATTAATCTTAATTAGATCAATTTTGTTAAACATTAAACAAAAAGTATCCTAAAACAAAATTAATATATCAAACTGTCTGTGTGATCAGGATTTCTTTGGTGAAAGGTCGAGTCATGATGAACCCGCTGAGCGCCATTTATTTTCTTCCTAAGGCAACTTTCATGTCGCCCTAAAATCTTTGTAGATTTCCTCTCTATTTTATTCCTCAATAGCTACTGCTGGTGTGATAGAAGAAAATTGTCCCAAGGGAACATACTTCCGGGTTAAAATGTACGTGTGACACTCAGAAAGTTTTGAGAAACTAAATAAACTTACTTAAAAAATATTTATATTTTTTTTTTTAAACAACACTCTTCACCAGCCTCTATACGAAGTTTGATTTTTTTATTAATTAAAAAAAGCAGACACCTCTTCCACGCCGGCGATGAAAACTGTATCCCATTCAGCAGATTTTTTATTTTCGGTAATAAAAAGAAGTCTCACGGTGCCAGACCAGGACTGCAAGGAAAAGGTGTGCCCCAGGACTCTGATCGGTGTGGTGTCCAGGGAGTCCCTCCACGTTGTTATGGATGGATGGATGGATATCTCATACTTTTTATCATCTTCGACTTCACGTCTGCAATAACCAACATTCACGCGGACAAAGTCACTGGCAGAAGATAATATATAATTATGTATTATACTCGTAGTGCGAAGTGTGATTTAATATAGAAATATTATAGAAAAAAAAATTAAGAGTAGCCATTGAGTTTCTTCCCGGTTCTTCTCCAAAAACCGTGCCTAGCGCACGGTTCCGACGTTTTATAAGTGCCCAAGTATCCTATGTGAAATAAATGCTTTTGAATTGGTTGAAATAATAAGCTGTAAAGAAATTCAAGGATATGTAAAAAAAATAAATACGTATTATAAAAATCGTTAACGTTTTGTAAATACTGGAATTTATTTACAGCTTTTCGTTTTTGTAGGTTTCCGTTAACCACCGTTTGAAATTCATGGAAATCTTTAAATAACAAAGCTACGCCAACGCTGTGTACAATAAGTACGATTATTTCAGGAAGAACTTCCGAGAAATAATTCTATTATTTTTTTGTTCCCGAAATATATTTCTTTGAAATGTCGCGGTTGTACACAGGCAATGTAATAACTTGTTATAATCATCGCAATACCGGTGTGAGAGTGAGACGGAACTATACAGATTGAAAATCAGCATCCTTTTCTCACGTCGGTTTAACGTTTTCAATTCCAGTCATATGTGACAAAACATTTATGTACCCACGCCACCACAGTGTGATAGACAAAACCATTGATATATAATATGTACTACGCACTAGATGAGGCATGTCGTTAAGTGACATTATTCCACTTAAGTGATCTGCATGCTGTACACTTTTACATTGATGACATTAGTTCAATTTTGACGTATCAGCGCTGAAAATTATAAAGGGTTTGATACTCGTAAACGACAATTTCAATGAAGTACTGCAGAGGACTTTTGTATTAACATTTCAGTATTTTGATAAACAGTTTCTGTGAACGTTCTTGTATCACTAGGATATAAGTCGAATGCCAAGACAAATAAATGGGAAAAACAAAAAATAGATTTTAATTATTGTGAATGGAACCGAAATCGGTTCATAGATATATATACGTTTTATTGTGCTCATAAGATTTGACTTTATTTGTTATTTGTGGGTTGAGGGAGCAGTGGCGGCTGTGTGTTAGAGGCTCTGACTTACGTGTTGTAGGTTACGGGTTCAAACCTAACCAGGCGCATTACTTTGGATAATTTATTTCATCACCACTGCTCTCAAAACGGTGAACTAAAACATCGTGAAGAAACCGGCATGTCCTAGAACCAAAATTTTTAAGACATGTGACATCCACCAACCGCCCTGGTCTTGCGTGGTGGATTACGGCCTATTTCTTCTCCTAGAGAGGAGGCCTGAGTCCGAGCAGTGGGAACATTATAAGCCTGATGCTATTTTATGCTATATATAAGTTGATTTACTTTTTTTGGTGTACTTGCAATAAAGTTTATAAATCTATTTTATTATTATAAATAACAATATCCCGCTCACTGACTCTGCAGTCACTCCAGAATATTTAGTTGGTTATAATTACTAAATGGATAATATTATTACAAGTTATTCGACTGAGTTGTATCTCTGGGTAGTACGGAGTAACTACAATGTTGCCGAGATGCGAATCCCATCCCTGCAGTGCAGTGTAAAGTGAGATACACTTTACAATATCATATCTTACTTAGCCACCTCGAAGAACGAAAATACATTAGCTATGTATACTTTAAAAATAGTACGTTTGAAAAAAGTTTATGGGGTGTTTTAATGGGGGGTAAAAATAATCCAATGACAGCTCCCGCCCTTGAGCGGAGCGAAAGATAGTGTGAGACTTTTACGGGCTAAAAACCCACCCGTTCTTTCTTAACGTTAGCTTCAGTAAGATTGTTGACAACTCCTTGTGGCGCGCGTGAACACTATTCACCGGTCGGGATTCGTCATTGGATGATTTTTGCCCACCATATAAAAAAACCTATACATGTGATGGTGCCATATGATCCTGGATTATACCATCCTTTTTATCAAATACAGGGTTTGCCGAGTAGAGGAAACCTTTCATAAGTTATTTTTTCTTCAAAAAATTCAGACTCACCGTACAATTTGTCCAATCAAATTTATAATTTTGGAGATATTTTTTTTGTTTTCTTTTTCGTTTCCTAGAAAAAAAACTTATGGAAAATTGTTCAGATTTGTCTCTTTACCAGGTCCTTAAAGTATGCAAATCAAGTCACACAAGTCCCTACTTGTCTCTTACACCTTGTATAAAATAAAAATGTTATTACTTTCCCTTTTAACTGCTTTCCCTTCTAACATTGTTAGTAAAGGTTTTAACTGTTCTAAGCTGCTTTACATAAAATGTACTAAGTATAGAATTCAGATTTAAAAGGTCAATTGCTGTTTTCTTTTGAAAATGTCAATCTCCGCTGGATTGGCAACCTATCACATAGATAGCGGGATAGAAATTCTATTTTCATATTAGAAAAACATGAATTATGTCGAAAGACTTAATTTCCCTTCAAAAATATTATTCAATTAAGTAGGTATTTCTTTGAGAATACGGACTAAGGATCCAAATTAATAATAAAGAGAGACGCTGAAATATTTTATACCTATAAACAAAATTCCAGTAGCCGTCAGATTTTTTCGTATTTATTAATATTGAACTAAGTGTGTACTATTGTTTCACTTACGTACAGTTTTCCACAGGAACTGACAATGTGGTTACTAGTGGTAGTGGTGGAATAACGGTTGTTTTGCTAATGTCGAACGCTTCGAGTTGGCCACGCCTCCAATTTCTTTGTTCTAGCGTCATTTCATTGGAGGTTACTGATACTATCTAACTAATTTATTTGTGTCTTTCTAACACGTTTTAAATCAAACTTCTTCATAGATTATTTTTTCGTATTAGAAAGATAGAAAGAAAGATACCTTATTTGGCCCACATCATTCATCATTCATAATACTACTCTAGAGTTTATATTTAAAAAAAATAATAATATTGAAGTTTTACAACTTCGTTGTTGATTAATATATTTAAAAAAATATTTCATTTGTTTGTTTACAACAGTTAAAAATGATTTTATGTAGCAAATAAAAAATCGCATGCATATTTTTTTTAGCATTGTAGGGATCAATGAAACAGGCGCGACTTTGGTGAAATGGAGTTGATTTTTTTTTTATTTCATCGTTACGTTTTTGCTCCCAAATATTACAAAAACAATTGAATGTGGGAATTCCACATTCTAATTGAAAACAAAAAGACTTGTACATTGCATCCAATCAAAACCGAAATACTTTCTTGATTTGATACAACAATAAATGTGGGAAGCTAAAAGAAAATGTTAAAGTAAAATGGGTACTTGTAGTAAATTTTACACTTTTATTTCCTGGAGTTAAATAAAAGGTGCTAACAGAATCAGCAGCGGTCTCATCTCGCCATCTCCTCTGTCCTCCTTAATTAATTATCTCATAGAATTTTTAATGTCATCGCTATGTGCATTTTCATTCTACAGTGCAATTGGAACAATTTATTTTCGCGACGGAACCACTTGCTGTTCCGCAGTGACAGCAACTGTTTCTTGTTTTTGGAACAGTATCTGGGTTTAAATAGATTATTCCCACATCTCTCCGAAAAACGTTTGTTTAGTTATGTACAAAAATATTAGTTCTACTTTTCAATAAAATGTGAGTAGCTTTCGTTATAAATTCAACATTTATTTTATATTTTTATAGATTCTGCACGCTCAAGGTTTCATAGGAATAACAAGTTTTTATATTCAAACTTTAGTTATGGCTGCTGCGTAGTATCGGAGTGGGAAGGGTTGTTGTACTTTATTGGAATAATATTTCAGTATTATTTGCAAACTATTTATGGACTGGGTATTGAATACACGGCGCTCCAGCGCTCAACTTTATGTTATACAAAATTATTCAAATTGAAATAACAAAAACAATATAAAAACAGGGATCTCCTTTATTTTAAAGTTCTTATTTAAAGTAACAGTTACGTACATAAGGTTCGTCGAAGCGAAACATCACTATCATCTTAGATTGTCCTAATATAAGTTAATTATGTACAAGTATAAAATCCACTACGTTCAACTCACGTTGTTGATACAATATCTTTACCTGCATCATTTTCATGTAATTTTTCAATCACTAAAGTCTAACACTGATTGTAGATGAGAAAATGACAAGTTCGTGTTTTTATAGTCTTCTTTCTGATCATCGCACAGTCCTGTGAATGAAAAAATAAGATTAGATTGGTATTATTAATTAAACTTAATAGAAAATTATATCTAGCTGTGGAAAATCAATAGTGTGTAAAATAAATAGGTAACTTCTAAGCAAGCGTCCTTCACCGTCGACTACATCATCGCTTATAGGACGAACGAAATATCTTCACCTGAAATTCGAACAAATGATGCGCTGGCTTTTTAAGAATCACCCCTAATACGTATCGCAATAGTTCGGAACGCTAACTTCAGAATAGCCAAAATATTTTGATCGTACTGTACCATGAGTGGCCAATAACAGTCGAATCGCTTCTGGGAATTTATCAATATTTGTTTAAATCTCTATTGTTTACTGAACCATAATACACCATAAAAGTCACTAAAAGTGACTTTAGACTGAATAGGTACAATCACATTCATCTTTAATTCTTTTGTTGTACACAACAACTTAACAAAATACAATAATTTGACAATACATGTACAAAGGCGAGTTTGACTCAACAATGAGTTTTCTCCTTGCAAACCAAGTGATAGAGAGAAGTCTCTTTATACATACGAGATTAAGATCTAATGTACAATCTAAATCTACATAAATACGTATAATTTATGTATACGGACCGCAGAAGTTTATTATTATTTTAGTTTCGTTTTTAGTTCTTAACTTATTTTAATGACTTAACTAAAATATTTACACCAAACCTAACTATGTACATATAATACAAAAACACAATACTCAAGCGTCGAAATATTCCTCCACATCGCTGTCATCTGGAAACGTGCCCAGAAGACTGGCAGCATTGCCACGTTGGATGGCAATGCTAATTCTTTGGGCAAAGAAAGAGCCAGCCCTCTGGTCACGCAAAGTATCGATTGTATACGTAATTAATATGAAGGTATAATACACATATACTAAAAATACTAATATTATGTCAATGGAGAAAGGAAGTGCTCTATAATTTTCCTCATAAAGAAATCCAGAGAAAGGTTGTCGCGAAAATCATCAACATTTCGCTATAAAAAGGTCCACAATGTTAAACCACGAGGCGATACATATTCGATCCAATTCCAATTACTCCCTGCATGGACAGCGTATGATTGGATGAGATATATTATTGTATGGATGTATGTAAAATAAATGAATTCAACTTGTAACTTAAATTGTGTACTGAAGTGGGAGGCGGAAAAAAAAACCAATCATTTACGTTTGTTAGTATTTATTAATTATTAATGAATTTCCAATAAGTCTGGCTATATTTGTGAGGTATAAAAGTAAAGATAAAATTTATTTATTTCAGTAAATCCCATAAAGTACTGGAAATATCAACTTGGCTCATACCGAATTATGAGCCAAGTTGATTTTCCTGACTCAAAAACGATCACGAAAAAGAGTTATTTGAAATGGGTTCTTTTTACATGGTTTAAATGTTTTGCTTCTAGAGGATTCTAGAAGCTTTTAAAATATATAACTGTGGAGATAATTAAAAAAGAAACGAATGCAGTATCAACAAACTCTATGTGGTGCAATGGAGGTGCAGCGATTTCGATATGCTTTTGGTTTAGCATTGCTCCATATTTTCGTACGTTCCATTCTGTATAGAACAGCAAACAAAACAAAAGTATTATGACTAAAACTACTATGTTAGAGTTTTGTAATCTTCGTGTATATACTCGCTGGTCTAGATAGCTTTCGCCCCTAGCGTGAACGTTTGGAGAATAAAGAGCTGCCCCCCTAGCCAAGTTATGATCGTTTCGTTAACGTCATATGAATTGGCCACGCCTTCAATTCCTTTGTTCTGACCAGTTGACTGACCGTTGAAATGACGTCACAGCAAAGGGATCGGGGACGTGGCCCACTCAAAGCGTTCGACCTTTACGAAATGATCTTATCTTGGCTATGAGAACTGCGCTGATGCGACAGCTACGCTGCGTATTTTTGTTTAAGACCAACACTTCGGTGGTAACATGACAACATTGGGTGACAACATGTTGTGAATAAATGCTACATAATAGAATTGTGGTACATAGGTATGTATTGAGTAATATAATCGCTAAGCGATGCGATACTGTTTACGCGAATTTAACACTACGTTGCGTTCACTTGAATTGCGACAATTAATTTAAAAAAAGCACAACACTGCGTGAAAATATGAAACCGACTGATTGCGTTTATTTAACCTAGCTAAGATGCCAGATGTGATTATATATTGTGTCGATACCAAACTTTTTATCTAAGATACTTTTGTAAATTTATAACTGGATTTTTCTGTGACAATAAAGCATTATTATTATTATTATTTCGCTTCGCTTATTGTCGCACCGCACCACGTGTGTACTCATGGAACATCGCAAAAGAGAATCAATTTTTTTTATCTAATCGCGCCTCATGGCGTAGTGATCGCGTTCGCGTTGAATCACCAACGTGATACCTCGCGTTTAGTTTTCAAATAAAAAAAATAATACCGATGCCTTACCAGTGCCTGTACAATAAACAGTTGAGTATCGCCATGACGCTCACGTGTGACGTTGAGCGACGCAACCCTGAAACAAGAAGCAATGTGTTAGTAAAATTGTAAGGGTCAAGTCACTTTATGATGCGACGCGATGCGCCGTTTCACTTCTTACTAATATTATAAATGCGAAAGTTACGATGTTTGGATGTTTGTTACTCAATCACGCCAAAACGGCTGGACGGATCTAGATGAAATTTGGCACAGGCATAGGATATAGGATAGCCTATGTCCTATTCCGGAGTGTACTCCGGAATAGGACATAGGCTACTTTTTATCCCGGAAACCCCAACCCCAACCCCAATACCACGCGGGCGAAGCCGCGGGCTAAAGCTAGTTGTATATACATACAATATAGATTTTTATTTTCTAGACATGAAGGTTTATACAATTCGAATACAGTTTTTGAGAAGTCTGAGACGACGACTAAACGCTATATGCTAAGCCTGTGCCCTGCGGAAAAACTGAGTGCTGAGTGCGAGTTGTTTTTACCTTTACGTGATCGAAACGTTTATAGTGGCTCTCTGATTGGTTAACGAGCTTAGAGCTGGCGAATCGGAGCCCCAAACGTCCTGAACGCATCGATCCCGTTAGCGTAAAACAAACTGACACTAGCATTGTGTCACCATAATTTTAATATGCGCTGACCCTTAGCTGTACAAGCTCTGAATTAACGTCATCGTGCCTGTTTTATAGTTAACATAAACTAGGGATTGGTACTGCAATCTGCGGCATTAATGTCGCCCACGCCATGAATTTGTTTTTATGTTTGAAGTAGTGATAATATTAACTATGGGATTTATTTCAAACACAACGAGAGAAAATATTGTGGGGATGCAGTGTTGGAAGGCCTCCTACAAGATAGATAGATATATTCTTTATTGCACACCAAAAATAAAAAATAACAATAAGAACTTAAAATTAATAGGGTGTCACAATGGGCGGTCTTATCGCTAAAAGCGATTTTTAAAGACAACTGAAGACCTTACAAGGGTTGCGGGAATGCGATGGACGGTCCTGTGCATCTTGGCATAGGACCGTTCATTGTGGTGACACTTAGGGAGACCTATGTCCAACAGTGGGCGTCTTTCGGCTGAAATGATGATGATGAGTCAGCGACATCAACATCGTAGTTAGCATGAGCGATGGTAGGTCGCTCAACAAGAAAAAAAAATACTGTAAATAAGTAACTCTACACACTTATATATAGTAAACACGTCTTGTTAATACGTAGACAACAATGTTTGTACAGAAGAAAATTGGCTATTTTCTTCTGTGGTTTAAATATCAAATACTCTAAACCTTTTTATCTACCGTAAAATGCCTGAGGGTTACCATCAAAACATTATAAGTTAGTTCTTTGTAAAACAAATGTGTTTATGATTTAACTACGAGAGAGGAAATGTCAACAAGTCAGGTACAGGTAAATAGGAACAAGCAACCCTTGCGTGATCTAATTTTCCTGTACAAATTAACAAATGGGTTTGTGTAATGTAGTCATTTAGTTAAACGTAATCAGTTCCCCAGATATTGGGCGGAGCACCGCGGTATCCACGTGGAAGCCAGATTAAGCTATGATTTGGAGGAAAGGGGTGCGGACGTCTCCTTCTGCGTAGTTGTGATGTTCACATAAAAGATTGCTGCAACCGTAAGGAAACGCACCCTAGCCGCCACCACAAGAGATGTGACATTCACTCGTCGGGTGACGCAAAACGATCTCCGGCCACATAGCTGCGGGCAATAGGTAGTTCACCGTTCAGCCGTCCGGTAAGGACCATACCTGCAGGGCCATTGTTATTTATAAATCCATTTTGTAGTCCTAGAAAGTATAGAGTAACTGAAGGACATAGAATAAAACTGTGCCCCATCTTGGTCCTACAGCGGTAGAAGTCACTGGATACTTTACCACCACAAAAAAAACTCTACCAGACATCCCGCCATAACATTGTTCCAGATTTCTTTCGGCAAATCCAAACTTGACCTTAACGCTCCCTTGGTCCGAATGTGTAGAAACTATAACAGTTTTTTTGCGAGAAACCAAGTTCCACGAAGGCTCACTCAAAAAGTTCAAAAGATTAGTCTCGGAGGTATGAGAGTGAACAAATTCACTAATGTTTGCGAAGGTTTGTTTGTCTATTTGATACACCGCCCCAACCTAATTTAATGAAACATAGTGGTTTATTGCTCAATAATATATTTAAATATGTAAAGACTAATGGCAGAACGTAGGGATTCTGAAAAAGGGTTGAAGTCTACTGGGGCCCAGGGTCCCTTTCTGAAAGGAAGGCTTAGCCCCAGTGTGAAAGGCAAAGAAGAATAGGGGTGGGGTGTTTAGTCAATAAGAGTCTTGACACTGTTTCCCGTTCCTCTCAAGAGCGGAATTCGTCATTGGATAATTTTTGGCCACCATAAAAGAAAAAAGAATAAAGGCAGAAAATACTGATCGGTACGAGTCAAGCCACTGGCAGTAGCCAGTTTTATATTTTTTTTAAATTAGCTCTGTTTGGAAATATTTATTTTTTAATTATTTCGTGCGATTTTGCTTTGGTAAAATCGCACGATAATGGTGCTTTGGGACCATGGTTTGAAGGCTGCTTAGGGCTATCACAAAAGCAACCACGAAAAAAAAAACACAAACATAAAAGGGAATTACAGAAATGTTTGATATTAATTTACAGAATATTAATATTGAGACAGATCACCTCTGAAGGGGCTTATATAAATTTATATATTTATAATTGTTTTTTTTTATTATCTACATTGTTCTCACATAAGAAGCCACAGCGAAAGTGAAATACGTAACTAGAATTCGTCGAATTATTTTGTTATAATCACCATATCAGATACTAGCCTTCTGCCAGAGGCTTCGCCCGCGTGAAAATAGGTTTTCTTTGAAGACGCGTTTCATCCCTTTAGGAGGTGAATTTTGGAAAATCCTTTCTCAGTGTTCGCCTACGTTATAAAAGCAAACCTTGCGCAAAATTTCACGCTCCTAGTCCCAGTAGTTTCGGCTGTGCGTTGATATGTCAGTCAGTCAGTTTCTCCTTTTATATACATATATAGATAAAAAAATGTTTACAGTTATAGTTATTTTCTAAGCGTAGGTACTTTCACTCTCCCAATTCACAGTTTTAATTTTAATAAAGACACAAGATTTTATTACTTACTTCATGGTTCAAGATTTATTACTAAAGTATTCTGTAATGATAATTTTCTTTTGAACACACGCCCGTAGCGACTGGTGACATTCCCAGAGCTGACAGGCGCGCGAGAAAAGTGAAATATCCAAAGTGTTTAGTCATTACTGAGACCTGAGATTTCAAGGCTTTTAAATAAGTGAAATTCTCCTCCAATTTCAATTTCAACGATTGTAAGTAGAAGACGTACTTATGTTTATTCATTGCAGAAATCCTTTATGGGGTCTAATAACGCATGCCATTATCCAATACGCTTTTCCGCGACTCATTCAATCCAATGCGTGCGTCTCAAGTTTGTATCGACCGTTAACATCTCCACGAAATATTACCCTATTTACAAGATACATTGTTACTGTACTGGGGGATATTCTGAAGAATGCCTATGAAAATGTCAGAGTAGGCAATAACCTCCTGTTTATTGCTACGCTCTTATAATTCTAGCGGTACCGATGACTGAAATAATACATCTGTTTGATACAACTGCGAAATTGTGACCTGAAGGCGAGTGTGTTTTGGAGCCGAAGCAATGACAAATTTGCAGGTACATCAAATGACGTTTGTCAGTACACTTTCAAAGAATTGAAAAAACGGGGTTGATACCCGACTCGTGGGTATACATGTAATAAACTTGTGGCGGGGACGAGCACGCGCACTTTTCTGCACTTGTGCGGAAAACAGTCTCTTGCGTGCCTAAAAACGGAGGGATAAGACCGGGTTTTGAAGTAAATGTATTGAAAAAGTTATTAAATATATATATATTTTTTTGTTATTGATTACTCATTGGTGTTTAGAACTGAATGATCCATCAGAGTACCATGTTTTTCAGTAAACATTTAGAAAGTATTTTTTAGGTATTTATTTATTATTGTTTACCACTGTATAACAAAATGCGTAGGAACTGTGTCAATAAGGGACTGTTATCTTTGTACCTACTTGTACAAGTTTGGTGAGTCAACAAGGAAGCGGTGGCCGAGAGCAATGGGTTAACGATGACCATGGCGGTAACAAAATAAACATTGGGGGAACTTCCAACTTAATTATCGTTACATTGTTTTGAAGTTTGTTTACATACCCCTGTAATAACCCGTTTTGTGTCTCAATTACAATGGAATGTTGGGGTATGATGATACAAACTTTATATAGGTCATGTAAATATTAGAAGGTAATTGAAACTATACCTACTGTACGTAACGATTTGAGTGATGTAACACATTGATAGCGGCGAAATTTTTTCTATTATTTCCAGTTCGGTGGTACAGGGCTTTTAAGACCTCGTTTTACAACTACCTTTATAAGAAGAGGCTTATTAGAACCCGTAAAGTTGAAAAAACCAAATGCTTTTTTGTAAACTGTGATATGTGGTAAGAGATCGAATTGTTTAAGTCATCGTCATCTTAATACTTATCTCATTGAAGTAACTGTTACTTCCGTAAGATACTAGTAGACTATGTTTTTTTAGTCTCACTGCAAGAAAGGCAGACACATCATCATCTCTTTCTGTAGGTACTGAACGTGTAAAACTAAAAATTTCTAGCTTTCCATTCCATCAGATACATAAATAACGTGTATAACCTTTAGGTTGCTATAAATATCAACTACTTCTAGAAATTAAACGATAATCTAAATAACCTTAATAAACATTTTCTAATACATTAATGACATACTTATTTAGCATAAATTGAGCAGATTACAAATGACAATTCACTGAGTTCCAGACATAATTTAAGTCTGCTTAATAGGAAATGACAGGACGGAGAACTGGCGACAACCTAACGACCTATTTCCATAAGCGCACTTTATGACCAACAAACTCAAAACTACCATTATAACACATTCGTAGAATCGTAGGTAAGTTATCTAAGTATTAGAGGTGTAACGGATATTTACATCAACATCTACATAAGTGTGCGCGGAATATTCGCATCAATTATGTTATCTTTATCCGCTTCCGCATCAATTAAAGCCGATATATAACAGATGCGGATTCGTAACTGCGACATTCAATGGGCATGTTAATAAAATAGGCGCAGCTTGTGTGGTTTTTTGCTTTTTGCTATTATCGTTCGCTTTTGTCAGCAAGCATAGAAATTCATAAGAAGCAATGCTGACAAAATTCTACAGGTTTTGTTTTAATTATCCACGCGATTCGCACTTTGTATTCTTTAGAGTTTGATTTCTTGGTTTATTCAAGTTTTTACAATATTTGGACGTAAATAATAAGCGAAAAATTAAATGAAAATGTTGCCACCAATAAGCAAAATCTAAGCTAATAATGGACGAAAAAAATCAGCAGTCTGAGTGTAAAACTAAACAGAAAATTCAATCGCGGAAGAGATGTACTACTTCTTTCAAAAATTTAATTTAGGAAATATAACGTTTTGTGATAACTTGGTATGCTGTCCACCATATTCATTGAAATCTTAAAAAATAATCCTACGTGATTAAACGGGAAGGAAGCTGAAGGAAAACATCGTAAAATCGGCATATTCTAGAACCAAAGATTCGGGCGGGTTGATAGATGTCACTTTGACATCTATCAACCCGCACTGAGCCCTTGTGGTGGATTACGACCCATTCCCTCTCTTGGAAAGGAGGCGTGAGTCCCAGCAGTGGGAACATTATAGGCCTGATGCTATGCTATGCTAATTCGCATCCGCATTCGCATGCCTGGATGTTTAAATGTTTTCACCCGCAACAACCCTATTAAGTACCATGTATCAGTGTGCATCCTCTCATCTAGACTATGATTCATAACAATAATGGCGACTAAAGTACTGGCACATGCTATTTCTCGTCGCCGTCGTTGGTCATAGAGAATACGTGAAATGAATATTCATCGGTAGGATTTCATCGATTTATATCTTTACCGGGGATCGGTTATGTCCGTGTGGTTTTAGTATATATGGATATTAATGCATCTCAAAAGGCATTTAGTCAGACAGAAACTATAGCCCGCGACTTCCTCTGACTAAAAGTCGATTTTAAAAGGGTTTTAATTGTTTTTTTTTTGTTATTAATTTTCTAGTGTTCTATCTTCGTCTAAATATAAATGAATCACCGAAAACTATGTAGATGCTCACATAATTTCCGATCGACTGAACCCAATTACTGATTTTGCCCTTGAAATCTTTCAAGTTCAAGTTTCAAGTTCATAGAAGGTTTAAAAGGTGAAAATATGTAAAAGTTGCGAGGTTAATCTATTTTATTTTCCCATTCAAACTACTCCACGTGTCAAATTTTTGATCGGGTTTGTTATACCATTTATGTCTCAAGAACGGCGGGCCCAATTTTGATGATAGTTGATAGAAAGATACGACACTGGATTAACATATTGGGAACCTAATTTTTCTCCCGATAGGGAGTTCTTGCGGAATACACGGGTAACGTGAGCAAAGCCACGGGCAACAGCTTGTAGCATAATGTAATTTTTATGTTAAAACATTTGAATACTTATCATTACATAGTATAAAACAAAGTCGCTTCCTCCTTATGTATGCTTAAATCTTTAAGGCTAGGTTTTCCCGGTTTTGCCGGTTTTTGAACTCACTTTTAATAGGCAAGTTACAACTTTTTGAATCTGAAAAAAATATATATTTAAGACACATTCTTTCTCTTTGGCATGTACCCATTCAATACACGATACCATACTATTTTCTCGATAGAAAAAAATTCTGAAGTAGCTTAGATTTTGTGATTTTTTTTACATATTAAACGAGTACTAAAACATTTCATATTTTATAAATAACATCAATATAGAGGTAATTCATTTTGGAAGCGATGCTACCGAATCGTTTTTTTTAAATTAAATTTGTGAATTTTTTATGGATTATTTAAGTGATTTTCGATCGGCGCGTCGCTTGCCAGTGTCTCGCAGGACGATACCGAGGAAGGACCTCTATCAAATTTTTGAGCGCGCGCTTCGCTTCTGTTCCGTAAAGAATATCAAAATAATACAAATTGTAAATAATAATGTACATAAAGTCGCGGGCAACTCTTGGTAGCGTTAAATGCCTATTTCGCTGAGCCCACCCGCCCTTAAAACTACGCAACGGATTTTGATGCGATGTTTTTTAATAGATAGAGTGAATCAAGAGAAAAAGGCATAATATATTTAATAAAGGTACCATTGCACCTGTGCGAAGCTGGGGCGGGTCGCTAGTTATAAAATATAACAATAGTGTTGGGATTGAAAGATTAACAATAATAAATATGAAAATAAAATACTGTGATATTTTGAACAAAAATGAACAAAAGCTCTGGCTTTGTACGAGTGAAAGTTACACGGGGGTATTATCTTTTTACAACAAAATCGAACTGCCTACCGCAGTATTTCTTTGTAAACCATATTTTTTGTTTTACATACGGGTGCTTGAATCATCTGGCAACTCTGTGTACTATCCCTGAACTATGCTACATACAACTGACCGTGGAAGGAGCAGCTTTGCCTCAAGTTTACAGTACAGCCGTTCTAACATGGAATGTCTGAGTTAGGCAACATCGAAACAAATCCCCCCCCCCCCCAATTAAAGGACACCCTCTTTCTCATCTTCTTAGAGGTTTTCTTGGGATAGAATTTTGAAAACCTCTTGCTTATCGGATGCCTACATCATACAACAAATATAACCTATGAGTATCAGATCTTTACGATCATGGGGTTTTTTTTTATGGTAGGTAAAAATCATCCAATGACGAGTCCCGCTCTTTGGTGCAGCGGAAACAAGTGTCAGACTCTTACTGACTTAACAACCTACCCCGTTTCTACATCGCCATACATACTAGGGCCAGAGCCTTCCTTTTCAGACGCAAACCCTTGGCCCTAATTGGCTTCGACCCTTCTGCAGGGTCTCTACGGACGATTTTGGGGGTTAGGCTGTGCGTTAATCTATGCGTAAGTTCTTGTTTGTCGTACATTGTCATTTTGACTGACCTGTTGTTCTAGTGGTTAGTGACCCTGACTACTAAGCCGGAGGTCGAGGGTTCGATTCCCACCCAGGACAAATAAATGTTTGTGTGATGAGCACGATAATTTGTTCTGTGTCTGGGTGTAGTTTATCTGTAATAGGTATGTATTTAGAAATATATAAGTATGTTTATCGGTTGTCTAGTACCTATAACACAAGCTTTGCTCAGCT
The DNA here is from genome assembly GCA_029852875.1 of Mythimna loreyi. Lineage (NCBI taxonomy): Eukaryota > Metazoa > Arthropoda > Insecta > Lepidoptera > Noctuidae > Mythimna > Mythimna loreyi. The sequence continues at coordinate 10,235,676 of CM056782.1, read as the reverse complement.
TGGGACTAGACAGCGTTGTGGGACAGTTATGGAATGTATTATATTATATATTATGTTTGTATTTGCGCGTGCGATGACGCTGCTGCAATTTATGACGACCACCCAACGTATCGGCTCCGTTAACAAGAACTCTCTCATTTGTGACAAAACATTAAAGGTATAGATTTATTTCCTTAAAGTTTTATTATTGAAATGTGATTTCTTTTGTATCTCGGGCGTTTTTCAGAGGGCTTAGTTGAAAGTTTTGTACTTTCGATCATTTAAAAAAAAACATTTTATTTTCTACAGTACGATATGACGTAAGGAAGCGTAGCTAAACGTTAAAAAACTCTGTCGAGGCCCTCTGTTGTCGGAACGGACAAAGCTTTACTAAAAGCTCACGACAAAACAGTGTGTTTTCGCAAAGCAGAGTACAAAATTCCGTTCTGAATTTATTGGTATAAAAAGTATTTTTTTTCAGTGTTTGTTCATAAGACTACTCATTGTCAGTTTGTCACGTTAGGTAAATACTCTTTGCGGATTGATGGATGTCACATGTCTTTGAATTATTAGTTCTAAGACATGCCGGCTTCTTCACTATGTTTGAATTCCTTCACCGTTTAAAGAGCATTGTTCGGATCGTGTTGTGGATTATTATAGCCTATTCTCGCTCCTAGAGAGGATGCATAGAGGAGGCCTGTGTGTATGTGGCAACAGTGGGAGCATTAAAAAGGCTGATAATGTTGTTGTTGAATCTTCTCTGGTCTAAGAGTATGTCAATCCCGTTCTTGATGAATGAATTTAATGACTGTTCGATATTCTATTTACTCATACTGATGCGTCTATAAACTGCGACATACATTGTTAGGGCTATAAGGTAACAGCAACACTATTGTGTGTGCAGTTAAATGAATCAGAATTTCATCTCCCTGCATGCAGACCGCATGCGAAACAATTAAATCTAACAGTGTAACGCAGCGTGCGTTTAATGTATTTTAGGGGAATTAATGTGAAACGGCATAACAGAGTGACCATGCGGTCTAGTGCGCTACAACTTAAAGGTTACACTGTACCTCTTCTCCTAATAAAATGAATAATAGTAATTGCTTAGTTTAGCTCTGTATAATAGATTTGCTCAAAAAGTAGCTCTTATTGCACTACAGTTAGGTATATAATGACACCTGTTACCAAATTAACATTTTGATTACCATTACGCACTAGTGCTGTAATGTAGGTAAAACCTTTTTGGTCAACATCTATATTCGCAAAACAAAAAAAAATACATTAGGTTATTTGCATTCAGCAGTATTCTTACTTAACTATTTCTTGCAATTTCGTCCATTTATAATTGTAAAAACAATTTATTATTTTATTTAAACGTCTAACAAATCGTTCATTCTAATAAAAAAGAAATCTTTGTGAGCAGTGGCTGCCATTTTAAGATGCGCGCGGTTTTTGGTGTGATTGTTTAGAGTGAAGTTAAATAGCTGAATTAATTAAATTAAATACTACAAAAACATTACAAAATATTTATACATTAGTTTTCTATTATCAATACGAAAGACATTCGAGAAAACCAACTATTTGCATATAGCGTAGCATAACACATTTACCCTTATAAAGTTGTGCTGGGATTCAGACCTCCCCTCTAGGACAGGGAACGCATGCCCAGTATGGATTGGTTTAACCATACACATAAAAAAATATTTAAAATTTATTTCAGCATAAAATTATTTAAAATAAAATGAATCAAAATTTATTTTGAATTGTATTGTTGCATATTTCTTTCCAAGTGAAAAATACGAACAATATTATTTTTGCCGCGCGGAATAATAGGTTTTTATTATTAATTCAGCTTTAATTTTAAACGTTGAAGCCGCCTCTCCTTGCTTGTTGGATAGTCATGTGAAATGACGAATTTTGATATCGAAACTTCCCAAGTTGTAAGTCGCATGTTCCAAAATAATCAGTTTATCATAAATGCTTGTTTACGGAGACGCGGCGCAATGGACGACGCGTTTGGCGTTCATCGTACATTGCAGCAGCGACCTGCGTCATCGCACGCGGTAACACAAACTTATGGCAATGTATGACAAACGCCGAACGCGCTGCGCAACGCGCCGCGTCTACGCAAACAAGCATTAAGGTGGGCCTTCCTCACTCGCCTAGCGCATGGTTTAAAAGCTTGTTGCTTCATTTAAAGCAATCCAAAGTGATGTTCGATGCAAAACTAAAGCGAAAAAAGAGAGATGACACCTGAAAACTCTGTTGGCATACGGTAATTCTACAATTTACCTACTCGAATTTTTCACAAAACTTTTTTTTAGGAAATACGTGTTTTTATTCAACCCTTAAGAACATTTGAAAAAAAAATCCTTTAGAATCTCGATTAAATGCGCAAGGCTTTTAAAGAAGTACTTTTTATATTTTTAATATATAAGTAGATTATGGATACGCAAAGTTCACGTAAAATAGCAGATTTTCAGAGGTTTTTACTGGCTTACTCTTGCACAAATTTACGTTTTGATTTCTATAAAAGCCTAGATAATATCCACAAAATATTAGTGCACCCAAAATATCTGATGAAACTATGTGTGATTTTTTTTTATGGTGGGAAAAATTATCCAATGACGAATCCCGCCCTTGAGCGGAGCGGGAAACAGTGTCAGACTCTTACTGACTAAACGACGAAATATGTGTGGTAACATCACAATCACGTAAGTGTGAAAATGTACCTCGGGTCGGCCGCTCTTAAGAGCGTTTCCACGCTCTGATATCCTCACGTAATTCAGCACCATGTCACTGCATTGCCAACGGTAATTGATAAAATGCCTCGCAACTTGTATCGATGTTAATGTCACAATGGAATTGCAATATCGTCGTTCGTTTGCTTTCATCAATTTAATTAGCGTTACTATGAAAACCAGAGTGACATGGCGACCAAGTTGCTTTTTGTATGGACAGATTTTTGCAATACTGTAAAAAAATGCGCCTATATCTGTTACAATGTACGGTTAAATCAATATGGAAATCCTAGAGCGAACGCAAAATATCTGGACGCATATTTACAAAATAAAAACTGCAATCGGTGTTATAACGCAGGCTTTGTTTCTATTCTTTAGATATTTTTTTCTCTTTTACTTTTTATATATGCTTGCGTTTAACCATTATCTCCCCTGATAAAAAGCGATAATGTGGTTGACAATGGAGCTCGCTTGTTTAGAAGATAGGTTACTCATTTAATTTTCTTTTAAAAACTAAAATTAAGAAGTTGAATTTAGTAAAACTCTTTTATTATTAAGCTTTGAAACTGTGTACTCGGTTCTTATTAATTAATATCCAACGTGCGAGCGTTGCGGGATCCAAAACAATATTAAAGCTTCACTTGAGAACATCGGAGGTACTCACAGGTCTCGGAAGGATAAGAGATTCTGATAAAGATCTCGGAGTCGTAAGGTCTCACACCCTTGTGACTTAGATGCCCTTATCAGCATTTTTACATGAGAATTTGACCTTTTATTTAGATTATTTACGCTCATATTTTTTCTGTTCTTGAATACAATATTGACTGATTTACAACGTTCTTACATAATTTATATGTCAATACTCTAATATGGAAATATTGTAACGAACCATTTTTTTTTAAAAGAGTAACCATGGAGTTTCTTGCCGGTTCTTCTCTATAGGAAACGACCAATTTGGAACAGTGCTCAAGCTTCTAACGTTTTATAAGTACCCATGTTGGCCTATGTGAAATGAAAAATTTGGACTTTGACTTGGAAAAATCCTTAAGGAATAGTTTTATGTTCAACTTTTCACTTTTTTATAGAACTTGTTTTATATCACACTAGCTGTGCCCGCGACTTCGTCCGCGTGGAATATTTATTTTGGGCATCATATTTATTTTTGCAAACTACCTCCTCAGCTTTATAAATTATAGCTGTTATTCAAGACTTTGCCCGTGTCAATTTCTGTTATTATTTTAGACAACCGCATGACGCAGTTTCTCACCGGACATGGGAAGTTCAGGAGATTCCTGCGCCGGATTCGTGCGGAAGAAACGCCCGGGTGTCACCATTGTGTGACCAGCCCGAAGGACACGGTGGAGCACACGGTAAAGGTGTGCCCCGTTTGAAAAGAGCATCGCCGTGTCCGTGGGGGTGATCGGCGGCGGCGACCTCTCGCGCCGGGCCTTGGTTTAGGTCATGGTCAGCAGTGAATAAGAATGGCAAGCGGTCGCTTCCTTCTGCGAAGCAGTAATGCTCGTAAAGGAGGAGGCCGACCGCATAAGGCAAGGGCAACAGCGCCCTCGCTGCGGCCACCGTAGAAGCTGGCTTGCGGACGGTGAGCAATGGGTAGCTCGCCGTCCGGTTGTCTGGTAACAGTCCAGACCGAGACCAAGTCGTCAACGGCGTGCACTGCTCCCGCGCGCCTCAAGGTGTTGCGAGCAAACTGTAGGGCCCTTCAGGGACGAAGCCTCCTGCAGCCGAGGGTTGGCGCGAAAGCGTTATACCGGGGCTCTGGGAATAAGGCAAGGGAGAAACGGGATAGGTTGTTTAGTCAGTAAGAGTCTGACACTGTTTCCCGCTCCGCCCAAGAGCGGGATTCGTCATTGGAAGATTTTTACCTACCATAAAAAAACCCTCCGCGCCGTCCGCAAGCAACCCGTCTCCTCGCCCGCCGGCCAGGCGCAGCGTCATATTTTGCACATCATGCGGTGTGTGTGAATTTTATATCGGAGTTATTTTAAAATTGCAATAACTTCTAAGATGTTCATTGAAAATAAGTGATGTCAAAGACAATTTTGTTCACAATTACATATTCTTAATCAACAACACATTTATTTGGATAAAGTTTAAAAATACTATGTTGATACAACTCTAACAAATAATTGGTAATAATGCATTAATTTCGGCCAAATTTGATTCCCATAAAAACGGTTCTAGTGAGTTAATTTTAAAAGATAGACATATACTGTCGCGGACATTTTTTTAGATCATTTTAAGAGGTATAATTCTTTCATACATATTTTTTTGGTATCTTGAACCGTTTTCGCAGCGCACGCAACGGAAGCCTTCAAAGATGAATATTTTCCCCCGTTTTTTCCACATTTTTCATTATTTCTTCGCTCCTATTAGTCGCAGCGTGATGTTATATAGCTTAAAGCCTTCCTCAATAAATGATCTATTCAACACAAAAAGAATTTTTCAATTCGAACCAGTAGTTCCTGAGATTAGCGCGTTCAAACAAACAAACTCTTCAGCTTTATAATATTAGTATTAGTCCAGTCAAAATAGACTAAATTATGATTTCAGTTTGCATTAATTCCCAACAAGCTGAATTTTTGTGCAGACCTTGAATACGTCATTACAAATGATGTGTCAGAAGTCCCCATCGATCCCGATTGTGCGTTGTTTTTTATTCGAGGTCAAAGGTCACGAATTTGCGTTTTTTGCGTATATCTCTGAAACAACGAGAGCTATTGAAAAATGGTTTAGACAAAGTTTGTAGATCGTAAAATTGTCTACAAAAAAGATCTCGTCACTTCCCTTCTACAAAAAATCGTTTTCGAGATATCGTCACTTTAGACCGCAGGAAAGTCGTATTTTCGAGTATATGCACACAACTTGCGACCCGCCCCAGCTTCGCACGACATATTGAATATATTATGCATTTATTATACACATAAACCTTTCTCTTCAATCACTCTATCTATTAAAAAAAACCGCATCAAAATCCGTGGCGTACTTTTAAAGATCTAAGCATACATAGGGACGAAGCAACTTTGTTTTATACTATGTAATGATTTCCGCACCACCTCTGAGGTAGTGTTCACGGCGCTTTTTTTTTAACGTGGTTTTCGCAGTAGAAACACTCCATAATATATTTTGATTGAGAGAATGTAATGGGACACTATTTTATTGTTGATTTTTTTTTTTAATTTAAATTTAATGAAAATTTTAACAGCAAGAAAATTACATCATCATTCATCATTAAATTCTTCATAGTCACTCGTTTCTTCCTCTTCACTGTCTTCTTCCTCTTCTTGCTCGATTTGTGTAGACTGCTCCAAGAAGAGAGATATATCAGTTATATCCTCATCAATTTCAAAACAATCTTCATCTGTTGCATTTGATTCAATGTTGGTGCAAGATTGGCCTTAACAATTGGTACATACCGATGAACTTTAATTTTTCTGGAGCAGGTGGCAGTAAAGTATGGATTGGCTCAAAACTATTATATATCAATTTCCAACCCCAATCTTCAGGATTTAGATTATTGCCTAGCCGTTAAATAAAAAGCGCCGTATACACTACCTCAGAGGTGGTTTTTTTTATGGTAGGTAAAAATCATCCAATGACGAGTCCCGCTCTTGGGCGGAGCGGGAAACAGTGTCAGACTCTTACTGACTAAACAACCTACCCCGTTCCTCTCTTGCCTTATACCCAGAGCCCCGGTAACACTTTCGCACCAACCCTCGGCTCCAGAAGGCTTCGACACTGAAGGGCCCCTACAGTTTGCTGACGACTCCTTGAGGCGCGCGGGAACAGTGCGCGCCGTTGACGACTTCGATTCTGTCTGAACTGTTACCAGACGATCGGTCGGCAAGCTACCCATTGCTCACCGTCCGCGAGCCAGTGTTTACGGTGGCCGGATATCGGCGGGATCGAGGCGGCGACGGCTACGGCGAGGGCGCTGTTGCCTTTGCCTTATGCGGTCGGCCTCCTCCTTTACGAGCATTACTGCTTCGCAGAAGGAGGCGACCGCCTGCCATTCCTCGTCGCTGCGGACCATGCTCTGAACCAAGGCCTGGCGCTAGAGGTCGCCGACCTCAGAGTTGGTGCGAAATGTGTGCATATACTCGAAAATACGACTTTCCTGCGGTCTAAAGTCACAATATCTCGAAAACGATGCTTTGTAGAAGGGAAGTGACGAGATCTTTTTTGTAGACAATTTTACGATCTACAAACTTTGTCTAAACCATTTTTCAATAGCTCTCGTTGTTTCAGAGATATACGCAAAAAACGCAAATTCGTGACCTTTGACCTCGAATAAAAAACAACGCACAATCGGGATCGATGGGGACTTTTGACACATCATTTGTAATGACGTATTCAAGGTCTGCACAAAAATCCAGCTTGTTGGGAATTAATGCAAACTGGAATGTCTATTTTCACTGGATTATATAGATTTAAAAATAAATTCAGTGAGTAATTCGGTAAAGTTATTAAAACTACTATACTCGTGTACTGTGTCGTATACTCGTGTGTGTGTGTGTGTGTGAGAAACTGGATTGCATTAAAGCATATTGATATTGAAAAAAAAAGTATTGGTTTAAACAGATTTCCAATAATTACACAAAATATGAATTTAAAAGGAATCACTTTCGTGTTTAAATATAGGACGCCTAAGAACTGAAGTGTTTTTACAAGCTTTTATTTAGTTTCACCTACCTCGATGTTATTTTTGGGGGGGAGGGCAAAAATCGTCCAATGTCGAATCCCGCTTTAAGGTGGAGCGGAAAACAGTGTCAGACTCATACTGACTAAACACCCCATCCCTTTCCTTTTTTGCCATTCACACTCGGCCCAAGACTTCCTGTCAACCTATCCCGATGTTTGTGATCAAATCATGTAAATTAAATTTGATCCACTTTCCGGTTACCAATTGAGCTGAAATTTTGCATGCATCAGATGACAATGCAAAATTATTATGTCGTGGAGTTGATCTAAACCGGAAGGTGGCCATAGAAACTCTGTAATTAAAGGACACAACCCCACCGAGTTTTGGCTCGTCTGATTCATCTTGACGAGTTTTAAATATATAGGAATATACCGCGCTATAAAGGCTTACTAATTTTGAAAAAAATATTACATTGAAAACTTGTTACGATTTATTTTGTTTATGCGGGTGACTATTGAAATATAGTGAATATCGCAACTGACGTGTGCTCGAATGTTACATCATAAGTAGGTAAAAGAAATTATGAATGTACTAACGTTCTGTTAGCGACTTCGCCCGCGTGAAAGTAGGGTTCTTCACGCGGGCGAAAAAACTGAACTTAAACTTTAGACCCCATTACATCCCTTTAGAGGCTGAATTAAAAAAAAACCTTTCTTAGTGTTCGCTTGCGTCATAAAAGGAAGCCTTGTGCAAAATTTCACGCTCCTAGGCCCAGTAGTTTTGGCTGTGCGTTGATATGTCAGTCAGTCAGTTTCTCCTTTTATATATATTGATTAGGCTATTGAATATCCGAGGCAAAAAGGAGGAGGGGTGTTCAAAGGGTCAAACACGTACCTAGAACCTTATTGTCCGTCCACATGACTTCCATATTTTTTCCTTTTGAGGTACAACCCTAAAAATGATCACATAACAAATAATGTTCCTGATGTATAGTTCGTTTTTTAATACTAGACTACGATTTGACAACTTAAAATGTCAAACTCCAGAAAATTACGAACATATTTCTAGAGAGTGACTATCTGAGTTGTCAAATCGTAATCTAGGATTAAAAAACGAACAATATATAAATATTTTAATACGGGTAGTGACCGCGCATTGTTTTGACACTGACAATGCATCCCACAAACAAGTGGCCTGGACAACAAAGGATTTATTTGGGAAAGTAGTGGAATACATTAGCATTTTAAGTTTCAAGTTACCTGGTGATCTAAGAAATTTTAAAGAAACTGGACTCGTATTTTGAGGTGTAAGAGGAAAAGAGCACATTATACAAAAGGAATGAATAGTCTTCATACAAGCATTTCGGTTTTTGAAGTAGTTTATCAGGTTGTATTTCAATAAGGTCGAGATTAATAGCATCGGGTTTATTAAGGATAAGTAGAAAAATAGATGGTCCAAGCGCAATTTGCGTGACAGTTAGCAGTAAAATATCAAGTCTTCTCAGAGATGCTGTAGATGCGAATAGCTTATGCGTTACTTCCTGTACCGCTAGGTACTAGGTATTCGCAAGCACAAGCAATTCAAGAGAAGGTTAATTAAGGAATATTCTTAACTTTCTCTAAAGACAGCAAATAATGTTGTTACGAGAAATTACGCGAATCGATGTCCAGCTCCTAGAGGCTGCCCTAAAACTGCTTACCCACTGTACGCCGTGTCTTTATGGTGTTTCCCATAAGCCCGTAACTCTTAGACTAGTTCGTAACTCTTAGACTTAGTCCGTAACTTAAGATATCTTCAGGCAAATTTCCAAAAGTAGTCATTAACCCTAAAGTGGTCTGGTGGAAAATATCTAGAGGCATGAAGTCCATTTTATAATTATATCGTAATACCGAGTTAGTTTTTGGTAGATATTATTTTCAGCCGTAAGACCACCATTATACCCATAGACTTAATGCTATGTAAAAGTTTTAACATGTTTAAGTTTCATTTTGGTATACAATAAAATTCATTCTATATAGCTGGCAACATAGCTATGGTACTGCATAACAGTACTGCACTTTTCTCAAAGAGCTGTCTAGTCATGGGTCCAAAGATTTACAATAAATTACCAAAAACTTTAAAAAGCATAACCAATATAAACCATTTTAAATCGCTTATTAAGAAATTCCTGATTGATAAGGCTTACTACTCGATCAATGAGTTTTTAAATGATAGAAGCATGAAATGAAAATTACCGATCTACTTATTATTCTATTTTATTTACGACTTTGCTTGTTTGAAATAAACTTATTTAGCTTGTATTTTTTACGCCTAATTTGTACGCCTTGCAAGGCGAAACATAGTGGATACAAGACAATTTTTTTAAACCATGTACTATATTATCTTTGTTTAACAAATAAATTACTTTGACTTTGACTAAAAACAATCTTAGAAGGTGGCTTTCCATTATTTCTGTCTACCTTATGGGGAAAATGAAAAGGAAAACACTTATGTTTGTATGTACTGCCGTGCTTAAGATAATTGCAATAAGTAACAGTTTGGTCGATATTGAATTATGTGACTTACTGCCATTATCATAAGTCACATTTTGGTCGATATTGAGTTATGTAACATAATGCCATTATCATAAGCACGGCAGTGTAGTTGCAGATTATAAACACGTATAAACTATAATACCTGAGTTGGAGTCCCGGCTGCCCATAACGGGCGCGATCTGCGGCCGCTCCTCGTCCAGGATGAGCACGCCGCTGTTCGACCACACCGACAGCACGTGCGCCACACACGTCACGTTCACCCGCCCCTGTCACACAAAACCCTATTTACACGCCGATTATTGAAATTTGAACCCTATGTTACAGATTTAACGCATATGCTATGTGCTCCAGATCCCTTAACTTCGTGTAACCTTATTTATAGTTAATCGGACCACTGCAATTTGAACCTTATCGCGATAGTTTTAAAAGTCACTCAATGTGTGTCAGTTATTAACAAGGTTAATACTAGGCGCCAGGATCAAGCGATACATTGACCACTATGTTTACTGGTCAATTAATATAAGGATAGGAGAGAGATTTATGGTGTTAGCTCTTTTAGAATACACTATGCATAAATATATCACTCTTTCTAAGGTACGTAAGTACACATAAATCAGTTACACACTGTTCAGTCCCAATAAAAAAAAATAGTTTCGTAAAAGTCCTACCGGTCCAAATACATCTAATCAGATTGTCAGATGTCAACGATGTCGGTTGACGTAGCGTATGCCTGCTATCTGTTACATAGATTTGCTTCGTTTATCAGAATCCAGGCGAGGTTGTACGAGCATACTGCGCCCGATGCCTAAGGCCAGACATCGACCCCACATGTCAGTCATGTCAAGACCAGCGGATCTCAGCCAGAGACATACTCGTGCCTACAATCAGCAATTGATAGACAATAGGACGATTACGTGAATATATGTGTAGATTATAGCAGTGGCGTAGCCACAGGGGCCCCGTATCAAAGGCCGACGGGGGCCCCGTATAAAAAGGTGCTGTTTATAAATACTTGGTTTACTCTACGAGACGGTTGCGAATGGATAACGTATTGCGATTTTTTGTCTATGTCGAGGCGGGAAGCGCGGCGGCCCCGTATCCTTGATACAACAGATATCACCATTGATATCAAAATCTGTATTAGTGTGCCCTGCAAACCTATTTAATTTGCAGTGTGTACCTGCATTCAACCATTTAATAATAGAACTCTAACATAATATTTTTCATGTAAACAATATGCCTTGACAACTGCGTAGAATGAATGCTATTGATCAGTTTCAAAAACTTATAACAACGAGCTTTTCTGTTATATGAAATTCGATCGTCGGGTTGAATTTCATATAACAGATTTTGTTTCATAATAAATTCATGTAGGAGTTCGAAATTTTGAACTGTAGTTGTGAACAACAGTCTGGTACACGATATGGGATCCTTCCCACAACTAATGTACTTACCGTTCGTAAAATGTAAGTGTGTATTATTGCCTAATGTTGTTAATGTTTTACACCTATTGAGAGTAAGCGCTTTGTCTGTGGTATCTCTATACTATGTTATAAATATAACTGCAAAGCGAAAACTGTCATTCTGAGGATTCAGTAGTTTTTTACAAGGATACAGGAGTAAAAAATAACAGATAATATTTTTTACAGTCCAAACATAGTGCAGAGTGCTACGTTTTTTTTATTGGGTTTGGGTTTTCCACCTTTCTGCAATAACAATACGGCTACCCAGTGAAAACTAAAATAGACTTCAAAATTCAGTTTAACCCCAGCCATATTTTTATTTTCTTTTTTATTAGTAGGATTTTTGCATAGGTACGGATAAAATCAATCCTTTTGTACTGTTATAATTGTATTAACTAAACATCAGCAATATTTCAGCACTGATGGTTGGATTTTTTTTTCAAAATGCCATTGCTTATTTATATGTATGGATCTATGTATGAGTTTATTGTTGTATTTGTTTCTTTTTTGTTTGTCTATTTTTTTTGCCTGTACCACTTCGTCGTCAGTCGATTGTTAGAAAATGCTTAACGTTTTAAGTCCGCCTTTATACAGTGTTAAAGAACATAAAGTTATTATAAACATAAATAGGTATAATATAAAAACGAAAGGCTAAAGAGTAACTTACTTTGCGAAAGTGTACCGACTGTACTCTTATAACAAGCTGGCTGAACGACGATGATTTATTGGATTTCTCTTCTTCAATACTAATGTTCAATTTATTTGCTATTTGCTCTAGTCTGGGTGCCAGGCGGGTGGTGCTTTCCTCCTTGTTTTTCCGATTGCTATCAGCGTGGGGCATGCCCACTGCGGCGTCGATATTCCCGGGAATGTCTATTACATTGTCGGTCACCGGTTCTTCGTAACCCGAGATTGCGTCCCACGGACTGAATATAATTCTATTTGCATCTTCAAGCGACGTGTCGGTTATCACAGGTTTTCTCCGCGTGTATGATGTGTCGTGCAGCGGAATATCCAACCCTTTCACCTGTGGTGGAATATGATATTAGAATCGGGATGCATATTTCGAGTCACGGAAAATAAAGCTTATTATAGGCGTGCGATGTATCTCGATATTATTTTAAGTTTGTCTTACTATTTATACTTTACTTTGCAAAGATTTCTATGTGACGCATTTGTTTGCGGCACAGTTAAATTATACTTTTTAGCCAAATTTAATCGTTTAATGTTATTAGTTTGAACAATCTTCTATCAAGGTAAATTAGTGAGAATGCGTTCATGAATCGGATAAAAAACATCTTTGTGGTTTCACAATGTTTTCATTTTAAAACTTATTTTAATATTGCACATTGCACACTAATGTTAAACACCAATTACCAAAAAAACATATTCTGAACGCACTCAGCTGAATGTTGGCTTAAAAAAAAATGCCTACTGATAGTTCTACTTAATTTATATTTAATTTTAGTTTTCTACTACGTTTTCTGTTTCTACCCGTGAGATTCATTATAGCTATTGATTCCCCTACGATTAAATAAATTAGATTTGTTAGTTCAAATTAGGATTTATTTTATTTACTTAAGATAATTTAGTTAGTCTAGTGATCAAACATTGTTAGGGTACAAATGTCTCTAATCGTTCAGAGTACTTTTCTATTTACAAACGAGAGAGGGGTCGAGAAAAACGAAGCTCAACTCGAAATTTTAATGGTGTCCAATAAATGCCGAATGAATTATTTGCCTGACAATTCACAGCCTATTAAGCACATTTAGGGCCTGTTTCAGTGGCCGGAACGAAATTGTCTACCAGATGAATTAAAAATTGGGACAGAAATTGAAGATTGAATTTGTGAAGAACCGCAGCACAAATCTTCCAATTATGATAAAAGAGGTCAGTACGGTTTAGTATAGATACTCTTTTTGATAAGTATACTATTACCGTAGTTGTTTATCTTACATTACGGTCTACCCATTTGACGAATGAAAACAATATCCAAAAACTGACATGCACGAATTTTTTTTTTGTTCGTTCTATATTTGAATTTATCCTGGCTACTGTTTCATAGATACCCAGTGCTATTTTTTTAAATTTGGGTAGGCTGACGTATGACATTCTCGTCTCGTTTTACGTTTACAATATCCAGTGAACTATTCAGCTTGTGACACATTACCTCCTGGCCATTCAGAAGCCACGTGAGGTTGGCTGGCGGGTCTGCCGGCGGTGACGTGCAGTTGGCTCGGAGCATGTCCCCTATGGAGTACCAGCTCTTCTGGGCCCGCACGCTGGGACCCGTTTCTGGTAGTTCTGAAAACAATTCACTCTTTAATCATCTCGTTGTTGATATATTAGGGCCTACGAAAAGGTTCAACCGATCATAAAATGCTACACATACTACATAGTTTCCAGGAGCATGAAACAATGCATACGGTTTATAATCAGTAAAATAAATAATGTTTTTAAAAAGTCAAACATTAGAATAAAATAAATAAATGAAATTAATTAATACCCCTGTAGTCTGAAAAGAAATATATTAAAAGTTAGACAAAAGTAAACAAATTCTGTACTGTATCAAAAGATATAATGCAAATTGGAAATGTAAAATTACCCGAGATTTTCTCTTAATTACAAAAATGGCAGTTTCCGGTGCGAAATGGAACCAGAATTGGATAATTTACTTATTTTGTTCTTAGTTAGCTGTTGTAGAGTCGCTAATTGTATTCAACGAAGTCATTATAAATGCCGTTGTCGTCTTTATGCACCTCGGTACAGTGGCACACACAAATTTCGCCGCTGCCGGTTGTTCCTCTACGAGTATATCCCGAGAGCTCTGCGACTGCACAAGGTGATTTACGTAGCAGCTGACTCTACAGACTAATTAAATTGCTAGTGCAACATGAAAATTGAACAGAAATATTGTTTGTTTGCTCACTGAACCAGACTGGTACACAAAGATACTGCAGACAGAGAGGCGCAGTAAATAGATGGCAATAAATCACACGGGTCGCGGTAGCACGCGTTTCAATGCGCGTCGCAGTCGACGTTGCATATTCATCTTCCATACGCGCGGTTCCATTTTGCCCACGAATTTCGTAGAAAGCGGTTAAAACGCCGAACAGACAAAATGGCGGCTCAAACTAAAACTCGGCGGGCTTTTGTTTGCTAGCAGCGCCCTCTATTACGACGAAGCGGTGGAACTCCGCGCCGAGTAAAGTTTTAAGTGTTTACATTCCTGTTCTGTCGCTTTTTGCCAATTCTACTTAATGGGAACGCAGGGAGTTTTCCAGCACCTCGTTTAATTCGGCCGCGGTGGGTATATTTTAGTGTTTATTTAATTCGTCAAGATCGTACTACAAGCTGGCTTACTTTATTGAACAAATAAATTCTATTTTTTGTTTCGTGTGTTATTCGATGTACAGTTATTATATGAGGAAATGTTATGAACCATAGATGTGCCTATATGTACTACGCACTATATTACGCGTGCCGTACAGTGCTTCACTTAAGTGACCTGCATGCTATATACTTTTACATTGACGACATTACTGCAGTTTTGGTGTATCAGTGCTGTAAGTTTGAAAACTTTTGATAAACGACATAAAGCCAAAGAAGCGCTGAATCTGACTTTTGTATTAAGTTTTCCGTATTTTGACAAATAGTTTCTATGAACATGGCTTGTCTATCCCTAGCATAAAAGTGGATGTTATGGAGTATCCAGGTAAGTAGTACTGGTTTAATAATAGTTACAAAAGAATTTATAAGCTGAAACCAGACCACATTGATTGACAAAAGATTTGAAACAAAAGGACCCTTTTATTTTGCCTGTTTAGTAAGATACATACCTAATTAAATTTTTTAAACTGAATAAAGAAATACAAATTTGTTCATGATAGCCCAAAGGGACACCAGTGACCGCACGCCTATTGTCTTTTAAATTTTTAATTTTAACATTACGCAGTTAACCGTCAAAATCTTAAAAAAATACATATTTTCTGTGAAACACACAAAAAACTAAATGAATGAAACATCACAAGGAATTAGTGGATGAGTTGAGCGAAATGTGGCTGCTATCCAGAAAGCTGTCGGCAGCGCATCCAACAGAGTGACAGGCGACAGCATCCGATCCTACGTGTGCTCTGTGCACGTACTAAATTCTTAAATCGGAGACTTACGGACTCGTGCCAAGTAACCCACGACGATGAAAACAAAACAAGAACTGGAACTGTGTGAAATATTAAACTTTCCTCGGATTTTACAAGATTATTTTCTTTTTTTTTCTTTCTTTTCTTTTTTTTTAATTGCAATAAACTAGTGCTTGACTGCGATCCCACCTGATGGTAAGCAGTGATGCAATCGTTGATGGTAAGGCGCACTAGTTTATTAAGAGCCTATTCACTCTAGCCTTGAAGACACCTAAATTATATTCGGACGGAAAGACTGCAGCCGGCAAACTGTTCCAGTCCCTTCAGTCAGTCTCTTTTGTAAAACGTTGCCCCACACTAGGATTTACTCCTGTGTCGTGGGTGCGTTCACAAACATGTAAAGTCACATAAACAAGATACCCAGACCCGGAACACCTATCTGTAGGTCTTACAAATATTTGTTCCGTGCGGGAATCGAACCCGCTGAGGGCCCCCCTTAGCGCAGCAGTCAATCGTTCAACCATTGCGCCAGCCGAGCCGTTTTGAGAAGTTTTTTTTTATCCGGGAGTCTTTAAGTCAAGATTGAATAGGTTACTTCTAGGTAAGCGCGCTCCATCGTTGACCGCATCGTCACTTTCCATCATGTGAGATAGCGGTCAAGCGCGAACCTATGATCAATAAAATAAAAACTATTTTGGCCTTTTTTATATGATATAAAGTAATGCTTGACTGCGATCCCACCTAATGGGAAGCAGTGATGCAATAGTTAATAGTGAGGCGCACTAGTTTATTACGAGCTTTCACTCTAGCCCTTAAGGGACCCAAATTATAATCAGATGGAAGACCGCAAGTGGCAAATTGGCTTCTTCCATTTTGAGTTCTACTGCGTTAGACTCGTAAAACCGTACAATGGCATTGGGTACCGTAGACACTGGCTCGCGGACGGTGAGCAATGGGTAGCTCGCCGTCCGATCGTCTGGTAGACCGAGTCCAAGTCGTCAACGGCGCGCACCGTTCCCGCACGCCTCAAGGAGTTGTCAGCAAACTGCAGGGGCCCTTCAGGGTCGAAGCCTCCTGGAGCCTAGAGGGTATGTGAAAATTGTAACCTCGACTCCAGAAATAAGGCAAGGAAGGTACGGGGTAGGTTTTTTAGTCAGTAAGAGTCTGACACTGGTCTCCCGCTCCGCCCAAGAGCGGGTTTCGTCATTGGATGATTTTCACCTACCATAAAAAAAATAAAAAAAAATAATGGCATTGGGTAATAATTCCCAGAAGTTTTTGTTTTGTTTGTTGAAACCCTAAACTTATTTAAAAAATACAAGTAGACTGATATAGGCCTTATATCATCAGCAAAAGACCCGTTAAAATCAGTCCAGCCGTTACGGAGTTTTACCGAAATCAATGTTCAAACAGTTTTTTTTTATTTTATTTGTAAGTATCAAATTCGCATTCACAAAAAAAAATATTCGTCAACCTTATAGAATCCTCATGTCTATCTGTCCGTCCGTATGTCACAGCCGCTTTATTCCGAAACTATAAGAACTACACTGTTGAAATTTGTCAAGTAAATGTATTCTGTAAACTGCAGTAATATTTTCATACAGTTTTTTTTCATCAAACCCATATGTGTGGGGTATCTATGGATGGGTCTTCAAAAACAATATTGAGGTTTCTAATATTTTGTTTTTCTAAACTGAATAGTTTGCGCTACAGACACTTCTAAAGTGGTAAAATGTGCCCCCCACCCCTGTAACTTCTAAAATAAGACAATGACAAAACTAAAAAAAATATATATGATTAACATTAACCATGATTTTTTTTTATGATAGGTTAAAATCATCGAATGAAGGAACCCGCTCTTGGGCGGAGCGGGAGACCAGTGTCAGACTCTTACTGACTAAAAAACCTACCCCGTACCTTCCTTGCCTTAACATTAACCATGTAAACTACCAACGGAAATTAGTTTAAACGAGATCAAGTCCGTAGTTTTTTTTAATCATCATTACATAGTATAAAACCAAGTCGCTTCCCCTGTCCCTATGTATGCTTAGATCTATAAAACTAAGCAACAGATTTCGATGCGGTTTTTTTTATTAGATAGAGTAATTCAAGAGGAAGGTTTATGTGTATAATACATGCATAATATCAACATTGCACCCGTGTGAAGTTGGGGCAGGTCGCTAGTACGTCATAAATTGTGAACCGCAATTGGTACGGAACGCTTAGTGTGCGAGTCCGACGCACTTGACCAGTTTTTCAATGTAAAAACTAGTTTTTGTGTTATTAAAGGATTTGTGCTCTGTGTTCAATTTATTTAAATAAAAAACAACCTTTAGATTTTCTAGGAAAAGCTTTTTACTTTTGGCTGCTGTACATGAAAACGAATAAAAAGTGGTTTTGTTTAGCATATTTTGTTGACGGATTAATCCCAGGGGTTTATGTTGGCAAGAATTGACATCGTTTATAATAATGGTTCAACTTATTTGCCACGTACTACAATATCATATTACTAGCGACCCGCATCAACTTCGCACGGGTGCAATGCTGATATGAAATATATTATGCATGTATCATGCACATAAACCTTCCTCTTGAACCACTCTATCTATTAAAAAAAGCCACATAAAAATCCGTTGCGTAGTTTTAAAGATTTAAGCATACATAGGGACAACGCAATTTTGTTTTATACTATGTAATGATGATATGTATGTAATGATAATACAAGCTCTGCTTAGCTTGAGACTAGAATATATATATATACACTAGCGACCGGCCCCAGCTTCGCACGGGCGCAATGCTAATATTAAACATATTATACATATAAACCTTCCTCTTGAATCACTCTATCTATTAAAAAAAACCGCATCAAAATCCGTTCCATACTTTTAAAGATCTAAGCGTACATAGGGATAAGCAACTATGTAATGATATATTATTATTATGTAAATTTTGACACAAACATAAAACAACGGTGTAACTCAACAATATGTTTGTACAACCGAACAAGCGAACCCGTTTTCGCAATCATAAATGATATCTGAACCGAGAGCTGCAGATGACACTTGGACATTTACTGAAACATGCGTACGCCGCCATTAAAACTGCAATAACTACGCTCATTGTGACGTACTGAGAGCAGACTCTCGAGACAGGCGAATCCATCGGAAATAGGGTTACCAGATGAAAAAAATAATAATCCGGAAAATAGACCTGATATTCATTTTTTTATATGGCAACTTGTTTTTAACATTACTGCCAGTTTCCAGTATTGAGAGTTGCACGGTAAAAGTTAAGAAAGAAAAGAAGGTAAATAAAAAAAAGACAATAAAGAGCAAAAAAGAAAAGGATTACGTTTCACAGTCACCAGATTATATGGAAAAAGACACAGAGGTTAGGAAAGTTTAGTGATAATTCTAATTAATAAATTATATATAAATATATCATTTATCATTATCATTTAATTTTAGTGCTTTTGTCATAGCAGTCTTTTCCGAACGAACTTGACAATTTAAAAAAAAAGGCAATATTATCGTTTTTATACACTGCTCATATCGGTAACGCTTTCCATAGCACTTTAAAAGGGGGAGGGGCACCCCCAATAAATAAAGAAGGCTCTGGCCCTGGTATGTATGGCGATGTAGGAACGGGGTAGGTTGTTCAGTCAGTAAGAGTCTGACACTTGTTTTCCGCTCCGCCAAATAGCGGGACTCGTCATTGGATGATTTTTACCTACCATAAAAAAAACCCCCAATAAGTAGTATAGTTTTACCAAAGATAGATTAAACAAATATTAAAAAGATCTTCAAAATATAAGCCTGTGTTTTATTGAAAATTCAAAAAAAATTAAGTGATTTGCAAAAACAATTGTAATCATGAGAAGGGTTCAAAAATCATGAAATCTCATGACAAATTTTGAGATATGGTAACCCTAATCGGAAACGTATCACACGCATATTGCTTACTCACACTTGTCATCGGCGATGTAGATTGTAGCCCATGGTTTATTTATGCAACCCGTACATGGAAATGTATTCCATACGTTCGTTGTTCTCAGGACGGACCGGGGAGAATAGTTAGCCGAATTGTGTTTCAATTTGCTCGTGGTGTCATGATTGTAAAACATTTTCGTGCACGTCTGTACGTAGTTCGGTGGTCGAGATGATTATTGAGCACAATGTGGTGACATTAGTATTCAAAAAGGAATGTTTTGATGCAGTTTGTCGACATGTTTGGCGCTGATACCTACATCAAAATGTAGTAATAGTAGGTACCTAACTAGTTGACTCATCAAACAATGATCTGCCATATAAATTAACAAACAGAAAATGAGGGATGGAGGAGAAAGGCTAAAAAGTAACCTATGGACTCTTGCTCTGAGAACCAGTGTAACAAAAAAAAAGAAAAATAAAATTACGAAATGAAAAAATAAACAATAACATTAGATTCTTTTAATAACCTGATATTTTTCGCATGTTTTTCTATTTGTTTAATCTGATTTGATCTTTAGAAATGTTTATGAAAATAAATGTGGCTAAGCGTTTTTCAGAATATACATAGCATAATTGTAAATCAATCACAAAGAAAATAGATTTAAAGGTCAGCAAGGCTCTATCTGGATGAAAAAAAGAAAATTCGCACAATTTTCCATAAAATAGTTAGTTGATGTCCTTTGTTATTGTTTTAAACAAGTTGTAGAAAAGCTGTGGTAATATTTTGACTGGTTTGTTTGGAGTCTATTTATGGATTAAAGTCATGATAAATTCCAGCGATTATTACCAGCAAGCAAACTCACAGGGGATGACATAAGAAGCTAAGACGCGGAGGGAACTAAAACATTTTAGAGGAATTAAAACTAGAATTTTCAATAAAAGAAACCTCTTTGGTTTGAATACAACGGGAATTTAGAACATTCAAAGTAAGAATTCAAATTAAAATATTTTAACAGAAAACGATCGCGTAGTCAAAAACGATTTAATAAGCCCGCCTTAGTTATACGATTTTTCATTTATTTAAAATATTTTATTTAGTTCGAAGCGCTATCGTATTTTTAGTCCTGTAGCAGGACTATCGTTTTTCCAGGTCAATGAATGACCAGCAAGTTTTGAATATTAAATCCGAGTTCAAGAAAAAAATAATTCACACAAATTGAATTTCCCTTCTCTACTAAAGAATTTTTAGATAATAATGTAGCCAAAACTTTTGATACGGAAACACAGTAACTCTAAGGGTAAGGTAACTGGTAATTAGTGAACGATGCTTAATCACATGATTGTTGTCATAATAACAAACAACTTTTACTATGGGACCAAACCTGAAATCGTGCAAAAATCCCATTAATTAAAATCCTATTAATTTTAAGTTCCTATTATTATTTTTATTTTTGGTATGCAACAAAGAATATATCAGTCTATCTATCTAAATCTGCAAGACGTTCAGTACGTTTTGACCAATAGCTTTTTTTCTCGAACTTTCATCGTGGGAATATCGTATTTATACATAGGTATAAATACGATATTCCCACGATGAAAGTTAAGAATCAGACAAAGTTGTCATCATCATTATCATCAGTAGCCTTATTAATGTTCCCACTGTGGGACACAGACCTCCTCTCTAGGAGAGGGAATGGATTATAATCCACCAGGCGGGCCGAGTGCGGATTGGTGGATGGCACATGTCTTCGAATTTTTGGTTCTAGGACATTTGACAAAGTTATATACCATAATAATTAGAGGTAATTTTTCTTTCTCTTTTTAGTTTAAAAACTTCACTGCCATGCTAGCTTACGAGATTGATATTTCAACATTCCCACCTCTTAATAAAACCGGTAAGAAACTATCTTCGTGAAAATGGGAAAAGCAACTAAAAATAGCAATTTACAACATCGCGAATCAAAGTAGGGTCGTAGCTAGCGCCATATTAGACGTATCAATGAGGGCCCCGGGCACTCGGGGCCCAGACACGTGTAAAAATTCGTAACAAGTTATCATGATCCCTAAATTCTCTTATTGATAAAGCCAGAAGCGAAGAAATACATCATAATAATTTAATCGCCCGTATTTTAGGATTCCGTATCTCAAAGGAAAAATCTGAACCCTTATCAGATCACTTTCTTCTCTTGGTGGTCTTTTTCTTTTTATGGGTAGGTTCGCGTTTGACCACTAACTAACCTGATGGTAAGCGATGATGTCTGTCTCTTATGACCCTTTATCGCGATTACGTGAGGAGATTTCAACTCGAAATTAAGACCATAATTACTCGTATGCTAAAATCTACGGTTCCATGAACAATCAAACTCTCAAGGGAATCAAAATTCATCAGGCACTTTCCGTTGTACGTACATGCATATTGGCATGAAGCAAGGACTTATAGCAAGATAGGTTGGTATAGAGTATAGGAATAATTCTGTAAACACTAAATTAGTTAAACCGTCCCAAAATAAAAACTTTATGCGATTCGGAAAAATCTTGGAGACTCGATTCGAGACTTAGATAATAATAATCTACACTAATATAATAAAGAAGTAAAGTTTGTTTTTTTGTTTGTAAGAGGTAATCTCTCTGGAACTTCTGATCCGATTGGAAAAAAAATAGCAACAATAGAAAGCTGCTTTACTCCTGAGTGACATAGGCTATATTTTATGTACGCAGGCAAAGCCGCTGACAAAAGCTAGTAGATAATAATAAATTCATTTATTTTCTCACCACAATATTTATAACTCACATGGAAATACTGTTTAGTAAATGATATCAAAAAATGATATCAAAATATGCTCACTTGAATTGTTTTCATAGATAGGTTTGTACGGAACTCTAAGTGCGTGAGTCTGACTCACACTTGCCCACATTTTTTTTTATTTGGAGCCACATTGCATTTGACTAGCTACGCCACTGATTCAAGGAAAAGGATAATAACGGGTGATAACTTCGGGTCTTTGTACCTACAGACAGTTACACATTTACCCTACGAAGCTACATTGTAACCGTAAATTAAGCAAGATAAACCTTAATCAAACATCCCCTGTGTTCGATTCCTAGCATTTATTGCCCAACAATAGTTCTGATTTACGATTTAGGATAGCACGGCGGCGCGCCGGGATTGTCCATGTTATTTATACCATTGTAAAATGAACTAAGATACACTGTAATATTAAATACCTGTCGCCGAATAGCAGGATATTCAACATTCATATCTACACTAATATAATAAAGAAGTAAAGTTTGTTTTTTTATTTTTTTCTTTGTAGGAGGTAATCTCTGGAACTACTGGTCCGATTGGAAAGATTTTAGCAACAATAGAAAGCTGCTTTACTCCTGAGTGACATAGGCTATATTTTATGTACGCGAGCGAAGCTGCGGACAAAAGCTAGTCTATAATATAAAAATGAATCGCAAAATGTGTTGCTAAGCGCAAAACTCGAGAATGGCTTAACCGATTTCGATAATTCTTTTTTTGTTGTGTTTATTATTGTCAGGAGAAGGTTCTTATGAAAAAAAAATAGGGTAGAGTAGGGTAGAGTGGAGTAGAGTAAAATAATCTGTTGCCGGGAGCGAAGCCGCGGGCAAAAGCTAGTTTAAAATATTGTTGTCGCATTCCACTGTTTTTAATAATGATACAAATCAAGTCATTTATTTATACATAGTTACTTTTTTTTACTGCGATCCCACCTAATGGTAAGTAATGATGCAATCGTTATGGTAATGGTTAACTTTTTTTTTAATATTACTAATTATACTAATGTTATATTAAGGAAAGATGTTTTAATTTTCTTTGTCTGTACTTCTGTTTTTTGTGTATCACCTATGTACTTACTCTCCTGTTTCTGTATTATTTTCTCTTACTATCCAGTGTGTACATGAATTATTTAATAAATAAATTCAAAACCTCAGAACCAATTTTGATTTTCATTTTTTTCGTGGCTGAAAGCGCCAGAAAAAATAATTTTAAATGAACCAAACAATTTTGATTAATATAAGTCTGTGAAAAATAGCGTAGATCTTTGAGGAGAAGAATGTTCAAGAAATTTTATTGCTACTCTCTCAAAACATGATAGGTATATGATACATATGATATCCCCAATCTCGATTTCGCGATAAAAAAAAACAAGGAGTCCCGTATAATTGGGGCCAGGGGTTCGTGTCTGAAAGGATGGCTCCAGCCCTGGTACATATGGCGACGTAGGAACGGGGTACGTCGTTTAGTCAGTAAGAGTCTGACACTGTCTCCCGCTCCGCAGAAGGGCGGGCTTCGTCACTGGATGATTTTTACCTACCATAAAAAAGGGATCGAGTATTTTTATTTCTAACTAGCTTTTGCCCGCGGCTTCGCCCGCGTGGTATTGGGGTTGGGGTTGGGGTTTCCGGGATAAAAAGTAGCCTATGTCCTATTTCAGAGTGTATACGGATCTGGATGAAATTTGGCACAGGCATATGCCTGTGCCAAATTTCATCCAGATCCGTGTAGCCGTTTTGGCGTGATTGAGTAACAAACATCCAAACATCGTAACCTTCGCATTTATAATATTAGTAAGATAAGATTTCGTACTACTGGTATAGAATACTGAAACGAATAGTGGTTTCACCGAATAACCGAATAATATTTGGTTAAATTGTTACCGAACAGAATATAGGTACTGCCGGATAATTCAGTTCCCCGTTCATAGTAAAACGCAAATAACGTTTGTTTTCCGAATATTTTAGTAGAAATAAGTTTTACTAGAAAGTTCTAAAAGCTAGGTCTCGCATCGAATATTGTTAATTTATCTATCTTCTTATTTACGAATGCAAAATTTAAGAAAATAACACAGTTCATTAATTATGCATAAGTAAACTTTTTCTGTTACAATATTATGATTTTTAGATTATTAGATCCCTATATTTAATTTTTATCCAAAAGGCCGAACTCCCGAAAGATTCGGCAAAACACGAATACCTCAACATTTTACAACTAACTAATTTTTCAACTATTTTGGTGTACAATTTAATTTATCTATAATTTTGTGATGAAAACCCCATAAAAACCTCTTGACCTCACCCTCCCATATTTGAGAATTATTCATAAAGTTACAGTTATTGCCAAATATAAGCAACAGGAAAATACTTACTAGCTCATAACATGAATTTAAGAAGTAATCGAAACTCGAATTCATGATATTAGCCACTAAAACAATTAACTTGCTTACCTATAACAGAAAAGTACTCATCGGATATGAATGAATATGTATGTTATATTTCCTAATTAGCCCCAGCTTCGCACGGATGGACTAATGGAATGCTTGGTTTTTTCTGATATAATATGCACATGTTTCTTCATCATCATCATCAGCCTTTTTAATGTTCCCCCCACTGCTGGGATACAGGCCTCCTCTCTAGGAGAGGGAATATATTATTGGGGAATAATAAAAGTTTCTTTAATTTATATTTTGAAAATTAATTTATATATTCTAATGTATTTAATTTAATCCATTTATTATTCTATAACTATTTTATGTAATTAAATAACGTTGCTATGGGTTTATTAATGCCTGAAATAAACGATAAATAATAATTGTCAGTGAGGCTTCACGGCCGATAAGGGTGCGCAAGCGCCGCATACTCTCCTCGCACCATAGTACGCCACTCGAAATTTTACCACGACGACGAATACACCGTGTCTACGCTATACTTTTTTTTCTACGTAATCACCATTTTACGTTAGTGATGTAAAAAAATTCGGACCTCAATGTGAAGATGGCAGCACTCGTTAATAAAAGCTAGTGACTATAATAAAAATCAACCATTTCGGAAACTTGAACGTACAGTCACGCACGCTGAGCACGCCATAATCACGGCGATAAGTCCCCACCTTGAGGAGTGGCTGGAGAGACCTCACGGATTCGTGTGGAAAAGATGCCGAGATGGGTAGCTCGCCGTCCGATCGTTTGGTAATGCTCAAGACCAAGCCGTCGCCAGATCGTCGACGGCGCGCTCTGTTCCCGAGCGCCTCAAGGAGTTCTCAGCAAATGTAGAGGCCCCACTGCAGGACCTAGGCCTACTGCGAGCCGGTCGGGCTTCTAAAAGGAAGGTCCGACCCCGGTATAAGGGCTAAGAAGGAATGGATGGGTTGTTCAGTCAGTAAGAGTCTGACACTGTTTCCCGCCCCGCCCAAGGGCGGGATTTATTTATTTATTATATACTTTTGTACACCAAGACAAAAAACATTAAAAAAGGAAAACTTATAATAAAAAAACATACAATCGGCGGCCTTATCGCACAAGGCGATTTCTTCCAGGCAACCCTGTATAGACAGAAAGGAGACTGAGCGAAAGTGGTCTATGAACCAATAGCAATACTGTTATGGTAATTATGTAGGGATACCTCAACTACACCCTTGTGTAAAGGTGCATCAAAATCTGACCCGGCAGTTTTGAGAAAAATAGTACTTTATAATACACGTAGTTTACAACAGTTTGTGATACTGTTTTGTTCTGATTTTAGGTATTCTCCTTATTTTTTTTTTGTTTTTTAATTTGTATCTATTTAATGAACAAAACAACGAAGAACCAAAGTAATAAATTACAAATAAATGAGGAATCTAGAACATAAAAATGCAAAAATAAAGTATAGTACCTATAATACGAATAAAGTAACAAAATGGCATTGATTTATAATTACTTTCATATTTTTTTGGATTTTGGATATGTTTTTATAAAAGGAAGGAAGTCTATGGAAGGCTACAACAATAACAAAAAAAGAATTGTGTGGTTCTTGTCTTGGGCTAGATACGAAGACACAATATCACGTCCTGCTGAATTTTTAGATTCTATTATGATAGACGAACTATAAATAAAAATATATTATGTATAAAAAAGATGTTTCATTGCCCTGATATACAATGTACATCAGGACAACTTGTACAGTCAAGAGCACATCAAGTTTAACACCACCAGTGTAAGCTAAGCTCGCATTTGTACTGCGTGTCATAGAATACGCGGCCGGTCCAAAGGTTGAAGTGTCAAGCTCAACGTGTCCTTAAATGTACCAGTGGAGCACAAAAAAGATTTTTTTTATGCTCCACTGGTAAGTAGTCCTCCCTTCTTATGTATCGCATTGACTTTGCTTAGCAAACAAACAAAACAATAGAATATAATACAGTCAGAAGTACCTGATTAAAACGTTTCTCAACTAAAAACTATAGTAAAAAACCCTATTCACACTTAAAAGTATATTACACTAGTAGAAAAGTATTCTTGTGTTCTTCTTTATTTTGTAGTATTTTTTTTTTTTTTGTTATTGTTGTAGCGTTCCATAGACTTCTTTCCTTTTATAAAAAAAAACCCAAACTCCAAAAACATATGAAAGTAATTATAAATCAATGCCATTTTGCGTACTTTATTCGGATTTTATTTTTGCATTTTTATGTTCTAGATTCCTCATTTATTTGTAATTCATTACTTTGGTTCTTCGTTGTTTTGTTCATTAAATAGATACAGATTAAAAAAACAAAAAAAAAAGGAGAATACCTAAAAATCAGAACAAAAAGTATCACAAACTATTGTAAACTACGTGTATTATAAAGTACTATTTTTCTCAAAACTGCCGGGTCAGATTTTGATGCAACTTTACACAAGGGTGTAGTTGAGGTATCCCTACATAAGTACCATAACAGTGTCGCTATTGGTTCATAGACCACTTCCCATACAAATGTGCCCAGTCTCCTTTACCGGATACAAAATGGGGTTGCACTTGGTGCAAATACAAAATTTAAAAAATAAACTATATTAGAACTAAATAATAAAAAATAGATACATATATACATACATACAAAATATATACAGGCAAGAGAATAAGTCATTAGGATTCGTCATTAGATGATTTTTCCCACCATAAAAAAAACGCACAGTTGTTATTTGTCAATCGTTTGAGTAACTTGATGTGATATATTATATAAAAATAATATCCTTTTCACAAAGACAACGCACTCACACCTGAACGGTTGCCACAGCGAAAATTTCGTTTTGTACTTCTTGATCATCTGCCTTACTCACCAGATCTAGCCTCAAGCAACTTTTTTTTATCCTTCATTTATAAAAAAAATCCAGTCAGTAATTATTTTATGAATCATTAAATCGTCATATTCTACTTGTATCCTCGCTACCTCTGTTAGCTACCATAATCAAGAGTTTCGTATAGGAAATTGTTGGGCGTCTCATCAAAATGATGCTACTTACGGAAAATTAGCTTGATAGTAATCAAGTGCGAAATGGAGCAGGGATCCTGGACTATTAATCATTGGGCTCGGATGATAGAGATTTTCGTCAAATGCGTAGACAAAACTTCGTGAAAAATTATTTTGTAAATTTATTCTTTATCACCGACTATTATATGCACGGGTTAAAAAATGTGAGCCTCGCTGGGATATGTTTATAGAGTTACAAGGAGACAATGCAAAAAAAAGAATAATAAATTGTAAGGAAAACTGTCTTTATTAGGTCAGAAAATTTCCAGGCCACCTGTGTACTCGTATATGTGTATAGTTCTTCGTATTTCATTTATTGCTCTCACTGAAGCTATCGAAAACAACGCACAAGTAACAACACGTATTTATCTATTTGTACACTAAAACCTTTTTCACGAATCTCTCTATATACTGATAAAAACAACATTAAAATCCGATTAGTACTTTTTAAGATACCGTAGCAAAGCGTAAAAAACGGGACCCTATTACTAAGACTGCGCTGTCCCTCCGTATATCTGTATCTCAAGAACTGCGATTGCTTGACTTTTGAATATTTTACAAACTA
The DNA here is from genome assembly GCA_029852875.1 of Mythimna loreyi. Classification (NCBI taxonomy): domain Eukaryota; kingdom Metazoa; phylum Arthropoda; class Insecta; order Lepidoptera; family Noctuidae; genus Mythimna; species Mythimna loreyi. The sequence goes on along the minus strand of CM056782.1, from coordinate 10,207,379 downwards.
TGTATTTCTGTAGCCGCTAACTTATCTGCACAAAGTAAAGAGGTAAAATTTGTAAGTTTGTATGTAGGGGGTAATCTCTGGAACTACAGTTTTGTTGAAAATTTCTTGTTGTGTTGGATAGTCCATTTTTCGAGGAAGGTTATAAGCTATATAACATCACGCTATGACCTATGGGGGCGGAGCAGTAACCACAGAAGCGGGTGAAGCCGCTGGCAGCCTCTATATTGCTAACATCAAGCGGGTGAAACCGCTGGCAAAAGCTAGTTATACATAAGTTAAATTCTTCTTTAGGGTTGAAAGAACTTTTGTGACAGTTTTTAATTGTTCCAAATAGATTAGTTAGGATTCATGTAGCTTTTTGTACTGAAACACTGAGCGTATGAAAATCAAACTAATATTATAAAGACCAAAGTTTGAATGTATGTAAGTACGAGTGTATGTGTTTATGTGTTCTCCTTCAAACTGAACTGATTCGGATGAAATTTGGCACACAAGTAGACCGTATCTTGGGAGGGTTTTTTTATTTTATTTATTGCTATTTGTTTTAAAAAAAACAAAATCTTTTTATTTCACGCTGGCTGATGTAGAAGATACATATTTATGTAGTCTATAATATGAGTAACATCAAGATGTAGCTTTCTAATGGTAAAAGAATTTTTGAAATCGGTTCAGTAATTTTTGTTTAAACGTAACATACAAACAAACAAAAACAAAAAATAACCTTTCGAATACCGTTATTAGAGACATTATGGACGACAATAGATTTACAAACGCCGGCATTCACTTGGGGCTCAAAAGTTTAGAAACCTTATATAAGTAATAGAATAATAAAATCTACATCTACACTAATATAATAAAGAGGTAAAGTTTGTTTTTTTGTTTTTTTTATTTTTTTGTTTGTAGGAGGTAATCTCTGGAACTAATGGTTCGATTGGGAAAATTGAAGCTATAATAGAAAGCTGCTTTACTCTTGAGTGACATAGGCTATAAACTATTTATATAACATGAATATTAACCGAGCTATCACAACTTTTGTCTCCCAAATTTTCTGCGGACGATGTCGCGGGCAGAAACTAGTATTTTATAAAAAAAAAACAATTATTACGCATTTTTGTTGTAATCTACGGACAGAAACTAGTTTAGTAGAATTCTTTACCAATACACAATTTTATCACCATTTTATTTTTCCACCTAGAAAGATTAGTTTTCAAATGGTTTTCCCACGATAGTTGTAAACTAGTTAGTTGAATTTTCTCCACATCAGTAGCGGCACAAGGCAAAGCTTTTTTTACAGTTTAATTGTAGAAACTTTACGTTGGTATTTTTACAAGTGCCTGTTATATTATTAAGCTGAAAATTGGTTGGTTAGTTCATTAAGCACCAAGCGAGCGCCGGCGCTCGAAAACCTATTGTTCTTTAATTGTGTCTGTAATTAAGGTAGACAATCTACACTAATATAATAAAGAAGTAAAGTTTGTTTTTTTGTTTGTAGGAGGTAATCTCTGGAAGTACTGGTTCGATTGCAAAAATTTTTTCACTGATAGAAAGCTGCTTCATTTCTGAGTGTCATAGGCTATATTTTATGATTATGAATAATATAATAAAGAAGTAAAGTTTGTTTTTTTTATCTCGAGAAATTGTATAGGAACAGAGTAAATATGTTAAAACAAGAAATTTTCCGCGGACGAAGTCGCGGGCAGAGGCTAGTAGATCATAAAACACGGCGATCTCAGAAATTATTGGTTTATTTATGATAGGCAAAAATCATCCAATTTTGAATCCCGCTTTAGGGCGGAGCAGGAAACGTGTCAGACTCTTACTGACTAAACACCGAGTGGTAAATGACAAACTGAGTGGTAATGACTGACCTCTCAGTTTTCAGATTTATTCTATATTTGTAACCTATATCTTGCTTCATGCTCAATTTCAGGATTCTCGGTTAACAGGAACACTACTCAAGTAAATACTCTATAAATTTTGATTCATTTGACAGTATCAAAGTGTACTTTTTTTTCGACATAAAGTTTGATTTTTTTACAGCATCAAGGGACCGCAGACCTAAGTATATGGTTTAAATTTTAACTCGAAACCTATACGCATTCCCGAGATAAAGGGTATTTTGCACGACGCATCTACTGTTGTGTGAGATCTGCAATCCAATCCAATTACTGAGCAATCTCAACGTGAGACCGCTCTGACTTTCGGGCCTCAGAGTACCCGCATAACGACTGTCAGAGGTGTTCCTCCTCTCGGAGCTTGCTGGCTTGTGGAAACAAGCAGCCTTGTCTACCTATTCAAAGATTAACCTGTTCTTTTGATTGCTTTAAAAACAAAAACACATTACAATAGTAGGCAGCCTTGCATTCCTTATGACTGCCTACGATTGTTATTTGTTTTTTTACAGATCATACAGAAATCTTTATTTCATTTTATTTCAAGTCAGTTAATTTAAAACATGATATTCTTAGTGATTTTAAAATTGATAAGAATAATCTCAGTAAAAACTTTTGAATTCGATATTGATGTCGTGAGAGGACACCCGGAAAAGAAGAGCAATGGGTAGCTCGCCTACCGGTCGTCTGGTAACAGACCGGACCAAGTCAAGTCATCGACGGCGCACTTTGTTCCCGTGGAGTTGTCAACAAATGTAAAGGCCCAACTGCAAGGCCTAAGCCTTTGTTACTGGGTCCCCGGTCCTGTTTCTGAAAAGAAAGTCCGACCCCAGTATGAAGGCTAAGAAGGAGAGAGACCCACCCTTTTAGTACGACTTATGTTTAGTAAAAAACCTAGGAAAAGATGTATTGAAATCTTTGTATTTATACTATGGGGAGGTCTGTACTAAAACATTCAGTGAACTTATAGTCAAGAAAATTACCCGGTTCAGAACAGTATTCAGAAATTTAAACATTTATTTACTTTTGATATGCTCGCGCTTGACCACTATTTCATACGATGGCGCGAAGATGGAGCACGCTTGCATAGAAGTAACATATTCACTATTTACTTAAAGATCTCCTGGTGGTAGCTATCAGGAAACAATGTAAGTAAATTCAGGTCAGTTTAAACTAGATGAGGTCGGTGTTTCCTAGCTGACTGCCCTAAGAAGACATGCGGAAACAAATTCAGGGGTCCGTTTCTTTTAAAACTCCGTACAGCTAACATGTATTGGATGTGTTCCCAACTAACTACTTGATGTTAACAAATTCATATTGCACTAATTTAGACACAATCTACACTAATATAATAAAGAGGTAAAGTTTGTTTTTTTTTTTTTTTTTTGTTTGTAGGAGGTAATCTCTGGAATTACTGGTCCGATTGGAAAAATTTTAGCAACAATAGAAAGCTGCTTTACTCCTGAGTGACATAGGCTATATTTTATGTACGCGGGCGAAGCCGCGGACAAAAACTAGTACCATATATATATGCGCGCAAAATCTTTAACAACACGCAGAGCGCACATGAAACGAAACGTTACGAACTACTCACGCGGCGTGCCCCGCCATCGGCGCCTCTAGTCAAAAGTGAAAGGCAAGAGGTTTATAAAAGGCGTGCGCGGCGTGTGAGCGGTCATTAGTTCGTTGACATCGGAGCTGATCGGACTTTCTTGAAGTTAATTTCACAAATATAAAATTAATCATATAAAATGTGTAAGTGATTTAAAAAAGCACAATGAGCAATGAAGATGCTTTTAATCATGAGGACACTCCTCCTCGTACATATATATATTTATACTATGTATTTAATTTTAGTATAAATTATTTATATTTGTATATATAGTTTGTCTTTATTATTTTAATCTCAGATTTCTTAAACTCCTCTGTCTTTCTACACACGTGTTGTCTACATTTCTTCTTGTCTCTCCTTTCGCGGATCTGCTGGAAGAAATTTCTATTAGAAATAAGCAGTACCTTTGTACCATTTTTCTTTGTTTCTATATCTCCTTTGTATGTTGTGTGTACAAAAATTGTAAAATAAATAAATAATAAATAAATAAATAAAATTTAATATTAGGCTTTCAATACCAAATTATGTTTTTTGTCAGTAGAGTACTGTCTTATAATTCAATCTACGTACGAAAGGCTCCAATATAGAATTACATATAGTGTGTATTCATTTTGCTTTGAAAAGTACATATGTATGTGCTTGTGCGGTAGTGGTAATAAATTTAATTAAATAAAGTCACAACGCCGACTCCAAACTCGATTTAAAACCTCGGTCAAAAGGCTTTTATAGAATTTGTATGTCGCTACGAATAAATCTGACGAAACATATTATATTAGTTCAGCTTCGAAATTCAATGGTTTTGTTACAGATTCAAAAATAAATGGTTTTTTGACATATTAATTTGTGCAACTCAAAACTGAACTTTTTTTTTTGTTTGTAGCATGTATACTGGCCATAGACATCCAGAGACTAAATACTTACAAAAGAATAAACCCTTCAATATGTCCCTTAACTTTCCGTTCTGAAATGTACTTCACATACTAGTGGCTACGAAATATATGTATTTATATTACAATATTATGTAAGCGCCTTGTGGACGAAAATAGTCCTTGACCCTTTAATAACAGTTAGAGGCACAACCAATACCCTAGTAATCACACAAAAGCCTGGTTGGTCCATGCCCTAAATCGCAACTAATTACATTTTGAGCTTATAAGTAACGTAATATTTATCGATACCCTCGTTAAATTGAAAGATATACCTGAATTTTAGGATTGAAACATTTTAGACCTTTTTGGCTAAGTAATGTTTGTATCCTAAATATAATCTGTAGTGTGTGTATTTGAAGTTTGTTCCAGTTTCGAGTCAATAGGAGCGTGCTCAAATCAGACACCCGTGCTCTTTGGCTTCCCGACATATTATAGCCAAAACTTCGCGTTAGAATAATGGCCGCCGCTGCTGCTACGCCGTAGCCACGGGTACACCTGCTACGCTGTCGTAGCTGATAAACGATGCGCTACGCGTCGACATTTATGGACTTTGTACTTTGTTGTGCTTATTAGTGTGCTAGGCCATTTTTAACAGTGACGTTATCCCGTTTTTTCGAAATTCGAGTTATTTTTGATGTGGTTTGAGCTCACTACGCGCAGCAATAGAAAATATTATTATTTCATTTCTTTATTTTCTAGTGTGAGTGCAATAAAAAGCTTTACAGATGATAAAATTCTACTAGATCAAGTTTTAACAGTACGGAGTACTTGCGTGGGTCTAACGCGCGTTCTACAGCTTAAGTTACTCGACCCACGCTCTTTATTCTACTGGACATTTTTCTTTTATCTTTTATATCTCGAGCATAACAGGTCGCGTACATAGTATACACTCTTTACTGCACCACTTTCACAATTCAGTTTAGGTCGTGAAATGGATCGTGATATGAGTTCGTGGTAGAATCTGTGAGAAAACAATGGATATGAGACAGACAGGATCGGTCAATATGCCGACATACCCAGACACCTACACACAGAACAAATAATCACAAAAACATTTGGCCAGGGCGGGAATAGAAGCCTATCACCAAACCAAGCTCATTAGAGGAAGTTTGAAAACGGCGCTAGAGACTTAAATGTTAAAAGAGAATCGTTTTTCCTCTTTTTCTAGTTTTCAAAATTTTTGAAAGAAGAAGGCCTCGCTGATGTGTCTTTTCCACGTCTAAACTAGTCGACAGTACTCCTATGCCAGCCTTTGCTGATTGATTGAAGAATGAGTTAAGCGCCTTTAGATAGATAGATAGATATATTCTTTATTGCACACCAAAAATAAAATTGGCCTCGCACTGATTTAATGATTTTTACATTGTTTAGTTTTATACAATTGTGTGAGGCATGAATAAACAGGCAAACCGTAGGGACCCTGCAGAAGGGTCGAAGCCAACTGGGGCCAAGGGTTCGTATGTGAAAAGAAGGCTCTGGCCCTGGTACGTATGGCAACGTAGGTACGAGTTAGGTTGTTTAGTCAGTAAGATTCTGCCACTGTTTCCCGCTGTGCCAAAGGGTACCATAAAAAAGCACGAATAAATGTTTTTCCTTTCTTTCTTTCAAGAATAAATAAAAATAACGTTTTTGGCCTTTACCCAAAACAGGGTTCTTGCTGACTAAATCTATTTAAGTACTATAAGAACAACATATTTTCTTTTTTTTTTTTTTGTAAAGAAAGTTAAATTCAAAACTAACAAATCTAATTGTTTTTAAGTACTTACTACAATTAGAATTACTAACAATTAGAATAAAACATACATTACACTTTTTTTATATAATACTTTCACAGTGCATTTAAATTTGTAAGATTTAATATGCAAGAAATAAATGGCTTATTTATTCTTTTAAGAATAAGGACTAATATATAGGTACATACCAACGACTCTCATATTGGCGCTCTTGTAGACGGTGTGGAAGAAGGGTGCGTCTGCGGACACCTCGCAGCGGTAGCGGCCGCTGAGTGCGCGCGCCACGCCGCGCAGGACCACCTGCTGCGCGCCTGAGCGCGACACCTGCAGAAAGGGTCAGCTTATTAAAAATATCCACCATATTACCAATACCGGCAACTCACTATTTATTTATTTAATTTTGGAAAAGATAAATAAAAACACTCAACTAATTAAAACTACATACATATTCATATATGCCTAAACCTAAAATTGTACTTTATTTATTTAAAAACAAAAAGAAAATAATTTGTACCATATTTATCTTCTTAATTTTAATTTGAAACAGATTTCATAGTTGTATAGTTTGTTTATGTTTAGCTGTGTACTCGTTTAAGTTACATGTTCACCATGACAATCGTTGTACTAGCTGTTTACGTAATATGTTATAGTGAATAAGTCGTTGGAGTACCTTTATAATAATAAAAAAAAAAATCACCACTGCTCCCAAAACGGTGAAGGAAAAAATAGTAAGGAAACCGGCATGACTTAGAGCCAAAAATTCGAAGATATGTGACATCCACCAACCCGCATTGGGTCGCGTATTAGATTACGGCCCATTCCCACTTCTATAGAGGCGGTTTGAGTCCCAGCATTGGGAGCATTATAAAGCTGATGCAATGCAATGCAATACAACATACTCATAAAAGCAATTCTAGCTGCATATGGCGTCATAAAACTCATCCGCATCGCTGTCGACTGGAACTGTGAGTGGAGTGTGTTTTATTTTTAACTTTTTGAATACCGTAATTAGAAACATAATAGAAAAATAATGGGCGTGCGAAAGATGTGTTCGTACATCATGATGAAATGTTCGCTTGGGGCTCACGAGTTGTATATTTTTTAAGTAAGAAAGAAAATTCTTACACTGCGTGGGCGATTCAAAGAAATCGCGGCCGCAAACCGATGTTACACGAATGGAACAAACAATTGGTGGGTGGGACGAAGCTGCGGTGCCGCAAAGAACAAAGCAAAAAGATGCAATAGTTGATTTAATATTTTTGCGCGAACTCTCTACGTTGTGGTAAAAATAGACTACTTTTTAAACTTGAATGAATTTATGCACGTACTAAATTATTTTTTGTAAGTAAATGTCAGCTGGTCGAGATCAATGACATATAGGTAATTAGTACGCAACGACCGACAACTATCTGTAAGGTCAATGACTCGTTTACTTAAATTAATTAATTTCGTACATGTGTATATATAAAACTAAAACTCGTATTAATATACAGGTATATTAATACGAGTTTTAGAAAAAAATACGTTATTGGTTCATTTTATCTATACAAATCGATAGTGTTTCATATACCGGATCGACCCTCCGCGGGATTAAAACGATAAAAATTTAAGTTATTAATTTAAATTTAATTATTATAAATTACATCCAGACAGAACGATCGTGCTCATTGTATTACACAAACATTTGTCCTAAATTGGAACTCACGACCACCAGCATAGCCGTCAGGGCCACTAACCAACAGGAAAGTCAAACTAGACTAAGTTGAAATCGAATGGATCAGTGGGTGAACACCTAAAAAGATTCAAGCTTATTTTATACGTAACGGACACACAGAATTACTTTCACACTCCACATTACATTAAACACTAAAACTAACCAAAAACTAGCCTTTTATCAGAAAAGGTAAATGATTTATTGAGAACCGATTACAACGCCATTTACAGGGTTCAATTTTATTTTCATACCATTTAAAGACTCACTCAAATATATACAAAGTTTTATCCAAATCGGTTGAGCCATTTACGAGTGGATAAGTGACATACATACGTACCGAAGAGTTAGGTATATAAAGATAGTATGGAAAATGGATTTCGTGAAGGTGGATTGATCATAGATGTGTGTGTAAGTTATACATGTTAAGCCACATTGTTATCGTGTGCGTAAAGCTATTTTTTATATCATCAAGCTCTCCGAAACTTACTGTTATAGAAAAAAATCTTACGTGGTACCTACTTGCACATTCGAACCCAACCCGCTTTGTTAAGTGGTACATTCACAGATTTGGGTACACTCAACATTGAAACTTGCCAGTCAGTCGTCCAATAAATTATACATATAAAAGTAAATAAAATATTTTGCGCATTCGTTAGTAACTTGCTAAAAATACTCAGAATGGAAAGCTACCTTCGCAAAATATACAATTTACAGGGTGAACAACCCCGAAATAGATAATTTATTCATCAAATAATAAACAGGCAAATATTTGGAAGTAAATATTTCTAGCCTAGTGTCCTTTATAGTTGTTAGAATAAATTGACCTTTCTGTAATTATATTAAGGTTTTTTTATTTATTTGTAGACTATTAATTGTTTTTTTGAACACAACAAAAAAAAACTGATTTCATAATAAAAATAATAAGTAATATTTTATTTAAAACAAGTACTTTATCTATAAATAAGTTTGCAATAAAATTGGCGGTGTACCTTGAACAGAAATGATCCTTAAAATTCTTTTTCGCCCTTTTTGAACGAAACACTAACTAAAATATGGCAAAATGAAGGTGAGCGCTCTCTGATACGAATATGATGTTTCCAAATAAGCTCGCGATAAGGATGCCGTGTCGCGGAAAATGTTTTATAAACCTGTGATACTTTACTTCCCAACAAACTTGCACGAGTTCGATTTCCTTATTTTAAAAGCTTTTAAACAGACACAAACTCTTCCTTGGAATCTTATTAACTCTCCTGTTCACAAACTTGTAAATAATGTAATAAAGAGTACATATACAAAAGACATGCAAGAACAAACATTAATATGTAAGCAGGTGTGCGTTTATACTGAAGCTATCTTTTATGACAAGGATTATAGAGACCGTATAATATTTTATGTGCAGACCCAGTAGTAGCAAAGTACCCTCTAACACGTTCGTAATATGGTCCTTCTGCGAATAGGATCGGTTCGCACGGTAAAGTTTGGCCGAAGCAATGTATCATTGATTTCAGGTGGTGGTCGCGGGAATGTGCTCATGCGTAATTTATACGTGAATCAGCGAGTAATCCCATTACAAGGAGCCGTGTGCACTTTACCGTACGCAGCTGCTAGGGACTCAAATAGAGCTAAAAGCTTCGATCCATCTTTCGGAAAGTCGGTCCACTTTGAGAAACCGCCGAACTAAATCATCCCGTCCCGCGCTTAAGAGACGTCTGACCCGATTCTGAAGGGCTGCGTGGCGTTTTGAGGCGTGAGTGTTGCGAGTGCGGCGTACGCCCAATGACGCCTCCATCTCGATGTAAACTTTGACTATACGTTATTCCCCGAAAGGGTTTTTAATGTATTATTTTGGCACAATGTTATAGTTCGAATATGGCGACGTGCCAGCCGCTAAAGGTTTAACGTGGCGGCCGCTCGACGAGATTCTTAAGTGATTTTTTCAACCCTCTTTACGGAACAGTTTAACGAACTAGCAAGATGTCGCAGAGCCATTGACCCGTATATGTATAATCACTGTTATTATGCTTTTTATAGTTTCACGGGAATTTAGCCATTTAGCTACGTAAGAAATGGTGTTTCTTTGAAGGATTTTAAAGTTATTTTGAGGCTGCATAAATTCGTTTCATCAGTTTTGTGGTTCCAATAAACTGTCGTTGAAACATTCCACTCTGCGTATTTATCATCACAACGAAGGCTGCCTTTAATCTTGCTCTCACAATCTTCTCTTTGTTCGATTTGGTAATCCGTTTGAGCTGTAATTTGACTTGATCCAGGCAATGTGATTGATTAATTAAATTCAATTTGCATCAGTTCAATGCCGAGATATTAGGAATGAAGACGGGTTTCCTATTGCACTGTTATACTAATAATAAGTAGCGCGATTATACCGCTTGATTTATTCGCGGGACTGTCGCTTGCACTATTCGTTTTTTATTTTCTAGTAGAATCACAGTAGAGACGCCGATAGCTTCGCTAAAAGCCATCGGCCAAGATAATATCGATTTAGCAACGTTTAATCGTATCGCTTAGTCACTAGCAGGAAACCAGTCCATCCTCCGGTATCTGGATTAAGGGTCGGTTTTTCAATAGAGTACTTAGAATTAAGAACGTAAAACACCCTACTTTCATATAAACATTTCGCTATTTTTCAAGCAAAAGTAGGGCAACATAAAATTTTAAAAAATACTTAAATTAATTAAAAAATGAAGCTATACTTACATCAACACTGATCCCTGTTTGCGAGAAGACCCTCGTGTTGGGCAGCTCCTTGGGCACAAAGCGGAAGAACTCCTGGGCCCCGTGGTACCACTTAACGGTGTAGAGCGTCTCGCCCACGTCCAGCGCCCACCGGCAGCCCAGGGTCGCGCTGGAGCCCACGCCCACCGCCTCCGGCACGCTCAGCTGGATGTCACGGAGACCTAATACGCCTGTTTACCGAAATATCATCTTAATAGGAAATGTAATAGAATATTCAAAACAGGTCCGCAAAGTTGGGACAATAGTTCAAACAATCAACATTAATAATACTTATTATTGTTATCAAGCGGGAAATAGGTTAATGTAAATGTGGTTTTGTTTATTCATAACCGCTAACCAGCCAGTAATGTTGCTCTTTCTGTATGAGAATGTGGCCTTTAGTGTCTATATGGGCCATGTTTATTTTCAATACTCCAAAAAGGAAAATATTTACCTTACCCTTTTCGAGTGACTAACTTGTTTTTGAAAATAGAACAGCAAAAGTTACCACAAACAATTTTAAGTTACAACAATGTCAATTAAGACCGGTACTTTTGAATTGACAACAAGTCCGACAGTTTGAAAGTTTCGTACCGGCCTCGAAATGTACATTCCATTGCATGGACAAGCATGTTTACTGAAATTTCTAGTCAGGCAACGGCTTCTAGCTCGCAAATTCCCAAAATTTGATCTAATCCGACGAAATTAATTGGACCTGTTCAAATATTAGCAATATATAGCGCAAATATATTTCCGGACTGTAGGTAACAATAATGCAATTAGTACGATTAGGACTGCCAACAATGTGATACCAAATACTCTATTGTTATTCAAATGTTATTTTGTTGGCATATCAATTTAGTGATTCAATCTATTGTAGATAGAGTAGAGACTCAACATGTTCATTAAATTTTCCTAATGCAAAATTGGAAATTTGTTAATTGATGAATGATTAAAAATACACAGGTATTTTTTTATAAGCATAAGTATGTAAACTTCAACACCTCTTTTCTGTTCATTATATTTCCACCATTGAACAATCTACATAGTAAAAGTCGATTAAATCTTAGATTTGTTCCAAAAACCCGTGTTCATTTAACTTCTAAAATTTGGTGCAACGATTTAGCTCAAAGTTCGTTGCCATGTAAAGCAATGTAATACCTAATACCCACCCGCAGGTACAGCACTTAACTCTCGATAAATACTATCTAAACGAGCGTGTCATGCATCGCACCTCTATTTTTGCCTCTCAAGCGTATAGAGGTCGCAGTTTAACGATCAAAGCCACCGCAGTTTGACGTAGGATAACGATCACACGTGTATTTCGAGTAGCTGTAATATAGTGCGGTATCAGCTATGAATATAGCCCTCGGTCGCTTCCCGAGGATGTTGTAAGTGGTTGAAGGGTTATATTGAGAGGATGGTCAACTGTATCTACATACTTCTGAAGTATTTACTGCTTTGGGCCATGATTTCGAGCTGAATGACACGTGTTTTTCGAGTTATAATATGGCACGGTACGTAGGGACTCTGCAAAAGGGTCGAAACCTACTGGGGCCCAGGGTCTCTTTCTGAAAAAAAGGCTTGGCCCCAGTTCGAAGGGCAGAGAAGGAACGGGGTGGAGTATTTACTAAGTAAGAGTCTGACACTGTTTCCCGCTCCAGCCAAGAGCGGGATTCGTTATTGGATGATTTTTGCGAAAAAAATATGGCACGGTACAGTATTAGCCAGCTCGGTCGCTTGCCGTGGAGGTTGTATTTCATCTATTGAGATGAAAAAAAAATTAATGATGGAGCTATACTTACCTACATACTTTTGAAGTGCTTTATTCCAATGTTTGGGGCTGGAAGAATCGTGTCAGCTCCATCAATACAATACAGTGCGGTATCAGCTATGAGTACAGCTCGGTCGTTTAACGTGGATTTTATTATAACAAGCTCGAGGATTATAATGAGAGTAAGATTAACTGTATCTATATACTTTCGGTCCACTGTTTCGTATTGTATGACACGTGTAATTTGAGTGACTATAATAAGGTGCGGTATCAGCTATGAATACAGCTTGAGTCTCTACCCGTAGAATTTAGAAGTGGTTAGAGTGTTATATTGATAGATTTGCCAACTGCAACTACATACTTTTGAAGTATTTATTACTCTTTGAATTTTTTATTGTTGGTAATATGGTGTGGTATAAGCTATGAATACTCTTAGGATAACCCTAAACGAACTGTATTCATAGCTGATACCAGTATCATTGAGAGGGTGACCCACTGTATTTATGTTGTTCACTTATTCAAGGATAGATGATAGTGTAGCTAGTAAACTATTCTTAATTTGGTCACTTGTTTGGGGCTGAATAATTCGTGTAATTCTAGTAGGTATAGATAATATAGTCTCGTATCAGCTATGAGTACAGTTTAGTAGCTTATTCCTTGGAAATTGTAACCGGCTAAAGGGTTATATTGGGAGAATGGAAATCAATTGTAACTATGTACTTTTGGGTTTATTACTTTGTTCAACTGTTGGGGGCGAGACAACACGTGCACTTCGAATAGCCTACAATATTCAGCTATAAATACAGACCCGGCCGCTTCACATGGATCCCTAAGTGGCTCTGGAGTTAAGGGTTATAAAGGGAATATAGTCAGCTGCCAACTCCTTGTGGTTAAAAGGAAAAACATTTAGCGAAAAAGCAAATTTATAAATTATAAACATTCTATTGAAAAATTTAACGCCACGTTCGCGCAAAATGGCCGAACGCTCAACGTAAAGCCACACACAAAATGTGACGAGTCCACAACGCTGGTTTTCACTGTGGGCCGGTGACAGTGTCGACACAAAGACTACGACGCGGTTTTATGCTGATATCGATAGACACAATTTGTGGTTATAACAAAATTATACTTTGGTCACTTACTAATGGTTTTTTTTTGTGATCAGTAACTTCTCCCGCTCTAGTTGGCAAAACTATAGAGTAAGGTTCATTCATTTAATTCCGAGCGATTCTGGTCCCTTTTTGACCTTATTTTATTATATTAACCTTTTTTTCGATATTCACATACTCTTTATAAAATCTTTATTTACGTTCTTGGATAAATTTCTTACAGAACGCGTAACATTTCTATAATCGACGCGTTCGCTTGGTGTTTAACAAAATGGCGGGAAACCACGCGCGAAGACGCAAAATCCGCGAAAGGTGAATCAAACTGGCAGAGTTTTTTAATTATTTTTACTCACATGGAACACCCACACTACCTATTTGTATCTCATACTTATAATGTATGAGCTAGAAATGTTTAGTTGTTCTGGGTCTGTGTTTTATTTAGGTGGGAAGTCATCTAATAACTTCGCTCGTTTTAAGGCAGAGTGGGAGGGCGTGTCACACTTATACTTACTAAAAACACGACTGCATCTTTAAATTTCACTGTTATTTATTAGTTATACTGTTAACCTCTTATACCAATTTTCAGTGAACATGAGAACGTATTTTTATTCAATATATTGTTATTAAAATAAACCAACAGTAGAGGTGAGCCTTCGTAATTCGTTGTGAAGTTTGCTTACATATTCTCCAATGAAGCATTCGAGAAATCGACCATCTGTTTTTGTAGATATGTTTTCGTTCGTTGCCTTAAGGGGCAAGCGATGCAAATACATCTGTATGTTGGCATTCTCGTTACAAATATATTATACAATATTACTATTTATATTATAATAACAATAAACATAATTATGTATTTGATTGAATAAACGGAACATTTCTTAGCAAAAAGATAGGAAAGATTTTTACATTGGATCCAAAGAAATAGTACATTTTGATACAAGTGCAGGAAGTTTGTCATTGCGACCGAGGCGAAATTCGCACGAGCCGTAGGCGAGTGTGTTATGGAGCCGAGGGCTGCAATGACAAATCTGCACGTGTCAAACGACGTTTTTCAATACACTTACGACTTGTGAAATAAAGAAAGAAACAAAAAAAAATTAATCGTATCTCAAACATACAGTAGAAATTTAAGAAATATATAAGTATAGTATTCAAATCTGCTCTGGTCAATTTCTAATTTCGTGGGGTCGTCCAGCGACTCAGGGGGACGCCTCGCGCCTGATTCGATAAACTAAGTAAAACAAAATAATCACCCGTGACCGTGACGATAAGGAAGGAATAAAAAGCCCTTGTTGTGATAAACTCAAAAAAGCACTTGGGTGATATACATGCTATACTGAACTTAATAGGAGTGCGTAAGAGGCAGTTTTCGAGTAAGTGTATTGAAAACTTTTTTTGGAGACTTACTCATTCAGACAGGTTACCATTGCCTCTGTTTGATGATCAGTAATTACTACTGTATGCTTGTTTTATAATAAAACAACAAATAGAAGTACGCCTGAACTAACAAAGAGTCCTACACGACTGAAAATACCGTTTCACAAACTGTACACACTCGTATTTCACAAAAGTAAACTAATTTCAAGAAGTACGTGGAAAACACAGAGGCGCTGAGAAAAAGGCTTGAAGCTAGCCTTATTTCACCCTTCTCGACGTCATTAATTGCAGCACGAAACGAACCATTTATTTGTGAAACGTGCACCTTAAAGCAATTTTATTTCCACGGTCCCTATTTCTTATAAGTAGGTAAGTTTGCGGTCGATCAGTTAGCGGATCGCTGAGCAGAATTTCAGCTCGACGTAAGTAATCAAATCTTGGCCTTCAGCTATACTAAAGGTGGTCGGAATACATAAATCAAGTGAACGGTACGTGATCGAATTCAAGATCAAGCGAATACACAATTCCCGTCGACATGAACTCATTACAATGTAACCAAATTCAATTTACGGTAGCAGCCACATCATAATATTTCATCTCGGTGCGAGTTTAATATTTATTTGAAATGAATTTATTTCAATGTTGCCCGGTGTTTAAATAAGAATAAAATGTGTATTTAGGTGTTTGGTTCCCGTACGTTTTTGCGGTAAACAAGAACTTAATTTTTCGATTTACTGGAGTGTGGAAAACTGTACTTGTCGGTTCGCAAATCTAAAATAAGTATTTACACAATTTGGAGCACAAACTTGTTATTAATATTTTTACACAACATCATATAAAATAAACACTCATAGTGTTTAATGACGCTATAGCAGTAACTAAAATATTTTCTATTTATGTGAACTACTTTATTTACTTTACTCGAAGTTGTGGACAATTACGTTTACCTGGGACAAACGGTTCAGTTAGGTAGGTCTAACTTAGAAAAAGAGGTCAATCGTCGAATCCGACTCGGTTGGGCAGCGTTCGGGAAGCTGCGCAGTATTTTCTCGTCCGACATACCCTAGTATCTCTAGACGAAAGTCTTGCGTGTCGCCAGTATTGACTCTAAAACATGGTTGTTAACAAAAGGCCTCAACAGAAAGCTTAAAGTCACACAAAAGACAATGGAGCTTCCTTGCGTGATCGGTGGAAAGGCGTGCGAAGAGGCTAATTGGTGATCCAGATTTTGTTAAGTCCAATCTTGAAAGCCACACAGGCGTAGAGTAGCCAGCCTTTCGGTGTTTTACGGGATTTTTCTATCATCGAACTACCCGACGTACGGTGAGTTTCCATCCTTACGTTGTTGAAACCTCTACGGTTCGAACTAAGCGTTTCGCTTCATTTTTCATTCCGCGCACATCAAAGGACTGGGAAAAATTGACTGGTGCAGTCTTCCCATCCGATTATAATTTGGGTGTCTTCAAAGCTAGAGTAATAAATAGGCTTAGAATAAACTAATGCGCCTCACCATCAACGATTGCATCACTGCTTAAAATCCGGTGGGATCTCAGTCAAGGTTTAGTTTATAGCAAATGCAAAGGTGATATATTATACCTATAAAACTTCCTCTATCTATTAAAAAAAATCGCATCAAAGTCCGTTGCGTACTTTTAAAGATCTAAGCATACATAGGAAAAGCAAACCTCGTTTTATACTATGTAATGATACATTATTACTATTTACGTATGTAGGTACTTGAACTCAACACGTAAAGCATTGTATTCATTGTATCCATAATATAGAATTCTGCCCCCACATGACTTCCTGCGTAAAATCAGAAGCCCTTTGTTACTGCATTCATTGAAATGGACGGATTGATTCCAACTCGCTACATTATGGTGAAATACACCACTTACTAATGCGGTATATGGAGTTTTCATAGAAATGAACGTGCGGCTAAATAAACCCGCATGCAGTGAAACTAAAACAATACCGCGGACGCGGTGACGGCCCCTGCTTAGTTATCATAACATATTGTTTACATTTTCTCTTTACTTTCGTTCCTGAAAGCGCTCCCCTATCTTCTTTACAATTGCTGAGAATAAACAAATTCATTGTCATGATAATAAAGTGTTGGCTGTGAAGTTATAAACTTCTTATTCCAACCCTATCTACATAAATTTAATCCAAAAAAATAAGTTTATGGGGCGGAACTTCCCGTCTCATCAACAATGCCCATGTCGTAATCTGGTTACTTAATTTCCAAATACATTTCTTTTAGTTGGCCATAAATGTCAAGGAGGTGAATAATTCAGTAAAAGTTTAGGAAAGTTGGGTACGCTAGTGACGCGCTAGTGTCGCCCGCCGGACCCGCTCGCCTCACTATAAACATAATAAATGAATGCTGCGTGTTCCGAACCAATAATTTTAGCCAACTTCTATGCCGAGAGAGATTGGCACTTTCGAGAATTTTTCGTGGATCGCCCGGTCTACGGAGGCTCCCGATAATCAGCTTTACTTAAGGGATTGGATTCCTGAAACTCGATTGTATCCGGAGTGATTTTAATAATTCATTACTCCGTACAGTTATTCCACGTTAGGAGATGAAAGATTTTATTGAATACATATACTTACTTTGATGAATGCGGAAATATTGAAGGCATTGAATAATTTACGTTTCTCATATTTTACTGCATATTTAGATATGTAAAACATGAGAAATGTTCGCGTATCTTCGAATAGCAAAATTGTATTCTAGAATAAAAGTACTGCTTTAATTAAATGACGATTTCAGTAAAGGATATAGGAAGAGTAAAAGAATACAAAGAAAAAATATCGGCTATAGCAATAATATTTACGACAAGAGAAATCATAAGTCTAAAGAATGGCTTGAGTAATAAAAACGGCGCTAAAAGATAAGTGGGTACTGCCAAGGTCAAGAATCATTGTGACAACGGCTTATCGGAGGATTATAGTGCGGTTTGTCGTATTTTATACGAAATACTTGTAAAGCTAATTTGTATTGGATCACGTTTCAAATATGTCGATAGTATTCCAATTTTTTTGCATATCAAATGCCTTGGCCGACACTCAGAGCAATGGGAATCTACAAGCTAGACATAATAACGACTAATATAAACAAACATACTGTATATAATATATAAAATAAAATATTGGAGTAAGTTGGGCCAAGGTTGCCGACATAGCTAAAAGAATCCATAGCTTTTTTGAAGCTTTACTCGGCCAGGCTCAATTGGCTTGTATAGCAGGCACCTAAACAGTATAAAACTGTTTTAACAATTTCGTTTCTCTAAATTCATTGCACAAATTAAAAAATACAGCAGGATGAACAAGAAACCAACAAATATGGGGAAATCATTCATCACCAACATTCAAATTTTTAAACGATACCAATAAGGTATGTCGTGTTTAATTTCGCCGCTAGAGGCGCTGGTATAGCGTGAGGTCTTGAAAATTTCAAATGACACTATTTATAGGCTTTTCATTTGAAAGGTATCTTCTTATTGTCGTGATTCTTGTTGCTATTTTACTTCGATGTAACCAATGATTATAGTAGATTACGATACAATTTTACCGATCACTGTTAAAAGTTTTGTTCAATTGGAAAACATGAGAATATGCAAACTTTTTTCAACCAAAATAGACTACGCTACACTGCGGCACTATCAATATTATATTAAGTAATTTAATTATATGCATGTATTACTACGTTGAAAGCCCTAGAGGCAAAGCATAGCGCCCTCAATGTACCTATAAGAACTTGTAATGTACCTGTGCCAAGTATTTACGATTCAATGAATCTGAATCTGAAAACTTATAAAAAAAACGACATGCTCTTGTACTGTGGATACGGTCACAAACATGTAGATGAACCTAAACACACAATGACACTCAGACCCAGAACAACTGTCTGTAGTGTCTGTCATACAAATATCTGTTCCAGGGCAAAAACAACTTTGAAAAACCAATCTTAAAGACCTTACACTCCCGTGGCCCCAAATACAGAAACGCTAATAAATCAAAAAGCACTTCAGATTTAACTAACCAACCGGCGACATTTTCACCAAAAGCTTTCACATAAAGCCAAGTACGATCCCACACACAACTGACGTCTCAAGCCAAGTATTTAATCTTATTATCCGATTCATATTACGTTTCATATCTAGTGACGGAGGCGCAATCCACGTTCTCAGTGCAATACACGCGTTTAGAATTCATTATTAAATGTTCTCCTCGCGATATTATCTGTAAGTGAGAAAAGCTGGTGACTGAAAGGATTTACATACCGACATGTAAACATGTTCAAACGTTCACGAGATAATACTCGTGTAAACGTTTGGTTTTGTTTTAGACTTCCCTCGCTTAATTATATGTTATGTAACGTAAGGATAAGTTGGAGGTGTGCCCTGCTTGGGAAGAGCATCGCCGTGTCCTCGTGAGGGTGATCGGCGGCGGCGACCTCTCGCGCCGGGCCCTGGTTCAGGCCATGGTCCGCAGCGAAGAGGAATGGCAGGCGGTCGCCTCCTTCTGCCAAGCAGTAATGCTCGTAAAGGAGGAGGCCGACCGCATAAGGCAAAGGCAACTGCGCCCTCGTCGTAGCCGTCGCCGCCGCGATCCTGCCGATATCCAGCCACCGTAGACACTGGCTCGCGGACGGTGAGCAATGGGTAGCTCGCCGTCCGGTCGTCTGGTAAGACCGAGTCCAAGTCGTCAACGGCGCGCACCGTTCCCGCGCGCCTCAAGGAGTTGTCAGCAACTGCAGGGTCGAAGCCTCCTGGAGCCTAGAGGGTGGTGCAAACTGTTACCTCGACTCCAGGAATAAGGCAAAGAAGGTACGGGGTAGGTTTTTTAGTCAGTAAGAGTCTGACACTGGTCTCCCGCTCCGCCCAAGAGCGGGTTTCGTCATTGGATGATTTTCACCTACCATAAAAAAAAAAAACGTAAGGATAAGTAAAAGAGATAACTGAAATATATTGTTTCAGAATGCCTTATTAAATATTTTGACTTACCATCGTGTTTATTTCTCTTTAATAAGCTTTATGTGATACTAGCTGACATAGCGAACTTCATAATTATTCCGATTGCCTGGATGATTGAGCCACAGATGATATGTCGTTTTCTTTTGAGTAGCAAACTTTTCTTGTTCATGTTTTTATAATAGAAAAAACTATAAACAAAAACTGCATGATTATTTATTATTTTTTTAAATATACGGAAGGGACTGGGCCTCACGACGACGCCGGGTATCCTAGTGTGGGGGCCAGAGATATATTGTTTATTAAGTATATAAATCAACTGATGTACCTTATCTTGTGCATTATGTTGTACAAACGCTTGAACCAATAAAGCTTATTAAGCTATGCATAGCTTTTATCGCAGGCCTTGAGCGCGGGGACTAAATCCAGAAATTCCGTAACGAAAAAACCTCACGCTCCCCACTCCGACGGGCACGGAGGTGTGGCTTGAAGGCCGTGCATCGTCTAACGTCGTGTCAGTTCGGCAGTCTTCGACACGGCGCTGTGTGTCGTGCGAATATAGTAGAATATCTTTAAACCCGGCCGCACACCAGGCATACAATTGTTTCTCCGCAATTGTAGCGCCACATTTGAAACGCGACACATTTATCGCCCCCATATATTCCTACGTGAGCCCGCACACCGAGGAAACATTTGTAGCGGGCGCACTTTGTGGCGAGACGTCATCCGCGCTACAATAATTCAAGATCGAACCGGTTCGTTTTTTGTGTCGCGTTTCAAATGTGGCGCTACAATTGTGGAGAAACAATTGTATGCCTGGTGTGCGGCCGGGTTTAGTCTGCGCGCGCCGAAAAAAGGAAACTAATCATTTGCCGTCATCTTGACATTTATGTCAGGTGTCAGGAGAACGTGTTGTGTTCTGTGTTTTTAATCGTTTTCTAAAATAAATAATCGTCATCATTATATCGAAAGTGGTTAAAAGTGTTGGTAAAGATATTATCTTGAAATTCAAACGTGCTTGTTAAGAGGAATGAGAAAATATCGGGCCTACGATACGATTTTCCAAAGGTGGACCATTTGTCAAATATTTTTTTCGGCTGACCAGAACAACAAATTTCCCTGAATATTCGTACCCGAGTGGTTCCTGACAGAAAAACAGAGTTGGTTGAAAATGGACTGCTACCATGTATTTGATTCTTAACAAGTGATTATTATAACGTGCTATTAGAGTTTGTTGAAAATGGACTGCTACTGTGTATTTGAATCTTAATCAAGTGACTATTATAACAAGCTATTATATATTAATTAAAGTACTTAATTTTCTAAGTTCTCATGACTTTTTTATAATAATTAAACAATAATTCAATCTATTTTTTTACTTTCATTAAAGTAGTAGGTAGTTATATAGATTTGGATCTATATCAATATGTATATAGGTATATAAAGATCAATGCAACTTTAAAAACGTCCAAATGTTTAGGCTTTGTTCGGACTATTTTGTAGATGGTTCATGTGAAGTTTGCACAAAATCGGTCAAGGGGACGGTCTTCATTTATCACATTTTTCTGATACCGGAAGCGAAGCCGCGGGCAAAAGCTACTAATATGTAAAAGCGAAATACCACTCACTGATTAATCACTATATCTCAGAAACTATAACACCTACAACTTAAAATTCGGCAGGTAGGTTTCTCACAGGAAGTAGACGTCCGTAATTACGTAATTACCTGTGCAAATGAAAGCAAATACAGTTGATTTGTTTAAATACTAGCTGAAAAGAATGTAAACAATCTTGACATGTTTCTTTAAGTATCTAAAAATACTATTAAATTTACATTTCTTTAAAATCGCTACATCGTTAACTAATCGTCATCTAGAATTTTAGAAAACCTGAAGAACAAACTAAAATGTAATAATATGTAATGAAATTAATCGTATTTCCCATTATTGATTTCAAAACGTATTTCTTGTGCTTTGTTTACTTTGTATTTTTTTTATTATATGAGGGAAAGTAGATTAATTACACTGGCAACATTAAGCACGCTCCCAGCCACGCACAGACTTAACGTAATCCAACTCGTAACACAATTTTCTCTGATATAGACCTATTTGCATTATCATCAAACAAATTTCGTAAAACTGTAATAAAAAAATTATCGAACTTTCCATAATTACATCTGTACTATATCCAGGATAAATTTAAATATTTTATTATTAATCTAATAAAATTATATAGTAATGTAAATTCTCTCGCATGCCTAGTTAGTAGTTAGTTCCTGTATATCAAAAAAATAATAATTTAAGGTAACATGTGGATAACGCTGTGGGTTACACATACACTACTAACTTTAGATATTAAGGATTTTATTACTAACAAATTTGTGTAATTGTTTGTTTTCCCAAAGAAATAAATAAATAAACTCTAGACGTATTGTACGACTTTACGGAACTCGCCCGAATCGAGACGAGCTGCTCCGAAATCGGACGAATACATAATCAGCTGTTTGTGAGAAAGTATATAGATGTATAAGTATTTATCTACAACAGTGAACGGCTGTACTTGTAAAATTTGTGTATAAAGTGTTTTGAATATGAATGAACAAAGTGCAAAAAATAAATAATTATAATTGCATAAGTTGATACAGAATGCTATGCAATAGCTTTACCGCGGCAGTCCCCGAGTGCCACACGTATTTTTTTTATAATTATTATGTCAAACAGACATAACTGCGTGATTAAAAGTAATGTATTTGACAGTTGTAATTTATCCGGTATTTTAATTGTCATTCTACAATTCGGGACGGTGACGAATGTAATAAAGATTATTAAAATCGGTTCAGCCGTTTTTATTTATAAATGACGCAACTAACACTACTTAATAGGTATTATGTATTTATACAACCAGTGACGCGCCTCAGCTTCGCATGAGTGCAATACTGATATTAAATATGTGTATCAACATGTAAACCTTCCTCTTAAATCACTCTATCTATTAACAAAAACCGCATCAAAATCCGTTGCGTATTTTTAAAGATCTAAGCATACATAGGGACAGACAGCAGGATGCGACTTTGTTTTATACTATGTAATGATGCGAACCGGCCGTGAACGAATCCCATAACCTAACAGTATTACGGAGATAGATTTCACAATCAGTACAATGTCAGTAGTATGATACTCACTTCCTCCCAGCCACAGTAAGATGGTGGTGAGCTGTGTAGCCATGTTGCAGCGAGCGAAGCGCCCACCCGTCATGTCACCACCGCCTCCTGACGGCTCTTGCGCGCCTTCCGTATATTCTCCTTCATTTTTAAACAGACTGTCCGAATATTGTACTCTTCTTGACTCGGCTAAATTGAGTTACCTACGAAACGTGGTAGCCGTTTTCTAAAATAGAGTTCATCCTTTCAAGTAACCATGAAGTATTCTGAAACAAAATAAAATTCATGTGAATTTCTTGCTGCAAAAATATGTTTTCAAACTCAAATCACTTATTTCAAATAGACCATTTAGAGGCACTTTTGAATAGTCAAAAATGGCGGCCAATTAAAAAAAAAGTGAAGCTAATTTGCACGTTCCAAAGCGTATATGTATACGGAGAAGATCATCTAAGTTCATGGACACTCTGTTAAATTTTAACAAGATAACATATAATCTTGGTTACATATTTATTTCTTGTTGTTTCTACTATGTGAGCACGATGTACTGATACTTAATGAAAAAAAAAATTTTTGAATAAGGCAGTTAAGTGATGACCCTTCTCAACTAACGGCACCCGTTCAGGATGACACATGCATCAGCCCCACTCAGTTCAACCATTTAAACCTAGAGTTAACAATGAATTTGAAAAATATGTTTGCAGTACAACAATAAATTCTCAGAATTTACCAATTCGTAAATATTTTCCCAGTCTATCTATATACTATATATTCTTTAGAACTAAAACGACAGACAGAACTACAAATCAAACGGCATGTTCGTAGCAAAGTTTTGCAATTGCAGCGCTACGGAATCGGCACTCGAACAGGCGTTATTATGTACGTGTAAATACATACTTATACGTATTTCTTTGAGAAACGAACAAAGTACCGTTCAATAGTAATAAAACAGGACGATAGCAGAAAGATCTTTTCATTAAACGTATCGTAGACGTCGGTGATTTATCGCCTCACGAGACACTCCATTCACGGTATGCGTTTTGTTGTCTAGAGATCGATTGGCTCCGAATAAAATACATTCGCCAATTGAATAGCGCGCCCCGGCGCAATGTTTCAGCGAAAGCGACACTTTTTCAGGCGTGTAGAGGACTAATGGCTTCACGCGCTGGCCTCCGACTTTCAATAAATGGTCGCCCGCGCGCCCGTCGCCGACGGCGCGCGACGCCCGGCGAGGCATCGCTCCCGCACTCACTCGCGCCACCAAATGCCTAATCTATTCCCCTCATAATATATTTTCTTTTACGCTTTCAATTCCACATGTAATTTGATAAAAAGACCCAGCAACATACTCGGATTTTGGTCGATCAAACATTTTAGCTGGTTAAATCCTTTGACATTCTGATGATTTGAAGTGAAATGAAAATGAGATTGGGCTTTCAAAAGAAGGATTATTTTGTGGATTTGGTTTTTGTACAAATTAAAAATGGAAATCCAGAGAATGGATGAATTGTAAATCTTAGACCTTGCATTTTTTCCGTAACTAGAAAGGAAAAACGGAACCCTTCGTGGATCACTTTGTTGTCCTTCTGTCTATCTGTCTGTCAAGACTATATCTCAGGAAAGTGTGGAGGTATCTAGTTGAAATTAAAATAAGGTTTTAATTATATATATACATATCTGGGTATTATATAATACTTAGATCTAATGTCCTTTAAAGCGTCAAACGTCAAACTTCTTTAGTAACGAAAAAAAAAGATAGGCTGTTTCTGTCACAAAAAAATATTCTCGCAAGGGAATCAAAATTCATAGGGTACTTCCCGTTGAACTAGAATCCTGATATTTCCTATAGATAGTCTTATTGCACCAGTATAGGAAAAAAATTGAAAACTATAGTAAAAAAAAGTTTTTTTTTTGGAATATGAAAAAAATATCGTAAGTCAATAAGAATTGTATCGTTTTCATTCATACGTTTGTACGGAACTCTCAGTGAAAGACTCCGAAACGTAATTGCCCGATTTTTTTATTAAAAAAAAAACGGGTTCTGATAGTTACGTAGGATATAAGATATCGATCTTATATCGAGACAGGCATGGGTAACCGTTCAATTGTTTTTTTTTTTATGTTGGGAAAAATCATCTAGTGACGAATCCCTTGGGGGAGCGGGAAACAGAGTCTAACTCTTACTGACTTAACAATCAACCCCGTTCCTATATTGCCATACATACCAGGGCCAGAGCCTTCCTTTCAGACACGAACCCTGGGCCCTAATTGGCTTCGACCCTTCTGCAGGGCGACCCTTCGGTTCGCTGATCTGATCAGTTGGGCCAAGCATTAGTTCGTACCAAAAAAAAACGATGGTAACTTAGGGGGGCTGATGGTTAGTAATAACGTAGATAAAGCACACTTGCTTAAAAGTAACCTATTCACTCTTGATTTAAAGACGCCTAGGTTATAGCTATGTGAAAACTAAAACTCCAGCAGACAAATCCACTTTAGACCTTCACTTCTTCTAGATTAAGAAGCTTACCTGTCTACTTATTTAATTACATAATTTACTATTTTACTAATCCTAACTACAAGTTAGTGTTCCATTTAAGATTTATACATTATTCATGACTCCTAATAAATTGTAAGAGCCTTTACAGGTGTTTCGAACATTCTAGCGGTTCCAAGAACCTATGATAAACATATGAAAATTGAAACCGATGTGGGCGTCTATCTGTAGTCAACATACCTACCAAGTTATAAACAAACTCCTAATAAAAACATACGCAACTTTACGAATTCCTGGAGGCCTTTAGTTTTGTACTTTTTTATCCAGACCGTCGTCGACGGCGCGCACTGTTCCCGCGTGCCTTAAGGAATTGTCAGCAAGCTGTAGGGACCCTTCAGGGTAGAAGTCCTGGAGCCGAGGGTTGATGCGAAAGCGTTACACCGGGGCTCTGGGAATAAGGCAAGGGAGGAACGAGGTAGGTTGTTTAGTCAGTAAGAGTCTGACACTGTTTCCCGCACCGCCCAAGAGCGGGATTCGTCATTGGATGATTTTTACCTACCATAAAAAACTATCTTTATCTATACTTATAATGCTTTGTCCTGAATGACTGACGGATCAACGCACAGCCTAAACTGATGACGTAAAGACCTGATAATTGGAAAGTATGTTTTTTGTATGACGTACGCATTTGATAAGGATTTTTCGAAAATTTTCCCCGAAGGGGTTTTTTTATTTTTTTATGCTGGGCAAAAATCATCCAATGACGAATCCCGCTAAGAATCTGGCGGGAAACAGTGTCAGACTCTTACTGACTAAACACCCCACCCCTTTGCCTTAGCGGTGAAAAAAAGGAATAAAGTTTGAACGGAAATCACGTGGGCGAAGCAGCTGACAAAAGCTAGCTATATAAAAAACTTGGAAAGTGTAATCCGGATTCCTACACTGATGGTTCTGTACCAATTAACTTATGTAAATGATTCTATTGCCAAATTGTGTCTCGGAAGCTTTCACCAAATCCAAAAAAAGTTTTTTTTTTTATGTGCAGTAACTACAAATTTACATTTTTCATATTTATTCCTATACTTGTGTTATAAGACCTTCCCTCGTGCCAAATTTCAAAGTGTTCTAGGTCAACAGGAAGTACTCTATGAATTTTCATTCCATTGAGAGTATCGAAATGTATATTTTTTCATACTAAAACGGATAAGACCGTTTATGTTTTTGTTAATTGAGAATTTAAATATTTCAATTTTTCACTGCTTCACGAAACCGCATAACTACTTGAGTAAAAGGTTTTAATTTCTACTCAGTGGCTCCACTCGCCGTTCCCGAGATAAAGACTCTTGACAGACCGACAGACGGACAACAAAATGATCCTATTATGGTTTAGCTTATTTCCTTTTGAAGTACAGAATCCTACCGATAATATATTAACACTCCTCTGACTTTCTTAAAGCTACAGTCGATATTTAAATCGTATTAAACGTTCAAAATTATAAACGGGTGCAATTCTAGTCACCTAGATTCATAGGTTGCGGGAAGCGTGTGAGATGCAGCCAAACATCCAAGCGGCAGGCTGGAAGGGGAAGCTGGGCTTGTTTGGCAAGCTATCTAACTAATTGCCACGTTACCGGTGCCACACTGCGCCTCGTTGTTTATGGGATCCAGGTTGGTAACGTTTGAAACTTGTGTAAAGTGTGTAAAGTAGTTAAATATATCTTGGACGTGTGTATTTTGCTGGCACGGGGTTTGTGTTCAAAGGACTTTATATATTAATTAATGTTTCGATGATGTTCGTGTACTGTCTCAAAATCCATCAATGTGACCATGATTTGGGAAAAACACAGTCTTGTATTTTTCAAATAATATATGATCTAGATCAATTTGAAAAATAAATACTATATGTAAAAATATATACTTCGTACATGTTTCGAGAGTCCACAGATATTATATACTTTTTTTTCTGTATAACAAATTGCGTGGGATTAGTACATTACAAGTAGGTTACAGGTACACATAACACTAGCTTGAGCCGACGGCCAATTTACTGCTACCAGGTGCTAAAGTTACGTAATAAACAATATTCTCATTTCTTCTAATCTTACTAATATTACAAATGCGAAAGTTACGATGTTTGAATGTTTGTTACTCAATCACGCCAAAACGGCTGGACGGATCTGGATGAAGTTTGGCACAGGCATAGGATACACTCTAGAATAGGACATAGGCTACTTTTTATCCCGTAACCTTGGGGTTACCTTGGGGTTGGCCCCAATATCAGGCTCGCCCGCCTGATATTGGGGCCAACCCCAAGGTTAGCCGCGGGCAAAAGCTAGTACCTCTTAAAGTCTGAAAATCAAAGTCAAAGATTAGCAAATCACATAGTGGATCATTAACTACTAACATCTATCATGTGTAACATGATATTTATGAGATTATTTAGACTATAAAAAACATTTTTGAAACTTCCATTGTGTTAGCATTTTGAATTACTTGTAGTATTTATTGTTTTTCGGTTTATTTTTGCTGTCTAGATCAATCATGTTTCACACAAACCATTCATCGTTTATTTGGCCTTCTCCAACTCTCTCTCTTCTCCAACCAGTCACATACAATTAAGTAGTAAAGCCTTAAGTAAATCAGGTTGAGAGCGAGGACGATTGTTTTTCTTTTTACCCAGCTTTTATTCGTACTTTAATCTGCAGCGCAAGTGCTCAGCAAGTTTTTCTTACACATCTCGTGTGAGTAATGTGGTTGGAAGTGAAATTAAATGAAAGGCTTAAGCATTCCAGACTATACTCCTTTCACTTCTGCATTAGACAAAAAAGGTTTATAGAAGCAGATATACACAAAATTTATTTTTCGAGATAAATTCAAATAATAATAAATGGTTTCAGTTTTAAATTTTTAAATTACTTAGATAATTTTGATTATTATAAGGTAAAAACTAATTTCAACTTTTGACAAAGTTGACAAAAAATTAAAGCCGGTTTAGACATTTGCCCATTTTAAACTGAGCGCAAAAGAACTACTCGCAATAGGTATATTCTATCAAATTAATTAAAGAGCCAAAAAATATGATGTATTCTTTTAAATTACTTCATATAATTAATTATTATTTTATTAGTTATATTTAAGGGCCTTTTTCAAATATTAAAACGCGATTTTTAAACGAGTTCAAGGTCATAATGTAATTTCACCCTTATACTGATTGATTTTTTTTTCAAGTTTCGAAAAATAGCCAATACTTAGCAAGTTTAATAGAATATAGTCAGGTCCACTCATATCTGTATGGTTCTTTCCTCAAAAGACCATCTCAGACACTAATCTGCATTGTTCTCATATGATTTGACTATTACATGTTTGCTGTATGGACTTTAAAAGAGACTTTGACCCCTGAGTTTTTTTGGTGTTTCTTCGCAAGGTAGTCAGCTAGGAAACACCGGACTCGTCTAGTTTAAACTGTCAAAAAAAAAATGACGTGTAAAAGTGTTGTGAAAAACCTATTTGCAAAAATAAATGTCATTTATCATTTGTCACTTTATTTTCCATTAGGATGCGAATGTTATACATTCTCACATTCAAATGCGATACATTCCAGCCATCTTGGTCAACATTGCTAAGGTAGTCACAAGCCACAACTACAATAAAATTTTCAGCTCGATTTTACCATCGACTTATACCCTAGCGATAGACAAGCACGTTCATAGAAACTATATTTATCAAAATACTGAAAAGTTATTACAAAGTCTGCTGTAGCGCTTAATTGGCATTATGTCGTCTAACAAATTTTTTAAAACTTACAGCGTTCTCACACTGCGTGAACGTTAATTAAAACTGCACTAATGTCATCAATGTAAAGGTGGATCACCTGAGTGAATCAAAGTGACTGTATGTTATGTCTAATCTAGTGCATAGTACAAATATCGATGCATTTTATCGAGTTCGCGAATATCTCGATAATAGAGATGTAGGCTCGTGACAAACAAAACAACATCAACTTAAGAACAGTATCATGTATTCAGTGTTGGTTATAGCTTCGCCTTGGATGCGTCTACAAAGATGTTATTATATAAAAATAAGTAATAACATCACAACATCCACTGAAATTTAATTTCCAAAAAACATAATCAACAACCGAACGAAACAATTCCTCCAAAAGCCGTACTGATTAACTTATGAATTCTTTAATTACGCATATAAATACTCGTATGCAGGAATTCGCAGATGTACGGTGCCACGACATTCCCTCCAAAGTTTAACTCGATCTGTTGTAGGAGTTTTAAATAAAACCCAAGCTTTTGTTGAATTTTATTGTTAGGCACTTCCACTAGGTCGGAATTCCGATTAAACAGTTGGTTTCGTTTTAAAATTAACTTAGTTTTATAATTAAATTGTCCCACCGCTTTCAAAAACAGTTCAGCTTCCATTAACTTTTTGTTCGAACTTTTACTGTTTATCTTATTTTACTGTTAACATTTATTTTACTATTTACCAACTGCTAAATGATTTTGTGATTAGAAAATAAATGGCCGACGTTGAAAGTGCTTACATAAAGTTTATTATTTGTTTTTCTAGTGAAAGTAGCTTTGCCACGATGTAAACTTTGTAATGTTATAAAGGGTGGAATTTAATGACGGGGCAGTAAGTGCAGGTACCGTTTACCTAATAGATATAAGTTTTTTGTCTGTCCTTATATTTTTGAATAATTCTCGAGATATTCATAGGCTATGCAAAAAAAAAATTACAGTCAACCATAAAATGGGCATCATTTACAAAAACTTTTAGGTGCAAACCGATCCTGTTTCTAATAAGGATCAAAAAAATATTTCGGAATTATTTAGCACTAGAGAAAAGCCGCCACTCGTAAAAAAACTTCCCAATCCATTTTGCAGTGATCAATCGCTTTATCTATGATATATTCCAAAGTAGATTGTGTTGAAATATGTGAAGGTGAAGAAAAGTATCTATCACAAACTGTTGTGAATTTCAAAATAAAATAAACGTTTTTTTTAACCTTTTTCTATGTACGTAAAGGATCAATTCTTTAATTGAATACGAGTATCTTATAAAATATATTGGTAAAGTTTTCCGCGATATGTGGCTTTTTACCCAACTTTCTAGTGTTAATTTTTCAAAGACTCTTACGAATATGTTCCTGTAACTGTTAAGTACCTGCCTTACAGTGCTATTTAAAAACCCATCCTGTATGTAAAACTACGTAATAGACGTGTTAGTAACATTTAGCCGAGTAAGCCCACTCAGCGCGGAGGCAGTAAATCACGAAGCGCTCGTCGGCGGTATGAGCGTCTAATATTAATGGTCTCCTTTTCCGTGGTATGTGGCAATAGTTCGATTGTCAGTGTTAGAGAAATAGCTCCGGAGTGCGACCCCTCACTCGGCGCCGATACGTCAGGCACGACACCGCGCCGCGCCTTTGACACTTCATTTTATTGGACCATTCATGGCTCAGCGAATAGATGATTGTCTTGAAAAATGCGAGCCTTCCAGGATATTCTTCTTAAACTTGCCAACCCTATGGCAAGTTTGAGCTAGGTATGATCATACAGGATATTATGCAGTTGGTTTATATTTGTTTAGTAACCAATATTGTTTGTTGTTGCTAGTTCGACTGTGTGCAGCTGATCATAGCATAAACAAACATCAGTTAGTGGAACTGTTAGTCAATATCACTGAATTGCTCAATTACATAAATAGCAATATAATTGAAGAATAAATCGTTTTACAAATATCCAACAAAAACAGAAATTCGTCAATGTTTACCGAAGCCATTAATTGCAAAAATCAATACCGACTAACCTAATCTCCACGCTGACTGCCGAGGTCCGGATAAGAGATGAATTCGGAAACTTTTAAGCAGGCCTTATTCGATCTCCAGCCAGCGACCGAGGAAACAAAGATAAAATAAATTGTGAAGTTAGCGTTAGTTAGGGGAAACTTTTGAAAGGATTACGCCGTAGTAGGAGTGGTAGGTATTCTTGTCAAACTGAGTTATTTACAGGTAAAAAGCGAGTCATCAGTGGGTCATAAGTTCGAGGGTAGGACGGCGCAAAACAGCTCCGCCGCGCCATCTACGTCAGCAGTTAACTTTATTTTAATACAAGTTCACGCAACTCGCCCGTATCTTGACTTTCTTGCCACGTTTCTCCAAACTTCGAAACATGTTGGACTTGTTTCCACAAGTTAATTCACGAGGCTGTCAATACAAAATGAAAAGGTTTGTGCATAAAAATTCTTGTTCGGTTTTTTTTTTGACGTTGTCCCACATCGCTTTCCTGCCCTTGTCCCATTTTATTTGGGGTCGGCGCAACACGCTTTTTTCTTTCACTCTGTCCTGTCACACGTTTTTTTTTTTTTTTTTTTCACTCTATCACTCACTCCTTTTTCTTTCATATCACTTCTCACACAATCCATCGTTTCTTTGGCCTCGTTCTACCTCTCCCTCCATCCACATGTAAACTCATAAATCTTTTAGTAACATGTGTATCATTCTTCCTCTTCATATGACCGTATCAAGACAGACCATTCCTTTTCAAATTTTCAGTCAATGGCGCCACTTTTAAAGTTCCCCTAATAAACGCATTTATTACTTTATCCATACACCACACATCCACCTCAACATTCCCATCTCGTTGCATCCGTGTTTTTCACGGCCCAAGTCGTCGACGGCGCGCACCGTTCCCGCGCGCCTCAAACAGTTGTCAGCAAACCGTAGGGGCCCTACATGGTCGAAGCCTCCCGGAGCTGAGGGTTGGTGCGAAAGCGTTACACCGGGGCTCTGGGAATAAGGCAAGGAAGGCACGTGGTAGGTTCTTTAGTCCGTAAGAGTCTGACACTGTTTCCCGCTCCGCCCAAGAGTGGGATTCGTCATTCGATGATTTTTACCTACCATAAAAAAAAAACATTTTGATCCATACAACATTCAACATTTTGAAAATTAAATTGAACAGCATAGCGCTGTCCTGCCTGTCCTACACTAGTGTTATTATTATAAAGCTGGTGTTCTAAGAAGCTGGTGAGCTGGTGTCTTTCGAACGATAGAAATCTTATTTTTTTTAGAGATTCATGATATATTTATTAAGGATCTCCAAAAATTATAATGCACACTGTGTGTGTGTGTATTAAAATACGCTTATACAAATATTTGATACATTTAAGTTTCAGATTACTGCACTTCCTCAATTACTAGAGACTTGATGGCTAATGAATTACCAATCAATACAATCGATAGGAATTTTTAAAAGAACAAAGTAGTACTTATACTTCGTATATTTGGATATAAATAGAGAGTCTTTGTCATTGCAACCGTGGTGAAATACACTCGAGCCTCAAGCGAAGGTATTATGGAACCAAATGCCGTAAGACCACGCGTTTTTACTGCCACTGTGAGTTAATTTTAGCTAGTAATCTAATGCTTGAAATCACTTCCGTATCGCGTGCCGTTCACAAACTTGTAAACTCATATACACCCAATATCCGGACCAGGAACAATTATGCTGTAGACCATACAAATATTTGTTCAGCGCTTCAATCGCACCTGCGACATGCAGTGCAGTAACCAATCGCTCAACCGCTGTACCAAACCGGCATGTTTGGTCTCGAGTCTATTATAAATAATTAAAAAAAAATAAAAAATAAAAATTAATAAAAGAGACACTGACTGACTGACATATCAACGCACAGCCGAAACTACTGGAATAAGGAGCGTGAAATTTTACACATAGCGTCCTTTTATGATGGAAGCGCTGAAGCACTAATAAAGGATTTTCCAAAAATTCCCTTCTAAGGAATGGGGTGGCCAAAGTTTCTATGGATAAACCTATATTTACGCGAATGAAGCCGCTGGCAGACGCTAGTGAAATACATACAGGGTGTCATTGACATCTTATCACAAACGAATATCATGGACCATATGATTCTAGACGATGATGTAGTGAAATTTTTGTCGGATTTTTTCATTTTTTTTGGGAAATAGAAAGTAAATTAATTTTTGTTTTAGAAAAAAAAAATATTTTATTTTTTAATTTTATATCTGCAAATTGATAGTGTTTCATATACCGGATCGACCTTCCACGGGAATAAAACGACCATAATTTAACGGTGTAAAAAACAATAATGGATATGCACACGTACCTATACGTATGATTATATCTACCGTGCACCTACACTGATTCAAACTACATCTGTTTACACCATTTCGTGTACCAGTAACAGTATTAGGTTCCCCTATGACGAAGCGAAAACCTATCGCAATTTTTGAACCGTTCCAATTTCCCGTGTTTCAATAGAGTGCCTAGGTATGTTGGTGTACACTAGCGTTATTTGAGAATGTATCCAATGAATCTGTATAGTTCTGAGAAATTGACATGATACAATTCACCTGTACAGTACTATATTGAAATAAGCTGGAACAAGAGGCAATTTAATGTAGCTAACATAGAAATATAAAAAACAGGAGAAGTGGCAAGTGGGCGTGTTCGTGTAGATCGCGACTTGTGCAATAAGCACACTTTCGGGCAAACGGCCGTCGTGCGGCACTCAGTTGTAAACTAGTGAGACTCGCGGTACGTGCTCATAAAATATTTAAAATGCCGTGTTGTTTAGTGCTTTTTTGTAAGAACTGAAGTGATAAAAGTAATCTGGATAATCACGGAATCTCTTACCATATGTAAGTCTAAGTTTAATACTATATTTGTCTTTAAAATCAGTAAAAACAATAATTCTTATAATGTTCTTGGCTGTTACTACGTTATTTTTGTTTTCAAATTTTAAAGCGACTGTATTACTTGTGCAGTAAATACATTGCTCTTTAACCACTACTTAATTTTGACGCTCAGTAACTAGACCAGCAATGTAATAGGAACATAACGATACTTTATCAAAGCGGCGTGTTTTATAGTACGGCCGCTCTGAGCGGCGGTTAGCTAGTGATGCCACTATTGCACTTGTTGTAGATCCATTAATATCGACTTATCGACAACGACACAATATTGAATGGTAGGGTATCCAATGTGAAATAATAATAATATAATAAGAATAAATAAAGTACCTATGTATTTGTATTTACATGTTTTGATTATTTTACAGAGTTGTAGAGAAATAATTATGTAAGTAACTGTCATAAAGTGAGTTGGTTAAATTGTAAGTTAAATTCAGTGGACTATTTCATGGTGTCTGTGTTATGCCTTACCTTTTTGTTATTTCCTTATTTTTTCTGGATTTAATATTTTTACTATTTTGCTTAAAGGCTTTAAAAGCTTCAAATGTGCTTAATAAAGGGCATGATTCAGAATTAACAACTTTTGCTTAAAATAAGACAACACGTATTACCTCTTTATTTTTTATTTATGGGCGTGTTGTATTTCATATAATATGTATTTAATATGCTCTACTACGGTCTTTTACAAACGCTTTTAAAATGGCGCATGGCGTGGGTAAGCGTTAAAACGTTGTTTTATGTTTTCAGATTCCCGAAAGATGCAATTTAAAAAAAATAAATGGATTGATGATACTAGAAGGCCACCTAATTGGTTCTCTATTAAAAATAGTACAATATGTTCAAAGCATATTTTTGCAGAAGTGAGATAAAGTTTTTCTTTTGATTTTTAAACATATCATTTTCATGGAATAATTCTTAATATTATTGAATAATACTTATTAAAGCAGTCATGGAAAAATACATAAATTTAAGATTGCAATAATTGACTAAAAAAGTCACCCCTATAATATCAAAGCGTCGTAAATACCGTAATTTCACAGGTCAGTGAGTAATATAGGTAACCAACAGCAGTACATTAATTGAACAAACGATTTTCTTGAGAATCACCATAGTTATCCGGTGCGGAGATAAATTTCGTCGTTACGGTATAATAAGGAGTTCTAACATGCTCAAACATTAATTTAATTTATTAGCTAAAATTAATTTTTGAGCTTTATGAAAACCATTTTTATTGTTTTATTATTAATATATTATTTTCTGGACATATTGATTTTTATTTCATTTATTTTTTGGGACCCAAAAAAATAGCACAAAAAAAAATCGATAACTTTTCTATTTAGTCAATCACTAGCGTAAATGTAAAATAAATTGCTTTTGCACAGCACATCGACGTTTGTTTAATGCAAATGTGTGCGCAATTTGTTCGGTGAATGGAAAATATACGCTGTGTAAAAGCAATAAAGTTTAAAATTCACTGTATATTATGATCCGATTTATGAATTGCGGATGTGTGCGCGAGTGCGTAAGTATATTTGCAAACGTGCGAGTGAACGTAGAAGTGGGGATGACTGCAGACAGCGGGTTCCCGTACATTTTTGACTACTCAACATATCTCCTCTTTTCTTATATCTATGGTAGCTAACGTTAAGAGATCAAAAAAACAATGAAAAATAGGTTGACTGGTAGAGAATACCTAAGGCATTAAGTCCGCCTTTGTACCTTGTGTTGCATGAAAAATAAATATTTAAAAAATTACAAACCACCTTAAATACCATTTCAATTTCCCACCTCATTACCCATTTCTATTCTAACTCCTTCTCTTTTCATACAGTGTGACTGCGGAATTCACTTCCAGCAAAGATCCGTGACGCTGGAAACATATTTTGCTTTAAAAAGCTAGTCAAGGAACATAACCTCTCTACTCGTAAAGTTATATTTATTATAGTTATGTATTGTATATGTGTACATTTTATATACTGTTATTGATATATTTACATGTATTATATGACTTTGATTTTAGTGTATTTTAATTTTAATGAATTATTTATACACACTGTGTCTACAGAGGAAATAAGCAGTACGTTTGTACTCTTCTATCTGTATTTGTTGTTTTCTTTATTAAGTATTTGTGTGTTCATAAATGAATAAATAAACCAAAACATATAACAACAACAACATCCTTAATTTCTTTGGATATAAGCAATACTAAAGTCTATTATTATCATATTCTGCTTTTTTGTGTGTACATATACGTAAATAGTAGTAAAATAAATATTTTTTATTATCCAATAACGTCACAACAGTTGTCATAGTACTTTTATCTCTCTTTTCGTTCATTCAAACATTCATTCTTTTATTTGTTATTTTGGTTGAGGTTGACACCAATATTTTTCAATTTGAACAGCAGTTCAACGGAATCAACTATTCAGTTTAAAATTTCATAGGCATATTTCTAATATATTTATATAAAAATCTCGTATCATAGTGTTATCGTTTTCAGAAAATTATATTTAAATAAATATTTTGTATGTATTTGGTAGGCCTGATATAGGTGGAAGTTAGTTTTTTGCCGTATCAATTAGTTGTAGTAGAGGGTTTTCCATTATGAGGAGTTATTTTGATATTCAAAGAAAAATGCAATTTTTTAACAAATATGATCGAATGTTTATTTCACCATAAAGAGGAAGGTATGCGGCCTGATGTTATTTTCCACTAATAATGTGGAAAATAACATCAGGCAAATAACCGTCACGACCACGCTTACAGGACCATATGCTTTTCATTAAATTTTTCATAACCAAAACGCAAAGTGGCTGCCCTATGTCCTCGATAGCCTCACGAATTCCAGTTTTGAGGTCTTGAATCGACGCTAAACTTTTGGCATAGACCTTCCCTTTCACGTGGCCCAAAAAAAACGTTAGCAAACGTTGTCCAGATCAATTCCGACATAAAAAATCATTAATCATCTGTCGATGTTAAAAATGTTCGAGTTTTATGAACCGTATAAAGAATTCGAATACGGCGAGTGCGGCGCATGCGGTTCGACCAGGTCTGCGTTCACCTTTAGTTTGCATTGTCAATATTTGTTCAAAAACAACGTGGAACTACACTACTTTGTTACAGCAGATCAATTCTTAGAATTCTGTCTATTTGAGCACACATTGTTATTTTTTTATCAAAACTATCTATATCTATACATATAATAAAACAGTAACGAAAGAAAAACTGTACATTGAGAATTTTCTGGAAAAAATGAGTGGGTTTTGTTGGAAAAACGTAACTGATGACAAAAAGTGACTTTTTAGAATTTTTGTCTGTTTGTCTGTTTTTCTGTGCCTATGGTACGGGTTGGCGCCAAAACTACTGGATAGATTGATTTGAAATTCAGCAAAAATGTTCCTTGTAAACCAAGGAAGGCTTTAGGCTACATATTATCACGCCGTAAGTTATGAGAGGTAAGCAATATTGAATTTAAATGGTGCAATGGATGCAAGGGTGTAACTTTTTTTTCCGTGGGCCGATCGACTCAAAACTTAGCATAAACATTACCCTAAATTAGTTATCCAGGATGCCATATTTATTTTTTCAGTAGTACCCCCAATGCAAGATTTAGGGGATGTTAAAGTTTGTATGGGAGAATCTTATTGCTTGGGTTAATTAACTTGAAACTTGGCACGTAAATTTATTAAGGTAAATAATAAAGATTCCCATTATTCATTTTTCAAAACTACGTAATTTAGACAAAGAAACATAGTTTAATGAATATTAGTAGTATAAAGACATATTTTAAAAAGCGCCATCTATGAGATTACACAAAAATCAAATCAAGTTACATTTTGACACTTTTTGGAAATTAATAATTTTTTGACCATGTTGGCAAGGTTAGCAGTTAGTTATTCTTAAAATTCATAGATGGTAGTGCGCATTTTCTTCATAAAAGTCGTATAATTCGTTTTGACAAATTTCAGTTTAAAAAAACCCTCAAAATCTCACGACATAGGTCGTGTTCAAGATTTCATAATCTCTTACTGCGCGGTCGAATTTACTCACAACTGGGAATAAAAAATGAAAAAAAAAAAACAAGCCCAAACAGAGCAAATGTTACTTATAGACCAGTGCAAATAGCTTTTGAAAGGGACTTAAATAGTAGTAGAATGAAACCCATTGGAAAAGGAAGATAATATAGCAAAAATTTAAGGAAAAATAAATTACGGTCGATCTGAGGTCAGGAAATGGATGGGTGTGCGCTTTTAAGGGGAAAAAATGGTTTATCTCTAATTCCGGCAAAACTACTGGTTCTAGGGGAAACATTCAAATGGCAAACTTGTAGATCATAAAAAGATCTACCACTTTTGTATTTACACTTTTTTGACATAACCTCAAAATCTATGTGAAAAGTTAAAAAAACCGAGATTTTGAATTTAATTTTTATCTCCTTTAAAAATTACTTTTTTTTCACAAAATTTGGTGAAAAGTTTCCTTTTCATGTCCCAAACTTACCCTAATTTTTTTTTTTTAATTATTCACTGAAGCTCTTTATTTTGACTGAACATCGAAAAAATAGACTATTTTTCAATCGAAAAATCTCACGTAAAAATATATGATTTTTTTAAAATGTTTGTTGGCTTCTTATTCGTCGAAATTTTTACTTTTTGATAGTGTACAAAAATATATACATTACTATAGTAAGTTTTTTCAGAAAATGCAAAAAACTAAAAAATCTCGAATCAGAAACTACTTTTGTTTAATCATTATTAGCGACCCGCTCCAGCTTCGCGCGGGTGCAAAGGTGATATATTATACCTATAAACCTTCCTCTGGAATCATTCTATCTATTAAAAAAAACCGCATCAAAATCCGTTGCGATTTTTTTTACTTTTAAAGATCTAAGCATACACATGGATAAGTAGCTTTGTTTTATACTATGCAATGATGTACTGAGGTATTTATTACATTTTTTATAAAAGATTTAAAGGGTATTTCATGTAGGAAATGTGATTGCTGCAATTTTATACAGTAAAAACGTTATCTTATTAAATTTTAGCTTCGATTAATCAGTCAACGTTATTTATATTCATTACATATGTTTAAATAATATAATCTTGCCTCATATATTTTATCTTACATTCTAATCATTTATTAGTTTTTACCATTAGTTTTTGTCTCTTTGATAGCATTTCTTCATGGTTAAATTCGAAAAACTTACTTACTTATGATTCAGATGATGAAATTCATCATCTGAATCATTAACTTCCTCGTAGGTTTGTTCTTCCACATTGGAGCATTATGTAAGCATACGCAATTGCAGCAGCCACATTTCCAACATGAAATCCCCTTTAAATCTTATAAAAAATTTAATAAACTCCTCAGTACATTATTACATAGTATAAAACAAAGTTGCTTATCCCTGTGTATGCTTACATCTTTAAAAGTTCGCAACGGATTTTGATGCGGTTTTTTTTAATAGATAGAATGATTCCAGAGGAAGGTTTATAGGTATAATATATCACCTTTGCACCCGCGTGAAGCTGGAGCGGGTCGCTAATAATGATTAAACAAAAGTAGTTTCTGATTCGAGATTTTTTAGTTTTTTGCATTTTCTGAAAAAACTTACTATAGTAATGTATATATTTTTGTACACTAACAAAAAGTAAAAATTTCGACGAATAAGAAGCCAACAAACGTTTTAAAAAAATCATATATTTTTACGTGAGATTTTTCGATTGAAAAATAGTCTATTTTTTCGATGTTCAGTCAAATTAAAGAGCTTCAGTGAATAATTAAAAAAAAAAAATTAGGGTAAGTTTGGGACATGAAAAGGAAACTTTTCACCAAATTTTGTGAAAAAAAAGTAATTTTTAAAGGAGATAAAAATTAAATTCAAAATCTCGGTTTTTTTAACTTTTCACATAGATTTTGAGGTTATGTCAAAAAAGTGTAAATACAAAAGTGGTAGATCTTTTTATGATCTACAAGTTTGCCATTTGAATGTTTCCCCTAGAACCAGTAGTTTTGCCGGAATTAGAGATAAACCATTTTTTCCCCTTAAAAGCGCACACCCATCCACTTCCCGACCTCAGATCGACCGTAATTTATTTTTCCTTAAATTTTTGCTATATTATCTTCCTTTTCCAATGGGTTTCATTCTACTACTATTTAGGTCCACTTTTTATCGTTAACGGTGCTATTTGCACTGGACTATTATTTATTTTTAGGGAAATATCTTAGGTAGTGGTTGGTTCGTGTGCGGGACAGTATATAGTGTGTGGGACAGTACATAGTTTTATAAACAATTAAGTGTTAGTTAATAGTGATAAGTGATAGTTATAGTTTTACGAACAGACTCCTAAGTGGTCGAATGATAATAGTTTATAGGAAAAATAGTATAGATTGCTAAGTGATCAAGTATCATTGTCATAGCTGATAAGAAATATAGTCTTATATAGTTGTAAGTACATAGTTATAAGTTTACATAGATATTAGATTCTTATTAGATATTAGAGTTCTTAAGTTTCTTATTAGAATAGGTCATTTCAGATTGTTATATTATTTTAATAGTTAGACCGATCTCATAGTACAAAATGTACTACTAGAATGTTCCTTAATAGAGTTTATCGATATATGTGATGTTCTGTTTTCATATATATTTTATTTTTCTTAGATAGGTCTAAGTTAGTAGTTTCCAAAAATGTATAGTTTACTATATGTTAGTATTTAAGAAATTAGAGAAAAGTGTAAAAAATGTGTAATGGCTCTCGTTACGGTAAAGTTTCGTCGTACTTAAGCAAATTGTGTCGAAATCGTCTTTTTTCTTATTGGTTTAAATTCGTGCGCTCTTATTGGTCGTCCAATCAGAGGCCTTAGATTATTTTAGCGAAAATTGTATAAATTACGAGCTGCGCCTCTACACGGCAGTTTATCACGCAACCGCGCCGCCGCGCGCCGCAGCTTACGACTCGCCCGCGATGCTTTCGGCATGTTCATCGCTCGCTGGCTCGAGTATGTCGCTCGCGTCGTGCAGTGACAGTGAAGTGCGTGATTTTGGCAGCCAAGACACCCCGTTGTCTCCTACCCCATCGATGGAGGAAATGGATCTGGAGGCCGTGACCAGACCGCAACGGAGGCGACGCAGCTCGGACGAGACTGTGGGAGGGGCCAAGCGCTACTGTGGCGAGCGCTCTCCTCCACAAAATGACCATGAAATAAGCAAGGTTAGTGTAGTGCATAATACCACCGCTATCCAAAATGCAGCCCCCGCTCCCGGCGACGCCGATTCGAACTCGGCGTCCACGACTAACGGGAAAAATATTAAAAATAAAAAACAACGCTACCCTCCGTTGGTAGTAGAAAAATTACCCAACTGGGCCGCTCATTTCAGAGCTATTGCAGCCAAACTAGGACGACCACCCAACGCGCGCCCCTATGGCTCCGGTGTTCGTTTCACGCCGGAGTCGGAGGACGAATATAGGGTCGTTCAAAGATACCTGACGGCGCAGGAAAGGGAGTGTGGACTCAGTTGGTTCGCTTACTCCCTGCCAGCGGAGAGGCAAGTGAAGGTGGCCATCAGGGGGCTGCCTGC
Organism: Mythimna loreyi; assembly: GCA_029852875.1. Lineage (NCBI taxonomy): Eukaryota > Metazoa > Arthropoda > Insecta > Lepidoptera > Noctuidae > Mythimna > Mythimna loreyi. The sequence goes on along the minus strand of CM056782.1, from coordinate 10,165,557 downwards.
TGACACCGATCCCCAGGAAATAGAGGAGGAACTCCGAACGCTAGGATACGAGCCGGAGTACGTGCGTCACATCAAGGGACGCCAAGGAAAACCCGGCTGTATCTTTCACGCCGTGCTACGACGTACGGAGAACGTGCGCCGTATCTATGACACCACCGTATTCCTATACATGCGGGGTGTCAAAATAGAAGCATGGCGTGGGAAACGTGGGCCCGCTCAATGTCATAGGTGCCAAAAATTCAGGCACTCATCCCATCAATGCCACCGCCCGCTCGCCTGTGTTAGGTGCGGAGAAGGGCACGCGGCGAGGGATTGCCCGCGCCCCAGGGAAGAACCAGCCACCTGTGCAAACTGTGGCGGCCAGCACCCAGCGTGCAATACCAGGTGCCCCGTTTTTCAGCGGGAAATACAAAACAGGCGAGCGGGGACTGTCGCCATCACGACCAACGTTGTGCGACGCCCAGAACCAGCAGCCGACGTGCACCTGCATGAACGGGACCAGGGCGAGTCGTTGATGGCGGCAGCCAACGGGCCCACGAAACGTGGAGAGGCCACCTCCTCAAGGCGGAGGAAGCGAAACAGGGGGCGAAAGGGGGATAAACCAAAGCCCCCAACGTCAACGTTAGAGAACCCCAAGGACCCCAAGACTGCTCCTGCACAGAGGACGGCGCAGGTTGTGAAGGGAAAAGGCGTCGACGCCGATAAAACACGCAAGGAAAATCCCACCTGCACCAACATCAACCCCACCCAGACTGTTACACAGGGGACATCTAGTGCAGTTAACAATGAATTCACAACCTGTGCCATACAGTTGTTGATGAACCTCATAAAGGCCATCAGGCAGGGGCAGAGCCCGGAGCTGGTTATCCTCGATGGCCTGGCACAGCTCCTTACCCTGTGCCATGGCTAGACCATTGAGGATAATACACTGGAACGCCCGCGGCCTAAGGGGAAAGGTCGCCCCCCTCCGCCATCTCCTGCGGGATCAAAACATCGACGTGGCGCTAATAAACGAGACGCACCTGGGACCGGAGGACAAGCTCAAATTCCCAGGTTTCCTCGTTTATAGACAGGACGAAAGGTCGGCTCATAATGTCCGATACCGTGGTCTGGCAGTATTGGTGAAACGTAGAGTCGTCCATCAGGAGGCCCCCCCGCCGTCACTCAACACAATGTACGCACTAGGCGTACAGTTGCATGTTGCCGGCGAGGACTTAAGAATATACGCCTGTTATAAACCACCCGCAACTCACCTAGACCTATCCGAGTTGCGGGCAGTACTGAACGCCACTGACTCACCAGCAATCCTCGCCGGTGACTTAAACTGTAAACACCCAGCCTGGAACGCAAGTCAACAAAACACGGGGGGGAGACGGCTCTTTGCAGACGCAGAGGCCTTCGGCTATACAGTGTCCGGCCCCGAGACGCCAACACACTACCCGGACAACCACCTGCAGATGCCAGATGTGCTGGACATAGTGGTCCACCGAGGGCTACACTGCCAGATCACGCAACAGGTGATCGACGACGAACTACAGTCGGACCACCAACCTGTACTCGTCGTCCTATCGGGTATGCCGACCCGACTGAAGCCGCCAGCGCCACGTCGATCATTGGATTGGACAACGTTCGCTGAAAAGCTCGAGACCACAACACCGACTCAGCCTATTGCTAGTGCCGCGGACGTTGATCGCTTAGCGAATGACGTCACTGCTTGCATACAACGCGCCTTAGAGGAGGCGACAATGACGTCAGAGCAACAAGGGAGAGGGCTACAGCCGCCCTTGCCAGCCAGAGTACGCTCTATGATAGCCGAGAAAAGGCGCCTTCGCAAGCAGTGGCAACAGCTACGCTGCCCTACACTGAAAACGCGACTCAATCGTCTCGCGGAGAGGGTAAAGGCCGAGCTCGAGGCGCTAGCCACCGCGAGCTGGGAGGAACGTATCGACGCCGCCGAGGGAGACTGGCCGTCAGTACACCGACTGTGCCGCCAGTTAACGAACACCCCAGCTCCGGTGCGCCCCCTACTTGCAAGCGACGGGGCAATGAAGTATGTCGCAGAGGACCGAGCGGAGGTCTTTGCGGAGCACCTGGAGCGTCAGTTCCAACCGAACCCGACCAACAAGCTCGACCACGTTGCAGCAGTCGAGCGACACATAGACGAATACTTTGCCACGCCGATAGCTCCCGAGGAGGACCCCATATTCTTCTCGCCGGGCGCAGTCAGACGCGCCATCCTACGTACGAAACCCAGGAAGGCCCCTGGTGCCGACGGTATAACCAACACAGCGCTGCGCCACCTGCCGTACCGCACAGTTACGGCCCTGGCGCGCCTGTACACGGGTATACTGCGCACGGGGGTCTTTCCTACCGCCTGGAAGGAAGGGCGCGTCATCATGTTGCCCAAGGCAGGGAAGAATATCCTGAAGCCGGAGAGCTATCGGCCGATCACCCTGCTCCCAACCATCTCCAAAGTGTTCGAGTCGCTCCTGCTGCGACACCTAACACCACACATCGCGCCACGGCCGGAACAATTCGGGTTTCGGGCGGAACATAGCACGACGCTCCAGCTGTCGAGGGTACTGCACCTGCTGTCTTCAACCATGAACAAGAAAGAGTACGCGGTCGCAGTATTCCTCGACATGGAAAAGGCCTTCGACCGAGTTTGGCACGAAGGCTTGGTCTACAAACTGGCCACCTCCAACGCTCCCCGTCGCATTGTAAGAGTGGTCTCAGCTTTCCTGTCCAACAGGTGTTTCAGAGTGGTGGTAGATGGGGCCCTATCTGCCCCTCGCCCGATCAAAGCCGGAGTCCCCCAAGGCAGCTGCGTGTCGCCTGCGTGTTACTCACGTTACACCGACGACATACCTACGACGCCAGACTCTACACTCGCACTGTACGCTGACGACGCCGCGTACATTACAACATCTATGAACGCCAAGTACGCGGCGGTAAAGATGCAGCGTGCGCTCAACCTCATCCCGGACTGGCTCGCCAAATGGCGACTGTCGGTTAACGTGAGTAAGACACAGGCATTGATCACGGGATCAACGCCCCTGCCACCACGCCTGAAACTCAGCGGGGCCGACATCGAGTGGACGCCCCGGGTCAAGTACCTGGGTGTGACTATCGACCGTCGGCTCACCATGGGGCCGCATGTCCATAAGGTCGCCGCACAGGGCAGGGTCGCCCGCAACCTCCTCACACCAGTACTCTCATCCCGACTCCCGGTGCGCGTCAAATTGGGCGTATATAAGGCGTACGTACGCCCCATACTGACGTACGCCGCACCCGCCTGGTTCGCCCTCACAAGCGAGGGAAATCGAAGGAAACTCCGTGCGCAACAACATCTCGCGCTACGGACTATTCTAGACGCCCCTCGCTATGTGAGGAATGACGTCATCCAGCGCGATCTCGGGATTGAGAGCCTGGACGAGTTTGTTAGGCGCCTCGCTAAGGGAATGTTCGCGCGAGCCGACGCCTCTGCTTGGCCCCACGTCAAGCACTTGGCGCCCTGGCACGCGCGCCCCCCTGATGCGAGACCCCTGCCCCGCGACCTTATTGTCGACAACGACCCCCCAACCCCCCCGGACTGACGCCTGAGTAAGCCGTACCAGTCTACACGCGGCTTACTCAAACAATAAGACTCTACTAAACTACTCGCACCCCGATAAGCATCGTGTGCTAGGTTAATATAGGCACGATGCGAGTCGACCATACATTCGCAACTCTACACTCGCTAAACTCACGCACTGAATAGATAGCGCAAGCTTACTATTCGGTGCACGTACACTGAGCGATGTAACACAATACAATGCCGCTCACACACATACATAAGTCGACTCCGCGGTCTAAACCGTAACCTCCCGCTCGGGGGGCGAGCGGACTAGACGGGAGTTTCACTAACTACTGTAGGTCCGTATAAAGTCGGTACACCTGTCGCTGGACGTCCCCCGCTGGGCCTCCCCTCGGGGTCTCACTCGGCGGGGACGTGCCGCCGGTGGTACGTGAAGAGTCGGCGCTATAGTAATATAGCGTCGTGACGTGCCTACAGTATACACATACATACAGAAATACATAGGTGAATCATCACCTAACATACATGCCAACTAGTGGCCATCAAATGACGGGTCCATATTCATGGACCACGGTTGGACACCGCGGCCAGAGGGCGAAGCCCTGAAGCCGCTTGCCACGCCCCCATACGGGGACGTAGCGACAGCTCGATCGTCGTCGATCGAACACGGCAGTCATCCGGCCGATAATGACGTACGCGTGCGCCATCTTCGCACACGCCAAACCCCGTCACCTTCACAGGATGCAGACCCTCCAAAACCTGACCCTCCGCAAGATCCTCGACGCCCCATACTTCGTCCGTAATGAGAATCTACACTTAGATCTCAGAGTCCCCACCATCCAGCAGTTCATGAAACGCCTCTGCAAGCGTTTCTTCGACACCGCTGAAAAACACCGCAACCCCCTGATCGTATCGGCAGCCCGATACGAACCCTCGCGAATCTCCAAGGTTCGCCGCCCAAGGCACACCCTCATCACTCCTGACGACCCCACTACCCTGCTCCAAGAGAGCCGTAGGGAAACTAGTACACTCCGTCGGTACATATACAAACCGCAGTCCTTCCGTCCTCGCCGTCGAGGCCCGCCGCGACAGTCCCGTAATTGTCCACCCCGACCCTTGCTCGAGCCAGCCCGCGCCGCTGAGCCGTAGTTTTAAAAGATCCCCTAAATAATCGTATGCTCGATCCAGCCCGTCCCTTGCTGCCCTCCCCCAGCGACGCCCTAAGCCGAGGCCCGTACCCCACCTGGGGTGCCCTTAGCGTAGTCGCTTAGTTTTTAAGTAATTAAGCCCTGGCTGGAGGCTTTGATCCTAGTATCGAGGCCGCCACAGGCAAGACCGGTTAAGCAGCCGACAACCTCATAGGTTGACCTGCGAGAGGCCACACACAAAAAAAAAAAAAAATTACGAGTGGATTTTTGGGTTCGACACAGTTGGCGAGCAGCAACAGAAGAAGAAACACCTGAAGAAAAAGGAAGAAAGAAGAAAGAAAAAGGAAGAAGAGCATGAAGAAACGGCTTCAGGAATAAATTCAAGCCTTCAAGAATAGCGCCTTTTATTTCCCCACCAATCCCAGCATAGTTATAAATGTGCAACCTGCACATTTAATGGTCCTTCGAGCGCCGGATTGTGGGGAATTACTTGAAGATTGAATATAGTACTAGTGAAGATTTCTGAAGAACGTACTTCGTGATACTCCGTGTCTAAGTACTTCGTGTTTCATCGAGTTTGAAGATCAGCTGTCATCATCATGCCCGTTACGCGTTCCGAAGGGAAGGGTCGCAAGCCGTCGAGTGAACAGAAGCCGTCGTCGTCTGAGGCCACCACCTCAGCGACCGGTACCAGTACGGAAGCCACATCAGAATCGACACAGCAATCGGGGACGACTGCCACGGAGAGTTCCGAACAGACCTACACCTCCGCGACGACTGATCCCACCACCGTGTCTTCCGCCGCCACCACTTCGACGACCGCCGCCTCAGCCGCCAGCGCCCCCCCCGCGCCGGCAGCTACCGTCCCCCCCCCCTCGGCCGCCAACGTGCCCGCCGCCTCGCGCCCCGCCGCCGGTGACGTCGTCGTACCTTCAGCCGCCCCCTCCGCCACGACGACGCTCACCATGGGTGCGAAACAGAAACAGCTGATGAAGCCGCCCGCTGCTGTCACATCGAATCGCCGTGATACTGACGCCTCAACAGTGAAGAGAGTCGTCAGGACCGCCGCCGGTACGTCGAAACCAACCGGCACACAGCTCCTCCGCCCCCCTAGCAAGAAGGGGGGAGGGGGGGGATCGACCTGCAGCAAGACGAAGTTGCAGAAAATCGCCAGAGCAAAGGAAGAGTTGCTTCGCCTCCAAGTGGAACTAGCTGCTGCACGCCTGGCCGCGCTAGAAACGGAGGAAACAGATAGGGAAGATGATGAAGAAGATGAAGTAGAGGAAGAAGATGGAGTCTCCCTCTACTCAGAAGTGAACGCCCGTGTGGACAACTGGTTGGACAACCAGGAGGCTCGCCCCGTCCTAGCCATAGCCAACGAGCCTCACCAGCCCCAGCCAGAGCCGAAGATCGTCCACCACCACGAACCGCCAAAGCAAGAGGAGGTTCACCGAACACCGGCGGGAGGACCAGGAGACATCGCCCTCCTAGCTGAAGCCATCACCCGGGCTGTCAGCGCCGCCCAGCGACCCAAATTCATCGAGTTGCCTTTCTTCAGTGGGTCACACCAGGAGTGGCTACCCTTCCGCGCCGCCTACTACGAGTCTGAACCAACATTCAGTACCGTAGAAAATATCAACAGACTTCGAAGGAACTTAAAAGGGAAAGCCAGAGAAGCAGTTGAAGGACTTCTCATCACCAACGCCCACCCTTCAGAAGTAATGAAGACTCTAGAATCAAGATTTGGTAGACCGGAATCAATAGCGATGATAGAGATGGATACACTCCGGAGTCTACCACGTCTCACCGAGTCGCCAAGGGATATTTGCATATTCGCCACGAAGGTCTCCAACGTCGTAGCAACACTGAAGACATTGGGCTGCTACAATTACATGTACAACCCCGAACTTGCAAAGACTTTGGTAGGCAAGCTGACGCCGACGCTCCAGTACCGCTACTATGACTTCTCAGCAACGCAACCCAAGGAAGATCCCTGCCTGGTCAAGATGGAGAGATTCTTCAAGAGGGAAGCAGAGTTGTGCGGGCCCTTTGCGCTACCTGAACAGGTGGACGCACGAACACCGACGGCCGCACCTCCGAAGAAGACTCAGCGGGTCACTAACGTCATAGAAAAGAGCAACACACTGAAGTGCTTCGTGTGCGACGAAACAAGCCACTCCAACGCGACCGAGTGCGACGCTTTCAAGAAAAAAGAAGTGAACTCAAGATGGGATACAGCGAAGTCCAAACGCCTCTGCTTCAGATGCCTAAGATATAGGAGCAAGACTCACCACTGTACAGCGAAGCCGTGTGGTGTCAACGGATGCAAATACACGCACCACAAGCTGCTTCATCAAGACAGAAAAACAGAACAGGCTGAGAAGACAGAAACAAAAACAGAGGTCATCAATTCGACATGGACAATAAAGAAACAATCCTACTTGAAGATCCTGCCGGTCCAGGTGAAGGGACCAAAGGGAACAGTCAATACGTTCGCATTGATGGACGACGGATCAACTGTCACACTTGTCGACGAAGACATCGCGACGAGCATCGGAGCCACAGGACCAGTAGATCCACTGAAGATAGAAACCATCAATGACTTGAAGACTGCGGAATCGGCATCAAGAAGAGTAACCATCGGATTGAAAGGGCTCAACGAACATGAGGAGCAGATCCATGCGAGAACAGTGAAGAACTTACACGTCTCCTCTCAACGGGTTCCACATGAATTAGTAGAAGGATGTCCACACCTATCCGACATCAGGGGATATCTCACGTACTCCAATGCGAAGCCACGCATCCTCATCGGGCAAGACAACTGGCATCTCCTGCTGACCGAAGAGACCAGGAAAGGAAGCAAGGACCATCCAGTGGCGTCTCTCACGCCTCTCGGATGGGTACTTCATGGTAGCCAAACCAACTCCTTCGGCCAGAAGATCGACTTCGTGTCAACAGTGAAGGAAACAGAAGATGACCTGGAGGACCTGGTGAAGAGATACTTTGAGATGGACGCCCTCTGCATAAACCCGAAGAGACCGAAAACCGATCCAGAGGAGAAGGCTCTAAGAATTCTCGAACAGAAGACCGAAAAGATAGAAGAGACAAGATATCAGACCGGCCTCCTCTGGAAGAAGGAAGACGTCAAGTTCCCAGACAACTACGAAAACTCACTGAAGAGGCTCTTCAACATAGAAAAGAAGATCGATCGTGATCCAGCCCTCAAGAAGAAGTACGTCGAACAGATGGAAGCTCTTATAGAAAAGGGTTACGCCGAGCCCGCACCGCCACAGAAGACTCCTGAGAAGACATGGTACCTGCCACACTTCGCAGTCATTAACCCCATGAAGCCGGACAAACTGCGTGTTGTGCATGACGCTGCCGCCAAGACCAGAGGGGTGGCCCTCAACGACATGCTCCTCAAAGGTCCAGACTTGCTTCAGTCGCTGCCGGGCGTCGTCATGCGCTTCCGACAGCATCTCATCGGGGTGACAGCAGACATCAAGGAGATGTTCATGCAGGTCAAGTTGCGCACAGAAGATAGAGACGCACTGCGGTACTTGTGGCGCGGGGATCGCCGCGACGACCGACCTCCGGAAGAGTACAGAATGACGTCATTGATCTTCGGAGCATCAAGTTCGCCGTCTACAGCCATCTATGTGAAGAACTTGAATGCCAAGCAGCATGAAGATAGTCATCCGGAAGCCGCAGCTGCCATAGTGAACAAGCACTACGTCGACGACTATTTGGACAGCTTTAGGAATATAGAAGACGCAGTGAGAGTTACGACGAGTGTGCGCGAGGTACATAAGAAGGCCAGCTTCGAATTGAAGCAATGGAAGTCAAACTCAGCGTCACTCCTAAAAGCACTGGGAGAAGAGAACCAGATAGAAGACTTAGAGCTGTACAAGACTGAAGAGCAAACAGAACGAGTACTGGGTGTCATTTGGAAGATGAACTCGGACGAGCTAACATTCAACCTCAACTTAGCAAGAATACCTGCGGCACTCATAGAAGGGAAGCAGCCAACGAAGCGAGAAGCCTTGCGCATAGTGATGTCACTCTTTGACCCGTTAGGATTCGCCTCGCCAGTCACCATCAGGGCGAAACAGTTACTCCAGGAAGTTTGGCGCCGAGGAACAGCATGGGACGACCGCATCGATGAAGACCTAGCGGAGCAATGGGAATTGTGGATGAGTCATCTGAAAAGTCTCCACAACGTAGCAATCCCGCGGCAATATCTACACTACAGCGACGCCGCCTCCCTCGAACTTCACGTCTTCAGCGACGCCAGTGAAGCGGCTTACTCGGCAGTCCTGTTCTGGAGGGCAGTGACACCAGACAACGAGGTGGGAGTATCTCTAATCATTGCCAAGGCAAAGGTAGCTCCGCTCAAGTTGACCAGCATACCAAGATTGGAGCTCCAAGCAGCCGTCATGGGAACCAGGCTCGCCGAAACAGTAATTGAAGAACACGAAAGAAAACCTGACAGGAAAATATTCTGGACGGATAGTAAGACAGTACTCACCTGGATTAGAACCGGATCACGCTCATACAAACCATACGTGGCTCATCGTCTCGCAGCGATAGAAGAAAGCTCTACAGTCAACGATTGGCGCTGGGTTCCGACGAAACAGAATGTCGCCGACGACGCGACAAGAGATGTGCCAACTAATTTCGATAAAGACCACCGTTGGTACAAAGGACCAGACTTCCTATACTTGACGGAAGACTTCTGGCCAATAGAACCGGCAAAGACAATAGAAGAAGGAACTCTTCTCGAGTCCGAAGAGGAGAAGACGCATCACATCAACAGCGATAGTAGAAGACTGAAGCTAGCAGAGGGTCTGCCTGATCCTGCGAAATTTTCCAGTTGGGACCGTCTTCGGTACGCGACGGCACGAGTTCTACAGTTTATAGAACTCTGTAGAACAACCAGCCAAAAGGTACACTACAGGCGTACGAAGAAGAACAAGGAAGCGGATCCAACTTGGACGAAGAATAGACCTACGAAAGCGAAACCTCAGGCGCCCAAAGCGAAGAAGACACCGACGCTACAGCTGCTTCCAGTCACCGCCGAGCTCCTAAAGAAAGCCGAAGAGCTCCTGATGCGGTCTTCTCAAGAAGAGGCCTTCAGAGAAGAAATAGAATGCCTTAACAGTGGGAAGCCGATAGCAAAAGAGAGCCGCCTTCACCAGCTCAGCGTCGAAACAGTCAACGGCTCACTCCGTCTTCGGAGCCGTATCCGAGCAGCCAAAGACATAGAGGAACATGTCAAGAGCCCGCTAGTAGTCGACGGAGATCATCAGACGGTGAAGTTGTGGATTCAAGCGGTTCATCGGCAGCTCCATCACGCCGGCGTTGAGGCAACCGTCAACGAGTGTCGCCAACAATACTGGGTATTAAGATTGCGTCCCATCACGCGCGCAATCCTTCGACAATGCCTCTTCTGCCGCATGAAGACTCAAGCGCCGCCGCACCCAAGAACCGGAGACCTGCCAGCGTGTCGCCTAGCGCACCACAAGCGACCCTTCACTTTCACCGGGGTCGACTACTTCGGGCCTCTCTCCGTGACCGTCGGACGCACCAGACAGAAGAGATACGTGGCCATTTTCACGTGCCTCACGACGCGAGCCATCCATCTGGAAGTCGCCGGCTCGCTCAGCACCGATTCAGCTGTGATGGCGGTCAGACGCATGATCGCACGACGTGGCTGCCCGGCTGAAATCTGGTCGGACAACGGCACCAACTTAAAGGCTGCCGACAAGGAACTACGACAGGCAATCGACGCGGCGACGGCAGAAGAAGCAGCGAAGAGGACCATCGCCTGGCGATACATCCCGCCTGGTGCTTCATTCATGGGCGGTGCCTGGGAGCGTATGGTGCGCTCTGTAAAGACCGCGCTCGCAGCAACACTGCACGAGCGCCACCCCACCGAAGAAGTCCTCGCCACTCTACTTGCTGAAGTGGAGTATACAGTCAACAGTCGTCCGCTGACCCACGTCTCCGTCAGCGCAGAAGATCCAGAGGCCCTGACTCCCAACCATTTCCTGCTGGGGGGTCCTGGGCGCGTGCCACAGCCAGGCACGTTCTCCGAGCAAGACACTATCTCCCGGTCCAGCTGGCGAGCTGCACAGAGGCTCGCTGACATCTTCTGGCTCCGCTGGGTGAAGGAGTACCTTCCTGAGCTCCAACACCGGCGGGAGCCCTACGGACGAGGTCAAGAAGTCAAGATAAACGACCTCGTGCAGATCGTCGATCCGAACCTGCCCCGCAACGTGTGGATACGAGGGCGAGTCATCGCGGTGTATCCAGGCCCCGACAACATCGTGCGGACGGTGGACGTGCAGACCAAGGGAGGTGTCCTGCGCCGGCCGGTGAGGAAGCTGGTGATCCTGCCTCTGCCTACAGACGACGTGCCCGCACCGGAACAGAATGCGACGCGGTCGCACGGCGGGAGTGATGTGCGGGACAGTATATAGTGTGTGGGACAGTACATAGTTTTATAAACAATTAAGTGTTAGTTAATAGTGATAAGTGATAGTTATAGTTTTACGAACAGACTCCTAAGTGGTCGAATGATAATAGTTTATAGGAAAAATAGTATAGATTGCTAAGTGATCAAGTATCATTGTCATAGCTGATAAGAAATATAGTCTTATATAGTTGTAAGTACATAGTTATAAGTTTACATAGATATTAGATTCTTATTAGATATTAGAGTTCTTAAGTTTCTTATTAGAATAGGTCATTTCAGATTGTTATATTATTTTAATAGTTAGACCGATCTCATAGTACAAAATGTACTACTAGAATGTTCCTTAATAGAGTTTATCGAGTGTATATGTGATGTTCTGTTTTCATATATATTTTATTTTTCTTAGATAGGTCTAAGTTAGTAGTTTCCAAAAATGTATAGTTTACTATATGTTAGTATTTAAGAAATTAGAGAAAAGTGTAAAAAATGTGTAATGGCTCTCGTTACGGTAAAGTTTCGTCGTACTTAAGCAAATTGTGTCGAAATCGTCTTTTTTCTTATTGGTTTAAATTCGTGCGCTCTTATTGGTCGTCCAATCAGAGGCCTTAGATTATTTTAGCGAAAATTGTATAAATTACGAGTGGATTTTTGGGTTCGACACAGTTGGCGAGCAGCAACAGAAGAAGAAACACCTGAAGAAAAAGGAAGAAAGAAGAAAGAAAAAGGAAGAAGAGCATGAAGAAACGGCTTCAGGAATAAATTCAAGCCTTCAAGAATAGCGCCTTTTATTTCCCCACCAATCCCAGCATAGTTATAAATGTGCAACCTGCACAGTTCGTTTTACGAAAAAATGTTGGTTAATATTTAATACATAATTTTTAAAAATAGTTTATCTCTTTAATGGTGAAACGGCGTTCTCCATGTTTATATGAAATGTCTTATTCTTATTCCAACGGTCTAACGGATTTATTTTGCAACGCAACCTAATCTTTCAATGTTATTTATATACGTACAACGACATCTACTGACTCAAATTAGTACAAACGAAAATATTACATTAACAAAATAATATTATTTTTACCTTGCGACTACAGTAATTACAGACACAATTAAACGACAACAGTTGTACGGAAATTTGTGTCCTCTTGGGACTTAACTAAAGAGTTTTACGAATAATCTATACATATAGGTAATTATAATAAAATCGTAGGAAAGTCAAAACTGTTCATTAAATATTTTTTTAAAAGAATACTTGGGAAGTGATCTACAATCGATATCGAAGCCAAAAATATAGTTTTTAGAATTTTTGTCCGTTTGTCTGTATGTATGTCCAGGCTAAACTCAAAAACTTACTTGGATATATATTTATACATACTGCATGGATTATCTTCAAATTTTGCTTGAATAAAGGATGGGCCAACATATAGGCTACATATTATCACGCTATCACTTACGGGTAAGGAGTTGTGAATACTTATTTTTCTTACGCATTCTGTGACAAGTATTAAGACTGTGCTAAAGGTGACACTAAAAGAAAAATCGCCATCAGAAGAGGTTCTGACAACACTCCTTGTCCGGCGAACTCAAGTGAAAGAGATCTGCACGGTAGAATTTCCTGGCGGAAGGCCGTTCAATTGGCAGATCAATTCTGGCGTCGTTGGGTGTTAGAATACTTGCCGCAACTACATTTATCTAGAGGTGCCGGACAACGACCTGACATTAAAATTGGAGATGTGGTGATCATTGTCGACAACTATCTCCCACGAGGTGTGTGGCCTAAAGGCCGAATTGAAAAAGTGTACCGTGGCAGGGACGGAGTGGCAAGAGTGGCCGATGTGCTGACAGCAGCAGGAATTTTTAAGAGGCCGCTTAAAAAGCTAGTACATTTATAAGGAACACTCTTATTGTCTTTAAAAAAAAAATGGGGCAAATTCATGCGCGGGACCGCGATGGATGGAAGAAGTGGAGGGAGGCCTTTGCCCAGGAGTGGGACAGAACAGGCTAACAAAAAAAAAAAAAAAAAAAAAAATTCTGTGACAGTGTTTAATCTAACGACGCATATTTAAATGTTGTTTTTGAGTAAGCCATGCTATTATCTGGCTTTACACTATAAATACTACGACATTTAAGTAACTTGGGCAGAGAAACATAGTTGAATGTAGTAGCATATAGAAAATTTTAAAACAGCGCCATCTATTTGATTTCATAAAAATCAAATTCTTCCTAAACGTGGTATCGTATATTATTTATTTTTTACTATAAGCTTTATTGTACACCTCATAATGTGGACAGGATATACAAATACAAAATCGCACAGGGCAATATATAGGGCAGGGTATAGTTCGTTTTGAAAAATTCAAGTTCCAAAAAACCCTGAAATATCTTGAGCAGAGTTGAGCAAGACTATTACTAAAAAAATGCGGCGTTAAGTATTACAAAAAAGTTATGTTCGTTAAAATATCACCATCATCTGTCTGAAGATTTTCTGCGAGTTTTGAGGCGTGCTACTAGAGACGAAGTCGATGTAACTGATGATCGTGTGCTGAACACCTGTCTCAGTTCACTTCAAGATGTGGACATTTCTATCGGCGGCAATCTACTGATCTAATATGAATTACTAGCTCCCCAATCGTCACCGCATCAAGACTATGGAAATCGAGAGTATAACGCTGAGACAGAGTTCTCTTCAGAGCAAAAACAGATTTATAACACCGTCCTTGAAAGCGTTGTGCAAAACCAGGGCAAAATGTTTTTCTTGTGTTGCTCCTGTTGGAACAGGAAAAACATGGCATACTTGCAGAGGTCAGGAGACAAGGCAATATTGCTATTGCTGTCGCGTCGTTGGGAATTGCTGCCACACTGCTTCCGAGTGGCAAGACAGCACATGCCATCTTCAAATTCCCATCGATTTAGAGAGCGTCAAAACGCCTGTTTGTGGTGTGTCAGGTAACAGCGATAAGGGACACGTGCTTAAGGATTGCTCTTTGATCATATGGGATGAGCATATTATGGCCAATAGGAAGGCAGTTGAGGCCGAGGACAGAACCTTGCAGGACATCCGCGGGAACGAACATTTGATAGGTGGTGTCACAGTTTGTTCAGTGGCGATTTCGGGCAAACGCTTCCCGTTTGCTACGTTGAAACCTTGGCTTCGATCCTTTTGGGCTCCTACAGTTGCTGCCGACTGCTGGAGGCGCAAGGAATAGTACGCGCCGTCGACGTCTATCGAATGGGTGGACAAAGAGCTACCCATTGCCCGGCGGTCACAAGCCCGCGCCTACTGTGGCCGGAAATCGGGATTGGAGACACGGCGGCGGTAGCTGCGGCTTGAGCGCCTTTGCTTTTCCCTGATGCAGTCGACCCCCTTTTTTAGCCGCTAGCATTACTGCTTCGCAGAAAAAGGCGACCGCCTGCCACTCTTCTTTGCTCCGGATCATGACCTCTGCCAAAGTCCGCTGCAACTCAAAGCCCACTGCGAGAGAGGTGGACAGGAGGTGCTTCCAAAGTCTCTCGATAGAGCGTTAGCCAGCTTAGAAGAATTCATTTGCTGTGTGTACGGGGACAACAGTCATTTACTGCACCAGCAGAATTTCTTGAGTGTGTGAGCGGGCCATTTTGACGTCCAAAAATGATCAGGCTGCAGCAATTAACGAATACATTCTCTCGGAAATTGAGGGAAATGCAGTGATCTATACCTCAATAAACACTGTCGTCGAGCAAGATGACGCCACCCATTATCCCGTGGAATTTTTGAACTCCCAGCCAGCAAGTGGACTTCAAGCGCATACCATAAAACTGAAAGTCGGAGTCCCGATTATGCATTTCCGGAATTACCTATCTCCTCCAAAGTGGTGTAATGAGACCCGTCTTAAAGTCATCTCGCTGCACAGACACATCATTGAAGCAAAAATTCTTACGGTTTATGGCGAAGTCGAGGCAGTATTTATACCTCTTAACTTCCCGTTCCAGTTCAAGCGCGTACAGTTCCCCGTGAGGGTTTGCATCACGATGACCATCAGTCGAAGGGGCAGACACTGAGTGCAGCGGATGTCAACTTCAGGACGAGTTGTCTCTTACGCGGGCAACTGTATGTCGCTTGCTCCCGCGTCACCAGTCCTGACTCTCTTTACATTTTGGCTCTTGGCAGCATAACTACCATCATAGTGTGGTGGCGGAGTGGTAAAGGCTCCGACTCAGTGGTGGCGAAGTAGTAAAGGCTCCGACTTACAAGTTGTAGGTCTGTCGTTCAAACCCAGCCAGGCGCATTACTTTGTGTATTTTATTTCATAACCACTGCTCAACGGTGAAGGAAAACATCATTCAAATTCATCAAGTGTCATCCACCAAACCGTATTGGACTCGCGTGGTGGATTATGGCCCATTCCCTCTCCTAGAAATGAGGTCTGTGTCCCAGCAGCGGGAACTTTATAAGGCTGATGCAATGCTATTTTAAAATTTGTTTACTTATAATGCTATGCCATCTGATATACACTGATCATACACTGCCATCTTAGGTTTTTTTGGTGCTGTAGAGCCTTCACGCAGACAACGTCGCGGGCAGCAGCTAGTGAATTAATAAATTCTCAGATCAACAGGGCAGTTTTTAGTCCATAGGATTTTGACACTTGTCACTTCGAGTTTTATTTTATCACCGTCTGTACATCGACAAGCCAACAAACACTTTTATTTATTAAGAGTGGAGCAAATTCCATTAGGCGTTCTAACCTGTACAACTATCGGCTTGTAGAAATCGATTTCGGTTTTTTCGTCCCATTATATTACGTCATTGAAGTTTTAACCTTGAAAAACTTTTGAAAAAGGATGTCATGTGTTTTTTTTTTATGGTAGGTAAAAATCATCCATTGACTAATCCCGCTCTTGGGCGCAGCTGGAAACATTGTCAGACTCTTACTGACTAAACAACCTACTCCTTTCCTTCCTTGCCTTGATCCCAGAGCTCATCAGAGGGCAGAGTGATGTTACGCTTTCGCATTAACCCTTGGCTCCAGGACGCTTCAAACCCTGCAGGGTCCGTCCAAGGATTACGTGTTTCATTGCAATGAATCAGAAAATTAAAGCCAAACTTCTTTCAAAATTGGATCGTAATGTTTGCAATTGTAATTTTACACATCAGTTAAATAGCCATTCATGACTTACGCACTGTTAAAACTTTACCAACGATTTGTTAGTCCTAAGGGTGTGCAAAGGGCACAGTATTGTCAACTGTCCCTACAAAATACGAGGCGTTGCGTTCTGTTTGGTCGTACATGTGTACACGGCCTAACACATTCGTACTTTGTGAGTTAGTGGGTGACCAGTGAATCCACTATCGGTTTTTTGGTGTCATTGGAAGAACATGTGTCTCCATTCTATTGGCTATATTTTTTCAGGTTTTTCGTTTACTGCAAAACAACTTTTTAAAATATAGTTGTCAGAATATCGCCAGTTGTTTTTACTTCTTAGTTCGAAACGTTACTTTTTATCATTCTTATTCTTTATCCTTCCATATGAATATAATAAAACTAAAGTCCCCCACCGAGTCGGTTTGCCTGTTCACGATAAACTCAAAAACTACTTACTGGATTTTCATGTGGTTGTCACCAATAGATAACAATTTATTAGCAAGGTTTTAATGTAGAATAACAAGATTGAAATGCATATTAAATTTATGCCAGTTTATGTATGCATTTTAATTCCCTCTCTTAGAGAGGCCTGTGTTGGGACTGGGGCAGTGGGAACATTAAATAGGCCGATGATGATGATGATAATGACATGAATAACTGCATATTATAGGAGAGATAAGCCAAGAATTTCAAAGATTTGTAACACCCGGAACTGGAGCAGGACGCTAGTACTTGATAATATGTTGTTAGTTTCATAATAAAATATTATGGTAACCCAAGCATACATGCCGTACAGTAAGTAACGTCACCTACTTTCAAACTAAGACATGCATTTAAAATCTGGTGATGTAAACTGTACCTAGTGTAGGTATTTTTTTTAATTATTTATTTATTTATTTATTATTTATTTAAACTTCATGTACAGTAGTGGTACATAGGCGGACTTAATGCTACAAGGCATTCTCTACCAGTCAACCTTTGGGTTAAAAAATACAACACTGTGGTAGGTGTGCAGAATAAATAAATAACAGATATTTTAAATACTTACATTGTAATATAAATTAAATGACTTATATAATATATAATAATAAAATACGTATATATGCTGATATTATAAACTAATAAATACTATGATAAATATCAAATAATTATAAATAACAGAAATTAAAATATGACAATTATTATGACGAAGACTTAAACTAAGGTTGAGAGGACTTTAAGTAGAAGTTCCGAACTTTACGCTTGAAGGAAAATTTACTTTCAGCTTTTTTATTATTGATCGGGTCGCGTTTGACCACTATCTCACCTGATGGTAAGCGATGATATGGGCAACGATGAAGCACGCTTACCTAGAAGCAACCTATTCACTCTTAACTTAGTTGTAGCTATCTGGAAACAGATCCAAGAAATTTCATTCATTAGCTACCGGCATAATGAATGTATTCCCAAAAAGCGAATTTTAAATGCATGTCTTAATTTAGCAAGTGGGGCATGCTATAAACAGGGGAAGGGATGCCTGATTTGCCCTATCAATAGCTACGTACACACTGCACATCATTCAAGTCTGAGTAAGTATCACTAACATAGCTTATCAGAAATGCCAGGCCTCAAACACGATGGAACCTCGTAACATCTCAGCTCTCTTGAACTAAAACTATCGTTGTTGGTAGATGCTTATAATGTGTGTTGAAGAGTTCTCAACACGAAGTCTAGGCATACTTGCTCTCAGCTATAAATCCTATTAACTAGTTCCAAGTACTAAGTCTGTAATATATGTGCGTGTCCCGGACATAACGGTACTTAAAGTTGCCGAAAGACAATATTTGAATGTTTGTTACAATACCTAACTTAAGTAAAGTATATATAAAATGTGTTGCGTAAAGTGACTTTTTCTACCTGGCGCAAGTTTTCATTGGACACGATTGTTTCAAGAGGTTCCTGTTTCAGATTTGACCAGAAGAAAAGTGAACCGCACAAAAGTGACACTTTTTACAAGCTTTTTATTAGCTTGCAATGTAACTATGTATGTTCGGCTCAAATCTTGCAACTCAATTTTGAAGCAGATATCTTCAACCAATTGAGCTGCAATTTTGCATACAGGTGTAAATCATATGACAATGCAATATTATGATGCCATGGAGCTGATCTGATGATAGAATCGCGAGGTAGCCATAGGAACTCTGTAATTACGGCACAACCACGTCCAGTTTGAGCTCGTATCAATCGTCTTGACGAGTTTTAATTATATAAGTGTAGACCACCGCTATAAAAGTTATGAAAAAATATAGTTTTAAATGAAAACTTACACAGTGTCATTTTTGTGCGGATCGCTTTAAGAACGAGGAAGGAGATGGCAAAAAGCGTGAAGCGATTACGCAATCCTTACGTTGCGGCTGCGGCTTTTTAGTTCGAAACTTTTCTATAAATGAACATTGTAAAATCTGTAAAATTTTGTGGTGGAAACCATTCAAGACACTATAAGAACACTTTTACCTAATAGCTTTTCTCGCTCTTAGGTGGAGTGGGTGAATGTGTTAGATTTTTACTGGCATAAAGAATAAACTTGTGGTTAATTCTTTTAGTTGCGTTTTGCGTCCTAAGACCATGAGGACTTTCAAATAAAACTCTTTAAAAATAAAATGCCCGTTTTAACAATCGAGAAAGACCCTAGAATGAACTTTGCAACGAAACTAAAACACACAATACAATAATAATTAATTACATAAAAAGTTATAACATCAATTGATAAAAATAGTCTTTAACTTATTAACAAAAAAATAATAATAAAAAGGAATTAGTCTCAATAATAATTTGTGTTGCTACCACGACTAACATTGCATACGATTTTAGTCAGTATTATCCACCAAACATTCTTCCATTAGCACACTACTCGTGTAAAATAGCGCTATAGCTGGAGACCAATATCTAACGCATGCGAACTCGATACCCATTGTAAGTATTTCGGACATCTTAAAATATGAATTGGCCAAATGAGAACTATATACGCCACGCATAAACGTGCATAAGAATGGTATTTACATTAATATTTACTAGGATAATCCTATGTTATGTTCATCATGCTCATTTCAATACGTATCTCATATTTACAGTAGTTTCTGCCACGCTTGCGTAAAAATAGATTTCTCCATACCTATATACTTTGGACACCTGTATATACGTCACTTTAGAAAGTGAATTTAGGCAAATCCTCTAAGAAACCTTGTGCAAAATTTCACGCCCCTAGTCCCAGTAGGTATGTTTGTGCGTTGACATATCAGTCAGTCAGTTTCTCCTTGTGTGTGTATAGATATCACCTCTACGTATCAGTAATCTCTATAAACTCTGCATGACTTACTAAAAATAGCCCTTAACTATTTTAGTTTCTTTTTTTTTAAATTCATCTGTATATACGTATGTACAATATACGTGATCTCATCAACTTTAAGCTGGAATATCTTTAATACGAGGATTTTATAATAGTAACTTCTAAGACAGAATTGTTTAGAAATGTAATCTAACTTTATATATTTTTCATCACTTGACACTAAAAAATATGCCCGCAAAATTTGGTTCGAGAATCCACTATCAGTCTATAAGATTTGATTTCAATAGAAACCTAGATATCTTGGGGATATTACAAGATACTTATTGTGTTACCAAAATATCTAGAGAAAGATGTGTAATAAGGTCATATTCCCGTAAGAACGGTTGTATGAAAAATAATGAGAATATATTTCGGGTTGGACGCTATTAATGTCCTATCGTGTGTAAATAAACAAAATCTGGGTTTATCGGAAAACTTATTCTTTGACCGGTCTTCATTAGATCATAGGACATATTCTCGAGCAGACCGTAACCTGGCTACTAGATATTCTCTGAGCAGTTTGAGACCATTTACTGACCATAAAACTCTATATGAGCCCCATGAACTCGTCACAGGATCGTGTCAGAGTCCACATTATTCTGATAAGTTTTTCAAGGGTATTTTAAATCTGAGAAATGTCCATTTTATACCACACGATAATTTATGATGAATCGGATTAATCGCTCGAAGTTGTGCATAATTTTTTGGAGGTTGGGTTGGTTTAAATGTTTTCCTTTTCAGAAAATTCCCGTGGCTGCGATCCTAGCGGGCATCGTCCCTACTGGGCTTCTACGATTTGCTCACATATCTTTGATGGTGTATGGAATAGCTATGGCTTGGGTGCGGTTCGGTCAATTACTGGACGAGTGGACTACGAGGTTTGTAAACAAGCGTCCACAGAGTCTGGTGGCCGGGATTGAGTCGTGGTGGCTGGCACGTCAGTATGCCCGTTCCCTCGCGCGTGCGGCTGTCTCCTTCATTAGCATTGCTGTTTTGCAGGAGGAGGTGATTGCCTGCCATTCCCCAAGGCTAAGGACCATGGCCTGACCCAAGGCCGAGAGGTCGCCACAGCCGCAGTAGTTGTGTTGTTCCGCCTACCATTTCCTGGTTTTATGTTGTGCGTAATATTTACCCACAAAAAAACTTATGGCAAATAACATAAGAAACCAATGTACTAACTTAAGCGACTTACATTTCTGACAGTACCAATGCTACTGAAACCGTATCTGGCTCAAGTTACGTAAGCGTATTGGTATTAAAGATTGCAACGTCAGTGCCCTCATTTCGGTCAGCTGACTCGTATATACACAACTCATGGGGAATATGAGCATTTACTCTTCTTTCGCTTCAATTCTTCGGAATAAAATTCACCTGAATATTCGAACCGCAATTACACTTCACGGTAAAAGAATACTTTCGTTATGTCTGCATTTAAGGTATGGAGTCTGTATTTTACCTGATAGAGCGCTATAATTTGTGGTTCTTTCAATCAAAAGTGAATAGATTACTTGTACGCAAGCGTTCTCCATCTTCGCAAGCCAAGATTGGGGGGAGCGAGCCAAGCAAACGCCCAGAGCGGTAGAAATGTGGGGCGACAAATTTGAGGGCGGTTTTTATTGAAAGGTGTAATGACACCTTACACCGACATTACAATGGTAAAGGATGGCAAATGTTGTGTTTGCCCAAAACGACTAAATAGGTAGCTGGATCGGGTCCTGTATAATCGACCACATCATCGTTTATCATCACCAGTGATAATCGTAAAGTTTAATGACTTACCAATAACAACACCATCTTTCATAGATTGTCTCAAATTACTCAAAGACTATGGCATACTACCAAGTAACTCAACAGAAAAAAGTATCTATACTATATAACTTTCTTACTAATTTCAAGTGTTGTAATCTAAAAAACATTAATATTTCAGCCTTGTCGTCACCACCATTTTCGTTAAAGTTTCAGAGCTGACCTTGTTTTTTCCCCGCTTTAGAACAAAGCTAATTTCGTTAAAATGTTTTAAACAGTTTTTTTTTTCTTTAATTTTTATATTTAAAACCGATAGCTTTTTTCTGTATTTTCATTCAAAATTAAGTTAGTAAACTGTACAAATAATTAGATATCTAACCTTAAAACTACATAACCCTAATTAACTAAAAATACCTAATCTAATAAAGCGTCAAAAAACTCTTCCGCATCGCTGTCGACCGGTAAAGTGCCCAAAAGGCTGGCCGCATTGCCACGCTGTATGGCAATGCTTATTCTTTGCCCAAGGTAAAAGCCAGCCCTTGGGTCACGCGAAGTGTCAACAAGTCGTTTAGAAAGTTCATTAAACAACTTGTGGGCACTCGGACCCCACGATCCGAGAGTTTCAACCCCAAACGGCTCGAAAATATAACTACCAACAAGATATAATAAATTTATTTAGTAAACTGTACAAATAATTAGATATCTAACCTTAAAACTACATAACCCTAATTAACTTAACTAAAAATACCTAATCTAATAAAGCGTCAAAAAACTCTTCCGCATCGCTGTCGACCGGTAAAGTGCCCAAAAGGCTGGCCGCATTGCCACGCTGTATGGCAATGCGGCCAACAAGATTAGTATATTTCCGCCGCTTGAGGTTCTCCGCAGCCGCAGCGGCAGCACCGGCACAGCATGATGAGCTAGGAAGATGAGATGGCGCGAGAGTATCGACACAAGTTGCGTCCCACACTAAAGGCCTACCCATCTTCCAAGGAAATAAAGACATACCGTCCGGTCTCTTGCCATCGTCGCGTACCAGGCCATGAGGTTCCAATACAGCTGGAACGCCGACGGAAACAAGAGCACGTCGGATGATGTCGTTGATATTCGCATGCCGAGCTATGCGACCCGCACTTCGGCTGCATGACAGACCGTGGTGCCCGAGGCTGTTGACAACTTCGCCACAGTGGCAGCGATGAGGAGAACAACAAGGAGCGCCTAGACGTAGAGAAGCAGCGAGGCGGAAAGTAGTATCGTCGAACAAGGTGCCTATGCTCGACGACGGTAGTGCGTGAAGCCAGAGACCAGACTCCCACTTCTCCACAGCCAGCAGGCGTGCACGCTCTGCAGTAGAGGAAGATGTAGAAAACAGGTTTTGCTGAACTACTTTGCAGAGCGGCTCATCCCTCTGCCTTTGGGAAGAGGGGTTGCCGGGTATTTTTGAATTCGGGCAAGCGACTTTCCAGGCATTTACAGCCTCAGTTAAGCACGGCACATCAAAATTAATCAGTGTGGAAATTAGAATATTCCTGATTAATTTCTCCGTGCCGTGAACCGAGGAAATAAATGCCGGTAAACTGATACTGGTAATTTTGCGGACACCGAGGCCTCCCATACGAATGGGAAGGGTAGCTTGAGCCCAAGCTCGGTCGTCCATGGCCACATTTAAAATTGAAGATAGAGTTTGTCTGATAATTTGATCCATTTTTTCCAAAAGATGAGGATGTTTCCACAAATGAGAGGCGCGGAGGAAGTATGTCAATTTAGGGCCGAAACAGCAGAAACGAATTAAAGTGATAGCCGAATGTAAGTTAATTTCGAGCAATCTTTCCGAAACATCATTAAAATTTTGAATTTTTTCCCCCACAAAATTGGGAAAGGAATCCTCGAAAATAGGAGCCCCAAGGAGACGAAGAGAGCTTTTATCGATGATTTTAACTTCTGGTGCCATTGCGGTAAATTTAGAGAGCGTCAGATGTCTGTCAGTACTGTCAGCTAGAAATAGTTCACATTTTGAAAGGTTGAGGTCAAGTCCTATTGAGTGAAGTTGATTTTTCAAAAAAATTAAATCATCTAAGACTGTGTCTGTATCGCCTCCCAGGGTTCCATCGTCGAGATACCAAACGTTAAACTTAGAATTTAGTTGTCGAATAATTGGGTGAATGGCTAAACTAAAAATCACCGGCCCGAGGGGATCACCCTGTTGACAGCCAACTGCGGATTCCAAAATTTTATCTTTATATAATAATTTAGAAGGGTGCCTATAGCACTGCCATAAAAAACTATAAATTTGGGGTATTTCTTTTTTAGATTCTGCCAGCAAGGTGTCCCTATTAACCGAATTAAACAGTTTATATTAAATAGATTCGCTAAGTATACTTTTAAACACAATATTTCATTACATATTTGTTGCTGGGTAGTTATTCTACCCAACAACTGCAGCTGTCGACTGTTGAGCATGCAATCCAAGGTTCAACCCACAGAGAAATAAAGCAAGGCTTTCAAGACTAATTTATTCGGCTTCAAATGTCTTCAGAGGTCCCAACTTATTCCACTAAAATTAAATTAAAAACTATAAGAACTGCACACCAACTTTTATTTGTCACTAGCGACCCGCCCCAGCTTCATACGGGTACTGATATTGAATATAATATTATGCATGTAATATGCACATAAACTTTCCTCTTCAATCACTCTATCTACAATCAGGGCCACGGGTTTGCGTCTGAAAAGGAAGGCTCTGGCCCTGGTTTGGTATAGGAACGGGGTAGGTTGTTTAGTCAGTAAGAGTCTGACACTTGTTTTCTGCTCTGCCCAAGAGCGGAACTCGTCCTAATCATACATAGAGACAGCGGTAAGCAACTTTGTTTTATACTATATAATAATAACACAAAGAAACTTACAACATCAGCAACATCATTAAAAACATTAATAGAACTTTAAAAAAGGATTTAAAAAGATTAAACACACATATGCAAAAAATTCAAATAGTATGCAGTAATCATAGAAAAAAAACTTTGATGAAATTCAGAGTGCCTATAGTTGTTCTATATCGCCAAGGCGAGGTCGTCTTCAAACTTCATTTGTATGGCTCGACACGAACGAATTTCTTCCGAGCGCGGCACTCGAAAGAAACTACTCTTAAACTATGTCTCAAGACTACTCACTACAGACCATAAAATCACAGTTTATCTTAAGATTAGATGCTAGTCTAATCTAAAACACCACTATTAAGAGATCAACTTCTTCAAGGTTCTTTCTCTAGGATAGAAACCAAATTTAACTTCAGGGTTTTTACGGATCAGTAAAATTAAATAGTTTATTGACTAGTGAAACAATTACTCCTTGTAATCCTAAACATTTTATAAAACCAATTCTAAAGATAGGACAGCTACTGTTATCCATACGCCAGCATGAAAATACCCATCTGGTATTTTCCGCACCACATTAATTTTATTTCAGAAACCATTATTATTGACTATCATCGCATAAAATATCAACAACCACAAGTATGATATCACATTTCTAACTCACAAAATCCGAGAGCGGCTACTTCAAGATACTACTACACGTGAGGGAGACCACAGAAACTATGTAAAATACTTATTTATTGCGCTATTAGATTGACTAATTAATTAATTAGGATTAAATGCCAATGCTTCTTTAGACTAAAGAAGAAATGGTGTTTTATGAAAATATAATAATGAAAATAACTGATTTGATATGTAGTCGAGATTAAGAAGAAGAAATATTTTAAAGAGTTTACAAAGATAACAATAACATTGTAGTATTTGCGTGTAAAATGAGGTGCTATCTTTCATGTTATTCACAATACAACTGTTATATATACTCGTACAAAGCATCGCTCAGCGACACAACATTGTATCAAACATCATGAGCAGTGAAGAAGTCGCAAGTTGACATTGGACTTTAAAAGTTTTTTTTTCTTTTTGTCTGGGTATTATTATGAGTAGGAACCGCTTTTTAGTATAAGCCTCCTGGAGTGCTAGATCATTTGAAAAACCTGTTGTATCCCTAAAATGAAAACGGCAACTAAAGGAACACAGATGTGTCAGTCAGTAAAAGAGTAACCATGGAGTTTCTTACCGGTTCTTCTCCATAGGAAACGACCAATTTGGAACCGCTACTGGAACGCACTAGCTACTGAAGTTTTATAAGTGCCCATGTACGCCTATATGAAATAAAATTTTTGACTTTGACTTTGAAGTAAAGTCATAGACTCTCTCGTCCCACCCAACTCCACTCCCAAAAAAGGATAGAGTACCCCCTGCAGCGTATTCCAGTCTTTGCTATGTGCGGCTTTTGTTATATATTTTACAATTATCATCCAATTTCATCAGTCCAGTGTTCTTAGATCTCTCTCCCTTCTCATTTCTTACCGCTGGGCCTTGTACACCTCGTCGCATTTTCTATGATCCATTTCTTTTCGGTATGAAAATCCCAGTGTTTGGTCCATTTCCACCAGAGTTTCAGAGCATAATGCAGAGTATTGGTGTCTTGTTGTCTTCCCTATACATTACCACAGTTATGCCATACCCCCTAACCATGTCATTACTGATTCATTAATCAATCCTTGAGTTGGGCAAAGTGAAATTGAGTTATTTGATTAGGAAATCCAACGGAATCCTCAAGTCTGGATTATTGTGTTTGTGTTAACTAAATGGACGCAACTATAAACTTGGTTTACCCTTTTGGGTAAAATATGGTCGTGATATCGAAATTTGCACCTACTTTATGCATTTTATTAATTAATAGTATATTACGATATAAGTGTGTGATGTACGTGGTTACCGTGATTATCATACCACGTTTTTCAATACACTAGTGAAGAAAAAAATCAGCTAACTATTATTATAACAACAAAACTAGTAAAATTTTTCATAACATGGCAGTAAAAAAATTAAATCGTATTTCATTCGCGCGCGCATCTATTTTTTTTAATTTTATTCATAGACTATAGATAGTCTTTTAATCATATTGAGTAGTCGTCGTTGGTTTTCTTGCATGAAAAGTTTTTACGGCAATATCAATAGTCTATTGTTCGGATATAACATTTTAAATTGTTTTTTTTTGTAATATTAGATTTTATTTAATGAATGCATTCAATCTTCACTTGAAAAAATCACGCTTAAAACCGCGCGCATCTTGAAATGGCCGCCAAAGACCACAAAAAAAAACAATTTTTATTTGAACAAACGATTTATATACCTAAATCATTTTTACAATTAATAGCCAAAATTGCATGAAATAAAAAACAGTACTTCAGTGACAACAGTCCGATGGTACTCCACACCGAGTCAGCTAATGCTGTACAAAGCACAGGTCCGATCGTGTGTAATAAAGTACTGCAGCCACATATGGGCTGGTGCTGCAAAATGTCACCTAGCGGCTTTGGATTCGGTGGAAAGGCGTGCAAAGAGGCTGATTGGTGATCCAGATTTGGTTGAGTCCAATCTTCAAAGCCTCGAGCACAGGCGCAGAGTAGCCAGCCTTGCGGTTTTCTACAGGATGCATTTTGGAGAGTGTGCGCAGGAATTGCACGATTTGATTCCGCTATTCAAGGCTAGAGTGAATAGGCTCTTAATAAACGATTGCATCACTGCTTACCATCAGGTGGGATCGCGTGTGTGACTGCTATCCCACCTGATGGTAATTGTAATTTAAAAAAAAAATAAGTAAGACACTACTTTTACTTCATATTATTGAACGAACGCAATAACCTAATGTGTTTTTTTCGTATTCGAAATTTGTTACGCGAACAAACAGTTTGTATACTCTAAATTACAGTACTAGTGCGTAATGGTAATGAAAATGTCACAGTTTAGTAACAGCTGCTATTATACACCTAAGTGTAATGCAATAATAGCCACTTTCTGAGCAAGTGTAATGCAATAATAGCCACTTTCTGAGCAAGTGTATTGAAAAAGTTATTTATTTATGTTACGTGTTAGTTATTTATTGTAAGTTTACGTTTGTCGTAAATAAACTCTTTTTATTTCTTTCTTCTTTTTCTTGCTTTCCATGTTTGAAACTTTGTATGCAGTAATGGGATATAGGCGAACTAAATAGCATAAGAATTAGACAATAGTCAGCAGTAAGTTTTTGAATGCTCAAAGGTTTATGACTCCCAAAACAAATATCTATTTTTTCATTTTTAGAGTTCCGATTGTTACAGAGTCGCTCTATTACTACTCTACTCTGTATATCCGTCCGTCATCAGGCTGTAGCTAGATAACTAGTTGCCATTTTCACAAACAACAATAACTACTAGATAAAAACAGAATAAAATAAATATTGATATGGGGCATATACAACAAACGTTATCATTTTTTCTACGGATGCTACGAAACCTTTCGAGGGCGGTTCCAACTTTCTCTTAGCCAGTTTTTTTAATAAAATTAAGAATATTACGCGCTCATTCAAAGGTACGAACAAATAAACTAATGCAGTATGTATTTTCAGTGGCGCAAATTTAGTAGGAGTGTGAAATTCGTCGAATATACTTGCATGTTACTCCTAAGTCCACTTTGACTCGAGCACCATACATAAGACCCTGACGTTACTCAAGTTTAGACCACCGAGATGAACTAACTATAATTATGTTAGTACATCATAGTTTAAACTTATAGCAGCTATGTTATTATAAGTATACTTATTTGAATAGAGAGGAAAGCCAATATAACCGAGTGAGCACTCGTAATAAAAAAGTGAATAGCAAAATTGTACTGAAAATATTGTTTATTAACAAACTAACGACCCGCCCAGCTTCGCACGGGTACTGAAATTGAATATATTATGCATGTATTATACACATACACCTACCTCTTGAATCACTCTATCCGTTAAAAAAATCGACCGCAAAAAAACCGCAAACCGCATCAAAAGCCGTTGCATAATTTTAAAGAAAATGATGAAAACAATTTTTCTAGGAATTGTAGTGAAATTTGTATCTAAAAGATTATCTTTTTTATGTAACCTAAAAAAAGACACTCGAAAAAGTTTTATTTATAAAATGTAAAGACATGGAATGTAAAGTAGGTTAGAACAAAAAGCTAAAGAGGAATTTATACTTGCAAACAGTTATTCTGTGATTTCTTTTTTTATTTGCCGTGAGTGGGGTATCGTTTAAGATATTAATAATGCACGACAAACTTTGTAATATCTTTGATCTCTTAAAAGATCTTTGTAAAACATTTTGTTTCTGTGGTAGCAGATGTCACAGTGAAATAAATTACATACAAAACCAAGTTTATGATAAACTTAAACCCTACTTAGGCAAAAATAACGCTCACATGAAGTTGTAAATTAAATGTGTCATGTTAATGTTTTTAGGATGTTTGGAATGTTTTAATACCAGACTTGAACCAATTGTATTTTTTTTGCCTTTATTCATAAATAATTTTTGATAACTAATAAGTGATGAGAGATGATTAGAGAGCAGTGGTGGCCGAGTGGTAACGGCCCTGACTTACGTGTTGTAGGTCGTGGGTTCAAACCCAGCCAGGCGCATTACTTTATGTAATTTATTTCATCACCATTGCTCTCAAAACGGTGAAGGAAAACATCGTGAGGAAACCGGCATGTCCTAGAACCAAAAATTCGAAGACACGCACTGGGCCCGCGTAGTGGATTACGGCCCATTCCCCTCTCTTAGAGAGGAGGCCTGTGTCCCTGCAGTGGGAACATTAAAAAGGCTGATGAGGATGAATAAGTGATGATTATTTGCAAAAAGGTTAAAAAAACACTCCTACATGTCAATGTTTTCGTTAGATCGAATTAGTTATATAAGTAACTAGCTTTTGCCCGCAGCTTCGCCCGCGTACATAAAATATAGCCTATGTCACTCAGGAGTAAAGCAGCTTTCTATTGTTGCTTAAATTTTTCCAATCGGACCAGTAGTTCCAGAGATTACCCCCTACAAACAAAAAAACAAAAAAACAAACTTTACCTCTTTATTATATTAGTGTAGATGTAGATAATCATAAGTCATAAGTTTTTTTTTTTATGATGGGCAAAAATCATCCAATTAACTCTCGCCCTTGGACGAAACGGGAGATAGTGATAGACGTTACTGATTAAAAACCCACCTTGTATCTTCTTTGCCTCAGGGGCCTTGGTGTCACACTGTCACATCTACCCATGGCCGCAACAGGCTTCGACTCTGCTGGGTCCTCCCCTATACTGTAACCTATCCTATGTTACGATGAGTTGTTAAATATCTGAGCCATGAAGGAACAGATGAAAATCAGGATGATTTGTAATCGAACGTGCTCCTTCAAAAGGGATATTCTAGAGCGATGTTGCAAAGATTTTGACCTATTGGGATTATCAAAGTTGAAAGTCAAATTGAGTTGCTTTCGAACTTTTTAAGTTTTTGTAGATTTTTTTTTAGACAAACACCACTCCACTCCGAATAATTAATTGATACTTTTCTTAATAAAACTCAAGAGCCAATTAATCTTAGACAACTTTTTATTTAAAACATTATACGTCGTTTTATTCACGATTTGATTATTTCATCTTAATTATACCATTGGACAACCGTACGGCAAATATCCACTCTTACATTATTGAGACATCTACAGTCCGGACTAAGCGTTTTGTCTCGTCGTTTATACCGCGTGCATCGAAGGACTGGAACAGTTTGCCAGCTGCAGTCTTTCCGTCCGATTATAATCTATGTGTCTTCAAGGCTAGAGTGAATAGGTTCTTAATAAACTAGTGCGCCTCACCATTAACGATTGCATCACTCCTTACCATCAGGGTGGATCGCAGTTAAGCACTAGTTTATATTAAAAAAAAAACCTAAAATCCGTCTTTGCATAGTTTTTTTATGGTAGGTAAAAATCATCGAATGACGAAACCCGCTCTTGGGCGGAGCGGGAGACCAGTGTCAGACTCTTACTAACTAAAAAACCTACCCCGTACCTTCCTTGCCTTATTCCTAGAGCCGCAGTAACAGCTGTCTTTGTACGATGTTGTATTAGTGGATATAGTTTTCAATAAATAATAAATAAACTTTTTTAAACCTCTTTAAAGAAGCAGCAACAGCACACTTAAAATAAACTTACTATACTTGACTTACAAACTACATACATTTACACTTTCTTGTTATAAAACTTTCTCTTAAACAACCCATTTGAAGAAACGCACTCAATTACCAATCACCCTGTATAGACCGCTAGACTCATGACTTTACCATTAAACGGTAATGAAACAAACTCGATGAAATATTTACCTTAGAGTAAAGAGCATTAAGTACGAGATTTTATAGGCTATCTGGAAGATAATGCCTAATTGAAGCTCATCTTAGCTGGCTCAGCAGCCAAGCGTGCAAGTTAATCAGGTAGATAAATCCAAAGTCCATTAGAGGGATCTGGAGCATACAGTTACTGTCGAAGCAGATATAGAGTTCAGCAGCTAGCTAGCGTACAAATAATATTTGCAGAGCAGGTAACGACACTACTGCAAGACTGATCGAAAGTGTTACCGTGGTAATGCCTCCTAGCCAGGTTACGATCGTTTCGCTAACGTTGAACGCGTGAAATTGATCACGCCTTCAATTCCTTGGTTTTAACCACGTGGCTGAGCGTTGAGATAACAACAGGACAAAAAACTAGGGCCGGGCCAACTCAAAGCTTTCGACGTTAACAAAACGTAAGTAAGTGTCAGAACCCTTGGACTACTACCGAAAATACCAAAATTTTCTACCTTTATGCCACTATTATATTTGGTACATGCTACCTTTAAATATTGGTTCAAATTACAGGTTATTTCAGGTATCCTGGAAGAATTTGACAATTGTATGTTTTTCTGTGTGTAAGATTTTTTTTTTATAAACTATATTTTTGGTGTACAATATAATTCTTCAAATAAAATGACTTACACCTCCTCTCTAGGAGAGGGTATTGGTCGTAAACTACCACTAGAGCCCAGTGCTGGTTGGTGGATGTCACATGTCTTCCATTTTTTTTTAGAACTTGCCTTCTACTTCACCATATTTTCCTTCACTGTTTTAAGAGCAGTGGTGATAAAATAAATTACACAAAATAATGCGCCCAGCTGGGTTTGAACTCATGACTGCCTACGTAACTACCTACTACTCATAAGTCAGGGCCGTTAACACTCGGCCACCACTGGTCTGAGGAGGAAAACCATGAAATATTTATTATACGTATGCGTGAATTGAACTTGGAGTCAGGAAGTCGGCTACAAATACAGTATAGAAGTTGATAGAAACAAGCTGACACACTTTCTCGTAGATAACGGATGGCCGCCATCAGAGGTTGATCAGCAGCGGGAAGAGGACGGATGTTCACAATTTTCCAATGGACTCTTCGTTATATCATGCATCTGCACTACTGACTTTTGGATGATTAAATCTAGGACCTTTTTTATCGGTGGGAAAATCATGCAATAACATTTCCGCGCCCTTGGGTGGGGCGGGAGATAGTGGTAGACTTTTATTGACAAAAATTCTCTCTTGTTTCTTCGCTGCCTTACATACCGGGGCCAAATCTTCCTTTCAGAAACCAATCCTTGACCCCAGTAGGTTTCGACCCAGCTGGGCCCCCCCCCTACGGTTTGCTGACAACTCCTTGCGTGAGTGGAACTCAGCTCAGTCTGGACGGCGAGCTTGTAAAAAAAAGAAAAAAAATAGTTTCGAATTAGTTTTAAAAAAAATTGTTTCGAATTCTAGGATACTGGCTGACACTGTGCCAGTAAATGATAAATGATATTTGTTTTGTAAATAGGTTTTAAAATAACACTTTTACACGTCAATATTTTTTTCTTTTCGTCAGTTTAAGCTAGATGAGTCCGGTGTTTCCTAGCTGACTACCCTGAGAAGAAACACCGAAACAAACTCAGGGGAGTATGTAGGTACCAAGTATAGTATTACTTTGTTCACGATGTCCTGTCTATTGGCTAGATGGGCTACATGGGCTAGTGGGTTCCGTTACATTGTGAGAAATTTGTGGCGGACGGGAAACTACGGAACCCTACACTGAGCGTAGCCCGACACGCTCTTGACCGATTTTTTACATTAAATTGTATAAGAACGTTATTTTAACATTTTTTTTTGCGAAAAAAAAATGAATGAATGGGTTTGATAACGACATTATTCGCCTTGATTATTTTATTATTATTATTATTTTAATATCATTGACGTTGGTTAGGAGAACGATTATAAAATCGTCAAAACAGGTAAAAACTAAAAAAACACAACTTTGTTTTTTTAATTTGCTAAAAACCGACGAAAATATCACCAGGGGGTTCTAGAATCAGGTACTGGATCAGTGGTATTCGTTTGTGCTACGATTTCAATGACACCCTGTATGTTCTATTTGTGACACGAACCTGCAACGTTGCAGCTAATCGCTCAACCACTGAACCAACCGACGGTGTTCAACTGTCGATGTTCGATGTTCAACAACACATTTCGTCCAGTATTGTTAAGCCCTTGTTCTAAGACATAATATAGACACCTAAGTATCTGTTCTAATATATAACTTCCAAGAGTTACCGCACAGCGTAACTATTAGTGCACTTCGGCATAAACTTGCTCCCATTCAGCGAATTATTGATCCGAAAGTGGAAGGCAAAGATAGATCGCATTACCTGCTTATCATACTCAAAGTCAGATCAGCTCAGTGAGATAGACCACAATGGTGAATAGAGGTAAGTTGCATTGTCATTACACCTAATCCGTGATTGTGCAAGACCTGAGATTGCTCCTAGAACTCTGATAAAGTGATTTATATTTCGAGCCGGCGATGCTTTGTTAAGTCTTCTTGGAGCAATAAGGAAGCCTATGACAAAGAATACATCGTTTGATACATGATATTCTAGGTGTACTATAATACATCGTATAATACATTATATTCTAGGTTTATAAAAATGTAATATTTTTGAAATTATTGTACCTGTTATTCTGAATACTTTATTTATTTATTTAACAATTTGTACACACGAAATAATAAAAGAAAAGAAAAGGAAACAGAAAAATAGGTACAGAGGTGATGCTTATTTCTAAAGAAATCTCTTCCAGCATACCTGCGAAAGGAGTTAGAGAAAAAAAAAAGAGATGTAGACACCGTGTGTAAAAGTAAAAGGTAAAATTTGTCCACACACAACAACACAACAAAAAAACAAGTATAAAAACTTTCTGTTTGAAAAAAAAACCTCATTACATAAATAATAACATTTGTAACCAAATTCTGCAATGTAATTTAAAAAAAATACCATGCTAATAAGTATTTAAACAAATCATATAAAATCGCATTATGATCCTATGTAGAGTCCCGTTCGGGAGTATAATCTTTTAAACATAACAAAATAAAAAGTCCACAACTGACCGAAATATCGGTGAACATACACAAAAAAAATTCACGTAGCCAAACATAGAACTTTTTACACCTATATCATTGAGTTCAATGTAATCGTACTCAATAAAGCACATTTAATGTGGTCGACCTAAAACCAAAATTGCAGTTAAACTACCCGCAAATTGGGAAGCGTATTAGTTAGTTAGCCTGGAAGTCCTAAAATGCACATCGATTCATGATTCAGTATGTTCAATAAAAAACAAATGAAACGCGAGAATAAAAGATGTAAAAAAACGTAAAGAAATAATCGTTACTCACTGTCTTCTCGGTATGCCAGCTAATCGAGGGAGCCAGTCAACCGATTTTATTAAGGTTCCAACATGTGAAGCCATTCCTTTGAGTAAGATGCATGACATTAAAACCCATTGCTTGCGTGGCGACAGGTGGGGAAACCTTATAAGTGCAGTAATCAAATTGCTGTTACTCCATTCGCTTTCAAGCCTGTCGTTGATTTATTTCCCAAGGGAGTACTTGCTTGCTTTTACCCTTGCTTATTTATTTATAGGTTTTTTCACTCTGAAAGGTTTGACGAATTCTTTGATTTGAGAACAGAAGGTGCCTTCTATATTTTATCGAACCACAACTTTGTATAAATGGTTTTAAGTGCTGCTTACTTATTTAAATAAGGTTTTATAGATGTTTTTAAAACACCTGCTCGATTATTATTATATAATCTCACCTGAAGTAAATCATTCTATCCCTAGCTAATGTAGGATAGGTGGTCCCTAGAGAATAAAGGGATTTGAAATTGGAAAGTCATAATGTAAGAAAAAAAAATCTTATTAAGTTCATAATTTATCGTTCAAATGTCAAATACTTATACTTTTAAATAATACTTATATTTCTCTAACACATATTTCGTTTTACATATATCCATCACTAGGAGATTCGTTGTAAGAAAACCTATATACTGGGTTATGCTCGACTTTGTGTATTAACTATTTCTGTTTTTTTTTTATTTGTTTGCAGTACTGAATATGTACTTCTATATCTGTCGTTTATTTTCGAATAAATCGATATCGTCCTTCTACTTCTGACACGAAATGCAATAAATATATAATTGTTTTACTTCATCGATAAATTGCTTATTTCGGTAATAAAGAGGTACTTTTGACATAAGCCTCATTAGAGTCTGCTGTTAATTGTGTTGGTGAAATTAATTAAAACCTGCAAATCATCAATACAATAACAGACCAAAATATGATATACCACAAAATTTTCGGTGAGTATACGTATAAACAACAACGTGTTTGGATATTATTTGTACCTAAATACCTACACAAATACATGTCAGGTACAAATATCCAAACTAACATATTACATTATTATTTGAATAAAATAATAATGTTATTGTCAGAATCAAGTTTTAAGAGCGAAATAAACATGGATAAATTTTACCCATGACTTACTTGCTTATTTTTTTCTATTTCGACTCAAATAATAAAGTAACCTTAAAACTATATATTTATATACATATAAATTAAAAAAACCCTAATGAACTTAACTAAAAATACCTAATCTAATAAGGCGTCAAAAAACTTCCGCATCGCTGTCGACTGGTAATGTCCAAAAGGCTGGCAGCTCTGTCGTTTAGAAAGCTCATTAAACAACTTGTGGGCACTCACGATTGAATATAAAATAACGTATATTTAAGAAACTGTTTTTTAGGGTATTATATATTCCCTTGTAGGATCAATTTTCGTGTCCGTCTGTCAAACACCTTTATCTTAAAAAGGCGTTGAGGTGTTGGATTGAAATTTAAACTATACAATGTGTAAAGTTAAATGCGCACAACCAGAAAATAGTATTTTTTTATACGAGCAGTATCAATTTAACCACTTTTTAATGAAGGTCAGTTTTTTAAAAAAATCTACATTAAAAAGGTTGCCGTCTTTTTATTAATAAGCCAAGCTATAACGTGTGCAAACTTGCTAAATTAGGTCAACGAACTATAAAGGTTGTTGTCCAATTTAGACTCTCATATGCGGGATAATAATAGTTTTTATTATAGAAATTATCTGCGTTGGCAGTAAAATTAAAATAGCTCATAAAACCTCACGACTTATTTTATTGTTATTTTTTCTCAGAATTAGGTAAATTGAAATAAACATCATTTGAGGTGTCTAGCTTTTGCGCATTGAACATTGCATGTTGTATACTTAATCAGGCCTATGCCTACTCTGTTATGGAAGATACAGGTATTGTCATTAGGATGCAAGCAAAACCACATGCGTCTGTTAGTAAAATTATAGTTTCCAATCAACGTAACGAGTTTTCCAAGTCATCTTTGTGTTATGAATAATAATGAATCTTCATCAAAAATACTTTCAAAATCCACAAGCCCAGCATAAGTACTAATTAAAGTTGAAATTATTTACTTTATGATGAAAGGGAAGAAACCTGTAAACATTTTCAATTTTTGTACTAGTACATTAATTTACAATTTCTGCGAATTTAAATGGTTGATGAACGATAATTTCGAAGAAATTTCTGAGAAATTATTTTATTTTAAATCTTTCTTATTTCTGGGAATTGTTACTGCTTAGTAAAGTCAGCACCAACATACTTATATAACAAGATATTTGGAAAACAACTGACATTTATGTATAAATAATTTAAATACTTACGAGACTACCTCACAGGTTTTTCATCTTACCAGTACAGTGTCGCGTAGTCTTACGAGTTTGAATAAGGAATCAAAGAGTGAATGAGTTTTCTATTAAGAAATTTTCTCCAAATAGGAATTGAACCCGATACATTCCAATGGGGTCACGCGCTATTACATGGGACTGAATGCGGACGAAATGTGGACGAACAATAATACACCTTTGATTAAGTATTCCTTTGGAAAATACGTGAAAGCATTGTTTTTAAATTGTACTCATTTATACACAAGTGATGTGTGTAAACGCCAGCTTTTCCGTACTGTTTCCCCGAGAAAAAGTATTTATTTCTATAACAGGTAATTTTTTACTCTTACACCATGTTTTTTTTTAATCCATTTAGCAGATGAGACGTTATTGCTTACAAAACGTCTAAACCAGTGGTTACCAATCTGTCTTTTGATCTGGGGTTCTAATATGGCAACTAAAAAAAATACAAACCCATATATTTTTCGGAATCAAAATAAGGAAGTACCTAAACTTCCTATTTAAGAAACCGGTGAAGTTTCAACTTTAAGGTTATATAAAACCTAATCGAATTAATTACTTGATTCTGTGATACTCACTCACAAACAACACACCCACTCATCTCTCACACTCACAACTCACGCATCGAGGTGTCACATTCTTGCCACGTTTCTTTTCTTAACGCAGTGTCAACTCGAAATTATCCAGATTATTAGACTTTTTTTCATATTTTTTGCAATCTAAGTATACAATTTTTTTCTCTGTTTGATTATCATGCATCTCTTTACTAAACAGCCTATATTGTGACACAGGATATCCTACAAATCCTACCAGAGCGCCTATATAGTCATCATCATCCTAACCTTATCCCTCTCTCTTGTCACCCGTCACACTATCGTGTGTTAAAAAGCGCCTCTTTAGTGTGTTAAAAAAATTGTTATCACAGAAAACCAAATATCAGAGGATGGTAAAAAAAGGTAATTTTATCACATTAAAAGGAAAGTGTTGTTACGTTACTTTACCTTCAGTGTTCCGCGGACTACAGGTTGGAAACCACTTGTTTAAACACAGGTTTTTAAATTCATGATGTTATGATAATATATCAAAAGGCCCCAAAAGGACTCCGGTGTCCGCACACCTATTATCTTATAATTGTGTCTGTAATTACAGTAGTCAATTATAAGAAAAAGTAAGTTTTGTAGAAAATGTTTAAGAGCATGTTTTCTTCGGTATACGTTGCCTTTATTTGTTGCCATTTGGGCTAATGCTTTTTGTCGGTAGCAACATCAGATTGTATTTTATTTGAAATTTAAAAAATTATATGAATATTATTATTGATATGATCGCGTTTAACCGCTATCTAAGGTTAGGTTAGGTTTATCTAAGGTTGTCTGGTAGATATCGCTGTCAGCGATAAGAACGCCATTGTATCCATAGATTTAAGTTTTCGTGTAAGTTCTCTTGCTTTTTGGTGTACAATAAAGTTTAATCTATATGTCTATCTCACTGATTTCATTTGTGAGGACTGTCTGTGGTGGCCGAGTGGTAACCGCTCCGAATTACGAGTTGTAGATCACGGGTTCAAACCCAGTTAGGCGCATTACTTTGTGTAATTTATTTCACCGTGCTTGGTGGATTACGGCCCATACCCTCTTCTAGAGAGGAGGTCTAAGTCCCAGCAGTAGGAACATTTAAAAAGGATAATTATGATGATCTATCTCACTTGTTGGTTAATGATGATGTGGTCGATATGATACCACACTTGTTTAGAAGTAACTTATTTACTTTTGACTCAAGTATCCACTAGTTGTTGAGCTCTCAAAGAACAACTCCGACAGGTAATTTTACTTCTTAGCTATGCACAAAATGAATGTTATTAAAAATGTGTCATTATTGTTTTTTTTTTATTGATTATAGGTTCGCGCTTGACCGCTATCTCACCTGATGGAAAACGACGTTGCGGTTATTGTTTCTTGATAAGAATAAATTGACCTCAACGTAGTCTATTTTTATCTCTATTAATGGGTATAATTTTCGAGCCAAGATCTTCTCGTAAGGGTTCCGGGTAAGCCCAGCCTGACCGAACCTGGCCCAGCTTGACGTATACGCACCATTAACTTGATTACCTGTAGGGTGTGCCAATTAACCACTTATGCATTCGAACACAAGTGAAATTATGGGGATGTTTCCCTTATTATTGTGTTGCGGATAAAGGGGGTGATGTGGGGGCAAGAAAATGTTATTTTGTTGTATTAATGTATGGTTGGCTTGTTTTGTGGTTTGTACTTTCTACCACAATATAATACAATGCAAAAGTAATAGTACGATAAAAATGTAACTCAATTACATTTTTATTTTGTTTTTTATTGATAGGCTAGTATTTGACCTCTATTTCCTCTGATGGTAAGCGATGATAATCGACTATGGAACACTCTTACCTAAAAGTAACCTATTCACTCTTAACTTAGAGTCCCTCTTAGTTAAAACTATATAAATAAATAGATATTATAACAACTTATAAAAATATTAAGAAAGCTTCATAACTACGATATAGTATGAAGCAGAATTCTCGAATATTAACGCGCTCCTTACTGATTTTCTAATTTGAATGTGTATACGAGCACGCACAATGCCGCACTTCATATTCATTCGCTCATATTACTTACAATATAACAAGCCCCATTTATATTATGAATGGGCACAACTTTCACCACCCGCTAATAAAGAAATATTAACGTAAACCTTCAATCTTTTTTCAACAATACTGCTTAATTTTTCTCTGTAACGGACATTAGATTAAACCACACAATAAAGGGTCGCTTATAAAAATAACTTATGCTTATTCTACACTCGCGGATAGGTCGGTTTAGATTACGTTTCCCTTATATGATGATATCAAACGGTCCGCGTAGAAAGGTCGCTCGTTGTAATAACATCCGTCTATACAGAAAAAATTAAACCAAATCTAAAGCGTAAGCTCATTCTAAAAAAATAAAATAAAAACTTTTTTTAATACTTTTAATATAAATAATATTAAACTTACCTCTAACATAAATAATCCAATAAAACTATAGTGTACGTAAACACAATATTATTCGAAGTTTATTTGCACAGTGACTTTTATTTCGCACGCAACAGTCGAGGCACTTATTTGCTAAGTAGCAAGTTCAATAAACACTAGTGCGGCTCGTAGCACTTGCGCTACGGCGTAGCTGCGTAGCGCGTAGACGGGCGAGCGTAGCGAGGGCCCGAGTGGAACTGAGCGCGGCCGCTGCACCGCGCTCGACGCCGCCGCTCGGCGCCCGGATGCAAGCGAGCTCCGATATCCTTTTTGATTCCTGTTAACTAGCACGATCGTTTTAATGTATGCGCCACTTTATTTTATTTTAAAGTAATTATGATTTTTGTTCCAAGCAGCCTATTTTGTTTATGTAGCTTAGATACATTATTTTTGAATAATTTTAGATATAGTTATCTAGCACTCGTTTCTATTACTCTATTACTCGTTTCTTGTGTGCGTTGGTCGTTTTCATCTTAAGAAAGAAAGAAAAACATTTATTTAGACTCGCACAGGACAAATAAAAAAAAGTTAATACTTAATCTATATCTAACTTACATTTTAACTTACAACAAAACAAAAACAGAAGAAAAGAAAGAAAGCAGAGTCGCATAATTGAACACCAACGCTGAGTTATACTCTATAAATTTTTAATGGGTTGTTTTTAGGGCAATATGCGTTGAAAGTGTATTAATTAATTCTGCTAAGCGTGTTCCATCGTCGAACCAGTAAACGTACGGTAATGCACCGCCAGTATACCCATACACACAAAACGTTTCGAGACCACATTCACTGTGCGTACAGTTGAGGAGTAGACTTCCCTGCCAGAGTTTGGTCTTCCTGACGTCTTCAAACTTTTAAAGTAAAAAGTGAATAAGTTACTTTTATATATATCGTAGACTTTTGCTTACCATCAGGTATTATACATATATATAATAACAATAATGCGAGACAACAAAAATATAAATTATTTCTTATCTGCAAAAAAAAAAGAATTATGAGACATAAACAATCGCGGTACAATCAGATTAACAAATGTTAACAAACCCGATTCCGTTGCCATATGCAACAATTTCACGTTTCGTCCGTTCACTATTTAAGTTAACAGATTTGCGTTTTCGATAAAAGCCGAATCGTTTCTCTGTGGAATTTGAGCGCTGTCACAATGTTTGCACAAGAGCGATAGGCAATTATGAAGGGATGTAAAGGTAATAACTTCGAACAAATGGAAATATGACTATGTTCATCTTCGTCGTGAGGTTGAACCGCAAGACAAATGAAATTCCATTATGATATTAAAGAAAATCCCCAAAGCCGTCGGTAGCTTTATGAAAGAATTTAATAATAAGGAGCAGAATATTATTCAATTTTTCCTGAAAACAAAGATGGAGCAGGAAGAAAGTCTGTTCCCACCTGGGGCTCGGGGGCTAGTCGAATTTATTAGCATTCAAATGATTTATAACTAGCGAGCGGCAGCTGAATATTTTCTGATTCGTCTTAAATTAAATTCTTTCTTTCCTTTGGCTGGATTTCATTAAGGGTAACGAAATGCCACCAAGATGAAAAAGATAATCTGTCCGTCGCGAGCTCGTTGCGAAGTCGTCGACAGCAGCGTGCCTGCATGACGGTTATACTGCTGTGCACCACGCCGTATTTACGTCACTGGTTACAATCTCTACCGCATTCATAAAGGAACGTAAACTTTCGTGCGGTTTTTCATTCAACCACAACACAAATAAATTGTAAAGGCCCACGCTGAATAAATTGAATTCTCAAAAATATTACTCGCAATATTTTTACGAACCTAACTTGATTTGTGAATTTGTAACTCTGGAATTTACATAACAGAATTAATAATTATCGTCGACAAGAAGATTTATTCCTCGTGACATTTTTCGGACGCTGACCTCATTAGCTGAAGCATATTATTATAAACTTGATCAATGTTTTAATTTGATGTTTGTCAGCGTTATCTTCCCTTAGGAAAACATGCTGTATGCTTCGACCCATGCTGATACAATCTCCTCGTCGCCCCTCACGAGATTGTCTTCAGAGATACGAGTGGTCCATAACACGAAGTTGCTATACCTACCTAATGTTATAACAAAGTCTTACCTTCATTGATTGCAAGATAAGATAAGAGAGATTAGGCGAGGGACAAGAGCCCTCAACCCAACAAGAGAATGCCAACCACTAACTGTGATAAACTTGTAAACATCTCGGTTGGTTAAGGCGCGCCGTCAAAAAGGTGTAGAAAGGCCATTATTTTTAGTGTATTTATACACGAACTATCAGCCCAGTGGTTACGGGAGAGCTCTCGCATCCGCGTAGCGTTTTAAAGCTAAAATATTTAATGAGCGCAGAGCCAAGAACAAAGCCTGCTCTGTGTTTAGCTGCACACTGCACATGTCTACCGCTCCCCCAAAGCCTCCGTCATTAAATTCAACGCTCCTTTATGCGTTTCTGACTTTGTTAACTATAGAAGAGCTCGCAACAGAAATGGGCCACCGTTTGGCAGCAAGCGTTAACGCTGTTGTCGCATTCATATTTAATTCCTTTGAAAACTTAATGTGTGTGGGGTCTCGTTTTTAACTATTCACGATTAAAGGTTTTCGATAATATTAATAGGTTGTTGGGTAAAAGCTGAACCTCTACAATTTTACCAGTTTTGATAGAAAACCAAACAACTTATTACTACTCGTACTTGGTTTTACTTTTTTGCTCTTTTATCTCTAGGTGCTTTTTATCTTGGAAAACGTTTATCTACGGTTCCACGACCAAGCCAAATTAAACCTTTATAACATTCACAAAGTAATGGAATAAACAATTAAAACTTGGGGTCGCCCCTACTTGTAAAGACAAAACAATTTTCGTTTTATTTATTGAACTCATCGCTTCAATTACCGTCGAGATTATCATGGCAGATCTCCATTAGTAATGTTAAAGAAGAAATTACATTAAATCGAATCAGCGTTGAATCATAATCCCATTGACGAAGTATCTACCTTAATAATAACCTACAAAGAAATATTGAGTTTTTGCAGCATAAAACGGCTCAGAATAAAAGTCTTATAAAACAAGCGTAGGCGGTGATTCGAACTTCCGACATATTTTAAACTCCGCAAATGCTCCATAAAGTGTACAAACATATTTTTATTTTATTATTCTGATACATAATTCAGAGCTTAATTTCAAAAATTGTTTTGCTTGAAACGGGGAAATCTTGTCAGTCAACGGGCTGACGTCATTCAGTCAGCTGTACGCCTGGGTGTTACTGGCTACCTGGACTGCTCGGAGGACACGTTGATCACATGGTCGTATTTGCCCCGCTTGTATAGAGCATCGCCTTGTCCTCGTGGGGGAATCGGTAGCAGTGGTCTCTCACGCCGGGCCTTGGTATTGGCCAAGGTCCGGAGCGAAGATG
This sequence comes from Mythimna loreyi, assembly GCA_029852875.1. Taxonomy (NCBI): domain Eukaryota; kingdom Metazoa; phylum Arthropoda; class Insecta; order Lepidoptera; family Noctuidae; genus Mythimna; species Mythimna loreyi. The sequence continues at coordinate 10,122,602 of CM056782.1, read as the reverse complement.
AGTAGTAGAGGGTCGCCTCCTTCTGCGCAACAGTAATGCTAGCAAAGAAGGTGGCTGTATGTGAGAGGTATCGGCTCTCACACCTCTGCCGTCGTCGGGATTCCGATCCCGATTTCCAGCCGCCATTGGTGCAGGCTTGCGGACGGCAAGCAATGAAACCGAATGTCTGGTAACCGTTCAGACCGAGCTCAAGTCGTCAATGTCGAGTTCTGTTCCCGCGCGCCTCAAGGAATTTTCATCAAATGTAGAGGCCCAGCTGCAGATCCTAAGCCAACTGGAGCCATGGACCAGTTTCTGAAAAGAAGGTCCGACCCCGATAAATGGAAAGAAGGAACGGGGTCGGTCATTTAGTTAGTAAGAGTCTGATACTTTTTCCCGCTCCGCCCAAGGGCGAGATTTGTCATTAGATGATTTTTCTCACCATAAAAAAAGTCAGTCAGCTATGCCATATAGTGTTAGATGTAAGTACCATCAAAGACACTACCGGCTGACCACCGCTAAGTAAATTTTTAATTGCACTCGAAACAAAACCATCGATTTTTTTTTTAAAGAGAAATTAGGCAGAAATTACCACAATTATACCTACATGCTTGATTTCAATGATTTTGTTGTTTTACGAGATTTTATAGTAGTATAGGCGTACTACATGATTCACTCACGATGAATGTATAATGCAAACTTTAAATCTCATGTAAACTTATATTATGTTCTTACAAGAAATAAAAGTTCTTAAAACTTAAGAGCGGCCAACCCGACGTACTATTTCATACAACCGCTCTTACATATTTGTGATGTTATGACACATCTTTGAGATATCTTGTGGTTATTATAATCTAGGCTTCTATAGAAATCAAAACATAAATTAAGAGTAATTCAGTAAAGACCTCTAAAGATCTTCTATTTTACGTAAACTTTGACTCTCTATAATGTACTCCTATATTAAAAATGTCAAAAAGTACTTCTATAGAAGCCTAGCGCATTTATTCGAGATTTTTAATCCTTAAGTTTTTAATAAAAACACGTATTTCCTGGAACAAGTTTTGTGAAATAATTGAGTAAATTGTAGAATTACTGAATGGCAACAGAGTTTTTACTTTGCATCAAACATCACATTGGATTGCTTTAGATGTAGCAACAAGCTTCATCCTCGAGGCGAGTCGGGAAGGCCCACCTTAAACAAAAAACTCAAATTTAAATCCTCAGGTCGGTGCTTTCCGGGTGTAGATTGTCGTATATTCTACTGTCAAAGATTTTATCTAAATGATTTAAAAACTTTTACACTACTATAAAAACTAGTTAGAAACTACCAATTTATAGGGTAAGGTGTACCGTTATATTAAGACGTCGCGTTGTAGAGAAATGAAATCGAATAAGTAGACCTTTTACTGGCGCGTCGACTCACCTATAGTTCCCGGTTCACACACCGTCGTTTGCGCACTTTGAAAGTGCACCATTTGAAAAGAAGTGAGCACTAATTACGTAGGCTTAACACGTCAAAGTATACGCGAAATGCGCGATGTATCAGAGTTTGATGTTGTGAGGTGACAAGAAACTGCTTATAATGCCTGTTACTAAAAAGTTGTTTTTTTTTTATGGGCAAAAATCATCCAATTACATCTGAATGAAGAAAGAAAATTTTAGACTTTTACTGACTAAAAATATGATGTTTAATGACATCTCCTGAAAGAAGAAAGAAAATCATGGACTTTTACTAAAAACCTATGACTAAAATCTGGTGTTTACTTTAACAATAGAAATGGCGCCAGGATGCTTCAACCCTGCTGGGCCCCTACGGGTTGCTGATACCTCCTTGAGGCGCGCGGGAACAGTACGCGCCGTCGACGACTTGGATTTGGTCATGACGGTTACCTGACGGTCGGGTAGCGATAACCTACCCATTGCTAGCCGTCCGACTTTACGGTGGCCGGAAATCGGGATCTAAATCGCGGCGATGGCCGGGGCGTGAGCAACATGGTCTCACGCGGTCGGCCTCCTCCTTCGCTAGCATTACTGCGTCGCATTCTTCCTCGCTGCGGACCATGGCCTGAACCAAAGCCCAGCACGAAAGATCCCAATCAAGATAATGCGTGGTATTGTTCTGAAAACTTAATTCGATTACATTCAATTTATTGCAGGTCACATGTATTTTGTAAGGTCTTCAAAGATTTCAAATAATTTGACAAGTTCACATGGGTCTGCTGGGCACACCAATTTTATTAATAAAGATACAAAAATTTGAAAAAATAATCAAAAGTGTATATTAAAATTGATAAAAATACAAGTATTTACATTGTCATCAAAAAATGTATTCACTGCATTTACCAACCAGTAGTTTTTTGAGGCGCATAATAAATAATTTTCCTCGGTTAACTTGGAAACAAACAAGCTCTTATTATGCTAGGCGTAAGCCTAACATCAAACTACGTACATGGAATTAATTAATGTAAATATTATAATAACCTAAATACCAGTAAACATAAATTATTCAGGCCCATCAACTCAACAACAAATACCTCAAACAAGTCATGTTAAACTATAATAATGTATACCAACAAAACTAAAATTACTTTCGATCACAAACGAATCGAATAAAATATGGTGGCGCAGTTTCTATTTGGCGCAATTACATGGTGGATTTCACAATTTGGCCTATTTATTTTTATAAAGCACAAAGGTCGCAATTTCACGGGTTAGCTGTTGACATTATTGTGCCGACGTGAAATGTTCTTGGATCTGGGGCCGCGGTCGGTCTAATGAGCCGTGGGAGCAGCGCAGCCGGAACGAGTGTCGATGTGCACCACTCATGGTGGCTCAGGACCGCATAACGAGCCCACCTCACGCGCACCTCCGCTAAATGTATGTGACCTCAACCCAACATACCTGCTTAGACAATAAATGTGGACGCAGGATTGTTTTAAACCGCTCGTACCATGTCCAGGCCAGGTACGGAGGTAGTTCAACACATCACAAAGAAAAAAGCGCTGAATTTTCAAAATTACTTGAAAAATCTTAGTACTTAAACAAATAAAATAACACTTTTAAATCTCTGTCCCAATGAAAAAGGCAACACGTTCAAACATTCATCTTCCACGAGCTTAGCTTCTCTGAAAAAGAAACAAAACACAATCGCACTTTTTCTTTTTCGAACGCGTCGTAAATATTTTTTAGTTTTAATTAACAATTGGCAAGAGACAATTGTGTCATTTATTTCTTTTTGTTTATGTTCCCTTTTATTTTATATACATTAAAAAAGAGAAAATAACATTTCGGACACACATAACCTAAACTAGGAACATGAAAATTTGCACAAAGCTTCCTTTTATGGCATACATAGGTTACTGAGGTGATTTTTGGATATTCGACCTATATGGAGGTGAAAATAGGAAATTTCGTGTGTGCAAAACCTTATCCAGAGTTCTTAACCTCTCAGGCACCAGCTTATCAAATACGGTTCACCCCGTACTAATTAATTTAAACCTTATTAAACGTATAAATAAGGTTTAAATTAACTGGTACGTGTGTACCGTATTCGATACACTTGTGAGAGTGCAAAATACTTGAAAGTTAGCTAAAATAGTTACCACAGTAAATAATAGATATTTATTAGTACTCAAAACTACTATATAACAAATTAGGTTTTAAAGATTGTATGTTAGATGCTTGTTTCTTCGGTCAATAAACCTGAAACTTAGCACGAAGTCTAACCAAGTGTCAGTATCATGATTATTAGCATAGTAGTCAAAATACGATTTGTATGTGTTCAAGTTTTATGTAAACAAGTTTTCAATGAAAATATTTTTTCATAACAAGCTTTTATAACTCGGTATATACCTTTACTATGAATACTCATCAAGACCTTTCCGAAAACTACAAACACGTAAGGGTTATCTAATTGTTATACGTAGTTCCTATGGCCACCTTCCAACACCACCATTATACCCTGACTACCATATAGAATCAAAGTACTCGTCAATACAAATACAATGAGCCCAAACACGATAAGATTGAGTTGTTTTATTGCAGAGCTCCATGGCTACCTTCCAGCTTCATCATCAGATGAGCTCCTTGTCATCATAATATTGCATTGTCATGCGATTTACACCTGCATGAAAAATTGCAGCTTAATCGGGTGAAAAAATGTGCATCAAAATTGAGTTGCAAGATTTGAGCCGAACATACATAGTAATAAATAGCTTATAAAAATGTATGTTCAAACTTTATGTAAACATTGTGATACAATATCACAACTTAGTTACATGTGCGTGATTTACAAACGATAATCCGTATTAATTTGATAGACACAGATTCCTATTATCCTGGTGTTTGGTTTGTTACGGAATAAATACAAAATGTATACGAACATTTCCAAATTCAATCGTAGTGCTGTTGCTCTTCCCGTCGAATCCAATATTTCAATAGTGCTGTGCGAATACCACAATATTAGTGTTCACCAAATTGTTCCAACTTTCCATAACGAAATGTATTTGATAACGGACGCATACATTAAACAGGAGTTCATTTGCTTATATTCATTTCACCCATTCAACCGTGAACGTTTTCTCTGAAAACCAGATGAGCGTTAAAATCATAATGTTCGAAAATAAAGTTTTTAATGAGCATCGAATTTAATAAAAGCAGCAACAATGCCGTGTGTGAACTCACATTGTGACTCTTTTGTCTTACTCTAGCGACGTCATTATAATTTTTCACCGCAACTGTCTAATGAGTAAAGCTATATAAATGTGTATTTATATTATGCACACCAACCGCTCTTGTGGTACTTAGTTAAGAACGGCCAACCCGACGTACATTTCCATACTACTGCACTTACGTGATTATGATGTTATTACTCAACTGTCTTCAGATGTTTTGGATACACATATATCTTGTAGATATCATCAAGGCTTCTATAAAAATCAAACATCCAAAAAAACTGATACACAGTAAAGACTGCTATTTTATGTGGATTTTTTCTCTCTATAATGTTCATAATATGAAAAAAATTTAAAAAGTACTTTTAGTACTTTTACCTTGCACATTTAATCAAGATTTTGAAAGATATATTTCTCTAAAACTTTTAAATGTTTAAAAAAAGTATTTTCTGCAACAAGTTTTGTGAAATATTCGAGTAAATCATTGAATTACCTTATTTTTCACGTTTCCTTTTTATCAAAGATTGCGTCGGATTGAGTTAGTTGAAGCAACAAGCATTTAAGTCATGTTTGATGTTGGCGATAGGCAAGTGAAGAAGGACCCTCTTAACACGTTTTTTTTATTTGTTATTAAATGCGTATAGTCACAACTTAATTTGGTACGACTGACATTTTATATTTGATTAACTCTATTGTTTGTGCGACATTAATTGAATTAATTATGTGTATTATCATTTATCGAAACCATATTTCATATATATTGCATATCTGATTGACACTGCGTGACCTATATTTAACATGGTAATGAAGCCAGTCTTCTAGACACATTTCCGCTGTGTCCAGATGGCAGCAATAGGGAGGAGTAATTCGACGTCTAAGAGTATTATTTTATTTTTTATTTAGTTTTTTCTATTTATATACATTCTCACTAGCAACTAATTTACAAATTAATATTCACGAGACGTTCCTATGTGAAAACTCACAGGTCTGATTAAATAACGAGATTTTAAAACAGTTATTAACATAAAATACGAAAATAAAAATTAAGAAAACAATATCATACATTATAACAAATTCGTTAACTTGAAACTAAATTAATTAAAAAACTACATTACACTTTAAGTTAATACATAACATCATTATTAAGTTAATATTTCATTATAACTATTGTATCGTTAAATAACACTATAGTAGTTATACATGTAATTTATAACTACTATAGTGTTATTTAATTTTGCATTATAATGTAAAAATGACATTTGAAAACAAATGAGTAAAGTTACTGAGATTAAAATTATCAGAGACAACATGGATATTGCTGCACCTTTTTATACTTGTGTTATACCTGTATGTACATAATACAATGTAAATAAATATATAGATTGATTGATTGATAACGCAGACTTGTTGAAGAAAAACACCAATGGAGCACACGTATGCTATGCATTTTAATAAAAGATTCTTGATATTGCTTAAAAACGACGACTTACCTATGATGCGTATGATAGAGTTGGTTATCTTCTCATTCCAAGTATATTTTTAAATGATTTGTTTTCAAGTAAATTTAAAAATCATAGATATCATAATGCATAGATAGTGCATAAATGAGCTCAGTTTATCTTAACCTTAATTAAAATTAAATACGTACGTTTGGGAAAAACCTTTCTTATTCCAACACTTAACTTATTTGGAAGCATCCATACAGCTTAGCCATATTTCTCGCAAAAACGCAGAAATATTAAAATTAAAAAATCTTCCGTAACAAAATTGAAAAATAATCAATTTTCTAGCTATTTCCGCCAAATCCAACGAATTACACAACACTCAATAGTAAGAGTATACCAGGCCGTACAAAATTAGGTAGATCTCTAGTGGCTACAGAGGACCACTAGATTCTTTTTGAGAGCTGCTATCGCAAAGGGGTCATGTTATGATGGTTATGTTGGCGGTGAATTTCGGCAGGTCAGCGAAGCAGCCGAGACCCACCGAGGAGGCATCGCATGGCACCGGAAATAATGACTGCCGCTCTGTAATTGGAACGGGTCGGCGCATTTTAGCTAGTGACTCGTCACTGCCTTTGCCGGTCCTTTTATTTTTTAATTTTTCCGTATAAAAGTACCCACTCTAATTGTTTGAAGTACTTTAGCTGTTTCGCAAGTCCAAGTGTATTTCCATTTTTAAATGTATACATTTTTTTAAGGTTACAAAGAGAATACTCTCCCCCTTTTCAAACACTTAGGTACTTCAAGTATCAAAAAGTTTATAAATGTTAGAAAATTTTTGAACGACTGAAAAGAATAAATAAGTAGCTCCCAATTTGCAATGCTTTTACGGTTTCGTATTTTAAACGTGACTTGAAAAACTTCATTACTGTTCACCAATTTCTGTTGAAGTACTTTCAAGGGAACTTATTCTCCTTATTCCTCTATTATTTCTTATTCTTAAAATGTTTTATGTCATGTGAAGAATAAGAAATATTTTTTCAATTGGAAACATTATGACAGAGATTTTTTATGTTGTATACTTGGAAAAAATATAAATTGTGTCTATGAAATAATTTGGCATCCGAATATTTTCCGAAGCATTTTACCGCCAAGTCACAGCATGGAATTTTAATAGTCAATTTAATCTTGTGTCCAAATTTGCCGGACGATGGGGAGTGTAGGAGAGTATATAGAAAATAGCGGCACGTTTGCGAGTAGTGGGTGCCAGGCTGGCGGGCTCAGCATGTGCAGGAAATAATGAGGTCCGGCGCCCGCCTCCGCAATTGAAACACCGCGGCCCGACGAACATACCTAAATTAGAGCACGGAAAACGATTAAGTACAACGGAAATTTACTTAAATACTTATTACAGAAAATTCTCAACTACCCGCCCCAGGACAACGCAACCCTCAGTTACACATACAAATATTATTATTTATTGTACACTCCCAAACTTTGTCAGGTTATTCTCAAAGGAAAATTGTACTTTGTTACTTCAATGCAATTTGTCAGTTGGAAAATAAACTGATTTTGTTGCAAACTGAAATTGAGAAAATGCTCGTATACAGCGCCACTGAAGTTACAGGAGCAGTGTAAGAGAAATAAAATAGTTTTTTGAACGTGAAACTGTATAACTGTTTTAAAATGTAGCACTTGTGTATGTAGTTCTTATATGTCCCATTTAACGCTTGAAAAACGAAACAGCAATGATATTTATCATCATTTCAACCGAAGGACGTCCACTGTTGGACATAGGCCTCCCTCAAGTGTCGCCACAATGAACATGAACACCGCATTCCCGCTACTCTCACCAGGTGGTGGCATGTAGTGGGAAGCCCTTTAACACTGTGTTTTCCGAAGCACGGTCGCCACTCTAGAGTGTGCCACTTCAGTTTAGCGATTCTTCTTCTTCTATATCGGTAAACTTGGGCGCTTCATTTTTTTTTTTTTAAATAAATAATAATTCGATGACCATCACACAACGCCATCTAGTCTCAAGCTAAGCAGAGCTTTATTTAAATTGTGATTCAGTATTGTATCTTTTTTCTGTTATTTTTTCACTTTATATTGTATGTTTTTCTTTTTGTACCTGGATTCAACACAATGCAAATTGTTTATGAATAAATAAATGAATGCTTGTGTTATGAGTACTAGACAACTGATAAACATACTTATAACATACTATTAAGAAATATATATTCTTAATACATACATATTATAGATAAATTACACCCAGACACAGAACAATTGTACGTAGTCATCACACAAACATTTGTCCTGGGTGGGAATCGAACCCACGACCTCTGGCATAGCAGTCAGGGTCACTAACTACTATGCTGACAGGCCAGTCAGTCAGGCATTGTCGTCTACCTGTATCAAAACTTTTAAAACTTACAGCGCTGACACGTCAAAATTGCACTAATGTCATCAATGTAAAAATGTATAGCATGCAGATCACTTAAGTGGAGTAAATTACGGCACGCCTCATCTATGTTTGTACACTCATAAATGAATAAATAGCAATATATAGTTGTATCGGTTTTGATGTGCAACGTAGTGAGCAATAACAAGCATTAAATCGACATAAAAGTAGAGGCACTCTCTTCAAATTGATAGCAATCAAACTGTAGAGGATTACTTTTCAACATTCATGATTCTATAAAGTACTTTCATAGAGCGATTGACTTGTTTACTTTTAAATTTCTAACGTATTATGTCGTAAAAGTTCTGCAACAGACATCATACTAATATTATAAAGGTAAAAGTTTGTACGTATGTTTGTTACTTGTTTACGCACGAATGGCCGAACGGATTTCAATGACACTTGGTACACAAATAGACCATGTCCTGAAATGGCTTATAGGATACTTTTTGTCTTAGGAGTACGTTCCCTTGGAATAATTTTCTACTATCACGTGAGAAAAATCACTGCATCTTAGCCAAGTTACCATCGTTTCGTTAACGACGAACGCTTTGAGTTGTCCACGCCCAGAATTTTTTTGCTAGGAGGGCTGGTAGCAACTCGTGATATCGCAAAACTAGTTACTTATAATATAATAAGCACAACACACAAGTTTTTGTATGTATGTATTTGTTAGTTCTTCAGGCTTTTACAGCAGAATGGACTTGGATGAAATTTAGCACATGTGTGGACCAAGTCCTGAAATAGCCCATAGAATACTGCTTATCCCAGGAGTATATTCCCTTGGAATTATTTTTTTACAATCACGCGGGTGAATCCGCTACCTCCAACTAGTTATTATATAAAGTTTGTTTACTTTATAGTATTAGAGAGTTTTACTTTGTGATTCAATTACGAGAAAGTATTTGAAACGAAGCAACTAGAACAAAAGATTTATTAGGTAAAATGCTTGCTTTCTCAAACTTGAGTCTGGAACAAGGTACAATCTTCTTCTACATATATGTAGGTATAAACTCACTATGGGCTTTGATGCCTAAAAATAAAAGTTTATCTACATCTACACTAATCTACAGTATCTACACTAATATAATAAAGAGGTAAAGTTTGTTTTTTTTTTAGTTTGTTTTTTTATTTGTAGGGGGTAATCTCTGGAACTACTGGTCCGATTGGAAAAATTTAGCAACAATGGAAAGCTGCTTTACTCCTGAGTGACATAGGCTATATTTTATGTACGCGGGCGAAGCCGCTGACAACAGCTAGTTTTTTATAAAAGGAGAAACTGACTGATTTATACATCAACGCAGTCGAGACTACTGGGAATACAAAGAGTGAAAAGAGATAGACAAAATTTGTATGTCGCTCCGTACCAACTTGTGTCAGTACAAATAAATGAATAATTGTTTTCGATAATGACAATGTTGTTTTTTGCGAAAGTAGGAATTGCTAACCATTTGAGAGTAGTGGTAACGTCTCCGACTTACTAGTTGAAGGTCGCGAGTTCAAACCCAGCCTGGCGCATTACTTTCTGTAATTTATTTCATCACCACTGCTCTCAAAACGGTGAAGGAAAACATCGCGAGGAAACCAGCATGTCTTAGCTCCAAAAATTTGAAGACGTGATATCCACTAATCCGCACTGGGCCTTACCATTTCCTCTCCTAGAGAGGAGGCCTGTCCCCCAGCTGTGGCAACACTAAAAAGGCTGAAGATGATGTTAACCATTTATTAACAATTTTATATGTGATTAAAAAAATCAGATTTTCACCTACCATAAAAAAAACATTATACATACAAATGAAAAATATGGCACTTGTGACATAATATGGTATGGGAATTCTCTTTTACTTATCCTTTGTTATCTGATGTAAGTTAGGATAAGATAGGGAGGTTTTGACAGTAAAATTAAACTTTTATTGAGGGAAAAGAATGAAATTTATTTTTGTTTAATCTTATTCCTTGGACCAATATTCGAAAAACGCACAAATTGTATTAACATAAGCAAATAACGGTTTTCTTTATTCGTTTTTGAAAATTACATCAAACACTTTTTATATTCCCCATATGATCTTATTCCTGGATTTAATTCTCTTGAAACAAGTCACAATATTTAGTTTTTGAACACTATCCCCAAAAAATTGGTTACGTGGTATCAATTAACGATCTACCGAATATTTGTTTTAGTTTACAGTCGAACATGATTCTAAACCCGAAGTTTCAATTTCGTTTTAGGCTGAAAATCCATTTTCAGTCGGACTCTAGTATTAACGTTTCTATGAACGAATCATAATCCTTGTTTGTTTGACGTATGAGTACCTACCTGAATAATAACCAACCAAGTCGTCGACGGCGAACACTGTTCCCGCGCCTCAAGGAGTTCTCAGACCTTAAGGATCTAGCAGGATCAAAGCCTACTGAGACCAAGGGTTCGCTTATGAAAGGAAGACTCGGCCCTGATATCAAAGGTAACAAAGAAACGGGGTGGGGGTCAGTAAAAGTCTGAACTTTTACTGACCCCCACCCCGTTTCTTCCGTTTCTTAATTTCCCCGTTTCTGATAGGCGGAGAGAATTAGTGTCAGCACTAACACTCCGCCCAAGGACGGGAGATGTCATTGGATGATTTTTACCAACCGAAAAAAAAATATACTTGGTTTACTTTTTTAAACTACTTTCATAAAGGATTTAAAACCATTCTTTGCTACAATGAATCTTAACGGACGGTCCGACTATGTTTAAAGCGGTATAATTAAATTTTACAGAAAAGAGTGATTAACATATTTGGGTCGTTCATAAATTGTCCTCCGACAGGACAAAAGAGGGTATAAGTTAATCGGCTGTATTTTTTTATTCTCCCAATCCTGTGTAGGAAAAAGTACGCAATTCACACGAACGAAGTCACAAGTACTATTTAATTATAAGAAAGTACACGAAAATATCTTTGATTAAATGTCTTTAAAAGTTTTATATAAATTAGTTGTAAATTGGACTCAAAAGGAAAATACAATAATACTTTATTGTATTTTCCTAATTCATTTCAAAATTTTAACATAACGTTACCCGAATCGAAGTCAATCCTTTACACTTATTATAGAACAAAATCCCGCTTTCTCGGTCAATCTGTATGAACACGATAAGCTCAAAAAATAATGAATGGATTTTCATACAGTTTTCGACAATAGACAGGAGTGACTTGAGAGAAAGGTTTAGGTGTATCATACTGTGTATGTGTATCATAATGTTTCATACTATGTAATACTTGCATAGTATGAAAGTAAAGAAAATTGACCACATTGTTTCTTTAAGTCACGAGTGAGTGCATGAGAGTGAGTTAGAATGAGAGAGAGTAAGACTGAGTGAAAGTGGTTTCTTTTAGGCAAACGTGCTCCACCGTCGGCTATATTATCACTTACCATCGGATGAGATAGTGGTCAAACACGAACTTATAAATAACTAGCTTTTGCCTGCGGCTTCGCCCGCGCGATATTAGTAATATATAACCAAAAACGCGGATGAAACCGAGGGGGATAGCTAGTCTTTGTCTTTGTAGGAGATATTGTTGCTGACAGCAATATTTACCAGACAACCTTTAGACTGAAAGATCCTAAAATAAAAAGGGGGCAATAAAGTCAAAAACAAAACTCAACGCAAAGAAGAAATCCCATAGGTAATTAAATTATACAGTCTGCGGATAGTTTTATATGCGAGGCAATAACGAGACTGGTAATCGTGACAGAGGCTGCCTCAGGAGGATCAAGGCTCGGCCTTAAGACGCACCTGATCCCTGCCGAGCCCGGGGCGTCGCTACGTAAACTTCTTCAAACGAATTAGACGGAGCGCCTAGGAAACAGGATTATCCACTAACTGTTTTACCCTACGAAAATAGGTTCACGCCGTAATCGAGTGTTTGTGCCGTTTAAGGTATGGTTACACTAGTTATTAATGCCAGCCTTGTCGCAGATTAAGCTGGTTTATGTCAGATCAATTACCTATTCAAAGATACCTAATAGCTTTCAAACAGCAGTTTATTACAATGTCTCTCAAATTTTCTGATTTTATATTAGTCTAGCGACCCGCCCCAGCTTCGCACGGGTGCAGTGCTGATATTAAATATATTATGCATGTATTATACATATAAACATTCCTTTTGAATCCCTCTATTTAAAAAAAACGCATCGAAATCCATTGCTTAGTTTTAAAGACCTAAGCATACATAGGGACAGAGAGCGAGAAGTGACTTTGTTTTAAACTATGTAATGATTATTTTGTATTAGCTTCTGCCAGTGGGAACGCCCTTTTTATGGTGGGAAAAATCATCTAATGATTAATCCCGTCCTTGGGCGAAGCGAGAAATAATGTCAGACTCTTACTGACTAAACGACCCACCCAGACCCTTCTTCGCCTTAATACCGGGGTTGGACCTGCCTTTCAGAAACTGGTCCAAGACCTCAGTAAGCTTCGGCTTTGCAACTGCACCTCGACGTTTACTGGCAACTCCTTGAGTCCTTGAGAACAGAACGCGCCGTCGACGGCTGTGGGTTCGTCCTCGTGAGAGTAAAAAATACATTGCTTTATACGAGTGTGTAACTAAAGTAGTAAATTCTACTTTATCATTGAGCAACAATCTAGAAGGTTTTTTAAAACAAAATGCCAATTTTTCCACTTTATTCAATATTATATAGAGATTTGCAGAAGCAAACGTGCTCAGTAGAAGAATGTGTAATGCAGTAAGGCACACACATAATCCTCACAGTACCATATCTTTGTTTTCCACATTTTGCGGTTATCGGTTCTCGGTATTAATTGTTTGAGATACTGTGGTGCATTACCACAAAGCATACAAGGATTATCGTCGGTTAAATTCTTTCCGTAACACGTTTCACAAAATGCGTCAAAAGGACCTCTGCGGCCTTGCTTCGGCCCCTCTTATGCCTTCCGAAGGTCTAGTCCCCAGGGTTCTGAGATAAACAAACGCATTATAATAAGAAGCATAATCAGCCTTATGTCTAAGTATGGTTACCGCACTCATTCATATGCGAATCATTGTACGTGAGCATAGTCAGCCTTATAATATTCTCACGGCAGGAACTCAGGTCTGTCTAGGAAAGGGAATGGAAAGCCTATCTAGGAATGGGACGTAATCCTCTATGCAAGTCTAGTGCAGGTTGGTAGATGTGACAAGTCTTCGAATTTTTTATTCTAGGACACGCCAGTTTCCTCTCGATATTTCCTTCACTGTTTTGAGAGCATTAGTGACGAAATAAATTACACGTAATTTGTCTCACTGGGTTTGTACTCACGAATTTCACCTCATACGATGGGGTTTTTTCACTAGGCCACCGCTACACTGCACTGCTATAATATTATTAGAATAGAAAACTTTGTGCGAATGTAAAACTTGTAATTAGTTTGCTTGCAGTTTTATATTGGCATAAATATTAACGAGCAATTTAAATTGTTTAATTTGAACGGGCAACTAAATTTTGTGTAACATTGCTGATTCCAATAATTAGATGATATTTCAAACAAACACGTTTACAAACTACCAATTACAGTTTGGAAATTTGATAACAAATATAACATTCAAATTGCATTTCAAATATTCATTAACATTTTAGAGTGGTTCTAATATTATTTAATGACTTCGGGCTGTCCAACACAAAGCAATCATTAAAATATTTTAAGACGTTTACATAAATAATAAACCATACCATGCATTACCATTATATATTCCATTTTGTTTTTACAATTTTTCGCCAACCCTTTATGGGAACAAGAGCACGTTAATCTGAAATATTACAGATTATGATTGCAGTTTCAGAATAAATGTAACATATCTGTAAAGACTCTGAAAGCAGCTTACCACCAACATGTTTCATTTTTTATGGTGAGTGGAATCTTGCTCTTGGGCAGAGCGGGAGATAGTGTCAGATTTCTATTGTCTAAACGACCCACCGTTCCTTCTTGCCTAAGGCAGGGCCCCGGTCTTCCGCTTTCGCATCAACCCTTAGCCCCAGAAGACTTCGACCTTACTGGGCCCCTATAACTGCTGAAAACTTCTTGACGCGTGCGGGAACAATGGGCTCGGTCTGGACTGTTCCGTCCGCAAGCCAGCGTCTACGGTGGCCGGATATCAGCGAGATCGCGGCGGCGACGGCTACGGCTAGTGTGTCGTTCCCTTTGCCTAATGCTGTCGGCCTCTTCCTTCACTAGCATTACTGCCTCGCAGCTACGGATAGCTGTTTCGGCTGTCTTAATAATTTGTGTATTTATGTGTTTGTGAATGATTGAGTACTTCTTTATGTGAGGCTATACTTAGATAGAAAAAAGTAGAGATTTCGTAAATTAAGCTGAAGTTATCTTTCATTCATATATATAATTTTGAAGTACTGTAATGGAATGAAAAACCAACAAAATCCTTTAATTTTTTATATTACATGTAGGTGTGTACCTAAAATAGTATCTACTTAGTATTTGTTTCACTTTACATTTATTATATACAAATTTAAAGAATTAATAAAAGCTCATAACTAATTAAAACAATCTAATATATGGCGTCAAAAAACAAAATAGCCGACAAGAATAAAAATGTAGAAATTCATAGTACCTAAATAACCTACTTAAAAGTCTACAGAATACTAAAACATCGTTTGACGAATGCGTCCCAGCCCTAACACCGTGTAATTAGATTGTATTAATTCAATTTAAGTATTTAAGTTTAAAACTTAATTGAATCTTCAACGGAGCCGTTAGGCACAACGTTTATTACATTAATTAAACGGTACCTTCAAACATCACTGAAATCTCATTTTGGATCTACAAACAAAAAGCGACGCTTTCAGGCCTTTTTTAAAAAGGAGAGTAGAATGTACACTAATAAATAAAATTAAGTCTAATTATTACTTTATACTACACTTAACTCAAAGATCAAGTAGGGAGACGTTAACTTTTTTATTTGGCCGCCATTGATACGCAAGTCCAGGCGGTTCCATGCATTAAGAATAGAATAAAATAAACTTTATTGAAAACCAAAATAGTAACAATTTCACAGAACCCATAAGTAAAGGGTACAATGGCGGTCTTATCTCTGATAGGAAGAAAACAAATAGATCACACTCTTCCGAGCACAGCGAGGGATGCCCTTACCGTTCTATAGAAGTAGTGATAACTAAGGTAAATTTAGTTTAAAAAATACAAATGTCAAAGCACTTTTTAAAGTTTTTTTAACGATATCACTAAGAAAGGTATCTTTCTACTAAACACGTTATTATGTATACGAGTACTGTAAAGTAATATAAAATCTAAAGGAACATTTCTTTTGAAATAAACAAAACAATTAACAAATTTATAAAAATTAAAAGATATAAAATGGTAAATTAAATAGTTAAAAAAAGTCAGCTGGAGGCTTGGAGGAAACGGCTTTTCCATGAGGTCTGGCACGGCATACCGTGGTATAACCTCATACCTTCAGACCTGTCCGCCGTTAAGAGCGCTGAGCACCCAAGTCAGCAGTACCTACCCTAACAGATTGGTTCCGTACAAATCCAGAATATAGAAAACTAGGTTTTGTCCGTGGCTTCGCCCGCGTACATAAAATATAGCCTATGTTACTCAGGAGTAAATATTGTATAAGTGGAGTGGATATATGGAGTAAATAGTGTATAAGTCTATTGTTGCTAATTTTTTTCCAATCGGACCAGTAGTTCCAGAGATTACCTCCTACAAACAAAAAAATAAAAAAACAAACTTTACCTCTTTATTATATTAGTGTAGACTACACGCCCTAATATGTCTACACTGTACTTTGATTCTGTATTTTAAATATATACGAAATTTATTGACCTTCAAATACAATAGTAGCCAAATTACAAAAAACCTGCTATTCTTGATTTGTACTCCAGCGTGTATATACTTAGATTCATGTGGAGCCCAAATGACGGCGTTACGTTCTAATTGACTTATAATCAAAGCATTATAAAGCTATTACCACTTTTATGATTATTATGGTTGCAAAGTCACGCACCATACGCATGAAACCTAGATTACAGTAACATTTTCAGCAACAACTTATGACGTGGTCACGAAACATTAACCCCATGTTGAAAAGCAGTCCTAAGTCCTTAACTTCCGTTGCCATAGCAAATAGCACCCTATAAATATAATATATACATAATAATACAAAAATTCATAAGGTTGACTGGTAGAAAATGCCTTAAGGCATTAGGTCCCTCCCTGTACTCTTGTGTGCATGAAGAATTAAATAAATAAATAAATTCATAAAAGATATGTTATTGAAGATTTCAAAGTAATTTTTTCTCTGAAAATATAAAGTTTTGTTTTATTTAACACGCCTTTACAATATTACCACAATTATTATCGTTTAAGTATGACAATTACACTTTTATCTCACCTGAAAATACAAAGAAACGACATTTAAAGTTCACTACTATCGCCTCCTCAATTATATCCCTTTGTTTTCTCTGTCTACAAGTTTTTATAACAATAAAATGCACAAAATAGTCTGAACATCTTCTGCCATTAAATCACGCCTCACCCCGTTCAACTTTCATTGTCAACTTACAAACGCGCGAATCGCAGCAAAATTTGAATTAATTAAATGTCATTTCATTACATTCATAAAGGATCTTATGAAACAAACATACAGATGGACAAGAAAGTTTTCCTATAAGGGTTCAATTTTTCTCATTTCAGGTGCGCGAACCCAAAAAACAGCTACCTACACACACTACCTTTTTCCACATCCTAAAGTTATTGTCAGGTAGTAAATTCTCACAAAATCTTTGCTTTCCCTAAAACAGCTCCTGGCGTCCCAAAGATTTTCAATAAACAGCCATGTTAACGATCGTACCGTTAAAATGATTTTTATGACTTTTGCACCGGCCGTTAGAAGTAACTGAAAGATTTTACATACACTATGACTTTTTTATGGTTTAACTCTGCTATGAATAAATTTATTATTTCCTTATTTATTCTTGTACTTAATTTGATATCTACCAAAGGATCAACAAGCTGTAACGTTGACTTGGTGAGGGTGGTGAGAACCCGAAGGATTTCAGACGTACAGGACCGGCCCTGTGGTGATAGTTGGGGGACCTATGTTTACCGGTGGATGTCTTACAGCTGAAAGGAAAGGAAATAAAAAAAACAATCTGTTTATTTAATTGGATTTCCAACAAAGGATACACAGTTGCAATATATATCACAGAAAGTACAAGCGATCCTTTGATGTGTACTCCGTTGGAGGAGACCACATAGTCTATAAAAATAAAAATATCTGCACAAAATAATATTCAATTTATAAAAATAAGACTAAAAACGTTCCATTATATTTTATGCGAAATTAAAATTATAGAAAAAAATAATATCTCTATGGAAGCCAAACCCTAGCTAGATGGCCATACGAAAAAGGCTAAAGAAATTATACATTTTTAACACCCAGTAAAATGGGCATCTGATCTTTTTATAAATTTCCGAGTTAAAACCATAGTAAAATAGTTAACAGTCAGACTGCTTTTGTTTACAAATATAATATTTGTGAAATTAAACTCACCCCGAACACAACCATTTTACAAACGGCTAGAAAGTCAACATTGTATTAATACAGGCATTTAACGGATAACATCTTAACGTCTTCCTAACATAAGCCGGGCTTGCTAAGGGTGGCGCAGGTCAGACGGTAACACAATAGTGAGTCTTCATTATCTCGCAAAATGAAAACCGACAACTTAGCAATGTTCCCAGAATTAGAGTTTACATGTAGCTGTAGTTATTATTAAGTTAATTTCTTTAGAATTTTAGACAGCGTTATTCTATTACAATTAGCTTTTAAAAACTATATTTGTGATTTTTTTTGTTAGTTTTTTATTTCATAATTTATGTACATAGCCGAAGTCGACTACTAAAGTAAAAAATATACATGCAAATAAGCAAACCAGACACTGCTTTGAATTTTAATTTTCTTATTTATAGGCTCGCGTTTGACCACTATTTCTCCTAATGATAAGCGATGTTGCAGTCTATGACGGAGTAGGTAGGTACGTTTGCTTGGAAGTAACCTATTCACTCTTGACTTAAAGACTCCTAGTTTGTAGCCATTAGGAAACGCAAAAATGTGTATTTTCTTTTATTGCAATAAACTAGTGCTTGACTGCGATCCCACCTGATGGTAAGCAGTGATGCAATCGTTGACGGTAAGGCGCTCTAGTTTTCTAAGAGCCTATATTCACTCTAGCCTTGAAGACACCTAAATTATAATCAGACGGCGGGTTCTTCGAAAGAGTTACCGTAGCTCTGGAAGAAACGCTAATTTCAGTCTGTAAAAGTTTGACACTGTCTCTTGTTTCACCAAAAAAAGAAGGAAAAAAATTGTATAAAGTTAAAGTACATAACTGAACTTGATGTCACTCAGTATTCATTCATTCTCTACCAATCAACATTTAGATTTAAAAAAAAACTTATAACTTCATGTGTGTGACTTCACGTAATCATCTTAACATCAAGCATAAAGCTTAGTAAAACATAAGCCTTCTTAGTCGGTCTACTTTTTCACATACTCAATAAAAAGTGGATTAAGGTCTCCGCACTAGAAAACTAAAACGAGTAAGTCGGTGAGACCTGTGAACAAGTCTTTGTTATCCCTGAAATCCAAGCAATTTTCAATAATCCTCCTGTGAAAGTTTTTCTTTTGTTCGTTTTTACTCACTCTTTCGTTTTTTACTTTAATTCGTGTCTGTTTGAATGGCTCCGGTTACCTTATTATGTTATTACATTATATCTCATTATATCTCCAGGTCGTCGACGGCGCGCTCTGTTCCCACACGCCTCAAGGAGTTGTCAGCAAATGTAGAGGCCCCACTGCAGAACCGAAGCCCACTGGGGCCCAGTCCGGTTTCTGAAAGTTAAGTCCGACCCCGGTATGAGGACTAAGAAGGAATGGGTGGGTTGTTTAGTCAGTAAGAGTCTGACACTGTTTTTCGCCCTGCCCAAGGGCGGGATTCGTCAATAGATATTTTTTCCCACAATAAAAAATATTTAAAAAAAACTATTTTTATGTCTGATAAACATAATTTTAAATAAGTTAGTGTGAAGTAAGAATGTCCAAATATTATCTTATGGTCTTGTTTTGCATATTTCATAGTACTTGTAGTTTTGTTTTACTGAAAAAAACCTATTATGTTATTAAATTATATTTAGCCCCACTACTGGGGAAAGACATCCTACCATTCATTCCATTATACCCAACTCTGAGCCACTTCTTGCCAATTCTTAACCAAGATATGTATCGAAGTCGTTCCGCCATGTCTTTCTTGGTCTGTTGCGACCTTTGGTTCATCGTCCGATTTCAAAGCACCAGTTGTGAGTTTTAAAAGCGCACCGCTCCATGCGTCAGGCATGTTCACAAGTTTAAAATCAAGGTCCATATTTATCAAAAAAACCTCTACAGTACACCCGTACCTGAAAACAAGTACAGTTTGTGATGATCAGTACATTCACGCGACTGTTGATCGACCTGCTTGTAATTTTTTCTACCTACAATAAATCTACATATTTGAAATAATTCAAAAACTATCTTCGTGATCGTAATTTAATTAAAAAGAGAGGTTCGACATAGTCATAAAACGTCAAAATTTATCACGCCCATTTATAGCTGCTATATAAAATGGCATATTTGCAGAGAGACAGCTGCATTTGTTAAAAATTAATCGAAAAGCAAACTAGACATTGTTTGCTCATCAATTTCGATTTTATTTTCATAGTTGGTCTATTTTTTTTATATTTTTATTGATAAACTGTGTTGGATAACAAATAAAATAATTTCATGTATATTTAAAGTGACTATATATCCTGTATTGAATGGGACGGTTCCTTATCTCGGTCTCCTGTCTCGTTGTCCACAAAGAAAGCTCCTTAGCTTTCTTAGGTTCTTAGAAACGGGACTTTTTTTGCATCCCTTGATGCAAAAAAAGTCCCGTTTCTAAGAAGCGTGTGAAAATTAAAAATTATGGATGTCATCAGACACGGGTGATGCAATATAATAATTATTGTCATAGGGACTTTGCTTTGATGAAGCTGTTATAGCACACGGCATATAAATTGAACCACTTGCTGTGGTTATACAAAAAAAAGCCCTCACTTCGATTGAGTGTTGTAATCCCCGTCACACAAGTTTAAGCATCATGACGCTCGGCCTTGAATTCGCAGTAACAGATTTTGGTGTCTCAATCAAAGCAACGTGTTCAACTTATACGCCACGTGCTATAACAGCTTTATCAAAGCAATGTTTCTAAGACAATCATTTTCAATTATCAAACGGAAGATACTTATTCTTTTTATATATAACTAGCGACCCGCCCCAGCTTCGCACGGGTACTGATATTGAATATATTACGCATGTATCTCTATCTATTAAAAAAACCGCATCAAAATCCGTTGCGTAGTTTTAAAGAACTAAGCATACGAAGGGACAGCGGCAAGCAACTTTATTTTATACTATGTAATGATATGTAATCGTAGTAGTGTATAAAATAAGCTTTAAACAAACTAAGTCTAATTGGAAAGCAACTGACATAAATACAGTTTAAAAACAACACCCTAAATAAATTTTCTAAAAAACAAAACCAATAACTACCGCTTATTAAAAACATGAATGAATAAAAATAACCAGTCACATTTTCCGATATGCACAAAGAAGTAATGTATGAAAATTGCACCATTTTTACGAGTAATCGTTTTGCGGTTTATTTAACATACATAATAATATTACATTTCCAGTCGCACTCGGCGAGTACTATGGCGCTCCGGTCCCCCGCGTCCGCAGCCATTCCCCGTCCAATAATCACCATAATTAATTTAATTCCAATCCATATCGATGACAGTCATTCGATTAAATATTATTACATGCAGAAGTTCCATTAATTTTTAAGTTTGTGATGTAAACAGGAAACGTGCATGTATTTATGGCAGCCTGAAATTACGTTGCGTTAAGCTTGTTTTATGTATGTGTGTTTTTGTATTAATTATACTTATATGATTTTGTAGTTACGGATATAAAGCAAAGAATCGCCAAACTCAAGTGGCAGTGGGCAGGATATATTTCTCGCCGAGATGATCGCCGATGGGGCCGAAGGGTTGTGGCACATGCACACACGCATACACCAACTAAGTGCCATACCACTGCTTTTCGACTTCCTAGAAGTGGATCGGTGACCTAGTGATGCGAGCCGCAGATATAAATGTACAGCAGAGGACAAAGACCTCACTCTCTCGGCTCAATTGACAATGATAATTACTTTTGAACCTTGTTTTTTTTAATAATATTCTCTTTACTTATGCCCCTACCTCATTGTTTCTTGTTACATATTTTTTTAATAATTTATTCAGTAAATTACGTTGCTAAAATAGTTATTTTCTCAAAAAACGTGCGACAAATATAGGGAGCCCTATTTACTATGATTAAGCATTTTAGAACAAATAAATTAGTGATAATGGTAAAATAATAAACAGGGCAAAAAATTCTAAGTAAGGTTTCCATAACTTGTGGTAGGTAAGCAAGACATACTAAATATAAAAAATATTATTAGTAAAGGTGACAATTTAAAAAAAATGTGTATCTGTTATCTCAACAAATATAAATGCTCATTGGTGGCAATGAAAAGGTACACTTGATTCAAAAGGCTGACAATTTAGAAATTTTGTAAATAAATATATTTTTAACTGAAATTCAGGCTATAATTCGCAGAATTAATAACTAGGACAACATTGCTGGCAGTGCACTGATAAACATAATTATGACAATTATATTAAGTTTATTGCATTAGATGCGGCCTCACGGTGCAAGCAATCAACAATTATTCACGAATATAAACGTCATGTCACACTGGAATTAACTCTGTTAGCTCGTAAACATGTCCTGACATTGATTTATTGCATTAATTCCAGACTCCGGACCATAATCATTTAGAAACAAGTGTTTACATAAATCACTTAAGTAAATAAAATTGTTTACTGCTGTGTATTGTATAAACAAAATATAAACTCTAACAAATGCTTATAAAATGCGTAGACGTCTCATTTGCAAAAAGTATTTGAGCACAGCATTCACTAAATTTCATATTAACTCAGAAATTATGGCTTCAAATTACTACACTTTATTTTTAAGCGCTTATTATTAGTATTTTATTACACTATGAGAATTTTCAGGTCGTAAATTCGGCCTTAATAGACTTATTTGCTTCATAATAATATATTTGTTGCTTTTCAGTGCGTTTTTTTTTTGTAAATTAATGAAAGTGGAAAATTAAGCAAAATAGTGAAAAAAGTAATAAGTCGGCAGCATTAACTTTGTCTAAAGAAATAGACGATACATCAACGTCAGGTCGCGCCGAAGCTAAGAAGTGATTTCCAAACGAAGCTCGACGTTCAGGAATGTTAAGCGATTCCGGGGGAGACTTCGTGCGAGCTAACATCCAAGAGGTTCCAGCTAATTACTGCTAGGAACGTAATACTGCAAAATTGCTCCTTCTGCTTCTGTAATGTTTTACATTATTGGAGTACTACAAAAGGGGGAACTCCTTTGAGATTTTTTCGTAATTTATTACATCCTGTAGCTCTACGATTTTAAAGAAAGTTTTCTTATTGTAAGACATAAGCTTGGGGACTAATAAAATTTTACCTTAATGTTGTAGTGTTTCATAAAGCAAAATGCTAAAAGCCAGATGATCAGAGCTTTCCATCCGGCGAAAAAATGTTGTCATAATAAGTATTTTATCTTAAGAATGTCGCCTGAATTCGTGACACAATTTTGTTTACGATAATAAATTATACCCTGGTATCTAAACTGTGTCGTCAGCCCTTCGTTAGTTAGCGTGACTGCTAAACGTGAAGTCTTAGCTTCGGTTCCTGAGTCAGGCAAAAAGTGCAATTATGATTTTCCTTTAGGTATTAGTCTGTAGCAGCTTGGTGTTTAGAAGTTGGTGGTGGGATACCACGTGGCTCGGTATGTAAATAATATAATAATAATAATAATAATAATAATAATAAATTAATTTATTTCCTTCCACAAACGTACAGAGAAATTATAACAGACAGTTTACATAAAATTGATTTGTGGAAGACTGGTGCCTGAACTAAGTTTTTATACAAAACCTGTGTGTCAGGTCACCAGGCCCCCTAAATCATAGTTTGTGATTTGCGTTAAAATAATAACATTCATAATAATAATTTAATTACATTATTCAATTGAGTACATCATTAATAATAACTTGATTACATTATTTAATTCCTAATCACATAAGTTAATTGCATTACTTAATTACATCAATCGATTTCATTATAATAGAAGAAAAAATAATAATTAAAAACTTAAATAATAATTTAATAAAATTACATGCAGAATTTTGTTAGGGAGAATGTATGTGAAAGTGTAAATGTTGAGTGAGTGTGTGTGAATGTGGGGATAACTTTGTATTTTCCAAAGGGGATGTTTTGTTAATATGTAGTTTTAAAAATATCTTCAATTTGGGTATAATCTAAATTAATAAGCCAGTCTGTTATTTTTCTTTTAAATGTAGTTTTGTTAAGGGTATGAAAAGAGAGTAAATTATTAAGTTTGTTGTACAAAAATGGGCCAAGAAAAGAAAAGAAGTTTCGCGCAAAT
The DNA here is from genome assembly GCA_029852875.1 of Mythimna loreyi. NCBI lineage: Eukaryota > Metazoa > Arthropoda > Insecta > Lepidoptera > Noctuidae > Mythimna > Mythimna loreyi. The sequence goes on along the minus strand of CM056782.1, from coordinate 10,098,373 downwards.
TTGGTTTTAACCGATTTTGGTTGACATATATTCCTTCTTCTGCTTCTCAAATCAGAAGTATGACGGGGGTTTATAAAAGGAATTAAGGATCGTTGCTTCAAGACCACATGCAGAATAAAAAGCTGACGAACTGAGAGAACCTTAGAGGACCTATAAACTTCTATGGTGGGATGACGGAAAGGAAGAAATTGTGCCACTTTAAGGACTGCTCGCTGAGCTCTTTCAAGTGGTAAGAGGTTAGTTTTAAAGGTTCCGCCCCATGAAGTAATGCAATAGGTCAGGAGCGATTGGCACAATGCGCAATAAACCGATAGAAGTTGTTTGAAATTAAGGATAGATCGTAGATTTTTAATCACAAAGATGAATTTCCGTATTCTGTTTGTAAGGTTATCTATATGTGCAGCAAAATTTAGATTACAATCCAAGGTAACTCCCAAGTACTTAATATGGTCGACCTTTTGCAATTTGTAGCAGGAACACTTGCCGTTCTGAGGGGACGGACAGGTGTGAGCAAAAATTGAAAATGTTTGAAGAGATGATTGTGGGTTGTTCCTTAGAGTAAAGGCTATATACTTCGTTTTATCAGAGTTTAAGGTGAGTATGTTAGATCTCAACCAATCGTTGATAGTATTGAACCCGATTTGAGCATAGCTATATGCCTCCTCCCATGAGTCTGCACTGAAAAGAATAACGGTGTCGTCAGCAAAAGTGATAATCCGCCCATTTTGGAGAGAGAGATTGCAAAGGTCGTTTATATATACCAGAAACAATGTGGGGCCAAGGATGCTTCCCTGGGGAACACCAAAGGTTACGGGAAGAGTGTCACTATAGTGATTTTCAATTTTAACAAATTGCATGCGGTCAGTTAAGTAATTTTTGAAAAGTGACAACTGATTTCCGCGTATACCCAAGTTTTCAAGCTTCCGTAGCAGAATTGGTACCGAAACTGTATCGAAGGCCTTAGCTAGGTCCAAAAAGATAGCTAATGACCTCTTTTTATCGTCCATATTTGAAACTATAAGGTTTGTCAGTTCATGTACTGCCAAGGCTGTCGATTTCCCTGTGCGAAAACCAAACTGAAATTGGGATAACAAATTATTAGATTCTAAATAATTCACTAATCTATTATTCAATAGCCGTTCCAGAACCTTTGAAAGGGCAGGAAGTATTGCTATTGGTCTATAATTATTTATACAGTGTCGGTCCCCACTCTTGTGAATGGGATGAATAAGTGCTATTTTAAACGCACGCGGAAAAGTGCCAGATTCAATCGCCAAGTTGCAGATATGTGTAATTGAAGGTAGTAAAAGATTCTTATGCGCAATGAGAAGGTTAGAAGAAACATTGTCGTAGCCCACGGCACAGTCGCGCTTAAGAGAGGAAATAATAGTACCTACCTCGTCTTCATCAGTGGGCAGGATAACCATAGAATGGGGAAGATCAGGTAGACGGGTACGAGTAAGGGCCTGACCCTGTTGGCTATGACCCTGTTGTTGGGCAGTTATTTTATCAGCCAAAGTTGAACCAATATTTGCAAAAAAGTGGTTAATTTTATTTAATGATTGAACTGGTGGTACCCTCGGGCTTATTAACTCAGTTGGTGATGTCTTGGGCCTTGATCTGTTCGAGACTTTATTTATCACCTTCCAAAGGCGGCGGTTGTCCTTTCCAGCTTTTTTTACTTCCTCCCTTTCAAAGTCCATCTTTACTTTTTTTAAGATTTTGTTGCAGTGATTTCGATACCTTTTATATGTGGTTTTAAGAATTAAATTGTCAGGATTTGCTTTTGTTTTCTTATTTAGATTATCTCTGTTTTTTATACACCTCAGAAGACCCGGGGTTATCCATGGTTTAATAATTGATTTCCTCTTTGAGACATTAATTATTTTAGTATTTGACTCTACTATAGATTTTAAAATGTGGACTAGTTTGTCAGCTGCTATATTAGTATCAAATGTCTCGAGAACTGGTTGAAAATTTGCTTTGTTTAAGTCTGCAAGTAGTCCAACTGAATCCAACCGAGAGATCAGGTGTTTCGCGTGCCGAGGAAAACATTTACTCAAAGAAAGAATGACAGTATAATGGTCAGTGAGGGTTGTTTGAGCTATATAAACATTTGCTGGTAATTTAGTTTTGAGAATGATGTGATCCAGACAAGTTTTTCCGTGTGTTGGGATCACGTGAGCCGGAAGCATACCATGAAACGATGTCAGATCGAGGTAAGGCGAAGCATTTCGATCATGATTTGAAGTACCGATATCTATATTTATGTCACCAATGAGAATAATATTTCTACAAGAAGAATACTTAATTAATGTCTCATTAAGGGATTGTAGGAAATTAGTTATATTATTGTACGACGGCGGGCGATACACAGCTAAAACAACGGTGTCATTATTAATTTGAACTGTTAAACAATTTGCGTCCTGAAAGTCGGGTTCTACTACATTAACCTGTATACCATTTTTTACGTAAACCACTACTCCTTCGTTTTGTGTTTTGTTTCTACTTGTTGAGTAATGGTTATAGCCATTTAACACCGGGAGATTCGACGTATGCGGTAACCAACACTCAGTAAGAATTATCAGATCCCACGACGTTTTCGACTGTGCCAATAGGACATTAAAACCTGGCATGTTGCAATTTATGCTTCTTATATTTTGGACTATAATTTTGAGACGTTTTTCGTTATTCGGGATAAGGTCTAGGCAATCAGCCAGGTCACAAGTAGTAGAGTTAGCTATTGAAAGGTTGTCAATGTCATTATTTATTATATTTAAATTATCGAAGAGGACGGTTTGATTGGTAGAGGCCGAATGTAATGTGCATAAATAAACAAACGAAAGGGACATCTCTCCTGAGCTGACGAGTAGATGTTCAGCAGGTTATCAATCGGTATAAACAAAACCATAACGACATAATATTTTTCTGATTTTAAATATTTTGTGTTATAAAAAATTCGAAAAAGAAGCAAAAAAGGTGTGTGTAATTATTTATGTGAGTGTGTGTGAGTTTGGCACTAAAAGAAAGCGTTTTACAGATAGAAATAATTAAATGGAAAAAAATAATTAACATTCTAAAAAAGCAATTGAAATACATGCAGAGATTCATTAATATAGAATATTGGCAAGATAGTCATTTTTCAGTTATTTTAGCAAAGTCCATTTCTGAGTTTACAATGATGCGTTGAGCGCCGTCCTCCCTGCGTAAATAGACTTTGCCGTACGCTGACCAGCAATGTTTATATTTATGCTGGGAGGCAAATTCTCTCGCCAGGAAGAATAGCTTTCGAGTTTTTGTCGGGAGATTGTTGGATATGTAAACGGGTACAATTGGGCCGGGGACTCTTAAATGCGTTGTATTTAGTTTACTGGTCTTACTGTTTTTATTAAAACTTCTAACTGCTTGCAATAATTTAGACTTCAGTAAGACTGTAGTGAAGTCAACTACGATGGTATTATTCATAGAATTTCTTGAACTGATCCTGTAAACATCCTTAATATCCGAGACCGAAACTGTAGTATCCAAAACGGTACCAACATTAGTGACTACATTTATCAGATCCAATTTTGATTCATTCTCGATCTTCGGGATGTTTTTTATTTCTATTGTTGTAATTTTAGATTGCTTTTCGAGTTGGTCAACCCTCTCTTCCAGTTTCTTGATGTAATCTCGATTTTCCTTCCTATCAACTTCATATTGTTCCATTTTCTTTATCATTTCGTCATATTTTTTAGCGGTAAAGTCTACAGAGTCCTGCAGCTTGCTGTACTGGTTTTTTATTTCTAACAGTGTCGATTTCATGTTGGAGTAGAAATCGTTTTGTTCCTTTTTTAGGTCTTTGATTACACCAGAAATTTCGTCTTTAAAATCATTTAAATCTTTATCTCCGTATTTCCTTTTATTGTTACGACTGCGACAAGTAATGTTTTGAGGACCCGTAGCTTCATTTTTTTCTGCAGGCGCGCTTGTGTTGGGCTCAGATTCTTGATGGACTATGGGTAACTGACTTAACACAGCAGGTGATACTGGCGGTGAGTGTCTCAAAGGCATTCTCTTTATAATTTCGAAAATTTTGTGATCGCAATAAAATCTAAATATTCGAAAAGTAATAATCGAAGTAAGATTTGAACTTGCGACACTTTGTGCTCACACGCAGCGCCTTACGCCGCTAAGCCAAGTTGATACTTAGAGTTGTGGCCGAATTTGGTAGGTGCTTACGTCCTGAGCGAACCGATATGGTAGGTAGGTGATTAGCGATCGGTCAGTTTCTTTTGTTCACTAATGAGACCAAAGTCCAAAAACGATATTTTTTGTAGAATTGGCTGTTCGTTTAAATTTTAATTTTGATTTTTGAAGCTGATGCACTTAATATTTCACAATAGTTTTTTCACAGATTGTCACTGGTGCACTGAAGTTATATATCGTAGGTTTATATTCTATTAAAAATCACTTTTATGACAGATTATGATTTAAAAGTTTAGAGAGTTCTGATAGCACGTCCGTTCACAACTACGTCAGGGCGGGGGGGGGGGGGAAATCTGGTGGTCCTGCGCTTGACTCGGTCGTACCGGATTGCCGTCCCATTGGACTAAGAGAGTAAAGGAACAAAGAGCGTGTCTGCGCACACGCTTGTGCACTATAGACATTATAGTGCACAAGCGTGTGTTGGTAAGTGCGTTGGTTGGTTGTCTTGCGTTATTGGTTAATCTTGATTGGGAACGAAATTTTATTGAAAGGGTCATTATTATTATTGTGAATTGGATCACATAGGTCCAATAAAAGTTTTCCATAAACTTAAGAAAAAAGTAGCGCTATAAGGGTCTTATCACAAAAAAAAAACAAAATGAAACTGGTAAATTTTCGTTTTCATTGCCGCGTCAAAAGTGTTAGCTGTCTACATTCAGTTATAGGTTTAATACACAATGTCTAATCCTAATTGTAAAGAACAAAACAATCAGTAAAACAGAAAAGATAAAAGCATTGTCGCCTTGAAACGTTCACGTTTTTGCCAAGGGTCCGTCGTAAAACTTTATTAGGCGCATTAAGGTCGCGGTTGAATCCTGTTTATGTAATCGCCGCCGGGGACCTTTAGCAGGAAAAATATTAAGTGAAAAAAGAACACACAATGTCACCCTAAGTAAGATTATATTTATGACGACCTATATCTAAGGAGAGGGTGGTCAGGGGCACTCAAAATGTCGGGCTAAGCGAAATGAGACGAGAGCGGACATCACACATGAAACAGGGTAAAGTCCACGGCGCGACGGCGGCGGTGAGAACCACTCATCCACAAAGATAAGAGTTAGATTCTAAGTGTATATCTTATCTTATATATATTTTAGATGGTTTTTTGGAATACGTCTCCAGTTTTTACGTTAATTGAAAACAGATCTGTGCTTATTTTTGTGCTATGTTTTTTATTAAACTACAAATAACACTAAAAATAAATCTTCTTTTGAAAACCGTATCCATCCGTAACATTTCAAATATTTGTTGAAAAACAGTAGGGAATAAACATCTCTCTATTTCCTTTCACATCACATTTTTATTTTTTTTTATGGTAGGTAAAAATCATCCAATGACGAGTCCCGCTCTTGGGCGGAGCGGAAAACAAGTGTCAGACTCTTACTGACTAAACAACCTACCCCGTTCCTACATCGCCATACATACCAGGGCCAGAGCCTTCCTTTTCAGACACAAACCCGTGGCCCTGATTGGCTTCGACCCTTCTGCAGGGTCCTGTAGATTGTGCATTCTTTTTATGTCACTTGACAGTTTCTTCTTCCACTGGATTTCAAAGTTTTCTAACTGATTTAATTTTTGAACAGATTTGAAAAATTATTTCTTCTGAAGTTTTTTTACGTTTTGATACAAATTTAAAACTTCAATTATAAGTTTACCAGCTTTCTACTCCTCTATAAAAGAAAGAAAAGCAAGAAAACAGTGTTTATTTTGCCCAAAATAGCATAGTACTGATACATTAACCAAGAATATTTTATCTTCCTTACTGGTAGATGTTTTTTTTTTTTTTTTTTTTTTATGGTAGGTGAAAATCATCCAATGACGAAACCCGCTCTTGGGCGGAGCGGGAGACCAGTGTCAGACTCTTACTGACTAAAAAACCTACCCCGTACCTTCCTTGCCTTATTTCTGGAGTCGAGGTTACAATTTTCACTTACCCTCTAGGCTCCAGGAGGCTTCGACCCTGAAGGGCCCCTGCAGTTTGCTGACAACTCCTTGAGGCGCGCGGGAACGGTGCGCGCCGTTGACGACCTGGACTCGGTCTTACCAGACGATCGGACGGCGAGCTACCCATTGCTCACCGTCCGCGAGCCAGTGTCTACGGTGGCCGGATATCGGCAGGATCGCGGCGGCGACGGCTACGGCGAGTACGCCGTTGCCTTTGCCTTATGCGGTCGGCCTCCTCCTTTACGAGCATTACTGCTTCGCAGAAGGAGGCGACCGCCTGCCATTCCTCTTCGCTGCGGACCATGGCCTGAACCAGGGCCCGGCGCGAGAGGTCGCCGCCGCCGATCACCCCCACGAGGACACGGCGATGCTCTTCCCAAGCAGGGCACACCTCCACCGTGTGCTCCACCGTGTCCTCCGGGCTCGCCTCACAGTGGCGACACCCGGACGTCTCTTCCGCACGAATCCGGTGCAGGAATCTCCCGAACTTCCCATGTCCGGTGAGAACCTGCGTCATGCGGAAAGTGAGGACGCCGTGAGGTCTATCCAGCCACGCCTCAAAGAGGGGCACTACCGCTGAGATTACGGTGTGCCCAGCGCTGGGTTGCGACAGTCGCTGTTTCCACTTCACCATGAGATCTCGCCGGAGCTCCTTCCGCCACGCCTCGACATGTTCGGGCAGCGGATCTTCGCCCCGGCGTTGCATCTCCACGCGCTGGTCGTGCATGTGTGCAAGGACTGTTGCCTCCAAATCCCATGGTGGTAGGCCAGCAAGGAGGCTCGCCGCCTCGCGGGACACCGTGCGGTATCCCCGCACCATCCGGATGGCCATGACCCTCTGGCAGGCGTTCAGCTGGGCCGCCGGGCGTTTACGCAGCGTCGGCGCCCACACTGGTGCCCCATAAAGGGCCATGGACCGGACGATGCCGGCGTAGAGCCTCCGGCAGAAGGCGTCTGGACCCCCAAGGTTCGGCAGGAGCCGCTTGAGAGCAGCCCCCGTCCGATTGAGTTTGGGGGCCAGACGTCGGAAGTGCTCCTCGAAATTCCATCGGCTGTCGAGGACAAGTCCTAGGTACTTCATCGTCGACCCGACGCCGATGTGAACTCCTTCTACCGTTAGTTGGGAACCCGTTGGTGGCGCGTTCCGAGGGCCGTGAAAGCACATGGCCTCGGACTTGTGCAGTGCCACCTTGAGTCCCAACTGCTGGATCCTCTCAACGACTGTCGCAACCCCGCGTGTCGCTAGTTCGACCGCCGCCTGGTACGACCTTCCCTGCGCTAGGACCAGCGTGTCGTCTGCGTAGCAGACCACGCTGACCCCTACGGGGAGGTCGGCGCGCAGCACGTAGTCGTACCCGATGTTCCACAAGGGCGGTCCTAGTACCGATCCCTGTGGGACACCGCACGACATCTCTCGCCGTTTTACTGGTAGATGTTGAGGTACTGTATTTGTCCTTTGTTTTAAACGCTTGGGAAATGCTTGGCTTAGGCTTGGCTAGGCGCTTCTCAACACGGGTTGCCCAACAACCTATCCTGCAGAGACTGTGGTATGTACCGCTCTGCAGTATCTTACGTAACAATCTAATTAACACGTCTTGAAGTACTAGTACGAGTATTAAGTAGTAGTAAGTACTACTAGGAGCTGAGTTTGCGCCAGGCATGCACGCTCAGCTCTGGCTGTAGGAGAATGGGAGTCGGGTTGTTGTCTTCAGGAGTGGAGTTGTACTTCGACGCCTGAGTGTACAGTACTTTTGTATTATATATGTATGTAGTTAGGTTTTAGTATAGTTGTATTAATTTCATAAGGTTATGTACATAGTATTTAAAACTTTACTCAAGTATGAACTCAATAATTATTCGAACCATCGATATACATTTATGCACTTTGCACTAGATTAGGCGTACTGTACAGTCACTTTACTTGACATAATTAATCTGCAGGCGATACTCCTTTACGTTGATGATATTAGTGCAGTTTTGACTTATCAGCGTTATAAGTTTCTATGAACACACTTGTATATCGCTAAGATATAAGTCGATGATTCGAACAGAAGTTTTACCCAACAAATAAAAGCACATCGTCATGGAAGATGTGAAACTGAACTATCCGAACAAACGGTTACCATTCCAAGCCATTCAGAAACTTCGCTCGAAATGTAATTGCGTGAAATGTGATTATATGCAATTAAACATATTTCCTTAATACATTTCCGAGAACGGAACATTTAGCCTCTTTGTAAAATCGCTCGTACAGTAGGCACCTTACTTTATTCCTCGCCGTCTCCACTCAGTGCTCCGTGGCACGAATAATTTCCTTAATATTGCTCTGCGAAATCTTATTCAAATAATCAGAAGTTCGCGACTCCAATCCGCCTAGATGCAAATTGCATGCAGACTGCTTAATTAACAGCCTAGATACTGCATAAGCTGAACCGATAGCAGGCACCATTGAAGTTTGATTATTGTATATCTTATATATATTAATGCTAGAATATTAGCGCCTAATATTAATTGAAGTTTTGAGACTTTATTGGACTGATTGGAAGTTTCTTCTAATCAACCAATAAGTAAATAGAACGAACGATTTCCACAACGCAACACCACCAAGAATCAATAGATAATTTCTAGGTAAGACCTAAGTCTAGGCTAGATGATGTCGTCTATCACGTCATCGCTTACCATCAAGTGAGAAAATGGTCAAACATGAGCCTGACATGTTAACGTTCAGCTGGAAGTACTTGGACTAGTCCAAGTAGTTTCAGTCTAGACATGGCACAAGGGTTCCTTTTATGACGTAATCAAGCAATAAGAAGGGTTATTTTTTAGAAATTTTAATTAAAAATGGGTGAAAAGGGGCAATTTCTTTTGTACGCAAAATCTCATTCCAGTTGTCATTATTAGTTTTTCAAAACTACCCTCAAAGCACAGTTTAAGGGACAGTTTTTATAAAAGCATTCTCGCAAACGAAGTCGCTGGCAAAGTGCTAGTCAATATTAAAAAAAGGAACCTTTATTATAATATGAAACGGAATCTATCTATCAGAGTGGTAATAACAATGAATAATGCAGAAAAGAATCAAAACGACTGCATAAAAGATGGGATTGTTATTGCAGCGAGTATAGGGACAGTGAGTAGTGATCTGTCAGTGGCTGCCGACCCGTCTTAGAGACGACGTCGGGCTTACACGGATTTGAGGGGGTAACCATCCCCGGTTCGCTTGACTGATGCCCCATCCCCGGCCACATTTCTTCCACCGTTTAATTAAACCGGTGACTTGCCGATTACCTAACGTGATGCTATTTCTTTCACAGTATTAAGTAAGAGAGATTTTTAACGGCAGCGATGTGATATCTTTCGGGCCTTTGGGAGTTGGCTCGAAGAAACTGATGTTTTATTATTCAGAGTTATGTATGTGAGACTCTAAGATAATTTGTCAAATTTTGGATTTGCTGTTTCGGTGGATAACTGACTCGTAAGTCACTGGAATATATTATTGCTGCGTACATTAAAAGTCCAAAAATTCGAAGACGTGATATCCACCAACCCGCACTGGGCCCGCGTGGTGGATTATGGCCCATTCCCTCTCCTAGAGAGGCCTGTGTCCCTGCAGTGGGAACATTAAAAAGGCTGATGATGATGATTATGACATTAAAAGTTAAAGTATTAAAAAATGTCCTACGTATAATATGCTTACGTAGGAAATTTTTTAATACTTTAAGCCTTTTGTGTTTTGACAATAAAGATTTTTGTAATTTCAGTCATTTGGTGAAACTAAAATTAAGTAATTATAAAATAAAAAAAAATATATAAACAACAATTTCACTTATTGTCCAATTAGAATGAAAAGCTCGTGAATATAGGTCATTTTATAATGAAGTACGTGTCATCAGGTTTTAAAAGCCTCTTGAGATGGGCATGCGTTTGGGCGTGTTGTTCTTAAAATTTAATGTAATATTACAGGTTACCAATTACATTTTACAAAAAATGATTGGTAACCTGTAACACCATGAGTGGCGGTTCAACGGTAAAAAGTCGTAAACTATATTTGCGAGTTTAACGTTTTCACTATATTAACTTGATGTATATATCTTAAATGTATTTCAAAAACGTATCCAAATAGCACTAAATAGACGCTCGTACATTATTATTTTATTTTATTGTAATAAAATATTGCAGAGAGCAGTTTTCCTCCTCCTGTACAGTTACCTCTCTGGCGTTTATGGGATTTTCTTTGTAGGGCGTCTTTATGTCGTTCACTGTCAAATTAGAAGATAATCTACATTACATTTTCGTTTAAATTAAATTCAAATAAATGACTTTGTACGATGGTGTACAATGAAGAATATATCTTTTCTTTTTGCTCAGTCGAAATTAGTTTTCTAGACTCTTATTTAAAAAAAAAAACAGATTACATTCTGCGAAGTAATCATCCCAAACTCAATACGAGAAAAAAATAAATCTTTCGACGTCAAATTTAAGTAAGTACATTCCATGATCAAACCGCGGCGGTCATCCTTAGAACATAATACAGTCAAGTAGGTCCTTTCAAACATTCATAACAATTTCTTACTTCAAAGGATATAATTCAAATATTTCATATAAAGTTTTAACGAGCTCACGTATCAGCAAATAAAACATGATTTGAAAACAACGCAGCCGTAAAATCCAAGCATTTTATGCGACTCCATTATCTTCAGTGAATTCTCATGCATGAAGAAGTGTTTATTTTCAGTGGGACACACGCATGACTCTAGTGTCGGTCCCGAATCCTCGTACGTATGGCGCATAAAGAACTTCATAAAACTGAAGTTTGTCGTCTAGTCCTTGTAGTCATGACACGGACGTTTTATCACTCAGCTTTTAAAATATCTCGTAAATCAATGAATCTGGAATTCGTGCTGTCTGTCGTATTAAATATGTAGGATCTAAATCTATTGCTCCAGAAAGCAACGCCGGGGTGTCGCCACTGTGTGGCCTGCACGGAGGATACGGTGGAGCACCACGATAGAGGTGTACCCCGCTTGGGTAGAGCATCGCCGTGGCGGCGACCTCTCGTGCCGGGCCATGGTGCGCAACGAGCAGGAGTGGCAAGCGGTCGCCACCTTCTGCGAGGCAGTAATGCTAGCAAAGGAGGAGGCCGACCGCATCAGGCAAAAGCAATGACGCTCTCGCCGCCGCCGCCGGCTCCACGATTCCGATCCCGATTTCCAGCCACCGTAGGTGCGGAGTTGCGGACGGCGAGCAACGGGTAGCCCGCTGGTCATCCGGTAACAGTCTGAACCGAGCCCAAGACGTCGACGGCGCGCAGTGTTACCGCGCCTCTAGGAGTTGTCAGCAAACTATAGGGGCCCAGTAGGGTCGCCTCCTGAGACGAAAGATTGATGCGAAAGCGTATTACCGGGGCCCTGGGATCAAGGCATAAAAGAAACGGGGTAGCTTGCTTAAAGAGTCTGGCACTGTTTTCCGCTCCGACCAAGGGCGAGATTCGTTATTCGAAGATTTTTGCCAACCATAAATAAAATAATAAAATATTCTCGCTCAAAATTAGTTACATAATACACTTGCCTCTGCCAGCGGTTTTGCGTAAAAGTCGAAAGTTATACCAAAGTCTCCCGGGATAAGAAGAATATCCTATATCAGGACATGGTCAACTCGTGCGCCAAGTTTTATGCAAATCCGTTCGGTAGTTAAGACGTAGGGGAGTAATAGATATAAAGAGTTAATTTCGCATTTGTTATTACTGTCTTTTATTCCCTTGCGTGAGATCTACTCTCAAACTATAGAGAAAATATAAACCTTTCAGAACATGGTCTAAACGTCCGCAAAATGTCATCAAATCTATTAGCAGTTTGAACATAGAATATAGATTTGAACGTGAAGGAGTAACAAACACATTGGTAAACATTTTCGCGTTTACATATTATTAACTAATATAAGGTTTCATGGTTTCGCCTACGTCATAGTAGAAAATAATCTTAAAAGAACATACTCCTGGCCATCTAGCCAAGTTACAATCGTTTCGTGACGACTCTCTTTCTACAATTGAAACGCCTCAACGTAAGTATTAATTATATAATAAAACTACAGGATAAGGGAATAATTACATTTCATTCTGTCATTTTGAATGATGTGAACTTGGCTACTAATTTTGTTGAAATGAAGTCATTCCCATACCTTTGATTAGTTTACTAGCGTTGTCGATTGTAGATTATAAATTTGTCTAGTGGGGATGGGATGAAAAGATAAGAAATAAGAATATTATTGAGCAATGGGTAGCTCGCCGTCCGGTCGTCTGGTAACTGTCCAGACCGAGTCCAAGTCGTCAACGGCGCGCACCGTTCCCGCGCGCCTCAAGGAGCTGTCAGCAAACTGTAGGGGCCCTTCAGGGTTGAAGCCTCCTGGAGCCTCGGATGGTGAAAACTGTTACCGCGACTCTAGGAATAAGACAAGGAAGGCACGGGGTAGGTTCTTTAGTCAGTAAGAGTCTGACACTGTTTCCCGCTCCGCCCAAGAGTGGGATTCGTCATTCGATGACTTTTACCTACCATAAAAAAAAAATTTAAAAAATCTGTCTATCTATTGAGATACGTCTCATACGGATTAATAAAAAAGTGGCTCTCAAATTATTAAAAGCTCTATCTTTAAACATATTACCTACCGCACAAAAAAAAATTGCCCGATGTATATAAAAACCTTTCCGTTTTTGCTTCGGCTTTACGATACGAAACTAAATAATCTATAGCCTTGTCAGTGTACTATCGTATGCGGCGATACGTCAGCGAAGTTATGTTAGTGCTGAACCACTCCACTAGGTAACTGTGCTCACATTTACGCTCCTCAGGCTCTCACGGACAACTTGTCCTCGTGAAGATGTGACTATAAAAGTTTGATCAGTAAGAAAGTTTTAATTGCCACTGAACGGCATTTCCAGTGTGCCCCGACGGAGTTCATTTTGCAAGTATTTTATTCGTACAGAGGAAATAATTTACTCGAACATATTTTATGTAAACACCGTGTGCTAACTTGGCAGGGAGTGTTAATTAAGATCGACTGTCTTGTATTTTCCAGTTAATAGCAAGTTTTACGATAAAGAAATGCTGTAGACAATATGTAGATATTTATACTTTTATTACTACTCAGTATAACTTAGTAGGAGTCTTTATTCGGACAAAGTTATAAAAAGTCATTAAAACTAAAATAAATCAAATCATCACAACAACTTTTAGAATTCTCTTCTGTTAAAACGGTGGATGAAATAAAATAATTCACTAGGTGACTAGAAGAATCAAGGTTTTTTATTTATTTAAAACTCATTTAAACATTTTTTTTAACAATTGCTATAATATGGTAGTTGCAGATTTTTTTTTAATAACACTTAACTTACTACAATCACAAAGGTAATAATTAAAACAAAATAATCTAACTAAAACCATTTAAAATATGGCGTCAAAAAAACTCCTCCTCATCGCTATAGCGACACTCTTTTGTGCGCATTATATATAATATATAATGCGCACAAAAGAGTGGCAGCATTGCCAGACTTTATGAAACTTACTTCCGTACTTTTTGTATGATAACACAATAGCATTCAGTTGATAAACATAATAAAAACAAACATGTTTTTCTCTTCACATCCCAAATAAACTGTAATTATGATCTCCTCAACCAACAACAAAGAAATAATAAAACAGACTATTCACAGAGGTGTCATGAAGACTAAAACAAGGGTGTTTTATGTGCACACAGCCATTCGGCACCGCACCCCCATAAACTCACCTTGACGAAAAACTGAGCCGTCGCTAATAAACAGCTCTTTAAACACATACTTTGGGCACGCATTTTATTATCAGAGTACCTACCTAACATACGCAAGTAACGTATATCGAATATCAATAAACATTGTTGTATATCTAAATGGAATGTATCTGAGACGTCTTCGACGAGTTCGTATGTACGGACCTACATACGTCGAAGTACTACTACATGTCACCTACATTCGATTTGTATTCAGAGTTCGTTAACTCTGCTCGCAATGATTACCCCGAGGCAAGCGCGTTACTGAAACGAACATGTATGTGTTGTATATAGCTACCTTATATTGTTAGTAATATGTCGTACATTATTACTCAATTATGCTAAATACTACAAACTAATATTCAAGATTAGTTTGACGAAATTCGCGATTGTTTTCCTCTGTTACAAAGTTTAATTGGTAGGTTACCAGAATAATGTTAATCCGTGTTACCTAATTGTAAATTCATGTACACCGTGAAACAATTTGCGGAAGAAAAATTGGAATTAATTTTATCTTTGTAATTGAACTCGCCCTGGAAATTTAATCCGATACCTACATATCGGCGGGTATTTTATTTTATCATAACGTCGGTTTTCAACGTTCGACCGTGCAACAAATTATACTGTTATTACGTTTTCAATTCGAAATTCATACGTGAAAACGTTTGGGTTTGAATTTCATTTTAAAACTAAATTCGAGTTACAAACCACGACAGACACTCATAAGTGACATCGACAAGAGCTATAATGGCTCATACGGCGTGCTCGTAAAATTTTATAGGCAGCTCGGAGGTACAGGATGTATCCCCGGAGGGAAGCCACATTATACCTCCTCCAGACACACTTATCTAACCGTGATTAATTAATGTTTTATCGTCTAAACGCTACAAAAGATTTATTTCACTCGAACGATCATGAATGACGTAAATAAGTCAATGAACCCAATGCTTCAGCACTTATCAATGAACTTTGACATCAGAATTTAAAATACTTGTGCATGTTAAAGCTCACTCGCATGAATGGGCCGGTGAGTCATTATGTGATATTTTCGACTATAATATTTTATTGTTCACTTGTGCATTCATTAGCACAATTACTGATCGGCCACGTTTGTGAAATTGGGGAATATGAGGGTAAAATTCGCATGTTGTTCATAGGACTTTGTTTATTATGATTTGCATACGCGATTTGTTTTTTTTTTTTTATTTCTTTATTTAATTAGCTTGTGATAATTTATTACTTTTTTTGTATTTGGAAATATTGATAGTTTTTAATTTCTTTTTTTAACTTTTTTGGTGCCAAAAAATAATAAAATAGATACAGTCGTGGGAATTATAAACATATGCATAGACTGATTCCCACGACTGTATCTATTTTTTTATTTTTTGGCTTTTAGTATATTTATCTTAAACATTGCAATGTATGTTTAACATAAAACCGTTTAACTTAAAAAGCTTTTTTACCTATTTTTTAAATAAATGATTTGACGTGAAATGCATCATCATCATCATCGGGCCGAAACAAATTGCTGCTTTCCCGACCCCTGTCATTAGTCGGAGGATAATTTTGCGGCATTCGTAGGCGCGGGCTTGCGTGCGATGAGTATTGGGTAGCCCACCGTCCAGCCGCCCTAACAGGACCAATCCCTCGCAAAAAGAGTAACTGAAAGAACACTGATATTATGAGTTCAATAATAATCTGACGATAGTGTTGTCTCTTCTCTTCCGCTCCACCCACATAAGTAGTCATAACTAATATAATGGCTTCCTATGTTAAAATACGATTTGCTATTTGTCTCTTTTCTGAAGTTCTCTTCACATTAACCTGACCGTTATTTCACACAAATACAATAAAATAAACTTACAGCCACTCAGCTTCTAACACAGTCTTAGAAAAGCGGAAGCTCTGCAAATTCACTTCAAAATTAATGAACCCCGCAATACCTATCCAATCTGAAGGATGAGTTTCCATGTTCGTGAGTCGTAGTTAGTCAACTTGTTCGTCATATCGATCTAAACAGACGCAATCAAGGAACACACGAACATTGCAAGACTAGAACATACAAATAAAGACTTCTGTTTTATCCCAAAGCCTCGTTTGAACTGCTTTAAGGAAACTATTTGTTTTATCTCCTATCGACGGACTGCTGCTTTGTAAAATGATTCTGCCGTTTTTGTTTATTTATTTTTTTGCAATTCATGTGCCTGTATACATAAAAAAAAGAAACGGAAAAATAGGTACAAAGGTGATGCTTATTTCTATAGAATTCTCTTTCAGTCAGGGGCGTAGCTACCGCCGTATCTGCCGTATCAATTATACTGGGCCCCCGCGGTACAGGGGCCCCGACCTAGGCAAAAATTCGCAACATGTTATCCACAACCGTGTCATAGGGCAGCTAAGCATCTGTAATAAAAATAGGTTTTTTTTTTACGGGGCCCCCGAAGGACTTTTGACACGGGGCCCCTGTGGGACTAGCTACGCCACTGCTTTCAGTAGACCTGCGAAAGGAGAGTTGGAAAAAAAAGGAGATGTAGACACCGTGTGTAATGTCAATAGGTAAAACTCATCGCTTCCGAATCCGCCTCCGCTAAGATGGCCTCCGTTACAACCCTATTAGAAAACGGGTTGTAGGTACAATACAATGCATTAGTACTTAGAACTCTTTTTCTAATATTATACTACACTATATAATAAAGTAAGTAGATCAATTACCTGGTGAACAGATGACATGACACTAGTGGATGAAAACAGCAAAAAATAGGGAATTTAGACGAGAAAATCTTTAGAGGACGGTTCACCTCGATTAACGAAGAGTTCTTACTAAGGGAATAAATTACATTTAGAGTTATTTTTAGATAAGCAAGTTTTGTAAATTTTAGTTAGAAATGTAAGCATTTTATCTATATTCACAAACGAAAGGCACACGACACCCGGAACACGTATCAGTAAGTCATAAAAATATTTGTTCAGTGCCGGAATCAAATCGTCACACTTTTTTTATGGTAGGTAAAAATCATCCAATGACGAATCCCGCTCTTGGGCGGAGCGGGAAACAGTGTCAGACTCTTACTGACTAAACAACCTACCCCGTTCCTCCCTTGCCTTATTCCCAGAGCGCCGGTGTAACACTTTTGCACCAACCCTCGCCTCCAGGAGGCTTCGACCCTGTAGAGGCCCTACAGTTTGCTGACAACTCCTTGAGGCGCGCGGAAACAGTGCGCGCCGTCGACGACTTGGGCTCGGTCTGGACTGTGTATTTGTTCATAATTGTTTATGATTATCTTTTATTTACCTATGGGGCTTCATTGCCCAAAACCCAAATGATAATAAATGGAAGAGGAAACATTGCCTAAAAGCAACTTATATTAATTTAAAAAATCATAATCCTTATAACATTCATGCCGTGTACATCAAGAGTTCTCGATTAAATCCATAATAGATAATAAATTTACATGTTCAAAGTGTCTGTTAATGGCTAGATAAGTGTAAGACAAATATATGTGTGAGGTTGAGTTGTAGGCGTTCGTTCTAGTGCGTGATATTACAGTGTACGCCTGACGAATGTTAGTTCACGTCTGGTCTAACATCGTTACCTAATAAAACAACTGTGTGAGCACACATTGTTTCACTTTTACTCAGAAAATATTGTCGTTAAAAGAACACAGAAAATAGTGTTTTGTTCATTTTGTGTGGACATCAATCACCATGCTACAGAGTCAAAAGTAGACTTATGAAAAAAAAAACCTACGATCATACGCTGTCGTCACTATTTTACAAAAAATCAGTACGATATGTACTTAACTGTCCTGTGTATTCTCATACTGTGTTTTTGTTACAACAAAAAGAACTTAAAATAATAATTACAACTTAATTTAAAATGTAAAAAAAAACCTTAATGTAAAGTAAAAATCATGCCCCTTTAACCTTCCAGCTTTTAAACAGTCAAACCATTTATCATTTGTCATGTAATTCTTTTACCCATTTACTATGCCATTTGGATATATTCGCAAACATTCCGACGTTTCGTGCATTCACCCTCCTCCCCGTAACTTATGAATGACTTAACAGATTTTGATAAAATATGTCTAAGAACTCTGTACAAAGCGACATCTAAATCAGTTCACGAGTTTAAGAGCTACAGTGCCACAGAGACACATATTACGTTCAAACTTACCTACACCCCATTTTTTGCGTGGCAAGTTAAAAATATTCAAACGAGAACGCAAAAGTTTTGACGTAAAATTGTCCCTCGACAATAGTTGGGAGTTCAGAGAGAAAAAATCTTTCATTTAGCCGACCTAATGATAAAAAGAGTTTCTAAACTACTGTTATATAAGTTATCGGTGGATAGAAAACATTATGTGCGTCCTACTTGCTGATATACAGCGAATACAAACTGTATATTATGCGTAATCTATATCTATACTAATATTATAAAGCTGAAGAGTTTGTTTGTTTGTTTGTTTGTTTGTTTGTTTGTTTGAACGCGCTAATCTCAGGAACTACTGGTGCGAATTGAAAAATTCTTTTTGTGTTGAATAGACCATTTATTGAGGAAGGCTTTAGGCTCTATAACATCACGCTGCGACTAATAGAAGCGAAGAAACAACGGAAAATGTGGAAAAAACGGGGAAAATTATTCATCTTTGAGGGATTCCGTTGCGTGCGCTGCCAAAACGGTTTAAGATACCAAAAAAATATGTATCAAAGAATTATTCCTCTTAAAATTATCTAAAAAAATGTCCGCGAGAGTATATGTCTATCTTTTAAGATTAACTTACTAGAACCGTTTTTATGCGAATCAATTTTAGCCAATTTTTACCGATTATTTGTGAGAGTTCTATCAACATAATAATATAATCTTTATCCAAATAAATGTGTTGTTGATTAAGAGTATGTAATTGTAAACAAAATTGTCATTGACATCATTTAATTTCAACGAACATCTTAGAAGATATTACAATTTTAAAATAACTCCGATATAAAATTCACGCGCGATGCATGATGTGCTAAACTTGACGCTGCGCCTGGCCGGCGGGCGAGGAGAGGGGTTGCTTGCGGGCGGCGCGGATGGGTTTTTTTTTATGGTAGGTAAAAATCATCCAATGACGAATCCCGCTCTTGGGCGGAGCGGGAAACAGTGTCAGACTCTTACTGACTAAACAACCTACCCCGTTCCTCCCTTGCCATATTCCCAGAGCCCCGGTATAACGCTTTCGCACCAACCCTCAGTTGCAGGAGGCTTCGCCCCTGAAGGGCCCCACAGTTTGCTGACAACACCTTGAGGCGCGCGGGAGCAGTGCACGCCGTCGACGACTTGGTCTCGGTCTGGACTGTTACCAGACAACCGGACGACGAACTACCCATTGCTCACCGTCCACAAGCCAGCGGAGAGGAGACCGGATATCGGCGGGATCGCGGCGGTGACGGTGACGGCTACGGCGAGGGCGCTGTTGCCTTTGCCTTATGCGGTCGGCCTCCTCCTTTACGAGCATTACTGCTTTGCAGAAGGAGGCGACCGCTTGCCATTCTTCTTCGCTGCGAACTATGGCCTGAACCAAGGCCCGGCGCGAGAGGTCGCCGCCACTGATCACCCCCACGAGGACACGGCGATGCTCTTCTCAAACGGGGCACACCTCCACCGTGTGCTCCACCGTATCCTCCGGGCTGACCATACAGTGGCGACACCCGGGCGTCTCTTCCTTCTTCCCATGTCCGGTGAGAACCTATGTCATGCGGAAGGTGAGGATGCCGTGATAGATATCACGCCACAAAGAGGGGACTTACCGCCGAGATTATGGCGTGCCCAAGTTGGGGTGTAGCTCTATGAAGTACTTTTAGATAATTATGTTCTTTTAAAAACTAAATTGTCTAAAATAATAACAGAAATTGACACGGGCAAAGTCGTGGGTAACAGCTATAATTTATAAAGCTGAGGAGGTTGTTTGTAAAAATAAATATGATGCCCAAAATAACAATTCCACGCGGACGAAGTCGCGGGCACAGCTAGTAGTTATATAAAAGGAGAAACTGACTGACCGACATATTAACGCACAGCCGAAACTACCGGAACTAGAAGCGTGAACTTTTACACAAGGCTCCCTTTTATGACTTAAGCGAACACTAAGAAAGCATTTTCCAAAATTCAAACCCTAAAGGGATGAAACGCGTGTCCAAAGTTTGTGCGAAAATCTATTTTCAAGCGGGCAAAGCCGCTGGGAGAAAGCTAGTGTTCGTATTTAGAACTGGTCTTTGTCATCCTTCTCATATTATAAGTATCGACTAAGAAAATGGGTTAATGTTGTGGTCGCAGGCCATCGCTCTAGTAAGGACAGCCTGCTCTGGTTAGCTTTTGAGCTTGTCACTGTATACTATCTATTCTAGTGTAGTGTGTATGTTTAGCAACAGTGTATTGCTTCTGGCTTTGAGCAGTACACACGCTGCATGTATTAGACATTCGAATAGCTTCGTCACATCAGATTGTTCGTGAATATTGATTGTGTTTGATAAATCGTGTTCAGAATTGTAGGTGCTTTAGACATGAACGGGTTGAAATGTCTCTAAGCCAAGAGCTATTCATAATATTGTGAAATTTGTTGTACCTACTGTTTATTTACTGTAGTGTAGCTTTGATACTGATGTAAGTATTATAATGATGATTTTAACCCTTCTTTTCATCACAGTTTTGATATCACTTCTTGGTTCGCCAAAACAGAAACATAACTTATACACAAACTTAAATCGTTGGTACAACAGCGGTCTTATCGGAGACAGCAGTGCCTACCAGATAATTTTTGAATCGATCGTAAGAATTTAAAACAATGTCTAAGGTTTAGACACCTACTGCTAACAAAGGGATTCAATCGAAATCAAACATCACATTTCAAATAGATATAAAATTATATATTTACTTAACCTTTCAAATAATAATCTATACTAATATTATAAAGCTGAAGAGTTTGTTTGTTTGTTTGTTTGTTTGTTTGTTTGTTTGTTTGAACGCGCTAATCTCAGGAACTACTGGTGCGAATTGAAAAATTCTTTTTGTGTTGAATAGACCATTTATTGAGGAAGGCTTTAGGCTCTATAACATCACGCTGCGACTAATAGAAGCGAAGAAACAACGGAAAATGTGGAAAAAACGGGGAAAATTATTCATCTTTGAGGGATTCCGTTGCGTGCGCTGCCAAAACGGTTTAAGATACCAAAAAAATATGTATCAAAGAATTATTCCTCTTAAAATTATCTAAAAAAATGTCCGCGAGAGTATATGTCTATCTTTTAAGATTAACTTACTAGAACCGTTTTTATGCGAATCAATTTTAGCCAATTTTTACCGATTATTTGTGAGAGTTCTATCAACATAATAATATAATCTTTATCCAAATAAATGTGTTGTTGATTAAGAGTATGTAATTGTAAACAAAATTGTCATTGACATCATTTAATTTCAACGAACATCTTAGAAGATATTACAATTTTAAAATAACTCCGATATAAAATTCACGCGCGATGCATGATGTGCTAAACTTGACGCTGCGCCTGGCCGGCGGGCGAGGAGAGGGGTTGCTTGCGGGCGGCGCGGATGGGTTTTTTTTTATGGTAGGTAAAAATCATCCAATGACGAATCCCGCTCTTGGGCGGAGCGGGAAACAGTGTCAGACTCTTACTGACTAAACAACCTACCCCGTTCCTCCCTTGCCATATTCCCAGAGCCCCGGTATAACGCTTTCGCACCAACCCTCAGTTGCAGGAGGCTTCGCCCCTGAAGGGCCCCACAGTTTGCTGACAACACCTTGAGGCGCGCGGGAGCAGTGCACGCCGTCGACGACTTGGTCTCGGTCTGGACTGTTACCAGACAACCGGACGACGAACTACCCATTGCTCACCGTCCACAAGCCAGCGGAGAGGAGACCGGATATCGGCGGGATCGCGGCGGTGACGGTGACGGCTACGGCGAGGGCGCTGTTGCCTTTGCCTTATGCGGTCGGCCTCCTCCTTTACGAGCATTACTGCTTTGCAGAAGGAGGCGACCGCTTGCCATTCTTCTTCGCTGCGAACTATGGCCTGAACCAAGGCCCGGCGCGAGAGGTCGCCGCCACTGATCACCCCCACGAGGACACGGCGATGCTCTTCTCAAACGGGGCACACCTCCACCGTGTGCTCCACCGTATCCTCCGGGCTGACCATACAGTGGCGACACCCGGGCGTCTCTTCCTTCTTCCCATGTCCGGTGAGAACCTATGTCATGCGGAAGGTGAGGATGCCGTGATAGATATCACGCCACAAAGAGGGGACTTACCGCCGAGATTATGGCGTGCCCAAGTTGGGGTGTAGCTCTATGAAGTACTTTTAGATAATTATGTTCTTTTAAAAACTAAATTGTCTAAAATAATAACAGAAATTGACACGGGCAAAGTCGTGGGTAACAGCTATAATTTATAAAGCTGAGGAGGTTGTTTGTAAAAATAAATATGATGCCCAAAATAACAATTCCACGCGGACGAAGTCGCGGGCACAGCTAGTTTATATATAATTAAAAGTATAATGTTCATTACACATTTCCATAAAGGGAAGGGAAAATTAAAGAATAAAGTTGTGTTTGTAAGAGAAATTAAATTAAGTAGAACCAGGCCATAATGTTGTCTCTGATTTTTTATTGATGTTTCTCGTGCACATATAAACTCTTGGCAAGTATTTCGGCTATCGTGGACGGATATTTAAGCATTTTATATGTAGGAGACATGTGACGTCTTGTGTACATTTGAGGACTATGCCGTCTAGTCTTGTCTCGCGTCGCCTGCGCGTCCGGTCCGGCTCATTTATTTTCTCTCGCCCTAATGGTGCAGACAATAGATATTTACTGCTCTGTTTACTTCCACATTTAGATATCGCATACTTTAATCGATATTAGAGGTACCAACAACTATCAACAATTTCTGATAAATAACTTCCTGTTCCGGAAATATTATATCAAGTTCGAAATTTTATTCATGTCTATTTTTGTCATTGTGCCTAATATTCTCCTGAAAAAATAAAACTTCAGAAAATTCCCAGTCGAAAAGTACAAGAAAAGTTTTTTTTTTCAAACCGATTAACTAGTAAAACAAATCTCATCTGGTGTCGGACTTCAGTAAACTGGTTTAGCTGGTCCTTAAGTTGAGTCTACATCTGCTAATTGCTTCCGAACTTGTTTTTGAGCATAATTTTGGCTAATTGCAGTCGTGCACTTGGCGTTTCGCCAACTGCTAGTCACTGGAAAAGGCACCTTAATTCAAACACTTTAAAAAATTGAACGTGCGTTCAGCTTTGATTTGTTTACCCTACTTACACTTATTGGAAGCTTGTGCTGCATATTCATTCATAGATTTCTGTTTAATGAAAAGACGATCTGGCAAAGATTCTTACTGGCTACCCGTTTTTATTTAGATATCGAAGAGCAATCGAAGAAATTGGAAAAGCAAAACATGTTTTTTTTTTATTAAAAAGCAACCCGAATCTTCCATTTCCCAATAGACGTACAATTATACCGACGCATTAAAATGGACGATAAATTATGAAGGATTAATGACCTCAAAGTGGTTGAAGTAAAGAAAATGACAAAGTGTTGTCTGTGAGTGCAACAGCAAGCGGGTGGCGCCGAGCGTCGAGCGTCGAGCGGGCGGGCGGTCCCTGCCTCCTCTGAGGAAATTACTCCGGAATATTGTTTTGTATTGCACTTGTTACAGTCTCCCCGACACCGCTTGCTCTGTCGCGCTGCGCTACGTTGCGCTGCGCTGCGCTGAACGCTGCTCAACTTCGCACAGATTTATAGAGTACACACGCGACCGTCTTATTGCTACGTGGCACCGCGACAAATGCTGCTTTCGATTGTGCTTTACGTTTCAATAACGTGCGATTGGAGTACTGCTGAACTTAATTCAATATGTTTTCGCCATTTACATTCACAACACTGCCTCTGTAAGTAGGTGACACTGTTTCTATTCTAAACGTGAAATCTCTGCAGATTTAAAGAGTAACATTCACGTACTACCAACGCTTTCAATCACCTTTTCTATTCTCTAGAGAACTAGGGATGTTATTGAGATAACTCCAACTCAAGATTACTCGGATGTTTCGATTGATATTACTTTTATGATTTTAACTTCGGCTTCAACACTTTTAAAATTGAAGTTTTACTAGAAGTCAAGGCAGCAATAAAATCAATGTATATTGAGAGGTATTCCCTTGTCGCAAACTCCCCTTTCCGCGTGATTTCTGTCGTCGATTACCTACTTTTTTTTCAGTACTATATTTTTTATTAGGCCAGCCTTTAACCTCTGTGGCGTAAAGTAAATAAAAGATTTTTTTATTGTTTCTGGTAGTTATTAATATTAAGACTAATTTTGTTAAAGTTGTTTATGGATCCAACTATGGACTTTATCCAAAATATAAGATTTTTATTTATTTTAACACAGATGTGTCAACTGAGAAGAAGATCTATTTCCCATCATCGCAAACAGTGGCTTCGCCTCCGACTTCGAAACTGGTAAAACCTTCACCTCCGTAACATCCCTTTAGGGAAACATATTTTGGCAGAACGGCTTTATTTATGTACGGGTTAATGCTTCAATGCATTTACCTGATCTAATCCCATGGTGGCCTCTTACGACACTCATGACTTAACGTGGGTTAACTTTTCCTTAACCGGAGATCACATGAAATTACACAAGACCCATTTTCTTTTTTGTTTAAACATCACGTTTTAAATAAATATTGTCTAAGTGGTCTCAAGTGACGACATATAATGAAGCAAACGGAGGTAATAATAAATACGTATAAATGAAACGATTTATTTGGGAAGCGCGAACTTTTCCATTGTGTTAACTTTTTGCTGCGGGCCGGAATTCGCGTAGCAAAACATTGTGATCGCTTCACGGGTCATGTTTTGATAACGCCGTGACATTGTTATCTCGTTTGATGAATGGACTTTTTGTTACAAATGGACGTTGTTATTTTGCTAGTGAACTCTCTCGCTGTGAATGTTTTCCGTGGCGGGCGTGAATCGTTGGGACTCGAACAATTTTAGTTGCTATAAATATTAATTACTGTGTTTTTCTTATCTTCTACGGTTGATCGTCGACGTAATCGAGTTCAAACTGGAGAAAAACATACTAAATCAAAGTTTCTTACCAAATAGATTTCTCAAAAGTTCTGAAATATACTTAAACAGTATCTAAAGTTTAATTAAGATCAAGTAGAATCTAACAAAAGGTTATCCATAACCAAATACGATGGATTGTATGATGTGAAGTCATTTGAAACAGTCTTAGAAACAGATTTCGAGTTAAAATTGGCATGCTGGGAACTTTACTTGAACTGAGGACTTCAACGAGGGAAATGAAAATTGTTGAGAAAGTCGAAGCATCAAAGGGTTCGTTTAAGACAAAGTGTCACACAGCTATCTTGGATATTGCTTACGCCTTTTATTGGGGAAAATAATATCGAACAACACTTTTTTAAATATCGCTTTTTTAAAGTCCTTAACATCGTGAATGATTTTAAAAATTCATGTGTTGGCTACGCTTTTGTTTAGCCTATAATTTAGACATGCATGGGCAACAGCTAATAAAACGTCAGAAGCTAATGAAAGATGCCAATTAGGCTTTTCCTATGGAGAAGAACCGGCAAAAAACTCCTCGGGTATTCTTTAAAAAAAAAACATTGACTTTACAATAATAATAAATAATAGATATGAAGACAGAGTAGACATCACGTCATCATTACGTACCAAATAAGTAAAATCGGGACGAAAGGTTCTGGAGTGGTCACCACGTACCAGAAGACGCAGCATTGAAAGGCGAGACGAGTCATGGTAACACTTGGAGTAGGCCTATGTGGTACACAGTGGACGTCTGTTGATTGAAACAAGTAAAATTAAAAATAACGATAGAAAATTGAACCGAATTAAAGAAGAATTATAGGTAACTTACACATCGTAGGTTCATATTTCATAATGCTTAAAAAACAATTTTCCTTCGTCGCGGTCGAGTTGGAGTACATTTTCGTACACACACCTTTAGGATTCAATTCCACATGACAGCTGACAAATCGCACGGTTTTGGCCGCTCCAATTTCCGATGACAAGACCGACATTAACCTCGAGGGCCCTCTGTCACCAGCTCCCAACACATGGAAAGAATAAATCCAATTCAAGAATAAATTAAGGTCTTTGTGTCATAGAATTGTCCGGAGTTTTCAATAAAACCACCTGGAGCCGGTATTGCCAGGCACCGCCTTTCACGTACAAATAAACATATGATTTACAGATTTATTTTCGTTTCCAACGACAACTTTTGGGTGCGTTCGGTGTTTCTATGGGTGTTTTATGTTCGTATATGTTTGTGAGAGTATATCCGAGCTTAGTATTGTTTTGATACCGTATATGTAGTCCAATGCCTGGGGCATTAAAGCATCAAAACCAGTGTTTTTGTTATCTGTTATCTATAAAGGAAATTTTATATATGTAGCTAACAATGTGTAAAAAATATTTTTTTTTTGTTGACATGTTCAGTCCAACTCCTGAACAAAGGCCTCTCGCCACTTCTTCCATCGTTCGTGGATATTTTAATAAAAAAAACTCTCAATAATCTTTCAAAAATCGTGTTCTCAATAACAAGAAACATTATTATAAAACAAACAGCTGTACCACCAATCAAATTTGTTTGGTTTCAACAGAAATATGAAAATGAGTAAAATTCGATTTCATTGAAAATTCATATTCAAATTCCATTTCTTTTACGTTCTGCCTGAATGAGTGCCGATAAAATATAAACATCGTTCAATGCCATTACAGTTAAATTCATTCGAATAATAAATTTAAACTTCAACGAAGACAGATGTTCGTTAAAATCGCCGCATTCATCCAATCATTTCCTCTACACGGTTTATGAACGTAATAGTATTGCGATATAAAATTTTCGGCGCCTTGATTTTATGCCAATTTTTATGGTATTGTCTTCGTAAACGTTGTCCGAGTTTTATTAGACACTAAAAAAGAAAAGCTGCGGGTACTATGATTATATTGCCAATAGACGTCCCTTTCCGCTGATACAAACCCATCCCGTGTTTTGACGTTAACAGGTGAACACAAAATGCAAATCGAATCAGCGCTGGGAGTCAATTAAATCTACGCTTTATTAAAACAACGGCTGATTAAATCATGCAAATATGTCCGTCGTTTGATATTTTAAAGTTATTATAATATAATAATATTGCCAGCGCGGTGCTGTTGGGAGCCAGCGAATTAATTAAGTTAAAAAGCAAACAAGACAAAGCTGGGGAACTTTTGTTTCGCTCGCTCCCAATCACCCAGCGCAGCGGTACATTACAAACAAATCTATATGTCCATAAAGATTTGCATGTGATTTATACTACTGCGTGTAATCCATTATTTACATAAACGGTCGTTAAAACATGTAAAAATTATTTGATTTCGTTGTATTTATAAACGTATTTTAATTTATTAATTGCACCAAAACAATTCGTGTTTGTTCATTGTCAATTTATTTTAATAATTCATGCTGCCATTCAATCCAGAGGTGGAAGTTCCACAATAATGTTCTTTAATAACACTTTGAAACTAATAGCATGTAATAGAGTGATTCCGGTAAAAGAAATTGAAACACACCAAAAACAATAAAAATACACACTGTAATAGTAACGGGTTAGAGAGAACGTGAGAGATATTGGCAATGCGCCACTGCTAGTGTTGCAAACGGATGAATACATTCACTCGAGAGTGCGTTAAACCAAAATATCACTAACTCTTTACATTGTGTGTGATTTTAGAAGGATGGCTAAAGAATAAGTGCAATCTTCACAGGCAGAGGACATCGAGAGAGCTCCCGTACTTCCTCGGCCGCTCTGAATCACGACGTACATTCGATTCGAGAATTTCACGCTTGCCTACCTACCAATAGGTACGGTATTCGTGAACGCGAACGCTGCGTGACATCACAACAGTCGTGTCTTTGTCAACGGACTCGACTTGGCTTAATCCCAAACGACTGAGGAAAGGTAACATATCTCTTTATTTACGTTATATTTACTATGACAGTAACAAATGTACCATACATACATACCGGTTCTCGTGTCTGGTATAACAACGAAAATCAGAAGAATAACAGAAATATTGGCCATGTTTTAGTAATGATGCTGGAAGCCATAATGTGGTTGTAACAAACGAACAATAATAATTATGTCGGAATAATAATTGCGCTACGTTTGGTGAATTGCGCTCGCCTCTGAACTTTGTATTGAATAATGTTTTCGGTGTGGCTGTGGGCTACATTTTTCGTATTGAGGTTTATTCTGAAAGATAAATTATTATTACTCCTCGTGGTGGCAGTTTTCCCCTTAATTGGTGTCTAGATGACGAATTAAGGGTGGGGAAGCAGTGACGTAATTGACAGGCCAATCTGAGCGGCGGTTTGGTGATGGATCTCGGGATGCTGTTCATGGAGCAGTAACGGGGAACAGACTCCCACCTACTGGAATGTATTATGTAAGTAACCATTATAAATGCCTGCTCGGAAAATAGAGTTTCCGGATCATTTCTCAAGTCTGCTTCCTTTATGATTACATCTTGTGCTAAATATATACATATGTAAGTACATAAATGTAAGTATATCCACAAGAGGATAAAAAATGTAATGTTTTTTTTACATCCTATCACGATTATTTGAATGTAAAATAAAAAATAGCGCTTGTAAACTAAATAATTTCTGTTCAAAGAAGTCAATGCCGTATTCATGAACGAAACTAATCTTTACAAAAGTAAAGATATTCTAAGAAGTTCCCGAACACAATTTTGAAACGTTACAGCTAAAAAGCCAGGCTCTTTTAAATAAAACAGAACAATAGAATAGTGAGTACAACAAAAGCACTAATACTCTGTATAAAACTGGATTTGTAAAGGGACTACACAAAGTATAATGTGAAAAGAATACTTATTTTAAAGGAGAGAAATCATAAAACATGTTGCAACAAAGGGAAGATGAAGGAGTGGCCCGGCTTCCGCGTTCAAGCGTTTGATATAACGCGGTCTACGAGGACACGGCTCAATGGACACTGCGCCCAACTTAAACAATAATCGCAAACTTTAACTTTTTACGTCTTTAGGGACAGCGGGGCAAAGGACTGCCGTCATCGCCTGCCCTCGTTAAATGTTCCGTTATGAAAGTTCATAAAAAGCCCCGTCAAAACTTTTTTGGTATCGTCCACAGGTCGATTCCCTCGATCTCGTCTTTTACTTTCCGCGTGGAAACTACTCGGGGAGAGTTATTGCTGTAGGTATGGCGGAGTAAAGTGCGCAGTAAGTCTCTATTATCTACGCCGTTAGAGTCGCGTGAATGAAGGCGAACGAACGTGGCGGGAATCTACAAGCTAACTCAATTCTCACCGTGCCGTTAATACATCTAGAATGAAGCGGGTTTTTCTTCGTGTTCTACTTGCATTCAATTAATTTCAGCCTTTGTTTTGTCCACGATCGTTGAGTTTAATTTCCAAAAATTACACCTATCTGACTTCAAAATTACCATGCCTACTCAGTCTAGGCTGAGTATTTTATTATATTTATATTTCGTATACATACTTAGTATATTATACCTAGGTATAATATAGTAAGCAATCACCATAGTTAAAATAGACATTCCATGATAATTATGCTCCAATTTTCTGTAACTAGATAAAGTCAGATAATGTACTTACGTAAATAAATGTATGTGGCTAATTAACACTGAAATCGAGTTTTCTAAAAGATATATAAATCATGTATATCATCATTGTTATGACTTCTGAAAACCCTAATAAAAACAAAACTTGACAAACGATCATAGTTATTTTTAAAAGTTTTCCAACACAAATATGATTTAAGTATAAGGTTGTTAAACTCCACAGAAACTTATCTCATGATTTTCACCGTAGCAATGAAAATAAATTATTCGCTGCACTGGTGAAGTTGAAATATATTTACTTTTTGATATACTCAGCAGCACCCGTGGTTGTTCTTGTCCAGAATACGAGTACGTAAGATCGTATCTCGCATCTAAGGAGGCGAGCGACTGAATAGGGTTTAATTTGTTCTCTAGAAGGATCCCGGAACCCCGCTGGTCGCTATTCAGCTGATACTACACTTTCCACACCCCGCTAGTTCTAAGACTATTTCAGTCTACTTCTGACTTCAACCAAAACTTAACTCAATTATCTTAGTTTGCTCTGTTAAAACTCTAAATTAACTTTCCGAATTACCAACTGATTCGATTACAGTATTTACAATTCTACAAACGCAAGCACTAACATCTTTACGATTACGACAAAATACTAAGTACCCACATTATTATTCATATCTACGTACGTATACGAGTACATCGTAGAATTACAGATATTATGGTTTGTTACAGTACGAACATTCAGCTTATTCCAGCTCTATAATACTTCTCATAAAATTTTATGGAGAATCTTCCATAAGCTTTGATTGCACGATCAGTGAGGTAGATATCATATGTATGTAGATTGATATTAGTTATTATTATAACTTTTCTATATTTATAACTATATCGGTTTCAGTTTGTACTTATTATAACTAAGTATGTCCTCTGAGGATCGCGCAAGGTTTCGAATATGTTTTACAATAACTTACGTAATTTTTCAAACATAAAACAACATAAACGTTTCATAATGTTATAATTATGAGTACACTTCATAATTAAGACGGAATATCTTTACAATTTTCCTTTCGTGGAATAAGTTAACAAGATAAATGAAAGCTCAAGGTAAAGGTCTGACGTCTGGGAACGAATAATAACGTTAAACTCTATTATAATTTAATCTGTAAATCCGATGACAATCCGGCTGGGAACGAAACTGTCATAAAGTCCAATGTATCACGAAGTGAATTTAAAAATGAAATATAGAAAAGAATCCGACATCGCTTATTTCCTTTCTTGCGTAAACAGTCTCAATAAATTCTTCACGTTGATCCGAGGATGAACCCTTGTAACGTATGAAAATAGGGGGTTAGAGTACGTGTCGTGTGTTGGGAAGGATCCGAGATTCGTTTTCGCTGGGGCCCAGCGCGCGGCCCGTGTGGCCAGGCCTGGGGCCCGCGTCGTGCGGCTGCCCGCTGTCTCCACAAACGCTCGCAGCATCGCTCACTGCCAGCGAATAAATCACCAGAGATGAACTTCATTTTATTGCAACCTAAAAAATAACTCACATAAATCCTCGACTAAACAACCTTTAAAAGTATGTTTACTCTTACTTTGATGTATGAAACTAATAACTAATTCAGTGTAAGTTACCGCTGTCAAAGTTCGTTGCGGGTTCGTCGATCTTGTGGCTCTTATATATACACATGCCTTAGTGAATCAAAATGAACGATTTCTATACCAATCGTTTTATTCATTTATCAATGACTGTTGTTCAAGATAATTTTCGATGTTTTATTCTATTCAGTTCTATTATGTACTTTCTGGGCTAGAACCGCCATTAAATTAAGAATAGGTCTTAAAAGTTTTATTAAGAGCTGCTAAAAAGATCTTTGACAGTCTAGACAACGCAGGTAGGTTGGCTAAGTAAAATTCGATGTAGAGATCAGCTAACACGCCGTTCGGACCAGGTTCGGTGCTTAAAAATATTACTTTTTGTTCGCATTACTTCTGCAGACTAAGTTCTTACAAGACTCAGATGGAGAGTCCGTGGATTTTATTATTTAACTTGGACAGAAAGGGGAAACAAAGACAGTTTTCGAGAAATTCATCAAAACTTTTGATTGTATTACGTACACTCCGACCCGAATGCTTGTTAATCTTTCGGTGCCGCTTTTGGTGTATCCTTTTTTATACAAACTCTTGACGTGACAGCCGTTTTACAAAGTTGGAGCAACTTTAAAAATTTTAAAGACTTTGTACAAAATAAGAATAAAGTGGTCACATTTTGTATTTGTGTATCTTCAATAATTGTTCCTATACTTACTGTTTTCTGGGTTTTATAAGTTGGTATTAAAATAGAACATCCAGTCCAAATAATTAATTCCTCGTGATGCGTGCGGCAAGACAGTACCGCGGGCTCTGTCTTGTCACACATTTGTCACATACGAGTATATGAAAGTGACTTGAAAGGCCGAGGGTTGTTGTAGGCTCCACTATTTTAGAAATGGGCATATTTTGGCTATATAATATCTAGAAGAAAGGTACAAATTTTTATGCTTCTATCTATAGTAATATTACAAAGAGGATTTGAACTTTTTTTAATAATAATCATACTCAAAAACTACTAGAACGAATTAAAACATTTTTACACTTACTTTCACGCGCGCGACACCAGTGACATAAGCTAGTAAGAAATACTTACATACCTGTCCCACCAAGCAGGTCTTTTCAGTAAACATGAAGACTAAACAATTAATAACAGACTGCTCAGTTACAGACTAATCAAACACTTTCATGATAGAATGTATCAAAAAGACAACATGACACGTGCGACAAAAATGTGACGCGTGCGACAAAATGTGACGCGTGCGACAAAAATGTGACGCGGGCGCCGGCTTGTTACATATGTGTCACATATGCGTGAGTAGCTTGCCGGGATCGTGGTCGGCTCCACTTTAATTAATATGGATTTGATGGAGGATTAAGTTTGCGCGACGCGTGACGGATCGAGAGCTCTGCGCGGCCTGCCCCGTCTACTGTGGTTTAAAACGGATTTACCTCTCATTTCCCCTCCGCACAATTTGTACACACGTTCAAGAAGTGTAATTTGCCTTTCTAGCTTATTAAAGTGAATTGTGAGGAGCGGTGATGTAATTTTTGCGTGTTACGATTATGACAACATAAATTGATAAAGTATATTTGAACAGCCCCCCTAGCCAAGTTACAATCGTTTCGTTTAAAGTTAGTGCTTGTAGATAGCCACGCCCCCAATTTCTTTGTTAAGAAGGAAATTGGGGGCGTGGTCAATTACAAGTGCTAACTCTAAACGATACGATTGTAACTTGGTAGGGGGGCTGGATGAGTACGATTAAATTAAAAATGTGCAATATCGCCTTCTTGGACAATATTACTGCGTAAAATATGCAAGCAGAGGTATGCATAAGCCTTTGAGAACATGACGGGCCATGCATGTATATAAGGCATTAGCCAGCATGTTCACAAGGCACCTCTTAGAAACACTTGGTTTAAGATTTTCAGGTGGTGTGTTACACAAAGCAAGAAGCATTCTGACGTCCACCTGCACACAACGTAACTTCACAATGGAATTACTGTTCAAGCACCCGAGCTATTATGTTGAGATGTTTCAGGAAACACGTGAATTTAAAGTTTTACTCAGAAGCTTTGTGTTTATACAGACCTCAACCTCGTCTGTTCTAGAAAAGTGTACTTCTACAGAATAATGTTATTATTGTAGCCAGTAGCGCTGTAGGAAAATCTTGTAGTATAAACCACATATTTTTACAGGTTTGATTTTTATTTGATACCGAAGAATAAATGGAATAAATAAAATAATATAGCAGTTTAAGATACCGTCATATAGCAAAGGTTACAAAAATATAGGTTTGAGTGTATATACTGTGCCACACACGAAGGCTGTATCATCATCAGCCTTATTAATGTTCCCACTGCTGGGACACAGGCCTTCTCTCATGTCACACGTCTTCGAATTTTTGGTTCTAAGACATGCCGGTTTCCTCACGATGTTTTCCTTCACCGTTCTGAGAGCAGTGGTGATGAAATAAATTACACAAAGTAATGCGCCTGGCTGGGTTCGAACCCGCGACCTACAACTCTTAGGTCGGGGCCTTTACCACTCGGCCACCACTGCTCCCTAGGCTAGGAAGGCTGTATATATTTAAAGATCTAAGCATACATAGGGACAGCGGTAAGCAACTTTGTTTTATAATATGTAATGATACTCGTATTATCTATAATAAACTAAGTACTTATATTACAAATCTGAAGAGTTTGTTACTTTGATCTCAAGAACTACTGGCTTAAATTGATGAAATTTTCTAGTATTGGATATATGATTTGCAGAGGCAGCAACTAAAGAGGAATGACAGCCAGTCTTAAATAAGCCTCCAAAACTTAAGTTTTCTTATCGCAGTTAAGGGCAGGTGCATACTCGGAGATGTAACAAGTGGTAACAGTGTTCTACAAGGTTTATTTTTTAATTAAGCCCATTTAGTTTTAGGTGAGTGTTCACAGAAGCTGTTGTATGGATATTAACCTAAAATATGTGAGCATCAGGAACTGAATGAGCGAAGGAAGCGGCTGCACGCGTGAGGGAACGGAGTTCCACTCACCAGGTCATCAGTCCACCTGGTGTGGTGTTTTTTTATGGTAGGATGTAATCATCGAATGACGAAACCCGCTTTTGGGCGGAGTGAGAGACAGTGTCAGACTCTTACTGACTAAAAAATCTACCCCATTCCTTCCTTGCCTCATTCCCAGACCGCGGTAACACTTTCGCACCAACCCTCGGCACCAGAAGGCTTCGATCCTGAAGAGCCCCTACAGTTTGCTGACAACTCCTTGAAGCGCGTGGGAACGGTGCGCCCCGTTGACGACTTGGACGCGGTATGGACTGAGTTTATTATTGAGTTTTCTTCAGATTTGACAATAAACTTGAAGTAAAACTATATTATCTAGTTATTTAATATACATACATTGTTATTACCTAACCCTCCTCCTTGGTAGTTCACTCCCACACAAAGACAGAGTGAGATAGAGTGGTCGTGATTGATTACCTATTATTTAATTTAAATAACTTGTCTTATATAACTTCTTTTTATTATTGTCATGAAAATGTATGAATATGATTTTAAAAATGTGGTCGAAATGTGCTATGATAGGAATGAAGTTATTTTATGGCATTATTTTTTTTGGGGAACGCATGATATAAAATAACTTTAAAATTTTATTACAGTTGTCTGCGAAAAGAGTCTATGAATTTAGGTATTTTATTACTTACATATAATTTTAACTTTTAGTTATGAGAGTAGAGAAACGGTAAATTTACATCATTTTATAGTACGTGGCACGTAAGTTGAGCCATTTAGTATAAATTTCGAGACCCCCCCCCCATTTCGATTGAAAACCATATCAAATAGGTCTACCTATTAACCGCGTACCACAGTAGTCCACACAAATCTATAAAGATATAATTGCGTAGGCAGCTTTGTTGGCAGTCTATACATTAATGTACACTCCCAAACCATTAACATAATTCTATACACAAATTTGGCACATTACCGACAGTGTACTACGAATGTGCTACGCTGCTACGGATGTGCTACGGCGTAGCGCTGCTACGTCAAGTGCGACGTGGCCGTAATATTAAGCGCTTTATTGCCTCCTACACTGTTTGCGGCCACACTAAGGTACTCTATATTACAGCCGGCTATTCGAAGCAAGTTAATCATTACAATGTGTTTGGATTACCGTACGAAATTGAGGTACAGGGACATCTTGTAACAACTTTGTCATATGTGAAATACCCAGGCTATTTCGCCAGTTACACTTTAACACGCGTGCAGCTTATAACTTTCTTAAGACTAATCCTGTTTTTTATTTTATCATCGTCATTCTTTTGCTAAATGTATTTGTGATCAACACAACATGGAATGGCCTGTTCTAGTAGTCTAATGGTTAGTGGCTCTGACTGTTATATCGGAGGTCGTGGGTTAGATATGTGTGTAATATGTTTGTATTTAGAAATATATAACTATGTTTATCAGTAATGTACTCGTAGCACAAACTCTAGACTAGATGGCGTTTATGTGAAAATTTTGGAATATACATGACTCCTTTATCCATAATTCTCTCTTGATCCTATTTTACTTATATTTAAAATATTATAATATAAAATAAAGCTACCCTTAAAATTAACATTCCATCAGTGTTATAAACCTCCCTTAGTAACGGTAAAGGTCAGCTGATTAACCATTCTATATGCACGAGCACTTCGCGGTCCATCAAAAACAAGTAATCAAACCCCGAGATAGAACAACAAAAATTTAATGGATAAATTAAGGAGATCGTAAAATATGCGATAACTTCCGCAACATGAAACAAAATCCATTACATTAATGTTAAAGAAGAGCAACAATACGTCACTGTCAGGGAGGAGAGTGGGGCCGGGAAGTGATTTCAAAGGCGGAATGCCCGCAACGTGCCTTGACTCCCGATTACACCCACGTGAACTACATTAATATCTCGAAGAATTAGCCGACGTGACCGCTTCATCAACTTTAACGCCACTATCGAGTTTAAACACGAATTCAACTCGCATTTCGATTCAATTATATACTCGCTTCACTCTCTCTACTCACCTCTCAATGAATTTTATGACGAAGACGGTGCTAACATCTATTTAGAAATGGAAATTAATATATAAAAAAAATCTAGGCTTGTTCCTGTTTAGATGAGTAACAGATTAGGTGAATATTAAAACTTAATTTATGCTAGACAAATATGATGTATTCTCAGAAATTTACCGACGTGACCGCTTCATCAACTTTAACGCCACTATCGAGTTTAAACACGAATTCAACTCGCATTTCGATTCAATTATATACTCGCTTCACTCTCTCTACTCACCTCTCAATGAATTTTATGACGAAGACGGTGCTAACATCTATTTAGAAATGGAAACTAATATATAAAAAAAATCTAGGCTTGTTCCTGTTTAGATGAGTAACAGATTAGGTGAATATTAAAACTTAATTTATGCTAGACAAATATGATGTATTCTCAGAAATTTACCGACGTGACCGCTTCATCAACTTTAACGCCACTATCGAGTTTAAACACGAATTCAACTCGCATTTCGATTCAATTATATACTCGCTTCACTCTCTCTACTCACCTCTCAATGAATTTTATGACGAAGACGGTGCTAACATCTATTTAGAAATGGAAACTAATATATAAAAAAAATCTAGGCTTGTTCCTGTTTAGATGAGTAACAGATTAGGTGAATATTAAAACTTAATTTATGCTAGACAAATATGATGTATTCTCAGAAATTTACCGACGTGACCGCTTCATCAACTTTAACGCCACTATCGAGTTTAAACACGAATTCAACTCGCATTTCGATTCAATTATATACTCGCTTCACTCTCTCTACTCACCTCTCAATGAATTTTATGACGAAGACGGTGCTAACATCTATTTAGAAATGGAAACTAATATATAAAAAAAATCTAGGCTTGTTCCTGTTTAGATGAGTAACAGATTAGGTGAATATTAAAACTTAATTTATGCTAGACAAATATGATGTATTCTCAGAAATTTACCGACGTGACCGCTTCATCAACTTTAACGCCACTATCGAGTTTAAACACGAATTCAACTCGCATTTCGATTCAATTATATACTCGCTTCACTCTCTCTACTCACCTCTCAATGAATTTTATGACGAAGACGGTGCTAACATCTATTTAGAAATGGAAACTAATATATAAAAAAAATCTAGGCTTGTTCCTGTTTAGATGAGTAACAGATTAGGTGAATATTAAAACTTAATTTATGCTAGACAAATATGATGTATTCTCAGAAATTTACCGACGTGACCGCTTCATCAACTTTAACGCCACTATCGAGTTTAAACACGAATTCAACTCGCATTTCGATTCAATTATATACTCGCTTCACTCTCTTTACTCACCTCTCAATGAATTTTATGACGAAGACGGTGCTACCATCTATTTATTTAAAAATTAATATTTCTTTCTGTCAAGATGGGTAATTCATTAAACAAATACTTAAGACTGTGCTAGGCAACTATGGTGATTGCTTTGACAACTTTAACCTACTGTTGAGTTTAAAACACGCATTAAACTTTTCTTAAATAATTTTTTAATCTTAATAAACAAATGTTTTTGATTCACAAAATTGTTTTTTTTTTCAATATTGAATAAGATTTTTTAATAAGAAAGAAAGCACCACATATTTTGCTCTTCTAAAAAATTTTGATATTATTTTCACAGTTCGTATTTTATTTGTATTTTTAATGATACAGGATTTACAGAAGATTGTAGTTGCGATGCAACAAAGACATACGTGGGTAGTCTGAAAAGTTTCCGACCCCAATGTGAAGATAGTAAGTTAGTAGTAAGATAGACAATAAAAGCTAGTGAATGTAATTGTGCATCCTTTGATAGTAACTCACCAAAGTTTTAGCTATTTTGGACGCGCAGTATTTATCTGACAGTCATTTGAATGAGTCTAAGTGTGATGCAGAAAAAGTCCTTTTTTCACCAAGACAATGCGCCGTCTCACACCTCAGCGGTTGCTACAGCCAAAATTTATAAATTATGGAGTGACCTGCTTGATTATCCACCTTGTTTGCTAGATCCAGTTTAAGCTACATCTTTTTGTTCATTTATCTAATAATTGCGCTTGGAGGATAGCGATTTTCATCAGATGGGGAGGCAATCATCTTCGTGAACAATTGTTATCATAGAAAAATGCCGACTACTATTTGAACAGGTTAAAGAGACCAAAGCATCGCTGGAAGAAGGCTATAAAGTTATAAGGAGACAAAGTAAAAAAAGAAGAATTGCATCTTTGTTAGCTCAGAAACTTTTCAAACCACCTGCGTACTATCTACATATACATGAACTCTCATAAAGAAGTATGTCGGAATTTTGAAACCAAAACATCTTAAGATATCGTAAAGTCTTCAATATAATTATATAAGAAGTTGCAATTCAATTATTAAGGAATTACAAATGGGTTGGTTTTGCTTGAATAAATGTTTGTCACAAAAATTGCAATTTTAGAAAAGTTCAGTATAGTTCAGTTTGTGTACACTCGCACTTGAGCCACGGGGTATTCTTGAAAGGGAAGTCGTGCTTCTGGAACGTAAAAGGCAGCTGAAAGACACAAGTGTGGTTTTAGTCAGTTAAAGTCTGATTTAATCCCTCGCTTCACCCTAAAGCTCAAGTCATTGGAAGTAATTAGATAATTACCGACGTCAAAAAAACAACACATATATTTTAGAAGTATGTGTCAGGCAAACTATCCGAATAATTTAAAGAAATTAGCCAACATGACCGCTTCACCAAGTTAAACTTCAGTATCCAGTTTAAACTCAAATTCAAGTCGCACTTCGATTCAATTACATTCCCCTTACAAGGCGAGCTCCTCAATGAATTTGAAGATCTATTCACGAAGTGACATCAGTTTATGCAGCTTAGATGCGTTTGCTTCTGTCTTTACCAAATACGTGACTGAA
This sequence comes from Mythimna loreyi, assembly GCA_029852875.1. NCBI lineage: Eukaryota > Metazoa > Arthropoda > Insecta > Lepidoptera > Noctuidae > Mythimna > Mythimna loreyi. Next base: position 10,059,106 of record CM056782.1, on the reverse strand, counting down.
TACACAAATAAATAGACAAAGCGCTTTGGGAACACATTCATTATGTTTTCAGCTGAGAAGTAGAACTTCCTACTGAGTCTATGTCTCCCATCGACTTGTATTCTTGCGATAGACAAGCACGTTCATGGAAACTATTTGATAAAATACTGAGAATTTCAAACAAAAGTTCGCTGCAGCGCTAGATTGGTAGTATGTCTAACAAAACTTACAGCGTGGATAGCTTATAGAGGATACTTTTTCCCGACCGTAACGTCTTAAGCGCCATGTATTTCATGGCAGCCATGCGTTTCGTTCAACATAGTGTAATGGCATATCACCTATAAAGACTGGCCTGTTGGTCTGGTGGTTAGTGGTCCTGGCTACTATGCCGGAGGTTGCGGGTTCGATTCCCACACAGGACAAATGTTTGTGTGATGAGCACAATGATCCTGTGTCTGGGTGTAATTTATCTGTAACAAGCGACCCGCTCCAGCTTCGCACGGTTACTGATATTGAATATATTATGCACGTATTATACACATAAACCTTCACGCTATCTATTAAAAAAAATCTATTAAAACACATCGAAATCCGTAGCGTACTTTTAAAGATCTAAGCATACATAGGGACAGCGGTAAGCAACTTTGTTTTATACTATGTAATGATATGTATGTATTTAGAAATGAAATGTTTATCAGTTGTCTATTACCCGTAACACAGGCTCTGCTTAGCTTGGAACTAGACGACGTTGTGTGATAGTTGTGGAATATAGATATTTATTATTATTGAATAGATTTTTATACAACAGCAGCAACACTTCTTGCCTAGAAAACTTTATTACAATAATACTCTATTTCAAAATGTAATAAATTTAATAGTCTTCGTTAGTGTAAATTCGCTTCGCTAACATTTCTTCATGAGCTTTATCGGGATTCAATAAATGCACGTTGTTATAATTTCTGAAGCTCGATAAAAAATTGTTCGTATATTATTTCAACAAGAAAAGAAAGAACTTAAAAAAGAATTGGCATGATGTTTTATAATCAGTTTGATTTTTTTTATGTTCTTTTTTGTTTACAAATAGTTTACTTAACACTCAGTAAACCATTTGTAGGTACAAACCTACTTGCATTTCGTTTTAATAGGGAGGAAAATCTGTAAGTATGTTAGTTTATGATTGCAGAATGGGCAAGCGTTTAAATGAAATATTGTCTTTTCTATTGTATTATATTATAAGCTATTAAAACGCTTGGACAAGCAATAGTTTTACTTTTTTTATTTATGTCCAAGTTTATTTTAATTCTAATTTATTACCGCCGCGTCAACACTGCATAAACGTTAAATTGGCACTTATATCAGGTGGTACGCGGACTGTTGTGTCTGCAAATCACCTAATTAGAAAAGAAAAAAGAGGCTGAACGGATTTGTATGTTTAGTATGTCCATATCATTCATGTTCTAGACTAGTACATAGGATATTACAGACTTTATATTCAGTGAATATATACCCTTGGAATAATTTCCTACTTTTCCACGTACCAAGCTGCTGGCAAAAGCACGTTGCACTATTATGAACATACTTTTTTTTTATTTTCTCGATGCTTTTTGCACACTTAAGCCCCGGAGCACGTAAATTCGAGTAGGTAAGGCACTTTAACCGATGAATTAACGTAAAGTGGATTGCTGAATCTCGTCCTTAACAGCACAATTGACGCGTCAATTCTGTAAATAAATCAATTAAAATACGGTAAAAATTCTGCCCTATAAATTATGGTAGCGGTAATATTGACGGTACGGTGAGCCGTTTGATGAATTGGCTGCTGCTCGAGTTCGATTCTCGCATAGAACAATTTGTTGTATCGGGGCTGGGTGTCTTAGAAACCTATTTATGTGAATTTAGAAACGAGTATTTTTGAACGCATCCATGATATAGGAGTAAATTCTAAAGTGAGTGAAAAAAATAAAAACCCATTTAACTAGGAATTACATATCGACCTTGAACACATAGTAACGATTTTCGAGTCTTAATTTAAGTGGAGGGCTATGCGTAACTAAAGCTAATAAATAGTTCAACTTATATGTTTTAAAAAGTGCAGTGATAAACTATTCTTTCACTACCCATACTCTGAAAGTAGATCACGAAGTTGTCTGCGGAGCAGTGGCGGATTTGCCCTAAGGCCCAGTAGGCCCGGGCCTAGGGCGGCCGGATATAAAGGGCGGCAAATCGTGCAAAAAAAAAAATTGTAATGGGTGCGACAGCAGTGTGAAGCTGGTGGCAATGGGCACGACTCTGGAGTTGGACAGGCGCTATATTTAGATAATGAAAAAGGTCTCACTCAATCTCTAATTCTCCATACCTACCTACATAGGTGGAGTTGAGACGATTGCGAACTGGCTGCAACATAATCTTTTGACGCTAAATGTTGACAAAACTAAATTAATTAACTTTGCCATTTCAAAACGTTCTGCCCCTAACACTGTAAACTCTATACAACTGCATCATCTCACGACACAGGGAATCCTAGTGTGAGTTCCAGGATTCAACGCAAACAAATGTAATTTTTTCGAACAATAAACTTATTATTATTATTACATAAATAAAACTTACCGTTTTTTTTACGATCAATAAAACATTAATTTGAACATCAATGGAATGGAACGTTGACACAAAAATTCGAGAGGATCATCAATGCATGGAAAATCTTAACACCGCGATTCAGAAAAATGACGTATTTGCAGAACGCCATCTATGGGTAAATGGATATAACGTCCGTAATGAAAGTTGTGGTAGCAGCATTTGACTTTTTAGTAATTTTATATTATCTCCGAAACTGTATGACCAACTGACATACTAGACCAGTGCAGATAGCTTTTGAAAGGGAACAAAATAGTAGTAGAATGAAACCCATTGGAAAAGGAAGATAATATAGCAAAAATTTAAGGAAAAATAAATTACGGTCGATCTGTGGTCGGGAAGTGGATGGGTGTGCGGTTTTAAGGGTAAAAAATGGTTTCTCTCGATTTCTGGCAAAACTATTGGTTTTATGGATAAATGTCTAATAGCAAACTTGTAGGTCATAAAAAGATCTACCACTTTTGTATTTACACTTTTTCACATAGCCTTAAAATCTATGTGAAAAGTCCAAAAAACCGAGTTTTTTCATTTAATTTTTATCTCCTTTAAAAATTACTTTTTTTTTCACAAAATTGGGATAAAAGTTTCCTTTTCATGTCCCAAACTTACTATAATTTTTTTGATTTAAAATACTCACAGTTGCTCTTTATTTTGACTTACATCGAAAAAACAGCCTATTTTTCAATCGAAAAATCTCACATAAAAATATGTGATTTTTTTTAAAAGTTTGTTGTCTTCTTATTCATTGAATTCTTTACTTTTTGATAGTGTAAAAAAAGTATACATTAATACAGTAAGTTTTTTCAGAAAATGCAAAAAACTAAAAAATCTCGAATCGGAAATTACTTTTGTTTAATCATTATTAGCGACCCGCTCCAGCTTCGTGCGCGTGCAAAGGTGATATATTATACATATAAACCTTCCTCTGGACTCACTCTATCTATTAAAAAAAACCGCATCAAAATCCGTTGCGAACTTTTAAAGATGTAAGCATACACAGGGATAAGCAACTTTGTTTTATACTATGTAATAATGTACTGAGGTGTTTATTAAATTTTTTATAAGATTTAAAGGGGATTTCATGTTGGAAATGTGGTTTTTTTCCATAGAACCGGTAGTTTTGCCGGAATTAGAGATAAACCATTTTTTACCCTTAAAACCGCACACCCATCCACTTCCCGACCTCAGATAGACCGTAATTTATTTTTCCTTAAATTTTTGCTATATTATCTTTCTTTTCTAATGGGTTTCATTCTACTACTATTTAGGTCCACTTTTTATCATTAACAGTGCTAATTGCACTGGACTATACTGTAAACGGCAAATCTTATCTGTCCTTGTGAGAGTGAGATGATTTATTTTGATCAGAATTAATATTTTGTTGCATAAATAATCAATCAAACTTAAGGAAGCCGAAAAAATTCTTTTTTAAAACTTTAAACAGAAGAAAACGATAAATATAAAAAATAGACGAGTTTTGTAAAACATTTATTTTATTAAAAATAAAACCTAAAACCGTTTTAAATGTTTTATTTAAATGTCCAAAAATATTCTAAACTAGCTTTATAAGCTAATACTTTTAGTTAAACAGTTTACGGAATCAATTAAAAATGGGAATAAAGTAATTCATGAATAATGTGTCTAGTAATGATGAGTGCTGAGAAAGGGGGCGGCACGTAGCCTGGGGCCTACAGCGGCCAGGACTGCAAATCCGCCACTGCTGCGGAGCGGGGTCAAAGTAGTACTTTTGATCCCCAGGGAGAATTACTTTCAACTGACAGCTGTCAATAATTAAAAAAAATTGTTCTATTTTGACATTGCTATTGAACCGTGACCCAAATTTCTATACAGCCAGTACATTTGAATTAGCATAAGGATTAGGCGTATACTTTAATAATGAATTAATTAGAGTATGAGTTTTTTAAAGGACATTATTTTAATTTACTACTTAAATATTTAGAAAACTTCCCAGATATACAATCAGTACAGTGCTCCATATTCTCTTTCACAAATGAGCCTTGGTCTCAAGGTACCCTCGCCCCGAATGTGTAGAACCCACAACTGTTTTTGCAAATCACCAAACACCGATTTACACGGTGTTTTACTCAACAAGTTTGGGAGAGCAGTCCCAGAGGAACGAGCGAGAACAAATCTTCCAATTGAATGTTAATTTTATACAGACTACCTATTTTCTATTTTTTATTTTAGGTTTATCTATAGATAAACGAATTTTGAAACCGAAAAATTAAGGCGTAGCCGTAGGATACCTTTAACCAGTTATAAGAGCCATAGACATATTTTACTACTTTTTTGTATTTTTTTTTAATATTTACACATTGTTCTCACGTAATGGTGGCGATAAGAAACATATAACTGAGATATTTGTAATACATCTTGCACTTTCTTTTCCATAGAGATCTACGCTTTGGAATGTGCAATTAATTTTCTTAGGACAGACAGATTTCTTAACCTTCCAAAAGTGAAATGAAACAAAGCGATTTTGACTTTTTTTATGGTATGTCAAAATCATACAATGACGAATCCCGCCCTTGGGTGGAGCGGGAAACAGTGTCAGACTCTTACTGACTAAACAAACTAACCCATTCCTACGTTGCCATATAAACCTTGAACTGACTGGACTTATTTATTATCTTAAAAAAAAATCTAGACAAGTGTGAGTCGGACTCGCGCCCTAAAAGTTCCATAAAAACTTGTCTTAAACCAATTTCCGAATTGAGTTACTAAGATTTTTCCGAATCACAATTTTGTTTGCGGCGTAATTACAAATTTACAGTTTTTAGAATGTTTTTCCTACAGGTACTTGTGCTATGAGGCCTTGGTTTGTGCCAAATTTCAAGATCGTAGATCAACGGGAAGTACGAGATGTTAAGTTTAAGAGTATCGAAAAAAAAAAAAAAAAAAAAAAGCACGGTAAAATTATGCCCCAAATTCCTTTATTCTTACTATGTAATTGATTATTGAGATGAAGTGAAAACAAAGGAGTTGGGGGCGTAGCCAACTCAAAGCGTTCGACGTTAACGAAATTATCACAACTTGGCTACCCAGGGGCTGTAGTTTCGGTACACATTAGTTATTCAATATATTCGATAAATCAAACAAATTATAAAACCTAAACGTTGTTTTCCAATACTTTATTAATAGCAAATATCCATTTCCCAGAAACCTTTTAATTTATGAATTTGAACGTAGTTTTAGTTTAATCCAGTTTAAATTTCAACAGAATTAATATTTAAAGAAAATTGTTGATATTCGGTCCGTAGTGTTTGTGCGACGTCTCTCCGCGGCCATGTCCCACCTTCCATCCTGTATCACGTGCCCTATTACCTATTCACGTATAGACCTAAGGAGAGCGCACCTGCATGGTATTGCCGTGGCCAAATACTGGGCCAGGCGAGGACTTTCATTTGGAAAAAAGATTTTTTTTTTCATCGACACACGTAGAAGATTGATAGTTTTTATTACCTACTAGCTTTTGCCCGCGGCTTTGCTCCCGGCATTAGATTATTCTATTCTAGTTCACTATACCCTACTCTACCCTACTCTAACCTACTCTGCCCTACTCTACCCTACTCTTACAAGCTTTGGTTACGCATTTGATCCACTTAGGAAAAGGTTATGGAAAATATATTTTTTTTATTTTTTGTACCTATACAAGTACATTATAAAAAAAGTCTGGAAAAATCTTCAGCGTTCTAGGCAATTTTTTTTTCTTCTATAAATTAGCGCTTGACTGCGATCCCACCTGATGGTAAGCAGTGATGTAATCGTTGCACTAACTTATTAAGAGCCTATTTATTCTAGCCTTGAAGATACCTAAATTATAATCGGATGGGAAGCCGCAGCAGGCAAATTATTCCTAAATTATTCCAGTCCTTAGATGTACGCAATACAAATGACGAGGCTATTTAATCAGGATGTTGATCAGTCAATGAATGAGTCAGAACTTTACTTTCTATATACATACAAAAGATCCTGTTACGCTGTTCAAAAATAGACAAAAAATGACCCTAAAGGTATATCATATCATGTTTGCATAAATGTTTAAAAAGTATTCTAACACAAATAAAAAGTGAATAGATGAGAACTTTCACTTTTCTAACTTAAGCTTTTAATTTAAAAGCCTAACTTATCAGTCTCTCATTAAAAGTAAAAGTATTTGAAAGGCTTTTAAATCAAATATAGCCAAAAGAAATGTTCTTTTTTTTATTTCTCCAAATTAATATTTAAAATATGACTTACGTACTCACCAGCATTAGTACAAATACCTAAAGAACTTTCAAATATCCTAAAGCTAAATTATTTTAAGTTGCAAAACTTTTTTGAATCTATTCTTTATGATAGCGAGCAAAGAAATGATGGCTGGATCTCTTCACACAGAAGGCTGATTTGACACAAAATTCAAGTTGTTTAATATATTTAGTGACGGCCCGGCATCATTCATCATTTCAGCCAAAAGACGTCCACTATTCGAAATAGGCCTCCCCCAACTGTCGCTACAGTAAACGGTCCTGTGCGTCTCGCATTCCTGCAATACTTGCCAGGCCATCGATCCACCTTGTGGGAAGCTTTCCAACGCTACGTCTTCCGGTACGTGGACGCCATTTTAGAACCTTTCAGTCCCAACGGCCCTCCGTTCTACGATTAATGTGCCCTGCCCAAGTGCCCATTGCCACTTAAGTTTGGCGATATTCTGCTATGTCGGTAGTAGGACATGTTGCATGCATGCATGATTGGTAATAAGGTCACAATGGAAAAATTGCGCCAACCCCAAATAACACGTGATGAGGGCAAGAAAATAATGGTTGATAGCGAGTGATTGGCCATTCTCACCTGATGATAAGCAAAGGAACACGCTTGATTAAAAGTAACCAGCTCGCTCTTGATTTTAATATCCCCAAATTATACGAAACTATATCAAGGGGCTCTGACGCCAGCAGGAAATTGAATTGTTTGCTGTACGCATAATGAAGTTATTCCTATAATTTTTTGTGCATATGGATAGGATATGTGTATGTATGCTGGAAGAGATTTTTTTTAAAATAAGCATTACCTTTGTCAACATCATCATCTCAGCGCCAGTCCCGGTTGCACACCTTGGCTTTCACCTCGGTGCCCGGGGTCCGCTTTCCCACAAAATCGCCTCCACTGCGCTCGGTCTTTCGCGTCCTCTGCCTTAAGCATCACCTTTGTACCTGATTTTTTACCCCTTCTATTTTTCTTTTATTGTAATGTGTGTACATAAATTGTTAAATTAAAAAAAAGACACAATGACCCACCTTCCGCTGCCTTTTTACTAAAAAAAAACTCAATTACTCGCGAGCAAATCCAGGATTACCAGCAAGTCTACTATAAAGTGTGAGTAGGTGTGTGCCAGGTTATAGACGCAATATTACAGCCATTATGAAACATTACGACCCCATAGGATCAGGTACTATAAAGATGATAATATCGTAGGATTTGTATAACCTCCAAGTACTTGCTTTCGTGCTCATGCCTCCCCGCGGGATAAGCAGAATTCTAAATGGTGGCGACGATTATGAAGATAAAGAAACTATGTGGGGTTGTAAATAATTTAGTGGGTTGAAGTCGGAAAGGAAAAATATATATCTGCCTTCTGGGGCAGCCGGCCGCTTGGATAAAGGTTTTATAAACTGATTTTGTACTTCCGCAATGATGTCAAATCAAAAATAGAAGAAGGAACCCTTTTCAGAATCTTTTCAATTTACTTTATTTTGTTTTTAGTGTAGTGATAGCTATTCTTTTTTGATGTTTACATTAATGAGACCTAGGCCTCTTCTATAGGAGAGGTAATGAGCTACATCTCACATCTAATGTGATCAAATGTGGGTGTGTGTATGGCTTGGTGGATGTTTTGAAATGTTTAAACCCCAACGTTCTACTTGTAATTCGGAGCTGTTACAATTAGGCCACCGCCGCTTTTCTTTAATTAATTACTTCATTTTAATCTAGACAAATGTAAAACGACTAGTTTTAAACATCTCACTCAAACAAAAATTAAGCAACCAATTCATAAAATCTACATCAGAAATTCCTTCAAACATTTTAAAGACCCAACTTTCGAGTGTTCATTTCATACAGTGAAGTTTCACTATATAAAATTAACGTATCAAACTTGGTTAGTAGCAAGTGTGGTGGCGCCTTAACGTCAATGTCGCAGCAAATTCGGGTCGTATATATAACAAACACAACTTTTAAGCCTCGGCTTACCCACAAGGGTTCAGAAATGATCGGACGTAATTAGAAGATGTGGCACATTTAAACTTTCCTCGTATAGTAAAACAAACGACGCGTTCAAACAGAGTATGCTTTGGCTTTGTGGAGACTCCCACATGCACACATGTACTATGTATACCTACGTTACATAAATGACGATGTTATTTTGTTTTGCAACACATGTAAATGTACGGGGGGCGTGGGAAGTTCGGTTATTTGATTGATAAACAAAGTGAGTGACAGTCTGAAGATACCAAACGAAACATTGAAGTGACGCCAGAGCGATTTGTTTCGCAATATAAAAGTGATATTTTAAAGAGAACACAAATACCGAAGTTAGCCGTTGTTTTGACCTTTGTGTTTTCCAGTCTCTTTTGAATCGAGTGTGTCTGTATTTTGCCTAGTCTCCACTGTATTCTGTTAGTTGTTATCCTAGAGCTCACGCTCGTGAAAGTGGATTTGACGCGCAGGGAGATACGGGAAAGGTAACTGACGTGTGTGTAAGCTAAGCCGACATTTTGCTCTGTTCTTGTAGTAGTAATAGATATTTTTTCGTCACTAATTTTCATGTTTACCTATTGAGATCAACTTCCTAGAACACTTGGAGCTATCATCATTTAATTAACTTCGTATCAAAATTGCCCACTCCACCTTATTATCTCGTTATGTAAAGCGTTCCGCGTAAAACTTGTTGGAACGAGAAAATTTCAATTAAAGCAGTGTTTGCTTGACGCAGAAATTAAAGAAGAGCGAGGGAGCGAATCCACTGTGTCAACTAGCTTATAACTGCAGCGAGAACAGTGTGTAAGGACGTGTCTACGCATACTAGTGGCCCAACTGAAATATCGAGCACCGCCCGCTCCGGCGCCGCGGCCTTCGCCTCGAAACACAAATAACACATATTAGAATACGCTGCAATACTTTGTGACTCACACTCCACCTCTTCACTTAAAACAACGCAATATACAAGAACTCAAAATTCAATTAAACGTTTAAAGCACGGAATTTTCATATAGCAAACAGTGCAGTGAAATACTTCAACGTCATAAGAGTAACATATGTGACCCAAAAGCGAAAAACATAAAAAATCAACAAGCAATGTCGCAACCGCGGCTCTCTTTTCGACGCATGTGACTGTACCTAAAAAAATAAAGTCGGGAAATAAAAGAACTTTTTAAATAAAAGTTTTTATTCACTTCTTTTGAGTAAAATCTACGTCATTTCATTTTGCAGGCTATGCTGCAAAAATGAACCGCATTTTGAAACTATATTAATATAATATATAAAACCAAATAATAAGTCCTAAATCAGGCCAAAAATATATTAAATATTGAACAGTATTATACCAAAAGTTACTTATAATAGCATTGGCTTTAAAAGCGTACATAAACTAACTAGCTTCCGCCAGCGAGCTCCCCCGCGCGAAAGTAAGCTTCTAAATAAAAACTTTAACCCGTTTTAACCTCTTTAGGCGCTGAATTTTGAAAAATCACACACTCTTTGTTCACAATTTCACATTCCTAGTCTTAGTAGTTTCGGTGTGTTTATAGTCAGTCTTTCGGCTTCTTTTACATATATTGACTAAATTGTTACATTGAAAATTAATTGGCAGACTCAAATCAAGATAATGAAATCGATACAGTCTGTCTGCATCCTACAATGGGCCAGACGAAAAACAAATCAAAACAAAGCAGTTCGCGACGTTCGATTGTTTCTGTCATAAGTTTTAGAATGGTAGCCAGTTGTAGGTTGTACCGGTTTAGCTGGGACGCCTGACTTTACACAGGGACCCTACCCGGCGCAACTGCGACCAGTCCCGGACTACGTGACGTGGAATAACTCACAGCTGTAACTTCGGTCGCTACTGCTCTCGGCGGAGAATTTTATGCGCATTATTATAACGGTTTATGTACCTACGGGCCCCGCTCAGCCACAGTAGAACTCAATCCTAAATGTCTTTATGGCCCACGCTAAGACGATGCCATTTCCGCTAAAACAACTAATTTATTACAGGGTAGTTCTGTGTTAGCGGTTCAACTGTGCCGTTTCGTGGTAAATACAAAGTGATGTTTATGTTAACAAAACGAAAGTGGGAACTTGGTTCAACTTAGAGTTTAAGAAAATGAAATTTAAATAACACACTTAACAGATACCTAGAATTAAGCTGGCAAAGTTGTGCGAAGGACGCGGATATAAGAGATTTAAGAAAACGTTATTATGCAGTGTTTGTAGATAGCACAATAATAATACACGAAGCGTGATTAATGTCATTAATATTCAAAACATGGACTGCCCGCCAGCTGTTTGATTATCTTCGATGGAGCGCAAAGGAAAAATTTAAATTCCTTAGACGTTGCAGCGAAGCGACGGTTGAAACTAAATTGTAGAGTAACCTTTTATTATCGCCTAGCTTCCCATCCCTACAAAAGACGTTGGTAGGCAGACATTGTAAATGTCATTCACCAGAGACACCTCAATTTGTTAATTTCGTGACTCTTTTTATTTTAATGTAAATTTCTTTCAATTTAAAATTATAAACTGAGCTTAATACTATACTAACTTTTTTTTTATTATTTGCTATATTTTACTTTGATTTATCGCTCCATTCCCAAAAGTTCGCATCATTCGGTTAAACTACAAGCAAACCCCAGTGTTTGTATAATTTTATGGGGTATTTTATCCAAGATCGCAAGTCCCTCAAATAATCTGTAAATAATAAAAATAAGCAAACGTCTTGAAAACTATGTTTGATTTGATTACTTCTAATTTAATTGTTTTATTGCAGTTGTTTATTTTTTTATATTTGAGCAATACAATTATTCAATTTTGTTGCCTATATTACTGTGACCTTACTGAGTCCTTAAATAATTATTTGTAATTAACTAATTGTACCTTAGCTTTAAGTCTATTGTTAGCTGAGTAATCTTTACGCACATTATGGAAAGCAAATAAATGAAATTAAATGAATATGAATGATATGTTAAAATCTGAGTACAATGAAATAGAGGGTGCATGAAACTTTTAGGGGTAACAAAAACGGGGGTGCTGATTAGAAGTCGTGCTCATCCACATATAATGAACAGTAATGAGTTATATTGCGAGCAAGGAGCAGACTCGCACGTCGGGGGCCACCGACTACTTTTTGACACAATTTTGTTATGTTTGTACTGAGTTAATTAAGTCGCTTGTCACCGGCGACGCAGCCTCGCTGCTTAATACTTTAAGCTCTTAAAACGCAAACTACAACACTACACTGTATTATATCCTCTTAACGAGCTCTTTTAGAGAGCTTACTTTAAATTTAATTAATGGCGATTCAGTAAAAACCAGCCCCGAGTTATTAACATTAATTAAGTTTAGACAGTATTAATAGAGTTATAGTAGAGACAATATTTTATGAATGAAAAGGATCTTTAGTCGGGCGTTAAAAGCAGGCGACTTACACCCATTTTGATGTATTTTACACTAATGGAGTAAAATTTCAATAGGCAGCTCTATAGCTGTAGGTACAAGTAACAAATAGGCACGAGGCTCTTAACTATGAGAACATTTCTAATTGCCTGCTACTAAGACATGGGCTCGTTAACCCAAATGTAAACTAATTAGTTGTAAACATAATAGAGAAACAACCGAAGTGACTTGTCTCATATTTCAGCAGTATCTTATATAATCACTAGCTTCTGCCAGCGGCTTTGTTCGTGTGAAAGTAGTAGATATATTATTGTAGTCACTAAGGAATAAAATAGCACTTTACGTGTGAAAAAATACATTAAAATCGATCGATTTAAATTTCATTCTTTACAAAAAAAAATGCAAATGTTTTGTCTTTATAATTTTAGTGGGTATACATTTATTATTTTAAGTCGAGCTTAAAGTTACCTAAAAACCAGTTATTATTATTTTCCGCCAAAGTATTAACTACTAACATCAATTCTGAGAGCAATTTCTGTCTCTAAATAAATATCTAACTGTATAATGTATTAAGACTACTGTATAAATATATAGTGAAGGCGTCTTGACGGAAGCTTCAGATTCGTCTCTATCCACCGCAAACCACCCGTAGCCCACCGCATCTACTGCCAACAATCCATCATCCTGCCTAGATCAATTAAACCCGAGCTTGGCCTGCCACGTAACGTTCCAAGTGAGGATAACACGCCTAATGCAATCTCCATCGCATTCTACGAGCCCGCCGACTGTAATTAAGTATAATACGCAAATAAATCACGATGAAAAGATACTGCTTTTTTAACTGACCTCTGTTTACTGAGAATTACTGGAGCACGCCCTTCATAAGCCACCTGAGGATTCCTTCCCTTTTGATGTATACACTTATAAATATTCAGGCATAATCCGCATATTTTAAAGTATAAACAACATAAAACTCATGGAGCTTATTCGGAAAACGTTCCACTTGAATTGTTTGAAACATAAAATAATGTAAACAAAAATAATACATGTAAAATGCAAATACGAGAGTGCAGTAAACGAGATCTTGGCGGTAAATATGAGCGTGAGCCTGTAGGTGGCATCACCCAGCATAAATATTCGGCGTAACTTATGTGCGCTGTGTCGCGCTGTTCACAAACAAAAACACCTCTGAAACGGAGCTTTGATTTTAAATTCTAATTTTATGAATCGTCTAGTTTGCATATCGCAGCATATTTTGGTTAAAACGACACGAATGTGTAGCCCCTCCCTTATTAATGGCTGCTAATTTATAATAAAACATCTCGCATGTGTGCTCGGGCCATGGAGAACGTTCGGTACGATTAGGTAAGTATGTGACACATAAAAAAGTATACTAACGTCAGTATAATTTAGATGATTCGTGTCTTACAAAACCTAATTCGGTCGGATTACTTTCAGCAAGTTGCGTAACTAATGAAGTAACTTGTGACACGGGTCGGGCCCTGGGATCGACGTAATCAAATTAATGAGAAAACTTCACTTCAATTTAGGGTTTCCTACCTCAATCTTTAGGATATTTGGTAGCGGTCAAGTGCTCGACTTGACCGCACCAAATATCCTAATGGGCATGTTGATTGCAGTTTGAGTAACTTGCTTTGACCTTTGTATACTCAAGAGCAGGATTTATGGCAAGAAAAGTAACTGAAATTTGTCAATAATTTTATCAAGCTTTTTCCTACGTTGGGTCTTCTAGTTTAAGCGGAGTCTGTCTACAAATATATTTTGATATCCACAACTCAATATCTGAGTGGCCCGATAGGGTTTCGTTGGCAAGATTAGTGTCAGATATCCCCTAACAACTGTGGTAGGTCCATTGTAGATTTAAAAATGACAGTCAGGATCAACAGCATAACTTGACACGAAGGAGACAGGGTTTAAACTTTTGAACCCCGGGCGAACGCCGGCGTTCGCACGCATATTGTTTCTTCTATGTTGTCTTCACTGTCTATTATGTCTCTAATTACGGCATTCTAAAGCTTAAAAAGGTTGTTCAATTGATCAGCATATGTGGTATTTTTTTTATTGATAAGCTCGTACTTCAGCTCTCGCACCTGATGTAAACCGAAGATGGAGTACCAAGCGGTTTTACTTAGTTATAAACTCGTGTATTCTCCACTATTATGAACTTACAACGTAGAATAACAACAATCTATTCGTGTGAATACCCACCGAACAAAGGCAAAGACAAGAATACAATGTCTCAGATAAAGCCATGCGCTGGTGAAAAGTTACTAAGCTAGATCTTTGGTGGTTATAAATTTAATTGCACGGTTTTCGCTGTGGGATTGGCTGCTACGCTGCGAGTCACTGGTTCAATTCACATCATCATCATTATCATTTTAGCCGAAAGATTTCCACTGTTGGACAATAAACCTCCCCCACATATCGCTCTAATGACCAGTCCTGTGCGTTTCGCATCCATCGGATTCCCTACCCCCATCAGGTCATCAGTCTACCTTGTGAGAGACCTTGCAACGATTAATCTTGCGGTAAGTACGTCGCCATTCTAGAAACTTTCGACACCATGGACCATCTAGTTCTGCGAGCAATATAGCCCTGCCCACTGTCATTGGCAAGTTTGGCGATTCTTCGGGCTATTTCGGTAACCTTCGTCCTTCTGTTTTCGACTCCTGATCAGGACAAATATTTGTACGACTTATTGATAGTTGTTCTGGGTCTTGTGTATCTTTACTTGTTTGTTAATATACGCATAATACACGAGTCATTCTTAGCGTACAGCACCATTTTTTTTATAGTTAATGCAGTAGGTACTAAAATAGTATTAATAAGAAAACAGTGATTACAAAAACAATGTAAGAAACATTTTGTAGTTTTAGAAGGAAAGGATTTTTTTGCTTATTAAAAAGTGTGTATAATATTAAATATTAACAAAAAGTGTTTTAATATTAACATAAGTTAGCAAGAACTAAAATTACTGAGTAACCATCTCAATAAATCGAGACTCACCCGTGCGCCAGAAAGCATGTTATAACCCGTTTGTGAGTTGTAGATCTTTGACAGTCGTTGCAGATAAATCCGAAACCGGGAAATCTTACTCCAGTATTTTTACCCAAAAATCTGAGTTGTGGAAGACAGACAGGCAGTCACTCCGTTTAAAATGCTGGTAAAAAGCTACTTCCAGTTTGACTGAAAGCCGAACCCACTGCACACTGCATATTTATGAAATCGCTAGGCAGGCTGGAACTATTCTAATTGAATAGTAGTTCTATGAAAAACAAGAAAGATGTTATTATTATTATTTTACTAGCGACCCGCCCCAGCTTCGCACGGGTACTGATATTGAAGATATTATGCATATATTATACACATAAACCTTCCTCTTGAATCACTCTATCTATTAAAAAAACCATATCAAAATCCGTTGCGTACTTTTAAAGATATAAGCATACATAGGGAGGCGCAACTTTGTTTTATACTATGTAACTAGCGACCCGCCCCAGCTTCGCACGGGTACTGATATTGAATATATTATGCGTGTATTATACACATAAACCGCATCAAAATCCATTGCGTACTTTTAAAGATCTAAGCACTAGGGACAGAGCGACTTTGTTTTATACTATGTAATGATGATTAGAGATTTGATTGGAAATAACCATACCTGCAAAAGTCACAAACTACCCAAAAGGGTCAATGTTTTGAGAGGTTCCTCACTCTATCTTTGCAAACAAGGATAATCAAAACAAAAACAGCTTATGAAGCAATTTATAATTTAATTTTATATGTCTTCCTAAACTTCGGTTCTGGATTAAATAACGTCACATTCAATCTAATTAAGCAACGAAAAAATATGCAAAAAGATTACGAAGACGTCAGATAAAGACTCTCCAGGAACAAAGTTTAAGAACAATGTCGTCATGACAAAAAAAGAGTGTCCATAATCGTCGGTACCTAATTGAATTCTGAAGTTGGTACTGTTGGGAGCTTGCTGCACTACTCCAACTTCTAATCATAAATTCCGCTGTTATAACATTTAACAAAGTTTCCTGTCATCCACAGAAATTGGCTTTACTCCAATTATCCGCTTTTTTCTCGCCGCTTTTAATAGCGGGTGCTAACTGTAACAACAATGTAGGCATTTAGCTTTTGTTAAAATTCCACTTTAGCCGTTATGTTTATGAGCTCTCAGCAATAATGCGCTGTCTTTAACACAAAAACTAAGTTTTTTGGTTTGATGCCAAAGTACAGAAAGATTTGTTACATGCTGGCGTAACACTCACCATGTTTAGAGACACTAAATGAATATTAATCTTAACGTTAAGTATCGCATTTGAACTTAAAACGAAAATTGAATAAAATATCCTTCAGATTCTCAAAAAATACTTTGGATATGAACACAGCTTATGTAAAACAAACGCCCTTAACACTTTCCTTTTGAATGAATTATGATATTTACATAAAAATCCCGTCTGCGTACTTACTGAAACATAAGTCGGGAAAGGCTACTTATGTTTGAGTAAACACTAAAGGTATCATTACGTGTGTGTCGCTTGTTTGTAAAACATTTGATCATCCAGCATTTGTTTCATATATACAGTTAAACGCATTCACCTGAATAAAAGGGTTGTTTCGTTGTATTGTTAAAAATATATTCGGCGAAGGTTTTTTTATTGTGGATGATCAGTCGAGGACATGGTAAACACAATCGCGCCGTCCCCACGTTAAAGCGGGTATTGAAGTGTGAAATTCAAAAATCAACTAACATTTTCTAGCCCAGTGAATCACTCATCCCTCCCTAGTCTTTTGCTCGAGACGTGTTTGCTTTTCGCTGAAGAGATTTCCCTTTAGATAAATTCATCGTGTTGATTCGACATTGTTTACACTGGAATCCTTTTAGTTGCGTTTGAACTTGTTTGTGTTTTTTCTGAGGCAACAAACTGATGATGAAACTTAAAATATATTTCTAAGAAATACGTACAAACAGGACTACGTCTTGTCTGTAAACATTCAATATTTAGTCTGAATAAAAATAAGGATTCCATGTTGAGAAACTTTATTGTACATAACTTTTTTATAAATACTCCTCAATAATGAAATAAATAAGATGCCCAAATATAAAAATATGTTCTTGATTGCCGTCTGCTTGAGGAAAATGAACAAATAGACATAATTAGAGCAAACTGATGTCCCTCATTTATCTATAGGTACAATATATTTATATACCTATATGTAATACAGTTATCTACGACTACCAGTAGTAGCTACACCTTTATTATATTACTAGCTTTTGTCCGCGGCTTCGCCCGCGTACATAAAACATAGCCTATATCACTCAGGAGTGAAACAGCTTTCTATTGTTGCTAAAATTTTTCCAATCGGACCAGCAGTACCCGAGATTATCTCCTACAAACAAAAAAATAAAAAAACAAACTTTACCTCTTTATTATATTAAGTACTAGCTGTGCCCGCGACTTCGTCCGCGTGGAATAGTTATTTTGGACATCATATTTATTTTTGCAAACAACCTCCTCAGCTTTATAAATTATAGCTGCTACCCACGACTTTGCCCGTGTCAATTTCTGTTATTATTTCAGCCAATTAGTTTTTAAAAGAACATATTATAATTATCTAAAAGTACTTCATAGAGCTACACCCCAACTTGGGCACGCCATAATCTCGGCGGTAAGTCCCCTCTTTGAGGCGTGATGTCTATCACGGCATCCTCACCTTCCGCATGACGCAGGTTCTCACCGGACATGGGAAGTTCAGGAGATTCCTGCGCGCCGGATTCGTGCGGAAGAGACGCCTGGGTGTCGCCACTGTATGGTCAGCCCGGAGGATACGGTGGAGCACTCGGTGGAGATGTACCCCGCTTGAGAAGAGCATCGCCTTGTCCTCGTGGGGGTGATCAGCGGCGGCGACCTCTCGCGCCGGGCCTTGGTTCAGGCCATAGTTCGCAGCGAAGAAGAATGGCAAGCGGTCGCCTCCTTCTGCAAAGCAGTAATGCTCGTAAAGAAGGAGGCCGACCGCATAAGGCAAAGGCAACAGCGCCCTCGCCGTAGCCGTCACCGCCACGATCCCGCCGATATCCGGTCTCCGTAGACGCTGGCTTGTGGACGGAGAGCAATGGGTAGCTCGCCGTCCGGTTGTCTGGTAACAGTCCAGACCGAGACCAAGTCGTCGACGGCGTGCACTGCTCCCGCGCGCCTCAAGGTTTTGTCAGCAAACTGTGGGGCCCTTCAGGGGCGAAGCCTCCTGCAACTGAGGGTTGGCTTTACACCAACCCCGTTATACCGGGGCTCTGGGAATAAGGCAAGGGAGGAACGGGGTAGGTTGTTTAGTCAGTAAGAGTCTGACAATTTTTTCCGCTCCGCCCATGAGCGGGATTCGTCATTGGATGATTTTTACCTACCATAAAAAAACCCATCCGAGCCGCCCGCAAGCAACCCCTCTCCTCGCCCGCCGGCCAGGCGCAGCGTCAAGTTTTGCACATCATGCATCGCGTGTGAATTTTATATCGGAGTTATTTTAAAATTGTAATATCTTCTAAGATGTTCATTGAAATTAAATGATGTCAAAGACAATTTTGTTTACAATTACACACTCTTAATGAACAACACATTTATTTGGATAAAGATTATGTTATTATGTTGATACAACTCTAACAAATAATCGGTAAAAATTGGCTAAATTTGATTCGCATAAAAACGGTTCTAGTAAGTTAATCTTTAAAGATAGACATATACTATCGCGGACATTTTTTTAGATCATTTTAAGAGGAATAATTCTTTCATACATATTTTTTTGGTATCTTAAACCGTTTTGGCAGCGCACACAACGGAAGCCCTCAAAGATGAATAATTTTCCCCGTTTTCTCCACATTTTCCGTTGTTTCTTCGCTTCTGTTAGTCGCAGCGTCATGTTATATAGCCTAAAGCCTTCCTCAATAAATGATCTATTCAACACAAAAAGAATTTTACAATTCGAACCAGTAGTTCCTGAGATTAGCGCGTTCAAACAAACAAACAAACAAACTCTTCAGCTTTATAATATTAGTATAGATTAGTATTATATTAGTGTAGATAGTGTAGATAAACATCACGCTACGAACCACGAAATCAAAGCAGTAAAAAAAAATGCGGGGGAAATCTAATTTAATTACATCGAGGTTATTTAAATTCAATTTTAATTGATAAATTATAATACTTGTAAAAAAAGTTAGCAGCGTGGGTTGTGGAATCTTTTTTAGTGAAACACATTTTTGATGCGTGAGAAGACGCACAAGATGCTATAGCAATAATTGCTCTGTTCTGTGTGCGAGATTGCTTGAAAGAGTTACCACAGCAGAATGCAAAAGACAACTGAAGAAATAATGGTGGCTTCAAATCACTAAAAGCCCGCCTAAACAAGGATGAGCCATTTAATTATTTCTCACGTAAAAAATTGGCCTTGCGCTTCTAATAAAGTCTCTTTGCCACCTTAGGCCAAGCTGCGTGCGTTGCAAGATTCTTCTAAAGAGTTACCGCGACCCTGGAATGTAAAGGGCAACTGAAAGAACAACAATGGGTTTTAATCAGTAACAGTCTGAGATTCTCTTTTTTGCTCTACCCAGAGCATTATGAGTAATTTAATGAAATCCCACCAAAAAAGGTCTAGACGCGTTCATTACGCCAGACCACACACAATCTACGCAACCATTAAATAAATTAATTTTAATATTCATACTCAGTACTCTTAATTAATGAACAGGTTAATTCTACTTAAAAAAAGAAACGGGAAAATTGGTTTTGAGACTGAGGGTTCCGTAGAAAACCTACCTATGAAAATAATTAAATTCCCGAATCGAGTCTCAAAGATTTTTCCAAGTCGCAAAAAAGTTTTTTTTTCTCGTGATTTCACTACAAATTTTCTCCTATATTTGTGCTATGAGACCTTGCTACATGCCCAATTTCAGGATTTTAGATCAAAGGAAAGCACCCTATGAATTTTGATTGTATTGACTGTCCAAATAAAAGTTTTTTAGGACACCAACGGCCCTATCGTTGTTTTCGTTAACTTAACAGCTTCAAGGAACCATAAACTTGCTTAGATGGTTTTAAATTCGGCTCGATACAACCAGTAGCCTAATTCTCGTAATCAAAACCGTAGCGATATCGTAGCAACTTTGACATTTTCGTATTCACATCGAATTTGAACGACACCGATTTTAAACTCGTTCGAGAGTCGTTGAAGCGTATTTAGCTATTTCAATCGTCTTTCAATCGTTGTCGGATAGGACGTCAACGGCTAAACGTCAAATATTATGGTTCAAATATCGTGAATAGGTACCGCTTTTGGATAGGACTACGATCGAACGACAATGGAATTGGGATTGTTTAATTTTACGTGAATTAGGGCATGTATTCCCGAGATAAAGGGTACAAACAGACAGGCAGATGGAAAACAAAGTAATCCTATAAGGGTTTTGTTTATTTCTTTCGAGGTATGGAACCCTAAAAAAAGAACAAACAGTTTTTAATGTTCCACATTTAATGATATACCTACTCATATTTGCGCGATATTTTTTCAAAGAACATTTGCTAATGTTCCCGTAATAAAAATTATGAAAGGACACGGATCCCCTATTTCAAGGCTATCCCGGGCGTTTATAAATAAACGTTTCATATTTATTATTATTTGTTCCGCTCGGGTTCCTCTTAAGTTTGTTTGTTTGTAAACAGACGTTAATACCAGATACACTGAACCGTTTTAATGGGACATTAAATGTTTCTTTTTATTGTACTGATATACTCGAAGCGGTGCTTTTCGAATTCTATTTATGCAGTTTTAACTCTTATAAGCTCTAACCGATACTTCTGTTATTAGAGAAGGATAAAAATTTTGTAATTAAAATATTCTTATATTAAATGGAGTTGGCACAGGAAAAGAAGATTTGGAAGGACTTGTCCAGCAGTGGGACAGTAAGAGATATTGAAAAAAAAAGGAGTTTCTTGTCTTGGTTGTTATCTATAGAAAAGGACCAAACGGGCCATCCGCTAGCTTTTGACGTTTTATAACTTCTCATGAATGTCAGAATAAAATGTCAGAAAAAAAGTTTGATTCAAGGAAAATAAAGAAAATATTGAATTGATGCTACTCTACGCTACTAAGCGAGAGGTCCTAAGGTCATAGACGAAACGACGTTCTAATTTCGACTTGCACTAATGCTTGTCGAAAAATCCATCGAAATACATAACATTTCGAAATGCGAAGTGAAAATTGAATCGACAGTTGTTACTTAAACAGTAGGTTCGCTAGTGGTAAGCGAATACTTAGCTATTTTTTAAAGTAGACCAAATACCCCGTGTATTAAATAAAGTTAAAATAAAAATGCCATTAAAAAAAAACATTAATTTATAGAATGACATTTAAACTTTTGAGATCCAAGCGAACGCCGGCGTTCGCGACCTATTGTCAATAGGTGTGCAAACTAATCTCTAATTACGGTCCTCCAAAGGTTAAAGAACAGGGTGGGTTTTTAGCCAGTAAAAGTCTGACACTAGACTACTTATTACTAGAGATATCTTTTGATGATTCTTGCCCACAAAAAAAAGCTAATGGAAACTCAAGTGGTCAGTCAAACATTGCTAGACAAAATATTCTATCAAACTAATATATATGATACGAACCTATGGCATGTACTATGGAACGCTTGTGTATACCGGTACATGCCATGAAACGTAACAATAAGATGGATAACACATTTAGTTGCCATAGCAACGTGGCCACAGGGTTTTTCGTCAAACGGTTGCTTAATTAGGCCGAATTCTGTTATACGTAAGACATACGAGATACGTTTACAAATGAGGACTCAATTCAATTCGTGTAACTACCCACGTTTATATAGTTCCGAAGGCATTTTTACACCCATGTGAGCATTATATGGGGCCATGACTTCTGAAAAGGTTGATTGATTGATCGCTGGATTGCTGGATTGATTGATTGATATACTTTTAATTCTACACCATAAAAAATATTACAATAGGAGCTTAAAATGAATAGAGTTTAACAATGGGCGGTCTAATCTCTAAAAGCAATTTTTTAGGTTATCCATGGTCTGATAATGCAAAACATAGGTGCGGGTTTAGTTGGTAAAATTCTGACACGCCCTGCCACTGCCGCTCAGCCCTAGATCGTGAGAAGACATTAAATGATTTCACACCATAAGAAAAAAACAAAAGTGATCCTGACGAAAATATTTGAGAATGAACTTTGAGGAGCTATTGCTTAATATTTGTAGCATCTAGTTACATTAATTGGGTTACTATTCATGTACACTTATGACGTGAGCTTTCACCCACAGGTGATAGTTTGCAAGGCCTTATCTCGATGATGTTTGTGTTAATTTGGTCTGCGAGACCAAATAAAACTTATATTTCTCCATAAACGTAGGCCAACTGTAACTTTTATATATGTCGGCTCGTGTCCAGGATGGTGTTCGAGCTCTGGTCTATCAGATCTATCATGTGGGCGTATGTGGGTATCGTGCAATGAATAACAACGGGTAGGAGTTGAATCGGTTTACTTCTCAATACATTTCGGTACAGTGCACTGTTATCACTTTACAAATTACAACAGAACGGACAGTTTCAGAACGTCTTGACTCGGCGACGGGCTGGCTGAGAGTCTGCGTCCGCTTCCCGGGCGGGTTCCCTCCTCCGCAAGCTCGCAGCAAAGCGGAAACGTCACCGACTCTGTCAAGCGCGCCATCTTTGTTTAGTTCTTCTGGTTGGCACTAGATGGCGTGCCTTGTCTTGTTGTCAACAAATCGAAGCCGTTTCCGACATATATTTTAATCGGGGTGGTAAATTGAAGCAAGTAGAGAATTTCCAGAAAATAGATAGTAAGATAAAGTGCGTAACAAACACAACTAATGGGAAGTTTTAAAATAAAATCGCAGCATCCAGGTTATGTTGCTACGAAAGTGCTATGCGTAGTTCCGTTGACTAAGCATTAGTTCTTAGAAACTTGAGTCTTTTATTCTTCCTTTCGAGACTTGAGTATATTTTCAAGACTAGGTCTTGTTAATCACATGAGTCTGAGCCATTTAAGTCTTCTGTGTCCTTTCGAGTCTTTTAGGCGATTGCTCCGTGGAGCATATTGCGTGAATGCATGTTTTAACATTGCTTGTAAGTATCTCCTTTTGTGTAGAAAACACGCAAAGTCCACCACACAGAAAATGTATCCACGCGCGTTCATGCAGATCACGCACCTATATGCGCACAAAACATGCATACACAAGTCCTTAATAAAATTATAAATACCGTCTACTTATAATAAATAGTATTGCTATTTTATTTACTTCAAAATTCAGGAATAGACTCAAGTCTTTTTATAATTAAATTCTGTTTGAATTGAGCTCTAAGTTTTCGAGAAAGAGTCGACGAGATATTTTTGAAGACTGAAGAGTCTTAGAAAATATCTTAAGTTTTATAAGACTTCAGACTCGACTTTGTTACAACACTACTAAGTATATCACAAAAGCACGCATCTTTTCATAGCTACAAATATGACAAACCTCCACAAGGATATGTAAGTTTAGCCTTACAGATGACGATACTTAGCAGAGTAATGTATGGTGCCAAATGATTAAAATAGCTGACCCCGTGGAACGGGAAGATGCGAGGCGAAAAAAAGGGGATAGAAACACGCTTATTTTAAAAAGGTAAAAGTTTGTGAGTGGTTGTGTGTGAGTATAATTTGTACCTTCTTCACGCTCGAACAGCTGAACAGATATAGACCAAGTCTCGCACAAGGGCAGACCATGTTCTAGAATAGCACAATAATGTAAGATCAAAATTTGATCAGCCGATCAGCGGGAATGAGTAAAAAACGTATTCATGCACTGTTCAGTAGCTCTAGCAGCTGTTACCTGTCGGTGTATCTAGTGTAGAGAAGGAAGATATGGTTGGAACTGATGAGGGTGACATTTCACCCGAAAACTTATAGTAACACATTAAAATAAAGTCGGAAAGATATGTCAGAATAAATAATTCTCGAAATAGAACGGACAAACACAAATGGTACGAGTTCGAAATACTGGCCAGATTCTAACTTTGAAATTTATTAAATTGTCAAAACTATCAAAATGTTAAAACTATTCCGTAAGTATTTATTCTCCGAAGGGCTATACAGAGGTATACCAGTAACACTCACACTTGTGCGAATCGACACTAAATAAACGATTGAATACTCAACATACATAACAAATTTTTTATTAAAGATTTTAACTAATATATTTTTCAAGCTCCTCTTAACTTGAATGGAAAAATTACTGGCAACAAAACTTAGGAAAACAGTCATTTATATTTCTCATCATGAAAAGTTTATCAAGGCTATTTTTATATAAAATGATGCACAAACTATTCACTTTAATACAGCTAGCTAAACAATTAAAGAATAGAATTATTAACTAGCTATTATGAGAAAGGCAGTTCAATTTCAGGTTATATTCAAATTTAATAACCATTTCAATTTTACAAACTAATTACAAACTAATTACAAATTATATATTTTAATTATATATTATGCAATTTTCGACAACGCTCTGCACTGAGTTTGACATGTACGTCGATGAAAACCATAAACAACAAGCATTGATATTTATTGAACAGACGTAATCGCTAAAATGTTGACAAGCGACATCAACTCGAAGCCAAAGAGAACCTTCGTCACGCCAGCGCTATCGCAATCGGAACGCTTCGTAATGATTGACACTTGTCCAGAGCCTGTACATTAAAAACACAGCTTATGACGTAAACATGGCCTTAAACACAAAAACGTGCTAAGCCACAAAAATATAAAAAACCATAAGCATTTTGACAGTTATGTGGTACCTTAATGTTGCCATGCCACGCCTTGATGCGATGCATTAAAAAGATACAAACATAAACGGTAACCCTAAAGGTTAACACGTTGGTATTCATACTCCAACATGTTTTGGTAGTGAAGCAATATGCTATAGCAATCCTTTCTGTGGGTCCGTTAACCAAATAAATCCCACATGCACTAACGCCCAGTGCTTTCAAAAATACCTGAGGCAATACCGAAGTTTTTCCCAATATGTTCGTGGAACTGTAAACATGGAACTATTCTATTTTTGCCAATTCTCCTAGTGCCGATTACTCGTACAGTCGATTGGCTATCCGTGAATGTAACCTTCGAATTGATTTCGAGATTGGAAATTTGAAACCCACCACCTTTTTGAGATATATACAAAAATAAATATTACGCCTATTACAGAAGTTGAATTGAGGTTAGTATTGGGATTTTATTCGAATGACGAATAGTTATTTTAATTATACGCAAAGTGATTCCAATTCGCAAAAATTGCAATGGAATTGGTGTAGGTTTGTTTATCACAACTCGACAATAAGTGGAATCACTGCAACAATCGCTATTTTGAAAAAAGAGTGCTAAGAAACTTATTGAAAAAATCGAGTCTAAATCTACCCAGAAATTTCTCAGGAATTCTTGTCAAGAATTCGAATGTTATCCGTGTTCTATCAGAACACAACACGACTGTTTTCTGTAACACACCTTACGAAGTCGGCTGGCGAAACCAAGAAAACAAAAAAAAAAACAATTACAATAAATAAGTAATTTACAAAGCGAGAAAACATAACACTACACATAAAAAAATAGTCAAAATAAAGTAATAAAAACTAGAAAATATAATAAACATTTTCAT
The DNA here is from genome assembly GCA_029852875.1 of Mythimna loreyi. Lineage (NCBI taxonomy): Eukaryota > Metazoa > Arthropoda > Insecta > Lepidoptera > Noctuidae > Mythimna > Mythimna loreyi. The sequence continues at coordinate 10,033,077 of CM056782.1, read as the reverse complement.
TCCACATTGGTCGACAGTGATGCCGATATAAAATTAGACATATACATACTGAATGTTATAGACTTGAGTAAGGTTATATGACAAGTAAATTACATACTAAATCAAACCTTTTCTAACAGCTTCAACCTCGTAATACTTATCTACTTCAACTTCAAATATACGCAGTAGTCTACATAGCACAAAGACAAGTCATAAACATACTCATAATGGATTTCATAAAAACACGTAGAAGAAACAAATAGTTTGTTTATGCAGAAATATTACCCTTTTAAGGTTATGGCCTGGCGATAGTTCGCGTATGACCATAATGTTCCTCAGCGAGCTGTTATTTCCATTAAACGCTTATCTTGGAGATTCATGGCAAGCCCCGACAAAAATGATGGTCGTTAAAGAAATTGAATACCCTTTACTCATGCTTAAACTTTCTCATATCCATTTGTTCTTAAGTTTCGGTGCCCCGTGACTGGGTTGGGTTGCATCGATTTTCTTGGGTGCTAGGAACTTTGATCTCTCATGAAATACATTTTTTATTTTTATCACGACATATTTTTCGTTTAACAGACTTGTAAGTTTGCCAGCAAATTGCAGATCTGCATCACATCTGCACTGAACTGTTAGTGAACAAACCGTAAAAAGTAAAAATGTCAGGCAGTTTATCAAAGTTAGTAGTATAAATACAAAACTTACCAACGGATAATAAGCATATTTTGTAATTTGTTCATAATCATCTACATCGCTGTGCCGCAGGTTCGATTCCCACACGTAAATATATTGTATAGCCTACAGATAATTTTTTGAGTCTGCTTGTTGCAGGGTGGTATATGTTTGTTATAGAGTTTGTATTCGCATCCACAATACAGAAGTAAATACTAGTCGGAAGCCCAAGTTTTTTTTTAAATATTTTTACAACTCTTTTAAAACTCTTTAACAACTAACAGTCTTTAAAAGGTATTTCATATATCTTGAAGATAATTAATAATTTTTTGGCCATAGTCTTTATAACCATTTCGGCCCCCGAGGCCCCAATATAGAGCCAAGACAGAATTCGGCAAAAGTGAGCACAAGTTTATAGAATAAGTTAAAAATTATTTCACAATTGTAACACTTGAGACTCGAGGTGGCCCTGGACAAGTCCGAAACCAGGGCTTCTGCAGGGCTTCCTCGACCCGAACTGCGGGATCTTCTCGACAGCTATTATTATTATTATTTATTGTCTTTACTCATACAAGATAAGTAACTTATAAACTAAGCCCCACAAAACCGTTGTAAGGTTTTGACTGTGGGTCAATGAGTCTCTAGACATACTTAAATGCTAATTAAACATTATTCAAACAAACCCTCTCCTTTGCCTCACTCACTGCCTGTTGTCACCGTCCTTGCGCTAGGACCGAGTCGTAACCAATGTCCCACAAGAGGCTATATTTGAAAAAGCAATTTCAATTTTACTATGCCTTGAATTTCAAGTACACACTTTAATAAAACTTGTTTTGATCAAATCTGGGTCAAATATTTTACTAGCAAATTAGATTTAAGGCGAAAGCGCCGAGTTAGTAGTCAACTAACCCTATCGAAAGCCTTTTACATGAAATAGAAATTATTGATGATTTTATTGATGAAAATAATTTTTGAAATTAGATTTTACGGCCGCCGTTTACAACTATAAATAGCAATAGGAAAATTAAAAATAGGGTTACTGTTCTGAAGCACCCCTGGGACGCCGATTGTACACACGTTTGTACAACTTGAATAACCTTGAAAAACTCTAATTGTCGATCTGTACACATGGGTGTACGAAATTCATTCAGTCTAAAATTGTGGTTTCAATATCTTCTTTTTCTTGGAAACATCCAGAAAAAGAATTGTTTGTGCGATTTTCTAAAAAGCGCGCAATTACGTAATATTAATATATCCCGCATACGTGGGGTTAATCAAATCATGATGTTTGACTACTTGGGCAATTCATCTAATTTTGGGCTCCCGTGCTCGCTTCGCCCACCGTATTTTTTGAGTACATTTTTTTTATTAATTTTAATCAAATATATCCTATGTTACTCAGTAATAATAACGCTTGATAGCAGCAATCTTAAAAATCGCTTTTAGCGATAAGACCGTCCATTGTGACACCCCATTAATTTTAAGTTCCTATTGCTATTCTATATTTGGTGTGCAATAAAGAATCTATCTATCAATCAATTGCTTCTAACTGTCCGCTGTGATTACCAAAACTTTACCATTCACTAAGAAATAACTAAGGGTAAGTAAAAGCTCTCACCACATCGTCATATTTAACAATTTCATATACTTAACGCCAATGAAACTCGCGCAGCAGTGCACCGCAGAAAGTTTTAGAGATTGTATGAATATGCAGAGCCTTCAAATTGTAAGCGCAAACTTTGACTGACGGATATACATAGATACCGGCTCTTTACTGTCTTGAAGAATATTAATAATTAACCTTGATACCTAATAAACTGCTTATATCTTATCCAAGTATATTATAAATCCCGGAGCTGAGGGTTGATGCGAAAGCGTTACACCGGGGCTCTGGGAATAAGGCAAGGAAGGTACGGGGTAGGTTCTTTAGTCAGTAAGAGTCTGACACTGTTTCCCGCTCCGCCCAAGAGTGGGATTCGTCAATCGATGATTTTTACCTACCATAAAAAAAAGTATATTATAAAACACTATTTTCAACGGATGGGTCGATATGATCTTGTTAGCGACTAGTCGGAAAAATTTCAAAATTTTTAATCTAAATTCTTTCTACTATTTTTATAATTCATGAGTACAATATTTATGAAGTTCCAAAGTTCATATAACGTGCAAAATAGCAGATTTTCAGAAATCTTCGCACGATTAGTTTGACAGCGTTGCATCTCCAGGCGCAGATCGTGCATGTGTGCAAGGACTGTTGCCTCCAGATCCCATGATGGCAGTCCAGCAAGGAGACACCGTGCAGTATCCCCGTACCATCCGAAATGGAAGACCGGTAGATTTAAGGGCGCCATCAAATTAGCCGTAAAATGCCGCACGTCGCCGTCGCATTGCTTTGTTATCTGCGGCTAATTTGAAGGTGTTTTTAGTCAGTCAAAGTCTGCGTATGGGAGAAAAAAGACTATTAAATATGATTCTTCACTAATTATGGTAAGTTCGCAACTAACTGAGTGAGGGTACATCGAACGTTTTATACAAAAACAGTGTAATTTTTATCTACACGTGGAAGGTGTCAGTCAACCACACAGAGTATATAATTCTTCAAGATTCTCTTGATCCCCAATTACGCACCCCGCCCACAAGTAGAGTCCGACTTTTGTAACCCAGTCAAGTGCGAAATGTGATACGCAAAATTATGCCTATGTGATTGAATTTACATTTAATACCTTTTTTTTATTTGTTGTTCACTCTGCTTGGATATTTATTTAATAAAAGATGAACTACACGGTAGCAATCTAGCGTCCCAACCAAGGTCACCTCGAAATTCAATCACTGTGGTTAGGAAAACGCGCTTTAAAACCAAGGGCGTTGAAGGTCATGATTTACAACCAATGTCTACAAGGATTGAAACTAACAAGGTCACCTTGGTTGGGACGTTGGCTTACGACCGTCAAATCAACCCTTTGTTGATTGTCAGTGTAAACATCAATAATGATGAAGTGATGGTGAATACGAACAATGTGTTCTAATCATTTTCATCATTATGTCTCCATCCATCACTAATACTTATGTTATAATAAACTTTTGACAACAGCTTTGTCTATGTAAATAGTTCCTGGTATCCCTCAAAAACGTAGGTACACCTCGTCCTAATCCAGCCATTGCTTGGGGCCGAAATGCTATCGAAACCAACAGTTTTTATTTTATATTTGCAATTTTTTTAAAAAAAGCTACCAGTTTCATTGCTCCGGTGAAAAATAAGTATGTGACTAAAATCAGATCTCAGTGTATAAGTAGGTAATCTGGAGATACTTACCTTACGTCCACGGCTGGCCACTTCCATCCAAGTGTCGCCATACAACCGGTCCTGTGCGTCGCGCATCCATCGGACTCTCCATACCTGCTAGATCAACGAAAAAGTATAAAGTAGCAACACAAATGTTCCTCTGTCCTATCATAAGTGAGTAATGAAACGTATAGATCCAAGACAAAATGTTAGTTCGAGAATTTCAGTAGAAATTGCAACAAAATTGTTCCAAAACTTCCTTTTCCATCTAGATAAATCTATGAGATAGCGACCCTCGAGCACATTATGTGAAAATATCGTCGGGTGATGGCGAAAATGTACTCGTGTGTTTGAGTAGAAAACGTAACTTATGTAGGTATAACTAGTGAGACGAGATATCAATCGGAATCGTCATTCCTGAGGAAATTAAACCACGTTCCACACGAATGTTTTATAAAACATCTGATCGAGACCAGACGTTTTATAAAACATTCGTGTTCTTAATTAATACCTTAGCATTGTTCACGACGACATAATTACTGAATTAACGTTTATGACGCTTTGTGTAAAATTAGGCATTTGGGTTATAAAAGATATTAAGTTTAAACAATTAAATAAGTAGGTAACATTACAATTGTAGGTACGTAATTGTTTTAATGGCCAGTGTCAAAAACAGGTCTCGGATAAAAAAAAAACTGTGGCACGGCACTCGTAAATCCGTATTAAATATTATAAATGTGAAAGTAACTTTGTTTGTCTGTTACGCTTTTACGGATAAACTACTGAACCGATCGAAGGGAAGGTTTGAAGCCTACTGCCAAGGGTTCGCTTCTGAAAGGAAGGCTCAGCCCTGGTATGAAAGGCAACTTAGAAAACGAGGTGGGTTTTTTAATCAGTAAGAATTTAACACCATCTCCTGCTCTACTTAAGGGCGGAAGTGGTCTTTGAACAATGTATACCCACCGAAAAAAAAAACTACTAATCCGATTTTTATGAATAAGTATGTAACCTTAAACCCCAAAAATAGACATAAGCCACTTTTTATCCGGTTTCGGCGTCGCGTCCCCAATAACCGACAATTTTGTGGACGAAGCCGCTAGCAAAAGCTAGTATGTAACAATTTTAGTAAAATCAAAATGGCAATATCTTTGGTTGCCTCAAGGTACCTATCTGTAAGGGGTTGATACAGATGCCTACCTACAGAACCTTATTGAATTTCCCTTTTAGGAAGCTTGGTCATGATTTATGACGTGTGGGGTCTTTTCTTACATCTGGGTGCCAAATGCCAATACCTAAGAGGCGGTACAAAAGTTTCAAGTACAATTATACTGGTCTCGGTTATATGAAACTTTTTAACTTGAAGACGGCAAGTGATTATTATTTTGGCCGCGCTTCGCTTCTATTTCTCATTTTTATGATTACTATTGTACAGTTTTTATTATCTCCGCGGCAAGAGTTTTTATTTGCGCCGATTAAATCCAAAGTTTTTGCAATATAAAAGGTAGTATTCTAGTGAAATAACGAAATATTGGGTCAGTACCCAATATTTCGAATATTTATGAAGAGTGAACAAAGAGAGATTAAACCTCAGTGATTTTTAGGGTTCCGTAGCCAAAATGGCAAAAACGGAACCCTTATAGTTTCGTCATGTCCGTCTGTCCGTCTGTCCGTCTGTCCGTCTGTCCGTCTGTCACAGCCGATTTACTCGGAAACTATAAGTACTACAGTGATGAAATTTGATGGGAATATGTGTTGTATGAACCGCTACAAAATTATGACACTAAATAGTAAAAAAAAGAATTGGGGGTGGGGCCCCCCATACATGTAACTGAGGGATGAAAATTTTTTTTTCGATGTACATACCCGTGTGGGGTATCAATGGAAAGGTCTTTTAAAATGATATAAAGTTTTCTAAAAAACATTTTTCTTAAAGTGAACGGTTTTTGAGATATCAGCTCTCAAAGTCGTAAAAAGTATGTCCCCCCCCCTCTATTTTTATAACTACGGGGTATAAAATTCTAAAAAAAATAGAGGTGATGCATGCTAATTAACTCTTTCAACGATTTTTGGTTTGATCAAAGTATCTCTTATAGTTTTTGAGATAGGTTGATTTAACTGTAATTTTGGTTAAGTTATTGTGCTTACACTGAAAACGATGGCTGAACCTATAAGTACAAGGCAAAATATCGGGAGAGTTTAGGCTCCATTCACCAGGTGTATAAATTGACATAATAAGTTTATTATATTTGCTGCTACGGAACCCTTTGTGCGCGAGCCCGACTCGCACTTGGCCAGTTTTTTTTGGTTTCATTGTGAATATCGATTTATTTAAATCGAAATATCTACATGTACTATAGCTATCTAAGTTGTTGATATTTAATAAAATATAACAAGTAATATCCTTAAGTATAATGCTTTCTTTATAGTCCCTAAAAAATTGCACACTTGAGTAAGTTTAATTCTTCTGATTCAAGTCCTTACCGGACACGAATGTTTCGAGAATTCTGATTCAGATTTGGCGGAAAATAATGCTCGGGTGTAACGATTCCGAAGATCGCCCGAATTAAAAATTGAAGTTAAGGTGCAATCCCGTCGCCATGTGCTCGTGGGCGCAATCAACGGTGATAACATGAGCGTCGGGCCCTGATGGTTTAAGCCATGGTACAGAGTGACAGGAAAAGAGAAACAGTAAGTTTCTGCGCCCTGTGCCCGAGGACCGATGGTACCGTCCTCGGTCCTAGTAACGGCGCTGATCGAGATAGATGAGGATTCAAGACTGCTACCTAAGTCTTTATTTCCGTTTTTAAATTAAGAATGTCAATAACGGCTTCTGCAAATCTATCTGGCGCTTATCGTAGATTAATTATTTCTTACTATTAGTTTGATTAAAAACATCTCTGTAGTCGTAGCAACTTAAACGAGTAACAAGTTATCGATGGAAATATTTTATCTTAGCAAGTTTTTATAGCGCAGTATGCAGGATGTTTGGTGCATCGTTTGCCAAATTGATTTAGCCGACAGAATAGATCATTTGCTATATCTTCAGCCCAAATAAATCATTACTTGCCACACCGGTTTTTTTTAAACATGTTTTTAATTTTAATTAAGAGGCCGGATGGGCTGACTCTTGTGCCATGGAAAAACGGGAAGTGTCTGATCTGGGACGCAACCTGTGTCAGCACTTTTGCCGTTAGTCACCTGAGTCGCACCATGCACACTGCCTCTGCCGCTGCTGAAGACGCCTGCTCTAAGAAGAGGCTCAAGTATGCTTCCTTGGAGCGGCTTTACCATTTTGTGCCGATAGCTTTGGAGACTCTGGGCAGTTGGAGTACGGAGGCAAAGTGTTTTGTGGGAGATTTGGGCCGTAGGCTCGGAGAGGCAACGGGTGACTCCCGATCTAGGTCGTTCTTGATGCAAAGGCTGGCCATTGCTATTCAGCGAGGTAATGCGGCGAGTGTTATGGGCACTTTTGCACCGGGAACGATCAGAGGTGGTTTATTTGACGATTATTTTTTTTATTTTTTTATTTGACTTTTTATTTAATGATAATTTTATTTAATGTAATAATATATGTATTTTGATATTGATTGACATAATAATAAATATATATACCTATAATAAGTCATTACATTTGAATTCTAAAAACATGTTTTTAATTTTTATTTTAAAATTATTTTGTCATATCCCATACACTTTGTAGGTTTTTTATAGAAAAACTACACGTTATTAGCAAGTAATTTTGAATTTCATAGAACCATACAACAGTGCTGTTAAATATAAAAATAAAATTTGTTAGATAGACTAATAACTTTTTTTTTTATTTAAGCTTAAATGCTGAAATACGGTGTTTTTCAAAATAAAAATTAAAAACATGTTTAAAAAAAACCGGTGTGGCAAGGAACAATTTATTGGGGCTGAAGATATAGCAAATGATCTATTTTGTCGGCAAAACCAATTTGGCAAACGATGCACCAAACACCTTGTATAATTAAAACTCGTCAAGACAAATTACATGAGCCCATGCTCGTTGGGGATGTGTCGTTTAACGTTTAATTACAGAGTTCTTATGGCCACCTTCCGGTTCCATCATCAAATCAGCGCCATGTCAAAATAATTTTGCATTGTCATCTGATTGACTAATGCATGCAAAATTTCGGTATCTCAATCGGTAACCAAGAAGTAGAAGAGATAGAGAAGTAGATTAATTTACAAATTTTGATTACAAACATCGGGACAAAATAAAAGCTTATCAAATATTTAATTAAAATTGACTGTTTATTTTCGGCGTTGGATTTCAAAGCATCTGCCTCCCCCCCCTAGCCAAGTTACAATAGTTTCGTTTAGAGCGCGTGTGGAGCGTTGAGATGACGTCCGAACAAGGGAATTGGGGGCGTGGCCACCTACAAGCGCTAACTCTAAATTATACGATTGTAATTTGGCTAAGGGGGGGGGCTGCTATTTAGGTAGGTAGGTGTAGGATATGTCCTACTTTGTTAGTGTATGCCAACAAAGTACCAAACTTTCACCTTTTTGGTCCAAATATACTACGGTGCTGCAACTGTAAAAAGCAACTGCTAACTTTATCTTGTAGACCGGATAAGTACATTGACCCGACAACATTTGTTCGATAACATTCTTAACTTCTAACCTAGAAATCTATAACAATATCATGAAGAAGATAGATTTGTCTGTAATAAATATACTTATAAAGTAATGGACCTATTTTCTAAATTATGCTAATCTCTCGCTGAATAACATAGCATTTTTTTTAGTTTATTTAATAGATGTATATAACGAAAACAAAACTCTACTCTTACTACTTAATACATTTGATACATGTGTATGCAAAAAGATCTTAATCAGAAAATAAGTATAACGTCTAAAAGTTCTGGTTCTTGAAATATTAGGTAAGTATACCTAGTAATCCTCAACATTTTTTTCTACTGAAAGAAGCCATGACGATACATATTTTATTGCTGATCTCACATACGTATTTTATTATTATAATACTACATTCTATTTAAAATATTTGTTTTTATCACAGTGTTAAAACGAAACAACAATACTCGTAGTATAACCTATCCCCAACCACCCACCAACCTGCCTACCTATTCCCTATTATTTTAAGTTCCTATTGTTATTTTATTTTTGGTGAGCAATAAAGAATATATCTATCTATCAATCAATATAACTAAAATTTCAATTTCATGCCCTATAAAGCACCTTTCTATAAATAACATCACGGATCACAAACAGTCGTGGATGTAGTTAATAGATAGGATGACATGACATGACGACAGGTAAGCCAAACTCGCGCTCAAAGCAAATATCAAAGGAATGGACAGTGAGTTAGATTACCCGGCCGATTAGAGATATTATTGCGACTGACTGACTGAGTAGGCTCCTATTCACTCAGCAGGTAACTAATGGTCACTGCGAAATTCGACCATATTCGTATGGTGATACTGATATGTTATATGTGCATGTAGATATTATGATATCCTAGAAGATCGCATGGGTAACAGACGAACTGTCCCCAATAACATGCGGTTTAATTAGAAACCTTTTTCAATCAAGTTCAAATTATATTCTAAATTTAAAAGTCATAGCTTTAAAAAATTTAGAATTGAATTTGAAATCCATTGAAAAAGAATTCAATTGTTTTTGAGTAAATTTGGAATGGAGTGCCGAAAATACAAATTTAAATATCGAAAGCCGTATTTGTCAGCGTCAACACTCCATTCCAGGAAGCACTAAGCCCCAAGACCAATCCAGGTACCTACCTATACAATATCTACTACTACCTATATACATAGTCAGTATCTGGTTAAACCTATACTTTTTATTGCCCACATAATATTTCATTGCACTCTTTTTTTTATTTATTTGCTTTAATTTACACAAAAAATATCTATTGATTATTATAATTGAATTCTAATTTTAAAAGTTTTGTTTTTACGAGGTCGTCACACTCACATTTTTTTTTTTCGGCGGGCTTTTACAGTGTGAAGATCAGTGGCTATTTTAATTATTCGCAAATTGATTTTTATTACTGAAAAACATATAAAATAATTGAAACGAGCGCGATTTCAGTAGAATGGAGCTGAGAATTTGATTGTAGGTACTAACGACTACCACAGCGAAGCTTGCCGTGAAGGCTGAGAGATACATTTAAAATAGCTACAAAATTCTGCAATACTTCAGAACATATTACATGCAATTCCTAATAAAAAAACATACTAACTGTATTATGTAACAAATAAAGTAAAAAATCTAAACTTGACACTGGCTAAATTCACAAATTGTGAAAAGTTAAAAGAAAAAAAAAAAACAATACAACCATACGTTTTTTTCGAAGCTTTAATATGTATGCAATGTTGTGTATTCCTTTATAGAATAGTTCTAAATTTGTTGAGAAATTATTTTGAAATTATTATAAAGAAGCGTATCGTTATTGCTTTTGCCACGTGCACCTGTCTATCTCGGGCTTACCTAAACTTATATTAAAATGCGGTTCAGATATTTTTCGTTCGTAGTTCAAGTTGCATATTCCAGAAGCATCACTAGAGTATTGAAAATGTAAGTTTTGTACACTTTCCGGAACATCTTGAATATCTTGAAAAGTAGGGAATGAAACTTTGGAACACATTTTAACAACTCACAATGTACGTGAGCACCTACTCATGTTTATAAGTTTCTAAGTAAGCGGTAGGGTTAACACATGCTTTTGAAGGAAGGAAACGTAAGAAGAAAATTATTTATTTATTTAAACTTAAGACAACAAACTTCCTTAAGGTTTCCGTTTTTCCTTTTGAGGCAAGGTACTGTAAAAATGACACCAATCTGAAGTAGCTACAGGAGGGATATATAAAAACAAAATTTTCCGAAATTGGTTTTCAGATGACGGAATTCTGAAGTCATAAAAAAATACAAACGGTTTGCGAATCGTCCTGCTATCATGTCAGTTAAAAACAATTTATCTTGTTTATTTAATTTTCATACAACATAAAAGTACAAAGTCGAACTTAAACATTCTCTACTAGTCAATTTAGCTCATTAAGTACTTATTTAATTATGTTTCGATTTTTACATAACACGGCCATAATTATGGCATTTACATTAATTAAATGTTAGTCACACTCACTGTACTCCAGACAGACAAACAAGATCTTCCATTCATCCGCAATTACTTAAATTTTTCATTTATTGTATTTTATGAATTCATTTAATTTTCTACCAATTTTATTTATTTTTTTATATGAATTATATTATGTTGGTAATTTTTAAGTGAATGTAACTTTAAGGTTTCCATAATGTAAAGGAAGTCATTGTCCCTTCTGTAATATACATATATATACCTACACCTAGTTGTATGTAGGCATGTAAAGAACAAAGATTCACACTTACTGGGAAGCGATATAAAGTTGAGTAGCGTTTTAGCACAAAACTAAGCACATCGAAAGTTGCCAGACGTGCTTGCGCACATGTGCCCGAATTTTCGCCCGCTTGCTTAAGTGCAATGCATAGGAACTCGGCACCTAGGAGCAGTATAGTCTTACCTCCGTTTTCTAGCAATCTAACACATGCACTACCGCGGCCAAAGTTCGTGTTTAGTAGCGCCCCGGGTGTTCGCAATGTTCGGTAGATATCCGCAAATTGTATCAACGCTGCGTATATTAATATACATTCAAATAATACACAAGCTTCTCTTGATGCTACAATTACAATTAATTGGAACGCAGAATCGCGTTACATGTCGCATTATTATTATGTTTGTATCGCTTCCAGCTATTGAGCTATAACTCATTATATCTATTAAAGTAATAATGATGCGGAAAACGTTTATGCATTTGATATGATGTGGGTAAGATGATTTGTTTTTATTCGCGATGTGCTCAGTCAGTGCCTCGGTCTCCTCTGTTTATAAGCGATAGGTTGATCTAGGTTACTCTAGGCCACTCTAGGTTTAGTTAGTTTAGAATAGGTCACTCTAGGTTTAAAGACTGACGGGTTATATAGGTAGGCCCTTGTGATATACTTAGAACACTGATGCTGACTAAAAATTCTATTCTAAAGCCATACCATCTAAACTTTAGATACCAACCTCCTATAAAGAAGTTTTTTGAACATTATGCATTCTTAATTTCTAAAAAAATCGTTGTCCCACACTAATAATTACTCCTGTATCGTGAATGCGTTCAAAAACATGACAAGCCTCTAACCTCACATAACAAGACACCCAGATTCAGAACAGCTATCTGTAGGCCATACAAATATTTGTTCTGTACTGTGATCGGACCCTCGACAAGCAATGTAGCAAGCCAATTTCACAAACACGTGCCGTCAATGTTCAATATTAATCGTAGGGACTGTTGTAGGGCATCACACTCAACCTATTAAACCAAGACGTTCGGGAAGTCAGTTCAGTCTGCGGAACTTTTACCAAGTTCGTTTCAAACTTAATAAAGGTTCCATTAAACTTACCTGTAGCGTATACTACACAATAACAAATACACCTATTCTTCTAAAAATACAAAGACATTTTCCATTTTCCAATCGAGCGGCTCAGGTCGTGGCGCCTCATTTACATACATCGTTGAAACTTTTGTTCGATTGAAGTCCATCCCGCCAAAATGCGGTCGGTGCGAATTTTTAGAAGAACGCGCCGTTGTAATTGTGATTCGAGTTCGAGTGGTTAAAAGCTTTTCTTGGGAAAAATCTCGACACGTCCGGAATAGGCGAACTTTGATTTTACATTAAAGATAACATTTCTTAAAGAGAGCACGAACCGATCAAGTGGTACTTTGATATTTTAGGAAACTTTGAGGCAAAAACCAAGTTGGAACTTTGGCGATTACCTAAGAAAACAATAGGTTTTAATAGGCATAATTTTTAAAGGCTTTGAGCCTGGATATTGTAGCACTTTCTGACGAGCGAAACTTGTAAAGAACCTTCATAGAATAAGACGTAATCGTAATCAATCACACTAATAATAAAAATGTGTGTGTAAAAATGTGAGTGTTTGTATTCAAGCGTGAAAGTATAACGACATACCTCAATTCTATTAAAGTCACTCCTCAACGAATCATAGGACTGATTTGTTTTCTATATGGATACTAAAACATATTTTTAATCGTTGTTTTTGTACACAGCAACGATTACGGAGACCTCTTCAAATGCAGAACAGCAAAAGCTCCAAAGTGGTGTTAATCTTTAGTAGAAGTGGTAGTACGAGGATATTCCTCAACGGATGATAGCATTAAATTGGGATTTAGTATCTTCTTTTACTTTCAATATAAAAATATGCTTTGCAATTTATACATAAAAATAAACATTTAATTAAATACATAACAGTGTTTTTTTGAATTATAAACATAATTGAACTTTTGACATGCCCGTAAATTTTATGGTCAGGATTATGGTGATACTGCTAAAAAACAAAATATTGTATTTCATCCATTCTTTGATTTAACGTAGGTCAGAAAGTGCTTCATTTCTAGCTAAATTTTGCAGCATCTTTACTTCGAAATTAGTTATTGTTGCTTAATCAATTGCAGGTGAATGAACGCTAATACAATTTTCTAAAGTTGTTAGGAGCACTGTATGGACTTATGCAGTTTACAACGAACCTCGAAATTTCTCCAGGGACCACTACCCACCTCTAGAAAAATGGGTTCTCAGAGATAAACATGATCTAAAGAAATTAATTTAAAAAATTGTCCTGTTTGATTCCCTACCCTCTGAGCTCTGCGGTATCAAGGGACTACTGTAATTTGTCTTCAGTAAGTTTCTTACCTTCGTACTTTTGATCAAATTTTACTACTTAAGGAAGTACTTAGACCCGGATAAGTTGGGAATCATGGTATTATTAATAAAGTATGAAGTATTTTGGGGTGTTTACAGCGCGGTAATTCCTGTTCGTGGAACCATTTTAGCAGGTAAAAGTTTAAAGCCTCTCCAAACAGCGTCGGGCCGCGGAGGACTGAAAGGTTTCGTCACTGATAGGTACTAACACTTCAATTCAATCGCACTGTGAGAGCTGTCGACTCGTGTAGGGCTTGTTGTCGACACGCCCCTCACCGCAGAAACGTTTCAAGAGGAACATAGAACAAAATGGATTAATGTGCCAACGATTTCTATGAATATCCAGGCGCTTACCTAAATGAAACTTAGTTGCAAACGTCTTATGCAAATGTATTTAATTTTTTTTAAATAGATAGTTTTTCCTTATTAAATGTTTAGATACAAACTCCTACATAAATTAACCAATTTGAATTTATAACTATATTTACAATGACTATTTGTATTTGTCTTTCGGGCTGGTACCTATCCCGCTATTCTAACACTACGGCTAAATCGCGTATTTTGCGTACTTACGATGATTATATAGCCACATTTATTCTATTTAAAAAGCGACTTAATTTAGGATATTCACAGCTATGATTTAAGAAAATTTGTAAATATATCAGCCGTTTGAAGATCATCAACTCTTTTTTTATTTGATGAAGATATGACAGCATTCTCTACAGGTCAAATCGATTCGTATCCTGTTACTGATTGAACTAACAGATTACCTACCTAGAATCAACGTTGTAAGTACATACATGGTTTTGACCAGGGGTATCAAACCCAGCATGACCTGAAATCCGCTTGCATATCCTAATACCCAACTCCTCGCAGCAGAAGACTATAGATTATAGATAATTATTAGTATGTTTGAAACAGCAGAAATATATTTTAGAAATTACAAGTCATTAACAGACAGAACGTTGACTTGCAACTTGAACGTTGATACGATGAATATTATTATGTATATAACTAAGCAAATAATATTTCATTGTTATACTAGTTTTTGCCCGCGGCTTCGCTACCGGTAACAGAAAAATGTGATAAATGAAGAAACACTCGATTAATTTTGTGCAAACTTCACATAAACTAAATACTCCAAAGACTAAACATTTTGTATGGATAGGTGAACCCGTTCTTGAGTTATAAAATTACAACGAAAAGTAATATAATAAAGTAATATATAAAAGTATTAATACCTTTTTGTGGTTTTTTGGGTATTTCACGAATCGCATAAATTTTTAAGCGGCAACGTTTCGTGGAATACTCTCCATTTCGTGCGTTTAAAAAATCACATTTAAAAAAAAAATATTATATTTTATTCCTCGAAGCACAAAAAAACGTGTATGATGTGTAATAAATGATGTCGACAAACGTTTTGAAATTCAAAATGTTTTATTCCTAATTGTTTATTCATTAAAACTACCTGGAAAGCAGAAAAAGTTGTACTAAAAAAAATAAAATATGAAAACTGATTTACAGTTCAACAATAGTAAAAATAGAGGAAATTGAATTAATTGTCGTTTTATTAACAAAGTACTAGGGCAAAAGAAATGGAATTGGAAAAAAATATTAATTCACACACCAGCTCCAAAACCCCGAGAGCTTTCATTCAGCTCGAACTCCACAATCGTTTCGAGTGTCAGCTCCGTGGACGAATATAACGATGGGTTCGTGAAAACTGTCCACACGGTGTAAATTTTTCAAGGGTCCCGTACAAATAAGACCAAAAGGCTTTCTGATCCGACCCTCGAACTCATGAGGAAATTATATATAATTCTGCAGTCCTCAGACTATACGTGCAGATACCGGCAGCTCTATAGACTGATCTCGAAGTCTCTGAAACGCGACCTTCACCGCTTTAATACTAGCCTTTTATGGACACTACTGTCTATCACTGGTTTAACAGTGATAAACTGTAGTACCCTATGCCCAACAATGAATGTCTTTCGACTGAAATAATGATAATGATTAATGAAATAAATGAAAAACACACAACTAGGGAATCCAATACCACAAGCTCGTATTTGGCAAGAAGTAAGATCTCGTAGCTCAAGTTTAGAGAACAGTCCGAAAACCGTACAATTGTACCAAGTTACATTACAAAATAATTAATAATTAGGAAATCAGATAAATCTATAAGACTTGATTCGGGAATCGAACTGCTTTCATTGGTAGGTAAAATAAGAAAAAGTCCGGTCACGAATCCGACTCTTGAAAGGTTTTTATCTATTTATATTATTAGATACTTACTTAAAACAAAAAAAAAAGAAATTAAAAATCCAATCCCTCTGGCGTATCAATTCGATTCCTAACCCCCAACTACTCAACTTTCATAAACAATTATACTTAGCTTTAAAACTCAAAACTGTCTAAACCGTAAATCCCTCTGCATTTCTTTATGTACCTACCTATCTAGTTTCCCGGCACTCATCAGCTTATCTCAAGTAATCGCTGTGGGATTATCAAAGGAGGTAACAACGTAATCGATTCAATAAGGAAGAGCATTGCTTGCGTCCGTACAACGCTTAGAGAACGTTATTAGCACGGGGACAGGTTTGCCACTGATGACCATCCTCTCCAAGTAATCGCTTGGCTGATGCTTGCCAAGTTGCCAGCAATGGACGTAATGAGAAGCTCTATTAGTAGAAAATGCTGCACGACGAAAAGTTGCATGCGATTTTCTTACTTTGAAGGAAACATGTAGACTTGATTTGTATCTAAATCTTTTCACAAAGAGAAGGTATTTGTTCTAGCGCTGATTTATAGCTGATGATGAACTGCAGACTTCAGGTATTTACCAAAGGTTAGCTCAGGTACCTACCTAAATCCTGTCGAAGTCTCGTGCTGACGACCAATAAGGATCAATGAGTCGACGGCGAGTTGCGTTACATGCTCACCTCAGATATTATGTCAGCAAAGCTGAATGGACCCACACCTCTCAGTCTCAGTCCTAAGTGTAGAGTGTGTTTTACGTAATAAGGTTTAACGAAGTGTTCCGTCTTCGTACATTAAGGCTAGAGAGTCGGTGCCTGCTAGGACTGTGGGAACATTTGAAAGAATTATCGTGGCCCAAGAACAAAAGGATCGTAGGTGAATTTTAGTCAGTAGGTAAAAGTCTGACATTTCCTCCTGATTGACCATTATGTTTTCCCACTTCAAAATAGGTAAATAAGTACCTAAAATTCCAGATACTTACCTAAATAAATCCGAGTTTACTAACTGCTGAAAAAGCATGTAACATAATGTACACAACTTAATAGCTACTTAACTGTAGAAAACTCCGTAAACAAAACTAAATTCAATCTTAATTCTATTAACACTGGCATGTACGCGAATTCCGGCTTAAACTTTGAACTGCGCAGAGATTACTTAGTTCTTTAGTTGCGTACACAACGCAACTTCAGAAGAACGATATCCAATTTATTACATGCGAATAGGTAGATAATCTCAATTAAACTAGTTTTGTTCGGAACTAAGATCGTTTAAACCGCGTATGTGTGATGTAGGCACTACGTCTACACAGCAAGTTAGGGACCACCATCACATAAACTGTAACAGTAAACAAGTCTTAACAAAGTTTCGTGGTTAAGTTGTACGGTCTCTTAGCGTTTCGTACGATTCTATTGTTGAGCATGAATAACTAAGCGAAGATAATGTGGCCACCGTTATTTATTGCCTATTAACGTTCCAACTTCATTTGCTACGTTATAGAATTTAACACTGTTTCAATAAACATCCTTAGTTTTATTATTTATGAATGGTTTATTCTGGTGCAGAAAGAAGTAATAGTCTATAAACAATAGCTTTGCCGGTTAGTGTTGAGCCTTATCTACCTACTTACTCATCGTCATTGTTTTTTCAAAGTATATTTCTATTGTATAGTCGTATCTCTACCTACTTTGGTATCTTGCTGCCGTCGATTTACTGATATCCGAAATAGAGTGTAAATTCCTACAAACCATTGAAAAGGGAGCTTCTAATCAGACAGGTGTTGTGTCCCGGACACGGGTGTTGTGTCTAACCCGAACAACTGCTCGACAGTTGACTTCGGCGAGCGTTGAATTATTTCTAATCGCGCGGTAAAATCGAAAGCACGACTGCGCGATCTGGTTTTTTGATACTATCAACCTTTTTTGTTTTTTAGTAAATTTTTTTATGAAATAGTCTCCTCGAGCCCTTTATTTTGATAGACATCCTACAAAAAGGTCTGAAGTTAGACTTTGCGAACTTAAACGCTTGTGCATTCGTACAAAAATAAAAGTATTAAAAAAAAATAGTAACAATTTTTAACAGCAATAACAAATGCTAATTGCATTTAATTTGGTACCAATGTCACTCTCAAGGGTTTTTTTTATGGTAGGTAAAAATCATCGAATGACGAATCCCACTCTTGGTTGGAGCAGGAAACAGTGTCAGACTCTTACTGACTAAAGAACCTACCCCGTGCCTTCCTTGCCTTATTCCCAGAGCCCCGGTGTAACGCTTTCGCACCAACCCTCAGCTCCGGGAGGCTTCGACCCTGTAGGGCCCCTACGGTTTGCTAACAACTCCTTGAGGCGCGCGGGAACGGAGCGCGCCGTTTCTTTCTTTTCTTTCTAATTATATTTTTATCAAACACAATTAGTGATTAAGGAAGCAGTGTGTAAGTATGGCATTTATTTATTTGTTCGATCAGTGTACTTTTCTCACACTTCGCCACTTTTTCGAGTCATTAAATGAGCATGAAATTAAATAAAAGCCGCCGCCCTTGTCGCTCTCATTACTTGACAAATAATACACCACACAAGCTAAAATGCAAGCTGTTTAGACTCTAGGGTGTACTAGAGAAATATACATATATCGATATTTACATAAAATAAAAAAACATAATCCTCCTTCTGACGTAGGCAGTCGGGTAAAAAGCTAGCCACTTATTTTTCTGCCACTCAACAAAAATAACAAAAGCGGCTACGCAGCTACGGGCTACGCTTACGTAGCGTGTAGCTCGTAGCCACGTACTCGTAGCAATATAGTTGTTTAGCCTTTTGACAAACTTCCACAAAAGAAAGAGGTTCTCAATTCGTCTGAATTTTCTAAGCTAAAAGCCACGCTTTCTTAGATATATGTATATGATATGTGCATACGTAGAAATGTCCCTAGCAACCTAACCTAGATACATATAAATTTAATGTTATCAGCTAAAATGTACAGTAGGTACAATCATGCTCATGCATTGTTTTATTTGGTAGGTATTTTTTCAATTGACCTGAACAGACCGCCCAACACTTTAACAAAGGCTTCCCACCATATCCCTTTGTGTTAAATTTTATTACAACTTTCGAGGAAGTCGTCCGGCCAACTTCAAGGTCTGCCTAGACCCCCTTTGGCTGTGTCAGGGCACGTCTTGCAACGTACGATACGCAGCCGCAAGGAGCGCGTTTTGATAATGCTGCGCTCCAACGCCAGTTGGTATCTAAACTTTAACCTTGGACATCTGGATGTTCGTCAAATACCCATCCTCGGTTTTGGAGGGCCACTTAATATCGTAGTCACTAAATATTGTAGCGTCATCTATGCCATAAGAAAGGTGCCACATAAGAACTACAAGAATCTTGCATCGAGCAATGAAAGTTTTCCGCGCGATTTGAACATATACGACAGCCCGAAATAAACTATCGGGCAGTAGCTCACCAGACTATAACACCTGTCTGGTCGAAGGATCCTCCCTTTTCAACGGAGGTATGTGGGGCTTTAGTCTCTGTTCCGCAAATCCCCAAAAACTTTATAAAGCTGTGAGATTATTCGAACTACTGTGGCCCTGGTACGCTTAGAACAACTGGATCGTAAATAGGTTTTCACCGGTAAGTGTCTGACACTCTCTTTCGTTCCACCCAGAGTGGAAAGACTACAATTGCCGGTCTCAAAAAAAAATGTTCGAGCTCACTCACTAATGCATCAATGCATCCGATCCGACAACTTAAATAGGTAGGTATATAATTCGATAATAATCTGTAACTTCTTTATGGTTAAATTGTGCGAGTCAGTGTTCTAAAATGCCTTCTTTGTCGCGTACCCTACCTTTTATTGTTTATTCTCTGCTTAAGAGCGTGCAACCCGAAGGTGCTACCCTAGATACATTTCCATACAACTGCTCTTACGTGGTTATAACGTTATTACAACATCTCCGTCTATATATTTTGGAAGGACAGCTCGTGAATATTGTCTAGGTTTCTATTGAAATCAAAATATTAAAGCTAATACAGTCAAGATCTTTGAAAATCTGCTACTTTGCGTCGTGAACTTCCTTCATAAGATTCTCATAAAAAGTAAAGAAGATGCAAGCATCGAAACATTGCACATACTTAAAATTTAATAGAGATTTGGAACGCCGATTTTTAAAAAAGCACATATTTCCTGAAATAGGTTTTGTGTAATATTCAAGTGAGCGACGGAATATCCGAATGCCAACACACATTAGAAGAAGTTCGGGAGATTCCTGCACCGGATCCGTGCGGAAGAGACGTCCGGGTGTCGCCACTGTGAGGCGAGCCCGGAGGACACGGTGGAGCACACGGTGGAGGTGTGCCCTGCTTGGGAAGAGCATCGCCGTGTCCTCGTGGGGGTGATCGGCGGCGGCGACCTCTCGCGCCGGGCCCTGGTTCAGGCCATGGTCCGCAGCGAAGAGGAATGGCAGGCGATCGCCTCCTTCTGCGAAGCAGTAATGCTCGTAAAGGAGGAGGCCGACCGCATAAGGCAAAGGCAACGGCGTACTCGCCGTAGTCGTCGCCGCCGCGATCCTGCCGATATCCGGCCACCGTAGACACTGGCTCGCGGACGGTGAGCAATGGGTAGCTCGCCGTCCGGTCGTCTGGTAAGACCGAGTCTAAGTCGTCAACGGCGCGCACCGTTCCCGCGCGCCTCAAGGAGTTGTCAGCAAACTGCAGGGGCCCTTCAGGGTCGAAGCCTCCTGGAGTCTAGAGGGTGGTGGAAAACTGTTACCTCGACTCCAGGAATAAGGCAAGGAAGGTACGGGGTAGGTTTTTTAGTCAGTAAGAGTCTGACACTGGTCTCCCGCTCCACCCAAGAGCGGGTTTCGTCATTGGATGATTTTCACCTACCATAAAAAAAAAAAAAAAAACACACATTAGAAATTATAAGGCATTGGGTATCTCTCTTCCTTCGCATTAGGTAACTCTTTATTACACAATGCGTTGGATGAAACAATAACTTTTTCAATACACTTACTCGAAAACTGCCTCTTATCGCACCCCTATTAGGTTCAATATAGCATGTATATCACCCAAGTGCTTTTTTGAGTTTATCACAACAAGGGCTTTTTATTCCTTCCTTATTGTCACGGTCACGGGTGTTTATTTTGTTTTACTTAGTTTATCGAATCAGGCGCGAGGCGTCCCCCTGAGTCGCTGGACGACCCCAAGAAATTAGAAACAGACCACAGCAGATTTGAATTCTATACTTATATATTTCTTATATTTCTACTGTATGTTTCAGATACGATTAATTTTTTTTTCTTTCTTTCTTTATTTCACAAGTCGTAAGTGTATTGAAAAACGTCGTTTGACACACGTGCAGATTTGTCATTGCAGCCCTCGGCTCCATAACACACTCGCCTACGGCTCGTGCGAATTTCGCCTCGGTCGCAATGACAAACTTCCTGCACTTGTATCAAAATGTACTATTTAAAGCATATTTACGTTGACGACAAACTATATAATATATTCCACAACTGTCACACACTGATTGGGAAGGATCCACTTAAATTAACTGCTTTTGTGGTTAGAATGGCCAAGTAAAATCAAAGATGTATCCGAATAAACTGATGCTAATTTAAATCTAAGCTCTCTCTACTCGCTTTTTAACTCGTCAATAAAAAAAATCTCCAGGTAAAATTTTCTAGTTAGGTTTGAAATCGTTTAACTTGCTCCTATGTTTTGTGATCTCTTGTCTATCAATCATCCTGCGTACCGAGACGGGGATCAATCATTTAGTTTCACCGCCCCGGGCCTCGAAAAGATTACACAAACATCGTGTACGGTAGGAACTTTTAATTTAAGAAAACAGTTCTAAGTCTGAGTAGCTAGTTAAGAGTGTACATCTATGGCTTGTTAACTTGCTGTTAAATACGAATTCGGAGCTCATTGACTTCAGTAGAACGCTAAAACAATCTACATAATTTCAGCAATAATTGAAATCAAGTTATATTATAAATTTTAATATAAATTATATTATATGCTTGCTTTGCTGAAGTAAGGCATCGAAAAATGTACAGTCGATTCTCTAAGCCCTATGAACAAGAAATTATGATATTTTATGTAAAAAGGTTCAACTCCACTGGACTTGCGTAAAACATGCCTCGCCACAAATTTCAAGACAGACGAACAAGGCACTTGCTTCGCACTCGATGACTTGACCTGAGCATATGCAGGGCCGTCTTTAAACTATTTGAGGCCCTGGGCACATTAGGATCATGGGGCACCTATGACCTTGAGAAAACACTATCTAGTTATAATAGATAAAGAAAGTAGACAATGTTCTAAATTTATTATTATTTAGTTACTAACTATAAAAAAATAGGAAATATAAAAAACTAGCTTTTTTCAGCGCCTTCGCCCGCGTGCATAAAATATAGCCTATGTCACTCAGGAGTAAAGCAGCTTCCTATTGTTGCAAGTTTTTTCCAATCGGACAAGCAGTTCCAGAGATTACCTCCTACAAACAAAAAAAAAACAAACTTTACCTCTTTATTATATTAGTGTAGATAATCTACAAAAGTAACTCGCTTAGCATAAAATCCTTAGATTAATTCTATGTTGATTGCAAAGGTAAACTTCTAGATTTAAGATGAGCAAAAACGAGAATATCACATTCTATGGACATCAGCGACAAACTAGTTAATCTTTAAATTAACCTAAACATACTAATATCGGAAAGAGGGAAAGCCTCATTTTTGAGCGAGAGTTATACCCTGTTTATAGTTGCATTTAATAGTTTGATCTTTATGACGGATGTAAAATCTGTTATCGATGTAACTTTGCAACAACGAACAATATTTTCTTATCTTCATAATTTTAAAAATTGTTAATAATCATAAGAATAGACACACAACACAAAAGTACCTGTTAGGGGCCGCTCAAGAATTACGTAAGCAGATTTATTACAGTTATTTACCCCCACCCCCCTTGTCAACAAAAGTAAGCAGTTCTTACCCCCTCCCCCATGCTTACGTAAACATCGATTTTTTTTTAATTATAATTTTTAAAAACAAGAAATTAGTCTCTGGATAGATATTATATTTTAATGATTAGGTATTCAACATTAATTATGGAAAAACAATATTATAATCTTACAAGTATAACAAACTTATTTTTTATACTTGTAAGATTATAATATTATTTATATTATAATCTTATCTTTTTTATTATTATTTTTTTTTTATTTATTTTTTTTTTTATTTTTTTTTTATATCATTTTTTGAATTCGAATCGATTCCTAAGATCGATTTTTTGTCACAGCACATCAACCCTACTAAACGTATTTATTTGTAGGTAATTCCCGAAACCACGTTTCGTTTTCAAGCAAACACAATGTGAGGGTTGCCATTTGTATTAAAAAGAAAATAATTATCGATGACGTAATCATCATCTAGACCCCCTACCCCCCCATGTCATCCACAATAAGCAAAGCAAAGACCCCCCCGCCCCCCCATAATACTGACTCAAGCATTTTCCGAAAGTCTCACGTGGTTTTTATTGCTTCAAAGTAAAATTTAAATAGAAAAACGGAAAACCATGTTCTCTTACCTGCCCAATGTTTTTATGTCTAGTGCAATAAAATTGATTGATGAATGAATTATTTTATTTTGAATAGTTTAAAACATACATACAGCCACATATTTAGCCAACATATTTTTTACACCAATAGATATCTTGTTTCCCATCACTGACCCATCTGTCAAAAAGTTCAAGTTATGTTGTACAAGGTATAGCTATGCGCATGCGGCAAACTAAAGCTAATAAGCGTAGGTATTGTAGTGTCATTATCATCAGATTTTTCAAAATTAGTGTTTTTCGGTAATACCTAAATATCGGTTATCATTCTAATAATAAGTAGTAGTAGTAATCTGGCAGGAGCTAAGGGGCCCCATTCGATCGCGGGGCCCTGGGCACGTGCCCATAGTGCCCAGTGGGTAAGACGGGCCTGAGCATATGTTGGTACCTATATTTTGATGGTATATTGCCTCACAAAAACGGTTGCAGATATTAAAACCAGATTATTTAGCATTTAAATTGTATATTATTAAACTTACAAACAACAAATAGGTACAAAAAAGTCAGTACATACAATAAACAACTAATAACAGAACTCTTTTATTCATAAAGATTCATTTTTATTCTTAATTTTTAAGTGAATATCAATAACTACAGTTTTCTTAAATAAATCTATTAAGTCACTTCGAATGTGTGACTTGATTTGTTGGAGCCTGCCCCCGCCGGCGCCCGCTATCAACCTCGACAATCTTTCATTGGGGCACTCCACTGCAACAGAACAAAGAATTTTCTCTTGTTCTTCAATATCTTCATAGTATTCCAGCTGCACATTTAGTTTGTATGGGATCTCTTGAGCCAAGAAGTCTAAGAACTTAGCCCTGACTGCTTCTTCTATCAAGGACTCTGGTTTCTGGTCAGTCCATTCAGTGGGAGAGTAGTGGAAACTGGCAGTTTTGGCGTTGCTTATAAGATATTCCTGTAGGACAAAGTAAAACAGAATAAGTACCAACTAATATTATTTACATCCTCTATTGATTTGGATAATGTGAACCAGCTAATTTATTTTTCAATTTAAACACCTCCAAACTGAGCTTGGGTGTTGGATTATGGTCCACACTTTCTCGGAAAGAGGAGAGCCTATACCAAGTGGCACTTTATAAACTGATTATACTTATATTATGTAACGCAAGTCTCTATACGTGACTGGTAATTAGTGACCGATAGGTACTTTTATAAACACGTGATTGTGGTCGTGATAATAAACAACTATTACTATGGGACCAAACCTGAAATCGCAAAACAAATCTACTTGTCAGTACATTTGCCTATGTGTATACACCGTGAAATTTAAATGGTTGTTTTCCCGTGGCAGAATGACTTGCCATAAGGAGTACTTTTGAAGCATACAGTAAAAATAAAAAGTTTTTTTTTATAAATAATTATTAAAAATATTCATTAACTCGAAAAAGCGAAAACAATAGACGTAATTTGTAGGCACTACTAGAGTCGCACGCGCAGCACGCCGTCAAAGGAAACCGATTCATTAAATATTTAAAACAAAATAAGCTCTCGCACGTTGTGATACGTCATAATAAGCTTGCACTCTACAGGTCCATTTTTTGTTTTTAATATTTTATTTTTTTATCAAACGTTTTTATTACCAAGACACAACCATTTCGCTGAGGGAAAACAACCATTAAAATTTCACGGTGTATATCCAAAATGTACTGAACATTAAGTAGTTTTATAGTTAGAGGTAGTTTTTCAAGGGATTGTTGCCCATTCGTATGTTGCCTTCGCTGGCACCAACTCCAAAAATAAGTAATAAATTTTGAATATTTGCAAAATATTAATGTCAAATAAGTTTACCTATAAATTAAGTTTCTTTACAGCAATTCAAATTTTTATTTCAACTTTTTAATGTAGGAACTTATATCGTTTGACTAAAATTGTAAAATTGATTTTTGTAATTCTTACCTTAATATCTTGGACTCCATCACCATTCAATGCTGATATAAGGAAGACATCAGAAAATTTACTATATCCTCTTTGTAAATTCTTTTCTGATTTGTTGCTTCTACTCTTATCAGTCCCAGGGATGGGGTTGCCAGCTATAGTACCATTGGTTAGGTTTCTTATAATTGTCAGCAATTGATTTTTGGATTTCAATTTGTCAACCTGTAAAGAATAATATGAAAATTACTAGTTTTGTCTTCAGTTTTTTTAATGGAATTGCTACAAAATAAGTGTTATTGTAGATGTATTTTTTATATACATTTACTAACTTTTTCAAATGGCTTATCATCAATGATCGAAGTAGGCTGAACTATTTTAGTAAATGCCTGGAAACTACTAACCTAGTATGGACAATCCCCGGGATTTTAAATAAAATTCCGGAAATTGAAAAAAAAATGTTTTGTATTGACACTCACTGCACGAAGTGTCTGTAATTACTGTATTCGAAACGTTAAGATGTTAATATTAGATGGAATCACATATTATTAAAAAAACTTATCCGAATACGAATTTCGTAATTCTTTTTTTACTTTTTTTGCTATTACAGGATTATTGTATTTTAGGAGAAGTCTTAGAAGTTATTTTTTACTAGTTGCTGTAAACGACTTAACTTGCGTGATAAATAGTAGAAAATTATCCCAATGAAGCATTTCATCACTTTCGAAATAAAAAGAATCCTATGTGCTAGATATAGATCATCTAAATCACTACCTTTACAGGTGTAGAAATATTCAATGAGTGAGTATCTAATTTGAAAAAAAAATTGGTTTATTTTTTATAGGTATTTATTTTTTTCTATTGTGAATATGAAGACTCTACACTCGGCGGCTTCCTAGTTTAATTCTATTTTAATCCATTTTTTATTTTATTTTAGTAGGTAGTAGCACAATAATGATTGGTCTGCACTGTCCTTTTATTAATATTGTAATATGAAAGTAGGTATTGTAAAACTAATTTTTTTTTTACAGAGTAACCATGGAGCTTTTTGCCGATTTTTTTCCATAGAAACGACGATTTGGGATCGTGCACTACATATGACGTTTTACAAGTGCCCATGTAAGCAAAAAAAAGACTAAAAAGCAATGTAATAAAAAGAATGGATTTTTGAACCGAATTGAAAGTAACGCATTGCTAGTTACCAATGCGCACACGCGCGATGTTGCCGTTCAGATTTAATGTACGATGTTGCCGCTCAAGTTTAAAGCACAATGTAATTAGTGGAAACAAAAGAATACTATAGCGAGATGCGCTTCTAGGAAACGCACCAGTAATCTATGCAGGTAGAGCTATTTTGGTTCAATAATCGCAAACTATTGTTTATGGGTCGAAAGGCCGCAAACAATGATGACATTGACATTCCCCGAAATTCTAACCGAAATTCGGGGAATCAAAATAACAAATTGTTTTATTTTGAGTGCACGACGCGCAACGTCGTTAAACTAACATCAAAAGATATCAGGGTAATATTTAGTTAGCGCAAAAATGACCACGATTCAGAATTTCGAAATCAGCTTAAATAGATTCTTATTCGCCGGCGCTGGAATAACCATATGATTTCTTTACTTTTTTTATGGTAGGTAAAAATCATCTTTCTTTACTTTGCAATATGCTCTTCAATCTTCCCAGTTCTTTTATCTAGAACTCTTTCAGTTCCTCTGTGATACATATCCCAGGACATTGAGGTCATCGGAACATCTAAAACTCAGTAATCATACGCATTTCATTTTGTTCTTTGATATTTATCTTTCACGATACAAGCAGGTTCCTTGTAGAATGCATTACCCAGAAGAGAAAGAATACATTGCAAGAAGAAGTGAGGTATGCCCAAACGCTACCGACGTTCTAAAAAACAGTGAAGGAGCATTACCTATTACTTTAATCTTTCTTAATTGTACATGTTTAATGTTATTTGGTATTGTGTGTAATATTTTTAATATTCTTTTTACATCATTTTAGCGGTTGTACTGTTGTACACTGACAGCTCTAAATCTTTTCCTTTCATTTTACCCAAAAAAAGCTTGTCGGTTGTAGGTACGCGTTACGCGACAGCCTATTGTACATAAATTCTTATGTTTGTCTTAAGCTTTGCAATAAAGAAATATTAATAATAATAACCAGCAACATGTTGCTAATTTCCAGCGCGCACACGCGCGTTGTTGCCGCTCAGGTTAAACGCGCGACGTTGCCGCTCAAGTGTAACGTGCGATATCACTAGTGGGAATAAAACAATGACAATGGCCAATAGCGAGCTGCGCCTCTAGAGGAACGCACCTGTTTTTCTGTCTCTTTCTACAGCATTGACATTGACATTTTGACCATAATTTTACTCAGTCCATAACTTTAATTCTTAGAGTGCACTTGTCTGCTTCCTGTTGTGCTTTGTGAAGTTAATTATTTCAGAAAGCGACTTGTTGACTGGATTCTGGAACCTCCTTGACACCACTACTGTGGTTGCACTAGTGTGTTTGCTTTTACGGAATCTGAATTGGTTTTTTTGGTGCTATTTCTCCTGGATTAATCTGGTAAGTTTACTGATATTTATTTCTAAATAAGTATATTGACTATTTAAGTTTGTCCTCATTTTAATATATTGCTCTATTTTATCTACGCAAATACTAAAATAATAAAAATCTGAAATGTCCGAGCTTAGCCAGGAGCTTACGATTCCTAAAGGTTTTTCATATGTTTTAATCATTTACTGCTTAAGGTTATAAATCCAATAATATTACCTATAAATGCGAAAGTAAATGTATGAATGTATGTTTGTTACTCTTTTACGCAAAAACTACTGAAGGGATTTCGATGATTTTGACGTGTATAATAGCACATAGGATTCTTTTTTTATTAAAAAATTAAGTTCGAAAATCAAGTTATTTTTTATAAAAAAAGACATTAATTTTAACTGTTGAAAGTATAAAAGATAAGAAACTGAACAAGACCATAGTAATTTTTCAATCGCCGTTATTTAATGGTTTGCAAAATGCTTGATGTGGTCTAAGATCAAAAAGTTGTAGTTTCAAATAAAGAACTTATATAAAGTATTATTATTTTATTATTAAAGCCAAAAATATTTTGTTAAAGTGTTTTAACAAGTTATTAATTTTGTTTATGTTTAGAATTTTTGGTAGAATGACTTTGAAGTCAGAGTTTATGAAGTCCTGATATTATGTGTACAGTATGCATACACGTCTGTGGAGCGAAAAGTGAAAAAATATTTACATACTTCAGTCAAGACAAAGAAAGTAATTTCTAACTTTTTAAGAATAAATAAACATATAATAGACAAATGAATGAAGATAAATATTTTAAATTCTGGGATCTGGGAGCGTCCACATTATGACTACACACAACAAGTAAAAAAAAATAGCTCTGCCTAGTCCACTCAATAATAATCACACAGGAATAGTACCTACATTTCTCTGGGATATAATTGTCTAGCACACAGTAATTAAGTATGTATTTTATTATTATAAGTAACTTGTTTAAATGATACTATATTATATTTTAAATATATCTATTATTTATTCATAGTGCACATCTACCACAGTGTTGTCTTTTTTTTTAATTGGTTTACTGGTAGAGAATGGCTTTTTACATTAAGTTTTTAATGCCTATGTGCCACTACTACACTAAATAATCATATAGCAGTATTTCACAATAGTTAAAATTATGGTTGGTGGTTAGAAAGTATCTATGTAAATCCAATTTAAAAAAATATACTAGGTACTACACACACTACTACTAAAATATACTTACTTTATTCAGTACTAAAAAACTTGGAGTTTCAGCTAAAATATTCAACATATTGATGACATCAGAATGGAGGTAGTCCTTTGTGTATCTGTTAGAGACATCATGTACAACACCAACCACATCAGCACACCGCAAACTTTTGTGGCACGCATTGATCATTGAATCTGGCAAATTGTATCTGAAATTGTATAAAAAATTCTTTAAAATTTTTTTATTACATAAATTTTATGTAATAAAAAAATAGGAAGGAGATTATATCATCACACTAAACTTTGATTCCTTATCCATCCATACATAATAATGAGTATATTATTTAATTATCTGTACAATATTATAAAGAGGAAAGATTAGAATTTTTGTGCTTATTGAATGTACTCAAAAACTATTGGATAAATTTTATACCACTCACATAAAGTTTTATATTGTCCGAGTAAAAAGAAAATGAAAACATTATTTCTTATTACATCCTGCATCTATACAATAACAGTTATAACTATTATTCTGTAGATACTATTATTAAATTCTAACCTAACCTAACCCAATTTATACAGAGTGTCATTGACATGTTAACACAAACGAATACCATAAATCCATGATTCTAGACCCCCTAGTGGTGGAATTTTTTGTCGATTTTTTCTTATTTTTTTTTTAATGAATTTTTTACGTTTTTTAAATTAAACTGTATAAAAACGTCATTTTAACATTTTTTGCGAAAAAAAAATAGTGAATTACATTCTAAATTAATAATGTCATCGCGTTTGATTAGAATAACGACTTTATTTGCCTTGATGATTTTTTTTTTTTTGTAAATATTTTTTTTCTTTTTTTTTCTAAAAATGTCATTGGGCTTGGTTAGAATAACGATTTTATACAGGTAAAAAATAAAAAAAATAAAACTCCTTTTTCAAAAATTTGAAAAAAAAACCGACGAAAACAACCACTAGTGTCCAGAATCATGTACTGGATCTATGGTATTCGTTTGCGTTAACATGTCAATGACACCTTGTATAGGTGTGCGTATTATACATTTACTGTACTATGCACACACACCAAACTTATAAAAGTTGGGTTTGTGTTAAACAATTTCACCATCACAAAAGTTTTGTGTATTGTATTCTTTGAAAACCGTGTTCTTATTTTGGTTTATACTATTTATTAATAATGATAAAAAAGGCTCTTCTTAAAATTTAAAAAAAAAAACACTTTTTGCCTAATGATAGGTTTGAACTTGTTAGAAGAAAGTCATAAAAAAAAAAACGATACACACATTCAAAGGGCAATCAACACATTGATTGCCCTTTGAAATTTATCTTTTTTTTTATTAGCTTCCATTGTTATAAATAAAACAATATCAATAAACGAAATATAAAATTAAAATAAACCAATGAATGCCTAATTTCGTAACAGACCTCAAATACAAAGTTTATTTGGACTTCCAATTCCAAGTCATACCAAAGATAAAAGTTTTGAAAATGGGCAATTTGTTCAAGTAAACACCCAATACCTTATTTCAGGGCATCAAAATTTATTACTTTTATGTAAGCTAAGCTACTGGCTTCTGCCAGCAGCTTATTAGAATCTGCTAATCACCTATATTAAACTCTCAAGCCCCGGGCAAACATCAACATTCACAC
Organism: Mythimna loreyi; assembly: GCA_029852875.1. Classification (NCBI taxonomy): domain Eukaryota; kingdom Metazoa; phylum Arthropoda; class Insecta; order Lepidoptera; family Noctuidae; genus Mythimna; species Mythimna loreyi. Next base: position 10,002,121 of record CM056782.1, on the reverse strand, counting down.
ACCTGACTGTCCTATTGGTCTAGTGGTTAGTGGCCCTGACTGCTACACCGTAGGTTGTGGGATCGATTCCCACCCAGGACAAATGTTTGTGTGATGAGCATGATCATTTGTTCTGTTTCTGGGTGTAATTTATCTATAAAAGGTATGTATTATAAGTATGTTTATGAGTTGTCTAGTAACCATAACAAGCTCTGCTTAGCTTGGGACTAGACAGCGTTGTGTAATAGTTGTGGATTATATTATTATTATACCTATTGTCTTTCTATTGTGTCTCCAATGACCATATTCCACAAATAAATGTATCATTAAAACCACCAAGTATTGAAATTGGTTGAAAACTAATGATGATGGTTTCAATCTCATAAGTTCATTACTTACTTCTTTTTCTCTTTCTCAGTAACAACTCCAGGAGTGTCCAAGAATATAATCTGTGTGTCATTTTGATAACACATTGCTCGTACTAACTTTGTTGTTGTGTGTACTTTGTTGGATGCGGCACATATCTGTAAACATTATCCATTTCTATTTTATTACACAATATAACGTCATCAAAATAATTAACCTTTTACTCCACCCTTGAGAAAACCCACTGACCGAATACCATAATCGTTGTTGTTCGCTTGGGGCTTAAGAGTTTAAATTTAAGACAAATTTTGGCCATAATGCAACCCACAATCATGGTCACAATTAGACAAAAAAATTATAAACCCGATTATATTTGCTAAGGGATAACAGTACATGTAATTATCAAGAAAGATAAATGGACTGTAAAAATAGAATTAAGATGAGAAGAAATAACAAGGGGAACATACAGTAGACATTACTTGGTCACTGGGTCAGTGTCTCTAAGGGCTTGGTCTTAGGACTTAAAGAAGCAGATGAGTCTTTTAAATTTACTAATGGTACAGTTGTAACTATCTTTAAAATAACTGTTTAACCATCTCATAGGTTATAAAATATAAATTATCAAATTATAGATATCTCCTACCTTTCTTTCCGTGACTTTATTAATGAGAGTACTCTTTCCAGAATTAGGAGCTCCAATAATAGCTACATTTACAACTTTGCCTGTATTTCTTAAGCTTGCTTGTTCAGGTTGGGATGAATAATAAAATGCTGCTTTAATACTATGTTTTCTACATGTTAACCGTAAGGCACACAATACAAACGAGGTCATCTTGCTGTTTGATAATTCATTTAAAAACTATTTAACTTATTTTAGACCAATTTTTCATACTAATATTACTTTGTATTTATTTTTCTCTTCTCAAATTCTTAACCAATTTGCAAGAAGCAACCAGTAGCGCTATCATGAACAAAACATGTGACGTTGACATTGACATATTTGACACGATTGACATACCATCTCCGCGTTCCGATACACAATATTTTCAATTATACCGCCAACAGTCGTTCCGTATTAAGTAAACCATACATCAGCCGATTTGTAGTCACTTTGACACTTTTGTTCCATTAGAATGCTGACATCATGTAGAAATGTAGAATAATTGAAACAGACAATGATTCTATGAAATAAAAGTTAGAATTTGACTACCTCAGCCATAATGCAGACAATGCAATCAAAACTTTTTTTTATCAAAGCTCGATTTGGCAAGTGTTGCAAAATCAATTCAATTTCATCTAAAAATATTTTTTTAGCCATGCAATGATTCTTATGAATATGTGAGTGTATATGTGACGTATGTGCATGAGTGAGTGAGTAGGTCAGATTCAGAGTTCAGACAGTAATTTTTAGGACAGTGTAAGCGGAAAACTTAGATAAATAAATGTGAAAAGATTGCTTGCTTTTAACTAACCAGATTTTTTAATTCTCTAGGTTGGTTGATCTCAATATGTCTTTATGAAAAGAAGCTGCATCACTCTGCTGCTTTGTTCAAAAATCACCGGCATGATTTTGTTCAGGTAAAGTTTTCAAACACTCAATAAATACTTTCCATATCCCGTTTATTTTCGTTTTGATTATGATTTGGAATAAGTTTTTCAATCATTATTGTCACCAGTTTTATTATTTGGTTTTCCTATAGTCCTCGTTATTTGTTTTTTCCTTATGACTTATTTTTATTTTATTATTTTTTATTTTCCAGAAATGTCAGAGATAAA